>CM044986.1:30070417-31330417 GCA_024586325.1 Stellera chamaejasme
GTTGTTTGTGAGTCTAGCATGCACTCACATTATTCAAACTATGCCTTGCTTCAGGCCCCAGCAGATTAACTTGATCTATGGCAAGAAGCAAGCCAACAGCAGTAACCAAAAGCACTTTAAGAACCGGCATCAAGGCCACAACAAACAAGTCCAAGAAACCCATTTTGCACCAAAACTCTACAAGGAAAAAAAAACAAAGAGTCAGAGAAACACCCTCTTGGATGAAAAAACAAATAATGGTTAGGGCCAAAGCCATGGATTCAGTATCTTGCCCAATAAGTAATAGCGTGAAACAAGTAGGGGTACGCAAATTGGGGCAAAAATAGTACAGTAATCCACTCACAGAAAGAATTGACTCACATGAAGCAAAATCTGGGCTTCTTGGATTCTGGATTAAGTGCCAAACTTTGAACACCAATACTTGTGTTAGCTCAACTGATCCAGCCTTCCATTTATGCTGGAAGTTGGTAGCGGTTCTGACGAATTCATAGAACGTACGCAGTGGAGATGGCTTTTATGATTATTGATGTGGTAATGGGCCCAAGCATGTGTGCCCAATTTGCACTACATAGTGGTACCGAGAGCCGTAACTAGTGCTGCCAACGCCACTTTCCAATTATTCAACACTAAACATTCTTGTCACCAATATTGTGCACAGTACTTTTAACTTTAATCTCAACTTTTGCTTCTCACCAGGAAACGACTGCATGCAAATAGAAGCGGTTAATGCCCGAGTTCTCCAAATTGTCATTACCTTGAAACAGGGTCGGTCCTTAGATTTTCGGGGCTTGAAGCAAAAATAAATAAATGTTAGCTCGGGACCCCAGAATTCATTTTAATAGTATCAAAAAGTTGTAATTTCAATAGTTGTGAGTTAAGTGATTAAAGTGAACAGTTTAAAAGGTAGGGGTTTAAAAGCATATTTAGGTATAGTTTAGGAACATGTGTATGATAAGGTTTCATTAGTTAGTTTGTGGGGGCAAATTACATTGATGAAGTTCAAACTTATAAAAACAATACATATATAGTAGTCCCTCCGTCCCTGAAAATTTGAACACATTTCCTTTTTAGGTTGTCACAAAAAAATTGATCATTTTCCTTAAAAAGACACTTCTCACTCTCAAAGTTACTAAACTATCCCCACTTTATCTTTACTCTCTCATTTTTTGTGCACGTTCAACCAATGGACAATTAAGTAAACACATACAAAAGTCCTACATTCACCTTAATCGTCGCGTCCAGTTAAACAATTCAATCTTTTGGAAACGAAAGAGTATATACTTTTAGAATTTTCAGTGGGGGCCCTTAAAGTTGGGGGCGGTAAAGAACCGGCCGAGCATCGAGCTCAGCTCAAGCAGGCTCGGGCGGGCTCGAGTCGATTAGGGTTGAGAAACGAATCGAGCTCGAGCTCAAACGAGTCTGTCGAACCGAGCATTTTCGAGCCTCGAGCTCGAGCTCAAGTCGTTTTTTAGGCTCGTTTATTTAACGAGCCGGGCTCGAGCCTCAGAGGTTCGGCTCGATCAGGCTCGCGAGCCTACATGAACCTAACAAACGAACCGAGCCCGAGCCTATTAGATTCGAGCTCGAGCTCGTGAATTTAAGAATATTTTATTGAATTAATTTAATATATCTCAATTTTTTCAAGTTTCACGAGCCACTTTGAGCCTAATCGAGCCGAACTTTATAATCGAGCCTACTAACACGAGCTACCCCGAATCGAGTCTCACGAGCTTTCGAGCCGAGCCTGATTTTCACGAGCTCGAGCTCGAGCCTGTCAGGTTCGGGCTCGGCTCGATCTCACCCCTAGCCGGTATTACCTTGAAATTACCTACGTACGCTAGATACCGTGCCTTATAATCGCAATTCTTCCCATCTCCATCAACGAAACCCATGACACTAGTCTCCCACTAATTTGCCTCTGCCGACACATTCGCATAGGCAGTTCCCATCATCTATCACTGTGACCGAAAGCTCCGCCGTGGCTCACAAGCAAGTTCTTGGAAGCAGAGCCATAAGTAGTTGTAGCTGTATCCCCGAAGAAACGCGGCCATGAAAGCGAGGAATTAGAAATGGACGAATTGGAGCCGAAAGTTTCGCATTGTTGTAAAGTACTGGGAGTCGCCGAATTGGTGAAGCCATAGCACGACATTCATGAGTTGCGTAAATCATAGACTACATAATAGGGGGAGAAGAGAACGAGTTGAACCTAGCTGAGCCTATCAGGTTTGAGCTCGAATTCGTGAAGATTATGCTCGGCTCGAAATCCATCTGAGCCCAAAACCGGACTCGAGCTCGGCTCATGGAAAGCTCGAGCTCAGCTGGAAAAGATCGTGAGGCTCGATAAAATAGCTGGGTAGGCTCGTTTCAATTCCGCTCGACTAGGCGTGAACCCTAACCAGACTCGAACTGAGCTCGTGAGCTAAACAATTCCCTACACCCAAAGAATTAGAAGGGTATTATGGGTATTTCACGTGGACTCAATGAGGCTCGCGAGCTTTTTTAACTGAGCCTCTCAAGTTCGGGCTCGACTAGTTTAATATACGAGCTTAAAATTTGGCTCGAGCTCGAGACTCGTGAAGCTCGGTTTGTTAGTGTCGTAAAACCTCGAGCTTGAGTTGGCTTGTTTCATTTTTCACCACTACTATAGATTGCCTTTTTTTACCTGTGCTTAAATACTGCAAATTGTTCGATCTGGACTTTGATTTTGTCACCGCCGCCACTTGAATGTTGTTCTCTTCTAGTTTCTTTTTGAAAATTTCCTGTTTTTTATACACGGGTACAAAATAAATTTCCTCTAAATCAATCGATTGGGTATTATTTTCTTCCAACCTTTTCTCTTACAAGCCTGTCTTCCATTTTCAAAAACTTCAATCTTTCAACAAATTTCTTCAAGATTGTGTTAGTCACTTAAATGCGCGTATTTAAGGGCTCTAGAGAGTGGTTGGGAGAGGTGATAATGAGTTTGGGAAGGGGTAAGGATGAAAGTTTATGTGAAATGAATTAATAACCAAAGACAATCTTAATCTACACAAAAAACAAAAAGTGACAACACGACGTAATGAGTATAAAAACTAACAACAAATTAAATTTGAGAGGGTAAAATGTGACGGTACAAGTTTTTAGGATTAATATAACATTAAACTAAAATGGCATGGGATACTGATAAGTGATAGTCTGATGGGAATATATCAGACTTGACATGTCGAATCATTCTATTAATATTTGGGAACATATTGGGAATAATTTTACGATTTAATATTTATTGAAATTGTGTTCAACTATCGGTAGGAATTTATTTTAGAAAATTTAAGGATGCGTATTTTGATTGATAAGTAAAATATATGTGAGCAGAAAAAATTGAAGAAAATGTGATATGATAAATAATTGATAAAGAATTAAGGAATTTAAGATTATTTTATGCATTAGTATTAAGAAAATTGAAAGAAAAGAAAAAGGGAAAAGTTTGTGTTGAACAATAACTTATGTAAAAGTGGACTTAGTTTCTAAAAATCCTAGATAAGAAATTTACCAGTCTACCCTTTATTCGTTATTTGTAAATTTTTATCATTTTCATTGAAAAAAAGGTCTTCTAATCAACCGCTATTACATTTAAATTTCAAATAATTTCTATAAATTATTTTCTTCTTATGTGCACTGAATTTCTATATATGGTGGTGAAAAATAGAGTAACTTTAAGGAGCGAGTTGGCATACTCGAACCAGAAATTAGCTAGCTAGTTTGAAGAGTACGAGGGCGACAGATACTTGCCCAAATTAGTACTACTACTAATTAATCAGGCTGTATACTTTTTAAGTTGAAAGCAATCAAGCCTCCTGCTCTTCGATCTTTTATAAACCAACTTCAACAAACATTGTTCGCCCAAACCAGAAAGTCGTCTATATTAATTTCCAGAAAGGACACGCACCCATGCACAGTAGCCACATCTTATAGTATTATTATTATTATTATATTAACCTTTTCTTCCATGTGATATTACTGTTTTAATCGATGTTGGTCCCAGATGTGACCACCCGGCCCTTTTTAATTGATTGATTGATTATAATTAATTAAAGGACTGATGTGACCATTTTGGCATGAAAATAAAATACTAATCTTTCAACATTCTAAAATAAAGTACTCCTCCGTCCCTAAAAGATTTGTAGATTTGGTTGGGCACGGAGATTAAGGTGAGATGAAGATAAGGGATAGGTTCCCAATTTTACCCTTAAGCTGAAACGGTTGTGGGTTGACGGTGTTAACTCTATTCTGCATTCTCGGCTTCTAAACGCAACAGTAAGTGGATTTATGCGGGAAAACTAAACGGGAGCGGGAGCATTAAATTGGGTTTAAATTTTGCTCACGTATGCAGAAATTCAGCGTGGGTTATATGTATACCAGTGTGAACAACAAAATCGGAATTGGCAGTAACATTGTATCCTACAGAGACGCGCGAGGAACAGAGGTAGCTCAGGTTTTTGCAATGTTCAGCTTGGCATGGCTGCCGAACGAACCTAGGAGACACCCGAATTGGCTTAATGATGATCAAAGGCAAGCTATTTGTCTTCAGTTGCTTCGAGGCTGCAAGGAAGATGGAAAACCTAAGCAAGGTTTGTTTACTTCCCTGAGTATTGAATATTGTGTCTGTCCTCGAACCATTTCTAAGCTTTGGAAAGAAACATACGCGAAAATCAAAGATGGGGGACGTCTAGAGGTGAGCAGGAAGATGAAAGGTAGTGTTGGGAGGAAAAAAATGGAGTTTGATGTTAGCAAAGTAGCTGAGATCCCATTACACAAACGTGGCACTGTGAGAAGCATTGCAAAGTCACTGAATGTGTCTAAATCACACGTGCATAGACAAAAGGAAGAAGGACTCATTAGGCGCCACTCTAACGCAATCAAGCCTAAGGTAACAGAGGATAATATGAAAAGAAGGGTTCAATTCTGCATTTCGAAGATAGAAAACAGCTCTTTACTTCATGAACCAAGGTTCGTTGATTTTTATAACTATGTTCATATTGATGAAAAGTGGTTTTACATAACCAAAGAAGCCCAGAATTACTACTTGACACCTGAGGAATTGGATCCTTTAAGAAGTTGTCAGAATAAGAGGTTCATTACAAAAGTTATGTTCTTGTGTGCTGTTGCTAGGCCTAGGTATGATGTGCATGGAGGAGTTGAGTTTGATGGGAAAGTAGGGATATGGCCCTTCATCTATGAAGAACCAGCTAAGAGAAGAAGCAAAAATAGGGAGGCTGGAACCATGGAGACTAAGGCTATGCAATCTGTGACTAAGCCAATATATAGAGCCTTCTTAGTTGAGAAGGTTTTACCTGCTCTTATTGAGAAATGGCCTGACTCAAGGTCTAGAAGTGTCATTTACATACAACAAGACAATGCTAAGCCTCATATTGCAGTTGATGATGAGGAATTTAGAGAAGCTTCTCGGAATATTGGTTTGAATGCTCATTTGGTGTGTCAACCTCCAAATAGTCCTGATTTAAATGTCTTAGATCTGGGATTTTTCAGATCCATTGAAGCTTTGCAACAACAAGAATGTCTAAGCGATATCAATGAACTCATTGGTGCTGTTGAGAAAGCTTTCAATGAGTTACCTGCAAAGCCATTGAATTATGTTTTTATCACCCTACAGCTTTGTATGATTGAGATTATGAAAGTGAACGGTGCCAACAAGTATCAAGTACCACATATTAACAAAGATAGGTTGGAGAGACTAGGTCTTCTGCCAAATCAAGTGTCCGTAGATGTTGAAGTCATCGAGGCAGCAATTGCTTTGCTGGAAAATTGAAACCTGATTCTCAAACTATTTTTGTATACTTTTGTCCACTCTTGTGGAAAGCCTGTGCAACCTTATATTATCATGCAGCAGGCAGCATGTGTATGTATGGCTAACTTTTCAAGTGATGTAACTTCAGTTTGGAGCAGGTCAAAGTTCAATGTAGCTCTTAAAGCGTACATTGTACATTTTGTAACTTTAGCTTGCAACAAGATGAAGTTCGTATGTACTTGATGTCATCATGTACAATATTAATGAATATCTAATTAATATGCAAGTTAACTGCAGAATTTTCATTTGTCTTAAAATATGGCTTATGCAATCTTTTGAACCTAAGTTAATTGCTAGCAAGTGTGTTTAATTCATATGAAAGTATTTGAGTTACATCTGTTCAGGACACAAAAAATATGATGGTCAATGTAAAAGGACACAAAGATGATTGCCCAGGAGAACAAACATTGAATTGAATACAAGAACTGAAGACCAATTTATAACCTTTTTATAAGCTTAGTAACTCCAGCTTAATGGAGCAATGGTATTACAAGATCACACTAATCGGGGGTATTACAAAATCAGTTTAATGGAGCAAACATCATAACAACAGACTAACTGTTCAATTGTGGACTACCCTTCTTACATCTAATTAGTTACAAAATCAGATGTCTTCCCCAAATTACAAAAGATACCCCTTTATAGATGAATACCCTCCATGTTCAACTAGAGATTGCACTTCGACACTACACACAGTTAGTTGTCGAACTTCCTCTTCAACTGAAACTGCAGCCATTTTGCCTTGCGTTCTGAGCTAATATTCTCACAAACAATCAGCTGTCGAGCTGCCTCTGAATCCGCCATATATGCTGCAGCTTTGATCCATGAATCCTCTCCATTAATCACACCCGGGAGATTACACACAATCTTCATGACATTGCCCATGTTGGTTGGATTTACTGCTACTGATTGTGTAAACATTGCTCTAGGAGGATCCACAACTCTATGGAATGAATTAACTTCAGGTGATGATTGCTCAGGAGATAGTATCAAGGTTCTTTCCTCATTTAGCACTCGGTGTGTTGAAGATTGTTCTGCAGAGAACACCAATTCGTCGGTATACTCCCTCGGTGAAGATTGTTCTTTGCTCAACTCTCGAGAACCCATAATTGCTCCAACGTTTCCTCTGCCCTTTCTCTTTTTAGTTGACTGGTTGGAACCAATGCATAACAATGGAAAAAAAGATCAGTTCTTTGCAAGTATTTAGTGGCAATTCTTTGACGAAACCACAACCAGTTGGCTCGTAAATGCAACATAGCCAAAAGCTAGATCCATAACCAAGTACTAAATCAGAGACTCACACTCAAACAATAAAGGAACTGAAGCTATTAGACAACAAAATTGATCAAGCTACTTATACCCAGTACGAATCGATTACATTACCGGAGAATGAAAGTGTCATACGATCAATAAACGAAACACAGTTATGTTCATCCGTTGCTGGATTCGTCCCGGACTTCTGCCTGTATGTCCTCACGATTTAAGGTACTTAATAGAATCAACCGTTGTAAATACGACCAATGACCGTGCTAGACAAAGCTGCTTCCGGTGGTGGCGATTAGATAGATCTGAATTGCTCTAAGTTTCGCAAGCAGGGAAGGCATGGTGGTATACTGGTGGTGTTTCTCGTGATGCTGGCGTTAATCGCTCGTTAGTTAGGGTTACGAAAGTAGTAAGGGAGGTGAGAAGGATATGAGAGGGTATTTTAGTAACTTAGTTAGTTGAAACTTTCTATTTTGGGAAAGTGGTCTATTTTTCTGGGACAACCCAAAAAGGAAATGTGTAGTATTATTCAGGGACGGAGGAGTATATATTTTGTGTTCTAAGCATTTGATTCAGTGATCACATTCTTGAGAACATTTGTAAAGGTCTCGAGTTCGAACATCCGGTATCCCCAACCCTTTATCCATTTTATATAAAAAAATATATACTTTGTATCATATAATAATTTGATGTGTCTTACTTTAAAGATATTTTAAAAAAAAATTAAAATTTTTTTTAATAGAAATTTGAGTTAAACATAAATTTAAAAATAGAACGTGATAAATGCCGAAAATATCATGCATATGTTGGTTGAATATTGACGGTATGGGCCTAACTACTACTACTCGGTGCTTCATTTCATTTTCAGACAGACTTCTTGGCGGGCCAGAAGTAGAAAGCTAAAACGGAGTATCACATGAACTGTGCCTATTTTATTTACATAACGCCGAGCATGATGATTGCATTATATATACTCCTTTCTTTCGTCTATAAATGATTCTACACTTTAATTTTATTGAATAAAATTTTAACAAATACTTCCTTGTCCTGTAAATATTGCAGTGTTTAACTTTGATGTTTCGAGTAACAGCGTTTGACTCAAAATTTTACTAAGATAAATAGTGAAAAAAGTTCAGAAAAATGTATTTACAAAATTTATATTGCAAATTATGAAATTCATATTAGTCATTCAACTTTATATGTCTATAAATTCATTAAAATAAATCGTAGATTAAATACTATGAAAATGACAAAAAAAATTGTAATCTTTATGGGAGGAGGGAGTATAACAAGTTTTAAAAAATTTAGAAAAATATATTTAGAAAGTTTAAACTTCAAACTATGATATGCATATAAATTATTAACTTTAAATGTTTAAACATTCATGAAAAAGAAATCATAGATTAAATTTTGTAAAACAGTAAAAATAAAGTGTAAAATTATTTGGAGACGGATGAAGTATATATATATTATATATATATCTCTTCCCAAAACACTTGTAACAGAAATTTCCTAATTATGCTCTAGTTTGTTTTTGATCATTTTTAATCTTACTCTGGAGTTTCATATTAGTACATAATTCTAGTCCTTCTAAATTAATAAAATTTGTTATTTCTCCATAAATTAGATCATCATATGGAATTACACCGTTATATATATATATATATATATATATATATATATATATATATATATATATATATATATATATAAGGTAGCTAGCTATTGAGGTAATTATTAATGTATCATCATGTCATGTGTCGGTGTCCTGTATTGGATACGAGTACGACCAATATAGGATGGTTAACAAGCTGCCTTGTTCCCACGCCTTAATTATAAAATTGAGTACTTCCCTTGGATTACGATTATTTTTGGTAATTAATTTATTTTATATAAAATTCTATCATTATTCTCCCTATTTTCTATACTTTTAAGTTAGTACATTTACAATAATAAAAATAAACTAGAATAAAAATAAAAAAAATATCATTTTATTAAATATAAAAATATTTTGATATTATAATATTATACTAAGGAAGGAGGGAGTAGTATGATTTCCCCTCTCTCTTTCTTGTCACCTCTAACATTAACATGCTAGCCCACCACATGTGCTCGAACGAGCGCTCATTCACAAGTCTTAGTAACTAAAGGGAGAAAGGGGTAAAATGACACCAATATTTCATAAATTTTTATATTTCTCACTTACCATTTTCCCCGGCTATTTTTAGACCTCTCAATATTAACAAGCCAAGGACAATAACAGTACCATTTTTTGTAATTAAATTAAATAGTTAACAGATTTTTTAACAGTTTTTAATGATAGTAACATTTTTAGCCTAATTTCAAAATTTAGATGGTACTTTAACTAAAATATAAAGATTAGTGACAAATATAAAAATTTATGTAAGATTATTGGCATTTACGTAATTAAAGAGTGCCTTTGCATTTTTGGGGACAGCTGCATGCAGCCCACACAAGGGTACCGCGGCCGGCCCTACAATGATTAAACGGGTTCTTGAGCGCTTCTACTCCCCCGGTCTCAAAAGAAACATATCATTGACAATTTATCTTTAGTTTATT
The DNA here is from genome assembly GCA_024586325.1 of Stellera chamaejasme. NCBI lineage: Eukaryota > Viridiplantae > Streptophyta > Magnoliopsida > Malvales > Thymelaeaceae > Stellera > Stellera chamaejasme. Next base: position 30,080,106 of record CM044986.1, read on the forward strand.
GATATTATTTCTTAGCACACAAAAAATAAAAAATATATTTATAAAATTAATTCATCAAAATATATATAAGAGTTTTAAATTTATAATTTAAAATGATATAGAAATAAAAGCACACATACATTAAATGCTAAAAAATGAGTGTGCATTACTTTTTAGATGAATAGAGTAATTAATGTATTGTAGAATTAATTATAATTGTGTGTTATTATCTAGGGTTTTGAGGGTTTTTACGTGAGTCCATATCTGTTGTCCCCTAATCTCTTGTCTCTGTCCCTGTCTCTCAATGTATTTTTTTAACACCGTCAATCAATCTGTTAGTTTTTTAACGAAACAGTTAATGATATATATATATATATATATATATATATATATATATATATATATATATATATATATATATATATAAAACAGGGACATGAATGGGATATGGAATTGGTGGACAGCATATTTGGATCCTTTTTATGTTGGAAAATTATGTTAAAATTTAATTTGTACATGGAAGAGAGAAAGCTAGCTAGCTCGAATTAATTTGTACATTACTCACTCCGCTCTAAGTGTTGTATCACAACATCAAATATTTGGTCCTAAATGAAGTAACACTATTCCAATTTTGTTTTAGTTTAGTTTACTTTTACCCTTCATGAAGAATGCACTCATTTAAAGAGTCAGGAGTGGGTTGGTATGAGTTATAATTGGGTTTGAAATGGGGCAATGATCATTACGTAGATGATACTAATTTTAATGTGGAATAAACCGCATTAAAGTCATGCAAATAAACGACGAGGTAAGTGGTGAATTATAGTGCGCATTAAGACCTTGTATCTATTCATTTCCTCTCTATCTCATTTTTTATCCGAATCGAAAACTCTCTCTTTATTTTCATCTCTCACTCTCTCTCTTCGTATATGAGTTTTTATATATTTAGATCTGAGTTATCTTCTTTCTTCTCCAGATTCGTCAGATGCGGAGGAGGTCGAAGGATCTCGCCGGATCTGAGTTCTTCTTTCTTCCCTAGATCCGGCCTCATGTCCTCCAGCTCCGCCGTCCCCGAATCTCTCTGGATCTTGACCCGGTTGTTAGGAGATTGTTGCGTTTTGTAAGTGTAATGTTTAAGTGTTTGCTGGGTTTTATTTGTCCTCTTTTGTTAGTGTATTATTTAATGGAAAAAAATAAGTTTGTGTTTGTCATTCTTTTTAATTTGGGTTTGTTGAGTTTTTTGGTTTGTTCTTCAGCAAAAAGGTAAAAAAAAAAAATCTGGGTTGGAGATGATGAATCTAAATTCATCCAGATGAATGTCTTCTTCATCCGGATGAATTTAAATTTTTTTAGCATATCATTATATTTGAAAAAAATTATGACAAGTGTGGAAAATACATTTATGCAAAAACTTGAATGAAGTTCTTAAAAATGTTACTCTGAAATATGTCATTTCTAGCTTAAGTTGTTGTGGAGAGAGCACTCACTATGAACATGTTTGCAGTAACACTTTTAAAAGAAAATTATGGTGCTAACATTTGTTTATTTGTACGTTTGATTACTCACATTTTCCATTTTCATGTCATTTGTTTGCAGTAATTAATTTGATTGAAGGGGTAGATGTCCAAGCCATTACAGATAGAATTAGTAAATACCAAAAAGGAAACGCTGAGTAGATAATGATCAACCAAGCACGAAAAGTAATTCTAATACTCTTATTCATTACCGTTAATCGTGCGAATTTTCCATATGGTTTCCGATCTCTTTCATGTTCTTTTAGTCGCCAGTAGGGACAATCATGGTGAGGTGGAGATGCGGGTGTCGTCGAATCGGGTGGCAAGCGCTTCGAGCAGAGTCATTTACCGTGAACAAAAAATGTAAGTTATGTCGACGATATGATGTTTGGGCTCGCTGTCGAGAGCTTCCAATATGGCCCCAGATGGTCAAAAGTGGTCTACGAGATGACCACCCGTGACGTGGTCGAGTTAGGGAAGAGTGACAAAATAAATTAAATCATCAGAGAGAGAATTGATATCTTTTTTGGATGAAAGATAAAATTAGTATAAATGTCATTATTCAAATAATAAAATTAACCCAAAACTTTTAAAAGTGAACTAATTTTTCATAAAGGTAAGCCAAAAGTTTTAAAACAAACTAAATTTCCATAAATTTATTACACCGGATATATTGTTATTTAATACATTAAGAATTTTGATAATTATTAATTCAATGAACCCGTGACGAAGTCGGGTATTAGAACTAGTTTGAATTGCCAAATCACAGAAGCAGCTTCTCGCCTTCAACCACGTGCCTCATCACCACCACCGCCCCACGTCGAGCACAACCGTCCATCCCGCGCCGCCGTAGGTGCCCGGACGACGGAGAAATCGCCGCCGACCGCCGAACCGATCCGCCCCTTTACTTGCTGCCATCCGCTTGTTCGTGCCTCCAATCTAACGCTGCTCCACGGCCAAGCTCCTCCTCGTCGTCCTCCGCATCATCCATGTCAGTTTCACCGCCGGAGAACATCTTTACAGTCGACCCGTTTCACGACACACGGCCTCACCCGAGACGTAATCCGCCACTCCGCCTCCTCCATCAGCCACGCCGTCCGCCAGAGTAGATGCCCGTTTTTTTTTCGCCGCCCTCTATTCAGCCGCGACCGGACACGGGATCGCCGGAGCAGTTCACGACTCGCGTACTTCTGTGAGCTTTTGATTCGAAGTCCATTTTCACAAGTGATTTCATTCCAAGTCCTTTTTTGACAAATTCGTCATGTTACGTACGTACCTGACTGAATGTTAAGTAGTAGCTAGATGTGTTTAAAAGTAGCAGTGTCATAAAAAGATGAATTTTATAGATCACACACATGCATACAGTATTTGCTTGCACAGCCAGCTGCTGAACAAATCTTAATCTTAATGCCCTGATATCATGCATGCAGTATTTACACCTGAAGAATTAATATTTCGTCTGTTCTGTTTGTTGCCCAACAGATTGGCAAGGTTATTTATTGTTTATGTTCATTACAAGGTTATTTATTGTTTATGTTCATTACAAGGTTTTAATTGTCCCGCTTCTTCGCGGTGTAAATTACAATATTTTATAAGAATTTAATAAGGATGTAATATTAAGTGAATTAAATGTATATTTTTATGAAATAAATGATAAAGTATATAATTATTATGGGTGAAAAATTAGGTCTAAGAATATTTACATTGTATTATATGAAGTCTAAACCATTAGGGCCAAACGCAAAATAACAAGAAATAAAAGTAAAATAGAGATTTAGTCTTTTAAACAATTTGAAACATAAATAAATAAAATCACTAAATTATGATGAGGTGATACAATCTTATCGAGATGAATACTATTCATACAAAAATTTATGTATATGTATAGAGTTTTAAATACAAATACTAATTACATATTATTACTTTTCGTTAAAATCATCAACACTCAAAGAAGGGAAAAACCATGTTATAAGATTTGAAACTTTGTTGACAACATGTTACTTTTTAAATAGTTATAAATCAGAATGGAATTTTCTTTCGTACAAAAAAACGACATTACACTTAATAATATTTTGAAAATTTAGTAGTGTCAATGCTCTACTTTCAGAATAGTTAAAGGTAAGTAATGGAGTTTGTCTCTCTCTCTCTCTCTATATATATATATATATTGGGGGTATTATTCATCAAGAAGAGAATTCACAAATTTGTATTTCTTACAAATTTTATATTCACTTTCAAAATTACCAAAACTTTCGATCTCCATAAAAGGCATTAACTAACACACTTTAAAACAATTAAAATGAAGAAGAAAAAGTGAAGAGATAAGATGGATGAGGTGCGTATTCATCAACTAAACTACCAAATATTTGTGATCTACTTTCATGAAACAAAAGAGAAAATAAGTAATAATGATTGTAGGTAAAAAATCTACGACCTAGACCTAGTTAAAAACTAGGAACCCATATTAGTTATGGAGAAGTTTCTAAATTTTCATTTCTAAAATTCACTTGTAAATATTTGATCACATAGCTAGTCTTTAAGAGATGAGAAACCTTATTTTCCAATGAGGAAGAAAACTGACGTGAGAATTAAAATAAACCTTCCAAATAAGGTTACCTAATTTAAGACCAATTTTCCAAAATTTCAAAAACCTTTTTTTCCATACCTTCAACCCTAATAAATATGATCAAACATTTACATTAATTTAATTTTTTTATAAAGAAATAAATAATAAATATAATTAAAAAAATTAATGAAATAAATAAAAATATAATTTAAAAATAAATTTTAATTTAAAAAAGTAAAATATTGTATGACATGGCATATGGTTGTGCCACTGTTCATGTGTTTTTTCGTAAATAGAGTAAGAGTAATGGGCCTCGCAGAAATTGATTTCTGTACCGAAAAGCCTTCAATTTGTGTTGTAATTTCATCAGCAGAGCATGACACATCTATCAAGTAGCCCCATGTTTAAAAGAATAGACAAGGATTTTTCAGGGAGGGACTATAGTAGTGACTGACAACCTCGTGACTGTGGTTATTCTCACGCCCTTTCAGTTTCATCAGTTTTCGGCATGTTTTCTTTTACTACCTTTTCTCTTTTTAATATTTATGTCGCCAACATCATAGCACAGATTTAGAAATCTAACAAAAGTAACACTGTAAAGTTACTTCAAATTAATCAATTCAATTACAGTCACAAAAAGAAAAACTACGAGAAGCGATATGGCCAATAACAAACTCACCACATCTATGATATGCAAATATGCGTTTCTTTTATTTATAAATTTGTTATTGCTATATTTGACCATCAACTTGCTCTTCATAATTGGCATTACGATGATTAACGATATTGATCAGTAACATGAGTTTTATTGAACAACATTGACAAAATTACTGTTAATCAGCACAGTTGATTAACATCTTCTTACACTTGATCGGTCATGTTGTCATGTTTGATCAACATTTTAAATATTAATCAACAATATGACTTCTCTTGAACAATATCGCAATAACAAAAGTTGGTTGCATGTTTTTGAACATCATTTTGAAAAGTGAGAATATCACGACTAAATATTTTGATCGTGATGAACATATCGTACATCGTGATCATCATTTCATGAAGTTTGATCATCATTTTATCTATAAATCAAAAGTGACGAGGTAATGTCATTAGAATCATGGTAGTGGTGAGGTGATGATGGTTGAAAAATGTGAATGCATGTATTTCTTAGTCAGAACTGAATCTTGTTGATGGAAATGACCAAAATGAACGTCATATAGATGTAAATGCTTCAATGGATGAGTGAATATACATTAAAAGATAGAATAAGTAACAAGAACATTCATGTCCTGAGCATCTATAGCTTGGTGGTTATGTTTTTGAGGAGATGAGGTCGAAGTCTTGAGTTCAAGCATTCACCATCTCCATCGCTTATCCTCAAATGTATCAAAACAAAATACGAGAGCATTACAATGCGTAAATCTGATAGATTAAATTTAATGGAAGTTAAACAGGACAAAAAGACTTAAATTTATACTGGTAAGATCAGTTGAGAAATATCACAAATAAGATAATAGAATATATTGAAAAGCTTCAAGTATAAAATAAAATAAAGCTGTAAGATTCCAATAGCTTATCTCAACTAAATCTTAGGCTCACTATAACTATTTTATTAAAAATGTAAAATTATCAAAATACAAGCGTTATCTTATTACGTTAATCCCCACACTTAATGAAAATTCATACCAAACTAAACTTTTGTTATGGTATGGAATTGGGTTTACAATTTTTATTTTCATATATAAACAGCAAGTTTGGCGCATCGTGTCTTGGAATAAAGAGGGAGCCAGAGCCAGTGTTCCGAGGAAGAAGAAAGATACTGTAGCAATGAAAACAAGAAAATCAAAACCCACTTCACCTTCTTCCACCGCCCATCAACCCTTCTTCCCAAATATGGCGCGAAAATCTTCCATCTGCAAACTATTCCTCACACTCTTCTTCCTCCTCGCCATCTACTCCTTCTTCCTCGCCATCTACTCCTTCTTCCTCGCCCCGCTCGTCGCTCCATCCCCTCCCTCCTCCGAGGAAGACCTTGACTTCGATTTCACCAAGGCTCTCGGCTTCGCCGGTGGCCAATTGGAAAATAAAGTTAAGATCTTCATGTACGACCTTCCCCACAGGTTCACCTACGGGATCATTGAACAGCACCGCCTCGCGCGCGGTGGGTCGGCTGTTCCTGACGTCACCGCCCTCAAATACCCCGGACATCAGCATATGCACGAGTGGTACCTCTACTCGGACCTAGCCCGACCCGAGTCCGAACGAGTCGGGTCTCCGGTAATTAGAGTGTCCGGCCCAGAAGAGGCCGACCTCTTCTTCGTCCCCGTCTTCTCGTCCCTGAGCTTGATTGTTAATGCGGGTAAACCACCGGGTTCGGGCACGGGTTACAGCGACGAGCAGATGCAAGAGGAGCTGGTGGAGTGGTTGCAGGGGCAGGAGTATTGGAAGCGGAATGGTGGCTGGGATCATGTGATAATTGCAGGGGATCCGAATGCGCTGTATCGTATCGTGGATCGTGTCAAGAATGCGGTTTTGTTGGTGTCTGATTTCGGACGTCTCAGGCCGGATCAAGGGTCACTGGTGAAAGACGTTATCATACCTTACTCCCACCGGATCCGCACTTACAGTGGAGATTTCGGAGTTGATGACAGGAAGACATTGCTGTTCTTCATGGGAAACAGGTATCGTAAGGAGGTAAGGAAAAAGGATTTCAGTTAATTAGCTTGCTCTTATTTGAATGTCGGTGTTATTAGGCTGTTAATTGTTCCAGTAATCAGTTGTATATTGGTTTTGATGCATTTGCTCATATGATGGTTGGCGTTGGTTTGAGTTACTTGAATCTAAGTCCTTGTGAGCTCAGGAGATTGAGGTTTCTGTTTAGTTTTGAAATGGTGCTGTAAGTGTGATCTAACTTATACTAAAATACTCTTCCTGAATCCCAATTAAGGCACAAAAGCCTCAAATAACTAGTTAAGCTAGCTGACATCTTTTGGGCTTAACCCATGAATTAATTAGCTTTAGCCTTTCAGTGATCTAGTGTGCTTTTGGAAACATTAACGCTCAACCGGGCTTATGAATGGATGAGAACATCCCCCCTCCACCCCACATTTTTCTTTGTGCTAATTGGATATGCAAGTAGAATGAACACCAAGTGTTTCTTTGATTTGTGCACTTAAGAGTTTATCCCTGTCAACTGGTTCCTCTTGTCTCCTATTATTGGATTTGCCTACTTGAGCCGTTTCTTCACTGGTTACATCTTTCCCTTAAGAATCTGATAGCAGATCAATCTTGTTTGGGGTTTGGGATCTGATGTTAGTGATAACTAGGGAGATCTCTGCCCTACCTATTTTGTCAGAAAACTAGAGCGGAGTTTGCCGAGCCATATCATCCAGAGTAAGTAGTTTGTATAAGATTTTCTCAAGGAATTAACTTTTACTCATGCATTGACCTATGGGATTAGTGTTTCTAGCTTATGCTTCATAATATAGGTGTATTTAGATAGATCCATCATTACTCCCTTAGGATGTTCAACAATCGGATTCTCCCACTTGTTAAATTAAAGAAATGTCCCAGGCTGGAAGCATCGTATAGTTGTTGCCTTTTATGTTCCATCAAATGCAAATGCAGATCATTCATTTGGTTCAGATTTAAAAAATTCATCTCATCGGATTAAGATCTCATGTAGTGTGCTGTTCCATTTGATTGGGTGGAAAATGGTTGCTAGTGTTCTTAATAGCTTTTGAACAACTTGGAGTTGGGCTTACCTTCTAGCCTTTTGCCTATCCCGAGTAACATACTAACAGACAAAGGCTGGGGATTGTAGTTCTAATCTGCAGATGTTGGCCTCCTTATCCTCATATCTTCAATTGTTTTTAAATCTTAAGTTTGCCGCTTTACCTTCATTTCCAGTACTTCACGATTCAACACACAGAGACATCTTTCGTAGAAAAATGAACACATGTATCTCTCAAGAATCTTTGAAATTATTTTGTCCCTAATGAAAGGTAACTACTTCATTTTTATGCTTAAGACCTATAGTTCTTGCATTGGATTGGATTGGATCACACATGTAAACCTTAGCTATTGTATCAATAGTGTCAATAGGGTCTTGGTTTGTTATGTGTTTTCTTGAAAGATTTTAGCCGTAGGCATTGTATCCCTCTAATTTTTGTCTTGCTGGATTTATTTGTCCAATTCTTGCAGGGTGGCAAAATCCGTGACTTGCTTTTTCAAATACTCGAAAATGAACAAGATGTCATAATAAAACATGGGACTCAATCCACAGAGAATAGAAGAGCAGCTTCTCAGGGAATGCACACATCTAAGTTCTGTTTGAACCCAGCTGGTGACACTCCATCAGCCTGCCGACTTTTTGATGCCATAGTTAGCTTGTGTGTCCCAGTGATTGTCAGCGATAGCATTGAGTTGCCTTTTGAAGATAAAATAGATTACAGAAAATTCTCAGTATTTGTGCAAACAGAGGCTGCCCTACGGCCAGGATATCTGGTTTCCTTACTGAGAGAAGTACCAGCAGAGACAATTGTAGAGTATCAGAAAGCAATGAGAGAGGTTTGTACATCCTTTACACCCAATATCTCTCCCTTCAAACTTTGAGTTGTTAAAATGTGGTCCAGCTTCCTTAAGTAATCAATATCCTATGAATTAAGATGAGCCATTGTAGTGCTTGATGATGAAAGTTTAAAAGAGTTGAGCTTTTGTGACAGCTGAAAAGGAGAACCTTGTCCTTGTTAGAATGAATTTACTCAATCGGCCCTTTCTTCTCTCTGTTGACATTTGTATACATTATAAGCTTGAGCATTTTGAACTTCTGGCTCTGAATATCTGCTTACTAACTTGTTTGAGTTTATGAATTCACTAAGTATATTCTTCTGTGATCTCAGGTGAAGCGATATTATGACTATACTGATCAGGATGGAGCAGTGAATGAAATATGGCGGCAAGTCTCACAGAAGCTTCCACTTGTCAAATTGATGAGTAACAGAGACAGGAGGCTAGTAAAGAGGGCTTCTGTTGAGCCAAATTGCTCTTGCATGTGCTCCAATCAGACTGGGATCATCAGCTCATTGTAATTGGAAACGTTGTACTATACTCATCTTCCAGGCACCACATACGCCATTGTCGTTTGTGGCTGTACATGTGCTTTCAGCCGCCACTCTCGACAACCTCTTATACCCCATTGCACAAGGCTTGCCAGCAGCCTTTGAAGCTAATCCGAGTAGATTTGGACTTGTAGTTGTAATCCAAAAATTGATTATAGATGCTGCTATATAAACACCACAGCTTATACTTCATTCTTTTATTATGATTACCATTGTCGTCACAGTAATTCTTACCTAGGTTTACCCAATGAGGTGGATATGATATGCAATATGCAAAATGGTTGAAAAACTACAAGGTATTTCAGGAAGAGTTTGATCGTAGTGACAAGTAGATGAACTTGCTGCACATAGGGTACTACTGAAATTATGATGAAGATATAACAGACGAAATGGACACTGAAGGTGCACGTGGTGAGACAACCAACTTCAAGTTCAACTTGGTGGCCATTTCATTTGTCTCCCACCAAGAACATGCAAGTGAAGATGATAAACCGATTGACCTGGTAGACGGCGAAAGTCCTTTAAATTGCGAAACTGGGAAAATTATGAAGTACTAAAACAAAAACAATCTGATGAACTCACAGCCACTAGGACCATCATTGATAACTACACGGAATCCATCACCAAGCCCTTCCATATCGGCAACAACTTTGGCTGCATAAAGAAGTTGACCCAGTATCTCACGGTGCTTTGGTTCGGCCTGATAAAAAATGGAAATGGAAAGATAAAAAGCCCTGGTTAAGGGATTTTCATGCCATATCAGCAATTTGTTGATAAAACTTCAACTAAAATGTCACTAATAATACAAAGAAAATAGATTTTCCCAGTGAAAGTTGGGTGAACAGTAAACGATATCTAAAATGAATTACTACAATATTACGAGTCTGTTAGCTCCCTATACACATTCAAAGAAGGGGGATTCATTCTTCAGGAAGATAATGAAACCTACAAGAGCCATGAATAGAACACACCTTTGTGAGCCGTGTAAGGCCATCTCTGAACTTCGGAATGACCAAAACATGAACTGGAGCCTGCGGATTTATGTCACGAAATGCAAGGACCTTATCGTCCTCATACACAATCTTCGCAGGAATCTCTTTTGAAATGATTTTATCAAATCTGGATCAGATGCAAATCAAAGATTCCATGGTCTAAGTTCAATTGTAAATGGAATGTAGAAACACTAGAACATTCTCATAGATCTCCTTTCCTAGTCCTAAAAAGTACAGTTCATCCAAATACAGTAACTTTCATATTCTTTCACAACATATTTTAACCATCCTTAATTTTCTTGGTATTAGGCAACTTCTATGTGCAGGGTTCTATTCAAAACATGAGCCTGCGGATTTATGTCACGAAATGCAAGGACCTTATCGTCCTCATACACAATCTTCGCAGGAATCTCTTTTGAAATGATTTTATCAAATCTGGATCAGATGCAAATCAAAGATTCCATGGTCTAAGTTCAATTGTAAATGGAATGTAGAAACACTAGAACATTCTCATAGATCTCCTTTCCTAGTCCTAAAAAGTACAGTTCATCCAAATACAGTAACTTTCATATTCTTTCACAACATATTTTAACCATCCTTAATTTTCTTGGTATTAGGCAACTTCTATGTGCAGGGTTCTATTTAATACAGAGCAGGTAGTATTAAATAGTGCATTCTTAACTGATTGAGAGAGAGAGAGAGAGAAAGAGAGGGAGAGAGAGTGAGTGAATACTTCTCCAGATCAGTTACCAGCAAGACAAAGTCTATTTTCTGCACACCTGCTCAAGGTACATAACGCCATTTAATCCACAATCCTTCTTAACTACCTAGAGATGTCTATTTAGCTTAGCAGTCAAATCTATCCACCATAGAGCATACCATCCCTTGAATTTAAGAAGGGGAAGGGACCAACAGTCCTAATGTTTCATACAACACCCTCTCATGAACAGCTGATCATAGATTATAAGAATTTCAAGCATCATCATAATTTTTGCAATAAAGTTCATCAAAATGCAAGAACAAATAAGGGTTGAGGTTGAGGTAGTTTTCAACAAACATGGTTGGCGCTCCAGCATCAGCAGTAGCAGCAGCCACTTTTGCTGCCGCTTCTTCGTCTTGCGCACTGGCACGGCACAGATATCTACAATACAAACATGAATTCTCACAACCACTGAAACAAGCCACCCAAGAAATTTTTGACAAAACTGCAACATCAAGCAACTATCAAGGTACACGGAGATTAAGTACCTACGAGAACGGTAATTAACGAGAAATGCTACGGAATTGGAGTTACATGGGACTCTGAACCGAGCTAAACTCGTCGCAGTGGTCGCATAATTGCTGTTCAAAGAAATTACTTTCAGATTTCGAAATCGATAGCAAGTAAGAGGAAAAAAAATATTGATCTGTAAAGAGAGATATATATACCGAAGAAGAGAGGAAGTGGCGGTAAATGCAGCCATAGATTGTTGAGCTGACAATCCTATGATGCCTTCAGTTCGCAACGACGAAGAGACTGGTCCAGTACTGGACTAGTGGCAAAGTTGTAATTCTCGAAGATTATAGATCTGGTGCTTCAAATCCGGGCCCTTAATTGTTGGGCCATTTTGTTCCCTAGGCCCGCTCTATTTAAATTTCCTAGGTGCAAAATCAAAGACTAATCTATGTCTAAAAGTGCAATCTAGCCACTCATCACTTCATCCGCACATATTATTCACTCACATTTATTCCGTTGCTGCAAATTCAATATTCAACCGTTAATTCATCCACATCAGCCGCCACGTGTGATCTGGGCTCTACTTTTACTGATGTAGTGTGCTGACCGATTGGATAGTGTGCTGACTGGTTGGGTAATGTGCTGATGTGGCGAGAGGTTGTACAACGTGTGTTTAGAGTTGGCGAGAAGAGGAAGCTTGGAGAAGAATGGCGGCGTTTTGTGAAGCCTGAAACTTTCGGCCATGGCTCTTCCTCCCGAGCAAGTTCCAACTCACCATTCCAGCTTCTAGGTTCACTTGATCGGATTCCAAGTTCAGATTTCGACATGATTGGCCGGCGAGTGGATATCCTGGTCTTCAGATCAAATTCGACATGATGACGACCTCATAAGTATCCGTTTCTTCCCATGGGTTCCACAGGTGGAAGCAGAAGTATTCCAACGACACACAATTCCGGTAGAGTCGATGGTGTTTTTCTCCAGAATCCCAAATTGAGACATCTTGTTCTTGTCGTAGACCACCGGAGACCGTCGCTGATCAACTCCGTCTCATGGAAATCTCATAGCAATGGTGCAAACGATCTTGAACAGGTTCAGTTGAGATAATGGAGAGTAATGATCATCTCCCTCGCGTTGATCGAAGGTTGGTTGAGTTCAATTGTGAGTCCAGATCAAAATCCCTCAGAATCTTGGCAGGATATTTTGGAGGCAAGTTGGACGAGGAAAGGACGAGCAGAATCGTTTCGGAGAGGGAGCACTTTCTGGAACTTAGGAAGAGCAGAATTCAGAGTCAGTGAGTCCGGAAAGACGAGAGCTCGCTAGAGATCCACTCTCTGCCACTATCGACAGCTGTTTGAAGTCGTTCAACAGTTTCATAACAAGTTGGTGGTAATGGTAGAGGAGGACTCTGGATCCACCTTCAACGTTTCCGCTTCCTGGGTCTCCACGGGCGACGACAACGGCGTTTCTTTTCATGGTGAGGTGAGGTGAGTTGGACGGCGGAGATGGAGGTGAGGTGGATTGTTGAGTTGGATGCATTTAACGGAATATTTCAAAATTTAACGGAATATTCATTCCGTTACTTCATCCGATATTTGTTTTGCACATTTTCTGATCGAATTTTTTTAATTTGCACTTAATAATTAGAGATAAATAAGTATTTTGATCGATGAAAAGGACAGTGGGTAGATTGTACTTTTCGACATAGTTTAATCTTGATTTTGCCCCCGAAACCAATTACCTATTACAACAACTTTCACTGTTAATAGTAATATTTTCATAATATAAATTATTATACAGAGTACATTATAACATACGTCAAGCTAATAAACAGTAGTTTTTGTCGTTTTTTGTTTTTTTTTTGTATTTTAACTTTTTGCAGTTTTCTGTATTTTTTGGGGTTTTTGTTTTGTTTTTGTTTTTTACTTTTTAGTTGTACATTAACATATATGTACTTTATTTTTATGATTAATGCACATTGGTCACTGAATTTTTAATTTTTACACAAGAAATACACTTTTTCATGTTTGTGTTTTTACTTTTAGTTGTACAATAGCTTACATATACCTTACTATTTTTATGCTTTTTGCACATTGGTCCCTCAATCTTTAATTTTCACACAAAAAAAACATGTTTTCTCATGTTTGTGTTTTCCCTTTAAGTTGTAGGATAACTTACATGTACCCTTTTAACTTTTATAATGATTGCAGATTGGTTCCTAAATCTTTAATTCTCACACACAAAAACACATTTTCCATGTTTGTGTTTTTGCTTTTAGTTGTAGAATAACTTACATATACCTCTTTATTTTTATGATTTGTGCACGTTGGTCCCTCAATTTTTTAATTTTTACACAAAAACATGTTTTTTTTCTCCAATTTTTGTGTTTTTACTTTTAGTTGTACAATAACTTACATGTATCCATTTATTTTTATGATTTTTGCACATTGGTCCCTCAATCTTTATTTTTTACACAAAAACATACTTTCCCATGTTTGTGTACGTTGCGCACAAAATTTCTTCTAACCCTTTATTTTTATGTTATGTACATATTAACCTAAGATATTTTAAGCTGAATATAATGAGTAGTTCTTCTACATCTTTAAATGTTAAAAAACTCTCATCAATATTTGTATGTACAGCTTTTCAAGAATTAACCCTACTATACTTTGTTAAAATTTTACAAACATATCCGTCGTCCCCATTTTTTTTTAATTGCGTAAAGATTTAAATATAAACCTCAAATACTTAACATGAGAATAGTTAGGTTCAATCTTACTTTTCTACCTCAGATACCTAAATAAACGTGAAAAGACTTTATCAGCCGATACGGTAAACCTTGAAAAATCCAAATAGTTCTCACAAAATGGATCGTGTTGTAGAAGTCAAAATATCTATTTAACACGATTCCTTTTATAATATTCAATATTACATCAGTTATCACATGAAAAATCCGTACCAACATTTACTATCGATTTTTTTCACTATGGTCAAAGAAGAAAATGTGTTATGAATTTCAAAAAATTTCATTCATCATTTTAATTTTTGTAATTGTTCCCGCCGCGGAGCATGAGTTTGAAAAGTAAACTAGTTCTTTACTATCTATTGAGGATGGATGGATAAAAAAGTTTTCCACCACCATCGAACAGGACATCAATCTTTCGATTTTTTCCCTCAGGCGAAGTTAGATGACCGTAAAATCAAACATGCGCAAATGCGTGTGTATATTTGAAGTATTGTCATTTAAATTATTTGATTAAACACTATAATACTACTCCATATGCTTAGTTCAAATTACGTTTCGAAATTTTATAAGAATTTATATTGTTCAAATACTCCCTCTGTCTGTCCGTCAAAATTTGATACATTTATTTTAGTTGTTTCACAATATTTAATCTATATTTTTTTTTCATAAATGTTTAGATATGTAAAGTTAAATAATTCATATGCATATTATAATTTGAAATGTAAATTTTCCAAACATATTTTTTGGAATTTTGTTTTTCACTTTTTATCTTTATTAAATTTAGTCAAACTTTAAATCTTAAAATATGATAATAAAATGTATTGACTTTTGAGGAACAGACAGAGTATTCGAACTCAAGATGATCACATGACTGGGAATGAGAGAGTGGTGAAGCCGTGAAATAGAGGAAATTGGTCCCGGAAGTGAGATTGTCAATAAAGTTGGGACTATACTGGTTATATTCCCGTTACAATAGGGGGCGTCAAACATGCAAGAGGGGGGAAAAAATTTTCACCTGATTTGCACTCTATCATTGACCAAAAATTCACCCACATTTTTTTGGCATCTCAGACCTCAACCTGGGGGCGGCAGCAGCGAGGAGGGAGACGTGAGGGGGGCAGCAGTGAGGGACATGTGGTGGGGGGCCAGCGAGGGGGGCAGTGAGGGACACGTTGGAGGGGTGGGGCCCGCGAGGGGGGTAGCACATTTCAGACGTGAATCACCTCTAATATTCACGTTCACGTTTACCGTGAATATAGGAGGTCTTTTGTTGTGGTGATTCACCAAATATTGAGGTGAATTAAAAAAAAATCACCTCTAAAAGAAAATGTTTGAAACCCCTAATAATGATTCTCTTGCCTTTAAGCACTCACTCACGTCCAGGAAAGAGCATAAATTATATAGCTGGACTCAAATTGGCTGGTATTACAATACATTACAAGAATCAAACAAACATTAAAATACATTTCTGCATGACTAACCGAACATAACAATCATACAATCCTAACGTGAACATGCATATAACATTCAACTTCTACTTATAAGCTATTGGACCAGACCTTGAAACCGCAAACCTGGGCAAGGAACTAGGACCGGAGCTAGCCAAACTCGAACCCTCTGGATACTTGACTTTCCGGCTTGAACTGTAATCTAAAGGACCTGAACTGCGCATGTGTCGGGCTTTCATTTCCATGCTTCTATGGCTTCCACTCTCGGTTTCATACAACTGCTCTTGGCTATGTGATGACGATCCCTTAAAGTAACCAGAGTCATGTGCACCGTACCGAGGAGTTGAGTCTCCACGAGATTGCCTTGTTACAGGTGACGCATGGACTACAGCAGGTGAGTGGTGTGGTGATGGGCTTAGCAGTGCCAAAGGCATGGAAGAAGAATCGGCATAGTACTGGCTGTATATTGAGCGTAGAATGGTATACGGAACGTGGGTTTCCAGAGAGCTTCTTGCAAGAAATGGTGAAATGTCACAAAGCTGGTCAAGAAAAATGAGCTTGGCTACCAGGTGAGATCTGCAGAATAGATCAATACATCATCAGTACTTCAAATCTATTAGTTATCTGTGTAAGAACTGTAAACATGTAAAACAGATGTTTTTTTATACTAATGGAGACGAACTGTCTATTATAATTGCCTTACCTGTTAGGTTCATTCCAAGAATCTAATACAATTCCTGCTGCAAATTTAACAAAGAGCTGCATTGCAGTTCTTATGCTTGATTCAGCAGAGACACGGATGTCGGGATCCACATTCTCACCCGCATGGCCGTTTGAAAGTGATTGTCTTTGTTGATATTCACGTTCCAATCTAACATGTTCACTCCCTGCAATAACCGCACTTATTGACCTGCAATGAACATTGATATCGAAATTATAGATTAGCAGTAACATGGATCTTATCCGGCTTTAGGTTTCAAATATTCACTTATCATCGTTTAAGTCCACAAAAAAACATGATCAGAGATATTGACAATACAACTCTACATGGTTGAGAGAAGAATAAAACTCACCTTGCAAGACAATGAATATTGTTGTTGAAACCCCCAGTTTCAACATTGAAGCCAGTGGTGTTCCAGATATTAGATGTCATGAAGGTGGCAAAAAGATAAGGCAAAAAGCTCCATGACCCATCGTTTGCACCACCAACCTCTTCCAAGATTGATCTAACCCATTCAGAATCATGATCACTAGCCAGACCAACATTGTTTGCTACTCCTCTCAATCTTCTGATTTCCTTCTTTTCAGGTACCTCTTCAGGTATATGCTTAACTACACCAGCAAGTAGTGAATGTATCAAAGGTGCACCTTCATCAAGAACTGCTCCCGCAGCTTCAGCTAAAAGCTGATCGAATGCCAATGCCTGCCCAGCCTCAATGCAAAATCCTATTATTGTATCTAAATCCACTATTTGCTTTGAACATGCTTCTCTTTCAACTCTGTCAGCAGAGTGCATGCTACCTGCAACTGCCTCTAATATCTCACGGTTTGACCGCAACGATGAGTCTATGCAATTCAATAGTGCAGCTATGTGTTCTCTCATCATCCTGTCTAACCTGTCAACTCCATAGCCACCAAAAGTACGAACAAATGCCTGTAGTTCTTGAAGATCAGTAACAGACTCTGCAAAGTATCCACCAACAGGTCTTGTGCTCTTGAAGCACTTGTGCATAGGTGTGAAAAGGATCCCAGAACCTGACACATCCTTAATAATATTCTCTATGTACCAATTGCATACGACCTCTGCTGCCAATCCACTATGCTGCTCGGATGGCTTCTCAAATAAATGCAATGAAAAAACTGGTCCTGAAAATGTTTCTGAGAGTAGAACTTCTCGAATTCCATGGGTTAGATCCATGCTAATATGCTGTTCGGCCAAATGGACGATGCTCATGTGCCTCCGAAGTAGTGATTCCAGAACAGACGGACGCTGAAGATCATTATCAGTCTTGAGCACAGAATGTAACCTCCGTCTGAAGTTTCCAAGTATGCATTCTCTCATGTACTGCACACACAAGCAGATCTTAAAAGGTATCCTTGGATTCTCAGGCATGATCAGTATACAGTACAAGACCACTAATATTCTTTGCATTATGAATTCAAAAGAAGAAAAATAAAATGCACTTATTACTCGTATCTTTGTAGATACTGCACAGGATTCATTGTTTGGAGTGTCAGATTTAGTTTCACCATCATCCCAACGACTTTAGAGTCGGAAGCTTAAAGTAAGCAGTGTAAAGTAAACTGCTAAAAGCCATATTGGCATTATACATTCATGCAGAAAAACAAAGTGGCAAGATCCGTGCCAGATGTTTCTACTGCAAACTTCAGAGTGAATTAATCTGATCACATCATAAATTCTCTAGATTTGATGGACTACACTGTGGCAAGTCTTATAAGTACCACTTTTTCTTTAAACAATCAAACAACTTAGAACCATTCGATATATAACCACACTAACAACCCAGATGAAATTCCCGTTTCCTAAAACCTGTTACCATTTTTGTAGTATTCATCATCATCATCACATTTAAAATAAGTATCACAAGCACATGAACTCCAACTAGTGCACGTTTTGCCAAGAAAACAAAGACGAAAGGTAAAGTCAAATTCGTCAAACCAGCCATAAAAGAATGGATACATCAGCAATGACCTGCTCACCTCCCTCAACACAAAGACATGATTCAGAACACAGATAGGCTCCATGTCATTTAAAACTGAACACAAGTTGGTTAATCTCTGCATTGCAGCCTCCAGCCTGCCAATAAAATAGTGCATAAGTTAACAAAAGAATTTCAGATGGTATAAAGAAAAAGCAGCATGCCAACAAATGCCTTACATTTTAATCGAATTATTGTTTTCAGGATAGCTTTCATGTCCAGGCAAAGGATAACCAGCCATTCTCTTTGGAGATTTTGCTGATGGAGCTGAGGTTCTTGATGCATTATTCAGGTAAAAAGCTGCCTGCTCTGGAAGAAGCTGATATTTTTTCCAGAAATTAGTCATATAAGAAACAGTAAGCGCCTTACAAACAACTTGCACTTGAATGAGGATTCAGGAAAAACCTGCATTTCTAAAGCGCCAAATCCTCCTTCAGAATCGAGAATATTGATTAGCCCTTCCAAACCTCCCATTATAGATTCAATGAGGGACTCGACATATAGGACTGCATCCCGGCCAATTTTTGTAACCTGATTACAATGAATTAGACAAACGATGTGGCATTCTAAATTACTCTGTCAAGTAAATTTTTAAAATAAAATAAAAAAGAGGGGCAAAGAGGTGTTGTCAGTTTTCATTAGAATCAAATGCAGCTAATTATGGATTGCCGAATTACCTCTTCTGGAATGATCGGAGAAGCACACTCTGGAAAACTACTAGCAACACCAAGCCACGCACAGCAGTGTTGTGGACGCCCCTCTGGCCCAAACATAGTATTTCTAAACACCTGCAGAACCGGTGAAAGCAATCACTTCTATGCAAAATGTTTCAAGAACAAGGAAAAGAAATTTATGAGCAATATATGAGAAACTCTGCTGTGGACCAGAGAAACTATAACACTAAATACAGGCGGAACATACCGCAGTAAGATGCTGGTGATAAAAGTATAGCTTTTTTAGACTGCCATGCTTTGAAAGCTGGGAATCCAGTTCATCAACACATCTAGCAGAATATAAAAAGCAAGAAAATATTATTCTTTTAAATAATGAAGACATAGTTCATATTTAACATTTAGGCTCCAAACATAATGCATATGCCAATTGATTTACCATGACCATTTTACGTGAAAAGTCATTCTCATAATTGCAACAGTGTTGAGACATTGTCAATCAATAAAATCAACAAAATGAAAATAAAAGTTTTGCATGCACAAATGAACGCTCAGTGTAGGGAGCAGCAATTGACCAGTGCAGATGGCATAAGCCTTCAGAAGTTCCAGCACAATCTTGGTGTGGATGGATGTAATAAATCCTTATAGAAGTCGGCTGCTTCAAAAGAACTAAAAGGCGAAAAAAGGGTTCTGAAACTATTTAATAATTTAGAAAGCACTAGCTGCAGTACAGCAACATGCTACCACCACTGTCCCTATCAACCTTACAAGTTAAGTCTGCAACTATGTTAAGCCAAATACATTACTGTTTTATTGAACATGTCCAAATCAAGGTCAGAGTACCTGGACCAACTGTATGCAGCATTTCCTTCTGATAGTAATCCTTCCTTTCCGGTTGAGACAGTGGCTTTTTCCAGATGTCTAATGTTTATAGATGAGCGAGAAGATGTAACAATCATTAAAATTGATAACCAATCTTTACGGAATTCCTGTTAACAGTCCCAGATGCTAAAATTACAAATTTATACAGATCTTAAAGTAAAGAAGCAGCTACAAAATGAAGAATAGAGCAACCTTTTTGCATGAAAACTAACCTACTATAGAAGATATAGAAAAAAATGGAAGAAGAACAAACGAGGCAGATGGATAAGGATTAAAATGGAGACAATGAATGATTTAAAATTGTGAACTGTTGAATGAACACACCACCAAATATGACAACCCACAACTCAGATCTCTCCAAATAAACAAAAAGAAAATGCATGCAAGAAAAAGTTCACCCATATTTTGTTGCAACATTTCTTAATAAAAATGGGAGAGAATATTTAAAATGAGCTATCACATCAAGTATGGGGGCAACATGCAACTGATTGAGCAATAGAACAATAACTGAATAGTGGCATGAAACTATGAGAACCATTCAACCCAACAGCCTAGCTAATAGACTGGGGCTCCAAGAACAGATATCTTGGCATATACCACCGCCTTAAAACTGGTAATTTAAGCAAGTGCATAAAGAATAAGCCCTCTCTTCACCTTGTGCTGGGAGTGATTTTCGACATAATGGAGTTTGCTGGCATAAAAAAGAACCCATCTAGAGGTCATCCAGCCTTGAAATTTTTTCAAATATTAATTTAACCTAAAAAGCTAGTCAGTGAGGTTGGCACTTAAATAATCTTGACAAAACCACTACATAAGATTGATACAGATAGAAATTGAAAGAAACAGTAGACCCACTAAGTGTGTTGAACAAGTTATATGTGTAAAACAAAAGCCGGTTCAGTGAAGGTGACAAATGCTGATATTTTAAGTACAAGTAAACATGAATGTAAAAGAAATAGGAGCAAAACTTCAGTCATGGTCCACAGTTTCCTTACTGACAAATCACATGTGATGGCAGAGATGTTTTCACCCTGTGGTTTTGGTATATTCTCAAGGTGATGGACAACATTTCGAAATAGCGTTTTCAAGGTTGTGTCAAGATCAAGAGCCACCATTCCTGGAGTTCCCAACAAGAAACGTATTCTGCCAGCACATGAAGAGAGATATGATAACGCATAGCCTCGTATTGCTGCATTTAAGTACAGAAAATGTCATTCATCTAATCACCCTCTTGCACATATAATATACTCCATCCTACAAAAGTTGATAAGTTTGTTTTCAGCATCTAATTTATGATTTTTTTTCTTTCAACATTTTGACATAGAAACACAAATAATTTATATGCAAATGTTAAATGTATGTGCTTGCTTCTAACTAAAAGATTAAGATTTTCTTTTTCAACAAGTTCTTATGAAACTTAGAATTAAACATAAGTTCACAAGTCAAACGTATCAATTGACGTGGGACAGAGGGAGTAATATTTATGAAAAACACACGGAAAAGTAAAAGTATTTGAAGCAAGAGTAGGAGACATCGTTCTGCAACAAGGATGCTATGAAATTCACTGTTATAAATTCAGGGTTTCCATAAAGACTAACCGGCAATATACTTGCGTACCAGGCGGCACAAATGATCCGATCCATCTAGTAAGAACCCTATTGTTGGATCATTTTGATCCTGCATTGAAAAATAATGCACAAGCTATTTATTGCTGCATACACTTTTTTACTGCTCACCAGGGAATATAAATAACAGAGGCCTAAAATTAAAAATAGCGAACTAAAGCCTCACTATGTCAACCGGAACAACTCGAGTTGTTTTTGGCTTTGGTGCTGCAATTCCCACATGTTGGAAATACCAGATGACCTCTGACTGAGCCAAAGCCAAGGCAGAAAAAACCATCTACAGGCAGGAAAAAGATTACGTAAGGATTAGTTCTGTAAACAAGTCCGAACTTTCACTCAATAGAAACTGATTTTCTCTGTTTAAGAAACTATCCTTTCACAACCCAAATGCAAAAATTCATGACTTCCACTTCTAGGGTCCAACTATATTGAGTGATGTTTTTATGCTGTCCTGGAACTTACCTGAAGTGAATTGATCAGTAGAAAATAACATCTGAAATACATTTCTGTAAACAACAGATCCCTACCCCCACCCACCCATCATCATTATTAAACAACACCTTAATCCCAACTACGTTGGGGTCGGTGGCATGAAGTTTATAGTGGCATTTAATTGTCGAAAATTAGTTAACACTATATATCCATGCAAAAGCATAGTGGCAAAGTTATAGGCCGGATGCCCTTCCTGTCACAACCTTACAAAGGACTAACACGATGAAATTACAAACCGTAATATCATAGGTTTTTCCCACTTGCATGGAAAATATTATGAAACGGTGATGAGTTGAGATAATTGTTATAGTCATGTCTCATTACAAGATTGATATTATAACATCAACATGTACATCATGGAACAAAGCGCACACACAAAGGCCATCAAACAATAGTGGAAGTGCATAATCTGTGCATACATAGCCACTAAGAATCTTTCAAGAAAATTCAAAGAGACTTTTACTGCACATCTCAGAAGGAAAACATGTGGAAAATGAATAAAACGGAAAACAACAGAAGAACACTTTTCCCAAGTAAATAACATTTTCTTCTCCATTCCAAAGGCCCATAGGTAACACACACAGATCCGTTCACATCAAAATCCAATAAATTAAATATTTAAAGTAGAACATAGATCAATGCCACTGCCTTGCAAAAGCAATTGAAGTTATTGCTATAAGTGCAAGTACCTGAATGTTTGGAGCCAATAAACTTGGTTGATCAGAAAAAAAGAGAACCATCCTTCCAATCTCTTGCTTCAATAGTATTCTTCTCTCCCGATGTATGACATCGCAAGATAATAATGCCTGATCATGCACTTCACTGGACCATCAAAAAATATAGCATATCATATGGAACAAAATGACATCATCATTGAGGTGTATTGGAAGTTTTATACGTATATAAATATAATATAAACAGTAGACTCAAATGATGGATTCTTCTCTTTCCCAACAACATTGCTAGAACTTAAAACCCATCTGAAGTCATGTTTTTCATATGGGAATCATAGAGTACAAAATGCCAGACACTCATTGTTAAGAAAAACAAGAGACTTATATCCACCAGAAAAGAATATACTTCATAATTATTTATCAATATAAACTATATGGGAGCAGATCTGGTTACTGATTGTTAATTACTTCTATATTGAAACTGTATTTGAATTTCATAGACTTCCAGCATCCTGAACTCTGGGAAGGAATTAAACGAGGATCAGCAACCTGTGTTCAAATTATTATTCAATTCAATCAAAAGTGGTCTATCCTGAACTGCACAGATTTAAGAGACTAATTCGGTAATTCCTAAGTCATTTTTCCTAAGCTGCCATCATAAGGGTAGCATAAATGTGTTTTCTACTTTTAGTACATCTGTACAGGGTCAATAATTTTGAAACATGCAAACAGGAAAAAGGTTTAATTAAAGCGGGATGAGTAAACAGAAAAATCTCCAGTCAATTACAGAAAACAAGTTTTTTCTTTTTAATGTTTCTATCTAGAACACTTATTCTGGCCCTGATCTGAATCTATATCGGTTGCATTTTTTAACACCATGTTCAGCTTTAGCGTTACAGGTGAGCCAAACAATCTTTTACTTTTTTATTTCTCCACTTATCGCAAGGGTTTCTTTTGGATTTCAAAAACAGCCAGTTTCACAACATCAAGAAGAATATATTATCAACTATACCTTATCATTTTCTCAACCTGCTTTGCTACACTATATTCTAGATCTGCCTCTTTTTGCTTGGTCCTTCCAGCTTTTGCCAATTTTTTGGATTCTAGTATTCGGGGCAAAACAAATGACTGGTACTCCTCATGCAACAATATATACTGTACATAGGATAACAGTTGCAGTTATAATCAATAACCATGTGTAGATGAAGGAGATACATAAAAAGGATTTTATCCCCAGGGGGCCTACCTCATCCCTGAATAATGGCAGTGCCAAATGTTCCTTTAGTACAACCTGATAAAGGAATATGAACAATAATCAACAGAGAAGGCAGTGGTATAAATTATACTCACTCCATCCCAAAAAGATCCAGTTGTATTTCTTTTTAGGCTGTCCAAAAAAGA
Organism: Stellera chamaejasme; assembly: GCA_024586325.1. Taxonomy (NCBI): domain Eukaryota; kingdom Viridiplantae; phylum Streptophyta; class Magnoliopsida; order Malvales; family Thymelaeaceae; genus Stellera; species Stellera chamaejasme. The sequence continues at coordinate 30,104,143 of CM044986.1, forward strand.
TTTCATCATTTCCATTTAAGGAAACATTTTAACACTACTTTTACCTTATTACCCTTAATTTCCCTTCTCCACCCAAAAAGTTACTTTGTGTTATATGGACATTTTACTTCATTACCTTCAAATCTTTATACTCATTAATCTTTATACTCATTACTGAGGGAGTAATGAAAATTGTGTCATGAAGGACAACCCTTATAAGACAATGTAACTTGGCTTTTGGGGAGATTAAAGTGTGCGCGAGCGCGCGAGCGCAAAACTAATACACTACATGTCCGTGAATTCATAATTTATGAGAACTTCAGCACTAGACTTACTGTTCTTATTCTGTCCATAAACGGCTATAATTTCAAGTCCCAGGCTTACCAGGGCAATATCAATGCTTGTCACACGAAGAAGTTCGTCGGGGCAAACAAGATATCCAAACAACACCCACTGCCTATAAGAAGTAACATTTGCTAGATCTTGAGCTCTCTGCACATTAAAAATCACACAGAACAAAGTTCATTTAATGACAAACATCCTGAGAGGGAATAGAAAACAGACACATGACAGCCAACATCATCCAAGTAAAGGAGACTAGAATTCAAGAGTAAAAGTACATACCATTGGATGAGCAGAGTTTGTAAGAATGTCAGGATATCGAGGATGGTATGGACTCAGAAACCCTTCATTTCTCAGCTTTCTAGTATCTGTAGCGAGAAATATTATAGGACCCACAGCTTCTAAAACCTGAAATGCATATTTAGAAATGTCAATAGTATGCTAAAAGTAGAGAAAATCTCAATCCACTCAAGAAACTCTTTAGGATAAACGAAAAAGGAAAAGGGAGAAAAGAAAATACCATATACAGACCCTAAAACAGACTAGCCATTTACAGGGGTGAAAAAAAAAAGAACTGCGGACTATAAAGAAACACTTTGCATCAGAATCTATTATACCTGACTTCGGGTTTTCTTGAAGTATTTAAACCAAAATAATTTGGTTATATGGCAGGAAATCCATAATAATTATAAAAAATTCCAACAACCCTAGGCTGGCAGCTAAAAATGATAACTTTGCAGGAAATTATAAGCATTACAGAACAATGTAGAAGAGACCAGGAGTAGAAAGCACTAACATCAAGTATTAAAGATGATAGGCTCATGTTATAGTAAATCATAAGGGAATGCAGAAGAGTGTGATACAAATTGTAAAGGAATCTAAAAAATATAAAAAAAGAAACTGACCTCTCCAATACGTGGACTAACAAAATTCAGATCTTCTTGCAATCCTTTCATTGGTGGATCATAGGAGTCTATAAACTGAACCAACCTGTAAATAGATGGAAAGACTTGATAAACTTTTAAAGAAGCATTACTAGTCTGATTTGTAAACCGAGAGAAGTACATATGGCATCTCCTATGCAGAAAGTTCAATAGAAAAAGGAATCAAGCATTTAGAAGCATGATTTTCTAGCATTAGTTGGATACCATTTATCACTCAGATGACATGATTTCAACAGAGCCATATCACATGCTTACCATCAAGACAGGTAATTTACCCCTATGATAAAACGCAGTATGTAAACAAAGAGCGCAGAATGACAAGATCATCAGTGTACTTGCTACTTGTGCCTAAATTCAAAAATCATCACACAGTTTTATCTTACAAGGGACACTCAGATCTTTGTTACTGAATTATTAGGAAAAGTGAGCAACAGATGCTAGTCTCTTAGTTTTTCTCATGAGTCAAGAAAAACAGTTCATCTACAAGATTACAAACATGAAGTGACATCTTTTTTGTCTTGCAAACATGTTCAACTTTCAATGTCAACATGTATGGGTGAGCAGAACTACAAGTATAAAAAGAGGCCTACCTATGATAAAAGTCACAGTCCCGGTCATTCCTTGACATGGCATGCAAAAGGTTATACACTTGCAGCGTCATCTTTCTTGGTAACTGTTATAGAGAGTAGCATCTACAATAAGTTTTTGTGGAACTTGATAAGCTTTATGCAGGTATTTATGCCTGGAATGTGCACGGATGAGATCAGTTTGCTTACCTTCTCAGAGAACAGATTGACACGAACAAACGAACAAAAGAGATCCATAAATGCATGAAGTATAAGTGAATTCTGATGAGGCTGCAAAAAGCTGTGCTAAGTTATTAGAGATACTTAAGAGAAACTCACAAGTATTATCAGTTTTCAGTATCTTCTAAGATGAATAGGCGTGCAGCAGTAAACACTGAGAAAAGCAGTAACAGCAGGCTCAAAGTTATATGGTTTATTTCTCCTGTTTATTCACATTCACGTATGTTTATTCACATTCACCGTTACGTGTAGACCCTCATTACAAATAAAAGCTTACGGAAACCAGCACGCAGAATAGACCTCAAACTTACCAACAAGGTGATCACTGTACTACTTAAGTCCAATATAAGTCGAAGCGCTTGTTCTCGAAATGCCATCAAGTCCAGAAGCAGCTATTCTCATAAAACAATTCAATCAGACATAATGTGAAATGAAAAACTTACTTTATGTGTAAGCTATAAGATGGAAAAGGTTGATGCAATCCATACAAGCCGAAATTAACAGAGGCTATGTATGTTCTACATGATTTGTAATGTCAATCTTTTAAGATGATAAGACAGAACAAACTGAAACAAACTGCACCTGAATCCATGGTTCCAAACTTTGCAAATAGAGTTCTGCACTATCATTTAAAGCATCCAAAGCAAGCTTATCAACCTGCAAAAAAGTTGATCCAAACTCCTCGTAAAACCAGAAAGTCTCCTTCCAAATATAAACTATCAAGCTTTCACATCTTACACGCTCAAGTTGTAGCTTGCTGAAGTGATCTGGGAACTTCTTGGAGAGCAGTATGCAAAGCTTTGGATGATTAGGGAATATCCCAGCTTTCCAAAATGCATCCGAGAACATGTGACCAACAGGATCAGGGTAATCCAATATTTGATTTAGTCTGTACATTTTAGCCATAAGGCCATCTGCAACTTCAATCAGTTGAAACACCCACTGCAGGTTTAAACCCTTATGTGATCCTCCAGTAGGATTCTGCGCATCGCTTCTGGTACTCCTTGTTGTCATAGGAGAAGTCATATCCGGAGCCAAATACTCGGTCCATCTGGAAGGACCCTCCCATTCTCGCGATCTCGCAGATGTTGGGGACAAAGATGAATCTTGGGAAGAAAAGTGATGGCGAGATTTCGCCATTAATCAACCTATGTACTTCAAAATTCTGCAAACAGTGACCCTTGAAATTAGCCTGAGCCATTGCATTACATGGGAACATTTACAGTCTAATGAGTCCCCATTACTGATCATCTATTCCAGTTCTTTCTTTCCCCGCTTAAAACGAGAAGCCAGAATATAGAAACACAAATGGGCGAATACGTAAAATTCCAAAAAGGAAAACATTGCTGCCTAACTTCTCTCCCAGAATAACAGTAGACTACATATGGTTACGAAAACAGTCCAATATAATCACGAGGAGCAGACAAGCACAGTTCACCGTTTCAGTTTGCTTGGCTGAGAAAATGGAGCAAATCATATTCACTTCAAAAAGAACAAATCCTTTCACCACATTTGACCAGATAACCAATGAACTGACATGGCTGGAGAGAGAGAGAGAGAGAGAGAGAGAGAGGGCGTACGAGTTGAGTGCTTGAGGTTCATAAGAAGAGATACACCGCAAATCAAGTCCACCACCAGATCTGAGAGCCGAAGAGTGGTTAGCTAGCTTGCTTATTTAGTAACAACAGAGGCGGAATTATAAGCAGTAAGCATCGATGGGCAGGAGGAAATGCTTTGTTTTTGTAAGACAGCCCAAGTTCTTGGGCTTCTTCTTTTCCTTTTTCTTTTCTTCTGTTTTTCGCTGTCCGTCTATCTCAATGATCTTCCGGCCCCGGCCACCCAAAGTTTGTACGCGCAAACGCAAGTGTATAAATGTTCAGACTACTACGGTCGCTGTACAGACACACACCAAACAAAAAAAAAAAGAGGACTTGTTTTAAACAGTTCTGCTCAAATATGAAATTCTGTTGTGGTTTTTGGATACCATATCATAATATTATTAATTTAAAGAGAGATAACAAAAATTTCGAGCAGGTTGAGGGAAAATAAAATTTGAAGATACATTTATAAGATTTGTTGTGTTTCATTACAATAAAAACACTTACTCCCTCCGTCCCAAGTGTGTTGTTACAACATCAAAATATCTTTGTCCCAAATGAAATGACATTTTCTCACATGTGTTATTTTAGTCCACTTCTACCATTGGAAATACACACATTTAAGGAGTCTAGATAGTGGGTTGGGAAGGGTGAGAATGAGTTTGGGAGGGGATAAAGATAGAAGTTCACGTGAAATGAGTTAATGACCAAACATAATATTAATTTACACAGAAAAGCTAAAAGTGACAACACACACGAAGGGAGTAAGTTTGTAAGAATTTTTAAAAGTAAATCATTCTCTAATTTTTTATAGAAAAAAGAAAAACTAAGGTGTGTTGTTTACTTTAACAAAATTTATCACTGTTAAAACAATCTTTCCATATAACATTTGTCTCTCACGAACTTCTTGTTTCAAAAATTTCAACTTTTCCAACAAAATAACTAACAAAATAACACATACATTTTTTTTCAATATTTATTCAAAAATTACATTTCAAAACTGTTTCCAAACTCTTCTAAATTGAACACGGCTAGGGATGTCAATCAGACGAACCAGTTTGGATCCGGTCATTCGGGTTCCACTAGTTTTCGGGTTATTCAAGTTGCTTCATGTTGAAATGATTTCGTGTTGGTTCGGGTTTGGGTTCGAGTTATTCGAATTTTGGGTCACTTCGGATTGCTTAGGATTTGGATAGGGATCATTTGAGTTTGAGCCATATTCAAGTTGACGTACTTTCATTTTTAGATTACTTTGAGTTGAAATCGAGTAACAGAGGTATCACACAACTACAAGAGTACTATGAACCAGAAATATAACCACTGAAGTTGTGTTTCCAAGCTTATGCTCGATGTCGACAATGAGTCCGTGATGTAGTTGCAGTTACGTTGTACTCTGTCGACGTCATCGGTTTTTGTGAAAGTTTACCTCATTCACTCTATATAGGTGAGTTGAATTTAAATTAAATGTAACAATATTGAATTATTGATATTCAAACCTCATTCACTCTATCGTTCTTATGTTCGGGCTATTTCTAGTCATTTCTTCGGTCAATTTCGGATTCAAGTCATTTCGAGTTTCAGATCATTTCAAGTTTGATCATTTCGGATTTGGATCGATTTGAGTCTCATCTTATTCGGTTTCTGATCAGACTTTTTTGATCAATTCGATTTTGATATTGATCCGATCACGTCAGATTCTGACATCACTAAACACAACTTTCAAATTGAGCCGTGGGAGTGGAGTGCAATGAAGAAGATAGAATACGGTACCACATGCAATGATCATTCTATAATAGGGTGTTGACTCATTTTGTCTCATTTATTTTATTGCTGCTGGCTGCGTATTTCCCAAGGAATTGCCTTTGTTTACCCACATGCTTGGCTTACACCTCAAGCCAACATCATTACTTCTTTCCGCCCCATTGCAAAAGCTGCCTTAAAACTTGAGTTTTCAAAATTTACCATAAGAAATTGAGCAGTTGGGACAGTTGAGCGAGTGACAGATACTTCATTACCGTTCAGGATATGTTTTAAATGAGGGATTTAAATAAAAGAAATACCATTATCATTTAGTAATGATTATTGCTCATCTTCTAAACAAATCTCACTAATCTTGTCCACTTCACGTCCTTCTCATGTCCAAACACGTGCTGAAGTGTTTTGCAACAAACTCACCTCATACGGAAAATCTACTCTCATAAGTGATGCCTAATTTTTAAGCTGTCCAGGATTTGCCAATGATTAACTTATGACACAAAAATCAGCCCTAAAATAAAACTAGGGTTAACTATTGAATCCAACAATCCATATTCCATGTCACATCATCTTTGCAAATTCATTATTCAACAAAATTATGCTGAACTTGTCAATGGAGTGTATTCAACAATCCATCGGTCGGAAACTTAAAACCCTAAGGCTCCGTTTAATTGTGTAAAATTTTTCAAAGTTTCAACTCCAAATTTCCTTTGTTAATATTAAATCATATAACTAGCTTTATGGAAAACCTTGTTTTCCAAACTTTGGAAAACTAATATATTAAATTAAGGAACATTATTTGAAAGGTTTTCATGGTAATACTAGAGTTTTTCAAAGTTTGGAAAACAATGTTTTCCATCACTTGAAAGCTACTTGTATGATCAAATATTTACAAAGGAAATTTTGAAATGAAAACTTGAAAAAACTTCAACAACTAAACGGACCCTAAGATTTCTCATGTAACTAAACATAAATAAATTCATGTAAAATATTTTGAGTAAAGTGCACCGAGGGTCCCTTAACTTTAATTATTGTACTATTGGTATCTCATTTTAACTTTTTATCCTGTTAAAATCCCATTTTAAAAGTTATGATGCATCCATGATCCTTCCATCCATTTTTGCCGTCAAATTTAACAAAACTTTGGGTAAAATGATAATTTTAACTACTGAACTTTTTCTAAAAGCTCTATTTACACCCTAAGTTTTGAACATAACAATTTAATCACCCAAACAATTTTAAAGTTAACAATTTTACCAAAACTTTTCAAACATTACCAATAAACCCACCACCCTCCGCCCACCGGACCACCGCCTGAACCATTGCCGGAATTCCAAAACCATCAAAAAACAACACCAAGCCGTGGATCGTGACCTTGGGCAGACCGCCAGATCGACTGCCCATGCCGTGAATCGGCGAGCCCAACTCGCGGCCCGGGCTGCCGATCCGGAGATGGTTTTTTAAATTCCGACGATGATCCGGCAGCGGTCCGGAGGTGGGCGGAATGTCTGTATATTGTGAAATTGTCATGACTCATCGTCTTCCTCATGATGATCTCAGCTACCCTCACTATTGTCAACATAAAGGAAAAAAGGGCAAAAGAGGGCAAAGGAAATGAGGGGGTGTAGTCTTGCAACGGGATGTAGCACATAATTCTGGTTCAAGGGTCAGCAGATGTTAAAACTAGTACTGCAGAAGCATTCATCAGATTTCTGTGTATGGTTCCATTCTATTAGTGAAATGCTAGACTGATGAATATTTACTCGGACAAGGTTTATGCACCTGAGATACTGGAGTTGATGCGAGAGACAGAGGTTGAGGTGGTGCAGTGGCTGAAACCCATCATCACCTCCACAAACTTCAGGTCTTGAAATCTGGATAAGCACGTAGCAGAGCAGATGGTGCATAGTATGTTTTGACAATTTGAGGCAATTCGACATGGCTCAAAACAATTGTTGACATCGTTTGCAACCAAGTTCACTTCCGCTCCTTAGACACCTTTTGGGGTTATTCCTGGCACATAAGGAACTAGTGGTTTAGGCTTCTTTGTTTTTTCTACCAGCGTAGCTTGTGTTGTCAGAACCATCCCAGCAACCGAGACAGCATTTTGAAGGGCCAATCTGGAAACTCGACAAGGATCTACCACTCCAGCATGCATGAGATCCTCGAAACTACTGGCCATTGCGTTGTACCCCCATCCCCAATCACCCTCTCTGGTTTTTTCAATCACTACTTCTCCATCAATGCGTGCATTATTTGCAATCACTCTAGCAGGTGCAAGAAGGGCCTGAAATGAGAATCTTTATAAGCTTTCAACCCATCAACTATCTAACAAAACAAAATGAAAATGTACAGGCACAAACAATTCAAAGCATAAAAAATACTGCCCTTTTCATGCTAATCGATCCTTTATCTTTTCACACAGATTTAGAAAGACACGTCTACATCCACTAAAACGACAATTGGTGAATAGTGATTTGAAACTTTTCAAAAATGAATAAATGGCATACACAAAAGAAGAGGGTGAAATTTGAATTAGTTTACCTCCTTTATGATATCAGCACCAATCTTCTCATCTGAATCACCCAAAGAATTCTTTATTGAAGGTATCTGCTTTGACAGATGTATGTAAGTTGCCCCACCACCAGGTACAATCCCTTCATCCATAGCAGCAAAGGTGGCATTCTTTGCATCTTCAATTTTTAGCTTCCGTTCTTCAAGCTCTATTTCTGTGTATGCTCCAATCTTTTTATTTTAAGCAGAATATCATTATCTTGAATAATTTTTCAGCAGGAAAAATAAATAGTATGCATTATACTACAATCAATTTCTTGCTGAACTCCTGCTTTTCCATTTTTTACAACTACACAGCCGGTGCTAGATGGTTTAGGCTCCAAATTGAACCAACTAGATGTGAATATTCTGGTGTGAATATTATCTTGTATAAGCCAATTGCTTATCCCCATCAGGTCTCCTGATTTTAGATTCACGTTGTCCCCAGTGGCGAAGCCAGGATCTGATTCATGAGGTGGCGGTAATAAAAAAAGCTAATCAAAACCGAATTTAAACACTATCTATTAAATTAAATCAAATTTATTCTATTTTTTATGAATTAATGAATAATTATTAAAATTATCTTTAATGGATTTGATATTCATTCATTTCGGATGACTAATGATTCTAAGATATACACATCTAATCCACCAACGATGAAATTTTTTTTCTATTATTTTTTTTACGGGTAGTGAGAGTCTACAAATTTAGTACAATAAAAGTATAATTAACTCACAAATTTATTTTAATAAAATGTTGATAATAGAAACAAAGTTTCATCACTAGATAGAATATTTACTCATGATTTTATGCATTAACAGTGTAATTTTTCTTTCATTTACACCTTTTATAGAAATAAATCTTGTATCCATCATAGATATATAGACCATATAGAATGAGTTGATATATTATTATGTTAAGAATTAATATTTGAATATTGGATTGGGTTGAGTTTTTTTATCAATTTAACCTGGTTTCAAATATGTAATGGACTAGAAATCTAAATTTGGATTAACATAAAGGGAATATATAATTAATTCCAAACTAATTAACCTAAATATACACTATATATTTCTACATTTTCAAAAAAATTGGGGTGGCAGTTGCCACCCCCTGTCCCCACATGGCTCCGCTACTGGTTGTACCTGTAAATACCTTATTTCTGATGAGAACTGTGATTAATTTTTAGAAGCTAGCACAGATTACTTAGAACTGCGGCTTAATACACTTCAGCCAATTGTACTACTCCCACAAACCCAAGTTTTTTTGTCACTGGTCATTTTTTGCAAAACAAAAAAGGGGAAAAAAAGAGAAAGATCAATGATGGGAAACATAAGCATTATCCACCCCCCCCCCCCTGGTGACAGTTAATCCCGACAAATGTAACAGTTAGTTACAACCAAAGCCACACAGTTTGAAGCTTCCGTTTTCTTCTTAAGCCTCGTCAAAGTTTTTTTGTATAACTAGGACCAAATACTGTTGTGGGAAGTTACAGACAATATGGGTAAGCTGTGAGAGAGAGAGAGAGAGAGAGAGAGAGAGATTGTATTTGGCTATGGGGCAAAAAGAAAATACATAAAATGATTAATTATGGGACAAAGTATGTACAAACCTTAATAACAGCAACACCACTGGAGAGTTTAGCAATCCTTTCTGAGAGCTTTCTTGACATATAAGCATTGTCAGTCGCAGCTAAATCCTTCTTTATCTGCAAGACTCTTGCCTGGATTTCAGCTTTAGTTGAAGGATCAGCGATTATAGTGGTTGAATTACTTGATATTGTAACTTTTTGTGCAACACCAAGCTGATCAGATGTCACACCGCCAAGGTTTAGACCCAGATCTCCAGAAACAAAGTCTCCACCTAATTATTGAGATTACATAAACTATTAGCCAACAAAGAATCAACTGAACTCTTGGGAAATCCTGCCAGTGGAGTGGACTGTAACACCGAGTCCACCTTTTGAACATAATTTTCTCCCAAAAAAAAACTGAACCAAAAAAGGAAATAACAGAAAACAATTGGCAATTAAAGACCTCTCCTAAAAAAGCTTACATGCAACCACTAGCATTATATGTGTATCGAGTTTCTTTGAGACAGTCGAAGGTGCGGTAAAACAGAACCTAAACTGGGTTACTCATAAACTCAAATGATGATTTGATTGCAGGGGAGGTTAAGAAAACATAACATATGCATGTACTATAACAAGCTCTTATGTATTTACCATGGACGGCTTGCATTAAAATTAAAGACTAACCAGTCATGAGGGCAATATCTTGCAACAACGATTTCTTGCCTTCTCCAAGTCCAGGACATTTGACAACGACAACATTAAGCAAACCTCGTGTTTTGTTCATAATAAGGGTTTCCAGCACCTCACTAGTGATATCCTCTGCAAAAATTAGCAGAGGGACGCTCAGTTGTGTGACCTTCTCTAGTACAGGAACAATTTCTTTGACAGTGGAAATCTTCTGATCAGTAACAAGAACTTTACAATTGTCAAACTCCACAAGAGATTTGTCCTGATTCGTGATGAACAGGGGTGAAATATATCCCTTGTCAATCTGCATAACCCACCCACCCCCCCCCCCCCCAAAAAAAAACAAGATGAATAAATGGCCGGTCACATGTTGCAAAAACTGGATATATAACAGATAAGTCATAGATTGATATGTAGACATCAACAAAGTCATCATTGACAGAATACCATGACTGCAAGCACTAAGATTAAAAGTTATACTTTCTCCAGATCATTGAAACATTGTCCAAGAAAAGAATTGCACGTAGCACTGAATCTTAAAGATGAGGTAGATAGAACTAGATTCTACTTTGTGATAGTTTTCAAATGCAGGTTTGAACACTAGAAACGGGGACAATTTATTAACAGGTCCTTTATGAGAAAAGGTTCACTGAGTAACCAGGTAGGCCCAACTCTCGCAGAGACCAAAAAGGAAGCAATTGACAACTGACGTAACCCATCTTCAATTCTTTGCCTTCAAGAGATTCTTCCTTGTTCCTCTATTTTCTTCTCTCGTTTTCAATCTTCAAAATCGATGCCCATAGGTTGCAATGTTCCATTAGGTCAAGGTGCCTCTACTCTTCTAAGGAAATAACAGTGAAATTCAAGCCTGATACAGATCGACTCAACTTATGAGACACCAACTTGGCACCCAAGAAACTAATTAAGCCATGGGAATTTTTCGGCCAATGAAGCATAGCTTGTAGGAATTTAGTCAAAATAACTACTAGAAACCTGATTTCACATCAGCATTACCAGGCAATGGATATATGTCTAAGTAGAATACAATCTGTTAATTACCTTCATTCCTTCTTCAATTATGAGAAATGTTTCAGATGACGGGGATGACACAATAGAGATAATTCCATCAGGGCCAATCTTTTCTATTGCATCGGCAATTAAGTTGCCAACAAATTCATCATTACCAGCAGAGATTGAGGCCACAGCTGCAAAAGTTAGAATCAACCAGACAACTTTATTTCCTTTGCCTGTCACACACGAGGGGCATAAAAGCCTAGGGCCAAAGTATACAATCCGGATAAAACACAAAAAAAAGGTAATAAAAAAAAGGTGACCTTGGATATTGTCCCGCCCTTTCACAGGAAGACTCCTGTTCTTCAGGGCGATGACCAATTCTCTCACAGTTTTATTCATTCCTCTCCTAAGAGAAATAGGGTTAGCTCCAAAAGAAACAGCTAGCAGACCAGACTTGATCATGGATTGCGCCAAAATGATTGCAGTCGTGGTACCATCACCAGCCAAATCATTCATCTTACTAGCCACCTGCAAACAGCCATTAGATTACATATTGTATTCAAATCATGGGAAATGTGGGACAAAAGCTAGTAACCATGAACAACCTCCTGCATTAGCATTGCTCCAACATTCTCAATTGTATCTGAAAGCTCTATTGATTGAGCTATTGTGACACCATCATTTATCACTTTCAATTTATCAGATTCAGAAAGAATGACGTTTCTTCCTGCACGGTTTTACCTAAATAAATCAACAACTCATACCAATTTACAAATCTGAACTATGCTCCAAAAAAAATTGGGCCTGGTTTATTCTAAAAAAAACTTATCATCAAGAAGAACAAGTAACAAAAAAGTATGCATTCAAGAAACACTTACAAGAACCTAATTGCATCTAAACAGAAACCCTTCCCAAACAAAATAGCAGAGAAGAGATGCTGATAATAGTAAACCCACAAAGCAAATGAAACTACTAAGACCTTTACTGCATATATGAGGAGCAAGACTCGAGCTGCATTTAAATTTGCTTAACACCCAACTATAAAACCAATAGTTTGAAGTAACCAAGCTACTGCCTTCATACATTTTGAGCGCCTGAGTGGACTCCATTAATGAAGAAAAGGAATCCAGCTAAATGATGCACCGCGAAAAGAAAAGGAACATAAACACGGATGTAATTGAAAAAATAGAGAGGGAAATACCTCTAGGACCAAGAGTGACAGAAACAGCATCAGCTAGCTTGTTAATCCCAGCTTGGAGTGCCTCCTGACACTCTCTCCCAAAAGCAATCCTTTTAGGACCTGCTCTCACCACTAAACTCCTCGCAGCATGCCCTCTCCCACGCGCGTCTTTGCTCTGGAGGAAACGAAAATGAAAAATAAAATCGATGATGATTACATAGGAGCGCAGAAAATTTGTAGACATAATGTGAACGGGTATTAGTATCATGTAAAGATTGGAGAGAGATGGAGCACCGAGATAGAATAAACTCTGGGGATGCAGGCGAACGGAGACGATGAGGTAAGAGCATCCATCCGGTATCCGAAATACTACTTGCTGTGAGCCTGGCGGTCCGAATGCGCAAGGTTTCGGTATTCGAAACTCTTTGATCTCCAGGGTTTAACGATACAGAAAAGGGGTGCGGATAAACCCCGAGGCTCGCCGCCGTCACCGGTATTGTTTACGTGATTGCAATCCACCGTACTATTTTCCAGTCCAAAAAAATCATTTCTCACTCAGACAACCCCGGATACCCGCCTATTTATATTTAGGTTAAATACGTCTTACCTTTTAACTTTTATAGATTGACAATAATCCAAAACTTGTCAATGAATAAAACATTACTACTTCATCCATCCCAAAATAATTACTACGTATTCTTTGTAGGGAGTTTCAAAATAATTGTTACTTTTCATCTTTACAAAATTCGACAATTTTTCTTTATTTTATTTTATTACCTTTATTGTCCCTATTTTTTAACATTATCTCTTATACTGAACATACTCATCTTACATTTTATCCACATTTTTCGCTTTTTCATTAATCATCGTGTCTAGAGAAATGTATCGATTATTTCAGGACGAGGGAGTATCTTCTCATGAATTTATGGGATTTGTGCCGAATCTTGAGAGCTCACTGAAAATGCCATGCTAGCCAGCTTTGACTATTCATGGTGACACTAGCCATTTATCCCGATTCCATTAATATTTATTTTGTGCATTAAATTTTAACTTAAATCCAACCACTTTAATTTCTTTTATTCTCCGTATTGACACGAAATTAATCTAATTAAGCCTGATTTGGCTCTCAAAATCGTAGGGCTTTTGAAATTGTGCCTTTAATCTTATAAATCCAACAGATGTCCGATAGATGAAAGAGGCACTTTTTGATATATCCAAAACTTTATGGTACATGTGAAAATAAAAATATATAGTACATAAGAATATTCTCTGATGACTGCCTTAGTTACTAATATGGTCATTTGGAAAAGTTTGGTGGCTTTTTTGACTTCTAACATAGGTAAAATTATTTTAGGTTGAAAAAGAATTACTATGACTTTTTTGCTTTGGAGGCTAAGTCAAGTAGCTGGTTGGGTCTTTGAACTGCAAGTACATTGTCTTAATATAATAAATTAATCAGTTAGAATAATTGGCAGATGCATCTAGGGTTTTATCGCCGTTACAAAGCCATTGAGTGTCACCCTTTCCGACCAACTATGGTTGTCATCAGTGATCGCTTTCAGCTTCCTTCTTTCTGCTCTTCTTTCTCCTCAGCTCCCCGTGTAACTCCTCCATCACTATGTTCCTCCTCGTCACGTGATTGGCCTGGTTCATTATGTGGCATCTTCGCGCAATCATTCCCTCTCGACTCAATTCGCAGCGGCTATCCAGCGCTGCCGATTTTCGTGCCTGGGCACATCGTTTCCACTAACCGGTCCCTGTGCGTGTGTGCGGCCTTGTGTTGTCGTCGTTTCGATCTCCTCCGGGGTACAGGTCCTCTTCGCTTTGTTAGCATACTACTCCATTTCGTGTTTCTGGTGGTGGGCGGTTTGGCTCTCTATGGTATTCGGCGGGGTTAAGGGTTGCCTGCCTAAAGCCATGGTTGTATGGTTCTGGGATTTGTTGGCTATTAGGGCTAGTCATCAAATCTCAATTTTTAAGTTTATTTGGTCCCTCTATTTAGGTTTTTTTTCGTTTAGACTTCATTTACCTTTGCTTTGTTGAGATTATTATCATGTAGGTGAGTTGCTTTGATTGCCACTACCTTTGCCATTAGTTCTCTCCTTAGCCCACTATGGTACGCCGGTACTATTTAGCCTTTGGGCATGCAGGGGTACTGAGAGCCGAATTCAAGATTTTTTTTCCACCGTAGTGGTCATAACCATCGTCATGATTTGCTTTGTCTTTAGAGGCCACACAAGGAGAACCTAATCGTAGTGTTATTGGTCTTCTTAAGTAATTCCATTTATGGGGAGTATTCCCCATTTACTGGCATGTTTATTTGTACCCACTCGGGGTATTTTTGTTCGTCAACTACGACTTATTTTGTAATGATTGATCATTAATGACATAGGTCTTTCTTGTTCAAAAAATTTGTTTAATCATTCTTAAACAATAGGGGGCTTCAATACTTGAGGTGGAGGAGAAAAGTTTTCATCAAATTTGTGATAAAATCACCCACTAAAATTCATCCTACCCCATTTGGTATCTCAAACCTCACCCACCCCTCAGGCCCTCACCCAGCCCTTCACGTACGAGCTCGCCGGAGTTCGTTACAGGCGGCGGTGGCAGCGGCGGCGGTGACGGATTTCGGCGGCGGTTCAGGTGGCGGTTGGTGCGGAGGTGGATGGGGAGACGTTTGGCGATGGTTTCGCAGCGAACGGAGCTCCGTTGGAGAGAAAACGTTGTCCGAGCCGGCAACGGTTTCTTGCCGCATTCTCCTCCGTTCTGGCACCTCCGGCGACGAGGGATGGCTCTCCTGACTCGTGGTGGTGTGGCGTTGATGATGGAGTTGGAGTTTGGAATCGAAAGTGTTGGGGGAGGGCGTGAGTCACGTTCGGATTCTCACGTTCACGACTCCGTTTTTCATCGAAGGTCCGAAAATTTTGCTCGTGACTCACCGAAAATTTGGGGGTGAATTTTATTAAATTCACCCCCAAATTGCAAGGATTGAAGCCCCCTAATAACTCTAGATGAATTCCTGATAATTTTCATATACTACAAGATTAATGTTGAATTGGTTCATTGAAAGAAAAAAAACAGGAAAATGATATTTTGAAACTACATGCATTAATCTATAATTTTCGATTAAATTAGTTAATTTTATATAGTAAAATGTTAAATAAATAAAATCATCTACTCCGGATCAGCAATGCAAACAAACGCCGTGAATGCACATTGGGTCATGTAGCTGTCTTCCGTTAGCCAAGGGATCAACTCATGATGTTTTACCAAGTTCAAGGACCAATGCAGTACAGATTGGCAAGACCAAGACACCAAAATGAGCATGGTGGATGGCCTGTCAACGTTCAATTCCAATCCCCACAGGACCACTGAATGAACAGATTTATTGTACACATTAAAACGCAACAGGGGAGGGGGAAGAAGAATAAAAAAGAAACATAAAAAAACAAAAAAACAAAAAAATGAGAACTAAAAGGTACACTTGACACCCATCATCATCAAGGAGCAACATCACTCATCTGCAGACACCTTGTAACATCTTCAATGTCCACCATGCACCTTCCTCCGGCCTTCTCCACTCAGTGACCGTCTTCTTCTTCGCAGAATTTGGAGTATTTCTCCGAGTCCATCAAGTTGCTCAACTCACCATTGTCCTGCAACTCCACCTTAATGATCCACCCTTTTTCATACGGGCTCGAATTCACCTAGACCAACAGAAATCAGTTACATATAACAGCCAATGGAGTCTCTAATGCCTCAACAATCAGTGATTACATTTCAAAAGTGTAATAAACAATAATGAAAGCCATGAACTTGTAAAGATTTCATGAAATGCAGGAAGAGATTTCATAACAAAGAACAAAAGACTCCTCACCAAACCAGGGGAACTGCTGAGCTCCTCATTAACTTCAACCACCTTTCCTGAAACAGGAGAATTAACATCACTGGTGGCCTTGACACTTTCTACAGCACCAAAACCCTGGCCTTGTTCCACGGCAGTACCAACTTCAGGTAATTCAACATACACGACATCGCCTAAATGGTCTTGAGCATGATCTGTTACACCAATTGTAGCAGCTTTTCCCTCAACTTTTACCCACTCGTGAGTATCAGCATACTTAAGATCCTTCAAAACTGCAACAAAATGGGGGTTTAAGGAATATTACTATGTGGGGTAACATAAAAACAAGAATAAAACGAACTGTGAACAAGTGGGATTGCTATAATTGTGTCAGCAATCAGCATACTTAAGATCCTCCAAAGCACCACGTAACAAAAATAATTTTGAGGAGTTTACTGTTAGAAGCAATATTTTATAAGACTCGAAAGCGAATCATGACCAGTTGAAGTGACATATTATGTTATGCCAAACACAAATGATTAAGTAATTTCACCAGAAACCAACAATACAACCGCACAACTTGCATCCAGATCTAATCCACCAACCTAAACGCACTAGGCCAAATAAACAAATTGATGCTGTCAGAAAATTTGAGAACAAGTTTTTGGGTGTTTCAAGCACTGGGAACAGAGTTTTACTTGGTACAACCTTAATGCCAAACTAAGACTAATTGACCTTGGTTTGTAACTAAAGCTCTTATACACACATTGTAAGTTACAGATGTCTCCAGTGTGTGGTGTAGCAGGTCAATCCTAAATTCATAATACACCAAGCAGGCCAAATATTAAGGCAAATCAAGTACACCTACAGAGCAACTTAACTAAACTAAACACCGCAAAGTATTCTCCTTTTCAGTTTGAAACCCAGTGTTCTAAACTTGAAAATGAGAACTCTTTTTAAAGTACAAGTTTTCTGTTTTTATTTTTTATAATAAAACTTCTCCAGAACATTGCAACACCTGAAGTTGTGCCTTCCCACATCTTCACAGCGATAGCTAACATTTTACTGTAAACCAGTGTTTGTAGACTAGAATGCCAAATCCTCCATGGATGAAAACAAAGCATGAAAAGCAATGAACATATTGAATACTCCTTTCAAGTAACTGTATTAATTGTCAATGCTAAATTTGGAAAAACATGTAAATAATAAGCTTATATGCCCAACCTTCAGAATTTGAAAGAAAAACCGTTGATTGAGAAAACTGCTATAAAACAAAGGAGTGTATTAGAGGTTGACATATATATATATAGGAGTATATATTAATGGAGTACGTATCATCCCAAGAAACAACAATGACCAAATACCTTGCATCAACTTTATACTACAAAAACAAAGGAAGAGGAGTCCTTTAACTCTGATTCTCCAGAAAATACAAAACTCAGATCACATCAGTTAGACAACAGAAAAAATACCATATAAAACATGAATAAGAACAAGTCATTCACAGATCAGATACACAAGTTAAATCCCGATCTATATCGGTCCCCACAAAACTCCTCAGGAACCAACCTTCCCCTAAAAAACCTTCAAACAATAAAAAGATGTTACTCTGATATGTCAAAAACCCAGAAGACAGACAGAGTTGAAAGCAATAATATTTACCAGTGGAAAAGGGTCTCTGCAAAACAGAGATCCGGAGATGAGAAGCAGCTCTTGAAGCCCACAACATACGCGAAGCCATGGCTTTCCACGCGACTCTGAATAGAAGCCGCTTCGCTGCTGCTGCTCTTTCCTGGGTGTCTCGACGAGTACGCCGCACCGAACTTCACTTTAGAGCGAGGCAATGCAAGTGCAAGTAACCTGTCGGGAGAAATAGAGAAAGTGGCACCCAAAATATTATTTTAGTGCGAGTTTGCCACCAAGGTTTACACCTAACGAAAAAGTTACTGAATTAGACAAGCTTGCCACTACTCCGTTAAGATGCGCAGTGTATGCTGTAATTATTAAGTTTGTGAATTCGGAGAGAAACAAGAGGAACAGGGGGCAGAGATGTCTTTTCCCACTTTGTTCCTGGACCCCTAACAGATCAGTCTGAAGCAAGCAGTAACGAACCTGCCCATTCTGTAATGTTGATGCCTTCCTTGAGCTAAGAAGTAAAAACTGGTGGTTGGGCTGCGCCATAAACGTATTTGCGATGGCTATTTTGCTACTTCTCCACGATCACTTTCTATGTATTCCGAGGTTTGGGGGTTGGTGAGCCTATTTTCATTTCCATTCTTAAAAGTACATAAGGCAAAATATTCCTGAGTACAGAAATTTCACATGCAGCACGTGTTTCCAGTGAAATTTCAAAAATTATATTGGTAGTAATATTGTTTTTTTTCATAAATAAAATATATAGATTATTTTGAACAAAAGTATATAGTGTTAG
The DNA here is from genome assembly GCA_024586325.1 of Stellera chamaejasme. NCBI lineage: Eukaryota > Viridiplantae > Streptophyta > Magnoliopsida > Malvales > Thymelaeaceae > Stellera > Stellera chamaejasme. Next base: position 30,122,849 of record CM044986.1, read on the forward strand.
GACTATAACTAACATTTGAAGCAAAAGAAATAACACGGAGCACGCAGCAATAGAAGAAAAAAATGGGTAAATTACAGTTTCGGTCCAACAATTATGCACTATTGTTTATTCAAGTCATAAAACTATTTTTTTATCATACAAGTCTTCAACTTTTAATAAAAAGTTAAGAGTTAAATCCTAAACATTTATAATGTGGTTAAATATTATCAAATAAAATAGATTTCATCTAAAAAATCAGAGTAATTAGTATTTTATGAAATTGGAATATCCTATTATGATGTTTTGAATGAATAAAAAATAGTTAAAATATTTCATTATTTATTTCAAATTGCTCTGAAGAATTATTACGCTTTCAACTTTTAAATAAATTATGACTTTTTTTGAAATTAAATAATCTATTTAATTAATATTATCTAGTGCAAAACTTTGATCTCCTTCCTCACACACTTCTTTTTATATCTTTTTCTTGTTATTACAAATATTTTTTCCGTATCAAAATTATGGGAACTATCTACTATAATGTGAAATTTTAATTAAAAATTTTAGATTTTTTTCTCAAAAACAATCTCAACAAATAAGAAGAATTTGTGCCCCCACATGCCAATAATCTTGGATCCGCCATTGCACGCCAAAAAAAGAAGAAGAAAAGAAATAAAATGAGGTGCCGTGCTACATGAAATGATATGGATTAAGAGTCTGTTCTGTTTACTGAGAACATTTGAATTTAAATATTATAATAAAGAAAAAAGTAAAGAGACAGAAACAATTGGCCGGTGTGTGGCAAATAATCTATAGTACAGTACTATTTGGTAAGCCAACAGATTAGGTGTTTGCACTTCGCAGCTTGCAGGCAAATCGTGTGAGTCGAATGATGGATGGTGCTTGAGACCATCTCACCGGAAGTGTGCACGCACCCAGAAGAATTAATCCAGCATGCAATTTGCAATTAGATGCAACACCAATTGCATGTGTGAGTGAGGAGGAGGAGGATCAGGCCAAATTGACAATGATCATTTCAAAGAGAGTAGAGTACTATGTATATATAAGACCCACCAACTCTTGCAATATTATTACATTATACGGTCTAGTAGCTAGTGATCAATTATATATATAAATTTAAGACCCCAACCAAAGCCATGGAGCTGCTAAAGCTCAAAAACAATATTCATCTCCTTTCCACCATCTCTCTCATTTCCCTTCTTCTTCCGTTGGCCGTCTCGGCCTCGGGCGACACCAATATTCATCCCGCAGAAAACAACAAGTCCCCGTTTGGATTTGTCACACAGATTCAAGGAGCTCGCAAAGGTGATAAGGGCCAAGGCATCCATCAACTAAGATTGTACCTCGAGAGATTCGGTTATTTACACTCCAAACCCCAAACAAAAGACATCCATGACAATGAAGGAACCGATGTTTTCGATAATCAAATCGAATCCGCCATCAAGGCTTACCAGTTCAACCACGGCTTAAAAGTTACCGGAGTTTTGGACGCGGAGACGGCAGCTATGATGAAGATGCCACGATGTGGGGTGCCAGATGTGAGGAGGACACCGTTTGGGCTTCAATCTCCCATGTGGCCGTCTTATAAGACTCAACTCACCTACGCCTTTGCTCCAGCTACCAGATCCGACGTTATGGATCCAATTGCAAATGCATTTGCCCAATGGGCCGCAGTGACCCATTTCAACTTCACTCTAGTCCAGGACTATAATCACAGCGATATCAAAATAAGCTTCCACAAAGGTGATCATGGTGATGGGGCCGCTTTCGATGGGCCCAAAGGAGTGTTCGCTCATGCATTTTCACCAAATGTCCATTTTGATGCCGATGAGAATTGGGCTTCAGGAGCCCAACCCAATGCATTAGACATTGCCACTGTGGGCCTGCACGAAATAGGCCACATCTTAGGGCTTCAACATAGCAGGGATCCGGGATCCATAATGTTTCCAACAATACTGCCAGGAACTGTCAAAGGCTTGAACTCGGATGATGTCCAGGGGATTAGAGCCTTGTACAATATTAATGCGTAGCGTAGTACACTTTGAAGACTTGTGTACTTTATAATTAAGGGAGCTCAGAAAAATACAACTAGTATGTATTATGATGCATGATATTTACTTTAAAATAAATATGCAAGAATTCCTATGGAATATAAGTAAGGGGAAAAAACTCGCATTAGATGAGCGAGGATAATTAAGTGGATTAGTCATGTAATAATCAGATCAAAATGTGTAATTAAAATTATGTAACCGGCCGGGTTATTTGAGTATACGGTTTATATCGTTGTCTTCTGGAACTATTAAAGTATATTTCGTGGCGTGACCATAAGTATTCATTATCAAAGTTCTACAATTTGGAAAAATAAAAGAATTTTTCCAACTTTAATATATAGAAATATTAAAATCGGCAAGTTTTTCTTCATAATAATTTGAATTAACGTTTGAATCTTTTTTGAAGGCAAGAAGCATTACTCACGTTGAATCAAGTACGGGCTAGCTTGTTTATTTATTGGGATAATCGGCCGCAAAATCTTTTCTCTTTCATTTTTGAAAAAAAGAGGTGGCTTGATAAGATCTTTAACAGAGATTATGCACACAAAAAAAAAAGATCTTTAACAGAGAAAAAGGAAGGAAGGAGTACTAGTAGAAAACTTGTGTTGGATTCCTAACCGAACGGGCAAGATTGGAATAGACAGACAGACAGAAGAGAACCCGCGCTTGAGTTGAACATCTCGCAACATCATTCATGTAGTACTGTACATTACTCCCTGTGAATCTGAGATCTGGTTCTAAATTTCCAGGAACCTAGACCAGCTCTAAATTAAAGCATCAAAAAAGGAAAGGGAAACAAAATATGCATGGCTACTCAATTCCTTCCACAGCATGCATGAAATTAACTTCCCATGTACAAGAGAAGCAAGATGACAACAATCTTCCACCACAAAAAGATTGGTGCACCATCACACACAGGCACGGCAGAAGAGGCCACAGATCTGCCAAAGTACAATTTTCAACAAAATTATCAGATGAACAACTATTTACTGCCAGTGAAAGTGTCCAAATTTATGCACTCACCCAGATGACGCATATGAACACTTGCCGTAGCCTATAAACACAAATTAAAAGTTCATGTCAATATACAACAAGGATAAAATAAACACATTTCTAGAATTAAGCAGAAAAAAGACAAAGTTAGTTAGTATTGTTGTATTTTACTAGCTAGTACTTGGGTCTTTTTTGGTGATTTTAGCAGTTCCTCCAAAGTTGCAAGCGACGTCGGAGTTCCCATTCTGCTGGAAGTAGTTGTTGAAAGCATAAGAGGCGTGGGAGACGAGCGTGTCGGGATCGAAACACGCGCCGCCGTGTTGGATGTCGGCGCAGTCGGCCATTCCGAGCCCGCAGGCCCAGTCCAAGGCGCTCTGGAGGTCCGCCTGCGACACTCCCGGGAGAGCCACGCACCATATCGTCCCATCAATGAACGTCGTGTTGCCTTCCGGCGGTGACATTGTTGTCACGGGGATCGTCGCCTCCTCCTTCACCACCACTACACGCGCCGCCGCTGCTGCAATGTCATTCAGGTAACTGTGAAAATGCTTTCGTTTCTGGGTGTATGTAAATGAAGCAATTGAGAAAGAAAGTACCGAGAAAGCATGAAAACATTAGCGAGACAGAGAGAGAGATGACAGGCTTGGTTCTCATTGTTGGTTGCCCAGCCAGCTGGTAAGAGAGCGGGGGGGTGGGGTTGGGCTTGAAATGTCTGAGACAGACAGTGAGGTGAGTAGTTAATGAATGAAGAATGAAGGGTATAAATAAATAAATTAACGCAGGGAAAGTACTGGAATCAGGAGTGTTCCTTCCTTCCATGGGAATTATACCTGGGTTTTTTTTTTTTTTGTTTTCTCTTGCTTTTCGGTTGATGGGTTTAATATATGATGCATTTGCAGATTTTCTATTTCAAGACACCTCTGCTTCAAGACTTCAAGACACCATCAGATTTCTTTGTGAAGTTGGACATTTTAGCACCTAAAGTTTTTTTCTGTCAGTTTTGTTGTGTATTTCTCCTATGTTGAGGCTAAAAATGGGTGTATTCATGCGAAGGAGCAATGTTTCCCATTGGTATAGCCTATAAAAGAATCTGTGTAGAAAGAAATCATGGTTGATGGTTTTTTTTTTGATTTTCGAAATTGAAGACGTAAGACGTAAATTTAATGTTGTTGAAGGCTTGACGGAACCCCGTTTGTGAAATGGCCAAAGTCGTTTGCCTAGTGTTGTAACCCTGTTCATTTAATCGAGAAATATTGGTCGGTGCCCCGACGAGGCACCTAACATTAGTCATTCTAGAAGGAGCCAAATATTCGTCGGCGTCCTTACGAGGCACCTAACGTTAGTCATTCTAGAACATTCTAGATGAAAGTGTGGTATAAGAGTTACCTAATAGCGTTGGAGTCGTTAAAATTAGCGTTAGAGTTTCGTAAAATAACGTTTAATTAACGCGATTGTATAATTTTAGAACTTTTTGTATTTTTATTTGATATTTAAGTATAATGTACGTTTTAGATGTTAGTCTTGAATGAATATAGTGTATTTAAGTGTTTTGTATGGGAAATTATTTTTATGATTCCTCTTAGGTTAACTCTTGTTGAAGTATGTGTTTGAGGCAATACCTAAAGTCATGACCCGTACTCTAGATTCCGTGGTTGTCATATTTAAAATATTTAGCTCTTCTGGAATAGTAGTTTTGTCTATTCTATAAGCCCATGTGTTGTTTTTATTGATTAAAAACAGTAATTAATCTCATTTAAAAGCTTGCATCATTTTAGGGTAGATAGTAACGCTATTGATGATTGGCCTAACGTCGTTTATGAGCAATGAAACGCTGGTTAATGGGCTTTAGTGAGTCACGGTGTAAGTCCAGTGCATGGAGCGGCGTCGGTGGGCTTTGTTAGGGTGCCTTTCGTGCAACATTAGTTTCCCGAGAAAACGCTAGCGGTGCACGCAAAGGGTTCGAACTCCACTTGTTGATCGCCTAACCTCACTATTTACTAGCAGACGCATGGTTTGAGATGGATTTACCACAGGTTGTGGTTGTCTGTCTGTAATGAAATGTAAGTATGGCGCAGTGGAAGAACTGGTAACATTCCTCTGTTTGATTCCGGCGGTCGTCCCCTTTGGTGGTGGTTGTTGATGCTGTGTAGGAGGTGCGTATTTATGGTTCATTGATTTATTTATGCATACGTGAAGAGACACTTGGACTACAACGTGGTTGTCGACGCACGTAATACAATTGACGTATTTGGTTGAAAGATGGATGAAAACAGAGGCTCTCTTCGCGATTTCATGGCGTCATCGTGGGGTGATAACCAATTTGATTGTGGTGCAAAGAACTGGGTCAGCTCTAGTAATGCAAGCTGCTATCCTCCGGCACATTCAAGTTGGAAAGGTAACGATGCTGAATTCTTTGAAAATATGGATGCGGCAGAGGACAACACGGAACTGGAAAAGAGTGACGAGGAGTTGTGTAATGACGATGTTTTTGACGATCAGTGGAGTGCAATAGTTTTACAGTTGAGTAAGCCAGTGCAGAAGTGGGAACTTGTGGATTTGAAGGATATCTTTTTTGATGACACTGAGTGTGCAGAGAGGTTCTATAAATGCTATGCTAAAGTTATGGGTTTTGGGACGAGGAGGGTTGAGAAAAAAATGTACATGGGTACAGACATTGTCATGAGGAGGAGGTGGGTGTGTAATGAGATATGGGCTAAATGAGCCCAAGTTCGCTCCCATGAGAGGCAAAGGAAACCCATGAGAGTTGGAAGGTGTGGATGTCTGCTTCATTCCGGGTCAATTGTGTTAAGGAGACCGGTAAGTATGAAGTGAGGGAGTTCAAGACAGGTCATAATCACCCTATGGTCGAGAGAACTGAAATGCACCTTGTTGCATCGCACAAAAATGTAAGCTTTATGGCGAAGGAGCAAACAAAGCAGATGAAGAGTGTAGGCATCAAGACCGGTGTTATAATGGACTACATGGTCTTGGTTGCAGGTGGTTTCAACAGAGTCGGGTTCAGCATTAAAGATCTTTACAATTTTGTCGATAGTGATCGAAGGGTTCAAATAATGGATAGTGACGCAGAGGCTGCTATAGGGTACTTGACTAGAGTTGTGGAGGAGATCCGGGCATGTATTGCACCTATCGTGTGGACGAGGGCAGCAGACTCCGCTATCTTTTCCGGGCTGACACCAAATGCAACGGGATTTCCGATCGTTTGGTGATGTTGTCGGGTTCGACTCAACTTTCGAACAAATGAGTACGGACTGCCTTTTATAACTTTCGTTGGTGTGAATAACCATTTCTCCACAATTGTATTTGCATGCGCTCTTGTAAATGAGCAAAGTGAGGAAGCTTTTGTTTGGTTGTTGGAGAACTTTGTGGAGTGTATGAATGGGAAGACCCCGTTTCGGTGATTACAGATCAAGATGCAGCCATGCGTGTAGCCATACGGAAAGTCCTCCCTAATGCGATACATCGTTTGTGTTCGTGGCACCTAATGGGTAAATCGCTCCGAGAAGGTGAAAGATGGGAAATTTAGACATGAGTTCCGGGACATTTTTGCGAAGTTAATGCTCTGGATTGATGATGCCGATGATTTCGAGAGAGTGTGGCATGCGAATGTGTCCGAGTATGGGTTGCAAGATAACCCCGGGTGAAGCAGATGTATGAGCGGAAAAATATGTGGGCTTTAGCTTATCTAAAGGGTCACTTCTTTGCCGGTATGTCAAGCAACCAAAGGTGCGAAGGGATGCACTCTTACCGAGAAAAGGTTTGTTAGAAGCAGGTTAAAATTGTTCCAGTTTGTGAGGCATGTGGATATTGCATTAGCAAGAATGAGGGAGAAGGTAGTTCAGAACAATTATAATAGCAAGCATAAGGGGGCACAATTGACAACCCATCTTCCGGAACTGGAAAAACATGCTGCTGAAGTGTATACTGATGCAATCTTCAGATTGGTGGCTGAAGAGATTAGGGGTGAAGCCCCCTATTTGGCTCAGAGGCAAGTCACAGTAAACAGCGATGAAGTGCGGGTGTATTTAGTGGGGCGATATCGGAAAGAGAATGTGAGGAAAAGAGAAGTTTGCGTCCATCCAGATAGTAGCGTGACATGTACTTGTCCACTTTTGCATTACAAAGGTACATTAACGTCATAGGTGTAACCAAACGCGTTTGGGGTTATAAATAACGTTTATAGTCCTGTTGAATAACGTTTGTAGTCCCGCTGAATAACGTTTCAATGGTGTATTTAGTGTTGCATAATCTTTACGATTTTGTTGAATGACTTGGCAGGCATCCCTTGTAAACACATGTTCTCTGTCTTGAAGATGGAGCATGCGTCAAGGATTCTGAATCTTTGATACTAAAAAGGTGGACTAAGTCAGCCGGTGAACCATGTTTCCAACCATCAGTTGACACGAGCTCGATGAAGTGTTGACCAGGGCAAGGCAAATGGAGCTAGGTAACTGTGCAACAAGATTGTATACAATGGTGCTAGATGTCCAAGGGAAGAGTATGAGTGGTTAAAAGATGGTCTGAGAAACTTGGAGACGCGTGTTGATGAAGTTAGGGGGAAACGTGATAATTTGGACCAACACCGAAATGGGAGTAAGTCATGCTTGGTTCTCAATCCTGTTGCTATCAGTACCGCCAAGAAGAAGAAATCAACTGGCACAGGAAGAAGGAAATGTAGCAAGTGTGGGGAGGTCGGCCACAACCGAAGGAACTGTACTCTGCAGTACGCCGTGGAAGCTGAGGCAGCCCCTGAATCCGACATTCCAGAACCTGTCCACCCTTGTACGCAGTGGTTGTTTTCCCGTGAAGCCGGAAGTGACGTGACCCTGTTTTTGGTGGGAACATTTGGCCGGACGAATACGATGGAGGAATGCAGGGCCAGGTTGGGCCAACATCGTCGTCACTTACCATTGGTCTTTGTCCACTGCCGGGCACCGATTTTAATCCCTGGGGCAATTTGTGATTGAATCGCTGTGGCGTGGTATGTAAAACAGAGTGTTCGTAGAGCGTACAGGACGTCGTGTATTTTTTGGACCCCTTAAAAGCTTCACTGACATCTAAATGAAATGGATATTTGAAATTAATTGTCCCGCGCATGGGCTCAATTCGCGTGTTTGTTAGCTGCGTCAGTGACGCATTTTTGACCCCTCACGGTCGCCGGTGTATTAGTATATTAGCCATCTGTAGACGTCGCTGGGTCGTGTGGGTCGTGAGCTGAGGGGATTTAGGGTTAGCCATGGTGAGCCAGTCATCGGGGTCAAGCTATGGCGAGAGCGACGACATCAGACTCTATCACCAAGCGTACGGCCAGACATGCTCATGTGGGTTGGGTTGCGCCGTCGCGACGGCGTGGAGTTCGGATAACCCAGGCCGACGTTACCTGCGTTGCCGTAGTGCGCAGTGAGTTTAGATCTCTACATTCTTACCCAGATCTTCATAATCCATGACTCCTCTTTGGTTCTCGCACCCAGGGGGATGATCCAGGTTGCGGATTTGAGGAGTGGGTTGACCCACCATTCCCAACTCATGCGATCTCTGTGATTAATGAGTTGAAGGACTCCAGAGATATGCTTCTTCACTGCAAAATCCAGTTGTCACGTTCAGTTGCTGGTAGAGAGGAGGAGGTTGCTCATCTGAAACAGGTATCAAGTGAGCTGAGAGCTGCCTATGCTGAGGAGAAGGCTCTACTCCAAAGGCGCCTTACGATGCGTACGATGTTGTGTAGTTTATCCGTCGTGGTGTTGTTGTTTGCTATGGCTGCAACATGTGTAAGGGTCAAACGTTAGTTCAAACGTTGTAAGTTAGTTCAAACGTTAGTTGAGTATGGATTTTATGGCGTATCCGTTTCAACTGTTGTACTTATTTTAATTGCTGCTCTTAAGTTGTATGGATGGATTCTAACTCTTAAGATGTCTGATATGAATGCTTGTTTTCCATTACAAAACAGAGCTAAAATATTGTACATGTTGTTAGTAGTTGTCCTACAACCTTCATCAATTTCAATTTCACCAGAAGCAGAAGTAGTGTGCAAATGAGTGAAACGTTGTCTGTTGTACCGCCTGACGCTGTAAGTTAGTTACAACGTTGTTCGTTAAACCACGGAACGCGATTTCTGTACTGGGCCACTGTGTCATTTTAGGGGGCCATGAGACGGCTACTGTGTCATTTATGGGGGCACAGTGTTTTTTAACATGTAAATTTAGTATGTTAATGTTTTTAGTTTCCATAAATGTATACTCAGTTGTCCATAAACTGCATATATCAACTTATCATTTTCATATAGTAATTTATGAACTTTTTGTGTTAAAATGTTGAAGTAACGATATAAATGTGATAAACCCCTTGTCACAATAACGTGTGTCAAGTACAAGTTTAAAAGTTAAGTGTTACACTAAAAATTTAAGGATGAAGCTAGTATAAAAGAAAAAAGAAACAAAAGAATGAGAGCAATTAGTTTTGTATAGTTCGTTGTAGGTTATTTCAAACGTCCAAGCCCCAGCTTGCGTGAAACGTTCTTCGTCGTACGTCTGACGTTGTAAGTTAGGTCAAACGCTATTTGGACATACAACGGAACGCGGGTTATGTACTGGGCCACTGTGTCATTTTAGGGGGCCATGAGACGGCCACTGTGTCATTTGTGGGGGCACAGTATTTTTTAACATATAAATTTAGTATTTTAATGTTTTTAGTTTCCATAAATGTATACTCAGTTGTCCATAAACTGCATATATCAACTTATCATTTTCATATAGTAATTTGGAAACTTTTTGCGTTAAAATGTTGAAGGAAAGATGTAAATGTGATAAACTCCTTGTAGCAATAATGTCTCACAAATACAAGTTTAACAGTTAAGTGTTACACTAAAAATTTAAGGATGAAGCTAGTATAAAAGAAAGAAGAAACAAAAGAATGAGAGCAATTAGTTATTAGTTCGTTGTAAGGACCGACGTTGTAAGTTATTTCAAACGTCGAAGCCCACTGCGTGAAACGTTGTTCGTCAGACGCCCGACGCTTTTAAGTTAGGTCAAACGCGATACGTTATATAACGGAACGCGGTTTCGTGATCGGGCCACCGTGTCTTTTAGGGGGCCAGAGGCGGCTGTGTCATCTTTGGGGCCACGCAGATCGCACGATGCAAGGGCAGACGGTATTTGGAAACATCATGGACGCGGTTTGTGAGTCTCAACGCGCATTCCTCAACATGCAAACGTCGGTTTACCCATTAGCTCCACACATGAAAAGAAAAGCATGTTTACCTACACCTGACCGTACTACAACTAATAAATAACCACCCTACGCTTTCTTCATCCCTTTACACATGACCATACTACAACGAATTAAGACGCACCCTATGCTTTCTTCATCCTTTTATAAGCTCTCGTTATCACACGGGGCGGACTTCCCTTAGGTGGCTGAACGTCGTCCCCCTTTTTCTCCTCTGAGGATGTAACATCACCTCCACCCACCTCGTCCCTTGTACTTGCCTGCACATCGGCGCCAACATCCTCCCCGAGCTGTTTAAGAACGGTAGCGACAACTGCTCAAAGATCGCCATGCAACGCCTCCTTGTCGCCACGTGACGTTACTTTCCCGGTCCCGTTGCTGCGTTCGATCGGCACCTTCACCGCAACATGCACGCTTGGTTGTGGCCGGATTTGGATGAAGAAATCCATCATATCGGACGCGTCCCCGTCTCTCCCGCCGCAGCTTCTTTCTCATTGCCCTCTTCCGTGTCGGTGTCATTGTCATTGTGAGCATCGTTATTGTCATTGTCTTTACCCTCCGAATCGCCTTCTTCCCGGTCGGTGTCGCTGCCTTTATCCTCCGCACTGCCTTCTTCCTGGTCGGTGCCATCGTCTTCATCCTCTGCACTGCCTACCGCCTGGTTGTTGTCATTCTCAGCATCTTCCTGGCTTCCATCCTTGGCACCCTCGTTCCTTGCTTCTTTCACAGATGAGCTGGCCCGCGTTTTCGGTATGGATGAAGACGCGGCACGGTCATCCATCTTGCTACTCCCGCAACCTTTGAGCAGCCTAATTTTGGTTGCTGCAGCAGTCCTTGCATCAGATAGGGCCATCTTCAACCCACCAATCATTCGTAGCATCCGGGTGGCCATTTCGAGAGGAACCTACAAACAAAGTAGGGTGTATGTTATTAGTTTACTACAGAAACAGGTAGGGAACAACATATGGCATGCGTTTGAACATACGGATGTCATCGTCGGTGGTATGGGGAAGCCTTCAACTTCTTCGGCGGGTGGCATCGGTATGAGAAATGGCTCGCTTGCTCCGGTCTCAAGATTTGCAATGTAAATCCTCCGTGACGGGAACTCAAACTCAGCCACGGCGTCGGCACCCGTAGTGGCCGAAACAGTAGGTGTATGTTGGGTCGCCTGAAGTTTTCTTTTCTGTTTTGGTGGTGGAGGAGGAATGTCAGGTGCAAGAAATTCCCTCTTTATCCTATTCAGTTTCTGCATCTCAGCCATCCACCAGTTCCCGTACGGGACATCCCGCATTAAACCATCCACCCACAGCACGGAAAATGTCCCTTGCAAGGCATCATACAACTCTATTGCGGTCCACTCCCTTGAAAACATTGTATTGGGTGGTGGCCGGGCACCACTGGTTTAAGCCAGTCACTGTCTCGCCAGCCCACTGCCGCATAACCCTCTCTCCTAGATACCACGCCCTCCCATAAGGTGACTCCAAAACCACATGTTTCTTGGCTTTATCCTCACTTTCCCGCACATACTGGGGCAGATCATCACCCCATGGATTCCATATCACCCTAGTCACTGAGGCATTCTCCAGTCGCTCCTTGTACAATGTCATGTCTTTCAAGTTCTTCCCTTGCGATCCTTGTGCCCAGTGTTTTCCCCTTGGGAATGAGGTCCTCCCCGCCCCAACACCTAAAGACTCGAATGAGGGGCCTATGTCCCTAAAGTACTCAAGCCCAAGCTTGCCATGCCTCCCAAGAGCCACCACTACCACTCGACCCCCGCTTAATCCGTCCATGTACAAATAAAGGGTTCCCAAGCCTGCACTTCCCCAATCATACGTCTTCATTGCAGGGATGTCTTCCACACATGATAGCCGAATGTATCGACAAACCCACCGCTAGTGTCAGCCATAAATGTAGTGCCGATGAGGACGAAGCAAAACACCCGCAGGAGGTGGTCCTTCGCAGAGTACCGACATCGTAGGTTTCATAATCCTTCATGATATCTGTACTTAACTTCCTTTTTTGTACCACCTTTCCCGGTGGTCCCCGACAGCCTTCTCTAACCTCCTAGCATCGTCCCGTATGGTTATGTCAATCGGGAGCCTCTTACCCGAACATCTCAAACCGCTTATGGCGGAAAAATCAAGAGGCGTCATGGTCATCTCACCAATCAGGGGGAAGTGGAACGAATGTGTGGTGTCCCACCAGAAGTAGCTCAAAGCCCGCATGAGTTGACGGTCGCAGTAAGTCCTCTTCATTGCATTTTTAAACTCCTCCAGGACCACCGTGTCTCTTGAATGAATCCTTCACGTACCTTGGCAGTTTCATCGTACCATCTAACCATAGTTGAAGAAGCCCCGTGGCCCCGGAAGGTTGTAAGGTGGTCCTGTTCATGGTTCCACCAAGATGTCAATCTCCACACACAACCATCTGTCACAAAAACTGTTATAGTAAGCGAAATGTACCTTGTCTTTGAGGATTTGACACGTGATGCTCGAAGTCGTAATATAGCTCGTATTCCTGAATACTCCAACCAACTTCACGGGCTTGATCGACGATTCCCCCTTATCACACGGCATTCGGGGTTCATACTGAGCTTGTATTTCCATCATCCGACTACCCATCCTCGGAGCCATCTAAAGGATGACTAACAGTAGAAACCCCCAAGAAAGAGGAAACAAGAATCCGCAACCTCAGTGCCCGCCACACTGTTGAGAAGAACTGGGCAACAAACCTGGGTCCCTCGAAGTCGACGGCCGGAGTCGCCAGTCCGATGCCGTTGTCTACCGTCGTCGGCCACCGATCTAGGCGCCAGCTCTCCGAAAGATCGCATGCATGGCCGTCGCAAGTGCTGGAACTCGTTCTTCAGGATCGAGGATTTGGAGAAATCGCTCGCACTTAACGGTTACAGTGTAACCGCCAAGTGTGACGTCATGTCACCGCCGATCCTTATGTGCCTAAAGATGTAAACTGGCAACGTTTAGGGTCCATAACTGTATCATTGGGGCGACTTAGACCCCTCATATGTTTCATGACTCATTTCTGGTGCCCTCTTGAGGTCCCCTGGCCCAGTTGCCTTCAGATGAAAGTCAAATGACTCATTGATGGCCTATTCGGTTATTTTACCCGACACACTTTAGGGATCCAGAAAGGACCACAATTCCTTCGAATCGTCACCGTAGCCTTTTCGGTCCCCACTTAAGGGTTCGTGGCAACGTTTTGGTGCCTCCACAGTTCAATGTGTCACATTAGGACCATAACGAACGCCGTGGTATCACTTAAGGACCTCTAAAGTATACGATGTAGAATTTTGGGGCCTCGATTCCTCGCCGACTACAACAAACGACTCGTATTTAAATTTAACGTAGCCCTTTTAGACCTTCTCGTAACGCTATATGTGACGCCTAACGCTAATTCCATGTACATTAAACCCTATTGTGCCAACATAACATCCGAATAATTACATGAACTTTCAACCTGTTACACGGAAAGGTTTTTCCCACCAACTCAACTGTCAATCCTACTGCTAATACCATATTACACACGATCTTTCACCACCTTTGGTTTGTACACTCTTTTTTTTCCTTTCTTCCTCGGCGTACCTTCGACCTCCGTACTGAATTCTGGACTCAAGTGTTGCACACCATCAGCAGCCGGACCACCACACTCTACAGCAGGGGCAGTTCCTGAAAAGTCCATGGACGTCACTTGCTGTCTGTTACCCCTCCCTCGTGTAGGCCTATCAAGCTCTTCCAACTTCAGACGGTGCCATAGGATGGCATGGTCCTTAACATGGGTGAATAATGCGTTTGTCTCACTTGCAAGTAGTCGGAGAGCCAATTTACACCGTTTCTCATGTGAGCGCCACTGAAATTTGAATGGAACAACGTATCAGTGACATAACTATTAATAAGGTAAACACAACTAGTATTACATGTAATAATCACCTCAGATGTAGTATGTTTGTCATATTTATGAGGTTTCCCATCCAATAACAAACAAACACCCCGCAATCATGAGCATTAGGTCTGGCTAACCGGTGTAACCCTTCTTGCAAAATCACAAAAGCTAAAACCAGCTGGCTTCACTATGGCATCCATTGCAGGGCACTGCAATGCGTAAACAAAATGGCCTTAGATAAACCTCTAAACATGACAACAGTCAACTGTCAGGTTGAACTTTAAGGTCTCAGAGGCATACCAACTTGTCCAGCACAGCCCGATACCGTGCCGGTGACTCATTACTCCCACCTAAGCTATCCCATACGTCAATGTATTTCCCTCGAGGAAGAAAACAACCAGATAGAAGTGTCCGGAATCAATTACGTTAACCGGCACAAACACCGCACACATTTACGCAATTTCAAATCAACATTTCAACATGTCAATGACAACCACACTAAAACAATATTACTTGCTTGCCTAACTCGCTTCAAGTTCGTTGCATTCAACCTCACTTCTTCGGGAATCCACCTCACCGTATGGCCTGCCGAGGGCGAACTGCACTTACATCAGCAGACCTCTGCCAAATTTAAATTAAATAACAGCTTACTAAACATCACCGGCAACCCTATGTTAATCACACATTTCATAACAAACCTGTAAATCCACCGGGAAATACCAACTCTCAAGGAGTTCCTTAAGAGGCCGCCTCTCTTGAAGGAATAACACCCACGTATTCACAATCCCATCACATAGCATTTTGTTCGAGATAGGCCTGCTGAAATGTCCCATCGCTCAAGGAAGTAGCCCTGCACCCTAACCAGTGCTCCTGGCCCATTAAACAGAAATTCGGTTACTCAAATGCACTCTCAATGACCATGCTCGCAGCCCTTACAAAAGACTAATTTCAAGACACTAACACTTACTTCTCATCCTCCCTATGATCAAAAGCATAAGACACTATTTTGTGGTCAACCTCGCCAAAGCTTTTGAAGCTCTCACATTAAATGGTCCAGCCCACATCAAGTTCGGGTGACCAGCCTTCTTCACATGAATCCAAGGCGTCCTCTGGAAAGGTCCGCTCACCGGCATTCTTCTGACTGCCTTCCCTTGGGAACATACCCCTCGTAGAACCCTCTCGTGATCTGTGCCAATTAATGCAATCGCTTCTCAAAACGCACTGCTACAATATGCATATAGAATTCTATGAACTAAAGAACGACCGAAATAAAAGCATCTTACCTCGACGCATGAATGCTTCGACCTCCCACCACCGGTGCCTCTGCCGCACTGGGACTACACAACCGTCACTATGCTGCTCCTCCTCAACAGCTGCGGCCTTATAGGTCACTGCACTCACCTTCTCAACCCCCACTCCCTTCTGCACAGGTGACGTCACCTCGGTTTCTACATTCCCATCAACCTTACCCTTCACAGGAGTATTCTCACCACTCCTCAAATCTGGCCGCCTCTCAACAACATTCACCGACGGTCCTCCCGGTTGTGCATCAACATGACCAGACCACCTTTCAAGAAATGGTAACAATTTCTTCAACTCTCCTCGCAGCCCATCAACTTCCTTACGCAAACCACAATTCTCTTCCCGCAGCTTGGTCACTTGTTTCTTCAAACTTCTCTCATTCCCCGCAACACAAAAACTTCCTCCCGCAGAGCCTTAACAAACCCAATTTCACGGCGCACTGCCGCACCTCCATTCTTAGATCCACATCCTCACGACCCTCTCCGGCAGTAACCTCGGTCGTACTCTCCTTCTTCACCGCTATTGCCTGCAGCCTCACCTCCCTCTTCTTCGGCCTCCATATTCTCATCACATGCAAGGCCCTACATGGTAAGGGAAACCTATAAGTACCACAAGATCAAGCATTGCTGGAACTGAACAAATTCAACATACCTCATACAAACGCATGTACAGAACGGTCATCTCAGGAGAAAAGAAGACTACGGCTGGAATTTGCTTCGGGATCCTCGCCCCCCGCGCAGTTGCAATCTTTCTCAGATAAAACATCTACAATAATGAAGGGTGGTTTGTAAATTTCATATTACGGGATTACGGAAAACATGAGTACGCTAACCACAAAGAACCATACCGTAGAAATATTGTACAGCCCCGACCTTCGGGATATATTCCTCACCGTGTACTCCATTCACAAAAGTCTCAACACTCCCGACCAACTCACGTAAAGCATAACGGCCCCATGACCTCTTCGCCCCATTCGCACACCCACTACATTCTTCATTGGGTGGTTGTAAATCCTTTTCCGGGAGGAGGACAGAGAACAGTCTTGAGCCAAGAGATCGTATGCTATACGTACCATCGTCCGTCGGCGCTCCCACGCAACACATCCACAATCGACTCATGTGAAACAATGGTACGCTCAGCCAACTTCACACAAAACGCATCACATATCTCCTTACTGGGCTTCACATTCTTGCTGTTTCTAATGTCCTCTCCCCCATCTTCTATACCCATAATGTCACAAAAATCTTCAGCGGTCAATGGATATGTCTGCCCACCAAATGCTATGTCATTGCTCTGCGTACTCCATGAATTTAGCAGTCCTTTATCGACTTTTGTTAGTGGGATCACCCTTCAACCCCAACAAGCTTTTGAAGGGACTATCCCCTATCATTTCATGCCTCTCCCGACTCAACCCACTAACTACGCCGTAGAATGTCCGGACCTGGCATCTCAACACTATCTTCATCCCGCCATCCCCACCATCACCCCACTTCGCCTTATCCTCGGGTGACATCTCATTCCACACATCCTTTATGCTTTGTCCCTCGTCAAGGCCAACATCACCAGCCTTTAACTTCACCATAAAGTCTCGCCTGTAACAATGAACCATATTATATACTCAGACATATTTTAGGGAATCACAAAATTAAACTATTTCACGCATGAAACTTACTCGAAAATTGTTCCACGCATTGCCACTGATCTTGATAGCTCTCCTCTTCTTACTCTGCCCACTGTTCCAAATGGTATAAACAATAAAACGTTATTGTCGTGTAATGCAAATTATGATGAAATCATTGTTTACACTACATAACACTGTGGACGCTGTTCATTGTACACCATAACGTCAATACTACTCTCAATCGCTGTTTTGGGACGAAATGCACCATCTTCTTAAACCGTCGAACTATAGGGCCTCTCGGTATGTCACCGTCCGCTTTGGAGGCTAGAAGGGGGTCTAGAAATCAACATACCTTCGCGCCAAGACGTCTTCTTCTTCCCCACCCTTCCTTTTACTCTTGCTTTTGGTTGACCCACTCATGGTTGAAGAACAACTTCGAATCCTGCATCACAAACTAAAGAACCCTAAAACTTGGAAGCTACTCGCAACCGGATCAAACGTATAACTTTCGAACACGAAAAACTTGAGCGTGTGCCGACTTATCTCAAATGCTACTTAGATGCTTGTTGCGACGACGGTGGAAGATGTTCGCTGGTGCAACAAGAAGGAGGAGGAGTGGAAGTTACGTGCACTGGCTCTGGTCCGACCGTGGAGAAGAACGTGGAAACGGCAACCGTTACTTCACGGTTGCCTCCAAAACGACGTCGTTTTGGTATTTGAACGCACAAAAAAAAATTGGTACTTCAACTCCTTGAAACTTCAGGTACTTCAAAATAGAAAAGCCTTCATTTCTTGTCTTTGTTTTTTGCAGAGAAAGTGACGGATGCGGCAGAAGCTAACACCCTACTTTTCATAGACGCGGACTGTTCTGACCAGTGCATAGACTTACTAGTTTTTAAAAAAATGGAGGAGTACTTCCTCAATCTCTTATTATTTTTTTGCAATTTTTTTTACAGGAATTAAAATGAGAAGAAAATTATAAAAATTTGACAAAACTATCCTTAAAAAATAGATAAAAATGAGTGATGTCAAATCCAAACATAAATTTTTGTTCATTTTTTAATTTTATCCTTAAATGATTTCATTTGAAACTTACACATGTCATAGATCTGAATTATATATTGATTGAATAATATGAGACAGAAGAAAACAATTGTATTACTCATACCCATTGTTACTTTGTTCATTTTAATGAATTCCGTTACCTCTTTGTTTTCAATTTTTATGGTTTACATTGGATATAATATCTCAGTTTATGGACATTAGACAAATCAGCTTTTATTGTTGAATTTTCATTTTAAATCTTTTTATGTTAGTTCAGTTTTAGTTATGGACAGTTGAAAACATTTTAGATTTTGTTAATGAACTTTAGTTTCTCCATTAGTTATCTTTTGTATGGAATTTTATTATTGGATTTCATGTTTAGAGACTATTAAAATTCAGTTGTGAATTATGGTTGAACTATATTGTGGATATCCGTAAACCGATCAATGAGAAACCGTCATTGTGCTGTTCGGTTTGGTGTTTACTTAGGGACGGTTCGGTTTTCAAATTAGAGAAACGATCTCACATGGGTTAGATTTTATTTTTGCCAAATTCGTCCTGTGAACACCCCTATTTCTATGATATTTATGTTTGATTTTAGTCTCGGCCTTACTTCCTGAACTATGCGGCCCTTCAAACTAACTGTACCCGTGTTAGTTGATTTTAAGGTAAAATAAATCCTTCACCATTGTCACCTAAATCCACTTACCTATCTCTCAACCACCAATAAGCCTATCTGCTTGCCAATGTGCAAGGTGTTGGTGTTGCAAGTCGAGCTGCAGAGAGTCGATCAATGGTGGTCTATGATTACAACAACAAGATGCGACAAACAGAGACTTGGAAGCACATTGAGCGAATTCAACGATAGAAGGCCGCTTGTGTCCAAGGGCTGATGCAGGCTGAGTGGCTAACTCTTGACATGACTAGCTGGGAACAGTGAGTGGCTTGTGTCCAAGAGCGACATATTCACCCACTCCATTGGAATTTCACAGGATTATTCCATCGTGGAGTGGGTTAGTTTTATGATCCCGGGGCACTGATTCGCGGCCCCGGGTCACTGATTCGTGGCCCTGAGTCACCGATTCGGGACATGGGCTCGCGATCCGACAACCTAGGGCAACAATTCGACGGCCCATGGCACCGATCAACGGTCCAGTGGTGTTTTTTATGGTTTCGACGGTTGATGTGACATGCAAGTATAAATATTTGTCTTTCATGGACGTTAAAAGTGAGTACCATCAAATCTACATGGACCCATATGACGCACCCAAAACGGCATTCACCATAGGTGATGACGTATACTACTACGTTCGAATGTCATTCGGTCTAAAAAAAGCTGGAGCCACATATCAACGCTTGATGAACAAAGTTTTTGCCCAACAAATGGGCCGTAACCTCGAGGCCTATGTTGACGATGTCATAGTCAAAAGTACGAGCTTCGACGATCACCTACGGAACTTCGAAGAGACATTCCAGTCATTTTGACGATACAACATGAGGCTCAACCCCGCAAAATGTTCTTTTTTCATCGGGATAGGGAAGTTCCTCTGTTACGTGAGTTCCAAAAGGGGAATCGATGCCAACCTCAAAAAGATATCGGTTATCACCGATATGTCACCTCCAAAAAGCATCAAAGAAATCCAAAAGTTGACTGGAAGAATTGTTGCCCTGGGACGATTCATTTCCAAATTGGGCGGCAAATGCAAACCATTTTTCGAGCAACTTCGTATGAAAAATGCATTTGCCTGGACAACGGAGTGTCAAACAACTTCGACCAAACCAAAAAGCACCTCTTGGAATCGTTAACTCTAAAGTGTTCTCAAATAGGCAATGAACTTATCATCTACCTCGCCACATCTAATGACATGGTATCTTCTGTCCTCCTTAACGAGGACGATCCACAACAATGACCCGTCTACTATACAAGTCACACCAGAACATAGCGGTCGTCTGGTCCGGTGGTGTATCGAGCTCAGCGAGTACGACATCAAGTTCAAACCACGACGTGCAATCAAAGCTCAGGCCCTGACAGACTTTATAGCCGGACTTTTCATCTACCTCTTGAACAGGGCCCCTTAAGGTTACCACCAACAGACCCAGAGCCCCTTGAATGGGACATGTTTGTAGATGGCTCATCGAACACTGATCATAAGAAGGAGGCATCCACATCAAAGGCCCACACGACATGGAAACCAACATACGCATTACTTTCCAATTCTCCATCACAAACAATGTGGAGGACTATGAAACACTCGTATCTGGGTTAAAAACGGCCCTTAAATTCGGATTACGACGCTTAACAGTACACAGTGAGTCCCAGCTTATGGTGGGCCAGGTAATGGGAACAACTGAATGTAAATACCCGACTCTGTCGAGGTACTTAACTCTCGTAAAAAACCTGCAAAGTCAGTTCGAGCAACTGAATATCAACAAGATCCTAAGGGATCAGAACACTAAGGCTGACAAGCTATCCAAAGGGAGGATTGACTATATCCTCGAAATATTAGAAAAACTGTCCATAAGTACCATCCATGTCATCGACGCTCATACAACCGCCGATTAGAGACAGCCAATCCTCCAGCACCTTCAAACAAGCGCAATTGATGGCTTCCTGGCACTTCCAAAAAAATTAAGAACGCAATTCTCACGTCACATTGTCATAGACGACACGTTCTGGTGCAAGGGATACTCTACCCCTTTACAAAAGTGTATCAATCTAGAGGACTCCAAAGTTGTTCTACACAAAGTTCACTCCAGGGTATGCGGGTCACACATTGGCTCTGATGCTCTAGCCCACAAGTGCCTTCGCCTCGGTTACTATTGGCCAACATTGAAGAAAGACGCACACGACCTAGTGCGAAAATGTCACAACTGCCAACTTAACTCCCGCGTCTAACGAAAACCCTCCAACGAGGCAGTGACATAGACCTATCCAATACCATTCGCATTATGGAGCCTCGACCTCATAGGGCTAATGTGACATGGAACAGGTCCAACCCAAGCCCAAACATCAAGATCCGCTCGTCGGCCTTGGTGGACCTATGACAATGAGCCGGACTAAGAAGGCTAAGGACGCTCTCAACCTGTTGATGCACAGTTTTGCAAAGTGTGAGGAGCAAAGTGAAAATATCCACAAAGATGAAGGAAAAGTGCAAGCACTCCTCAATTTGGGCCAACCCAATTCTCAAATGGTGCAGACAATTTTCAACATTTCGGTTTGGGATCAACCAAATGACAATTTGGCCCAAGTGCATAGTTCACGAATGTCTCAACCTGTTGAGACACCAGCTGGCGTATTCAATGCTTTCCCAAAGCTTCCAACCGTTCACTTCTCTTCAAGGACGAACTTCAGCAGCCTTGAGGACTCAAGAGTCATCCAAAATCATCCAGAAACCATTGGTGAAGAAGGAGTTACAAGCCTTGAAGCCCCTCCATCAAGAGCACTTAAATGAGGACCACTTACTCCTCATTTATTGGCCAAAACTCATCCCTCATCTTCTAACTCGAATTTTTATCATTTTATTTCAGTTTTCAGAGTTGTTTTGGCTAGGTCTACCCATTAGCTAGCCTAGAATATTTTTAGAAATAATTGTTTTAAATTCTCATATTTACATCTCCTTTAATTTCCATCATTAAGAGTGGAGATGAAGGGACTTGTCAATTGATTTAGAATTCCAACTTCCTTGTCCTATAAAAGGAGGTCTAGGTTAGTTTGCAAGAGACAATTCAATCATCAAATATATTTCTCCTTTTTTCCTTGAAATTGAGAGTGATTCTCTTTTCAACCTATCTACCTTTTTCCACTCAATTCATGTTGAGTTTTCTTGACAAGTCTACTAAGATCAATATTGTCTTCTCATTGGAAGAAGGAGGTGTTGGCCCCATCATCATTCCCCCTCAATTTTGGCAACAAAGGCTTTCTTTGTCTTGGACCTTTTTTGGTATCAAGTAGGAGGAGTCGCCAAAGGCATAACACCATCTTTGTCTGGGCAAGGATCCAGTAGGAGTTGGCGGCCATATCCGTTCGTTTCACAAGCTTCCGCATCGTTTTGTTTTGTGCATTTCGGATCTGTCAACCTGTTGACATTTCCGCCTCATCAATCATACCTACCCCGTGTTGCTCCTTTGTTGGCTAGATCTGCTCCTCGTGTTCCAGGATACCCTCCCGGAATCACATCATAATGTCTAAGGCTCTAGGACAGTTTAAATTCTGTAGAGTAGCGGTTGATTACTTTACCAATTGGGTCGAGGTCAGACCCCTCAAAACAACTAGCTCTGCCAAGGTCATCTACTTCTTATGACACGACCTCGTATCTCGATACGGCACCCCAAAGGCCATAATAACGGACAATGAGACCCAATTCGCAAGCACCAAGGTCAAGGACTGGGCCCATAGGATGAACATCCAAATGCTTTATGCCCTCGTAACACACCCACAATCAAATAACCAGGTCGAGGTTACAAATAGAACAATCAAGGACGGATTGTAAAAAAGACTCGATGCCGCCAAAGGAAAATGGGTAGAGGAATTGCCTAGCGTCCTCTGGGATTACAGAACCACAAGTAGAGGACCAACAAGAGAAACACCTTTCGCCCTTGTCTATGGCATGAGGGCTCTACTCCCGATCGAGGTGGCTGTCCCAACAATCAGAACCCTCTATTAGACGCGCCTCACAATGTGAGCGGCCTTCAAGCTCGCCTAGACCTAATCGAAGAGTTACGTGAAGGGGCCAGACTCAAACTTATGGCCCTGCGAAAACGTGCCAACCTCAACCACAATGCAAAGGTTCGAGCTAAGAAAATCCACGTACGTGGAATGGTCTTGCTAAAATCAAAACTATCAGGCCGCAACCCCGAACACGGAACACTTAGTTCTAGTGGGGCAGGACCCTATGTCGTACACAGCAATGAAAGACATGGTGTTTACAAGATAAAAGATCACTAGGGCAAAATTCTCAAAAACTGTTATCACGTGGATGATCTAAAGCCTTACTATGTATAGGCTATGCGTTGCATATCAATAAATTCAAATCTCTATGGCGTTTGGCCAGTTCAACTACTCTATGTAAATAACGCGAGTCGAGAAAGCACAAAATAAAAATCCATTAAGTCAAAAAGTAACATTACAAACCAAGAAAAAAGGGGCACTAAAACCTACTTGGGGCCCCCATCCTTCCAAGACAGGTCTACAACATTTCCCAATACACGACTAGGCAAAATGTCATAAGGAGAGTCGGGTCTCAACCTCTGCCCGGATCTCCCCCATTCGAACAGAGAGTCCTCATCATGGCCCTCCACCTTCAGGGCATCGATCGCTTGCAGCTCTAGTGCCTCACCCGTGGCCTCTACTTGATACCGACAACATAAAAAAGAAGAACTGAGCATATGGGTTTTATTAGTGATTTTGTTAATTTTGCGAGAAAAGAAGATGAATCGGTTGGATTTCGGTCTAATTTTGTTGCTCAGCGCGGAAGGAATGACGGATCCGTGAATATTTGCAAGTTCCAGTTTCGTCGTCGACAAACACGGCGAGTTCTTCGACGCCGTGTTCTTCTTCTTCTTCTCTATCCTAGAGGCGTATACAGTGCGCCCGACGCATTGTATAGCTAGCCCCCCCACACACACACATATATATATATATATATATATACATATATATATATATATATTTATACTTAACAAATTAAAAGTCTAATGGTTTCCTTTAACAATTGCTCACTCATATTTAGGATCGCAACAACATGCCTTCTTATTAGGGTCGCCCGCATTATCCACAACCAATCTCGATCATACTCATCACAATACTAGTCTATTTACTTTTACATATTGGGTAAACTAAAAAAATCACAACAACATGCCTTGAACTGCTTATTATGGAGATACCACACATTAATTAATTAATTAATTAATTAATTAATGTGGGTTGACAGATGCCTTTGCTCCAGCTACCAGATGTGATGGCGTTATGAAACTAATTGCAATTTGCGAAGGAAAGGCATTTAATTCGCCCAATGGGCCGAATGGAGTGTTGGTTGGCTCATGCACTTTCACCAACTGACAGATCCATTACGATGCTGGATATATAAGAATTGGGTTTCAATCCGATGCATTCGACCTAGCTAGCTATCTAGCTAGCCACTTTGTTGGACATTACCAGGTCCAGAATACATGAGCTAGCTTATGAGAAACCTTGCTTGATCAAGCATACTGATTCAAATCACAATTTGATTCAAACTTATGTTTGATTAATTTAAATTATTATTTTTAGAAAGATTTTTTCATAAAAAGAAAACTGAACAAATAGACAAATGTTTTAGGTAAATGAAATCTTTAATCAAGCATACTGATTCAAAAGACATAATAGTCAAATAAACCTTCAATTTTCTGATTTTTATACATCATGATTACACCCAATCAATAGGCATCATACATGAAATGGTGTTTGATTTAATTATTTTTGTGAAAACTTCACAACTATTACAGCACGTGTGCATGGCGACTCGAGTACTAGCTAGCTAATACACGCATGTCAAAGTAATTAATATGAAGCATATAAATAATTAAACAGGTGCCTAAATTTCACAATTGCTCACACATGTGTAGGATTGCAACAACACGCCTTGTTATAATTTTGGTTAGAATCATCCAAGTTCTTCTGCGGTAGATCTTGATCATGATCAATATTATCATCATCCAGCTGCTTGTGCACCTCATGATTAGAGTCTGAATCATCATCATCCTGATCATGACGCTGCTCTCCCAAGTCATCATCGAGCTTCTGCAACGCATTCTTAAGCATAGAATCTACATCCAATTCATCTTTATTAGAGAAACCATGATCAAGTGTTTCAACTATGAGAGTACTTATTAGACATCGGCCATAACTGTATCCGACTCCGATGCAATCCTTCAAACATTTGTCTTCCGTACAAGGGTTTTCCTCCGTGTAGTGCCGAAATGCCTTGGGGCTGATGTAGATGCCCCCAGACTTCTCTACAAGTGATTAATGGAAATAGATCACGGTCAAACCCTAGCTTTAATTACTAATTAAGAGACTGTACTGTAAATTCATACAATTGGCATTCATACACATGCATACACTAAATGATACTACTATAGTATATAGTATTAATTTCTCAATTATATATAAAATGATTTTATCAATTAAGTAGGTAGGAATATATTTATATATATATACTACTTACGAGGATAGCAAGCACAAGCTAGTTGATAACCAGAGCCGCTCCCAATTATGTCTTCTTCATTTGGAGGTTGATCGTCAAAGCTCCCATTATGATCATTAGAATTATGAGAAACACCATCAGATGCAGGTTCCTCAACAATATTAATCTGAGTCGTCGTCGTCGTCGTCGTCGGTGGATATTCAATATCGCTCGCTATTTCCTCATGAATTAATAGGCATCGGGCCCTTTCGAAGTTGAGCTCCCCACAATCGCCAATGCATTTAACCTCAACACAAGATACCTCTCCGGATTATTAACAAATGGTTTGGACCGCAACAACCGACCTCATGCACATATTTATCAATATCAACGGCCGTCGTATCAGCTTGATCTTCTTCATCATCACCATAATCAATAATCTCCTCATATCCATCGCCATCTTCTACCTCCGCAACACTCAAACATTTGCTTGTTGCTTCCGAATATTGAGGTCCGCAGTCCTGTATGCATTTGGTTTCTGTGCAAGGATTGTACCTGTTATAACGGTTCCACACCACCTCGCATCTGAACAACGTCTCTCCATTCACAATATTAATCTTTGTTGCTTCGGGGCCCATATGTCTGTCTGTTTGTTTGTTTCGGATATCAATCTTTGTTGATTGTTAAATTGAAGAAGCTGGCTGGCTAGCTAGATGTATATAAACGGAAAATACATTGCGAATAAACACAGACAGCGTTTGCAGTATATATACTATTAATTTGTTACGTCGGTGCTAACGTTAAAAGGCGCGTTTGGACAAAAGAACTAGCTACCTCACCCGCAGCTATCATCTATCTGGTTAAAATTAACCTGACCATACCAACTTGCACTCACCAATCTCACATTTCTTTTTCTTTTTCTATTGCCTACCTAATTAATTCTAATATATCTTTTAATTATCATTTTAGTTCATTTAATTTCCATTTTAATAAAATTATACTAGCATCTAGTACAAGTTAAAAGAAGTAAATATATATATATATATATCATCATGTACTATAAGATAGTGTTAATTAATCCTATCATGGCATCACTAACTCTACTCTAGTTTAATAATTGGCTTCTTTCTCAAAATTAGTTCCTTATTCCCCAAGAATAATGCTAGTTAGTTCCTGGTTGCGACAGAAAGGTTGCAAAGTAGACAAAAGAACCTCCTTGCTTCTTCAGTCCCTGCATAGTAGCTAAATGATGTTGTGATTTACAATTACTTCCGTTAAATCACTGCGATAAAAAAAAAAAAAACGGCTTTTTTACTCTTGCAATCTATCATTATGTGTAACATTTTAATTCGAATTATGGTACAAATTTATCACTCAATTACATCTAAATGGACAAATTTGCCATCATTCTTTTGTACAATCTATATTTTTAATACCCAACTTAATTTATTAGTGCAATTTCACTAACGCTCGATCCGTTAATTTAAACATTTCCATGTTTTCCTAATTACAAATTAACCTCTATCGGTTAAAATATTAGTGCTGTTACACCAATGCTCCATGTACATGAGTAAAGTATAAGGGCCAAATGTAATTAAGTTAATGAATTAATGCTAAATGAACGGAGCAATAAAGATCTAAATTGTGTTTAATACTATAAGTTGTTAAAAAAAATCGATGGTAAAATTGCATCTTTAATTAGCTGTAGTTGAGTGGTAAATTTGGTAACGTATAAGGAAAAAAAATAGGCAGAATGTGCATTTTTGCCACTAAAGTTTACGTGTGGGACGGTTTTTGCTACTAAAGTATTTTTGGGCGTAAATTTGCCATCAACGTTACAAAATGGGTGTGATGACACTAACGGATGGAATATTCGAGTATATTCCATGAACGGCATCTCTACGTGGATGAAATTAGGCGGACAGGTCATATAAATGTCCTCCCCTGCTTCCCCTTCCTCCCCTATTTTTACAGACCCACTCCTCAACTCTCGCCTACGCGATGTCATCCAGGATCTCCTGCAGCCCCACGATCCGACGGCTCACTTTCCTCCTCGCTTCCCTCACCATCGGGTCCGACCCGGGAACCGCGTCCAGCTCCAGCAACAGCCGCATTAGTACCTCGTTCATCCTCAGCTTATCCGCTCGTCTTCGCGGATGGTGTCCACCGTGTCCTGCCACTGGATCAACGCCTGGATGCAATCGGCCCCCTCATTCACCGCCGCGATCCGCCGGTAGAGGGATCAGATGCGGTAGGGGCAATACCCTGCATGGATCACGGCAACCGCGGCGGCTTCATCAGCGCTGATCGGGATTTGCTTGGGTTGCGGCGGAGGGGTAGAATTGTCCTTGTGGAGAGCAAATGTGACGGTGGAGGAAGCGGAGAAGATGAGATTCGGAGAGGAATTCATCGCTAACTAAGGAGGATCGATGGATTCCAGATCACCGACACATGATTTAGTATTTTTTACGCCACGATGTACAACATAACGACGAGTGGCAACATCACACCCATTTTGTAATGTCGATGGCAAATTTACGCTCAAAAATACTTTAGTGACAAAAACCGTCCCACACGTAAACTTTAGTGGCAAAAACGTACCTTCTGCCAAAAAAAGGGGAAAAGGTACCGTTTTGCCACTGACGTTTGGGCAAATGTTCAATATTACCACTCTTTGGATTTGTTGGTTCCGTTTTGTCAATGTTTTATGTATTCTGGTTACATTTTGCCACCTCTTTTGTTTATTGGTACCATCTTACCATTTGACCGAGTGACGGTGCGAATCTTGTGGTATATTTCGTGACGGAGTGACTTAGGTGGATTTTATGAAACTTAGGGGTTTAAGTAACATAAAAGAGAAAAGATAAGGGAAAAGGAAGGACTAAGGTAGTAATTTTACCTAAATGCAGCTTCTTCCCTGTTGATTGTTGGAACCCGCATTTAACGGCGGAGGACGCAACGACAACTACTGTCGGAGACGTTTCGCGGCGGACATAAGCCGTTACGGTGTGCCGTTGTCCGCTCCGGCAATTAGTGGTGGTGGGCGCAACCGAAAGTGCTTTTCATGCCGAATTTGGTTGTGAAGTTTATTATCAATCCAAAATGAAAGTGAGGTCAACGTCGGCCGATTGACATGAATTCCGGCTCAATGGGCAGACTGGAGACAAGGACACCTCTGGAAGCCACGCCGTAGGCACTGGAGCCACACATTTCGCGATTCCAGTGGTCTCCATGCTAGCACGGAAAGCGTCTCCCGGCAGCCGTCGACGCCGTGTGGTCCCATGACCGTCGGTGTCTCGCCCCAACTATCTTGCAGTTACAATTGTTGGAAGTAAATCTGACGCCGGCTTGACACACTCCCTTCCACCGAGTCGGCCTGACGCTCTGTCCAGATTCCGGTGTCAAATACTCCGATGATGACATTGGCGCCGTAGTCGGATTCTGACCAGAGGCCTCGCTTGTTGCGAAGGCCGACGAATTGCAGTGAGCCCGACAGCGGAGGTGCCAGCAAATCGTGTCGCTAGGTTAGGGTGAGGATGATTCAAATGACACATAGATCCTGAAATTTTGTAAAATTTGCAATTGTATCACAAATTCTAAAATAGTGTATAAATTACCTGATACGATAGGTCACCTTGCCAAAAAACAAAAAATAGTCCACATCAGCATGACTAGACACAACGTGGAGATTTTAACGGAAAGGGACAAACGTGTAAGACAAACTATAACGACAGTGGTATTCACATACCACTAAAACAAAAGAATGATAATATTGAACCTTTACCCAAACGTCAGTGATAAAACGGTACCTTTTCCCTACCAAAAAATTAAAACTACGATACGAGAGAGAGAGAGAGAGTGAGTTTACGAGTGAAATGGGGTGGGAAAAAGTTGAAAAATGTTGCTCAAAAGGAAACTGGAAAATTCAATATAAACATACATTCTGGATAAATATGTAATCCGGAAAACAGAGTACTGTAATCAACCCTCAGAATTGTGGGCTAAGCCAGAAGTTGCATCATCATCACTCCTCCACTTCCTCTGAGATCTCTAACAACTCCTCAACTTCAACTTCTTTAGCCTCATATTCCTCTTCTTCATCACTAGCCTCACCATCCCTTAGCATTTGCCTCTGCGTTTTCTCCTCTTCATGCAACCGACTCCATTCCTTCACCCACTTTTCCCACTCATCCTTCAACCGTCTCCTCCTCTCACGTTCCTGCTCACTCAATTGCATCGAAACATCCTGATCCTCTGCATCGTACTTCTTACTGTACTTCTTCAGGTTCTTTGCAATCTCTTCCTCTTTCTCAGGGGTTAAAAATGATGGTGGCCTCGGCCTCCATATGAACTGAAAAATGAAAACAATCATCAGAAGGAAAATCTAGAGGTCACGGAACTTTAGAGTGAGCTAAAACACTGAATAAGCAAATAAATCCATCCCGTAAACATGCAGCAGATAACTCGAGCCCACCTGGAAGAAATGGTCCCTCAATGTCCTGTAGAGCAGCTTCCCGTTGAAGGACCATATGTTGAAACCATTCTCCATTTCATGAACGGAAGTTACAGCAGTTGCAACATACCTGAGTGTGCAAATCACAAATACATAAGCAAAAGATCAGCTCAGGTTTCCCAGATTGCCTCCTTAGCTACAAAAGAAGTGAACAATAAGAATCACCTTCCAGTAGGATCCCATTCAACATCTGTTGCCATAAAATGTTCAACAGCTGCCATGGTATCCTCTGCATCAACATCAAAAAATTCCAACTGCCCATTGAAACCTTTTAATCCAGCGAGCACTATGAAACGGCCGGTTGGTGACCAGAACAAAGCATTTGCCTGCTTGCCCTTCAGAGTATAGAGCTTTGAAACGCTATGCTGATGTGACCGCATTGAGTAAAAGCTAATGTCAGGCTTTGGGTTATCACCATGTATTACAGCAAACCTGTGTCCCTTTGGTTCCCATGCAAATGCAATGATCTTGTCAGACTTATTCTCAAGCTCCAAAACCTCAATGGGTATGTCCCTTTCTTTTATGCGGAAAAGTTCAAAGCCAGTGTAAGTGCTTTTCTTAGTCTTCGTATAGCGATCAACCTTCACAGCGAGGTAGTCACCATTGCTTTGCCAATACATCTTGCAATCACTAACACTGAACAAATTCTTCTGCCTCAACTCAGTTTTTTCAGGGACTTGAACAAGACTGACCTGCACGATACATGCAGATAGCACATGAAAAACAAGTACCACAAAAAACAGGAGCCTGATCAAATGGCAGAAATACTCACCCTTGCCGGTTGGTTGCCACCACCAAGCTCAGGAACAAAAAGAGCAAAATAGGGATCAGTGGGTGACCAGCTAAAATCCACAACATTTTCAACCTTCATGGATTTCTTCTGGATGAGGCTAAAGGTCTCTGTTTCATAAACAGATATCATGTTTTTCCCAAGCTTTGCGAAATATTTGTCCTCTTTTCCACCTCCCCATCTAGATGAATAATAGTGGTTACCATATCAACAATGAATACAAAAAAGGGAAACACAAAAAAAGGAAGTTACCTAAAAATTGGCCAAGACACTCCTGCAACACCACCAGCTCCCCCAACAGCAAATTCATCAGCACTTCCTTTAAAATCTCTCATCAATTTCCCAGTTCTAACATCAAAAATGTTGATTACAACTCTCTGTGGAAAAGAAAAAAGAAAACACATAATGCTTACTTTTGGGCATAATACAAGTAAAAATAAAATAAAATCCTTTAAAGTAACAGCTCACGTATGCATCACGTGGATTGCTTGGTTCATGACTGCTATAGGTCACCAGATATTTTTCACCAGGAGAAAAGTCAATGAATTTGACCTACATCAAAAGAAAAGCTGAGGTCTAGCAAACAGATACGTGTGAAAGGTTGTTTACAGAAGAAAAAAACAAAACTGACCTGCGGATGCGCATAACGCATTAATCGATTAAAGGTGTCACCACCTCCCCAAACAGCAGCTCCCTGCCTGTGGAGTGTTGCTAAATATGTCCCAAGAGGAGACCACTGCACAAAACTCTCGGTCCAGTACTGTGGAAAAGAGAGGACCAAATAAATTCTCCTAGCACGTTACATGACATATTAAGTGAAGTACAGGAACAACAAGAACCTACTATCTACTCACATTGCGCTTGTAAACAAGCTCAGTCTTTAACTGCCTTGCATCATTCCAGAAAACTTCAGTGTCATTGCCAGCTCGAATCACAAACTGATCACGCGCCTTTGTGTCCATTAGCCACTTTTGAAGATTCTCCTGGTATGACATTCAGAACTATATCCTTGTAATTGCCAGTTGAGGGAGAGAGAAGTGCTAGACAGAAAGTTGTTTATCCTTCCCCTTCCCATTGAGTAACAAAAGCAAAAGACAAACACACAAGAGTAGTGATATACTTAAGAGACTCCAATTAAAACATAATTTAATACAGAATTCTCTATTAAAGAGCACTCATAAAAAAAGTGTATGAGCTTGAACTGTAGTCCAAACGCAAATCTGTCTTTCCACCCCCACATTATCCTAGAGTTCCAAAAAGGGTATAAAAGATGCTACTTTTCTTCTTCTTCCAACCGCGATTCAATACCTAAATCAAGCTTCATTAATCTGTTCAAATCTCCAAGATAAGCATTGGATAACCAAACTCTGTTCAATCTAAAAAGTTAACATCTTTCAACTGGGTCCAATTATAAGTTCAGTAGCATAGAGAAACTTAGATGAAAACTTAGATGACCAGGAGAGGAAATTAGAGACAGAAGAAACAAGTAGACATTAACATGAGCCCAAAAAATCTTCTAAGAAAGCGAACTAATTTTCTTTTGCAGTAAAAAACTTGGAGTAACATCACAGTATATGCAGAAGCTTGAGAAACCAATAAGAGAACATATCAAAGCAAAGGACCTGAATTAATCGAATGAAGAGCAAAAACCATCAAGACTGAATATTTATTCAATTACCCCTGGTGTGTATGGCTTGACTTCAGGAGGAGCCCACTCGTCTGGAACCCTCATGTACTTGTCAAAATCATCGAACTTGTTCACCCTGAAAATGTGGCTCTTATCCAGCTTGTAATCATTTGTTTTCTCCACAGCTAGATCAGCTTCCTGTAATTGAAATATGCAAAAATTCAAAATTCAAAATTCAAAAAAAAAACCACCCTTTCTTTTTTCAGGTTTATTTTCCACCCGCATTGAGTTCAAATAAGGCAGTTGAAAATAGGGGAGACCTGAGCCGTATTGAACTCTATGAAGCAGTAACCCAACGTTTTCTTCGTCTCTGGATCAACAGGCATCCAAAGGCCATCCTCTATGATCACTCCCATCTGACTGTAGATTTTACGAATCACTCCTTCAAGTTTCTCGAACTTTTCCGGAGGAACAACCGGTAGGTTGTCAACAACAATGACGTTCCCAAAACCGGATTCGAACTCCATCTGTTCATCTTGATACACGTCTTCATCGTCACTACGCTCAAAGAAAATTGCAAATCAGGACCATTAAGTTCATTCTGAACCCTAGAATGTTCCATGAATTTCCATAACCTGGATACAGATCAAACATACCTGATGACGCCAAAGTTCTCTCCGGGAGGAAGCTGAATGGAACTAAAATCAACTTGCGAGAAATCGATACCAAGGTGAGACGCCGTCGCCTCAACCTCCTTCATTATCATGACGTCCGCCATGATTTCTTAACCGCTTTTGCTAATCGTCTCCTCTGTCGCCAGTAGCAAACAGGTTTTAGTTGCTGCTCCTACCAACTTAAAACGAGCAAGCGGCGAGGCGATATCTGAATCCGAGTAGGTCTGAAACACTGGGCGGGCCTTTTTAGCGAATGCATAAGCCCAAATAAAGCCCAATCAGATGACTGAATATTGGGCCTCTTATGACATGATGGTTGCATGACATATTCGCCTGCAGCTTTTTAATTTTTAGGGATATTAACATTTACCCCATGAGATTTAACATAATCTTCACTTTACCCCGTATTTTCAGAATTCGTCCTTTTACCCTTACCCCATGTGGTTTGGCTAAATATGCAGATTCCCCCTTTAAAATCCATTGTTGACCGTTACTTTTTTAGGGAATAATGTTTTGTTCCCATCTTAAATTTTGTAACCCAACAATTTAAGCCTAACTTTATACTTTTATACTTTGATCACCTCCCTCCCTCTCACCTTTGAATCTGTCACCAGATTCGTGTCTCCAAAACCCACCATAAACGGTAGAGCTCACATCCTAATCCTTGCCCAGAAACTCTATCACCGACCTTAGTCTTGGTTTCCCTATGTATCTCATCGGATTCATCTCCCCAATGATTCGTTTTTCCTCTATTTTGACTGATTTGATGACCAGATCTTCTCTCGGCACGATCGCCGGAGTCAGGAACAATTTCACCACCAGTGTTAGAATGTGAGGATTGACCATCTGAGTCTCACCTTATCGGAGATTTTACACATCGGCAATGATGCCTTGGTTGATTCTCTCTTCCTCCTTCATAGCTTTCTTCATCAAGTCGCATTGCCCTCTTCTACGGAGGAGAAGGCGATTTTGATTTTGATTCCAGTTTCAGCGAAGAAACGGGCGATTGGAACCCTAGCCATGTCGTCTTCTCCACCGGTCTCCTGGACGGCCGCATACCCCTCATCTCCCTGATTCAGCCGGCCCCGTTGATGTCATCTTTGTTGATCGTCCACTTCATCTCTCCGATTCAGCAACACTAGGTTCGTTTTTTTGCTCCATCTTTCTTATTTAGATAAATGAAGTGAAACAAAAGTTCTCCATGGAAATTTTTTGCAAAAGGGTGGTTACCACATTAGAAGTTAAAGTTTTATGTTGCTTTATGTAATGAGATCGGTTGGTTGCTGAATTTTTTGAAATTGAGATGAGATTTGTTGCTCTTTTCTAATGGAGCAGGTTTGATGCGGGGAGACATTGTAATTTTGATATATAGTTTTGATGATCTCCAAATGGTTAATTGTTCATTTTCTATGAATATCAGTAATGATATTTTTTATGACCCCCTCCCGGACATGTCATAACTGGAAGGAATAAAAGAATAAGAATTGAATTTGAAAGAAATAGGAAGATTTAGATTAAATTGATAGAATTTGGACTAAATTGAAAGCGTTAGAAAGTTTTGGGGTAAAATTGAAAGAGTTAAAAATGAAATTAGCTAGAAAAGCACTTGATTGAAACTTCTAAGTTAAGGTGGGGTAAGTTTGTAAGATTTAAACAAATCCAGGGACTAAAGTTGTAATTTCCTAAAATCTATTATATTCCTATGTTGACCCTATACAGGACACGGGTGAATAGAAGAAGGGGTTCGGGAGTAAGGAGACAGACAAGAATTTGACTTGAGATTGAATTCCAGAGAAGTTTTTGGGGGGCAGCAAACAACAACTGCGACGGAGGGTTCGATTATGCGATAGAGGGAAAAGTTGGGTTGATTCAGGGGCAGAGTAGAGATGAAATCATGAGAAGAGGGTTCGGTGGCGGAGGCGAATCACGAGATTGGAAGGGACAGTTGGGTTCCAACTGGAAATTGGAAGATAGGAGGAGAAAAATTTGAGAGAGGGAGGAAGATGGCAAAACAAAAGGTAGATTCGTTCGTGAAGAACGATGGCGATGGTGAAAGAAGTTTGATCTAGAAGTTGCGAGCGTTGGAAGGTTTAAGCAATGGCAGTCTTGATTAGAGGGGGCTTGTCGAGAGTGATGACGACCCTGACGATGGGAGGATGACAGCAGAGGCAAAGATCGACTGTGGTCGGAGACCACTGTCTATACCGGTAAAGCTAGCCAGTGAAGAAACAGATCTCTGACATCGGAGGAGAAACACTAGTGATCCCATAAATTATGTTACAGGTTTTAATAAAGCTTCATCAATGACAGTTCCCCTACACCAAACTCGACCAGGTACGTGTTGTCCATTCTTTTCCCAAAGAGCAAGGTACTAACAATTTATGTTGAGAACTACGTGATTCCTTTGATCCCTCTCTAAGTAGTGTCAGTGATACTGAAAGGGTATGTAGGCAACCTCCGAGCCCGAGGAACTTTATAGTTTGCAGGTATTTGCTCCACAACTCTCTCCAGATTTTTTCTCAATTGTTTGAGGGACTCGAAGTTTGCAGAACAAGTTACTACCGGGAAGGATTTAGAATTTAGGGAATTCCTTGTACTTTCTTTAATTGCAAACTTGTACGCACTTAAACTATAATATTTTTATCTTGGTTTGTAATTAAAGTTTTCTTTTTAAATAGTAAAAACAATATTATTTTCCTAAAATATTTTATAAAATTGTAAAAGATCTTGGAGTTACGAGCCAGTACCGTCTGCTACCTGGCAGGTCGGTTTTGGGTCGTAACAATATTGGAATGGAAATCAGGTTCATTTGGGCAGAAATGTGGATCCCTTATGTATTTTAGTAACGTTTTTATGTTGGGTTTGAGGCTTCAACTAGATTATGATATTGTCATTTGTTAATAGTTCTTGAGGGAGTGTTACCGTAGGAAATGGACTGGGTGGATGGTACAATGTTACTGATAGTGATGGCAAAGCAGGCTGTGGAGATAAGGGGTACGTACGGTAGAGTGGACTGGGTTGTGGTGGTGCCAGATATAGTCCTATGTCGCGGGGAGTGGGTGTTTAGTTGTAAAATGAATAAGTTAAAGGTAAAATAGTTATGTTCAAAACACTTAGGGTTCGGTTTTGTAATTAATCCTAAGATCTAACGTTAATTTCAATGGTAGTTAGCATCTAGGGGTTTTTGTATATTTCTTCAAACCTCATGGGGAAATATAGAATTCTGAAAATGTAGGGGGTAAAGTGAAGATTATGCCAAATATTAAGGGGTAAATGATAATTTCCCTAATTTTTATTGTTCCTGGAAATGGCAGTAACCACCGTGATAACTATACCTCAATTCAATGGACTAAGACCCGTCTCACCAGCTTCAGTCCCGAGCTTGGTTTGTTTTCCACTTGATCTGATTTATCTACTACTTGTTCTTTAAATTAATTGATCTATGTGAAAAAATTGCAGGTGGTTGTTCCCATGAGATCCAAGGGAAAAGAAGCTCTGGGTGAACGTTGTAATTTCATTAGGTCACCCACAAATCTGGTGAACCATAACTCCTTTAATGTTATTGTTGTTGTTGTTGTTGTTGTTGTGTCTTTGTGATGTGGTAAATCAAACAATACTTTGATGTGTTGGGACAAATGAAATGGACATATAATGGTGGCGTCTACGAGCCCAATGCTATTTGCTGGAAGATTTGGGCTGGCACCGTCAGCAAACAAAAAAGACACTATATGTCTGAAGCTTGAAGTTAGGGAATTTGGGCTGACAACCTAACACATTGGCTTTTGGCATTGTTGGTCACATTATTGGTGTTCGGGGTGTACTTGCTCTCAAGAACATCGATGTTTTGTAAAAGTAGTAATTTACCAGCTTTGGTTTAAGTTGAGTTACTCCACTGTGTTTAAATCTTAGCGGGACTAATTACCAACTAGTTAGTAAACCAACTAGTTGGTTTAAGACTAAAATGCCCACCACAATAAGTTTATCACTTACAGCAACACCACCACGATTACAGCAGCACCACGATCGGACACGAAGCTTCGCTTCTATTGCGAAGCTCCACCGCCGCCGTGCGCCTCCATGAAGGAGGAGACCTCCACCGCCGCCGTGAGCCTCCATGAAGGAGGAGACCTTCTTGTAGTCGTCGGAGATGATGACGGAGGAGATCTCACTGGCCAATTCCGTCACAGATCTAACCGGTCGCCACAGATCTAACCGGTCGCCGCCACAGACCTTCTTGTAGTCGTCGGAGATGATGACGGAGGAGACTTCCAGATCTGAACGGAGCAAGACAAATGTGCAGCAGCAGGATCCGTAGGTGAGAGAAATCAGACAGTTTGCAATATTCATTCAGACGTTATAACTATTTCTAATAGACACTATAAACTATGATACATATATATTTTTATTTGGTTATGAATTTGGTTAATTTTTATTTTTTTAAATGATAGACACGGTTACATATTATTACGGATAGTTTTTTATAATTTATTAGACGTTTTTCAGTATCATTGAAATGTCTAACACAAATAACTAAACAATATAGATTCTTGTAGTTGTGATGTGCATGGCACTTTAGACACTATGCAATTAATTATAAATGAAAGAATTTTTTTTATATTATGTTATAACTCTTTTATACATTTCAAAATAAGTTACGATTTTCTATGCAAATAATTATTTATAAAGTAGATAGTTTCACTATCACCTGAAATGTGCAAAACAAATAAATAAACAGTTTCCAATATTTATTCAGACATTATGTCACTTTCTAGTAGACACTATAGAAATAATTATAAATTATCTTTAGACAGTATTGCATATATCTTTAGACACTTTTTAATTAATTATAAATTAACAAAAAATTGTGGAAATAAATTTCTAAAAACTTGTTCCACAAATTGTAGCAACGACGGGTGTGGTGACGGTGGCGGCGGTGGTGGCGGCGACGACGGTGGCGGTGGTCGCAGTGGTGGCGGCGGCGGCGGTAAAGGTGGTGGTGAGGGTGAATGGTGGTTTTGGCTTGGAAAGGTATTTTAGTCTTTAGAATTGTTAGTTAATTAGTTAGTTTAGTTAGATAGTGATAGGATCCACTATAGGTTTTTCCAACTAGTTGATAATTAAAAGGACTGTTTAAATCTGCCATTTATAGTTTCGGTGGAATCAAAACTTCAAATTTTCAATGTCTTTAATGTTCATCTTACTATATTTGGTAGCGTAGTTGTAGTTTAATCGGTTAATAATGTTATCTGGAACTGTCTATATATAGTTCCTTCTTATACCTAACTGTACTTGTCACGTGTAATCTCATACTTATTCTTTCTTAGAATAAAGTTTATTAATCAATCTAACTAGCTTACATACCCGCCTACGGCATGGGTTATCTATTTTAAATCTAATAGCTTAAATATTTGTCTTCGTCACAGAACAACTATTTTAAATATCTGACTTGATAAGTTATGCACGGTGACTTCTTTTTTTTGAAAAACAATATTATTTTATTAATAAAGAGAGTCTTTACTCCCATAAGAAGAAGGAGCAAAGACAAAATGTTCAGTACATCAAGCTTTTGAAAAGCAGAAATAGAATACTGTCCAGTTGAGGAAGCATCCTAAGCCCACCTTGACATATACAGTAGCGAATCACTATGCAACATCAAACCTGATTAGGAGGAAGAAGCCAATGCATCTAGTGGACTAAGCAACCACTCAACCCAGAAGCAAACGAAAATTACTCCATCAAGAATCAGCGTGGCTAAAATATCATGTGCAGTTACCAATAGCTAGCAAGGGATGTAGAAGCCATTGTACCCAAGTGACTTTAAATCCCTTCCATCGATTTGAGATCCACAAGTAGGAGACCATTTGGACCGAAGAGAGCCATGATTCTGATTAGTAGATGTATCAGTGAAAATACATTTATTTCTTCACTTCCAGATGCTCCAAGCAAGTCATCTTTTTTATGGCATCCTAGACTTGAGAATGATATTTGAAGAGTTTAAAAGGAGCAGTCCCAGCCGAGATGATACCTGCTCTATATCTGCTACTGCAAAGTCACCACAACCACACCACTGGAATGTAGATTTCCAGCAAGATGAAGCATTGGGACAGGTTGTTAGGCAGTGATCTGTGGTCTCCAGAGGGTAGGGGTAGCAAGAGCAGCCAACATTCTCCAGAGGGAATCCACGAATGGCGAGCTGCAAGCATGATCGAAGGTGCTCCTGTGTAGCTCGCCAAATGAACATGTTTAGCTTTTTGGGCAACCACGAGCAAGAATTCTAAATTTCCAATATCAAAAGAATACTTAAAGCAGTTTATCACCGATGCAAATAGTTTCATAACCTTGAGATATTGAAAGAAAATGATAAAATACCAGTACATTAAGGTGTTGTATATATTTATAATAACCACACCTGCATATTTGTCGGGGTACTTTGGAGATATGGAGCACTCAACACCTGATGATAACAACCAAACTGAGTTGAGGTAACTCAGATAATGGAACTGTAAATAGAATTCATTTAGAATAAAAAAGCCTGTGAGAAAGGCCAGACCTTGACTTGTTCATGAAAGAACTGTATATACTTTATTGCCTCCAACAGAACAGATGATGTGTATGTCTGCAGTGAACACAAAAGGAAGACTTTTAATGTAGTTGCATACGCCACAAAATCAAGAATGCCTCAATGAACATGTTCTTTGCCCAGAGTTCACTACTGCATGTTTTTTCTTCTAATAGAGGGGTAAAAAGCTTGTAAATCTTGTAAATTGAATGCCTCCAAACCAATTTTCTATCAAAAATACAAGTGGAAATAGCAAGTTGTGTCCCCACCTTCCCATAAGCTGACACAAGTTTCTGAAAAGCTACCACAAATGCCAGATTACATCTTAAATCATGAAACCGATGCATATCATATGAGTAATATTCAATACACGGTCAAGTGTAAAACTATGCATTTACACATTGAACCACATGATCAAAATCAAAGATTGTATAACATGATCAAAGACTATAAAATCAAAGATTGTATAACATTGAACCAGTACTGACAAAATCAAAGAAGCAGGACAACACTCACACCCTAATTAATCTCACGATGCTGATAATGTTTCTCCCATGCATATTGTATAACATGATCTCTTCATCTTTTGGAACATCTCCCATGCATATTGTATAACATGATCTCTTCATCTTTTGGATTCAGTAACTTATAATGCAGTGATATTAAAAAGGTCTATAAACAGAGATCAAATTGCAATGGTATGGGGAATCAACTAAGGAAAAATCATTGAGTGAAAACTTCAGACGAGAAATTCAAGAGCACTATCTAAGCATATTCAAGAGCACTCAAAATTCAATACGAGAAAATTGAAAACTAACGAAGAAATCCAAACATTAATCAACATTCTGCATGCACTGAAACAGACTACATATCTCAAAATCAGGACAAAATTCAATATATGAGATAATTGAACCCTATGTACCCAGCGGATTGTAGCCTTAGGCAGACCGTCGAGTCCCTCTCCCCTTTCATCCGCTGATTTTCATTTATCCCTTGGTCCAATGAGTTACTGATTATTACAATGTTTCTCCGGCGAGATCCCCACACCTTTCTCGCAACTGCCACGCCAACGTGAAGGCACCGAAGGCTTGCCTCATCGTGAAAACTTGGATGTTCCTGCCAGATTCCGGTTTCCACAACTCCAATTATGATGTCGCTTTTCATTGTTACACCAATTAGATCGCACGATCAAATTCGGAGGGCGGAGAAAGAGAAAGAAATTGAGGACGGGAGAAATGAATTCTCATTGAATCAGTAGTTAATAGTTTTAATATCAGTAATCAATGGAATTAATATGGCTGAAAATCAGGATGATTGATGCTACGGAAATGGTAACTGTAGAATGGTAAGTTGATCGTTTACAATGGTAATTAAGGTGGATGCCATGTGGCGCTCTAAAATTGTTTCTAGTCTAAAGCTACTGTAATAAGATATATAATAGATATGGTAAGCATCTTTTAAAAGGAAGACATATAAAATGGTAACTGCTCCTTAAAAAATGGTAGGCTGATTAATATGCATAAATGTCAAGAAAAAAAATGCGTTCATACATGTGGCGCTGACTTAGCGCTGAGGTGGGTGCACCAGAATTCAGTATTCAAATTTTTTTTTCTAGCCCTGCCACCTCAATGATCCTGTAATAAGATATAATAATAGATTGGTGTTGCCAATGTTAATATGTACTCGGAATTGGTCCCCAAATTACTTGATACCTATGGTTGAGTCATCAGTGAGGTCATTGACATGAGTGACATTTTTTCCAATTTTATTTATATGAAATAGTCAATCTAATTAAATCGTTGTTCTGCTGGTCTACTTCAACTAATTTCAAACTCACGTCATTGCTATATTCAGTCGAGACAAAAATTGTTAAGACACTATCAAATTAAGTATTTTCCTTCAATAATTTCTTTTATAAATTTCACATTTATTTTTAAAAACGTCAACTGTTTTTTTCTTCAATTTTCGCCTTATGAACAAACACATAGTTATTAAGGGTGCATTTGGTAGAGAGGAAGCAAATTGCTTAATACGTTTGCTTAACATATACACGTGTTTCAATAAATATCAAAAAAAAAATACAGAAATGTTACACTCACCAAAATCTAGATAAATGGTAATTTTGTAATTTTTATATGAACACGTTTGAAGAGGGCAAAAGAAGTGTAACAGAAGTCCCTTAACTTTAATTATTGTTCTATTGAGGTTTCATTTTAACTTTTTTTTTCCTCTTAAAGTCCCATATTAAAACTTATGGTTTGTTCGTGGTCCTTCCGTCCATTTTTTCCGTTAACTATAACGAATCTGTAGAAAAAATGCTAGTTTTAACTACTAAAATTTTATAAAAACTTTATTTGTGTCATAAAAGTTTTAAACTTAACAATTTTACCCTAAAATTTTAAAACTTCACTATTAACCCACTACACTTTCCATAGTCACCGGACCACCGCCGAAATGTCAGAAAATCACCACCGGTCACGGAACACCCTAGCCCTTGGGTCGCTGATTCGCCGCTCTAGACCGTCGATTCGAGGACCTAGGCCGCCGATTAGTGGCCCAGGGTCACTGATTCGGGGCCTTGGGCTCGCGATTCGGCGGACTAGGGCCTCGAATTAGTGACCCAATGTCGCGATTTGGCGGCCTTTGGCCTCGATTTGGGCAGCCTAGGGTTAGGGTTTCATGGGCTAGGGTGTTTCGTGACCGGTAGTGATTTTCCAGCATTCCGATAGTGGTTCGACGAGTTTCTGGTGGTGGTCCAGTGACTATAGAAAGTGTAGTGGGTTAATACTGAAGTTTTGAAATTTTAGGGTAGAATTGTTAAGTTTAAAACTAAGGGCACAAATAGAGTTTGTATAAAATTTTAGTACT
Source organism: Stellera chamaejasme (assembly GCA_024586325.1). Lineage (NCBI taxonomy): Eukaryota > Viridiplantae > Streptophyta > Magnoliopsida > Malvales > Thymelaeaceae > Stellera > Stellera chamaejasme. The sequence continues at coordinate 30,165,193 of CM044986.1, forward strand.
TAAAACTAACATTTTTTCTACAGATCCGTTAAAGTTAATGGAGAAAATGGACGGAAAGACCACAAACGAATCATAAGTTTTAATATGGGACTTTAAGAGGAAAAAAGTTAAAATGAGAACCTAATAGGACAATAATTAAAGTTAAGGTATATCTAGTACACTTTACTAACTTAAGCAATTAACTTGAGCTAGGTAAGTTCCAAATTCCTCTTAAGGTCAAGAGCTTAAGAATGTCTTCATTCAAATTCTATTCCACAATTTTTTCAAAACTCAATTTTCCCTTCAATTATTTTCTCACAAAAAATCCTTTGTATTCCGAAAATACCAATGTTTTCATAAAATTTAGTTATTGAACACCTGTTTTCTTAACGATAATCGTATTTGTCTGATTTACAATGATTGAGAATTATCAGGTGATTATTACAATGCATTTTAATTACAATTAATACACTCACGTCTAGAAACAATCATTTTGATTTTGAGCAATTTTTCGACAATTGTTTATAGCATAAAAATCAAACACAAATACAAAAATTATAAGATATTTTTTTTCTACTAGAGGTAGAAATATTATGTTTCAAACATTCCACTAAACATCAAGTTTAATTACATATTTCTAATACTGGCATTGACTGATAGATGACTAACAGTGCTGAATAACAAGGTGGGAATAGCCCGCACTACGCGACGAGGTGCAATTTGCAGCAAAATGATATATTAGACAATGTTTACTTCAATATACCGATGATATTAAGCATTAGATAGAGGATAAAGTACACGTATAGTCCCTTAGCTTTGACGCGTGTCCTATTTTCGACATATTTTAGGAATTCGTCCATTAACTTTAATAAATTATGCACGGTTGGTCATTCTATCACTTTTTTTGTTAAGTCTGGCAGAAATGACTATATAGCCCTTACCCAATGTTCAATCTAAACCGGATATTTCAAAAATTATACAATTTAACCCATTATCTTTCTAACCCACACTTTCCATCCCCCCTTCCACTCTAACCACTCAATGTAGACACTTCATGTGTCCGACCTTCATCCATGATCCATCCCACCGTAGCTCTCATCAAACCCCATTTGAAATTTTCATGACTTCAGATTCTTCTCTTGTTGTTGTACACAAAATTGTAGCCACCATGGCCCTTTCCTCATCATTCCAAAATTTCCCTTTCATTATAGCTCTATATTCAAATCATCGAAACCTAGAAACAACTCTAGCAACTACATTTAAACTTGAAGCAAAGCCCTTGATCAACATATGAAAATTGAACCTGAGAATTTTTTTAGAAGATGCGTCAGACTCTCTTTACCCCTTTCTCTTATTCTTCACCCTGGTTGATTCCTTTTGTTCTTCGAAAACAATTCCAGAAGCTCCGCTCCGCCTTGCGCCTCAATCGCGACTAAAATCGAACCTCTACAAGGACGACGCAACCCTGAGGCCAGTGAGATCAATTCCATCGAGATCGACTCCATAAGGGTGGCGCAACTCTGAGGCTGGTGAGATCGATTCTGGCGAGATCGATTCTACAAGGGTGGCGAGATTCACGTCCGGTGCCGACGGAGTATAACAAGGCCCGATGACGCTCTTCAAGTGTGCGATTGAGGGTGGGCATGGGAAGGAATGTGTGGCTGAAAAGAAATAGAATTGTTCCCCCAAAACGTGTTTGTCCCAAAAAAACCCCAATCGCTGCAAGCGAGTGGTGGATCAATCGAAGGAACGCGTTGATTTGTTGAAATATGGGATGGGAACAGAGATGGGATCTGACGTTTTGATGGATGAGTGATGGATCTAGCATGGAAAGTTGGAAGAAATGTCAATGTGGGTAGCCATTGATTTTGTTGAAGGAAGATGGAGGGATTTGTTTTGTAACTTTTGAAAATAATTGGGTCAATTTGCACTTTATTAAAAAAAATCAAGGTCAAATTGAATGTTAACTATTGACATTTACATAAATACCCTTATTTAAGCAGTGATTCTAACAAAAAACGTATCTTAAAACAGGACGAAAATAGGACACGTATAAAAGCTAATGGACTATACCCATTAGATAGAGCACAAACTGCTAGAGAATGAACCAAAAGAAACATACTCCTCTCGTTCTCTAGAAGAAACATACTCATCTTTCTAATTACATACACGGACAATGATTACAAAGTATAGACAATGTGAGGTCGATGGTTGAAGCCCATCATGACTAGCTGCTTGGAATATGAAAATGTCATGGCTAGCTGCTTGGAATATGAAAATGTCGTTGTTTTGAAACATGGAAGTGTTATGGTCATGGGAATCGAAATACACCGAAACGCCACAAACGTAATGAGTTCCAATTTTAGGCTATAAGCTTTCTTGCGGTTAACGTAATAAGCGTTCAAGTAACTTGACAGATTCATGGGCTTATTGCCTACCAAATAGGCTATAAGTTCATGTTTAACATAAATGAACATGTTAGTACTTAGTACTTAGTAGTTCGATTTTGGGCTAAACTGATAATGAACCTTTAACAAATTTTGTTTACCATATACCGTATAATACGTAGGATTGTTACACTACGTGGTTAAAACAATTGTTAGTGCGGCCAAACCGCACTTGGAGCGTAATAAATAGTGAGCTTTTGGCCGCACTAGAAGCTGCAGTAAAATTGTTCGCACTACATCCTCTATTGTGGCCAGAGCTGCGATAAGTAATGCGGCCTAATGCTCTCATGGCCACATTAATTTATTTTGACAAAAAAATTAAATAGATGAACCCGGATGACGAACTCATCATCCGGATTCATCAAAAATTCATAATTATTCATCCAAACCCAATTGTTCATTAACTTCCCGGAAACTCAACAAACTCAACCAAAATCCAAACTCAACAAAAATTGAGATTCAAAAGAACAAATCAAAACTTGTTTCTTTCATTTCTTCAATTTCTTGAACCAACAATTTAGAATGACTAATGTACAACAACTGGAAATCAAACACAAAACAAAAGAAAATAAATAAACCTAGATCTACTTTCGTTCAACACTAAAAAAAATACTCCATCTTAGATCTGGAATTCTAACACTTCAAAAAAGCATTGATGGAGCAGTCGTGGTCATCTCCCGTCTTCAACGTGCATGTTGGATCTGAAAAAATTTCAAATCTTCTTGCTCGTTCTGCTTGTTCTAATGCGGATGATCCTGCCAAATCTAGGTGCAATTGAGGGCAAAGGAGGGGAAGAGGAGGGAAGTAAAGAGATGAAGATGAAAGAGGAAGCGGAAGCTAAGAGATGGCCATGGATGATAAAGGAAAGGGAAGATGAAGTGGAAGAATTTTTTTGAGTTTTTATTGGTGATAATGCGGCTTATTGCGCATTTGGCTGCAATAAGCTAGGAGAGGCACTCTTATTGCGGCTCCAATTGTGTATTTAGCCGCACTAGACATAAATTGCACCCAAAATTACGTAGAGTATTGCGACTTCTACTAAGTGCGGCTAAATACGCAATATTGGCCGCACTAAATTCACTCTCCACCACGTAGTGTTAGAAAATTCTAGAAATATGAAAATACGAGTTGAACCGAATGATGTGAAATCAAGAAATTCGAATATTCAGCATACTATGAAACCAATAATCTGAAAAATTGCACTCCTACGGTTTAGTTTCAGTTTTTTAATTCACTCAATATACGATTGATTGAACTGACTCGCATGTGTATTACCTAAATTTTAAGGGTCTTTGTCTTGTTAAGTGTTGTGAAACAGTTTCTTACTTCCGTGTACTCTGAATTTGTTCATTTTTCTCGGCCATGATTGAGTTCAATTTATAAAGTGAGGTATCCACTTGCTTAGGGTAAATTTATTTTTTCAAAACTCGTCCCATCTGACATATGTACACCAAGGTTGGAATTAATCGCTTTTGTTGCAGAAGTTGGGGTGCTCTGAATAAATAAATTCACAAAATTTATTGACTTCATCAATTGGACTGATTTGCAGGAGATCAGTTTGGGGGCCGGAAAGTTTACTTGGATTGGGTTTGGTGGCACGAAATTGTGTAAGCTGGACCGTTATCTTCTTTCCCGCGATCAGTTGGATGAATGGGTTGGGGCATCAGCTATCGTTTTGGATAGAAAATTCTCGGACCATTGTCCAATTTTGCTGAAAACTGAAGTTGCTGATTTTGGGCCTATTCTTTTTAAATTTTTTGACCATTGGCTTCAAGACCTAAATTTTAATGATATGCTCAGATCTCTTTGGGGGAGCTAACAATTTCCAGATATGCTAGTTTTTGTTACAAGGAGAAGTTCAAGTTGTTAAAAGCCAAAATAAAGAGGTGGCAAGTAGACCATCCAGAGGTGACTAAGGCTCGCATCAAAGAGCTCGAAACATAAATGACTTCCTGGGATCTGAAGGCAGAAGTTTACGATTTGTCTGGGGTAAAAGTTCAGCAAATTTACGTGGCGCGGAGAGAATTTTTTAACGCATAAAGGTTGTATGGTCAGTCTCTCAAGCAAAAATCAAGGGTCAAATGGGCCACTAGCGGTGACGAGAACAATAAGTTTTTCCATGGTGTGGTTAAGGGTTGGATAAAGAGAAATTCAGTAAAGGGGTTGAACGTAAACGGGCAGTGGATTGTGGAGCCTGCAAAATTGAAGGAGGTGATTTTCGAGTTCTTTAAAGCTCACTATTCTAAAGCCTAAAATATCCGTCCAATCTTTCAGAGTAGAAAATTAAAACAACTTGATGCAAACCAACAAAAGCTCTTGGATAGGCCGATTTCTGAAGAGAAGATTAAAAGTGCAGTGTCGCAGTGTGAAGGTAGCAAAGCTCATGGCCCTGACGACTTCACCTTCACCTTTATCAGGAAGCATTAGGAAATATCGAAAGACGATATTGTGCCGTTTGTCAAGGAGTTTGAGCGGAATGGGAAGTTGGCTAAAGGTTGTAACTCGACTTTTATTACTCTCGTGCCTAAGGTCAGTGACCCTTTTACTCTCAATGATTTTAGGCCAATCAATCTGGTGGGTAGACAGTATAAGATAATTGCTAAAGTTTTAGTGGAGCGGTTAAAAAAGGTGTTACCTGGTTTGATTTATGAAAATCGATCTGCCTTTATTGCTGATAGACAAATCCTTGATGGTGTTCTGTTGGCAAATGAAGTTGTGAGATGGGCTGAAAAAGCGAAGAAAAAATTGTTATTATTCAAAATTGACTTCGCCAAGGTTTACAATTGCCTGAAGTGGGATTTCCTGGACTCCTTGGAGCAGATGAATTTTTTCGCCAAATGGAGAACGTGTATTTGTGGGTGTGTATCCTCTGCTTTTGTCGCTATCCTAGTAAATGGCAGCCCTATTGCTGAGTTTGCCATGCAGAAAGGGCTTCGTCAAGGTGACCCTTTATCACCTTTTTTATTTATAATTGCAGCTGAAGCTTTAAATATTATGATGTTGGAGGCTTCAGAAAAAGGGTTGTTCAAAGGAGCGAGAGTCGAATCAGATCAAGTAGTGGTTACTCATTTGCAGTTCGCATATGATGTGTTATTTGTGAGGGATTGGACTGCTAGTAATGCCGCCAATCTATTTAAGTTTTTGTAGTGTTTTAAAGCAGCGTCTAGCCTCATAATTAACCTCAGCAAAAGTCGGATTTTTGGATATTGAGTTTTGCATTCGAAGGTGGATCGGGTCGTTGCTAGCCTCCACTGCAGTGTCGGTCAGCTGCCGTTTACCTACCTTGGTCTCCTTGTTGAAGCAAATATGAAGCAGAGAGAGTGGTCGGAGGTCGAGCATAAATTCCAGAAAAAATTGAATGCTTTGAAGGTAAATGCTTTGTCCATGGGGGAAGATTGACACTAGTAAAATCAGTCCTCAACAGCCTCCCGGTGTACTATCTGTCTTTATTTCGAGCTCCGGTTTCAGTGGTGACAATGTTGGAGAAGCTTCTGATTAAATTTTTGTGGGGAGTGGCTAGTTCAAATAAGAAAATAATTTAGGCAAGTAGCGCCGAATCGACGGACAGTTTTGAATCTGGAGGCTTGAAGGTGGGAAGCATAAAGGCGAAGAATTTAGCGCTTCTAGCTAAATGGTGGTGGCGTTTTAGAAGCGAGGGGAGTTTACTTTGGGCTCGTATCATAAAAACTATTTATGGTCCGGAAGGAGGGTTGATTGGCTCAAGTTCGCTGCAATCTAGTGGGCCTTGGGTGGATATTTTTTCGGCTGGGGCAGGGATTGAGGAAACATGAGTTCCTTTTCAGGGCTGTTTTGTTCGTGTAGTTGGGAGTGGTGAGCACACTAAGTTTTGGCATGATGTTTGGTTCGGTAATTCGCCTTTGTGCAACAAATTTGAAAGGTTGTATGCATTGGAGCAAGAGAAGTAGTGCACTGTCCATTATTGTTTACAGTGCGTTGGTGAGGGTGTCATTTGGAAATGGAGATGGAGACACGAGCCTCGTGGTCAAGAAGTTGGTGAGTTCAATGATCCGATTACTTGCTAGTAGACTTTCTCTCCCGTTCAATCAAAGGAGGATTTGGCGGCGGACCTGGATACAAAATGAGCTGCTCTATGCGACTCCCCTATGGTACGGTTTGACTTAAATTTCTCCCACAAAAAGTTAATGTATTCCTATGGATATTATAGAGAGACTTCATGTCTTGCCTCCTCTAGTTGTCTATGAAATGAGTGAATATTCCTTCTATTATCTGCCCTTTGTGCTTAAAGGAAGTTGAGTCCATCGAGCATGTAATATTTAGATGCTTTGTGGTGATGAAAGTGTGGGATATTATCTCTACTTGGTGTGGAGTCAACGGATTATTTATTTGGGACGTGGAGGATTTGCTTTTGCAGGAGATTCGATACAAAGTTCCGGTTGCTCATCGGCCTTCTTGGGAAGTTATTATTCTTATCACAATAGCTTGGTGTATTTGGCGAGCTAGAAACAAATGTATGATGGAGAGTAAATGCTGGTCTTTGTTAGAGGTTATATATGAAATTTTGATTCTCTCATTTTTGGCTCTCTTGTAGGGATGCTAAGTGGAATCTGTGTTGGTCAAATTGGGCGCTCAGACTTTCGGTTGTTAGTTTGTTTCTTGTAGCCTTTTGGTTGATCCATTTCCACAATGAGCCTCTTTCTAATTAATAAATAACATCATTATTGCAGTTCAAAAAACAAAATTCACAAAATAATTTTGGTTCCGACAAAAAAAAGAATAAAAAATACAACATTGATGCTCAAAGAAATCCGAAAGGTAATTTTTTGTTCCGACAAGAAAATGTCCTAACTACAAAATTGAAGCGGTCATTTGCAACAATATTACAATCAGGTGCTTTATTGAAAAGTAGTCTAAACCAAAGCTGTTTCCAATAGTTTGCCCCGAACACTAATTAGACCTTACCACTCCAACCGTCCCCCGCCGCGACGAAGTCTCAGTTTAGAGCACACTACACGAACCTGGGGAGCCCCAGAAGCTTCGGACGCCATACCCGCTAGCGGTGCCGGCAAGGAAAAGATCTCCGCCGCCATGAGCATATGGAACTATGCTGTCACGGCTCACAAGCCTACCAACGTCACTCACTCCTGCGTCGGCAATTTTACCAGCCATCAGGAGCTTAATCTCATCATCGCGTATGTTCCCGATACCCCATTTATGTCTTCCCTCGTTTTCTTATTAGATGATTCTTGCTTTTTGTTGCGCATTGGGAATTCCGTTGTCTTCTCTTTTGTTTTCACGTATCTGGATCAGAATGAAACTAGGGCTATCCTCAACCCGAGTGCTTGAGTCCTGATTCCTGGTTTTGTTGATAGGGTTATTTGTTAAGTGATCAAAAGCTGTGAGCTGCTATTTGTTCAGATGGATAGTTTACAACTTCTGAATCTCAGTTAAATTCTTTGAAGTCTAATATACTATTTGATTTCTCTTTCAGCAAATGTACACGAATTGAAATCCATCTGCTCACTCCCCAGGGGCTGCAGGTACTTTCCTGCTAGGTTTTTGTTTAGAAATTTTGGATGATGGTTTTAATGAAAAAGTTTCCTTAGTTTTATTTCATGCGTACTTCTCCAAATAAATTGAATGAGCCATTTTTCAAGAAAAAGTACGTTATTTAGCTCTGACATGCGTACTGCGTAGTATCACTGGCATTCAATTGTGTCATCAAGTATTCAGGTATTAATATATCTAATACTGAATGCTATTGCTGACCACATTTCTTTGAAACTTTATCTTGAATGCGGTAGTTCTAATAGATAAACTTTAATGTCGGGGTGAACTATAAAGTTAGAAGCCGAGAAACTATTTGTACTCTTAAGTGATTTAAGTATCTAAAATGATCTGAGTTTGAGTTTCGGTAAAAAGGAACAGAGAGGAAAATGTTGATGGGCTTAAGGTGGAGAGTTTCCAGTGAGTCTATTATACAGAACAACAGTCTGGCCAAGTGGTCCTTTTTGGACCAGTTGTTGGGCAATTACGAAATAACCTGGAGATAAATACAGTGCTGAGTAGTCATACTGTAAAGGACTGAAGTTGAAATTTTTTTGAAGTGATAGACATAAAATTATCTTTAGAGGTGTCATTAGATGGTCAACACCTCCAGCGTAAGACATTTACCTGTGCTAGAACGCTGTGATGAATGCATGTGATAAGAGATGGAAGTTTAATCTAAAGTTTGTTTGTGGTACAAGTCGTTAAAGGAACTAACTTCAGCCAAGCATAAAGAAGCTGCTTAGATTGATGTAATTAACCCTAATGTGAAAAGATTTATTGATTTCTTTGATTGTATATTGTCTCTCTGCCTCACCCCAATTAAGGGCAAGATATCAAATTATTGCTTGTCTGAATCTGCAGCCAATGTTGGATGTTCCGATCTATGGTAGAATTGCAACACTTGAACTCTTTCGTCCACATGTGAGCACATTTATACTTTTTACTTGGAAAAACTATCTAGTTTTCCATTTTTTATATTATTTTGCTTTTACTTGCAAATTGGAACAGGGCGAAGCGCAAGACTTTCTTTTTATTGCAACTGAAAGATACAAATTCTGTGTCCTTCAATGGGATGCTGAGGCATCAGAGCTCATCACGAGGTCTGGATATTATTCTGTTGGTCGTATTCCTTATCCTTCTGGAAAGCTTTGACAGATTTGGCACCAACATTTTGTTCAAATTTCCTCAGTCTGCTGCATAGAATACATGCATTCATTCAGGATTGGGGGAAAAGATAATCATGGTGTATAATTTTCGCATCTGTTGCTGGTTCCTTGTTGAACTTCTGGTTTTTTTTCCCGCGATAACAAGTTATTTGAAGAGTCTTACCATTTCTGTCTACCATTCATTTCTTTATTGTTCGCCCTTTTATTCCATGTAATAAATAAAATATCAGCTCGAAAAGCACTTCAACTCTTATGAGCTTTATTTATTTCCTGGTTCATTTCTGTACATTTAAGCAGTTGCTATCCTATTGTGATTATAGTACTTTCTGGACTGCAAAGTTATCTAAGTTGTGATGCGCCTTGCGAGTGTTAGACCAGTGTGAATGATGAACGCTTAATCGTCTATACTTGCAGAGCAATGGGGGATGTTTCTGACCGGATTGGCCGTCCTACAGACAATGGACAGGTAGTTGTTGCTTCTTGGTAAATCACCTGTTCTCATGGTGTGGTGTAGTCGTCTCAGCAAAACATGATTCTAATGTTTTTCTTTCACTTCTTTATATCTGTAGATTGGCATAATTGATCCAGATTGTAGGTTAATTGGACTACATCTGTATGATGGTCTATTTAAGGTATGTGCCGACTATGTAGATGTTTGTGTTTGGTCTATGCACTATGTTGAAAGTTGATTCCCTTTCCACTAAAATTCTTTGGGATGCACAGAATGTATGTACTCCGTATTAATTTGTTTTATTTGCAGGTTATTCCTTTTGATAATAAGGGACAGCTAAAAGAAGCATTTAATATAAGGTACTTCTTAGATATCGTACTGTGTATATAAGGCACTTCTTTGATATCTTACTGCGTATTTGTATTTGTTAGGATTATGATCTACAGTAATTTGTAGGAAAGAGATGGAAGGTAGTTCAAATTCTTATGGAAACCAATGCTGCATGTTTGATTTAAATTTTATCTAGTTACATCCACTTTCTCTTGCAACTGCAACTTTTTTCTCATTGAGGTTACTGCTAACATGGTAAAACTTTTATTTTAAAGGCTCGAGGAACTTCAAGTTCTGGATATTAAGTTCTTGTTTGGTTGCTCAAAACCCACCATCGTTGTCTTATACCAGGTGTGATTTTCATTTCAGCATACCATGTCCATTTTAACCTCTATGTTAGTGGGATAAAGTCATTAGTTTTCACAAACACATGTGAGGTTATCTTACCTTTTCGTTTCAGTTTTTATCTGGGGTTATCATGCAGTATACTTTCAGTTTTGTATATTCAAATTTTCTAGACCATATGCCTTCCCATACTGGTAAATAGATATGATGAGTCCTGGAATAGATACTAATTTGTGTTAGAACAATGAGTTGGTTTCTGAAGTATTGGCTGATTATCTCTAGTTCTGGAATGGCCATATTTTTCTCCATTCTTTACCTAAAAATTTCTAATGAACCTTTCTTGGAGCAACCTAAGCTTTACAGTTCTAAACTATGCTTCAGAGTTATCGCTCTAGTTGGAAATAAGCATAAATATATTGTAATTCCTACTCCTCATGTCTGTTCTAGTCATTGTCATTCTCAATTTATGCTTTTCTGCTTTACATGATATCCCAGATATGGTCACATGCTCATCCTCTTTATATGCATTTTTGTTCTACATTATTTCCTTGATTGAGTGAACTCCTGTACGCATGTTTTAGTTGATTGATGTCATGAATTAAGATGCTTACTTTTCTTAGGATAACAAAGATGCTCGTCATGTCAAAACTTATGAGGTTTCTCTTAAAGATAAGGACTTCATTGAAGGACCGTGGTCACAAAACAATCTGGACAATGGAGCTAGCTTGCTGATACCTGTACCACCACCTCTTTGTGGTGTAATAATTATTGGAGAAGAAACAATTGTTTACTGTAGTGCAAACACATTCAAAGCAATTCCTATAAGGCCTGTAAGTTACTTTCAAAACTAATATTAGAACATGTTTTAATTTTACAGTAGCTAGAGTATTATGTGGGAACTGTTTATTAATTTTACACAATTTGACTTTAGTCTATTACAAAAGCATATGGGAGAGTTGATGCTGATGGCTCTAGGTATTTGCTTGGTGATCATGCTGGGCTTCTTCACCTCCTTGTTATAACTCATGAGAAAGAAAAGTGAGTGCATATATTCCCTGCAACAGCATTTAAACACTTGTGTTCATGCTCACAGTGTGATATTCGTGTACATCTTACAGGGTTACAGGGCTTAAAATCGAACTTCTGGGAGAGACTTCTATTGCTTCTACTATATCATACCTTGATAACGCATTTGTGTTTATTGGCTCGAGCTATGGAGATTCTCAGGTTTCAGACATTTTTACTGCTTATTTCAAGAACTTAATTCTGTATTTGATTGTGTGATTCACTGTTAGATTTGAAGTGATGGGGATTTTTTTTTGGAAGATGTTCGTTTTTGAACAATTTTGTGCGTGTATACACTGCGTTTCCATATCATTTACTCCCTCCGTCCCACGAATATTGCACCATTTTTTATACTGTTTTCACAGTATTTAATCTACAATTTATTTTTATGAATTCATAAACATGTAAAGTTAAATGATTCATACGCTTCTCATAATTTGCCATCTAAACTTTTATATATATATATATATTATTTTTTTTCACTGTTTAAGTTAAATTTTGAGTCAAACACTGCAACTTGAAACAGAAAAAGAAATGGTACAATCTTCATGGGACGGAGGGAGTATGATGGAAGCTTTGGAAGGACTTTTATTTAAAAATAAATAAATTGAAAAAAGAGGAAAAAAATGAATGCTAGTCACATTTCACAATAATTACTTAGAAATTAATTAATTAAAGTTCCTGGACTTCTTATTTGTAAAGTGTAAGAAGTGTAAAGTTTTTAAACTGATAATTTAGGCAGATAATCACTATATATAGAAATGATGCTGAAATGCATTATTGATGACTTGAAGCGAAATTGCTTAGGTACTCGTCTGATTTGTTTGTAATTAAGGGACTTCATTGTATCCAGTCTTTTAACTTGTGATGTATTTGATGCAGCTTGTAAAGCTAAATTTGCAACCTGATGCAAAAGGTTCGTATGTCGAAGTGCTTGAGAGGTATGTAAATTTGGGACCTATAGTTGACTTTTGTGTGGTGGACCTTGAGAGACAAGGCCAAGGCCAAGTAGTAACATGCTCTGGAGCATATAAGGATGGTTCTTTACGCATAGTACGGAATGGAATTGGAATCAATGAACAGGTGAAACTTGCATATCATATTTCAAGTTTTGTTTTATCCAACATTGTATACCTTTTAATGGTTTTATTGAACTCATCTGCTTGAGGTATATTCGTTTTAGGCTTCAGTAGAACTTCAAGGTATCAAAGGAATGTGGTCGCTAAGATCTTCGACTGATGATCCATTTGATACCTTCCTGGTTGTCAGTTTCATAAACGAGACTAGAATATTGGCAATGAATCTTGAGGATGAGTTAGAAGAAACTGAGATTGAAGGTTTCAATTCTCAAGTGCAGACCCTGTTCTGTCACTATGCTATTTACAATCAGCTTGTTCAGGTAAGTTTCTTTCCTGCGAATCTATTCTAGGCTTCACTTTTTGTATGAAAAGTCAGCGCTCAGATGAGTCAGATATCAGAAGGAGCTTACTTCTAGTCTGTTAACAACTCTGACAGGTCACGTCAAACTCTGCAAGACTTGTTAATTCTGTGACAAGAGAGCTACGGAATGAATGGAATGCCCCAGCAGGGTACTCTGTTAATGTTGCCACTGCCAATGCTACTCAGGTTCATTGTCGTCTCTTTTTCTGTGCAAATCAAGAAATGTTTCTTTTTGGCAATCAAGAAAAGTACTCCCTCCGTCCACAAATAATTGGCCCGTTTGACTTTATTATTTCAATGTTCAATATTTGACTCAATTTTTAACAAAGATAAACAGTTTAAAAAAATCAGAAAAAATATATTTAGAAAATTTAGATCTCAAATTATTATACACATAAAATATTTAATTTTCAATGTCTAAACATTCATTTAAAAAATTTATGGATTAAATACTGTGAAACTGTCAAAACAAATGAGCCAATTTTTGACGGACGGAGGGAGTATTAATTGTCTTGACTTTTTAATTTAGGAATGTGCCTCTGAGAGTCTGAGTGGTTCTAACTTCAGGAATTTTTAAAGGTTTGGTAATCTGTGAACCCAGTCATTAAGTATAGATAACGTAAAAGGAATTTTTAATCCTTACTGTCATAAGTTTCTTTCTTCCATTGCTGCTTACTTCATGGTTAAATTATAAAACTTGCGGGGGTGGGGGAATGGAACAGAAGCTCTGATTTTTTCTTTGTTCGTGTTACAGGTTCTGTTGGCAACTGGCGGAGGCCATTTGGTTTATCTAGAAGTTGGGGATGGGATATTACCAGAAGTGAAACATGCACAGTTAGAATATGACATTTCATGCCTGGACATAAACCCCATTGGTGAGAATCCTAACTACAGCCAGCTTGCAGCAGTTGGAATGTGGACAGATATAAGTGTGAGGATATTTTCACTCCCGGACTTGAATATCATCACAAAGGTTCAATTGGGAGGAGAGATAATTCCTCGATCAGTTCTTCTTTGTGCATTCGAAGGGGTAAGTGTGCGATAATGTGCTCCTCTTATAATAGGTTATGTTCTCCATTTTAAATGGCAGTACTTGATTCCTTTGTTTTTTTTGTTGAATATTTTGAAAGTGTTTTTGAATTGCATCAGGGTCCTGTTGAAATTCAATAGTGCATTGATGTTATCGTAGTTGATTTTTGGTTCATGTTAAATTGCAAAACTCTCAGCTCAACCATTTTGAAATAAAATTATTCAGTAGTACTTTCTCATCATGTATTTGCCAGTATTTTGATTTTTATGTTGTGTTACCATTGTATGAACTTATGTAATTGTTTGCATCAATATTCTATTCTATAGATATCGTACTTGTTGTGCGCCCTTGGAGATGGGCATCTTCTCAACTTCCAGTTGAATATGAGCACTGGTGAGCTGACGGATAGAAAAAAGGTTTCTCTTGGAACCCAGCCTATAACACTCCGTACTTTCTCTTCCAAGAACACCACACATGTTTTTGCTGCATCTGATAGGCCGACAGTTATATATAGTAGCAATAAAAAGCTGCTATACAGCAATGTCAACCTAAAGGAAGTCAGTCACATGTGTCCTTTCAATTCAGCTGCTTTTCCTGACAGGTTTTCTTTCTATCTTTTAACCTTTTAATTCCAGTTTTTGCAGTAGTTAGCATCTTCCAAAGCTTGAAGTAATTTAGATCAATTTTATTTGGAGCAATTCATTATCACTATAAATATGGTAGGATGAGAACATGTCTGTATTTTTATGCTTTTTTAAGCTTATTAGTTTCTTATGTAGGCTTGATGACTTGTATAGTTGTATTTGTCTTATTCAACAGTTAATTGCCAAAATAGTTTGATGCTTTGGTTTCTAGATAAGGCCTCATGGGTGAACTGTAATAAGTATTTCTAAGAGATTAAATAAAGTAAAGAACTATACTTTTGGGGATGGAATGTAAGGTTTTAGAAAGTGAAAATGTAGCAACGAACAGCCGACAACATTTAAAGCATGAAAATGATATGCTTAGGAGAATAATCCAAGGAACACTATGCTTTGTTAAATTAGTACTCCCTCCGTCCCAAATGTGTTCACTTTTCTAAAAATGAAATTATCCTAAGACAATTGGCCCATTTGATGTTTCGTTATTTATTTTACCAATTATACCCCAGTAAAACCAATCTTGTGTAGTAGCTCAACATGGATCAAGCGGAGGATGATCCCATTTTCATTAACATGGACAAAAGCCGAGGATCACCCATTTTCATTAATAACATTGCCGGACTTCCCAACTTTGTAGCTAAAGGATAATTTTGGATTCTCACTTTCCAAAAGAGATGATTATCCATGGTTTGTTTGAGATTCATATCCTATTTAGGGAATGTGAGATACTAGTTACTGACTGAAAATTTTGAATGAGTGTTTCTTCGGGGAAGTGAGAATCCAAGGATATGTTCTTTGGTGATTACAAATTTAAGAGAGATTGAAATTTTAAATTTCTGTTCACTTCTCTTTATCTTTCTCGATCCACTTTTCAAAATTAAGATCTCTAAAAATTGTTCTTAGAATAACTCAGCTTAAAATATCATTTTATCAAACACAATATTCCCTGGATTATCTTGCCCATACTATATTATACATCTACACATTTGTGGAGGTTTTCCCACTATTCATTGTTGGGTTGTGATTAGGTATGGTAAATGTACATCCAATTTGTACTCCACATTTTTATCCAATAGTGGTGGGCAAGTTTCCAAGTGGATAACATTTTTTTTGCATTATATTATACATCTATACATTTGTGGGGGATTTCCCACTATTCATTGTTGGCTCCTTTTATTAATCTTCAAGTTTGGTCCTTAGTTTTTTTTTGTGCTAAATTTATCTCACTTCATTATTTATTTATTGCATTCTCCATTTTATATTTTTGATTTTTTTGCATATTTTATTTTCCTCATTCAATTGAAACTCAAATATTTCATTTTTATATTCCTTTCGTCATTTCAATCCCTAAATTTCATGATGTTCCATTTCCATTTTTTTAACTTTCGATTTTGAAATTATATTTTTCCTACTACTTTATATGTCAAATGTTTTTGC
This sequence comes from Stellera chamaejasme, assembly GCA_024586325.1. Classification (NCBI taxonomy): domain Eukaryota; kingdom Viridiplantae; phylum Streptophyta; class Magnoliopsida; order Malvales; family Thymelaeaceae; genus Stellera; species Stellera chamaejasme. Next base: position 30,181,053 of record CM044986.1, read on the forward strand.
TTTAAGTAGTAAAGTCAATGTACTTATTTGTTTATGTATTTTTGTTAGCTAAGAGATATTGGATTTGGTAAAATAAAATTTGCTTAAAGAATCTTAAGAAAGGGTTCTAAATTTTTTTATGTTTTCCAACACAATTTCATAATTCTTACGTTTTTATTAATATTATAAATGCGCAATCTTTTTATGTTGAACTTTGAAATCTCACTTCATTATTTATTTATTTTTTGCATTCTCCATTTTATATTTTGAAAATTCTCCACAAATGTATAGATGTATAATTTATACAATCCCCAACTTTTTTACATATTTCATTTATTATGTTGGTTTAAACTTTAATTTTCCTTTTTAAATTTTTTTTATTTCCTCATGTTCCGCTTCCATTTATTCAGTTTTATTTTTTGAAATCTCATTTTTTCTATTGATTCTTTATTTCAAATGTTTGTTATTTTTTAAATCTTTATTTATTTATTTTTCAGTATTTTTGCTTTCAGTAATAAAGTTCATGTATTTTATCTTTTTCTTATTTCTATTTGTTAAGAGAATTGGGTTTGATAAAAAATTTTGCTTAAAGGACTCAAGAAAGGGGTTCTAATTTTATTATGTTTTCCAACACGGCTTCATAGTTTATATTTACATTTTTTAAGATGTGTAAACTTTTTTATATTTCCAACACGGCCTGGGCTGCCGTTGATAAAAATTTTGCTTAAAGGACTCAAGAAAGGGGTTCTAATTTTATTATGTTTTCCAACACGGCTTCATAGTTTATATTTACATTTTTTAAGATGTGTAAACTTTTTGATAGGATGTTGAATTTATATAACTCCAAACCATTTTTATGGATAAGTCAAAACCTTTGCAAAACTCGAAGATGATTTTTTTTCTTTCGTGAATTTGTTTTATTTTATTTAGATTTCATTTATTAATGACTTATAAACCACTATGATTTTAATATCTTTACATATGAATCACCAAATTTAATCATTTTCATACTAATAATATGATTTAAGTGTATTGTTATTTTTCTTTCAATCTATCTTTAATTTATGAGATCCAAGAGTTGGTGCAAAATTACGTATTAAATGTATTGAACTTTCTTCTGGTAATAAAAAATGAGTTTAAAATTTCTTTAACTTTATCATTGAGTTTTATTTTAAGGAGTCATTCGAATATTCTTATTATAGAGGATTTTTACTTTTCCAAAATTTTCACTTTATTTCAATTTTGTAATTTTTTCCCCTTGCGAAGCAGGGGCTCAAAAACCTTGTTCATGTTCATATTTATGCTCTGAAAGCTACAGGCTTTTACTTTATAGATTCTGTTCTTCCAAGCTTCTTTCTTTGAATACTAAGAATAATCAATATGGTGTGAACTCTCTGAAAATTGCTTTACGAATGGAAGGGAAACTTACCAAAAAAACCCAAGTTTTAGCCTAACCTACAGTTGTCTCCGGTTTTCAAAAACCTACAGAAACCCCCCAAGGTTTAGTGAAACCTACAGTTACTCTCCTCAAACATTAACTATGTTAATAACTCTGTTAAATTATTGGATAATTCACTCTAATTGCAACCCAGATTTCTTAATCCTAACATTTCTACCCTAACAGTTTTACCCATTTACATCTTTACCCTCCTCCGTCAACCACCAAGTGGCCCAGTCCTGGCTCTGCCTCGTGCCACCGCCCTTTGCCACTCTTTGCTGACCCTTGCCTTGCGCAGAGAAAGCTGGTCTCCAGATCTGGCTCCTGGCATCATGACGAGTAGGGGATGGCTGGTCCATTGTGAATGCCACTTTGCGGCTTAGCCCACCACCCAGCATGTCTTTCGCCATGCCTGCGGCCTCCTTCAGGTCTGTGGTTCACGAAGGGGTGGGGGCGTAGTGGAGGGGCGAGGGGTTGAGGCTTTCAGCTTTGCAGAGGGGGTGGAGGCGGCAGCGCTGCCGTTAGAGGTGGTGGCAAGGTGTAGCTTAGGGTGGAGTGAGGTTTAGGGGTCTATTAACTTATTAGGGTTCAAATAGAACATTATCCCAAAAAACAAAAAAACAGGAAAGTGACAGAGTTAACGGTTAAAGGGGGTAATTGTGGGTTTCACTAAACCTCATAGAGTCTTTTAGGTTTCTGAAAACGTCGGGGTCTTACAGTCTTATTCTGTAAGTTTTCCCAAATAAATTGAGATATCAGTAATACTAACTTACTCAGTTATTGACAGTCTTGCAATTGCCAAAGAGGGTGAACTTACAATTGGTACGATTGATGACATCCAGAAGCTTCACATTCGCTCAATCCCACTTGGTGAGCATGCACGTCGTATATGCCATCAGGAGCAATCAAGGACTTTCGCAATATCCACTTTGAAAACACAGTCTAGTGCAGAAGAATCAGAGATGCATTTCATCCGCTTGTTAGATGACCAAACCTTTGACTTTATATCGACATACCCTCTTGATACCTTTGAATATGGTTGCTCTATACTTAGTTGTTCCTTCTCTGAGGATACTAACGTGTATTACTGTGTTGGAACTGCATATGTTCTGCCGGAAGAAAATGAACCAACAAAGGTGAAACTGCGGTGTTTTTTTCCCTCTCAATTCATCTCCACATTAATGTTTTAGGGTCTGTGAATTTCATTCTGATTTCCCTAAATACTGCTTTAGGGTCGAATATTGGTCTTCTTAGTTGAAGATGGCAAGTTGCAGCTTGTGGCAGAGAAAGAAACCAAAGGTGCTGTTTACTCTTTGAATGCATTTAATGGAAAATTACTGGCAGCTATTAATCAGAAAATCCAGTTATACAAGTGGATGCTTCGTGATGATGGCACTCGTGAATTGCAATCTGAGTGTGGACATCATGGTCACATTCTTGCACTCTATGTTCAAACTCGTGGAGATTTCATCGTTGTTGGGGACCTGATGAAATCTATTTCCTTATTAATCTACAAGGCAAGTGATTATACTCTGCAATTCTGCTATACCCTGCCTCCTTAATTTTTTTTTTTAGTGTTCTAAATTTAGCTATTTGATCACCTATCCATCGAAAATTTTGCCGCCTTGCACTTATGCTCAATATGATTTGCTTGAAAATTGCCCATGATTCTCATCATTACATCATGATAACAATGTACTGTACTATGTTCAATTTCAAAGTTAATTGTGAACTATTCACACTGCAGATACATTTCTTAGTTTTGTTTTTATTTGTATGATTATCGTTCATTTATCTTATTCTGCTTTTCAATCTGCCAAATTTGGATTCAGCATGAGGAAGGGGCAATTGAGGAGCGTGCTCGTGACTATAATGCAAACTGGATGACAGCTGTTGAGATTCTGGATGATGATGTTTATCTTGGTGCTGAAAACAACTTCAACCTGTTCACAGTGAGGAAAAATAGTGAAGGTGCCACTGACGAGGAACGTGGTCGTCTTGAGGTGGTTGGTGAGTACCATCTCGGTGAATTTGTCAACCGGTTCCACCATGGTTCTCTTGTGATGAGACTGCCAGATTCTGAGGTTGGCCAGATTCCGACAGTCATATTTGGCACCGTAAATGGAGTCATTGGGGTGGTTGCCTCACTTCCCTACGAACAATATGTTTTCCTAGAGAAGCTCCAATCTAACCTGAGAAAGGTGATCAAAGGTGTTGGAGGATTGAGCCACGAACAGTGGAGATCATTCAACAATGAGAAGAAAACTGTTGAGGCGCGCAACTTCCTAGATGGAGACTTAATCGAGTCATTCCTAGACCTGTCTCGCAGTAAGATGGAAGATGTTGCCAAATTGATGAATGTCTCGGTGGAGGATCTTAGCAAGAGGGTGGAAGAGCTTACGAGACTCCATTGATATATGGGTTACTGACTACTACTACCTCTACTCGTTCGTTCTATATGTCGTTTCTTGTTCACCCTGGTTTGTAATCTTTGGTCTTGGAATGGGTTAATAGCCAAGGCTTGGAGCGCCCAAATGGATGCGGATGATGTGTATGTAGTGTACTGTATTTTGTATGCAGTTTTGTTTTGTTTCTTTTTTACAGTAGATCTTTCCATTTTTCACTCTTTTACAGAAATGAGTCTCTGGAAAGAGATTTGACCCACGGAAAACGATATTGTGGAGAAGACAGTTTCCGGTCAGTCAGACCAACTAGTAGTCAGTGGTGGTGAGCAGCACTGAAAGAACAACAGACGGGTTTTGCTACCATCTCTTACTATTACTATTATGTTCTGACTTAGTGGGCCAATTTCTTTATTAGGTTGAAACAGACATGATGGGTATGGGAAAGTTGAATGAAGGCTTTCTCGATGTCCAAATTTCTACAATCTACTCTTAAACCAAATGTACCATTAATTGTTTGCCCAGATTTTATGTTGGTTTAGGAAGGCATTCAAACATCTTGGAAGGTAAAGGTCCATTAATTAATAAAATCAGGAATTACCATTTTCTAATTATGAAAAGTTATTGTGAATAAATTGACTTCATCGCCTTTTTCTAGGTCATGTTATGATAGCTATTAGCATTAGAGGTTCGGAGAAGCTACCATAACCAGGGGTGTCAATTGGGTGGGTCAGGTCGGGTCATTCGGGTTGTTTCGGGTTGGACTGTTTTCGGGTTAGGTCGGGTTAGGGTTCGGGTCATTCAGGTTTCGGTTCATTTCGGGTTGAGCTGCTTTCAGGTCAGGTTGGGTTCGAGTTCGGGTTATTCGGGTTCAGGTCGCCATCGGGTTGAGTTTACTTCGGGTCAAGTCGGGTTCGGGTTCGGGTTCAGGTCATTCGAGTTTCGGGTTGTTTCAGTCCCGGGTTCAGGCTGGGTCCAGGTCGGGTTTCTTCGGGCCAAATTTCGGATTTCTTCGGGTCCGAGTTCAGGTTTCTTCCAGTCCAAGTTCGGGTTTCTACAGGTTTAAGTTCGAGTTTCGTCGATCTAAGTTCGTGCAGCTGAATTTTCAAACTAAAGTTTTATTCTTTATATTTATATTCTTTATAAATAATACTACGTATTTTATATTCACATATATATAATATATACAACAATGATATACTACTATCAATACCTTGTTAAATCGACATCAATACCTTGTTAGATCGACATCAATACCTTGTTAGATCAGTATCCATACCTTGTTAAATCAACATCAATATAATTAATGAAAAAAATCAATAAATTTATTGAAGTTTACAAATACAATTAATAAATTTTACCCGATAAGTCGTCTCTCTCTCTCGCTCGCTCATTGAGTTATTTTCTTTGCCAGAATGCGACAATGGGTTAGAAAGCTCTACAAATTTAATAAATTTATTGAAGTTTACAAATACAATTAATGAAAAAAATATATTAATTATAATAAAGGAAAAAAAACAAATTACTCTCCGTCCCAATTGCATCATCATTATTTCGGTTTTGTATTTGATGCATGGATGATTATATTTTAGAATTGTGTATTTGATGCGTTGGATGATTACATTTTGGATGTTACAATTGTTGTTGGTCATTAGTGCACAATTGACGTTATTTACTACTATTTTCTTGCTTCGGAGTTTAGATAATGAATTATAGTAGTTTATTTTATTATGATGATAGTAACTCTATAATGCATTAGATTATTATGTTTTGTTATGATGAAAGTTTATTTAGAGTTCCTTAGGGTTCGGATTCGGGTTAATCGGGTTCGAGATTCGGGTTAGGTCGGGTTCAGATTCGGGTTAATCAGGTTTGAGTTTCGGGTCAGGTCGGGTTCGTGTCACGGGTTCATCAAGTTCGGGTTATTCGGGTTCCGGGTCATTTCAGGTTGAGCTTATTTCAGGTCAGGTCAGGTTCATGTTCGGGTCATTCGGGTTACGGGTTCATTCGGACGAGCTGTTTACGGGTCGGGTCGGGTTCAGATCATGTCAGGTTTAGGGTCATTGACTTTTTCGGTCAGGACGGGTCGGATTCGGGCTGGTTAATCAGGTCGGGTCAGCTTTTGACACCCCTAACCATAACCATTCAGAAATATATATATATATATATATATATATATATATATATATATATATATATATATATATATATATATATATATATATATATATATATATATATATATATATCAATCTCTAACGATTATCTCAGACGAATTTTGATTGGTCATCCTAACACACTTTTGGACGTGTCGTCATCATCAGATAACACCCTAATTCCAACCATATTTGGTTGAGTGGTATGAACTTTATAGTGTTATTAATTGTCAAAAAAAACTTTATAAGCCTATAACTTCATGCTTATTATTATTATTATTATTATTATTATTATTATTATTATTATAGGTTTTCTACATTTGCATAGAAAATATCATGAGATGACAATGAGTTGAGATAATTTTAGGCATTTGAATTCAGAAGAAAAAATGCTTATAGGGCTGATACATTCTATCTTTTTAATAATAATAATAATAATAATAATGCAACTATGTTTAGCGTACAGTTTTGTGGGACTTTCTTTTATAAATGCCATTGATAACATTGAGTTTTAGATATTCTCTAGTACAGTACTGTTCGTTCTAGTTTGTTCTAAAATTATGCAACAATTTTCTTTTTTAGATGTTTCAAAGTATGTGATTGTATTTTTTTTAGTAATTTTTTTTTCATTTTAACTTACCAAATTATCATATTCTACGGAACTCAAATAATAAGGTATTGAGGAACTCATAAAATTTCTCGTTAAATTCTTATTATCGCTAGGTTCTCAACTTGAAGCTCGACCTCCAACCGACGTGCCCGACCATTCCTGATCCATAGTTGACGCTTATTCCCAGCTATATCCAAGTAAGAGGTAGTGTACGGATTTTCATTATAGTTCTCTTCGTTTTCGTAAATAAGATATCAAATAATAAACTTTGAGTTAAACGCTTGGCTAAATACAAAAATGACGAATGGGTAAGCCGGGTAGTATAATATATTAATTTCTTGATGCATTGAGTTAATTTTTAAGCTATGAATTACGGGTTGCAACTTTGATAATGATTGATGCTTGATCGTTGTACGGTGATTGATGTTTGCAAACTTAGCATCATGCTAGGGCCATTATCCTAAAGAAATCTCGTTAGTATCATGCTAGGGCTGATAATTAAACTCCGCTAGTACAATGTTACGACTAGAGAGTCAAATGAACTTAATATCATGTATAGGTCCGAGGGGTGCTAGTACCATGCTTAGGCCCGTAAATTGATAGTGACATGTTTAGGGATTTTATGCATAGAACCATGAAATTTGTATAAAGCAACTAGTAAATACTTAGGCGTGAAATCAACAGACAAAGGGGTTTTATTAAACAACCAACGAGATTGAGAGACGACGTAAACTAATTACAATTTACGAATAATTTATTGTCATGACATCATGCGAGTAACAAGATATAAAGTTTAAAAGTATTATAATATATATATATAGGTCATGACATCGCATTAAAGAATTTATAGAAGTTTAGACGACATGCATCACGAACGGTTGACGTATTGGATGTTGGTTGACACTTGCACGAGCATAATTAAGAATTGCATCTGATTACCTTGAGACGTTGTTAACCAATGGAGTTATGTGTGGTATGGGACATACATGGCTTCAATTGGTTAACGTGTTAGACATGCTTGTGTGGCGAACAGGCCAACCGAGCAATACCTGATAGCGTAGCGAGTTAGTCTAAGACGTTGTTACCCATTTGGAGTATGCGTGGTATGGCGAGTAGACCAAACATGCATGACTTCAAGTGGCTAACGAGTTAGGTATGTTTGCGTGGCGAGTAGACCAAACAAGCATGACCTAACTTAGTGTAATGTCGTTATCCATCGGAGTATGTGTGGTATGGCGCGCAGACCAAACATGCATGACTTCAGGTGGTTAACGAGTTAGGTATGAGGGAGTAGCGCGCTGACTACACTTCATGACCTAACTTAGTGAAATGGATGGGGTATGAGGGAGTGACGCGCAGACCACACTTCATGACCTGACTAGCTGTTAGTGTGAGGAGTGGAGAGGTTCGGGATGGACGACCCGAACATATCATGGCGGGTGCGCAACCCGATCCATGTAGATTTTGGGCGCACAAACCCATTAGGCAGTGCTCTGGCTTCACTTGTTGGCACACAGACAGACTTGTGAATGTGCGATCACGAGAAGCTCTTCCCCGGATGGGCGTCTTCTGGGACGACCGTTGGCATCCCTAATGGCTCTGCTTCACGAAACATTCCCGAGTGGGTGTTGTACACACCCACTATAGGTAGTCCAATGGCTTTATTTGGTAATATAATAAGAAATAAATGGTTCATTTCAGTGGACATGTGACACGCATTTTCTAGACATGTTTCATAACTTACTTTTCCTTGTGCTCGAGTGATTGGATTTACTGTTTATTAATCAATCGTACTTAGTTTTCATTGTTTGTGAACTTATTTATTTGAGAACGTATCAGAACCCTAATGAAGGTCCTGATAGACTCCTCCTTACTAAGCGTATGGACGCCCATCCCTTATAATTTCAGGTTAGTACCTTACTGATGAATGATATCCCGAGTTCACTGAGTAGGAGTCAGGATACGAGTACTACGAGGAGTAGACGTTGGGTGATGACGCGCTGTAGTCGCTTGACAATGGCTTAGTTGTATCTTTATTTTTGGAACTTGATTCATTTCCGTTGCGTTATTTCAAACCCATATGTATGAGTACTTATGCTTTACGGGATTTAGTAACGCTTCCATTCAATACTCTGATATTTAAAATAGTTTTATTTACCTTTTGAAATTTATTCTTGAATTATTTCTAAAAAGTTTTCAAGGTCTAAAAAGTTTCAAATTTTCTGCTAAATTTTGGGTCCTAAAAATGGGGGTGTTACATTTTACATGTAGTTTTATACTTATGGTTTTCTCATTCTTTAATTTTGTATTGTAATCCAATTGATTTAGGGTTGATGAATGATAGTTAAGCACTCGTGGCGAAGCACAGGTAACACAGTACCTCATGTGTGTGTATACTAGATACATTGAAATAATATATTAAATGCTGAAATAATATATTGAATGATATAATATTTTTGACTTTATATGTCAACATGTTGAATAAAATAAATCATAAATTAAATGCTGAAAATCAAATGGACAATCTTTATAGAATGGATGAAGTACTATCTCGGTCCCCAGGTGGGTATTTGGGTTTGGTTGTAAGTTGTAGGATATAATTGAAAGATTATTATAAAACTAGAAAGTAAGTTGTAAATTAAGTAAATGCATTTTCATCACTTCTCATCAATTAACGGTTAACTTAATGGGTTGGGCTGATGGATTGGCTTGATTGAGACAAAAATCAAAGCTAAGGGAACTCATCAATAGGAAGAATACTTAAAATAAGACTTGAATAGAACAACGGACAAATGTAAGAGACCAAAAATGAACTTTATTTGAATATATTTCTTTCCAAATATGTTTTTATTTTTAATTTTCGAATTGTTTATTTTTTGTCAGATGATCCGCTCCCATAGTTGAGTTTTTTCTTCTCATTGTAATCCCTATGTTAACTCAAAATGATGCAAACTTTGGTGGGAATAGAGTAACTTGCTTTGAAAAATATAAATTGACCTCATTTCTAAATTGACCCCCGGATTAAACCTTGATTTGCTCCATCTAAGTTAGATTATTTTCCACCAACTCTAAGAAAGACTAAGAAACTCGACCAAACATGCAAGCTCAGCTAATAATAAAAATCTATAAGGTCTCTAGCGGGAAAAAAAACTAAGTGAATTGGGTAACTTTACGATGCAACTTGTACTCCCTAAGTGATTAAGAATTTAAAAATATTACAAACATGCCACGTTTCAATTTATTCACCCCTTCCCCGTCTCTGGCTCCGGGTGGTCGACTCGACCATCACGATGAAGACGAACAGTCTTCCATTTGAATCTGTGATGGGCAATGCATTCCAAGGTATTAAATATCGTACCGGTGATCGTGCCGTTTTGCCAGCGATACGAGACAGTACCGGTACACCGGGGGTATACCGATTGTACCGGAAAAACTGTACCGGTGTGTGTGTATATATATACCTGTAAAAGTATCTGAGATTCTAAATTTTTTACCTGGAGTACTTGGGTGATCACCTATTTGACTAAGAGAAAAAGAATATAATAAACAAGTATTTACTAACTACATACAAGAACTAAATATACTAATTAAAAGAATTAAAAAAATGAATGAGGTAAATTAATTTTTTAAATTACAAACTGGGAGTCTGAAGAAATATAAACATGATAATTCTAACCGATCTCATTAGTCAACATCAGAAACTAATTTAAGTATGGAAAACAAATTTAAATAGCATGGATCTCAAATAGATTAATATATTATTTCTTTCTTTAACGTAATTAACATATTCCAAAACAATCGGTGAGAAGTTTTTATGAATCTTGTGATTTTGTATTTTAATTTCTTTAATTTAGTAGATATTTTTCATTCGTGATTCATCCTCAAACTTTTAAAAAATGTTCATTTAAACCCCTGTACCGCCGTTTTCTTCGTTTCGGCCGGTACACGGCACGGCCGAAACGGCCGGTACAGTCCGGTACGACCACCGATACACTTTTAATCTAAACGGTGTCGTTTCCCAGCCGGTACCGAAACGAAACCGGCGTACCGGCCGGTACGAAACGAAATTTCACATTCACTATTTCATATGAAGAATTGACGTTTTGGGGAAGCAACAGACATTGGCCGGTTCATTAATTTATTAAATGGGGTTTATAGTGGAGCCACCCAATTTCATCATTAAAACTAGATTTAAAATTTGATAATCCTCTTTTTCATCAATTTTTCTAATAAGTTAAAAATAAAAACTCAAACTCTCATTGGCTGGTTTGTTTATTTACTCTAAATATGATATGTCCACTTATTTCTAAGCTGATTGTCATAATCATCCCATAGTTGAAGAATTGTGATCCCATAGTAAAAATTAAAGTAGTGATTTTGTCATATGAGAATTGTGACCCCGCAATAGTAATCCTGCGGTAGGAGAGTCATGATCCATAGCAAGAACAGTCGTGATCATGCATTCCTTATAATTCATAATCCCGGTAGTGAAATATCATGATCCCCACTATTAATTTAATGATCCCAATATGAATTTTATTTAATTATGATGAATAGTAAAAAAACATGCCGACTCCTAAACGGATTCCGAAAAAAGTATCAAAACATATGATATATGGATCTTTTTTTCTTCATCTTATTTTTCTCTTTTCATTAAACTAATTGTTTGTAATTGTTTAGCATGAAATAAAAAGATATGCATTTTTTTAAAGAATAAGAAAAGATAAAGTGGAATTGATGAAAATAAAATGAAGACATGAGCGCACCATAAGCGCCATTTCAATTGGCGCATCCTAACCAAAAAAAAAAAGCCAACTAGCTCAAAGGTGATTAATTTTTTTGACTAATCCGATCAATTGTATTAATGATCAACTGTAGAAAAAACCATAAGCCAAAACAACTTGTTGTCCAAAACACCAACATAGCAAAAACTAAAGAAAAACCAAGCATAAACAAAAGCAACATGAGGCAAGAAAATAAGTCCAAAGCAATGCAAGCAATGCACTGTTAGAGGATAGAAGATTAGGTAATGCAGCCGATGTTCCATCGTACCACCCAAGACTTCTTCAGACAAGCTACAAAATAGTTGAAAGGGCATGAAAACAACATACGTCTTCATGGCGGGATATGTATAGGCAAGCCTGTCAGGGTCAATCAAACCTAAATGACATCTTACCCTGGACATACTAAGAGAGGAAGTATTGACGTCCGAAAAGAACGCTCCACCACATAAGTGTCAATCCATCTCATCCATACACCTAAGAAAAAGACACTAACAAAAACCAAAAAATGACAAAAAAAACTGCTAGAAGGAGAACTGAGGTGGTCCAAAACCAAGTCCGCTCATAAGCCATCGAATCATTGCTTTAGGTGAAGCAGGAAGTCCCCTTGCCCCACCGACATCGCCTTCGTAACAACCGAGCCATCGGCACTCGATCCACGAATCAATTCACTATCACGAAAGCAAATAAGAGGCCACGAACGTGACCCACGCACCAGCATCAACCTCTAATCAAAAGACCCAACCGGATGGGTCGGATGCAAATAGGAGTCCTTTTCTGGCAACAACCCAACAGCCATGGAGCTTATCGATGGTGGCACCTCCCCTTCTCCAGAACCCGTGCAGACGCCGGTGAGACCAGCAACAACATGGCGCAGCTTCCAGGCAGAGACAATCGATCCCTTCAAACAGAGCGAGCGATCCGTGAAAGGAACTCGATATGGAGAGAGGCAGAGCAAATCGAAACAGGGAGGGAGAGCCAGGCTGGCGCCGGTGAGAGGCCGAGCAGATCGCCGATAGCAGCAGCGCCAGCCTTGAGGCGCGACATCGCTTCCGGCGCCGAGGTACCTAGGGAATCGCATCCTAGGGTGAAACATGAGGCTATATTAGTTCAACACTCTCAAAAGGTGATTATTATGTGAGCTTATAACCATAACCGCATTAGTCATATACTTCGATTTTCAGATATAATACCCCATAATTGAATTAACCGCATTAGCTTTTATAACCATAATAACCATAATAACCATAATCAAAATAAATTCAGTTAATTCGATTTTCAGCTAACCACAATTTTGCTTTCCATCCATTAAACCTTCTAAATCCTGAATTAAAATCAAACATCGATCTACTTCAACGTTGATAGTAAATAAATTATGATTTATCACGTAAACATTACAATCCAATATATAGACACACACGAGCTAGTTGGGACTGAACTTTTATTTATCTATTACGTATTATGGTTAATTCGGTTAACAACAATTCTGCATCTTAATTGCAAACGTACTACTGCATAACGAATTTCGGTTAACCGATTGCCAATGCAAACCTAAAATTGGACTGAACCTAATTAATTAACCACCTGTATACGTGCGGTTATTCGATTAATTCGGTTTTATCCGCGAAGTTGCTCAACCCTACTTAATCATATAATGATTTCATATTGGAACAATAGTAGTATCAATTAATTGTAACATTTTGGGTAAATTTTAAATTGTTAAGTTCAATCAACTACAACAAAATGATAGATAACTTTTTCAAAATGTAAAGTTAATTGTAAAAGTTGTTGCGAATTGGGCACAACATAACAGTCTAAATTTTAAATAAGACAGAAAAGTGTTATGAATTACATAAATAAAGTTGGATATTAGGTTAGTTAAATGAGTTAGTTAATTAGTAGTACAATTAGGTAGGTGTTTTTCCACATATGTGGTAAATAAACAGACTCTATTAATTATGGATCTTTCCATGTATTGTATACATTGTACATATATTCTCAAAGGTATTCCATGTGACAACCCATTTTCAATACTACCGGCAGTTCATTTAAAGTGAGAAAATTATTTTGGAAAATTTGAGAATAGATGTTTTGATTGGTGAATGAGATGTATGTGAGTAGAGAAATTTGAGTAAAATGTGATTTGATAGAAACTTGAGAAAAATATGATTTGATAGAGAATTAATGAAAATTTGATAGTTATGTATTGGGATTGAGAAAGTTGGAAAATAATATGAAAATTTTTATCGTTAAACACTATATCATCAATGTTATTTATAACCCGAGTAAATTTTCACCCACTTAGAGCACTTGGAGAATGATGGATAGATATGTAATTGTCCGATTAATTGGGCTTGAGTTTCCATATTACCTTGTAGCTGAGTCATTTGAACTAGTGGGTGAAATATCACTTAGGTGATAATTAACAGGGTTGACAGTACTATATACACCTATAAGTTTGGCCATCGCATTTTATTTGATTGAAATTTTGGGATTAGTTGGGGTAATGTGAAAATTTACGTGATATGAGTTAGTTACTAAAAATAATCTTAATTTGTATTAAAAAAAATAAAAAAGTGATAATTCATTTGAGATAGATGTAGTATTATACCGTACTATTATTCACACATGACACGTGGTCTCATGTATTCTCACATGCATAATGACTTTTAAGATCCAATTTCAAATACTCCATAATAATATGCTCTAATTATTTCGAGTTAATATAGGTATTTCTAGAGTTAATTGCTATATGAGAACACTGTTTTGCATCTAAAAAGAGATAAGCTGAATCATTTAATAACTACTAAGTATTCAACTGTAAAATGATTATGCTTGCATTTAAATCAAAATACTCGTCGTTATAGTTGAAGATTGTGAGGAAGGAAGGGGTTATATGACGATTTTAAAATATGAGGAAGAAAATGTAACTAGTACAATACTTGAGGGAAGTATTACTCCCATGAGTAATCCCTCTGTACCTCATTACTTGATCCATTTATTTTGGTTGTTTCACAATATTTAATTTATGATTTTATTTAGGAATATCTAGACATTTAAAGTTAAATAATTTACATACGTATCATAATTTAAAATACAAAGTCTCTAAATAGTTTTTTTTAATTTTTTTTTTCACTATTTATCTTTATAAATATTTGAGTCAAATATTGAATCTTAAAACATAAAAAACAAATGGATTAGTTAATGAGGTACGGAGGGAGTAAAATGTGAACCATGGATTGGCGGCCTCACCTGCACAGGCCTATATAGATACACATAACAAATTAGAGGACTAATTTACAAAATCATTTCAACCCAAATTTATATGAAAATATTAAATATCTAAATTATCACTACATATTTTTTTTTGTATATATTATTATGAGTACCTAAAAACATGTGAACTCTATGATTGGTAAAAAAAACTTCTTACACGATATGATTCGACCAAAAGGGAGTAAAATATTGATTTTGATCAGTCAACATCTTTTCACTCCACATATTCGGGAGCGATCGTATTCCACTGAAAGACAAAAGTACCCTTTACCCTAGGCTTTGCTGATCTGCATAATAAAATTCCCCATTTAATTTGAGAAAAAACAAATGATATTTTAGAAAAATACTAAAATAGAGAGAACTTTTAGGAGAATGAACAGAAAGCTTGAAATTTTGAAAAACAAAAGTTGAATATATAGAGCGAAAGAAAACAACAGTCTGGTGATTGCGCTCGGCTTGGCAGACTAAGTACATTAAAGATCTCAAGGGCTTCCTTGTCAGTAAATTATTTAGAGCATCATGCCATGGCATGGGACCAGCTTAATAAAGTTAGACTCGTGTGGATAGATTTGTTCAGTAGCCTCTGCAAATCTCTTTCGATTATTGGGGAGTGGCTTTAAGGGTTTCTTTTTATTTATAAGTTTGTCACATGCGTTTTTTAATCAATAATATTGTTGTGTTTGATTAACATTAGTTATTGATCAACATCATAGCTTATCCTGATCAATATCATAGTTTATCATGATCAACATCTCCAAAATAAATGTTGATCTGTATGGCGATCAACATCTCCTCTCACTTGGTCAGCATTGTTGTCGTGTTTGATCAGCATGATGACTTGTCTTGATAAACATCGCCAAAATAAATGTCGATATGCATGGTGATCAACATCCCCTTACATGCGATCCACGTTGATCTACACCCGATCAACATCATTGTCGTGCTTGATCAACATTAAATTAATGTTGATCAGCATGATGATTTGTCTTGATCAACATCGCCAGATAAATGTTGATATGCATTGTGATCAGCATCTCCTTAAACATGATCAACATTGATCTACACGGTGATCAACATGCATCTTCTTACATCTGATCAACATCGATCTACATAACGATCAACATGCATCTCTTTACACCTGATCAATATTGATCTACATAGTGATCAACATCTCCTTACATCTGATCAGCATTGATTTTCACAGTGATCAATATTTCCTTACACTAGATCAACATTTATCTTCATATTGATCAACATCTCTTTACAGCTAATCAACATCGTCACTACGCCAAGCAAACAAGGCTTATCTCGGCCTCCTCCGCAGTAGTGTCACGGTAACAACCACGAGGAGGACAGCGGTAAATAAGCTCGTGGTAGGAAGGCTCACCGCCCACGTGACCGCGATAAACATTTTTTAATTAAAATATAAGTGGATAAATTCGGATAGAAATATCCATCTACCACCAGAAACCTTTATCCAAACATTCATCCAAATCTTACAACAAAAACCCAAAAAACTTTGTCGTTTGATCGGTGGAGCGGCGATGGCAAGGATCGGTTAGAAGAAGAAGAAGAAGAAGAAGAAGAAGAAGAAGAAGAAGAAGAAGAAGAAGAAGAAGAAGAGGAGGAGGAGGAGGAGAAAACAGAAGAAGAAGAAGAAAACAGAAGAAGAAGAAGAAAACAGAAGAAGAAGAAGAAGAAAACAGAAGAAGAAGAAAACAGAAGATGAAGAATAAAACAGAGAAGAAGAAGAATAAAACATAAGAAGAAGAAGAAGAAGACATAAAAAGAAGAAGAGGAGGAGAAGAAGGCGCAGGAGAAGAAGAGAAGTAAAAAAGGGAGGAAAGAAAAGATGAAGAAGATGGCGGGAAAAGTGAATGAAGGAGAAGATGAAGTAGAAAGGTAAGAAGTGCGGCGGAGGGTGAAGGAGGAGGAGAAGAACCCTAAAATGAGCTTTTACCGCGGCTCCACAGTAAATATTTACCGCGAGGTGAACCGCGCTGGTTACTGCGCTGGGCCATTTACCGTGGCCTCAGCCGCAGTAACGACCGCGGTAAAAGTGGCACTCTCCACGTAGTGTGATTTGCATGGTGATCAACTTACATATTGTCAACATTGATCTGCATGGTGATCAACATCTCCTTACACTTGATCAACATTGATATGAATGGTGATTAGCATCTCCTTACACCTTATCAACATTGATCTGCATGGTGATCAATATCTCCTTACACAACATAATTAGCATTGATCATTTGATCTGTATGGTGATCAATATCTCCTTACATTTGATTAGTATCAAAATCAGATCGACATGACTACCTACTCTGATCATTATCATTTTCATTGTTTGTAAGTTTGGTGGTTCTGGAGTTTGATCGTGACCGGAATATTTTGGTGTTTGTGTTGTTGAGTTGTGCTGATTTGGTGCTAAAAGCAGATCTGAAATCTTGTCGGAATAATAGCGACGAAAATGTTTGTCGGAAAAGATGGCGGCATGTGAGTGACGGTCGTTTTGTTGAGTTGCGTTTGCTGTTGGGTTCGAAGCTGGAATCAAGAGTAGAAGCTTCGATGGAAGAGTGCGGTAGTATAACATGACGTTGAAGTCACCGACGAAAAACGCGATGCGACGTTAAAGTTAGTGACAGATGAAATGGTGACAGTAAATGTAATAAGTATTACATTTTATGCGCACCCTATAGTCACTCAAAATTTACAAGAGAAAAAGAGTGGAAGAAGATAAAAAAAGAGTGGAAGAAAATATTGTTTTTTTGACTGAATGAAAAAAAATGGAACAAAAGAACAGACATATGAAAGAATTATCTAAATGTTCCCCAAGTCAGCTGTTCAAAATTACTTATTAATTAGGTTTGTTTTAACTAATAATGTTCATATCATTTTTACTCTAAAAGTGGGATGTAGATGTTTTTTCTTCACTTATGCAAGTCCTAGTACAAGTAATAGAACACACGTATTCTTATTTGTGTTCCACAAAATTACATAAACGGAATGGACATGATCCATCAGATTTGTTTTTGTTTTATTTATGTTATTTTTATGAATTAGTTATAAAAATCGATAATATTGGGATACGCCATTACTTTCTTCCTCATATCTTTTTAAAAAATAAAATATATTATAAAAAAATTGAGTCAAACAAACTAGAAAAATGGAACTCTAAAAAAAAAAAGAAAAGAAAGGTGGAGCACCATTTTTTTTGTACGTAGTAGGTAGCAAATAACCAATTTCTAGAATTCCCCGTATAATTTTGATTTTGATGGTTAGTCCTCTATTCCTAAATTTTTGAAATTTTTTTAGTAAATTTTTTTTTAAAAAATACATTCATAAAATAGATATATCAAATTACTTTATTTATACAAAAAAAGTTGAATTTAAAGTTCGGAATAGTAGAAAAATGAAATTAAAGATTAAATATTAAAAGGAAACATTTAAAAAATGTAGATATAAAAGGGACTATTTTTTTTTCTTTCAAATCATGGCTGAAAATGTTGTTGAAAAGTTGTGGAAAATTTCCCCAAAAAACACAACCCATATCCAATATTATGAATTTTGGTCTTTAGCATTTTGACATACAATGTCAATAATTTACATGTATCAGATGAGGAAATGCTTGTAGTTATATATATATATATATATATATATATATATATATATATATATATATTGTTTACATAAGATTTATTGTAAAAATATGAGTTAAATAACATGAGTATTAGTAATTTTAAATGGATGGAGATATGGAGGTTATATATTTCCCTCTCTCATTTTCTTTTTCTACTTCTACTTATTTCAGAACAAATTTCCGAAATTTCTGAATTTAAAATCTCCCGTCAATGTCTCTATTTTTTTTTTATTTTCATCAACTTTTTCAAATACCCAGAGTTTTCTGTTTTTTTTTTCTCCCTTTTCTTGAAGAAGACACTACGCTAAAAACACCTAAATCTTTAAAAGACTAAAACACCCTTCATAGAGATATATTAAGAGGGTAAAGTGTGTGTTTTTCCACATATGTGGTAAATAGACACCCACCACTCATAGTAGTGTATCGAATTTCGTCGCCAGCGCTGACGACTGTGGCTGGCGCGGTCCGACTTCCATGAATTTGTAACAGTATATAACAACAAGAAACACAAAGCTTTTGCTTCAAATTTCCGGTGGATGAAATTGGAGGGCAGCCGCAGCGAATAGGTACGGTGCAGATAGAGAGATTCTTTATTCTTCTGAATATCCTGCTCTGCGGTGCCGGACATTTTTTCTCGCCCAATTTTGTCTTTCAAGTGAATCCAGTGACGTTTTTCTCCCTTTCGTTCACAGGAGCTCAAACGGTAGCTTGAAGCGGAGCGATCGTTCTGAAACTCAGCTTTGCTATCTCCAGTTCCTTGTACGCTGTCTTTCCTTCCTTTTTACTGAGCTTTTGTTTCTGATTCCGTTCATTGCTGTTTCTATTCTACGTTTTTTCCTTCGGAAATGTTTTAGTACTGTTCTTGGTCGCATTATCGGTTTGACGGGAACGATTCATTAGGTGTGGTTTTATCGATGAAATAAGGAAGAGGATGCTGTATTAAATTCGGGTTTCAAAGAGAATCTTTCATTTGGTGTCTTGGAAATCTAGGAAAAGTATGGAAGGGGGTGTTGACTTTTGGAAGCTTTCCTTGAAGGAGGGACTACAGTAGAAGAGGAAGTATTTGGTCCTTGCTTAATATTTCAGTGGTGGGATTAAGTGTAGAGTAGCTTATGTTCACGGTGGAAATTCTACGTTGTTCACTAGTGGTATTTTCGAGTCCAGGTATAGGGCATGTTCTTTTGGAAGGAAAAAACAAACAAACCCTATTATATCAATCTTTTCCCTCCTCGTCTTTTTCCTCTCACAAATTTCACATCAATTTTAGAAAACTTTTCTTCCTCATTTCCCCTGCTAAATCGAAGAACTAAACATGGACAACAAACAGTTATACTAAACTCTCTAATCTGAGTCTGCTTGATAGGAATTGTTGCGGCTTTAGGAGGGCAGACAGTTTTGTGGCTGATTCTGCATTTCCAGTAAGAGTGGTGCCTAGAAAAGCAATCAGGAAATGGCTCTTGGGCCGCTGGTTTGGTATTGTCAGCCAGTGGCTAATGGTGTATGGACGAAAGCTGTAGCAAATGCCTTTGGTGCTTACACACCATGCGCAACTGATTCTTCAGTGATCACTGTTTCTCACCTGGTGCTGTTGGTTCTCTGCGTTTACCGAATATGGCTCATCAAGAAGGATTTCAGGGTCCAGCGGTTTAGTTTGAGGTCCAAATATTACAACTATCTCCTGGGAATCTTGGCTGCTTATTCTACAGCTGAGCCGTTATTCCGGTTGATAATGGGCATCTCAGTCTTGAATTTGGATGGGCAGAGTGGTCTTGCTCCATACGAGGTACATTTCTTATCTAATGCCCCCTAAATTTCTGTGGTTTTAATACTTGGGCATATTGTCTTGTTGATCCCTTAACCTTTTTGCGGTATGTGTGATCTTCTGGATGGTCATATGAGTGCCCTCAGCTGTCATTCTCAGTCAGAAATCGTGAAAGAAGTGTATAATGTGATTCTTTGTGTCAAATTGGAAGTCCAAAATATGTGCTCAGTGCTCAGCAAGGGCTTCTTTTGCTATGAGTCATGCTGTTGTGTTTATCTTTGCACAGTGTCGCTATGTGCAAGTTGAACTGGAAACACCTTCTACTTAATGAATGTTTAAGATTCAGATTTAAGGTGTGGGCTTTTCTGTTTTTCATGTATTGATTTCAGAAGTTGTCAAGGATAATTCTTTATGGTAACTTGTTTATTTTTGTGTCTTTTTTGTGTGAATAATTCTTGTTAAGGATGACTGGTCGGTCTAAAAGAATACTTGAAGCTGTTCTGAAGCTTAATGGTATACCTTGTCCAGGGAGTTACTGTAGTTCTTTTTTGAATCATTTTTCACAGGTTGTTTCCACTGTGCTGGAGGCTCTTACATGGTGCTGTATTCTGGTTCTGCTTATTGTTGAAACTAAGGTTTACATCTATGAGTTTCGATGGCATGTCCGGTTTGCTGTTGTATATGCCTTAGTTGGGGATGCTGTCATGCTCAATCTCATTCTCTCTGTGAAAGAGTTTTACAACAGGTTAGTCTTAGTTTATACTGTTATTAGTTAGTTTTGTTAACTTTTCTTTTTCAATTGTTGTAGGTTGCTGACTAGTTATGCTTTTATCTTGTGCAGTTTTGTACTATATCTCTACATCAGCGAGGTTACTGTTCAGGTTTGTTATTACATAATTCTTTTAAGTGTAGCATCATGCACATCACTTGGTAATAGCATAGTTTTCCTGGCATCAATTTGCTAGCTCAACTACAGCTGTATATTTTTAAAAATGTTGGGGTTTTAAGTATGTCAATCTGAAGCTTGTTCTGATATCAGTTAATTTTTTCATGACTGAAATGACCATGGAGTTTCAAATAAGAATAACAGCTTCTATTTTAAATTAGTAGGTTCTGTTGTCATACCGATGTTGATTGTAAATCTTGCCTTAACTTTCTATATTGCAACGTTTACATTTCTAAACCAAAATTCAACTAGAAAAGAAAATTGATCAGTTATGCGATATCAGTGATCAATCTTTTACTTATTCACAAGTTATATGCTTGATTATATGTATAATTTTTTATTTTTTAAATTCCACTGTAGGCCTTGTTTGGAATTCTCTTGATGGTGTATATACCTAATTTGGATCCATATCCTGGTTATACCCCAGTGCGAAATGATTCCATTGATGAAGCTGAATATGTTGAACTTCCTGGAGAAGAGCAAATCTGTCCTGAGAGACATGCTAACATATTTTCCAGTGAGTATCTTTTCCGATAAGTGTAAAAATTGTGCATTCATTATTTAGAATCCACGATTGGCCCCAACTTGGTCACAGGTAAATGTATGTGCATCAATGATCCAACTTTATAAGACCAGTGGACATCCATACAACACATATCTAGATATTATTGGTTCTTCTACAGGTTATTTAGTCAGGAGAAAAATTGAATATGTTTGAAATCACTTGTTGGAGTCTTGCTATTAATTTATGGCCAAATCTTTTTGAGGGTCCATGTTGGAATATTTCATTACACATGTTCTCTTGTGGTATCAGGACGGATAAAGTTCTCTTCTGACATTCTGTT
Source organism: Stellera chamaejasme (assembly GCA_024586325.1). Taxonomy (NCBI): domain Eukaryota; kingdom Viridiplantae; phylum Streptophyta; class Magnoliopsida; order Malvales; family Thymelaeaceae; genus Stellera; species Stellera chamaejasme. The sequence goes on from CM044986.1 coordinate 30,202,891, forward strand.
ATGCACATAGCCTTGATGTAAGAAGGGAAATTATGTGCAGGTTACAAGTTACTAGTTTATGCTGGGGACAGTGGCGGATCCAACCTATAATGAGTGGTGTCAAGTGACACCACTCAATAAATACAATACCTTATGAAGTTATGGGTATTCTTTTTTACGGACACCACTAAAAGCATTATATGGACACCACTAATAATATTGGGACTACTAATGAAGATAAAAATAAATAAATAAATGAAAGAAAACAACAAAGTTTATTTGTACAAAAACTGATGTAAATGTTTCAAGTAAACTCTACAGTTAGTTAACTTTGATCATTGTCCTAAATAGTCACTTTTCAAATTTAGTCCTACTCAAGTCTCTTAACTTACAATTTTTCTCTAAAAGTTTAGTTAAAGTCGCTATTTAAATGAAAACGTTTATGTAAATGTCTCACCTTTGCCCCACCCCACTACCCTCACTCTTCCTATCATTCAACACCTCTAACATTGACGTTGCCACCGCCCTCTCACCACACCATCACCATAGAATATAGATAAGTGACTAATTTTTTTACTAATAATTTGTAACTTTTGAAAAAATATTTATTTGGTTTTATTAATACAAATGCAACTTAAGATCATTTTTTTTTCAGAATCCAAATTGTCATAGAGGTCAATTGTAAAAATAGTGATTTCTATCAAATGAAATTTATAGTATATGATATGACACCACTCAATTAAATTTCTGGATCCACCCCTGGCTGGAGAACTGTGAATTCAATATTCAATTATAATCTATCCATCATTCACGTTTCGTCTTTACCTCAATTATCACAGAGCAACTAAACTGCCTTTATACTGTTTGCATGTGTGTGCTGTGCCTCAATAATTTTTTAATGCCTTGACTGAAAATCCCTTCATTCATCTGGTTTTCAAATTTATGTTAGGAATAATATTTGCATGGATGAGTCCCCTCATGGAGCGAGGCTACAAAAGACCAATCACAGATAAGGATATTTGGAAACTAGATTCATGGGATCAGACTGAGACACTAAACAACAGGTGCTTTTTGTGCTGTACACATGTACACAGTCATGTGTGTGTGTGTGTTCTCACGTACGTGCTTACAATATGCATCTGATTTTTAGGTTTCAGAAATCGTGGGCTGAGGAGTCTAAAAAACACAAGCCCTGGCTTTTGAGAGCGTTAAATAGTAGCCTTGGTGGAAGGCAAGTATTAGCAGCTAATTTTACCGTTCTCACGTTTTCTTTCTTTCTTTTCTTTTAGATTCCTATGATCTCGTTGTCCATTTAGCTATTCAGTTAACCTAATGTTGTTTAGTTTAGTGAGACAATTTAAAGAATGTTTTGCTAAATTTAGGATGGTAATGAAGTGTACTGCTAACTTTCCAATTGAAGGTCAGAATTCTTCATTAGGTGAAGAGCTGACATATACGTGTGCAGACACATGCACAAATGTGCAATTAGGTGCTTATACATCTCTTGTATACCAAATAAAGGATAGTTTGGGTGGTAAAAACTATTGCATGATTAAATGCGGCCACTCTGATACTATGATAAAAGGACCAGCATATTTTGAAGATTGTGTTAAATTTGTATAGATGGTCCATATACATATATGCATTTGTATTTGTTCATTTAGAGTCTGCTTGCTCTAGATTCTTTTGAAACTTCTTAATAGAAGTGTTCAGCATCTGAAAAAAGAACTGCAAAAGGAAAACCTTAGCGGGTCTTGAGTGTAGGTGTGACCAGAATGTCATGTTGAATGAGCAGATACTTGCTAGGGAGTAGATTGGTAATGAAAACATAGCAGGTTAAGATAAAAGCAGTTGTAATTGAGGAAACCTGGAAGCTTGTCTTAAATGTTTAGTTTTTTTTCGGTATCTGGTGACTGGTGTAGACCAATAGATGTACATAAGAGTGACAAGTGTAGGAGGAGGATAGAAGTAAGGGGAAAACTAAAATCATTTGGGCAGAAATAGTTCACAAATACTTTCTATTCTCGAGCTTATGGTGTAGATTAACTCCTATGAAAAAGCAGAAGATTCATGTGTCAAGTCCAACTAACTGGGATGAGATAATTAATTGAATACTCTGTGGTCTAGATTTGTACTCTTTACAAATTCTTTATGTAAGGTAGCGTGAAAGGAGTGCCAACCCTTATAGAAACCATGTATAGAGGATGAATTCAATGAAGCCAGTGAGTTCTGTATCTTTCTGAAGGATTGCATACTCTGTTATCTGATCTTGTTTGCTCTCTTTTTCTTTTTAATATTGTTAGGTTTTGGTGGGGTGGATTCTGGAAGGTAAAGTGCAGTTCTTTTTATGCCCCATTTAGTTGACAGAGGACTCAATATAATTATGATGATTTCTGAAGTTTGTTTAATCTTTTGCGCCATGTTTGCTTCTTTCAGATCGGAAATGATCTGTCCCAGTTTACAGGCCCTCTTATACTGAACCGCTTGTTACAGGTAATTTTTTTTTTCTTGCAAGATGAAATGCATACTATGATTTTCATTATCGTCACCTTCTTGTCTTTTGGGTTCTAGTATACCTGTTGGGTTATAACGTAATTGCTGCTTTGATTTTGTGTAAGTTTATGTTTATTACTGTTAAAAGTAGCACGTAAGTCTTGTTGGCAGTCATTTTCTAGTAACTGAAAACTGTTTTAAGGAAAATAACGATATTGAAGGGAAGGGAAGAGGTGCATAGCCCTTCTTGTTGTTAGTCAGTTTATAGTAACTGAAAAGTGATGCAGTGCTTTGAGAAATAATGCTTCTGATCAGAACGGCACTCTATTTATTAGATTGAAAATGCCAATGAAAATATGGGCTTACATAACAAGTTTAAAACTTTCATACAAGCTTTTCTTGTCCCTAAACCAATATCGCATAACCAAAGCAATCTGTCACCCAGTCTCGAGTCCAATGTCCAATTAGTGACATTGAAGATCCTGTCATCAAATATATTTTTGTTCTTTCTTTCCAAGTCAGTGATATTGTAGCAAAGACCACAAATTATCATACTTCTTTTTTTTTGAACAGCAAACAATTCTCATTCAATTCAAAAATGAAAGCAAAAGCTACAAATACAACAAGAACAACACCAAAACAAAAGTGGATAGGCAAGCAGAGAGCCCCTTGAGATAGGGGGCAACAGAACTAGCCTACCAACACCTCCTAACAGTAACTAAACAGCCCACACCCTTGCAGATCACGCCCTACCGAACAAAGACCTACAAACCAACTACCCCATCCCGTCTGCTGCTCTCAGCAGAGGGTCTGAAGCCAATCCACCCATGACAGTTCAGCTTCACGGCTCTGCTAGAAATCCAGAGAAAGGATAACACTGCAAGTCGAAAAGATTGCAGCAGCTCTCCAAGGGGAATTCTGCATCACAACCTTATTCCGCGCCTTCCATAACGACCACATCGTAACATAAACGATAGATTGCCACACCTGGCCCACTTTTGGAGGCCCTTGCTTGAGGAAAGAATCCTGAAGAATTTCCGCAACATCCTGCAGATTAGAGACATCCGTATTGCACCACCTAGCAACTGCACACCATATCTCCGAAACCCAGGGGCAACGCACACCTCCACTCCTCTTCTACGTAGCTCATCTCGCACTGGGATGCATCTTCTGGTTGCTCTCCATATGAAGATATTGACCTTCTTGGGAATTTTATTACACCATCGCATCGGGACATCATGACTCGACGCAAGCTTCGCACTGATTCTCTTGGATAAGCAGCTAACCGCAAAGGTACCATCAACAGCAGGCTCCCAGCTCCATTTGTCTGGACGATCCCGATGAGGAGTGAATCCCTGCAACAAGGACAACATTTGCTGGAACTGACCTTCCGCCCTCCCCCTCAGTGGTCTTCTCCAACTCCACACCCACTTCCACTCTCTCTCCTCCCACCTAACCTTATCGCTCACCAGGCTACCCTGATTAGCCTCCAACTCAAATAACCTTCGAAATCTCTCCTTTAGCGGGAACCCACCCACCCGCTCATCCTCCCAGAAAATGGTGGAGTTCCCCGTACCCACCACTCTCCTAAACAGATTCCTAAAATCGACCCCCAAGTTCTCTACTTCCGCCTCCGCCTTTCCTATATCTTTTCACACACTCCACGCTCCCAAAGTGACACCTAAATTTAGAGACCCAAGGACCCCCCCATAAATACTACTCACCACCTTCGTCCATAACCGATCCACCTCCTGTAACCACCTCCACTTCCACTTTTCTAAAAGCGCTAAATTTTTTCCTTTCAAACTACCAACTCTCAACCCCCCTGCTGCACTATCACCGAACAACCTGTCAACTTTAGCTAAAGGAGAGACATGAAATCTGTTTTACTGTTGGCCCTCTTATGCAGCTCCATCTTAAAACTGCATTTCCAATTGCTGTGCTATGGGACACTGAATCATCATCCTCTGATCCAGGCAAGATACATCTCAAGCTCTGCAGTTGAACTCCTCTTTTGCTATTAATACAACTATGTTAGCCTTTCAAGAGACCAAATTAAAGTAGCATATAAGAGCTGTTGTCATTTGGGCATCCACTTCCTATTTTTAATCCAACAGATAAGCAACAGATTTACTAGACTCCTTTGCAAAGAATCCAGCGCTTGTCAGCCATTGCCGCCCTCCTCCAAGACCCTAACCAAAATCATCTGTTTTCTACTCTACTTCCCATGTCTGCCACATTGCAAACTCTGACCAGTCACCAGAGAATCTAAATTCTACTCTACTTCCCATGTCTTGGAAACACTTCTTTTATCAACAGAACATATCTTCAGCTAACAATCAAGCAAAGATAATAAATTTTCCTAGTCTACGTTTATCTTCACAGTTTCTGCGAGTCCTACCTGTGTTAGCAACCTAGTCCTCCCCAAACCCCCTCCTTTTCCATATATAGGCTTGATGACAGTTTTCCTTAGCATCCTTTACTAACTTTGAACCTCCACCACCATTTAGATAAAAACCCCAAAATTTTCTTCAGGAGATTCAATTTATTACTCCGTATTATACTATTAGTCAAACCAAGCCCAAAATTTGATTTTATGATTCTTTTCCAGGAGAGGTAGATGACTGAATGGAGCTCTGTACAGCTAAAAACAGAACAAGTAAGCTGGAGATAGATGCATCAACAGTTTAGGCCCCTTTAATTCACTTACTTTTCACCAAGATACATCATAATCTTTCTTCCTAATAATTGAAATGAAAGTACTTTGTGTTTTCCTCACCCACCTTAATCCATGATGCTCTCGAGTTTTGTCTAATAAATATTCTTTAATTTCCACTTATGGAAACTTTTTCTCATCTGCATGAAGTCCTCTGATAACTTTTGTTCTCACCTATAACATTTGAGGCTTGAAGCATTCCTTGAAACTATGCAATCTTTTGGTCCACATGACCAAATATCTCTTTATTCCATCTCTTCAAGCACTCCTTTTGTTCTTGTGAGTTGGTCACAGGTATCTGCTTGTTAGCTCAAGTAGAGTGTTTCCTGATGATCACAGTGTACTAGCATGGTGTTTTGCTTTAGGTACTACCAGTATTTCCAGTGGTATCTCATACGGTCTGGAAGAAATCTGTTGCAATATTAGAATTTGATTCTGAAGAGATTGAGTTTGACCTTTAAGGACCATATTGTTTTGGAAGTGACTGCAAATACCAAACATTTTGGTTGTTGAACTTAGCTTAGTTTCTGTCGGACAAAATAACGTTGTAATATCAGGTTACACAAGTCATGTTTACACTAAAATAGATTTTGAAGAGATTCCATTCACTGTCTAACTTCTTTTTATATATTTGTTTAATTATCTGCTGCAGTCCATGCAACAAGGTGATCCAGCTTGGACGGGTTATATATATGCCTTCTCAATTTTTGTTGGAGTGGTAAGGAAATTAGATCCTCTGAAATTTTTGAGTTACTCTAGATTCATGTTTCATTTTGACACTTTGGCTAAAATGATTGAGATAGTAATTTATCTACTTACAGCTTTTGCCCTTTATCCCCTAGCACCTGCATTATGATACTCTGTAATCATATAAAAACGAGAGAAATAATAGGTCTGACTTCTATACTTTGTTTGCGCCATGTCAATGCATTTAGTGTGTGTGTGTGTGTGTGTGTCTGTGTGTGCACGCGCTTGTATGTGTGGTGATATGTGCAACTTTCCTTATGGATGTTGAGCACATGGCTGTTATCCTAAGCATGTTCTTGGTCTTGGTTGAATACTGCATTGGAATTTAGTTTAGCTTTTATAGAAGGAAGGCAAATAACAGATGGGATCCTGATTCTTAATGAGACAATCTCCTGGGTGAAAAAGGTAAAACGCCAAATGCTCATTCTCAAAGTGGATTTTGAAAAGGCCTACGACAGCTTGAACTGGCGTTTCCTGGATTCTGTCCTTGATCAAATGAACTTTGGGGTTAAATGGAGGAGGTGGATAGCTGGGTGCTTGGAGTCAGCCAGGATTTCGGTTTTGGTCAATGGAAGCCCGACAGCGGAATGTGGGATGGAGAGAGGCTTACGGCAAGGGGACCCCTTGTCTCCGTTCTTATTTATCTTGGCAGTGGAGAGTGTTAACCACATGATGGAGGAGGCAGTGAGTCAAGGAGTTTTTCGCCCTGTTGAAGTTGGCCAAGAGAGGGTTAGCATTTCTCATCTGCAATTTGCAGATGATGCGGTTCTGTGGTGAGTGGTCGATGGAAAATGTAAGGTCTCGCTTAGTCTGCCTTGATGCTTTGAGTTGGCATCGGGCCTTAAAATCAATATGGGAAAAAGCAGAATCTTTGGTGTTGGAGTGGAAGTGGAGGAGGTTGCTAGTTTGGCAAGGGTTTTTGGGTGCTCGTCAGCTTCCCTCCCGTTCACTTATCTGGGTATGCCGGTTGGTGCGAATATGAGCCGGGTGGTCAGCTGAAGCAGTCGTTGAAAAAGTGGAAAAGAGACTCGGTGGGTGGAAAACAAAACTTCTATCTATTGGCGGTCGTCATACGTTGATGAACTCGGATCTTGGAAGCTTACCCCTGTACTACTTTTCAGTGTTCCGTGCCCCGGTTGGAGTGGTGAGGAAAATCGAAATTTTGAGAAACAAATTCTTTTGGGGGGCTTCGGGGGAGGGTAGGAAAATTATTTGGGCTAAAATTAATAAGTTGTTCGGTGATAGTGAAGTAGGGGGGTTGAGAGTGGGTAGTTTAAAAGGGAAGAACTTAGCCCTTATGTTGAAGTGGAAGTGGAGGTGGTTACATGAGGCAGACCGTTTATGTGCGAAGGTGGTGAGTAGTATCTATGGGGGGTCCCTGGGTCTTTAGATCTAGGAAGTGCCTCGGGAGTGTGGAGTGTGTGGAAGGATATAGGAAAGGCGGAGGCGGAAGTAGAGTCCTTGGGGCCGGAGTTTAGGAATCTGTTTAGGAGAGTGGTGGGTAGGGGGAACTCCATCAAATTCTGGGAGGATGAGTGGATAGGTGGGTGCCCGTTAAAGGAGAGATTTCGGAGGCTTTATGAGCTGGAGGAAAATCTGGGAGGTTTGGTGAGCGATAAGGTTAGTTGGGGAGAGAGAGAGTGGAGGTGGGAGTGGAGTTGGAGAAGGCCGCCGAGGGGAGGCGGAAGGGCGGTTCCGACAATTGTTGTCCTTGCTTGAGGTGTCACTCCGCACCGGAGCGGCGACAGATGGAGCTGGGAACTGCTATTGATGGTGTTTTTACGGTTAGCTGCTTATCCAAGAAGATCGGCGTGAGGCTTGCGGCAAGTCATGAAGGGCGATGCGTTGGTGTAACAAAATTCCCAAGAAGGTCAATATTTTCATTTGGAGAGCTACGGAAGGTGCATTCCGGTGCGGGGCGAGCTTCGCAAAAGAGGAGTTGAGGTGGAGTCAACCAAGTGCCCGCTCTGCAATGGCTGTCGAGACCCCGACCATGTGTTGGTGCGCTGTCCATGGGTATCGGAGATCTGGCGTGCGGTTGCAAGGTGGTGCAATACGGATGTGTCAAACTTTCAGGATGTTACAGATGTGCTCCAAGAGTCTTTCCTCGCCCGAGGCCCCCAAAGTGGGCCAGGTGTGGCATTCTATTGTGTTTGTCACGATGTGGTCGTTATGGAAGGCACGGAACAAGGTTGTGATGCAGAATTCCCCTTGGAGAGCTGCTGAAATTTTTGCCGGTGTCCAGGTGATATCCTTCTTGTGGATTTCTACCAGAGACAGGAAGTTAAACCTGTCTTGGGTGGATTGGCAAGACCCCCTTCTGCGAGCAGCAGATGGGGTAGGGTATTAGGCTCGTTTGGTTTTGGGTTTGCGGGGAATTCTTTGTAAGGGGTTTGCTGCTTGTTCCTGGTGTGTTGGGAGGTGGTTGTAGGCTAGTGTTGTTGCCCCCTATCTCATGGGGCTCTACGTCTAGCCCTCCTCATCTCCTTTTTGTTTGTGTTCTGGGTTGGTTCTTGTTGTTGTTGTTTTTGTTTCTGTGTTCCTTTGATTAATTGAAAGAATTTGATAGCTGTTCAAAAACAACTGAGCCTTATTCCCATCTCAATATTCCAGGTTTTTGGGGTGCTTTTTGAGGCTCAATATTTTCAGAATGTCATGCGTGTTGGGTTCAGACTGAGATCTACATTGGTAATTTCACGTTTCATTACACGGCATTCTATTTAACTTCTTTTATTGCTGGTCTTGTTGACTCTGGTTCATATTAAGAGTTCTACTTATTCTGTAGTTGATTACTAGACATCAAAGAAAGCTACATAGTCTGTGACATGTAGAGGGTTTCCTGCCTACTGTAGGTTGCTGCTGTGTTCCGCAAGTCACTTCGGCTTACTCATGAGAGTCGTAAGAAGTTTGCATCTGGGAAAATAACCAACTTGATGACAACTGATGCTGAAGCACTTCAGGCAAGATTTTCTGCTACATTCGGTCATTTCCTTTTCTTTCCTCCCATAAATCATTAACACGGTGCTGCTTTCTCTTGTCTTGAGATTAATACAGGTTCTTTCCCCCCAGTTTTCAGGCTAAGTAATTTTATCTTCTCTGGTGGTTCAGTTATTGAAACTAATGAATGAGATCTTATTTCTTCTGCAGCAAGTATGCCAATCTCTTCACACTATATGGTCCGCTCCATTTCGTATCACGTTTGCTATGGTTCTTCTGTATCAGCAGTTAGGGGTTGCTTCCCTTCTCGGGGCTTTAATGCTGATTCTCTTGTTCCCTATACAGGTCTGATATCTTTGTTCTTTTGGTTTTCCTTCTATTTTTCTCACCTTGTAAACTTTCTAACTAAATTTTGTGAGGTATATAATATCTGCTAGATGTACATAATTTCAGTCTGTCTTTTTGGTAAATAATTTAGTTTAGTGCAGTGATGTTAGTATGATAACCAAGGAGACCAAGGGTGTAAGAATTTATGCTTGCAAAAGTTCATATAACCACTAGGACTAGCACATTGCTTGATAAAACAGATATGGCCACTCTCAAAGAAGCCTTTAGAATGGACAAACGGACCTGATGAAATACCTAACCAGTAAAAATGTTGAGCTTCAACTCTACAGGGCCTTATCTTCCTCTGTTTCTTATTGCAATGGCTACGCTTCTTTAAGTTAGGCTGTCAATTTTTTGCAAATCTTGTTTTTTTAGCCTCAATGGTGTGTTCTCGAGTCTATGGTTTCACAAGATGACTAAATAAGTGGCCGAAGGGGTCATTCGAACCATGAACTTAAGAAATTACGTTTTGATACATGTTGAATATGTATCTGATTCAAGAGCACCTTGCAGTAATTAAATTAGTTCATTGTGATCCACTTGGTGTTGAAGACTACAACTTTCACCATGAATATGCTCCCACTACCTATTTACTCCCTCCATCTTGATACATTTGTGTGGATGTGGAGTTTATGTTGTGTAAAGTTTTTAAAACTTTTCCAATTTACCCATAGAGATAGAAGTTCAAAATGAGCTAGAGTGTTTTCACTTAGCAAAATGGGTGTAGTATTGTGAATTGAGTATAATTGTGAACATTTTGGGACTTTCCAAAAAGAAATATGCTGCATAGATGAAAGATTATAGGACCAAGGGAGTGTGTTTAAAGAAGTCAGAATTAAGCTTAATCACCGTTTTGATTGTATAGCTGTAAAATGATTCTACTGGATGCCTGGATCTCTCTCTCTCTCTCTCTCTGGTAACTGTTTGCAAGTGACGGTACCCTACTTGTGTCTAGAATGCTTAGTTGTGTGATCTACCATGAATTAATTTTTTTGTTATCCATGTGAACAGACACTTGTTATCAGCAGAATGCAGAAATTGTCTAAAGAAGGATTGCAACGCACTGACAGAAGGATTGGTCTCATGAATGAGATTCTGGCTGCTATGGACACTGTAAAGTATGATATTTTTTTAATAGAAATGGTCTCTACGTCATTTTTCACCCCTTTTCAAGAAAACAAATCTCAATTTGTTTTCATTTGGATCTGATGCAAATAATAAGGTGTTATGCTTGGGAGCAAAGCTTTGAATCTAAAGTTCAAAGTGTTAGGAGGGATGAATTATCTTGGTTCCGCAAGACATCATTACTGGGAGCGGTAATGGCTCAACCATGCCCTTTGGTTACCTTTTTCATTTTTGGAATTGCCCTCAAACATTTTAGTCCAGATTGTTGCAGTATGCAGCATGTTTTCTTATAACTGATACTGATTCCTATTGTTCAAATTGTATCACGCAACCTGCAGTAGTTTTAGTCCTTGTACTCCTAAGAGACATATGTATCTCAATTAGGTTAATATTTGACAAACAGGAGTGTTCTTGTTCCTCACTAGTCTGATTTTACCTGTTTGAAGAGCGAAATGTGAATAAAATTAGCTAGGACATCTCTCTGTGTGTATGTGTGTGTTTCTCTCTCTCTCTCTCTCTCTCTTGTGAGAAACTGGTCCTGTTCCATGCTTTACCATATGAGTTTTGCATTCCTTTTGCCTTTGAGTACATTTAACTGATGTGTTTCAGTGTTTCCCATCCTATGTGTCATGCTGATTGTTTTTCTTCTTGCAGCTGAATGGTTTTATTCTAAACAGCACCCCAGTATTGGTGACTGTGGTTTCATTTGGTCTGTTCACCATGCTTGGAGGTGATCTGACACCTTCAAGGGCATTCACATCTCTTTCTCTGTTCGCTGTACTTCGCTTCCCCCTATTTATGCTTCCAAATATCATAACTCAGGTTCTCTCTCTCTCTCTCTCTCTCTCTCTCTCTCTCAAGTTCTGGCTCCCGTATGTTAATTACTTCCTCCATCCCTTTATTATTGCAACATTTGGTTTTTCAGCTTTTAATCTATGATTTTATTTCTCTAACACTTTCAAATACAAGTTTTTAAATTTAATCAAAATATGATACTTTAGTGTGTCTAGTTTCTAAACATATTTTTTAAAAATCTTTTTACCTTGAATTAATATAGATAAATTGAAGTCAAATGAACATCTCAAGTCAAACTGTTGCGAAAATAAAGGGACGGAGGTAGTATTTAAATTATCAAAAGTAGCAATTCACAATCTTTGATACATGCATTTTTATCTCATTCTTGCCTCTAAGTAGGCTTGCTCTTGTGACATCTTGGTAGAGTATCATTGAAAATGTAAGATCCATGGACTTAGGCTTCTATGCCTACAACCTTAATCATTTTCCTATCAGTTCCTTACTAATTATGTGCACTGTTTGATGAGCTTCTTGCTTGCTTCTGTGGGTGCCTTCTTGCATTCAACTTAAAGCTTTATTTTTTGAGTTTATAGCATGCTTTATCTGATAAATTATGAGATATACTTTTGTAACAAAGTGAAGAATCTAACATTACTCTATACTCTTTTATCTCCTTGAGGTTAAAAAGAAAAAAAAACATTCTGGACTTTCTGTTGTCTTTCCGAGGTTAAAGACTGCTTGAAATTTGGGGCCATTAATTGGAATTTTGTTTTCTTTACAATGCACGGTTACATGCTAAAACAGCTAAAATGAGAATGTAGTGAAATGCATTAAAAGGTGCTTTGCTTTGCCTACTGGTAATTACTTTGTGTTTCTGAAGTTTCTAGCAGAATGACTGAAGGGCAGCCACTAAGTTACCATCTGCCTACTTAATTAATTATCACTTCCTTTTAAACTTTATGGTTGAGAAATGACTCTGCAACAGAATGCTGTTCTTATTGTTTCTAATGCTGTGGTTTTCCTTAGGTGGTTAATGCGAACGTATCTGTGAAACGGCTCGAAGATCTTTTGTTAGCTGAAGAGAGAATTCTCCTTCCAAATCCACCTCTTGATTATGGACAACCAGTGATCCAAATAAGAAATGGCTACTTCTCTTGGGATCCAAAGGTTTTAATATCAAACTTGATGATTTAACACCACTAATTCTGTTTGCTTGGTTTAGAATCTGTGACCTTGTTTTTTGGAGGTCATAATAAACCAATGCCTTGCTAAATCAAAATCATATAATCACCACAGGTTTCTGAATTTGCTTGCAGGCAGAAAGGCCCACATTGTCAAACATAAATTTAGATATTCCAGTTGGTAGCCTAGTTGCTGTTGTTGGCAGTACTGGAGAAGGAAAAACCTCGCTTATCTCAGCAATGCTCGGGGAGCTTCCTCCCATGTCTGATGCTAGTGTTGTAATTAGGGGAGCTGTTGCGTATGTCCCACAAGTCTCATGGATTTTCAATGCAACTGTATGTACCAATACTTCTTATTGTTTATATGAATTAATTTGGGCATTCCAAACCAAATGTACCAATAATTCTAAATTTATTTACGCTATATTTTGAATTACCCCAAATGGTATCAGGTATAGCTTTATGCATATGTGTGGCCTGTTCAGGTGATGGTTTCTGCATGTTTAAAAACAAAATTTTTACTCAGTTCCTTAAATAGAGATTACTGGGCCGCATCATAATTTTCGATTGTATCAGTTATGGTTTGAGTCCATGATGACCTTTGCTATGAATTTGCAGGTGCGTGATAATATATTGTTTGGATCTCCTTTTGAGTCTGCAAGATATACAAAGGCAATAGATGTGACTGCATTGCAGCATGACCTCAATTTACTTCCTGTAAGTGTATTCTAAGTCATGTTTTACGTACTTTGTTGTTAAATCTGAAATAATAAAACATTATTTGCAGCTGAAAATTTTAGCAATTTGGTTTGTTATGTTTACTGATACATCACTTCTTGTTAGGGTGGTGATCTTACGGAGATTGGTGAAAGAGGTGTTAATATTAGTGGTGGCCAGAAACAGAGGGTTTCTATGGCTCGGGCCGTCTATTCCAATTCAGATGTATACATTTTTGATGACCCTTTGAGTGCTCTTGATGCACACGTCGGTCGCCAGGTAGGCCTATAAGTTTTTAGTAAACTACGTGGTTGGTCCCTTTACTTTGACCGTTGTCTTAAACAGGTCATTTTTTTAAGAATTTGATTTAAATCCTTGAACTTACATTTTGCCCTGGGTCGTTCTGTTATTTTTCTGTTAAAATCAACATTTAAGTGAGGACATTAATGTAAATTTCCATTTTTAGTATAAACTTTATCTGATTTGTTTTTTTAATAAAAAAAATAGAGTACAAAATTACCACAAACTTTTAAAAAATCTACAAATTCACCCACCTTACCCCACCCCACAGCCCCACCTTCTCTCCAGGACTGCCCGGAGCCAACCGCGTCCCAGTCAGCCTCTCCTCCCTCCTCCAGTCTTCTACCCCAGCCCAGCAGCCGTGGCCTGCCTTGCCCCACCCTGCCCCGTCAAACCCAGCCTTGCAGCACGCAGCCCCATCCCGCACCCCTGTCACCCAGATCTGAGGGTGCACGTGCCGCCCAAATCTGAGGACAAGGGTGCAGGAGGCTGTGCTTTGTGGGGCTGGGTTTGACAGGGCGGGGAGGGGTGGGGCGAGGCAGGGCGGACCAAGGCAAGGCTGGGGTGGGGCAGCGGCGGGGGACTGCTGCAGTGCTGGAGGTGTGGGAAGAGGGAGGGGTAAGGTTGGTGGATTTATTGATTTTTAGAAAATTTAGGGTTATTTTGTTGTAGAATTCTTTTAAAAGAATCAGGTTAAATTGAATGTTAAAAATGGATATTTACTTAAATGCCCTCTCTTAAATGGTGATTATAACTGGAAGGACCTTTGTAGAACAAAAGATGCAAGTGGGGTATTTGAATAGGACAGATTTTAAAAAATGAACTCGTTTAGTATAACGGTCTAAGTTTACTCATCCCTCCCCCCCTTGAAAAGGATTTTTTTGTGTTTTCAGTTTTTGATTGTATAAGAAGTTCCAGGGAATGGTTAATGATTGTATCTTTTTTTGTTCTGAGGACTAAGTGCTATCTCTAACCCTTCTTGTTTTGAAGTTCCTTTCTGCGTCCATTATTGTACATCAGTTGTCCTAACTGTTCAGAACTAATGTTATGTTACTTGTTCAGGTTTTTGAGAAATGCATCAAGGGAGAACTGAGAGGCAAGACAAGAGTTCTGGTTACAAATCAGCTGCACTTCCTATCCCAAGTTGACAGAATCTTACTGGTTCATGAAGGAATGGTGAAAGAGGAGGGAACTTTTGAGCAGTTGTCCAACAATGGCATTTTGTTTCAAAAACTAATGGAAAATGCTGGGAAAATGGAAGAGTATGTTGAAGAAAAAGAAAGCATTGAAACAGTTGAAAATACGACCGTGGAACCGTTAGTGAATGATGTAATGAACGATGTCTCAAAGCATGCAACAGATGTGGATAAGCCAAAAGAAGGGAAATCTATTCTTATTAAGCAGGAGGAACGAGAAACAGGAGTTATTAGTGTGAAAGTTCTAGTGAGGTAAAATTTGCTAAAATTGATTAATTGACACTCTTTGCTTATATGTCTACATTATCTGTTTGATACAGTGTTCTGGAAAGTCAATTCTCATGTAGATCAACCCCTTAAAAGAATAAGTTTATTTTCCTTGGTCGAAATTTTGTTGTTTGTTATTCTTTCATCCTTTCACTTTGGGTGTTAAGCTGTATATATGGTGAAATATGAAGCTCTTTTTCATCTTGATGCATTATAGCTCCGAAAAGGAGCATGGTATAGTTGTGCTTTCTGCCATAACTCTGGGATTCTGGATAGAGGTGCGTTGGTTGTACTGTTAGATAGTATAATGTTGAACACAGTGTACTAGGTGACTTTTCAGCCAGCAACTATGGTTTTCATGGAAACGTTCTTTCGTCCTTAATGAAAAATGAACTAATTAATGCATCGCTTTTCCAGGTACAAGAATGCGCTAGGAGGATTGTGGGTTGTAATGGTGCTTTTTATGTGTTATATTCTTACCGAAACTTTAAGAGTGTCAAGTAGCACATGGTTGAGTAACTGGACGGGCCAAGGTTCTTCAAGTACACATGGGCCGGCTTATTACAATTCAATTTATTCTCTTCTGTCAATTGGACAGGTATAAGTTCTCTAGGTGTATTGAAGGATTTTTTTTTTCACCTTTTCTCTGGCAATTTTCATTCGAGAATGACTGATAAAGACCACATGAAAACAGAAAAAAGTGGAATTTGCTGATTAGAAATATACTTTCCAGAATTATCATGGACTTATGTGAAATCTTCCAACAATAATGGATAGTTAATCATCATATAAAAATTTGTATCATTTTTTATTATGTGGTAGTATTGATACGGAATTTTGAACTTATTTTATTTTTAAATTCTTTCTTTCTGGTTACAGGTTATGGTGACACTGCTGAATTCTTACTGGTTAATTATTAACAGTCTAAGTGCTGCCAAGAGGTTGCATGATGCCATGCTTACTTCCATATTCAGAGCACCGATGCTATTTTTCCACACCAACCCGCTGGGACGAATCATCAATAGGTTTGCGAAGGATCTTGGTGATATTGATAGGAATGTTGCTCCATTTGTTAACATGTTTCTAGGGCAAGTGTCACAGCTCCTGTCTACATTTATCCTGATTGGAATTGTTAGCACCATGTCATTGTGGGCAATCACGCCTCTTCTGGTTCTATTTTATGCTGCTTATTTATATTACCAGGTAAATGAGCATTTTATGTTTCCAGCTATTTTAGGTCAATATTGCAATTTTTCATTACTCCCCTTTCTTCTAGTTCTTCTTTTGCAAGGATCTTAAGATATTGCATAACCAATTCACCTGAGCATTGGATATGATTATGTAGAGCACTTCTCGGGAAGTAAAGCGTTTGGATTCCATTACGAGATCACCTGTATATGCCCAATTTGGAGAAGCACTCAATGGTCTGTCAACTATTCGTGCATATAAAGCTTATGACCGCATGGCTGAAATAAATGGGAAAACCGTCGACAACAATATTAGATTCACATTGGTTAATATGAGTGCAAACCGTTGGCTTGGAATTCGCTTGGAAACACTGGGAGGTCTTATGATTTGGTTCACAGCTACCTTTGCTGTCATGCAGAATGGAAGGGCAGAGAACCAGCAGGCATTTGCTTCTACCATGGGTCTGCTCCTTAGTTATGCACTGAACATTACAAGTTTATTAACTGCTGTGCTCAGACTTGCTAGCTTGGCTGAGAATAGTTTGAATGCTGTGGAACGTGTTGGTACATATATAGAATTGCCTTCAGAGGCTCCATTAATCATTGAGACCAACCGTCCCCCTCCTGGCTGGCCTTCATCAGGAGCCATTAAGTTTGAAGATGTTGTCCTACGTTACAGACCTGAACTTCCTCCAGTCTTACATGGGCTGTCTTTCACAATTTCTCCTAGTGACAAGGTGGGGATCGTCGGAAGAACAGGGGCAGGAAAATCAAGTATGTTGAATGCTTTATTTCGAATCGTAGAGTTGGAAAGGGGAAGGATATTGATTGATGGTTGTGATATTGCCAAATTTGGACTGATGGATCTTCGTAAAGTACTTGGCATCATTCCACAATCACCAGTCCTTTTCTCAGGTACCTAGCTTTTATTCTTAGGGTTGATTCTGTTCGTACCCTAGTATATTTCCTGTCTTATTTTAGTATTCTGTGTGAATAGGAACTGTGAGATTTAATCTCGATCCTTTCAATGAGCACAATGATGCTGACTTGTGGGAGGCTTTGGAACGGGCACACTTAAAAGATGCAATCCGAAGGAATGCACTTGGTCTGGATGCAGAGGTATCTCTGCATACTTGCTCTTGAAACTTTCTTTTGGCTTTATTTTTTCAATTCTAATGATCATTTAATGCAGAAATAAATGTTTTCTAACTGCTTAAAAGGTTAAATTGGACAAGCGGTATAGTGTAATTTCATCTGAGGATGGAAAAATGGAAGCAACTAAGAAATAGATTTGGGTCAGCAACTACAGCATACAAGTTTATAATGCAAGTAATTTTTATGTCTACGAATTATAGGATATTTGGAATCTTGGATCGGTGAAGGTGCTTAAATGGCTCCATTTATAGGAGCCACAACCTACAACAACCCTCTTCTTTATTAAAATAACAATAGGTTCCATGCATTTTAGTGTGGGAGAAGCAGCTTCAAAAGCGCGATGGGCAACATTTGTAGTTATGCTGACTTACGAGGGATATGTCAGATGGACCCAACATAACAGCCCTTTAAATGGAGTCTTTTAAAGGTTTCCATATCAGTTCTTGGTGGAGTTTAAAAGCATGGGTGCAAAGAAAATGAAAAACACTTTATGGTCTTTTTGGTCATTCACCCAAAATGATTGATTTTTTTGTCTGGTTAATTATAACTTGTGAATATGTGATAGCAGAGTTAAAGGTGTTATGGAACACACAGGAAAAATTTTCAGAAGTTAGCTTGACAAAAATGAATGTACGTGAAATATTTTATTGGGAACTGAACATGTATGTATTAATTGTATTCTTATTGTCGTCAGTGTTGAATTGATCAACAGTCAGTGAACTTCTGTACCAATGAATAAATAAATAAAGTAAAATATTAGAATCTTTGTCCAGTGAACCCTAACAGAATATAGTGGGAGGTACTTTACTGCATCATCAATCATCATCAAACATCACCTTAATCCTAAGTATGTTGGGGTCGGTGGCATGAAGTTTGTAGTGGCAATTAATTGTCAAAAATTAGTTGACACTATAAATTTATGCAAAAGCATACCGAAAAAGTTCGCCGGATGCCCTCCTTGTCTCAAGTCTCAACCTCCTTATGAAGGAATGATGAGATGAAGTTTTAAACAGTATTATCATAGATTTTTCCACTTACATGGAAAATATCATGTGTGAAATGATGCTTTCATATTTAACTTCAACGCTTCTCAGCGTTTAAATACATTTGCTGGGAATCAGCAAAAAGGAAAAAAAATATTTCCTAAGTTCTAATCCCTTATTTGTAGAGGTAATCCCTGATTTCTAGGGATCCTAATCTTTCATGCCTAAAGTGAAGATATACAGAATAAAAAAAGGATATTAACAGATATTAACAATGATTCTGTGCATTCTAACACCCCCCCTCAAGCTGGTGAGTGGATATCCTCCATTCCCAGCTTGCAAACGAGCTTCCGGAAGGCTGGTCCTGGAAGTCCTTTGGTAAGGACATCTGCCAGTTGTTGATGAGACGGAACAAAAGGGGTGCAGATGATTTTTCTGTCCAACTTTTCCTTGATGAAGTTCTTGTCTATTTCAATATGTTTGGTCCTCTCATGTTGCACAGGATTATGTGCAATTTGTATTGCTGACTTGTTGTCGCAATACAACTTCATAGGTCCAGTAGTTTTATCTTTCAGATCCTGTAGGACAATTTTAATCCAAAGTAACTCACAAACTCCTTGTGCTAGGGACCTGAACTCTGCCTCAGAGCTTGACCTTGCCACTACATGTTTCTTGCTTCTCCATGTGACTAAATTTCCTCCTAAGAAGGTACAATAGCCAGATGTAGACCTCCTGTCCACTACTGAACCAGCATAGTCCGCATATGTGTATGCGCATGCCTCCATCTCTTTTAAATAGAATTCCTTTACCTGGACAGCCTTTAAGGTAGTGAAGGATTTTGTTTACAGCCTGTAGGTGCAGCTCCTTGGGATCATGCATGAATTGGCTTACTAAACTTACAGCATAAGCAATGTCTGGCCACGTGTGAGCTAAGTAGATTAGTCTTCCAACCAGCCTTTGATACCTCTTTGTCAACACTTGGAGTATCTTTGGCTTCTCCTAGCTTGTGATTTGGATCCACAGGGGTAGATACAGGTCGGCAGGCCATTTTTCCTGTCTCCTTTAGCAAGTCAATCACATATTTCTGTTGGGAAATAAAAATACCCTGTTTTGAGTGTGCCACCTCTATTCCAAGGAAGTATTTGAGCCTTCCCAGCTCTTTTATCTGAAATTCCTTGGCCAGGTGTTGCTTTAGGGCCACCTTCTCTTGCTCATCATCCCTTGTTACAATTATGTACATACACAAGTAAAGCTGTGACTCCCCCTGAATCAGTATGTTTTATAAACAATGTGTGATCACCCTGACATTGTTTATAACCTAAATTCAGCATGACACATGTGAACCTTCCGAACCAAGCTCTCGGAGACTGTTTCAACCCATAAAGGGCTTTCTTGAGCTTACATACCTGATTCTCTTTAATGCCTTCTGAAAAATCTGGGGGAACAACCATATATATATCTCCTCCTCCAACTCTCCATGGAGGAAAGCATTTTTGACATCATATTGCTGCATATCCCAGTTAAAGTTAGCAGCAAGTGATAACAAAATTCTCACAGTGTTCATCTTTGCTACCGGTGCAAATGTTTCTTGGTACTCAAGTCCATAGGTCTGTGTATAGCCCTTAGCCACAAGTCGTGCCTTATACCTCTCCAAAGACCCATCAGGTTTATATTTCACAGAAAACACCCACTTGCATCCCACCACCTTCTTTCCTTTCGGCAATTCAATGATTTCCTAGGTTTTGTTCTGTTCCAAGGCTTCCATTTCCACTCTCATTGCTTCTCTCCAATCTTTTTTAGACACTGCCTCAGCTAGTGTTTGGGATTTGGATACTATGAAGGTTGGCTTGGAATGCTTTATAGGATTTAGACATTTGGTGAAAGGAAACTGAATTGGCCAGGGGATATAAAGGGTTTTTAGTGCATTCCCTCCTTCCTTTTCTAAGGGCAATAGGGAGGTAGTATTCATCAACAGTAGGAGAAGAGTCTGTTTCACGGCATACCTCAGTACCTGATTCAGGAGCAGAGTTTTGGTCTTGCATAGGCCCAGGGGTTGGGTCTTTTCTCCTTGAGTAAACCTGACCAAATCTACCTTCACTATGCATCTCATTAGTGGGATTTGGCTCTGGTTCAAGATTAGGATGTTCTGGAGTGTTTTGAAAATCTTTTATTCCTATTTCTAAGGATGGAAGTTTAAACACGAAAAAATCTGGATCAGTTTCTGCCATTTGGTTCAATGATTCGCCTATTTGAAGAGGCAAAGAAGGATAGCTCTTCTTGAAAAATTACATCCAGGGAAATGAAAATTTTTCTTGTTCCTGGATGATAACATTTGTAACCTTTTTGTGTTGAAGAATATCCAAGAAAAACACATTTAGTCGCCCTAGGTTCCAATTTCCCTTTATTATATGTGTGAACAAAGGCAGGACACCCAAATACTCTTAATTCCAGATTATTTGAGATTCTGACTTGGGGAAAAAATTGGGATAGGACCTCTATGGGTGCTTGGTTATTTAAAACCTTGGTAGGCAGCCTATTAATACTGTAAATTGCAGTAAGAACAGCCTCTCCCCATTAGTATTTTGGGACTTTATTTTGAAAAAGAAGAGCACGAGTAGTTTGCAAAAGATGACCATTTTTCCTTTCAGCTATCCCATTTTGTTGGGGAGTATAAACGCAAGATGACTCATGCACAATGCCCTGATTTTGGAAGAAATTGGACAGTGTTTGATTAAAATAATCAGAGGCATTGTCAGTCCTAAACCTTTTGATTTTTACTTCAAATTGGGTTTCAATCATTTTCTGAAATCTAGGAAAAACAGTGCTTATATCCGACCTATTTTTTAGCAGAGAAACCCATGTGACTCTAGTGCAATCATCAATAAAAGTAGAAAACCATTTTGCCCCAGTTATATTAGGGATTTTAGAGGGTCCCCATGTATCTGAGTGAATCAAATCAAAGGGTTTTTGGCATCTTTTATCACTCCTTGGATGAAGAGCCCTTTTATGTTTGGTTAATTCACAAACATCACAGTGGAAAACTTCATCATTGAAATCTTTGAAGAGAGTTGGAAACATGACTTTTAAAACAGAAAAGGCTGGATGTCCTAGACAAAAATGGTACATCCAAATTTTATTTTTTATGATTGGAAAGTCTCACTCTTGACATGCATAGTGTTAGGAGAATCAACCCTAGCTTCCTCAAGCTAGTAAAGGCCATCCCTTTCTTTAGCAGTTCCAATTTTCTTCCCTGAAATCTGGTCTTGAAATATACAGTGACTAGGGAAAAAAGCAATTTGACAATTTAAGTCAAGGGTGAGTTTATGAATGGACACAAGACTGGTAGACAACTTGGGCACATGCAGAACATTTTTTAGAAGGATTTTGGGTTTATTTGGACATCTCCATATCCTGCAACAGTGATGGATGAACCATCAGCAACCACAATTTTCTTGTTGCCTGGGCTAGGATGGTAGGAAATAAAATAGGAGGATGAGGGTGTCATATGGTCTGTGGCACCTGAATCCTAAGGGAGGAGTGATACCTGAGAGGGCAAGAGAGGCAAAGGAACTTCCATTTGACCTGAGAGAATCTGGGAACTTCGTTAGCTTCTCTACTTCATCTCGGTTGTGTGCCTCCTTTCTTGAGTCATCTTGGTGAGTTGTGGATATAGTATTCTGTTTGGCTGCTGCACTTTTGACCTTCCCCTTTTAAATTCTGGATTCATCACCAGTTAGAAACAACATGTAGTGGAGAAAAACTGCCACTGAAATGTTTGGCAATGAAGGCCAGAGAAAGATTTTTCAGAATTTTTTGGTATGTGAGAGACATTTTCTGTGAGAAAATGTTTGGGAAGTTTGGCGATAAAGGCCAGAAAAAAAACACTAGGGTTTCAGCTAATGGCAATGAAGGCTGGAAACAACTCTGCGATGAAGGCTAGAGAAAGAGGTTTTGCAATGAAGGCTGAAAGAAAAGATGAGGTTTAGGTTTTGATCTGACCTAAAGCTCTGATACCATGTGTGAAATGATGCTTTCATATTTAACTTCAACACTTCTCAACGTTTAAATACATCTGCTGGGAATCAGCAAAAAGGAAAAAATATTTCCTAAGATCTAATCCCTGATTTGTAGAGGTAATCCCTGATTTCTAGGGATCCTAATCTTTACATGCCTAAAAGAGAAGATATACAAAATAAAAAAGGATATTAACAGGTATTAACAATGATTCTGTGCATTCTAACATATCATGAGACGGTAATAAGTTGAGATAATTGCTATATTCATGTCTCATTACAAAATTGATATCGTAAAAGCAACATGTACATCATGAAACATGAATATCAAGTATTCTGTGTGTCGGGAATAAATAATTGCATTCTGTTCCCTAGCCCATCTTGTGTGCCTTTCCTCGAAGTTTTTGTCGATCATAAACTAATTCTTCTTCTCTCATGAAGGTCTCAGAGGCAGGCGAGAATTTTAGTGTTGGACAACGGCAACTGTTAAGTCTTGCTCGTGCTTTATTACGTCGATCAAAGATACTTGTACTTGATGAGGCAACTGCAGCAGTTGATGTTAGAACAGATGCTCTCATTCAGAAAACCATCCGAGAAGAATTCAGAACGTGTACTATGCTAATCATTGCTCATCGACTGAATACAATCATTGATTGTGACAGGATCATTCTTCTAGATTCTGGAAGGGTATGCAATTGGCATCATCTTATGTTTTCTTGTCCTGTGCCTTCTGGATGACTTATGAGTCATACTTGTACAGGTTGTTGAATATGATACCCCTGAGGTACTGCTACTGAAAGAAAACAGTTCTTTCTCCAAGATGGTCCAAAGTACAGGGGCTGCAAATGCACAGTATTTGCGTAGTTTAGTACTTGAAGGGGAGCGAGAGAATAAGGTGGAAAGAGATGAGAAGCGGCAGTTAGATGGGCAGAGGAAATGGTTGGCCTCTTCTCGCTGGGCTGCTGCTGCACAGTTTGCCTTAGCTGCTAGCCTCAGTTCCTCTCATAATGACCTCACAAGATTGGAATCTGAGAGTGACAACAGCATCCTCAAGAAAGCAAAAGATGCTGTGATAACTCTTCAACAAGTGCTCGAAGGGAAGCACGATAAAGCAATCGAAGAGTCTCTGGAAGAGCGGCAGATTTCTAGGGAGGGGTGGTGGTCAACCCTCTATAGAATGGTTGAAGGTACCTTATATACAGCAGATTGTAATTTCTGTTTCCATAGCCTGTTAGTAACATATTTCTAACTTTGGGGCTCTTTTCGCCTTTTGCGAATTTGGTCAGGTCTTGCTATGATGAGCAGGTTGGCGAGGAATAGGCTTCAACTAGACCATGGTTTTGAAGATCGAGCAATTGATTGGGACCGTGCTGAAATCTGATCTTCTCTGGAGGGATCGAGTTAAAGGCCTCAACCATGATTTGCTTTGTCTTATTAGTTGAAGTCTAGCTTCTGGATTTGTTGATCCCAAAGATGATTTGTTAGGACGGAGCTCATGACATGCATTAAGTTTTGTTTCTGTTCGTTGTAACTTGTACCCTTACAAGGGACCAGGCTTTTCTATTTTCAAGTACTTGAAGTTTCAAGTACTTGAAGTACCAATTTTTTTCTCACTCTGAAATACCAAAAGCAGCGTCGTTTTGGAGGCGACCGTTACTTCACGGTTGCCGTTTCCACGTTCTTCTCCACGATCGGACCGTTTTGGAGAGCCAGTGCGTAACTTCCACTCCTCCTCCTTACATTGCGCCCGGTAGCGATGAACGTCTTCCACCGTCGTCGCAACAAGCATCTAAGTAGCATTTGAGATAAGTCGGCACGCGCTCAAGTTTTTCGTGTTCGAAAGTTATACGTGTGATCCGGTTGCGAGTAGCTTCCAAGTTTTAGGGTTCTTTAGTTTGTGACGCAGGATTCGAAGTTCTTCTTCAACCATGAGTGGGTCAACCAGAAGCAAGAGTAAAAGGAAGGGTGGGGAAGAAGAAGACGTCTTGGCGCGAAGGTATGTTGATTTCTAGACCCCCTTCTAGCCTCCAAAGCGGACGGTGACATACCGGAGGCCCTATAGTTCGTTGATAGTTGAGTTGGTGGGAAAAACATTTTGGTGTATCGGGTTGAAAGTTCATGTGAATATTCTGGATGTTATGTTGGCACAATAGGGTTTAATGTAAATGGAATTAGCGTTAGGCGTGACATATAGCGTTACGAGAAGGTCTAAAAGGGCTACGTTAAATTTAAATACGAGTCGTTTGTTGTAGTCGGCGAGGAATCGAGGCCCCAAATATTTTACATCGTATACTTTAGAGGTCCTTAAGTGATACCACGGCGTTCGTTATGGTCCTAATGTGACACATTGAACTGTGGAGGCACCAAAAGCGTTGCCACGAACCCTTAAGTAGGGACCGAAAAGGCTACGGTGACGATTGAAGGAAGCGTGGTCCTTTACGGATCCACTAAAGTGTGTCGGGTAAAATAACCGAATAGGCCATCAATGAGTCATTTAACTCTCATCGAAGTCAAGCTGGGCGGGGGACCTCGAGGGCACCACAAATGAGCCATGTATCATTTGAGGGTCTAAGGCGCCCTAATGAGGCAGGTTATGGACCACTAAAGCGTTGACAGTGTACATCTTTAGGCACCTAAGGATCGGCCAGCGACATTACGTCACACTTAACGATTACCGGTAACCGTTAAGTGCAGCGATTTGTCCTCCTCCTCGGCCACGAAATACGAGTTCCGGCACTTGCGAAGGTCATGGATGCGATCTTTCGGAGAAGCGACGCGTAGATCGATGGCGGCGGCGGTGAACAACGGCATCGGACTCCCGACTCCGGCCGTCGACTTGAGGACCCAGGTTTGTTGCCCAGTTCTTCTCAACGGTGTGGCGGGCACTTGAGGTTGCGGTTTCTTGTTTCCTCTTTCTTGGGGTTTCTATTGTTACTCATCCGCTAGATGGCTCAGGGTGGGTAGTCGGATGATGGAAATACAAGCTCGGTATTAACCCCGAATGCCTGTGATAAGAGGGAATCGTCGATCAAGCCCGTGAAGTTGGTTGGAGTATTCAGGAATACAGAGCTATACTATGACTTCGAGCGTCTGCCCTTGCATGGCGTGCAATCTGCGTGGCCCCAAAGATGACACACTGGCCGCCTCCTGGCCCCCTAAAATGACACAGTGGCCCAGTATAGGAATAGCGTTCCGTGAAATAACGTATCGCGTTTGAACTAACTTACAACGTCAGACGTACAACGAACAACGTTTCACGCAAGCTGGGGCTTCGACCATATCAGAACATCGAAAATGTGCTTTTGCTTACTCATTTGCACAGTTCTGGTGAAATTGAAATTGGTGAAGGTTGTACGCCAACTACTAAGAAATACTGTGCCCCCTAAAATGATACAGTGGCCGTCTTATGGCCCCCTAAAATGACACAGTGGCCCAGTACAGAAATAGCGTTCCGTGGACTAACGGATCGCGTTTGAAATAACTTACAACGTCGGTCCCTACAACGAACAACGTTTCACGCAAGCTGGGGCTTTGACCATATTAGAACCTCGAAAATGTGTTTTTGCTTACTCATTTCCACAGTTATTGTGAAATTTAAGTTGATGAAGGTTGTCGCCAACTACTAACAACATGTACAATATTTTAGCACTTGTTTTGTAATGGTGGAAAACAAGCATTCATATCAAACATCTTAAGAGTCGAAATTCGCATCATAATGAGCAGTGCTTAAAGTCCATACATATCTAAATAAAACAACCACGGAATCTAGATTACGGGTGATGACTTTAGGTATTGTCTCAAACACTTACTTCAACAAGAGTTAACCTAAGAGGAATCATAAAAATCATTTCCCATACAAAACACTTAAATACACTATATTCTATTCAGTACTAAGATCTAAAACGTACATTATACTTAAATATCAAATAAAAAATACAAAAAGTTCTAAAATTATACAATCGCGCTCAGTAAACATTATTGAATTAAACTACAACGTTAATTGTAACGACTCCAACGCTATTCGGTAACTCTTACACTACACTTTCATCTAGAATGTTCCAGAATGACTAACTTTAGGTGCCTCGTCACGATTTGGGAATTTTGGCGGTTCTAGAATGACTAACTTTAGGTGCCTCGTTAGGGCGTGACCAATATTTCTCGATTAAATGAACAGGTTACAACACTAGGCAAAGCGGCTTTGGCCATTTAACAAGCGGGGTTTTGTCAAGCTGCAACAACATTAAAATTACGTTCTTATGGTTCCACGACGAAAATCGAAAAAACCACCAACCATGATTTCTTTCTATCTGATTCTTTAATACGCTATAACAATGGGAAACATTGCTCCTTTGCATGAATACACCCATTTTTAGCCTCAACATAGGAGAAATACACAAAAAAAACTGACAAAAGTACAAAAAAACTTTAGGTGCTAAAATGTCCAACTTCATTACGTATGGGAAAAGTAATCAATGGTGTAACTTCAAGTTCTTGGGAAGAGAGACAATGTACTTGAAAATAGAAATTGCTGCTTCATCCATGATCCTTTTCCGTCCATTGACCGTTAACTTTAACGGATTTGTGGGAAAAATGATAAAATCAGAAACTCAATTGTTTTAAAAAAAATTAATTACGCTACAAGTTTTTAACTGAATCATTTAGGCACCCCCAACAGTTTTAAACTTACCACTTCGACCCAAACGTTTTAATTAAGCCCAACAACACCCGGCCATTGTCGGGCCGTCGCCGACGGAAAATGTCAGAAACGCAAAAAAAAATAGCTGGGAACATAGATTAGGACCTAGGATAGTCGGATCCCGGCACAGGGCCGTCGGATCGTAGCCCAAGGCCGGCGTTCCTAGGCCCCGATCTACGTTCCCGGCTATTTTTATGCGTTTCCGGCGGTGGCCGCTGGTGGCAGTGGCAGCTGTTCGGTGGTGGTGGCGGCGGCCCAACAGTGGTTAAGTGCTGTTGGGGTTAATTAAAACATTTGGGTAGAAGTGTTAAGTTTAAAACTGTTAAGGGGTGCCTAAATGGTCAAGTTTAAAACTTGGGATGTAAGTAAATTCTTTAAAAAACAAATGGTTGCTGATTTTATCATTTTTCTCACAAATCTGTTAAACTTAACGGTCATTGCACTGAAAATGACCATGGATGAAGAAAAAACTTAAAAACATACTTTGTGCTCTCAAGTTGAACCGAGGTCAGATCTTGCATCCTCATTACAGCTCAACTTTGCGCATGAGAATACTCTCTTGTGGTGTGGGAGTGACGAATCATGTCTTGGTTCATGACAGTTAAACTCCATGATATTGCAACACACCCAAAACTAGTCCAATCTCACGAAAGAGACAATATATAGAATCAAAGCGTGCCACTCACATAAGCATATCTTCATAATCTCAAGTCGAAGGACTACGTGTACTATGATCCATGAGAAGCACTTATGATGTTCACACCACGATTCTTGTAGTGCTCTTAAACAGGTCGATCCAATACATAGATTCTCTCGTATGTATTCAAAAGTAAGCATTCACAATTCCCATGTGAATCTTTCCTTATGCTAGCTCAAATGTGTTATAGCAACCTACTTTCACTATAACACCTTGACTGGGGATATTTAGGAATATTGATATATTCCAGGTTTAATATATTGTGTTATTTGATTAACGCACAAATTCAAACTAACACAATAATCGAACTATAAATAACATGATTCATGTCCAAAACCACATCACCGAGGATTGGCTTTTGGGCATTACTCCTACACCTTGTGCCTAAATGATTATCAATGCACATAATTAAGCAATCTAGCATCAAGTTTAAACAACAAATTAACCTTGGACAACAGCTAAATTCAGATTTATACCATGCCAAAAACCTAAAAGTTCACCCAAGCATATATAAGCTTACCTATGCTCCCTTATGGTCCTAGCATCTTCCATAACATCACTTAACACTAAAATTACTCCCAAAAGAGCTAAAATTCATGGAAACCCAATAAGAAAAGTAGATTCATCTATCTCAAACTCAAACACAAAGAGAATAAACTAATTAACTCAATTAAAGATGAAATTAAGCTTCAACGTTTTCAAAGAGAAGAAGTTGCTGGAGCTAAAGCTCTTTTGTTTCACGCACAGAACATGTGGAGATGGGGATCGGCGCGCCGGCAGCTGGAGAGCACGCCAGAGGCTTTGGTGCGGCTGGACAGCTCCCTGGGAGGCCGAATTGAAGCAGGCTGGGTCTAGATTCAGCGCTGCAAGTCTGCTGAAATTGGTGGTTGGCGACGGCGCTTCGCGGCGGAGTCGTTCTGGGGAGGAGCGTCAGTAGTAGGGAGTTCCGTGGCAGCGCTACAACGGCTGGTTGAGGCGGACTTCAGGCCGGATGGCGTCACCGAGTTCGCATCGGGTTCCACGAGTCCCGCCAACGATTCGTAGCGATTCGGTTCTTCCGACGGTCGCTAGGGGTCATGAAGGCTAGGAGGAGGTCGCCGGTGTTCTTGGATGGCATAGACCAAAAACGGAAAGAGACGAGTAGTTTCGATTTTATTTTGGTGGCATAGGTTTGCACTAGACCTAAAAAAAGAAAGAAAAGAAAAGAAAATGATCAAGAAAGAGTAGAGATGGATGAGAAGGTAGTAGCATGGTTGAGAAAACCGGACCGGCCGGTCGGACCGGTTGGACCGCGAACCGGTGGCCTGTCCGGTCCGGTTTCGGTTTTTGAGGCCTCTACTTAGAAACCGGTGAAAACCGGTGGAAACGGACAAAACCGGCGAATCGGTTGAACCGGAAACCGCCGGTTTTCAAGATAAAAAGTTTTAACAAAAATTAAAAATTTTTATTTTACATTTTTAATGCTCATTGTAATTTTAAAGCATATATGTGCTAACTATTTTGAGTTTTGATGGATATATGTTCTTGAGTTTATTATAAATTACTTATTTACTTTAAGATGAATGATAAATGTTAGATATCCCGCGTATTTAACTAATCTGGTTGAGCGGTGTTCAATCGATCGAAGCCGTCGAAGTGAGCCGTGGCGTGAGCAGTTTTGTTTAGGTTCGGTTTATAAGCATGGGTAGCAGTAGCAATCAGAGTGGCTACTTGTAATTTTATCGATTACTTTAAGTGTTGACTTTCGTCATCAATGACGCTTGAAATTCTGAATCTACTAAGGACACAAATGCTAGTTTGCCTCTCTGTGGGGTAGATCACATTTTTTTTAATGCTATTTTCTTAGTCACACAGACATATTCTACTGGATTCAGTTGCTGACAATACTTTGACTTCCATGTCTGTTATGGAACTCAGCATTATTGCAGTCTATAAATCCGAGTTGGGTGCAGTCTACAGTTGGGTATTTCTCGATGACTGTAGTTGAGATCAGTACTCCTCTGGTAACTTCTCAAACAGCTGCCAGACGAGAGTGTAAAGAGTTGGGTCCGTTTTGACAACATCCAGAGTGATAGTTGTTACTTATTATGGCTGTGGAGCCATTGGTTTGGTTTTGCCGACCAGCGGCAAATGGGCTCTGGGCGGACACTGCTGATAGCGTTTTTGGTGCATACACTCCTTGTGCTATGGACACCGTGGTGATATCCATTTCCCATCTTGCTCTTTTAGGCATTTGTCTCTACCGAATATGGCTGATCAACAAGAACTCGAAGGCTCAGCGGTTTCATTTGAGGTCGAAGGTCTACAACTACGTGCTGGCATTGTTGGCTGCTTACTCTACTGCTGAGCCTCTATTCCGGTTGGTGATGGGTCTTCCAGTTTTTTCCTTGGAAGGCGAGACTAGCCTTGCACCTTTTGAGGTCAAATTTTTCTATATGTTTCCTCGAATTCAATAACTTGTTTTGGCGTATATAGTATACAATCTGCAGCATTCACTGGTTTTAAGGGGAAACGAAAAGGTTTTCTTTGTTTTGGACCCACAACAGGGCCATTCCATTTGCCGGTTACTGCGTGGTGATTGTTCTTCTTTGTTTGCTATTTTCATTCTATGAAGTTACAAGCATAAAGTTCAGGTGGACACTTGGTACTTGGTAGCAGCCTTGGCTTTTATCTCAAATGCAACAAAATTATGCAATATGTGTATCAATTAGACTTGTATTTCCTTGGGTACTTGAGCTCACTATTCTGCTTTCACCTGTCTCAGGCAACTTCCTTGATTATCGAGGCTCTTTCTTGGTGCTCGATGTTTGTTATGATTGTGTTAGAAACTAAAGTCTACATTCTAGATTTTCGGTGGTATGTGCGATTTGGAGTTATATATGTCCTTGTAGCAAATGCTGTTCTGCTCAATTTGACTCTCCCAATGAGGCAGTTGTATGGCAGGTTAGCCATCCTGCTTTCAACTCAATTTATTCATGGCAGTTGTATGCCTAATAAGCGAATGCTTTTTGTTTTATTTTATAGCCCAAATCTCCATGTGTTGTTATTCTGAGTTGTTTATACTACTAAGATTCTTCCATTATCCGGTCATTTGCCGTGAAGGATTGGTTATTGTATTGTGTAGTGAATTAGTTGAAGCACAAAGTTTAATTGTTACATACAGATGAACATCCCGAATTTTTTTTTATCAAAAAGAGAGAAATAAGATGCATGTCTTCAGTTTATCTTTTTTGTTCGTTTGGATAAGCATGAGGTTTGTTGTTATTGTTGATTAAAACTGGCATAGTCTAATTTGTTTATTAGGAAGTCTTAAGTTAATTATGTCTGCCATTTTGTTCAGGTTAAAGCTTGAAGATGGTGAATCCATATATATTCTTTTATGAACTCGTTCAGTAGTTAGTGCCTATCAATAAATAAGGACCCCGTTTGGGAAATAACTGTTTCAATTAACTGTAGCATTTTAGATAATTTTTTAATGGTTAAGATCAAACAACTAACAACTAAACTCAAAAAGCTACCGTTGATAGCTTTTTCAAAACGTAACAGCTACTTTGAAAAGGCTGTTGCCAAACACAGCCAAGATCTGGCATTGTCATGTTAGCCAAGTTCGAGCCTTTAAAATAAAAGTTTTACCATGTTAGCAGTAACCTCAATGAGAAAAAAGTTGCAGTTGCAAGAGAAAGTGGATGTAACTAGATAAAATTTAAATCAAACATGCAGGCTCACCAAGCATGTGGTGTTCTGTTTGATTGCACGAATGGTTACTTCAATCATGAAAGAGTTGAACTTGTTAAATCTTCTGAATATTTTATTTACTGTTGCAGATCAGTCCTCTATTTATGCCTAAGTGCTATAATCTGTCAGGTACGTTTGGATTTTCTGTCTTCTAAGTTACTAGTCTTTCATCATCACTTACTTTGGACTGTAGGAGAAACTGCTGCCCACACAAGCGAATGAATGTAGAAACCACAATGTTCATTGAAACAATGTTGTTAAGAAGTGGACTTTAAACATGCCCATAGTAATAGGAGTTGAATGCTAATTGCTTCAATAGTGAAATGAGTTTGAAGAAGTGTTGGTAAGGCGATGAGTAGGCTTTGGTCAAAGTTCAAAGCATTGCTTTACTCACTCCCATTTAAACACCCTATAGAAGATAACTGATAGGGTCCCCTGGGTCACTTAGAATTTTTGTCTACTTTCTACTTGCTTTTTAATTGTTTATTCTTTCATTTTTTTATTTTTGTCCCTTTCTTTCTGTTACCTTTTAGACCGTTGCTTAGTTTGCCTTAAAGCCAAAGATGTGTGTGTGTGTCTGTGTGCGTGCGTGCGTGTGTGTGTGTGTGAGTGTGTATTAGTTGATGGAAACATGAAATATTTGAGTATCTTTTCGGCCAAAATCTTCTAGGGGTTAAAATATCTTGGCATTGTCATCGACAAAGCAACTTATCTTCAGTTAATCTTTGTTTATTTGGTGGTCTGCTGCTTGTTTCTCTATTAAATCTTTTCCTTCAGGTTTTATTTGGTGGTCTGCTGCTTGTTTACTTCCCTCACCTGAATCCCTGCTCTGACTATGTTATGCTGCAAAATGATCATCTTAAAGATGATGAATATGAAGCACTTCCTGAAGCAGAGCATGTATGTCCGGAGAGGCATGTCAGTTTACTGTCAAGTAAGAAGTTGTTATTAGATTGCCATTGTTAAAAATTTCAGTGCAGGACACATTTTATAAAAATAATGCATTGTCCCAAAAAAGGTGACACTTCAGCATGATTTGACTTACAACATTGTCTAGGCCAATTTGTAAATGAACTACACAAATGTTTTACTTCATATGCATATGATAGGTTGCATCTTGTAATTATTGTAATAGTCTTCTCTCGAAATCTTTTAGTGAATATTGAGGCTACTTTTGGTTTTTTTTAATTTAGTGGATTAATCATTTGACTTAATCATGTATATTTTTTTTGATCAGCAAAATGAAAACTTCTATATTAAAAAAGAAAAAGAAACAGATCAACCCCCTTCCCCTGAGGAAAGGAAAGAGGGGAAGAGATACTAGAACACTCCATCACTAACAAGCCCTACAGTAAGCAAAATATCAAACAGAACTCCAAACAAACCCAAACTCGCTGCTTGAGCGACCTGATTTAACACTTCAAAACTTAGGACCCAAGTGG
The DNA here is from genome assembly GCA_024586325.1 of Stellera chamaejasme. Lineage (NCBI taxonomy): Eukaryota > Viridiplantae > Streptophyta > Magnoliopsida > Malvales > Thymelaeaceae > Stellera > Stellera chamaejasme. The sequence goes on from CM044986.1 coordinate 30,235,639, forward strand.
GTTAATGAGCCACTCGGACCATCCCATATTCATTCCAGATGACCTATTTCCAATCCAAAGAAGAGAGGTGGCTTGAATTTCTGATAGAATTGCCAGTGAACTCCAAGAGATCTGTTGTATGGCCATTTTATTCCTTGTTTTCCAAATCGCCCAAGCGGTGGTATAGACAATTGCTCTGAGGCGTTCCTGGATCTTTGCTGTAAGACCGCCAATGAGAGTGTGTGAGACTAGCTCCAGAGGGTGTAGTAGCAGTAGTTGAGAAATACCGCACCAAGCTTCCACAGACCGCCAAATGTGTGTGGCATAATGGCAAGATAGAATTGCGTGAATTACCGTCTCCTGCTCGCGTCCACATATCGGACAGTCCAGATTCTGCAATGGAACACCACGGTGCATGAGGTTTGGTCTTGTGGGGATGAATCCATATATCGCTCGCCACACAAAAACATTGACTTTGCGCGGGACCAATCTACATCACCTCAGCTCATTTGCGTAAACTGTTGTGCTGCGAGTATCGACCATATCTGCTACATATTTGCCTTTGTCGAAGGACCAACACCATGTGTCTTTGGCATCTGGAATAGGTTTTACCCCCGACTTAATCATGTATATGACGAATTATTTACAATTCTGTTAGAGTATGATTGACGTACAGTTAATAAAGTAAATTGACTTACTCCAGGATAAAACGTAAATAGTTTTTCACATACATGGACTTGTCCCCTGGTTTAAGCTGTTTATTATGAACCAGATGAGTAGTTAATTTTATGATTTTCAGGTATGTGCTAAATAGTTTCAACAAGGCTCTCCAGTTTTTTGTTTTATCAGTTGGATTTGTCCTTTGATTAAACTGGTGATCAGAAAGTTTTACAGGAACTGTGAACATTGTTTATAATGTTCTTGTAGGAATATATTTTGGATGGGTCACTCCTCTACTGAAGCAAGGTTATAGGAGACATATCAATGAAAGGGATGTTTGGAAGTTAGATACATGGGATCAGACAGAAACACTAGTTCAGAAGTTTGTGCTCAGTTGCTTATCTTGACTTTGCTTCTCAAAAGATATTGTCCTAGTTTCTAAAATACTAGAAAACTCTTGTAATTTGCAGGTTTCAAAGATGTTGGGTCAAGGAAACACAGGGATCAAGACCATGGCTTTTAAGAGCTCTGAATAATAGTCTTGGAGGACGGTACTAATTTACAGCTGTTTTGATATAATGTTTTCATTTGTTCATATATTTAAGGAGAGTGTGGTGGTTTAAATATGGGACATTTTTTGTTCTACTTTCTGCATTAGAAACATAAGTTAATCAGAGTGGCATGAAACTAATATAACATACAATAACTTTCATGTTTATTCTTGGTTTAGCTTTTTCTTTTGCCAATCTCTTTGTTACATGACGTTAAACTTTTATGTTTGGTGTAAAGTTTATTTAATTATGTTCATCTGTGTACAGGTTCTGGTTGGGAGGAATTTTCAAGGTAAAGATGTTGTTTCCATGTCCCTTTGTTTCTAATGTGTTAAGTTAACAGAGGAATACTTTTTGGTCTTTAAATGGTCTGACGTGCTCTTTTAGCTGTTTAATGCACATATTTTGAAAAGTATTCTGACTTCTTAATTATGAATTCATTTTTTGTACATGAATATATTCTTATACATAGTTCATTTTTTGCATCCAGTCAAATGTTGGAAAACTTAGTTGCCTCTATTGTGTTTGTTTTCGTAGAGGTTGAATGTGCAGAATTCGGTATGGCTTGACAGCTGATTTGTGTGGGATTAATAACAAAAAACGAGTATTTCTGTTTTTAAGATCGTGTGATTGGATCCGCGGATGTTTTACTTCTTTTTTTATCTAGAACCAAATCCATCAAAAGCTACTCCCTCTATCCCAAAAAAGTTGTCCAATTTGACTTTTGATGTTGTGTTTGATTCAAATTATTGTTAGGAAAAACCTGTTAATTTTTTTTAACAATGTATTTAGAAAGTATAAACTGTGATTTGTTATTTGGTTATAAATTATTTAACTTTCTATATCAAAATATTGAAGAAAACATGCATAGATTATATGTGGAAAGCAAAATGGGTCATGTTTTTTGGTACCGAGGGGGTGATATCTATTGTACTTATAATGATTGATTGTCTGAAGGTTATATATTTTTATCTCGCTTTCTGAAAATGTCAGCCATGTGAAAGTTGAAGGAAGTTCTAATGAATGATTGTCTTAAGGTAATACATTTTGATCTCATTTTACATCCAATATTGTAGATTCTCTGTGACCTCTGTCAGTTTGTGGGGCCTGTTTTATTGAACCGCCTACTTACGGTTAGTGCATCACCTTCTCTTACTGTGTAGAAAGCTACTTCCTCATCCTCTCATATTTGTCCCATGTAGTATGCCTCATAAACATTTTAAGAATGCGGTTGTAGGAATAGCCTTTGGTACTCGTTAATTAATGCATACACTAACGGGCTTTCCCTGATGAGGGGGTAAAATTGAAGGATTTCTAAATTTTCACAAGTGTCATATATTTTGGGAAAAATAGAATATTTGAAGTTCAATAAATGTCATGGACCAGAGGTAGTGCTTCTTCTTACGATTTAGTGGCACATAAATCATGCTGCTGTATATTTGAATAAAGAGGCTTCTTTTCTACCTTCCTTATAAACTCCAGGTACAAATAACATTTATTTAAGAATTTATTCACAAGAAACCTATGCAGAGGCTTCTTATAGCTGTATATGTTGCATTTCTGGCAAAGTTTCCGTGAACCAAGCATTACTAGATGATCATAACATTTAGAATTTTTCCTTCATATGCAGTCAATGCAACGGGGGGACCCTACTTGGATTGGTTTCATCTATGCCTTCTTAATATTTTTGGGTGTGGTACGCTTCGTTCCTTTGTCCTCTCACAAGTTAAAAATCTGATAATGGACCTTTTTTTTTTGCTTTCTAGTTTCGACTTTAAACCTATTACCTGCATAAAATAACAGCATACTTGGCTGGCTCTCTACCCACAACTTCAAATTTTCCATCCACACTATCTTGCAAACCCATAGTTAGCTCTCTTTGCATGAAGGACCTTTTGTTAAAGAATCTGCCCGAGTTCCTGATTTTATACCTTCATATTTGCACTTTAATTACTTATTTGATATGTTGATCCACATATTTCTGGCGTTGTAATAGTGACTGTTTCATTTGCACAAAACACCAACAGTGGCTGAGTCCTATATCTGAACAAACTTCAAGAGAAAAAAGATGCGTAGAACATTTTTTTTCATTTTCTCTTTTAACCCTTTTTGTTTTTGTACCAGCGTTTATGTGAAGCTCTTAAGCAACAATAAAACGTGATTTGGTGAAAAAAGGATAAAGAAACAATATTCAGCTCTTGCTGAAGTTTGTGCTTCTTTTAGTTGATTATGAACTATGAAGTCAGTTTGCCACTTCCCCAACCCCAATCCTTCAGAACCATTTTCTGGTTTTGAAAATTTTAGTAGCAGTTGCAATTCTGTTTCATCATTAACTTTTGAAGCCAGAATCTTATGTTTCTTTGTTTTATTAAACAGTTATGTTGTGCTAATGCCATAAATTAAACTTGTTTCTCAGTCTTGTGGTGTGCTATGTGAAGCCCAGTATTTTCAGAATGTTTGGCGTGTTGGTTTCCGACTACGATCAACTTTGGTAAAGCATTTTCTAAACTTCAAGAAGATTGTTATTATATTTCCTTTAAGTGGTTTTCGTGGAGCTGAATGGTTGCTCAAGTCAAGATCGGGCATTTAGAACTCTAAGTTAAATTGCAGGTTGCCACCATATTTCACAAATCTCTCAGGCTAACTCATGAGGCTCGAAGAAATTTCCCATCTGGAAAGATAACAAATATGATGGCAACAGATGCAAGTGCACTTCAGGTAATTGTTCTTTTTTATTCATTTGAGAATGTTCCTATATTGTTTATTGTAGTATTCAAGAATGGACACTTCTCAAAGGAAAATGAAAAAAAAAATTTGAAGAGAAGAAAAAGAAACAGCTAGAAACATATTTTATAGGGCTTTCTGTATGGACACTTCTCAAAGGAAAATGAATCTCTGCTGATGAAACCGTAGACAATTGCTTATTGACCAAATATCTGGTTCCCAATTCGGTGTGATTCTTGTTGGTTACAGTCATCTTGACTTGACGGAATTGTTTCATCTTTTATGTACGAAAAGTTATGTAGAGAAATGCATCAGCAGATTTGTTGAACTGTCAGTTAATTTTTCAATTGCTGTCTCTTCTGAAAAGTTGGTCGACATAGAAACTTGTTATTGAAGTTCAAACTTCCAATTTCAACCGAAAATAAATAGTAACCTGATAAAATTGATGCCTTCATAGTCGACAGATCTGGTATATCATTGGAAATACCCCTCCCGTTACTATTTCCTATCACTTTTAGTGGAAAATAAAGTTCCAGTCTGTAGCACTAAAATGCTTCCCTGTGCATTCAGAAAATTTGTCAACAACTTCACAATTTGTGGTCATCTCCATTCCGAATCATTATGGCTCTCGTCCTTCTTTACCAGCAGTTGGGTGTATCTGCACTTCTTGGAGCAGTAATACTAGTTCTCACAGTCCCTCTACAGGTAATAAGTCCACTGATTCTACTGCACTTGCTTTTATACTTTCTTGTGCTTCAGCTACATATTTGTTTATCTCTGATTCTATCTTATGAACTTGTTTAAATCTCAAGAGGAACAGTGAGATAGCAGTAATGTGATAGGAAGATGTCCTTTTCCTTATATTTGTGAATTACTGGGGGAACAAGTTTTTAAGTAGCAAAATGATGCCTTTGCTAATTTATTTTTATAGACTGTTATCATCAGCAACATGCGAAAAATGACTAAAGAAGGCTTGCAATGGACAGACAGGAGAGTCAATCTCATGAATGAAATTTTAGCTGCCATGGACACTGTGAAGTATGTTGATCATGAACTAGTACCCTTCATTTCTCTGGTTGTTTTGGAGATCCTGATGATGATTTTCTGGATCTCTTTGGGAATTGTTTCAGGTGCTATGCATGGGAGAAGAGCTTCCAGATCAGAGTTGAAAACATTCGCGATAATGAACTATCCTGGCTTCAGAAAGCACAGTTATTATCTGCAGTATGACATTAGCCAATATAATTTAAATCTCACTGGATGTCATATATACTTATATAGGGCCTAAGGATTCTAGCTGCATTTCTTTCACTATTGTTAATCATTTCAAATTTCACAATTTAGATGTACTCTGCATTGCATAGAAGCTTTGACAACCATGTGAGTATGTAGCTTTGATGCATCCTGATTTTTGTTTACTGTGTAGAGTCTCATGTATGTCTTTCTAAGTTCTTGTTAAAGTAACTCATGTCTCTGACACGTGTTATGTTTGCTTGGGGACTTAAGAGTTTGTTTGTTGTCTTTGTACGGGTAATTCTGTGCATGTGGTATGTATGTACTCTTCGGCGATAAATATAGGCCACAAGCAATGTTGAGCTGCATTACATACACTCCTTAGGCTAGCCTATATTCTTATTTTCTCTTCTCATGATAACTGTTTTAAATTTCGATGCAGTTTAACAGCTTTATATTGAATAGCATACCCGCTTTGGTCACAGCAGTTTCATTTGGAGCATTTACTTTGCTGGGTGGCGATTTAACACCTGCTAGGGCGTTTACATCACTTTCTCTGTTTTCAATGCTACGATTTCCCCTCAACATGCTTCCTAACTTGTTAAGCCAGGTTTGCCAACTTTCATATATTAATTACTCTTATAAGATTGTGATATGGCGATTGTATAATCTAAAATGATTCATTTGACTGGTAGACCTGATCATTACAGCATTCTGCATGGAACCTTGACTTAGATTTTTTAGAGTTTCTTAGTATTGCTGGCGATGTGAAGTCTTGAAGTTTAAAAGTGTTTTGCTATGATAAACAGCACCAGTTAAGACAAGAGTGCAATTTGGTAAGACATGTTGCAGTTCAGTGGTAAGACATTTTTCTTAGTCTGCATTTTATATTTGCCTCAGGTCGTCAGTGCAAATGTGTCATTGCAGCGCCTTGAGGAGCTATTTTTAGCAGAAGAGAGGGTTTTATTGCCGAATCCACCTAATGAACCTGGACTTCCAGCAATCTCAATCAAGGATGGATACTTCTCTTGGGATTCAAAGGTCATATTTCTTTCTTCAGTCTTGGTTCTTAGAATCTTTGGTGAATTTATAGTCTACTGTGTGATACTTAAATGGACTAAGGGGGTCATTATACATTTACGCTGCCAGGGGAAGATAAACTTTACTAGGTTTGTCCCTTTATTAATTCCACAGGTGGGGATTCTAGTTTTGATCTGGATTGATTAATTTGTTTAGTGGTCAAAAGCACATGATCATGTTGAGGATTTAGTGTTGCTTTAGGTTGTGCTATGCCCTTCACAAGGTTTACACGTAAAGATTTAAGTGTGGAAAATTATAACACGTGGAAACACTGCAAATTGCACACTCAGATCAAATATTGTGCTTGTGATTCGTACTTCATGTAATCTTCACTGCTCTTAGGGCGTGTTCACTTGTGGGGAAAAATTATCCCATCAAATCAACCATTTTCTTCCCATCTTTTCCTTTCACAAGCCTCACATCAATTTTCAAAGACACCCACTTTTTCTCCACAAAGCTTTTTTTTCTTCCAAGTGAACACGCCCTTAATTAAGCTGATCACTAGGCTCTGTTATTTCCCAGTTTGATTATCAGATTTTTTTCTTCAGATTTTACACTGCCCATCAGTTTTTACACACTACCTTTTACACTTACTGTCTCCCAATATATCTAATATCAGGTTTTCTTCTCCTCAATGAAACACACCGTAGATGCGCATCTAGCAGGCAATAATACTCTGTCTCTATTTAATTAATATGTTTTCTTTTGCATGAAATCCCAAGATTATTGATACGTTTCCTTTTGGGGAAACTATTCTCTACGTAATATACCATATAATCCTTACTTCAACTCTCTTTCCATTGATTCAGCACAACTTCCAATAAAGTTTACTTGCACTGCATAAATTCTGCACAATCTTCAATAACCTTAAAATGTTTCAACTATATTTTTGAAGGGCAAGTTTGGTAAAATGTACGAGTCTTCTACTTCAGTCAATATTTCTTTTATAGTTTTTCGTCAACTAAGGATGTGCTATGTTATTTTGCTTTCTTTTAGGCAGAAAAGCTTACGTTGTCTGGTATCAATCTGACCGTGGAAGCTGGTAGTTTGGTTGCTATCATTGGTGGAACCGGGGATGGAAAAACATCACTATTATCAGCAATGCTTGGGGAACTGCCTCCTTTGGCAGATGCATCAGTTATCATTAGAGGGACTGTTGCTTATGTTCCACAAGTTTCTTGGATTTTTAATGCTACTGTAAGTGGGGGGAAAAAAGAAGCTGATTCCATTTGTGCGATATTCTTCTTCAGTACAGTAAAGAGATTTTGAAATCAAATTATATAAAAACACCCACTGTTGAACTAGAAATCCATCTTTGTCATTGTCACTGCATGAAATTATATAAGATTGTGATTTTCCTTGCAGGTACGTGAGAACATATTATTTGGCTCTGGCTTTGATAGAGAACGATACTGGAAGACCATTGATGTTACTGCCTTACAGCATGATCTTGAGTTACTTCCTGTTAAGTGAATTTAAGACTTTATTCTACGAATCGACTACCGCTCGTTATGGATTGTCCCTGTAATTATCTCAGGCAATTTTGCAGGGCAATGATCTGACAGAAATTGGAGAAAGGGGAGTCAATATTAGTGGAGGGCAGAAACAGAGAGTTTCTATGGCTAGAGCTGTCTATTCAAATTCTGATGTCTACATATTTGATGACCCTTTAAGTGCCTTAGATGCACATGTTGCCCAACAGGTATACAATCCTTGCTTTTTCTTGACTACCACAAGAACACTGCCACTTACATTTTCTGCATAAGAACCTCCTGATCCGCTGCTTATTTACTGTTGAACTCACTTTTTTTCTTTTAATCAATTTGGTTAAGTCTGTAATGCATGAAGAAATTTAAAATTTCCTAGATTAAGTGGCCTCTTAGCTCTAGTTTTCTTTTCCATTTGTTCTAGCCCAACATTACTCCATAATATTTTTGCCTTTATGTATTCCAAACATGGGAAGTTTGTTTCCCAGATCAGTAGACTGCCATTTACAATATAGATGACAACTTCTGACATTTGTTTACTGTGAAAACCCCACATGGTTAATTAAGGAGTTTATGTTATCGTGATTTATTGTGGTGAGCCCTGTATCCATTGCTACAGAGTTTTTTTTTTGAACAGCTAACAATTCTCATTCAAATAAGAAGTGAATACAACAAGAACAAAAGCAAAAATATAAAAAGGTCGGCAAACAAGTAGCCCCATGAGATAGGGGGCAACAGAGCTAGCCTCCCAACACCTTCCATCAAAAACTGAACAACCCACACCCTTGCAGATCACACCCCACCGACCAAAGGCCTACAAACCAACTACCCCATCCCAACTGCTGCTCTCAGAAGAGGGTCTTGAAGCCAATCCACCCATGACAGGTTCAGCTTCCTGTCTCTGCTAGAAATCCAGAGAAAGGATAGCACCTGCACATCATAAAAGATTGCATCCGCTCTCCAAGGGGAATTCTGCATCACAACCTTATTCCGCGCCTTCCATATCGACCACATCGTAACATAAGCGATAGCTTGCCACACCTGGCCCAGTTTTGGAGGCCCTTGCTTGAGGAAAGAGTCCTGGAGAATGTCCGTAACAACCTGCAGGTTAGAGACATCCGTATTGCACCACCTAGCAACTGCACACCAAATCTCCGAAGCCCAGGGACACCGCACCAGCACATGGTCCGGGGTCTCGACTGACGCTTCACAGAGCGGGCAATTGCTAAAGAGTTTTGGGTTTAATGACAACTTAGCATTTGTCAAGCTGTAAGCCTCAGTATGATAAGTTCAATAAGCTTATCATGTCTTCGTTGGGCTCTCATTGTGAAATAAGAGAGGAATAGTATTAAAAAAAATCACAAATAAATGAGGCCAAAGAGTTTGAAACAGATTCTTGTTTTTTCTAGATATTTATGCTTCCATGCTAGCTCTATGTATCATAATTCTTAATAGTTCTACTGTGATAATATGCAGCTTATCTGTAAACACTAACATTCTTGAAGCTTTATAAATTGTCTTTTTGTATTTCAATTCTGAATAGTTCCCATATGATTATGACCAGCTTATTTGTAAACGCTTACAATCTTGAAGCTTTCACAAATCTTGCCAATATTGCATGTTTATCACAGGTTTTTAGTAAGTGTATTAAAGAAGAACTGCAAGGAAAGACCAGGGTACTTGTTACAAACCAGCTACATTTTCTTCCTCACATGGACCGGATATTCCTTGTATCTGAAGGTACCATCAAAGAAGCGGGAACTTTTGAGGAGCTCTCAGAAAATGGCACACTGTTTCAAAAATTGATGGAAAATGCTGGCAAAATGGAGGATATTAATGAGGCAGGAACAGAGAAAGGACAGAGAACTGTCCAGAAAAATTCTGAACTAGCTGCTAGTAACATAGTTGAGAGGAATGACTTGGCAAAAGAGGCAATCAATGCAAAAAAGGGTAAACTTCGGAAATCTGTGCTTGTAAAGCAGGAAGAGAGGGAAAAAGGTGCTGTCAGTTGGGATGTTTTGAAGAGGTATAGTGGCAGGATATCATTAACAATACCATTTTCATGTTGCAGATTTACCCCTTCTAGAATGTTCTTAGTTGTTAAGAGCTGATTGATCAGAGAGGTGCTTCAGCTGATACTTTAGAAGCATTCATTACTTGTCCATAGTCCAGTTTTAATTTGCTTTCTTGAATTGTAATGTGAATCTGAAGCTGGTGCAATCTCATGTGTAATGTGCTTTGTTTGCAGGTACCAAAATGCACTTGGAGGAGTAATGGTGGTTATTGTACTTTTTACATGCTATTTGTCAACTGAGATTTTAAGAATTTCAAGTAGCACCTGGTTAAGTAATTGGACAAATCAAAGCACTTCTAAGAGCTACAGGCCTGGATACTACATACTCATTTACTCAATGCTAGCATTTGGTCAGGTGTGCCTTTAGCCAGCACTAGTTTATTTCTATTCCCATTATCGCTATCTCCCAACTTGTTTTTCTGTTTCATCATACCATGTTTCCCTCTTGACTTACTCCAGCATATTCTAGTCTTAGCTTTTGTTTCCTCAAAGGACAGGGTTGACTATACAAAACTTGTACATGTTTTAACCACAACTTGATTCAGGTACTCCTGACACTTATGAACTCATTTTGGTTAATCACCTCTGGTCTTCATGCCGCAAAAAGATTGCATGATGCCATGCTTGCTTCAGTTTTAAGAGCTCCGATGCTATTCTTCCAGACCAATCCACTTGGACGGGTTATCAACAGGTTCTCAAGGGATATTAGTGATATTGATCGTGACGTTCCAAATTTTCTGAACAACTTTCTGGGTCAACTATGGCAATTACTTTCGACTTTTGCTCTGATAGGAATTGTGAGCACATTTTCATTGTGGGCCATTTTGCCACTCCTGATCTTGTTTTATGCAGCCTACATATATTACCAGGTATTGTTCTTAGTGATTTAAAAATATTGTTAGTATGCTTCTCGTTGTTTCAGATGATATAGTCCTAACTATTTGCTTTTTCTTCCTTCTTTTTTTCGTGTGACCAATCTCTAGATCATTAGATACAAACTCATATCACGAGGTCTTAAAAGTTTTGATCTTGTACATTGTTTAATGGCAGTTAAATGCAACTTGGATTGATGAAGTTTTGTGTCTTTATAATACTGAGGTCTCACCTATTGCCAATTGGTTTTAGGCTGGATAATTTAACCAAAGCCTTGCAACCATGTTGCTTTCATGCTAATGCTGTATTTCTTTTATATTTGTAGACCACAGCTCGTGAACTAAAACGGTTGGATTCTGTTACCAGATCCCCAGTCTATGCTCAATTTAGTGAAGCGTTAAACGGCTTATCAACCATTCGTGCTTATAAAGCATATGAACGGATAGCTATTATTAATGGAAAGTCTATGGATAATAATACCAGATTCACTCTTGCAAGCACAAGTTCAAATCGCTGGCTTAGCATAAGATTGCAGACATTGGGAGGTATCATGATTTGGCTGACAGCAACATTTGCAGTTCTAGAGAATGGAAGAGCAAAAAACCAGACAGCATTTGCATCGATGATGGGCCTACTTCTCAGCTATTCTTTAAACATTACCAATTTATTAAGTAATGTTCTAAGGCAGGCAAGTAATGCTGAGAATAGTTTAAATGCTGTAGAGCGTGTAGGCACATATATAGATTTGCCTTCAGAAGCTCCAAATGTTATCCCGGACAGTCGCCCCCCGCATGGTTGGCCTTCAAGAGGATCAATAATGTTTGAGGATGTTGTCTTGCGATACAGGCCAGAACTTCCTCCAGTATTGCATGGATTATCATTTTCTGTTTCTTCAAGTGAGAAGCTAGGAATTGTTGGAAGAACTGGTGCAGGGAAATCTAGCATGATCAATGCATTATTCCGGATTATAGAACTAGAAAGAGGAAGAATATTAGTTGATAGTTGTGATCTTGCTAAATTTGGACTGACAGATTTGCGGAAGGTCCTCGGTATCATACCACAGTCACCAGTCCTGTTCTCAGGTACCAGAGTTAATTTTGAGTTTTAGCTAATTTCAGTTAGAAAAAGAAGCAAAAATGAGAAAATTGCAATTAGCTCAATAATAAGAATGTGAAAGGGATACGGCCTAAAGTGTTCACGTTCCAGTGAGGCCTATATATATTCCAGTGTCATAAACTTTACATGAACTTTCAGACTTTGGCTCCAACTGCAAAATGCTCCAAGAGTAACTTCATTTTACATTCGGCTGGAACGGTTACAGTGATATATGAAGGAACCATTTACACAGTCTATCCTAATATAGTAGAAGATATAGACTTGACAATAAGAAATGATTTTGTTTTACTGTACTGTGTAATTGATGCTTATCTTGTTGTTTGTGTAGGGACTGTGCGATTTAATCTAGATCCTTTTCACGAGCACAATGATGCTGATCTTTGGCATGCTTTAGATAGGGCACATTTAAAGGATTTTATCAGGAGGAATCCTTTTGGCCTTGATACTGAGGTACTTTTTCTTGAAACTTGTTAATCCAGAATGATGAACTTAAAACCTGATGATCAAACAGGATCTCTGAAGTTTGCAAATTAGTTGGGATGGTATTAAGTATCAACTTCAAAGTCAACTGGTAGAGTACATCAAATGTACTCCCCTCCATGACTTCGTCCCGGGAAAGTTGATACAATTACTATTCACAACATTTAATCCATGATTTTTTCTTATTCATCATTTAAACATATAAAGTCAATAATTTATATGCTTATGAAAAATGAATGTGTCTAGTTTCTAAATTTTTTTTTTTAATTTTTTTAACAGATTCTTCTTTGTGAAAGTTTGAGTCAAACAAAAGTGTAAAAGTCAAATTATATCTGCTTTGTTGCGATGGAGGGAGTATATGATATGGATGGAAGATGGGTCGAGTTAGACAATTTTGTCTGACGCTGGAAACTAGATGAATCAGGACTTTCTGACTCGGATATAGAAATTCCTAGCAGGAAAGTCTCACTGATATCACATTGAAATTGAAAACATGAAGCAGTTATTGAACTTTTCCTTTTTATTTGTGTCAAGGTTTTGGAGGGTGGGGAGAATTTCAGTGTTGGGCAAAGGCAATTACTAAGTCTGAGTCGAGCCTTACTTCGAAGATCAAAGATTCTGGTGCTTGATGAAGCAACGGCAGCCGTTGATGTTGCAACTGATGCTCTTATCCAGAAGACCATTCGAGAAGAATTTAGAACCTGTACAATGCTAATTATCGCTCACAGACTAAATACCATCATTGACTGCGACAGGATTCTTGTGCTTGATGCTGGTCAGGTGTGCCATCATGCTAATTGTTGGTTGAAATTTTTGGTTTGTTTCTTTTGTCAACTATTCCTTGATCATGACTTCCGATCTGTACCTGTTTTTCTTTTCTTTTTTTTAGGTTCTCGAACATGATACCCCTGTAAAGCTGCTATCTGAAGGAGAGAGCATATTTTCTAAAATGGTAGAAAGCACGGGCCCTGCAAATGCTCAATACTTACGGAACATAGTATTCCAAGGAGAAGCAAACAAATCAAGGAAAGGAGAATGTGGAAGATTAGGTGACGAGAAGAGATGGCTAGCTACATCGAGGTGGGCTGCTGCTGCACAGGTTGCCTTAGCTGCCGGTGTTACATCTTCTCAGAGCTACCTGCAAAGTTGGGATATTGAAGGCAGAGATCACATCATCAATAAAACAAACGATGCCATCATCACACTGCAAGGTGTTTTGGAGGGGAAACACGACCAAGAAATAAATGAGAAACTACTCCAAAATGGTCTTCCAAGGGATGGATGGTGGTCAGCTCTCCTTAGAATTATTGAAGGTTCACCACATAATAAAGTCCTTTATGTTTTAAATACGATTTCTCAGGCTGAAGAATATGATGTTCTTTATGCAAAACCCTCTCTTATCCAAGAAATACTTCTTGTTTCAGGATTAGGTGTAATGCGCAAGTTGGTAGATCGTGGCAGGCTCCAGGTTTGGGATGATGATCAAGATCAAGAAGAATGTTTTGATTAGGTGAAAACTGGAAAAAAAAAGGGTGTGAAGTAAATTTTTAAAAAAAACCAAACGCCACCTGAAGTTTCATAGTGGAGGTAAGGTTATCCACCCATCTGATTTTCCTGTATAAAAAATCACCAAATTCTCTGGCTAGTTCTCTCTTTAAACTAAATATTTACATATACGCCCATTCCATCTCCAAATACCACTCCATATGTCCCTGCAACACTGATACGTTTCCTAAAAATGAAACCTTTGTTACATCAACTTTATCTTATTATTCTGTGGTCAACAACGTTTCTTAATCTACTTGCAGGAATTTGCAGAAAGCTTAAAATCCTTGTTTAAGCAATTGTTCGAAGCATTGTAAATTAATTGCTGGGTAGTTATAGCTACATCTTTATTCAAAACCAAATTGACAATCTCAAACAACCAAATTAGTAAGTCAATAAGAAGTTCCATTCTCTGTACTCTCAGAAGTGCAGGACCATGGAGCTGGTGTTTTATATAAGTGAAAAGGGAAGATTGAAATTTCGGAGAAGTTTGAAGTGGATCAGCTGTGGGTCGAGCTTCTTCTCACCAGTTGTTGTTGATACTCAACAGTCTAACGATTGAAAATGTCGAAAGGTTAAAGTACAATCTAAGCCTGTGATGTTCTGTTTCATCTCCGGAAGCCCTGACGAGAATGTCTGGTAAAGACTTGCTCAAGAGTCATCAGTTGATAGCTAAAGATTTGTTCACGACTGAATCTCTATTTTGTTTTCCCCGTTTCAATTCCCCATCTGATTATTTCGTGTAGCTGACGTCTCATATCATTTGACACACAGCAACTGTTAAAGGCTGAGCTCATTTGATTTACTATGATATTTAAGTCGTTTAACTCATTTATGTAGCTAATTATTTACTCAATTTACTACAGATCCCATAAAAATTGCAGTTTTTACTATTTTAGAGTATTTAATCTATGATTTTTTTCATACACTTAGACATATAAAGTTAAATAATTCATATATTTTTAATAATTTTGAATCAACCACTAGATTTTATGGGACGAATGAAGTATGAAAGTAAATCTGTGATCTATGAATGCATCTGATTTCAGAAGGAATTTCAAATATTTCTTCATTTACGTGATTAACCAACAACGGATTAAGGACAATCAAATGAGACCTAAAGCATACCAAACATACTACACACTGGAAGAAAACCAAAACCGGATTGAAAAGAGAGTACATCCTATCCTCCCTATTTTCACGTTCTTCCTCTGCCTCTCTCCACTGAAAATTCGCCAGCAACCGGTAAGGGAAACCAAATGCATGCAGGCATCTAGATCAAACATGTGAACTCTCAGGCGCATTATTAGATTGAACTTCCAGCCTCATATGACCAAAGATGGCCTCAAAAGCCTTGGCAGAAGCACTTGAATATGCCACTAATGCCTGGAAAACTGTAGGAAGGCTAGTCTTCAAGTTGTTAAGCGTCATGCTGTTGCTAACCTCCACCAAGTTCAGATATTTGGTCTTTTCAGCATCCACCCGCTTCCTTAGTACTTCAGTTTTTGCACGCTTCAGTGATAACGGGTGCTTCGGTGTCAATGTGTCTGCATCTGCATCAACCAACGTGCCTTCGATCTTTTTCTCCATCTCACTCAGAGAAAGTAACTCCCTTTGCAGCTTCCTTTCAAGCTTATGTGATTTTTTCTGCTGGATATGTTCCTCGGTCTGTTGCTGGATTATAGCATGAATGGCTGCTAAAAACCTCTTAATAGCCTCAGAGGCTGCCTGTAAACATGCCAAATCATCAAGACATAAATTTCCCTGGATCATATTAGAGAGGATCTAAGCATACTGACTGAAAGAGAAGATCTTCACAACAAATCATACAAAAGAAATGCTTGAAGGAAAGAGGAAATTTTGTCTAGCATTCTCTCTATGCAAGCCATACCCTTATGTCGTATCTAGCTTTACTACAGAAGTGTAAGCCAAGACCCTAAATCACCATCTTGGACACACCAAGGGCCTGTTTACTTTAATTTTTTTAATAAATGCCCAAGTATATAACTTGTTTGTAGTTTGGAAAACTCATGTTAACGTAAAAACACCCAACACAAAGTTTTGCATCTTAATACATGAGTTTTCCATTCAGAAAACAAGTTTTTTTCACTTCCTATAAACAAGCTATACACTCAAATATTCATTGAATGAAAATTTAAAAATAAAACAAGTTTTTTTTATTTTTAAGTAAATCATAAAATGCATCACTCTGGGACTGAGGAAAGTGCCACAAAATTTTATATACGGGTTACATTTACTAAAAAACACTCCCATCTCAGAAAAATTGTTACAAATTCCTTTTAGCCTTTTAGGGATGTTGGAAAATGATTGTTACATGTCCAATTTTATGAAACTCTTACATAATCATTCCTGTATGACGCTACTCTCTACAATCCCTTTACGTATCTTTACCTTTTTACCTACTTTCTAATTTTACTTTAATATTCATGCCCAGAGAAATGCAACAATTGTTTTGGAACTAAGGAGTACCCGTAATTAACATATCAATGAAGACTAACAATTCAGAAATACTAGCATGCAGCTGCACATAAACAGAACAGCAAAAGAGGTACGCACCTTATCTGGTAATCTTTCAAACTGGAGCAGCCACTCCTCACCAAGTTGACGAACTGCAGATGAGCAACGACTCCGTTCATGGTCACTAACAAGGCAGTCAGTGAGCTTTATCCACCTGCAGAGAGTTCTTACATATTCGTGCTGAGAGTGTATGAGTTTGCAAAAGCTCTGGTGCCAAGAAGCCACCTCATTTTCCAGCTGAGCTGTCGCGTGGTAATGAAATTCCGTAGAAAAATCAAAGCCTTGATAATCACTGAGATGATTCAAGTGAAGAGAGATGTTGTTTTGAACCCGATGGCATTTGTACATCGTCTTCCACATCTTCATCAAGCTGCCAAAAGAATGCAATTGTAAGTGCTTCCTACCATTTACTCAGACATCCAAATTTTAGAACTACACACCATCCTACAAAATTCTGAAAATGTACAAAATCAAGTTCGAAATCATTTGAGATTTTCTGTCAAAGTTCTATGAGAAGTAACAACAATTTTTAACTGAGTTGTACCAGAATAAAATAAATTCATTTGTAACCAAAAGACACAAATTTTTACACGCTTTGTTAAGTTTACCACCCTCCCTGCCACCCCTGGCCCAGACAATGTCGGCCTCTCTCCTACAACATTCTTATTTCACTATCTAATGCGCTATGAAGGAACCTCAAGATGATATATGTAGCAACAGCAGTATGGTTGGAGAGTTTTACCCTGACGTCAATGCAGCCAACTGAGGATATAGCTCCACATCAATGGTCTCCAATATAGATGAACAGGTCATACTTATTGACTGTCGTAGGTGCCTTAGATCGGTCTCCAGACTCACAATCGTTAATCGAGTCTTCTCAATCTTGGATCTGTCATGATATTCATTTTCTAGTTTTTGCAGCAATGCTAATTTTCTCTGATGCTCTAATTTCGTGATTTCTTCCTCCTGAAAGTGGAAACTATAACCATCAGAAAGCCAGATTCCAAAAGAAGAATAAAGAGCTGAAAACACAAAAGTGTAGCTGTAGAGCCATCATAGACACTTCAAAGGATATTCTATATGCAAAGGTATATCTTGCTGAACAGATTGACACTTATACAAGATGGAAGGCCAAAATGCTCAAACATATAGTACTTATGACACAAGGGAACGAGAAATTATACAAAAGTACAGTACTCCAGCAACCTGAGTACATAAGGAATAACGGGAGAAATGGAAGTTAATCAGCAACATATGATCCATAAATGAATACTTGAATAAATGCTGTGCACAAGATACCAAGTGGTATACCCAATAATCACACCGAATGAAAGGAGTCTTTGTGCTGACTAATTTACAGTTACTGGGATATTAAAGTTAATGTTATAATTACCTTCACTTCTTTATAAAGTTTCTGCTCTGCAGTATACAGTTTGTGTAGCGTATAGCAATGAGCTCCAGGTTTGCACGGCTCATTAGAAAAAGAACCAATCGCATTTTCTGTACAGTGAAGTGACTTGGAGGACCAGCTCCATGATAATGCACTAAAAACTTTTGCAGAATTGCTTCTCTTCCCTGTAAACAGGTAATTATGTAATTATGTTGCTCATTAATATCAAAAGTTATTTCTGATTGTTATAATGAAAAATGGTGTACTAGAGTCTATAGATAATATCGGAGCTTTGGGAAGTACAAATGATTTTAAAGAGCAATAAATGGTCAACAGAAACAAAACATTTGCTCACAATATCTCTAACAACCTAGTACTGATTTCAGCAGAGAATATGATAAAATTGTTATCTGGTATAAACCCTTATGGCCTCATGAGTACATACAGCCACCTGTTAGAATCCTCAGAAATAAAATAAAAAAAACAACAAAAATACTAGATCAAACCTAGTCAGTAACAAATTATAATTTTCTGATTAGCATTTCCCACAAAAAAAAAGGTTGAAACTACACCAGTTAAAATGAATGGATCCAGACAAGTGCACTGTATGCAAATCACTTCAGACTGATAAATATGAAGACGTGGAGACCTTACTCTTGTTTTCATTGTCATTTTGAGGAAGAGAATAGCCTCCGCTAGAGATATCCAGTAATACAGCAATTTCCTTCCCACCAGCTGATGCTTTCAGGAAGTAATCATCCAACTCCTTGGCAATGCCCTCCAGTGTCTTCTTTTTTCCCCAAACCGTCATAGGCAAATCTCCAGTATCTTTTGTGCACCAGCTCATTGTTGATGAGTTGTCATCAAGAGTCTCTGCTGGATGGAGCTTCTCAGAAAGAAGGCTTCCATCGATGGTCTCAACTATTTCCTGTTCCTTGTCTTCATCCTCAAATTCTGACCTAGTTTCTGCCCAATGTTCCTCCTCTACAGATCCTACAGAAACACTCTTCTCTGAACAAGGGGATGGTAAAGAATTGTCGAAAGGGTCCCAGAATTCCCATGAGCAGCTTAAAGGAGGGGGTGGTGGGGTGCTACAATCATCATTAGGAATATCTATGCTCTCTACATGCACAGCTTCCTCCATCTTGTTGTCATTGACTTTCCTTAACTCAGGACTAAAAGGTGGTGGTGGAGGGGAAGGAGGTAAGGAGGGAGGGGGTGAGGGAGGGCGTGTCAGCACATAACCATAACCAGTGCTTTCCAGCTCCAGTGACTCTGATTCAGTAAACTGTCTAAGAGTTACACCGGTGTTTTTCAATGCCCTAAAATAAGCCAGCTTAGCATTGGCAAATTCTCCTCTACACCAAACCAACCTTTTCATTAGCTTCTTTCTCTCCTTGCAGACCTGCACCCTCTCATCGTTATCAATCCTTGATGCAACACAGCCCATTTTTCTTGAGAAAAGAGTAAACTAAATATGGTTCCAACTTGTTAGCAGCAAAACAGCATCTCTCAAGAGGTGAAAGGTAAAACAATTCGAATCTTGATGCCCAATTTTCGGCCACAACCAGCAAACATGCTAACCAAATGGTGAGATCTTTCTTTGATCATGCAAACCTTCTGCCAACACTCAGTTACTTTGCCCACACCAGGATGAACAGATTACCCTAAGTACCCCCAAAGCAGATGAACTGTGTCTAATGTGTCAATTCTCCCGAAAAGGAAAAGGCTACTACTAGAAGCAGAACACCGTGTCTACAGATTAACACAAAACACAAAACATTGGTCAAAATGGCTGCTTTGCCTGCGTTTCAAGTTTAATGAGCTAAAATCTAGCTTCAAACCTCGCTGGCTGAGTGATGAGAGGCTCAGAACATCTCCCGGTAAGATCAAGTTTGTCCGCCAGTCAAGAACTCCATTCTCGGAGATCGAAGCACCAAAAAGAGCCACAATATATGCATTCATATTTGCTGATCAGAGAAGAAATCTCCATAAAGCAAGCCAAGGGTAGAGAAGGAAACACCATTTCTCAAATACAGAAGGGAAAGGCAACAACAAACCCAAGCAGGAGCAGCAGTTTTTCTGTTTTTATCACTAAAAGTTCGAAAAGGGACAGAGAAAACGACAAGAGGAAAATGCTCTCTGACATTGGAACAGCAGAGACAAAGATTTTGCTTTATCTTTGTTTTTTTTTTTAACCCCTTTTAGCTCGCAAGAAAACTAAGGAGAAAAGGGAGACAGACCGAACAAACTGCTTACCGGAACAAAGATCGGGACTTGTGGGTCTGAGAATTTTCAATAGATGAAAGAGAAAGAAAAGTGTGATGTGTCGGAGAAGAAGAAGAAGAAACAGAGCCAACCCACAAATCTTCAAACATCTGAACTTTCCTTGGCCTTCGCCGTTTGAGAGGAGAAAGGAGTGAGAGAGCAGAAAGGAGTGAGGAGCTCGAGACCCGAGAGCATGAGAAAGCATTAATGGTCAATATATGGTCCATCATGACGTCGATCGTTTCAACAATTTGGCAAATAATTTTCTACGCTTTGGCGATAGAAGTTTTTATTTTTTTTTTTATTTCCCATGTATTCTAGCCCGATAGGTTTAACTAATCTGGAGTCCTAAACCGGGCATTGCAGAGGTAAGGGCGGCCCTCCCAGTGTTACTTTTTCCGTACATATGCGATGGCGATTCGAACCCTCGACGTCTTAAGGGAAATGGAGTCATGTTTTTTTCCATCATTTTTTTATAAAAATAATTATGTGAATTTCATTCTATTAATAATATATTTATAACAAATCTGTGGATCCTCTTTTCCATAAAAATATGATAATGGAAAAAACATTTTCACCGACAAAACATAAAAAATTTATTCTTTCGAATATGCTTGCAAATTGTACTGTACTATAATTTTTTCAACACGCACGGGAAACAATTTTACAATAAAGTGATGAATGAAAATTTCTCAAATTGAATTTTTTTCCTTGAAGTATGATGGAAATATTGTTCTTAATTTAATGGAAAATAATTAAATCTTTTACATTATAACATGCGTGATGTTTGAGGTTTATATGGAAGAAAAAAATAGATTAACAGAATTTAATGAATTTTGTGATTGTCAATCTGTGGTTTTGTTTGCAATTATTAAAATCATTTAAGGGCAGCAAATTGTATGCGGAGGAAGAAAGTCATTTGACTCGTTCGTCAATAAAATATTGTAACACAAAAAAACGTTTAGAGTTGATATGCGAATTTAAAAAAAGGTAAAAATACTATTTACGTAATTAAATGATCATGGATGCTGTTTTTAAGAAAATAAATAAATAAAAAGTAATAGGGTTGTAGAGTTGTACGACAAACAAAACACAGATATTAAAGAAGCGTTTTTTTTAAATGTCTTTTAAAAATGCGGGAGAATTGGTCATTTTATAAATATTTAAAAAAGTGAATTAAATTGGTAAAATCATAAAAAGAAAAGACATGAGGAAGTTAATCCATAAAACTAAAAGGCAAAAAATAACATAGCCAAAGATACGACAAACAGTTACTGTTCATTAGGTTGACAGACTAGTGTACATATCCGCCCAACAGGTACACTTTTTGTATAATAAAAACTGCGTAATAACATAAACATAAATTTATAATTGTTGTGTAATTTTGTTGATCATTTAATAGTTTGGAAGTGACTAAAATTGTTACACAAGTAAAGTAATATCGATACAAAACATATTAAAATGCATGGATAAGAGAATGAAAAGTAAACAAAGTACGAATAAACGCATGACATAAAGTAAACAAAATGAACATCAATTTGACATAGGTTGAGCCCTTACTGTAATAAAAGTAACAAATTATTTTTATTGAATATTCGTTTATGTACATTGGAATGGGGGAAAGGTAAATTTGTGAGTAAGGGGGTCAATTTGTAAAATTCTACGAGTCTAATATAAAGTTTACACTTTGTCATTGCAAGCTTTAGCCACTTTTGTTTTAATATGTTAATGATAAACGTTTGTAAGTTTATGAAACATTTCGTTAAGTTTTCAAAAGTTTAGGGAATAATTGTTGATCTTTTGTAAGTTTTTCAAAAGTTTAAGGACTAAATACGTTAATATATGTTAAGTCCAAGCATGGTGAGAAATGAGAGTCTTTTGAGGGGTATTTATAGTGCTGAGAGTGAGTGCTCTTAGAGCTTTCCAGACAATGTGGGATTTGTGAGTTTCTAAGTTAATGAGTTGTTAAGGCTTTTATGTGAATATGTAAATTTGTAAGTGAGGGGGTTAATTTGTAAATTTTTATAGGTTTAATTGTAAATTTTACAGTCTATTACTTGGCCGTGTTCCTCAGCCATGTTACTCGGCCGGAAGTTATTCCCCAAGAATGTTTCTCGGCCCTGAAAAGCATTTACCAAGCCTCAAAGGGCATTTTGATGGTCCCGGATAGCGTATTGATGACACTGAATCGCGTATTGCTGGCCTCGAAGAACGTTTTGATGGCCTCAGATGGCATGTGATGGCCTCTTGCCCGGATTCCCACAGATGGGTCAATAATAAGTCCAAGATTAACATGGTAAGAAATGTGAGTCTCTTAAGGGATATATATATAGTGTTAGGGTAAGTGCTCCTGGAGCTTTCTAGGTAATGTGAAATATGTGAGTTTCTAAGTTGATGGGCTTTTAAGGCTTTGGTTTAAACTACAAATGATTAATTCTAGTTTTTGGGTGAATGACCCACCAATATATAAAAGTATAAAAAACTTCATGAATCGTTTGTAAAGTTTTAATAGTTGAGGGACTAATTGAGCATCATTTCTAATTTTTGGAAAAGTTTAATGCATAAAACTTTTAGAAATAAATATGTTAATGTATAAAAACTTATAATTAAATGTTAAAATGTGTCTTTAAAATGATGGAGAAAAATTTTATTTTAAAAACTTTAGGTGTAATTGTAAAGTTTATACTCCCTCCGCCCCGTAAAGATTGCACTGTTTAACTTTGACGTATCAAGTTGCGGTGTTTGACTCAAAATTTTACTAAGATAAATAGTGAAAACAATTCAATACACACATCACATACACACACACACACATATATATATATATAGAGAGAGAGAGAGAGAGAGTTTAGATTGCATATTATGATAAACATATGAATCATTTAACTTTACATGTCTGTAAGTACATAAAAATAAATTGTAGATTAAATACTGTGAAAACAACAAATAAAAAGTTGCAATCTTTATAAGATAGATGGAGTAATAATTAAAAGGGTAAACTCCAAGTTTAGTCCCTTACCTTTCAACTTTGTCCTATTTGAGTCCTATTTTAAGATTTTGTCCTATTTCAGTCCCGTAGCTCCATAAATCGTCTCAATTGTAGTCCTTCCGTTAAAGTCCACGTTATGTTGACCGTTTGTCTGTGTCAAAGTCTTAATTACCCTTTTCTTAATTTTCAACTAACCCCTATTTTTATAAAATTTTAACAATTTTACCCAAACACTTTAACTTTCCCATAAACTTTAACAAATCAGAACCCAAAATCGAACCCAAAATCGAAGCAATCGGATCGCGATTTTGCGGTGGCTTGTGTCCGACGAAGTTCTACGGTTACAATAGTTGTCTCCGGTGGCTGGGTCTAGTCGGGGCTGGTGCGCCGGCTCGGTGGCAACTTCACCGTCGTCGATTCGAGGCGTGTGATAGAGAGAAGGGCTAGATCTGTCACTGGCCGGCCTGTCACTGGCCGGCCTAATTCGAGGCGTGTGATAGAGAGAAGGCTGTGAAAGATCAGGGACATGGACGGTTAGCGGTTTGCCGGCGCGGGACTTGAATTCGGAGGAGTAGACGGCGAGGAGGACGGCCTCGGCCGGAGAGGGAGGGAGAGAGGGAGAGGAAGCAGATGAATGGAGGCGTGAGAGGTAGACGCCGGAGAGGAGGGGAAGGAAGGAGAGGACGAGGAGGTGGAGGTGGGGATCTGATGAAAGGAAGGTGTCGTAGAGCCAGTGGCAGAGGGGATCGGAGCCGGAGCCGGCTGTGGGAGAGGAGAGGAGGAGATGGAGGATGAGGACGAAGGGGACGGCTGCAGAGTGATGTCCATCGCGCGGCAGCGGCGCTTTGACTCAGAGAAAAGAAAATGGTTGAGGGAGCCCTACTCCCGGCCAGTGAAAACACCGGGAGCCCCATCGTCACCCTCCGTCGCATCATCTTCATCCTTAACTTGTTGCTGAGTTCCATCGTGGTTGAGGTCAATGTCGGGTAGGGAAGAGCAGAAGAAGAAAAAGAGAGGAAAAAAAGTGTAGGGACTTATATGTATATTTGTTAAAAGTTTAATGACCATACTTCTAGTAAATATGTAATTAGATTATAATTGTTGGGTATTTACGTAAAATAACAAAGAAAACAGAAAATTTAACGAAAAATCATGATGGGAGGACTTGAGTGGGACAAAAATTAAAGTTAAGGGACTTGGATGATGCAAATTCTTAAAATAGGACTCAAATAGGACAAAGTTGAAAGGTAAGGGACTAAACTTGGAGTTTACCCATAATTAAAATGATATTGTTTATTACTAATATGATTCAAAATATACTACGAATTTGTAATTTTTCCAAGAATATGGATATAATTTGTAAGTAATGGGGTTAATTTGTAAAAGTTTATGGGTCGAATTATAAAGTTTACACTTTGTCCCTATAAGTTAATCAATATAGCCACTTTGTTTTAATATATTAATGATAAAAGTTTATAAGTTTATGGATGATTTCGTTATTTTAAAAAACTTTAGGCCTAATTGTCAATTTTATAACAATTAAAATTATATTGTTTATTACTAATATGATTCAAAATATTCTACAAAGTTGTAATTTTTCCAATAATACGAGTATAATGTGAAATTTGGGAAGAATATGAATATAATGGCATGGTTGATTAGAGGGGACTCCCTGTCAAAGAAAGGACTGCCTTAAAGCATTCCCGGTTCTTCCTTGAAAGAAAATGGTTATGAAGCAGCTCATTCGACTCAAGGGTACCGATTTATAGGCGAAGAAGGAAGGTAGTTAGCTCTAGCTTAAGAAATCAAAAGCTAGCCATCCTCGAAGGGAAATGAGCAGAGAAGTCAATGCACGAGATCCCGGTACGGTTCGGAGAGCACTGAATTAGAATGAGAGGTTCACCACCACATCATTGCACGCAAGGGGAGCTCGCTCGATTCGCAAATGGGTCCGACTCGTAATTCACTTCTGACTCTGTGTTCGACAGCCCGACCGTAGTGATGTTAATTGTGGTTACATTCATAAGTAGCTTGGTCCATCTTTATTCCATTTCCTATATGTCCGAGGATCCGCATAGCCCTCGATTTATGTGTTATTTATCCATTCTTACTTTTTTTATGCCAATGTTGGTGACTGGAGATAACTCTCTTCAATTATTCCTGGGATGGGAGGGAGTAGGTCTTGCTTCATATTTGTTAATTCATTTTTGGTTTACACGACTTCAGGCAGGCTTCTGGCTTTCTGATAAATGGTTCCGGCGCTGAGAACCACTGGATAGAAAATCCAAGTGTTTAGCTGACTTGCACCGATAGACCCCTATTGTATTGGAATTAGGCGCCCATCTTTTTACTGTTGTCAACTAATCTCTTCAATGTTCGATTCTACTCTATGTTAGAACATTTCTGTGAATGCTATTCTGATCTAAGTGGTCCTATTCTGTGTCCCGTGCTAATTCAACATCAAACAATTAATTGAACAACCTAAGTTGATAAGGCATGAATTCCAGTGGACAGCCAAAAATAACTGAACTCATAAAGGCAGCCACAAGAATTGGATAAAAGTACAATCGGCCAACAAGGGAAAAAGGAAAACAAGACTTGCTGAAAACCATTGACAAACATGGCAGCAGCTGGCTGAGTTGGCTCAAGGTCCTCCAAATAAACAAGTTTAATATTATGCATTTACTATAGCCAAATAAAAACAGAGCAGCAGCACCACGGTGAATAAAACCAAGAGAAAACAAGCTTAGTTATCGTCCTTAATCTACTCAAGTTTCTACTTCAAGCGTCAAGCAATATTTAGTCAATTCTTCCAAAAATTAAAGGGACTATTCGTAGGTTCAAGTGTACAACTACTCAGTAAAAAGCACTAGAAAAGCACACTTATATTTCAAAAGTACCAACCAAATCAAGAGGAGGTAATATACTAAACACTTAGCTAGTATCCTAGTTAATCAACCAATTTCAACTTGTAACAAAGAAATCAGTAATTTAATAACAATAAAGCCAGTGTTGAACTCAGGGTACCATTGAAATGGCTCAACAGACTTTTAAAATCAACAAGCAAAAATCAATAACTAAAAGAAGGTAAAGAACAAGTTCATGTTTCATAATTTTAGGCAGAGCCGAAACTAGTGGCTCTCATGAGATTAATCATATTATAATATCTAGTCAAAATAAACATGGAAGATGAGATAGCATGCAGAGAAAACAAGGCCAAGAGTCACAAGTGATATAATTATAGGTATATTTCAAATATTCCTAACCAGTAATCTATCATTCCAACTCTAGAAAAAACAATATAGAAAGAGAACTAGAACAAGTCAAGACCATCAATTCCAGTTTCAACAAATCAAATGAAAAAGAGGAACATGATTAATTCCGAACAACTAATTTAGCTAATTAAATTTACTATTCTGAACATGTAAGTTTCGATAATTGATTTAAAAGATAAGGAGCAATCTCACCAATTTTGGACACCCAAACGGCTCGATGATTGCTTGTTGCCGTCACACCCGAAGTACACTAGTTTCACCATCTCTTCCTCTCACTACCAGCTTCATTCCCAATTTCAATCGCGACTGTTGCCGGTCTGTCAGAAATCAGGCTTGCTAGCCTTGTTCAACCCAAGCCTCACAATACATTTGAGAAAGGTGACAAGGACTGAAGGAGCTAATTGAATCACAAATGCAGTAGTTAGTTTCTTCAATCAGTCGTAGTAAACATCTGCCCTCCCCTTTATAAGTCTTAAGCGAACTCTTTCCCGACTGGCATCTTAGAATAAATATAAACTTTTCCAGATCCGGAATTTTCAACATCAAGAATAGAAGTAGAAGCATGCTATGCTAGCATATTATTTTAAAAAATATATCATATCATGCACGTTTCACCATTTATTTTTAGTTTTTTCTTTTTATTTTATTAATTACACCAAATAAAAACTTTTTGAAAAGTTTCATTATGTTTTTTATATTAAAATTGATCTAGTTTGAAATAGCATATATAATGTTTGAATTAATATGCAAGTATTAATATAAAAAAAATGAGAAGGGCTGCTAAAGGAGAGAGAATGGCGGCATTATGACAACATTAATTTGTGAAAACGGGTATTATGTTCTTTCCATATTGTATACCTAATTAGTAACATGTATCGAATTAAATGGAATGAGATGAAAATGGTAAGTTGTAATATAAAAAATGGTAGGCCGAATAAATGTGCCTATGTGTGCAAAAAAAACATGTTCATACATGTGGCGCTGATATGGATTTGAGGTGTCAGACAAGAGCGCTCCTCAACTTTTTTTTTCGCTGTTGGGTAGAAATCCTGTATTAGTATTTATATAGGGATGTGATACTGTATAATTGGCTCAAATCCTTTGATTATTGTATAGTCAAATACTCTTATGTCCCAATTTAATTGTTACATTTTTTTTCAGCATCTAATCTTTGAATTTATTTTTTCAATATTTAATTATACAATATCAAATAATTTATATACGAAAGGTAAATCAAAGAGTCTACTTTCTAAAAATATTTTTTCAATATTTTTTAACAAACTATTCTTAATTAAAAATTAAGTCAAACAAAGTTCTAAGGTCAAACATCTCAATTAAAAAGGAACAAAGGTAGTAACTCATAACCTTTTAATATTAAAAGTTAATATGAAATTTAAGAAGTGAAGCTTGTACCTTACAAGTGAATATTTAATTTTATATTATTGTTATGCTACAAGAAGAAGAAGTCTATGTATGGGCTTTAACCATGACATCACTTGTAAACAAGTGGAAAAAGTTTCATCATGATAAAATGAGTGTTCATGCTTTAAAATGGCTTATGAACGAGGTATTATGCTACAAGTGCTTCTTCGACACGGTTTCCTAAATCAATTTGATTCTAATACAAAAAATAAATTATATGAAAATCATCAGTACAAAACTTCAGACAATATTCAAAAGAACAAAAAAATGTATACCAAAAGTTAGTCCCTTAACAGACAAAAAAAAATGATATTTCATCACATCACATATAAAGAAAAAACCTAATCATATCATATCGAATCTTGTTTCGTTTATTATTAGTAGTAGTATTTACCATTTTCATCGTTATCATTCAAGTAGCAAATTGAAATTCATTGTAATATGGATAAGGTAAGAATATCAAATAACTATTGATCCTTATCAAACCATGTTTCTAAATGTGTGTATAATCTATGTATATACACATACACATATAATTGTTATGTATAATATATTAATATATGCAATATGGAGTAACAAACAAACAATAAAAGACTTATACTCCTATCAATAACAAACAATTTTTTTTTAAAAAAAGATGAGATCACATTTTTAACTCAATCTTACGACACCCTACAAAACACTCAATTAATTATTTGTCAAGTTTCTAATTGTTATATATATATATATGTGTGTGTGTGTGTGTTATAATGTATATAATATAACCTCTCTATATATATATACACTATGTATAGATATGTATAAAAATAAAAATAAAGAAAATACTTATGTTAAATAATTAACAAACAAAAAAAGACTAAAATATACTATAATGTGTATATATAATCAGGAGAAAAAAGTATAAAATATACTATCATATATTATGTATAGATATGTATAATTAAAAAATAAAAAATAAATAAAAACAAAATAAATACTAAAATATACTATAATTAACAAACAAAAAAGACTAAAATATACTATAATGTGTGTTATATTGTCTATATGTATAATTAATAAATAAAAAATAAAGATAAACAAAATAAATACTAAAATATACTAAAATTAACAAACACAAAATAAAGAAAAACAAAAGAAAGACTAAAATAATATATATATATATATATATGAAAAGAAAGACTAAAATAATATATATATATATATATATGATAATAAAAAATAATTAAGATAAAAAATAAAAGAAGTAGATTTAGATAAACTACCATACACCACACCATATCTTACAAAAAGCCTAGTTTACTATTCATCCTAGTTGGCATCCTACTTGGCAAGGTTTCTAAATGTATATAGATATAATATAATATAATATGTATAATTAACAAATAAAAAATAAATAAAAACAAAAGAAATACTAAAATATACTATAATTGACAAACGAAAAATAAAGAAGAACAAAAGAAAGACAAAAATAATATATATATATATATATATGTGTGTGATAATAAAAAATAATTAAGATAAAAAGATAAAAGATGTAGATTTATAAACTACCATACACCACACCACATCTTACAAAAAGCCTAGTTTATTATTCATCCTAATTGGCATCCTACTTTGGCAAGGTTTCTAAATGTATATATAGATATAATATAATATAATTGCCATACTTTGGAAAGAGTTATCGTGCACACCATTTTATCAACACATATTCTTAACTTACAAGTCAACACTAGTAGCTCATGCTCATATCATTACCAACTTCTTCCTCAAACAGACACGTAGTAGAATAAATTAAAAGACAATTATCATTCACAATTCTATAGGAAGAAAATATTGCAATTACTTCCTCCGTCCATTCCCTACACAATTTGTCAGAGAAAATGGACAATTGTTTTTTTGAACTGATGAAGCATTAAGTTTATCATTAAGAAAATGGAAGTAAGAGTGGATGAAAGTGTAAAATTTAAAATTATTTTTAATTGAACTTTTTAAAGAATAGAAGCTTCATGTTTTCCTCATCTACAACAATTCTAGCTAATTTTAAGTTCAATTATAATTAAAATGACAAAAAAATTATTTTAGCTAATGACTTAACATTGTCACAACAACAATACTAGCTATTATGTTGAAATCAGTCACATTTATTTTATGGTTAGCAATAAATTATCTCTCTAATTCACTTCCAAATTTTGAGAGATAAATAACAAAAGCTATCATGGTTAACGTGATAGCTAATATTGTTGGATCAATGATTTATCTACTTTCTATTTTTGTTAGTTATATTTAACTTGAGAGTGTACATTGTTGTAGATGGTCATATTTGCAGCTCTTTTTCATCAAAGTCATTTTCATTTGAAAACTAAAGCTCTTTTCGTTTGATTATGATTATCTCTTGCATTATGAGTTGGTTTTTTTTGCTCATGTCGTAGTGAAAATTCCACACTTGATGAGCATTTAAGGGAGCCTTTCGCATCATGTCCTACATATCCAACGTTGTTGGACATGTTAATATTCAGCACAACATTGCGACATACACATATGATGCATGATGTTATGTCGTACCACTCACCTTAGTGGCAAAATTGTAAATTCATTCTTTTATTCAACGGTTAAAAGAGCGTTCGTTCGGATTGTCGGTTTTCGGGGACCAGTTTTTAGTGTCACCAACATTACTTGGATTTGCTATATTCCTTGTTAGGTCGTTCAGATACATACACAATCTTTCTGGCTCAAGTCATGCTTGGGACCGATCATTAGAATGTCTTTCTTGTGTGTCATCAGACTACTTGCCTAGAGATGGGCATTGGGTCGGGTCGACCCGACCGAACCCAAGACCCGCATGGACCCGACATTTGATGGGTCGTTAGTGACCCGCCCGATGTCTGGTGGGTCGACCCGTGGCCCGACCCGCATTTTCAGCGGGTATCCATAGGTCGACCCGCCCCGCCCCGCTTACATTTTTAATTTTTAAATTTTATTGTAAAATATCATTTATTTAATATTATTCTTTTACTGAATATATATAAAGTCTAAATCAATAAAACTTTAATCTAGTCACTCATATAATAGGTTTTTCTTCTCTCATATAATTCCACTAAGTCTCATGGAATGTGCGGTTTGTGTTTCACTCGTAAATGTAAAGTGACTCTAGTTTATTGCTAGGAATTGAAGTGTTAATAGAATTCGGTGAAAAATGTTACTACTTATATATTTAATTAATTCCTTTTTCTTTGTTTGTTTCGGTATAATGTCTATGTCTTTGTTAGGCTACAAATATTATCTAAATTTTTATATTTCCTCTTAAAAGGATATGGACAAGACATGAAATATATACTCCACACGTACAGAGAGTAATTGTGTTTTGGTGTATATTCACAATCATGTTGACATTAATTTTGTGTTCTTTAAGCATTGTTTCCAAATTTTTAACATTAATTCAACAATTATTTAAATTTGCCCTCCCAAATTGAAAAAAGTAGTGAGAAAAAATGAAATGAAAGAATTTATTTTTCTGAAAAATTTAGATTTTCGAAAAATTTATTACTCTTGTATCAAATTCAATATCTATAATGTTGAACGTATTTTGAATCTATTATTTTATTTTTCTATGACTAGTTTCTAGAAATATTTGTTTTCAATTTTTTAACAAATTCTTACTAGTAAAAATTGAGTCAAATAAAAATAAAAGTCAACCGTAATTATTAAATAGGACGGGGAAGTATAATATATGATTGCGACATACACATATGATGCATGATGTTATGTCGTACCACTCACCTTAGTGGCAAAATTGTAAATTCATTCTTTTATTCAACGGTTAAAAGATTCTTTTTATTTCGGATTGTCGGTTTTCGGGGACCAGTTTTTAGTGTCACCAACATTACTTGGATTTGCTATATTCCTTGTTAGGTCGTTCAGATACATACACAATCTTTCTGGCTCAAGTCATGCTTGGGACCAATCATTAGAATGTCTTTCTTGTGTGTCATCAGACTACTTCGGCCTTTAAGGGAACCAAACAAACATTGATCACGTTTGACATTAGGTGTTGGTTGAACAACTACGGGTCATAGTGCCTGGGTCAATTTATCATCGAACCTTGTGTGCTTTGTTCGGCCTTGGGTGGGTTGTGTCGAGCTTACGTTGAGTACATTCGAAGTTGTCTTGATTTTTCAAGTATGGGAGATCCTATTTCGGATTCCTCAAGGTTTGCTGAACTCCAATGTAGGAGTTCGGCCTTGTGTCATTAGGGCCGAATGAACGTGCCTAGGTAGGTCCTAACCATGCCACGCGAACTCTCTTGATGGATGGTGGTTAGGCCCTTCGGCTATCACCACCAATTTTTGTGGGATGAATGGAGCACCACATATGGGACATGTTCGATTCAATTTATATTTCTTTGATTTCGCTATTTGTTCTTAACGTTGGATTGGGCGTGAAATAAAAAAGATATGCATTTTTTAGTTATTGGAAGGAAAAAAAGCGCTAGATGTGCTGCTACTAATTAACACTGCAATTCTCTCTTCCATGTTTCTGTGTGTACGTTTGCGAAAAAGTGAGTTGAGAGAAGGGGAACTTATGTAATTTTATATGTGAATTTTTACGCAAATAAAAAAAATGAGTAGACTAAAATTCCATTTGGCATAAATAAGGGTTTTTGCCGGGATGGTTTATCTGCCATCGATGTGGTAGAACACATACCTAATACACTCTTAATCAACTAACAAAACTAATTAATTTAAGAAATTGAAGGACAAAAATACCCTTCTTCATAAAGTAGACTTTCTAACCACAACCGGACCGCAAATAGACCACCACCGGACCGTCGCCAGACCACCGTATAATTGCTGCCATACCGTTGCCGGACCCCGCCCGACCCCGTCGGAGCACTATTGGACCTTCGTTGGACCTCCGACGGCCCACGACTGGACTGCTGCCTCCACCACCGCCACCGCTGCAATGTGAAACACGATTTTTAAAACTTAATTTTCATATTTTTCGTTAATTTATAATTAATTGTACAGTGTCTAAATTGATATGCAACACTGTTTATTACAAGAAATTATACTGTTTAATTAGTTATTTTACATATTCTTATACTGTCTATTATAAAGTGTTATAATGTATGAATAAATATTGGAAACTGCCTAATAAATATTGGAAACTGTCTAGCTAACCAAATATGAATATTTGTTACAGTCGACTATAATGTATATTGCAAAGTTTTATAATGTCTAAATAAATACTGTAAACTATCTGGCTAATCAAATACTAAGTATATGTTACAACAATCTACAGTGTCTATTAAGTGTTATAATATCTAAATAAATATTGAAAACAGTCCAAAATAATATAAAACGTTGTGTTTGTTTATTTGTAATTAATTGTATTGTGTCTACTATA
Source organism: Stellera chamaejasme (assembly GCA_024586325.1). Classification (NCBI taxonomy): domain Eukaryota; kingdom Viridiplantae; phylum Streptophyta; class Magnoliopsida; order Malvales; family Thymelaeaceae; genus Stellera; species Stellera chamaejasme. The sequence goes on from CM044986.1 coordinate 30,268,726, forward strand.
ATACTTACAGCCGACAACTATAAAAGTCTATACTGTATGTTTACAAGGTTTGCACATTCAAACCTTTATTTGACAAAATTAAATTAACTAATTAGGATCTCTACCATTAAAAAATTCACAAAATTTAGAATCTAGAATTACAACTCTAAAATTTGCACAGAAAAGATCAGATCCATCTGGAAGCCTTTCATGTAAAAAAGAAGAAGACATTCTCTTGAGTGCAAGGCACAAACTAATTAGTCTTACCACAAACCGCCACCATGATAGAGAAGAGGTCGATCGGACTGAAGATTGAAATTTTTTGTAAAATAAAACTGAGACAAGTAGAGGCGGAATCCAGATTGGAAAGTCAACCGTGAATCCGCGACTCCATGGTAAGGTTGGCAGTGATTTTCGCGACGGAGGTCTCTTCGCGAATCCGCGGTTACTGGAGGTCGTCGGACGCCTTCGTCGTTCACTGCCGATCATATCTCCGCCAGAGAAAATTGGATCATGATCTTCTCTCTGCATCGTAGTGACATCGCGATTTATCATCGATCACATGCCACGCCGTTGAGAAACCTCCTCCACCGCGCAGCCGTTCGGACTGCTCCGCCGTGCGCGAGATTCAGATCTGGAAGATCTAGCGGCGGTGTCTGAAATTAGATCACGATCCTCCCTCTGCTCTATGGAGTCGCCGTGAATCCGTGGCCACTAGAGGCGCAGATCCAACGTTGGAGCTCTCCACTTGTTTCTTCGTTCAGGCATCGTGTTGTATCTGAGAGGAGAAGTGTAGAAGAAGAATATATATATTTAATGAGGACAATATGGTCATTTCACTGGTATGTGAAAAAACACATATGTAGTATGTGGCCGTTTTTGTCTTCCCCATATCTCTAATTTCTTACCCCTATGTATGTATAAGGGAAAAAAAACACAAAATTTCCATAAAATGTTTGAAGCAAATACAAGTTAAAGGTGTTAATTCATTTTGGACGCATAGTTGAGGACTTATTTGGTAAATCAACCGTCTAATGTTTCTGATGCAAGCTTTCTAAAATTTCGAGGGAAGAACAAAAATCAACATAGCCATGCCGGACGGTTACCTTACAGGGCCTTCGTTCCGTGTTTGCGAGTGTTCGTTTTCCCATTCCTCCAGGTTAACGAACAATACACAGACCACAGTACTGAATTTTGAGTTTTTTTTTCTTCGGATTACCTGAATTTTGAGTTATTAACGTTAACTTTCAATCGGATATCTCCGACCAGCTCGTAGATTTCTCTCCACCGCTTCAATTCACTTCGTCCTTCGATCTGAATCACGGAATTAGAGTTTTGTGAAGTGAGGGGAGACAGGAGCGAAGAGAATGGATAATGCGGGAGCTGAAGACGGCGGAGATGGCGGTCTTCTCGGCGTCAAGTACAGCCCGGTGATGGCTAACGACCGTGCGGTTGTTGAGATGTCATCTATAGATTCGCCCCACTCTCCTTCCTCGCCTTTGCGATCCTCCTTTAAGTAAACCTTCTGTCTGAATTTGTTTGCGTAAATAGTATTAAAATGCGTTTTTAAGCTCCGTTTGTTTCTATTCGTGTTTTTATTTTGAATTTGGTGGGCGCGTAGGCATTGTGTCATGTTTGCGTAGTTCTATCGTTCTCCAAGTTCAGGTTACTTCTGGAAGTGATGTGATGTGTATTATGGTTCTTTTGCGGCTCCACCAGCAGGAAATCTTGTTTTTTTCTCTTGAATTTGTTTGGAAAAAGCAGTCTTTTTGTTGATACACTAGAGCTTTTGGAATTTATGCCTACAACATAAGTATACGTATGATGGGGGAGTCGAGATGTATATGTTTCACGCTATACTGTATATATAATTGCTCGTGAAAGGTTTAAATAAGCATGCAAAATTCTAAATTTTATAGTTTCTGTAGAGGAATTTAATTTTGTTTAAAGCTCCTATTTTTGGAATTTTAGCTGCATGGAGGGACATGATCTACCATCCAATCCTTACTAATTGACATTCATGCTTAGTTCCGTTTAGGTATTCAGTTGATCTAGAAAATAAGTAGAAAGTTATAGTTACTACAGACTGCAAATGAGTCTTTTCGAGAAAGCACTTCACATTTGTTAACACCAAATGCAGGAATATCAAAATGGGTTTGCCGGAAAGATTAGGATCTGGCAAAAGGGAAAGTCTGTTTTCTGATGGTGCTGATGAACCAAATGGTCCCCAGAGGGAGCACAAATTGGAATTGTTTGGTTTTGATTCTCTTGTCAACATTCTTGGTCTTAGGATGTGAGTTGTTGACAAGTTTCTTCTCTTAATCGTATGAAGCTACATCCTATCTACACAATTAGAAATAATTTAGTTGCAGGACCCCGAGGTCCTTCCTTCACCATTTCAATTACTCGGGAGATATGATAATACTCCCTTCGTCTCAAATGGTTTGTCACTTTTCCTTTGCAAATTGCTAAGGAAAAGTGACAAACCATTTGGGAGAGAGGTAGTAGAATATATATAGTCACCATTTTTACCGTGCTTTCTCTTTCTCATGAGCATGCCGTGTTGTTGGCATGGCTTTGGAGTCTACAGCCTGTAGGTATATGTTTTCATCTTGAAATATGCTCAAGATTGGTTTTTGACTAGTTATGCCTCTTGGCCTTCAGTATGTCAAGAGACCAATCTCAATCGCCTTATAGCCCAAGAGATCATGAAGATGTTGAAATGACTGATGGAAACCAGCTAAAGGTAATGTCATTCTTATGCTAGCACTCTGTGTGGAAGAAAGAGAAAGCTCTGTCTAGGTTGGCAAGTGCCATCCTCATGGCAAATGCTAAAGTAAATTTATGGAAATTAGAGCTAATAATGGATAAAAATGAAATTCAAGAATATGGATTTGTTTTCTTCCTGATGCATGAGTTTTTAGTCAGCCTCGAGTGCAAAATAAGACTGGCGCCTCTTATGCGCTATTGTGAACTCTTCTTTTGCTTTACTGGTTTTCTCCTTAAGAAAACATTTTCCTGTGTACATTGGAGGGAGATCCAATATGCTTTGGGATTCGGGGAGAAGGGGACAAGCCTAAACAATGAGTCTAAAACATAAATTTGCAGTTCTTCTATTATTCAGTAAAATGTAAAATTTTCCTTTTTAATGATGGTACACATTTTTCTAGGCTTATGTTGGCATAAATTGTCATTTGTGAAATACTTTTTTCTTCTTTCCAGATTTCCTTTCACTAGTTTAACCTTAGCAATGTTTACAATTAACCTGATATCCTTCCATATTCCTGCAGTCCTCAGATGCCAAATTAGGGACAATGATGGGTGTATTCATCCCTTGTTTGCAAAGCATACTGGGAATCATATACTACATACGATTTTCTTGGTAATCTTATACAGTAGTTTTTAATTTTCACTTTCACAGAAGTTGTTAATTCATACGTAGTAATTTAAAGGATATGCAACAGCTAGCTTGTTTACATTTCTCTAATCAATCATTTAAGTCTTTATCCCTGATCACACATGTTTTTTAGTTGTCAGGCTGACTGGCTGAGTATGTGAAAATATAGAGTTGCATTTCAAACTAGTGAACTAGGGCAGTGATGTTGATATAAGAGCACTTCGTTTATTAGAGTGATTTCTTAATCTCCAGGTTTATATATTCATGAGAATTAATTTATTAGTAAGAGTTGTATCAGAATTGGCAACTGGAATGCCATGGGTTTTTTTGATGGTGCAGATTTGTGATAGCCTATCAAGGTATTTTTTGTTGTATCGTACAAACTGCTGTCTAAGCAGATGCCTGCTTTCGAAAAAATCCCCCTCATTTCTAAAACGACATTTTTTCATGCAATTATAGTGTCAACATGGATATGGGAGATTTGACATTATGAAAATAGTTCTGTTGATTTGAGCATATGAAGAGCCCTTGTCCCCCTCTCCTATTTTCCTGCTCAACTCCTCATCTCTTTAGAGTTTGCTTTACATTGATTGTTATTTTCACTTTTCTTCTGCATCATGTAAATAAAAGGATTGTTGGCATGGGTGGCATTGGCCAATCGCTACTATTGGTAGCACTTTGCAGCTTGTGCACATTCCTAACTGGGATATCATTAAGTGCTATTGCAACCAACGGAGCCATGAAGGTAAAACTTGTGCTTCTTGACATATACACTGCAGTTTCTAGTGTTGAAACCCTCACCAACATGCATCTTCAAATTCAGCATGATTTTTTATGCCATTCTGATGTAAGGTACAGCACTGCTTGCATTTTGCACATATATATCCATCTTCACTCTGGCAGTAGGGTAGTTAAGTACGATGGTGGTTAAAAAACTATTCCTATGGAAAAGTTTGAAGTATACTTGGTACTTCATGATTAGAAAACGCATAATTGGAATTCCCACCAAATTGTTAGGAAATAATGAAGATAGATCTGTGTGAGATCAATAAGGTGAAACAATTTTTTAGTATCCATGGTTCTTGCATCTCCATGCGAAAATCCTTTATAAACAGCTTGTAGAAGTTGTAGAATGCCATCTCTGTGCTGTCTTAGTTTCTTTAAGTGACAGACACAATATATATAAGGGCCCTTATAGCATGACCATCTCACATTATGACTTGTGAATTTACACCTTTCATACTTGTGCGTCCAGCATGGACTGCGCAGAGTCACCCATTAGTATGTTCTTCATATACAAGGATCTCTTATATGGACTTTAGAGGTCTTAGCTCTAAATTCTGGGGTACAGTGAAATTTTAACAATGCTTTTATTGCAAACATTTAGGGCGGGGGTCCGTATTATCTTATTGGCCGTGCCCTTGGTCCGGAGGTTGGTGTTAGCATTGGGTTATGTTTCTTCCTTGGAAATGCAGTCGCTGGAGCCCTGTAAGTGTTAATCTTATGGACCTTCCGTTTGTAATTTTTCATTGTACATGCTCAGTTGCTCACTATATCTTTTCAAATCTGATTGCCTTCATTTTGTTAGGTTAATTAACGTATAATCTAGAAGTTTTGTTCATTAATCCCCATCTGTTCCTGATTATGCTTGTAGCTATGTACTGGGAGCTATAGAGACATTTTTAAAAGCTATACCAGCTGCTGGAATTTTTACTGGTAAGAATACTGAATTTGATGACAAGTACTAATGACTAATCTCCAAGTTTTGTTCTTCTTAGATTCAGAAATCATGAGGCCACACATGTTATGTGTGGTTCTTTATATATAAACACTCATTGTAAATGGTTTTTACCTTTTGTTGGGAATTTCTAGGTTAACGTGAAAGCTCCGCTAACACTTTTAAAATGCTTTATGAAGAGAATGCAGTGACTTCTACAAATGGGAGTGCAACAGAAGTGGAAAGTATAAGCATACATGATTTGCAAATTTATGGGATAGTTGTGACGATTCTCCTATGTGTGATAGTCTTTGGTGGAGTGAATTTGCTCAATCGTGTTGCCCCTGCTTTTCTCATACCTGTTTTATTTTCAATTCTCTGCATTTTCATTGGGTTGTTTCGGGCAAGGATGGATCACCCTACAAGTGAGTGTTCTTTTGATGTTTTTTTAAAATTCTTAAGTAGATGTCCGTTAATATGCTTGTTTGATGCTTTACGTATTTCAAATTCTGTAGTTTTGATGGATTTTAATTTTACTTCAAAAGAAACTAAAAACTATTTCTAATTCATAGTCGTTCGTAGGTAAAATATCCAGATTTACCTAATACTAGTAAGAGTTTGGCTATCCTGCCTTTAGTGCTTTATTTACTTACACCGTATTTTTGTTTTCTGGCTGAACTCTATGATATCCATTATTTTGATCTCATTAGTATCAAATTGATCAGTTGATTTGTTAAATAGAAAGTTACCCTCTCCCGATTGATTGACACAAACAACTGACTGGAAAATTATCCGAGTACAATTTTACTCTCATTAGTTCAATCCTCTGCTGGGCTATAAGAAACGTAGTTATCAGACATTCATTAACAAGGGTCACTTGTCCAATGGCATAATAGTTGTTTAACAACATATTTGAGAAAATCTTTAAATCAATTAAGCGCTAGAGAAAACACTTAGTATTGCTCACTAACCAGTTTATCACATCACAGAAATACTATGTATTTTCCAAAATCAAGTCTTAGCAGGTTCTATTGTAGTACTCATATTATGTAACCATTTCTCTCTTTTACCTGTGTGTGCCTTTTCTGTTTCTGATTGATCTCCAGAGTCTGGATGCTGTGGTCCAGATTATAAGGTTTGCGTGCTCTTTATCGTGTTTAATAATGCAGGAGGAGTTACAGGCCTGAGTTTTAAAAGCTTTAGAGATAACTGGAGTTCAGATTATCAGGTGACTAATGATGCTGGAGTCCCTGACCCTAAAGGAGATGTTTACTGGGATTTCAAGTGAGAACCGTCCTGATGCTTGTTTCTTTCTAGCATATACCGTAAGTGGTTATATCTGCATTTATAACTCAGTTTATACCTTGATTTTCCTTTTTCCAGTGCATTGGTTGGTCTCTTTTTCCCAGCAGTTACTGGAATCATGGCAGGTTCTAATCGATCAGCCTCACTGAAAGATACACAGCAGTCAATTCCCATCGGGACATTGTCTGCAATCATTGCGACTACTTTGCTTTATATAGTCTCTGCCATACTTTTTGGAGCTGTAGCCACCAGGGACAAACTTTTGTCAGACAGGTTTCTCCATCTCTTAGTCAAACACTGGTGTCTCTGTTTCTGTGATATGTCATCTGTGATAATGGTCTTCTGCATCTTGACAAATGACTTAGCACAAACAATTTACATCTTGCTTAACTTCAGTTTATGCTCTTCTGGGAATTCTCAATGGACTACTACTGTCTTATCGAGTAGCTGATATTATGTTTTATTGTTTCTACTTAAAAGTTTTCCACTCTGCTACATGTCGGGTGGAGACTTGAGAGAGTCAAGTGCTTGTATACTTTAGGATCATTAGAAATGATATGTTTAAGATCAAATTGTATTAGAAAGTTCGGTGCCTGACCTTTATCTTTTTTTCAAGAACCAAAAGTATGTATAGAGATATTTGTTTCTGATTATGGACACTACTATTCAATGCAGGTTTCTTACTGCCACGCTTGCGTGGCCGTTCCCTGCCATTGTTCAAATAGGAATTATTCTTTCAACATTAGGTGCAGCTCTTCAAAGCCTAATGGGTGCCCCTTGGCTTCTGGCAGCTATAGCTAATGATGATATTCTTCCTATTATCAAGTATTTTATGGTTTCTGATGGAACTGAGCCTTATGTTGCTACTCTTTTTACATCAATCATCTGTATGGGATGTGTCATCATTGGCAATCTGGATCTCATCACACCAGCTGTAACTATGTTTTATCTATTGTGTTATGCCGGTGTGAACTTGTCCTGCTTCCTTCTGGATTTTCTAGATGCTCCAAGTTGGCGCCCTCGCTGGAAGTTTCACCATTGGAGCCTCTCCCTCTTAGGCGCTACTCTATGTGTCGGTAAGGTTCGTTATAATATATTGCCATTTTCGGCTTATCCCATCTGCTCAGGTCTCAATATTTAAAGAGTCCAGCAATTTTGTACGAGGAATTATAGGACTGTCCCAATTTTAACACTGGGTTTTGTTGATAAGAAAATTTGGTTAAGCAGGATGGTTTCATCAAATCTGTTCTCGGGTTGCAAATCTGATTAGACCAATCTTTGTTGCATATCGACTTTACACTTTTCTGTTACAGTATAACTCCCCTGATTACCTTTCCTTTGGTTGCTACAGTTATCATGCTCTTGATCTCTTGGTCATTCACTATTTTGTCTCTGGCCCTTGCAACCCTTATTTACTATTACGTGTGCCTTAGAGGGAAGGCTGGGAACTGGGGTGATGGTTTCAAGAGCGCGTACTTTCAACTTGCCCTTCGGAGTCTGAGATCACTTGGAGGTATATCTTTAATTGCATGCTTATACCTTTTCAAGTCAAGCAAGGACTTTAACCAAATCATATTTGTGTTGATTGGCAGCAAACCAGGTACATGCAAAGAACTGGTATCCAATTCCACTCATATTCTGCCGGCCTTGGGGAAAGCTGCCAGAGAATGTACCTTGCCACCCGAAACTTGCCGACTTTGCTAATTGTATGAAGAAAAAAGGTCGCGGGATGTCCATATTCGTGTCAATACTAGATGGTGATTACCAAGAACTAGTTGGAGATGCCAAGGCAGCATCGAAGAAGCTTGGTACCTATCTAGAGAGCAAGGGTTGTGAGGGTGTTGCAGAGATAGTTGTAGCACCTAGCCTGACTCAAGGCTTCCATGGAATCGTCCAGACTATGGGGCTCGGCAATCTTAAACCCAATATTGTGGGAATGAGATACCCTGAAATATGGCGTAGTGAAAACTTAAGCGAAGTCCCAGCCATCTTTGTTGGAATCATCGATGACTGCATTATAGCTAACAAGGCTGTGGTGATTGTGAAGGGACTTGATGAATGGCCCAATGAATATCAAAGGCAGTACGGCACAGTTGATCTGTATTGGATCGTGAGAGATGGGGGTCTCATGCTGCTTCTGTCTCAGCTGCTGCTCACAAAACGGAGCTTTGAGAGCTGCAAGATAAAGGTCTTCTGCATTGCAGAGGAGGATGCGAATGCCGAAGCACTGAAGACTGATGTGAAGAAGTTCCTGTATGATCTCCGGATGCAAGCTGAAGTTATCGTAGTTACGATGAAATCATGGGATGTAGAAGCAGACGGCGGGTCTCAACAGGATGAGTCTGTGGAGGCCTTCACTGCTGCTCGGAGGCGGATAACGGAATACTTGGCTCAAATATCATCAGAGGCTGAGAAAAATGGGACTCCATTGATGGCTGAAGGGAAGCCTGTGATCATCAATGAGCAAAAGGTTCAGAAGTTTCTTTACACAGCTCTTAAACTGAACTCGACGATACTAAGTCACTCCAACATGGCTGCAGTTGTGCTGGTGAGCCTCCCACCACCTCCTCACAACCATCCCGCATACTGCTATATGGAGTACATGGATCTGTTGATGGAAAATGTGCAGAGGATTTTGCTTGTTAGAGGGTATCGCAGAGACGTTGTAACTCTCTTCACATAGGCGCTCGCTCAAGGTGAGTCTCTGTGCATATTGTGTAAGCCTCACGCAAATGGCTCTACAGGCGGACCACCTCCACTCTATTCTGTTTCTTATTATTTTAAAAGGTAGCAGTAATAGGAGTATAGATTATTTTATTTTTCCTTGTAAAAGTATTCTTCATTCTACTTTGCTGATATAGGATGAAACATAGAACAAGCTCGATCGGCCCTGCCTTTACAACCGCCGTCGCTATGTGTACATTCTTCCCGTGTTCTCGTTCACTGGCCAACTTTCATCACTCTGTTTCGTCGATTGAGTTTACAGTCTGTCGACCATTTCTGCTGACTTGTTCTTGGCGAGGAAGTCAATTGTACTACTGTGTCTGGGCTCTTTTGTTCGTTTCATGGATCCAGATTCTGAAGGCGACCGACGATTTGACAGCCAGATTTTCGCAATAATCTCAGTCTATAATTATATGTCTATGCAGAATCCGGGAAACAAAGTCCGCCCTCTTAATCCCTTCCCTGCTTCTTCCTCTAACTTCAATTCTCCGGTGATCGATCGATGGGAGTTGAAAGTGTCGCAGCAGAGTCGGATCATGGAGGAGGAGGAATCAGGCGAAGAGCCTGTTCGTGCACCAAAGCTGATTTCTTCCCGGAGGAGTCGTTCAAGAGCTGGGCCAACTACGGCCGAGCTATCAGCCAGACGCCGGCGCGGTTCGTGAACCGGGTGCTCACCCGCTCCACGGACTCGAGTGAGGTCAACGAGATCAAGGCACGTAGTCAACACGAGATGAAGAGGACGCTCACCTGGTGGGATCTCGTCTGGTTTGGAGTCGGATCAGTCATCGGCGCCGGAATCTTTGTCCTCACTGGCCTTGAAGCCAGGAACAGCGCCGGCCCCGCCATCGTCTTGTCCTACCTTATCTCCGGACTCTCCGCCATGCTCGCCGTTTTCTGCTACACCGAATTCGCCGTCGAAATACCAGTCGCAGGTATACACACATTCCTGAATCGCGCTGCAAAAACTATAAATTTTAAAACTTTCCCGATTTTTTTTTATTTTTCAAAATTTGAAAATCAACAATTATTTCTTAAATTGTTTTAGAAAAAACACAACGTGAATCAATACATGAAGTATATATTCAAAACTGGGATAAATTGTTCAGGTGGGTCATTTGCGTACCTGAGAGTGGAGCTTGGGGACTTCGTTGCTTTCATAGCTGCAGGCAACATCCTTGTAGAGTACATCATCGGTTGCGCCGCCGTCGCCCGATCATGGACATCCTACTTCGCCACCCTCTGCAACCGCGACCCGGACGATTTCCGCATCGTGGTCCACAGCATGCCGGATGATTACGGCCACCTCGATCCCATAGCCGTAGTCATCATAGCCATCGTCTGCATCATCGCCGTCGTCAGCACCAAAACCTCGTCGCGAGTCAACTACATCGCCTCCTACTTTCACATGGCCGTCATCATCTTCATCATCATCGGCGGCTTCATCAAGGCCGACACCGAAAACTACAGAGACTTCACACCTTACGGCGCTCACGGCATCTTCAGGGCCTCTGCTGTCGTCTTCTTTGCCTACGTCGGTTTTGACGCCGTGTCCACCATGGCTGAAGAGACCAAGAACCCAGCTAAAGATATCCCCATCGGACTCGTCGCTTCCATGGTGATCGTCACCGTTTGCTATTGCTTGCTCGCCACGGTACTCTGCCTGATGCAACCGTACCAGCAGCTTGATGAGCACGCTGCATTCTCCGTCGCATTCCAAGCCGTGGGGTGGGGCTGGGCTAAGTACATTGTCGCCGCTGGAGCCCTGGAGGGAATGACCACCGCACTGCTGGTGAGTGCGGTGGGGCAGGCGCGATATCTGACCCACATCGCCCGCACCCACATGATGCCGCCATGGCTGGCTCAAGTCCATCCCAAAACCGGTACGCCGGTCAATGCCACTGTGGTGATGCTAGCTGCCACAGCCATCATAGCCTTCTTCACTGAACTAAATATCCTCTCTGATCTGGTTTCCATAGCTACACTCTTCATCTTTACGCTTGTGGCCTTGGCCCTTCTGGTCCGCCGCTACTATGTCGCAGGGGAGACGACATCGAGAAACAGAAACAAGCTCATCCTCTGCATTCTCTTGATCATCTCATCTTCTATTGCCACTGCTGCCTACTGGGGACTGACAGGAGACCATGACTGGATTGCTTATGTTATCACTCTCCCTGTCTGGCTAATAGCCACATTAGGGCTTGTGTTCCTTGTCCCTCAAGCTAGAAGGCCTAAACTGTGGGGTGTACCCTTAGTTCCTTGGTTACCATCAGCATCTGTTCTCATCAACATTTTCCTTCTGGGCTCAATAGAATCCGCATCCTTCATCAGGTTTGGTGCCTGGACAGGTATTTTACTGCTCTACTACTTTCTATTTGGATTGCATGCTTCCTATGATGCAGCTAAGGAATCTGAAAAGGTTGAACGAGTTACTCTGACACGAGAGATCATATAACTAACAACACAGGCGTCATGCCCGTGGATTCCCAGTGCTTGTTGTAAACCTTGATTGGACTGAACTGGATTGTCTTTGATTTCTTGTTGTAAATTCAATATATATTTGACATTTAAATCTCGAGACATTTAATTTTATGGATATATATATCATCATTAGCAGCAGTGGCGAAGTTACATGTTAACGGTGGGGCACTTCCTTAAGCCTTAAGCCCAACTCCTTCCACTTGGCCCAACTTGTCACCAGCCCATTTCCTACCCCCTTACCCACTTAGCCCAACTCCTTCCAGCACATCCCACAGTATCCCAGGCCCAGCTTCCAGCAAGCTCAACTGATTTACCCTCCAAACCTTCATCAGTCAATGACAACAGATTAGCAGAGCCCCCTGAAACAGATTAGCATCTTATGATTCTTATCTCGTATATTGGTTTTTGTAATTGTTGATATCATGTCATCATCATCCTTAAATAATACTCATAGATTGAAACAAATGGGTAGAGGATAGGTGGACAAATAGAGTGTAAAAGTCAACTGCATATGTGCTATACGAAACCTTTATAGAAATAGAACGTTACCGTTCCATCTCTTCATTTAGCTTTTCCAAATTCCAACTTGTAATTTACTCAATTTATTATTTGGAACAAGAATTGTCAATATATGTATATATATTTGGAAACTTCCAAATTTGAATTTATCATTTAAATGTAATATAGCTAACTTCAAATGTGAAAAGGTAAGAAAACAAAGTGCTTATCAATGCTGTAAAATAGTAGTTGGACACTTTTGTAGCATATAGTCATACTACTCACTCCATTCCACTTCACTCGTTACTCTACATTTCTTCACCATATAATCTTCTAATTATGTTATTTACATTTTGATATATAATGTCGTATATATAGCTTATATATGTATCAGGTAAATCATTATCTATAGCTTTTTAAAACATTTTTTTCCGAAGAAAACTTTAAAACAAAATGTCAGCATCTCCAAAGTTGAAGATCTAAGTGCAATCACACAAATAATGGAGGACCAAGAAGTAAATTTATCAAAAGTCAAGGACGATGCAAACCTGGAGGACCTAATTGACAAATGAAGGAAGTTGGAGGAGAAGGAACAATTTCACAATTCTTGCCATTTCATATCCAAACGTTTCAAGCATCAATTAGTCCTTTTTAATGGGATGAAATGCTCGAATAAATTAGACAATAAATTTTACAATTATTTTATTTTTTATTTCACATTTCTTCCACATGTGTGAAGTGTGTGAAGAATGAAAAATTACTACATTATCGTTTGTTTTCAACTCCTATATAAAGGAGCATGTGTGAGTACAAAGGAACACACATTATATATGAAATTCACTTTGCAAATTTGAGAGAAAATTCTCTTTATTTCTAATACATTTTTCCACTCAACTCTTGTTCAGAGATTTTGATCAAATTTGCTAAATTCAAGGTTGCTTTCTCTTGAAGAAAGAGGTGTTTGATCCATCTTCCTTCCCTTGGCAAAACTTCACTTTTGCTTGAACCATTTCTTGGATTCAAAAGGGGGTGTTGGCCAATTTTATCATCATTTTTCTAGACAATAAAAAGATCTTCAAGTGTGTTTCTTAATCCATAAGAAAACACACCAATTGGTATTAGAGCAATCTTCTTGATCTAGAATATTGTTCTTGATGGAAAATGTTTTCACCATCATAAAAAAACTTTTCCATAGACTATCTAACTTCTTTATATTCTTGCAATTTACTTTATTGTAATTTACATTCCACTCATAACTTCTAACACTTGACATTCTGGTCCTAACTCTTTACCTTCTGCAATTTACTTTCTGCCCATAACTTCTACTTTATTGAAATTTTGATTCTTGCAGTTTATTATTTTGCAATTTACTTTTGCAATTTAATTTCTTGCAATTTATCTTTTTGCAATTTCTCATCCCTTTCCCTTACTATTTCAATTTCTCTTATTCCTTATCCCTTACTCTTCAATTATTATATTGTGTTATTTGTCCTATTACTTGTCAATTAACCAATTGTAATATTGTCCTCATATTTTCTTATTTTGGCCTAACCTTCTTATTTTTGTTATCTCATTATTGCATCATTGTTGGAAAAAAAAGAAAGTTGAAAAAGAAAAGAAGGAAGTTGTAAAAAGAAAGCATTTGAGAAAATAAATAAAAATTGGTGCAAGTTTTCAAATAGAAGGTTTTGGCACAAAAGATGCAAGAGTTCAAGGACTTTTGAAAACAATTATCCAATATTGAAATTGCTTGCAAAAGACCACCCACTTTTTCTAAAATTGAGGAAAGTACCCCACTTTTATCCAAAGGTTCAAACGAACCATTTGCAAAAAGTAACCAAAATCTTTTTCTAAGGATTTTAGCACTTTGTATTTGGTAAATCTTGAGACAAAACTTCTTGTTTTATTCTCCATAAAATTCAAGGGTTTTGAGCAAGAAAAGTTGTAGATAATTTTTGAAGAGAATTTTGGTAAGTTTGAGTGTAAAGACTTGTTACAATGCCACATATTTTAAGATAATCTCTTGAGTGAGAGAAAAAAAGAGAGACATTGTCATGGATCCAATGTTGGATTTTGGGGATATGATGATCCCTATGGCTATTTATCATGGCAGAAACACGTGGAGATTTTCTTTGTCCAAAACAACATTAAAGAAATTCAAAAGATAAAAAGTGTTTTGGATATGCTGCAAGGAGAGGCAAATGATTGGTGTTTTGCAAAGTCCGGTGCTATTGGACGGTATAGAGATATCGACATTGAATCATAAGAGCACTTAAAAATTCTTATGATGAGGAGGTATGGATACATCCGACATGCTCAACTACTATCATCCACCACCCAACCGTTGCTTATTAAGTCAACATCAAGTCACCATCACGTAAAGGAGCCCAAACAAAATGCCACTGATTTTGTTGCGCGGATTGATCAAATATTTGAAGAATTTCAGGAATCATTCTTACCTTGTTGGGATGACGATCATACTAAATCATGTGAGGTCGAGAGTAAGAAAAAAGGAACACAAGAGGGATTGAGTGAAAAGAGTCAGACATTGATCCAAGGGATCAAAGAGAAAAATATCATCGAGCGTTCCGAGAGAAAAAAAAATGATTATGAGAGAAAACAAGAGCAATCTCCACAAGCCAAAATGAGTGTAAAAGAAACATTCTTGCCTCCAACAAACCCTTATGATTTACTAACCATGGATAACTTGCAAACATGGTATTCTTCGTCATATGAACAGGTTAGCGAGAGTGCACAACTTGGGTGTACAATGCACTATAATCCCATTTTGGAAGAGAAGGTATTGGAAGAAGAGATACATCAAGTGGAGCCACTACAAAATTCAAGAAGTGGTAAATTTTACAAGATTTCTAATCATCTATTTGAGTACGATGAAATGGAAAATAATGATAATTTGATTGTCAATTTAGACATAATGGAATTTTCTTCTAATTATGTTGATCCAATAGACTTCTTGACCATGCCAAGTTTGAATGAGAAATGTATACTTGAAATGGTTTTATTCAAGCCATGTCTTAAAATTTGTGCTAAAATGTTGCATGATAATTTGGCAGGTGACAATATTGTAATGGTTGACACTGTTTTGAATGACAACAAAATGCATAATAACATTTTCCTTAATGTTGTACCACAATTTGGTCATTCTTATGTCATGTGTGTAAAATTGAATGATTCATGTAATGTGACCATAATTGTGCTATTTGAGTGGCCTAGATTGTTATTTGACCTAGGTGCCAATGGAGTTATTTTGTTATCTAAACTTGAGTTCTATTGTCCTAGTAATTTATTACTTAGTGGCAATAAGACCCCTAGTTCAGTGAAATATAGAAGCAAGCTTGAAACCATTGTTTAACTTGTTTTTCTATATTTCTTTGTTGAACAATGACTCTAATATTGTCCACTTGTTGACATTCAAGTTCTTTTCGATGAACTATTCCATATTGATACCAAGTATGCTATCGAATGATGGAAAGCAATTGAGAAAGATGGAGTCTGAATTGATTGTACATGATGTTCTTATTGTTTGTTTGGAAATGGACCAAGTATGTGAATGTGAATATTTTGGCTTTGAGCCAAATGATGGTGGTTTGATGGATGTTTTTATTAATTTTGAGAGATTGTTCATTTGTTCATTTTTTTGAAGACATAGGTGTCTCCACCTTTGGTGAGACTAATCCCCTGTAGGGAGCAATCGCAGCAACCCACCGCCACGGCTCTCCATTTAAATCACGAGTTGAATCCAGGGGGAATCGAACCCGAGACCGTGCGCCTAACCACACAACCCCTTGTTCGCCCTTACCACTGGGCCAACTCGTGGGTGGGTATTGTTCATTTGTTCATAGTTGATAATTATCATATGATTCTAGTGGTTAACTTGAACTTTTGTGATAAATCAATGAAAACTACTCTCTTACTTGATTGTACCATAATATCTATGTCATTCACTAATTTTGTACTTTATATTTTCAAATGGATGTTTTGGTTGCCTAAGTTGTTCTTGTATGGAAATACTAGAACATTTAATCATAAATATTTTATGCATACTAAGTTGAAATATAATTATTCCATGAATAGAAGCAGTGACAACCAAGAATTTGAGATCAGGGGCGGGTGTGTAGCTTAATTAATATATATTGTGGATGACAGTTGCCCCCTATCAATGCACACTTCCGTCCCTGAATAGAAGTATGCAAAAGTTTTTGAACAAAAATGTGTCCATGTTTGCTAAGGGGACTACACATGTTGAGATTATGAATATTGATGAACTTGGTACCATAAGTTGTGAGAATGTCATTTCCAATCACCTTGTTCATAGTGTTACCTATCAAGAATCATATCATGTCAAATTGAAATATTTAAACTTCATTAGTCTTTGGCATGATATTTGTACAATTTTAACATACTCTAGATTTCAGAATTGGTTATTTATTCTTAAGTGTTTCCAAGTTTTGTGTATTGTAACTAAGTACTTACACATTTATTCTCACACTTAACATACTTTAAAAATTGCTAATCTGGTCATCGAGAAAGGACCATTTACTTATTATAGGTTCAATGGATTCATTTTCGAAAGCTTGATCCTATAACATGAAGAAGTCATCAAAGAATTACTTCAGAAACTTTCAAGACCTAAACCCTTTGAAAATTTCAAGTGAGCCACCAAGGGAAGTAATTGTTTCTTAACACTTCTTTATAATACTTATCCTTATTTAGTTTATGACATCTTCACTCCCTACTTTTTATTGCTCATGTAGGTACTTGGAACCCAAGCAAGATACATGATTCGAGGACGAATCATTTTGAAAAGGAGGGGATTGATGTGAATCCACCTACGAACCTAAATGTCAGCATCTCCAAAGTTGATGATCTAAATGCAATCACACAAATAATGGAGGACCAAAAAGCAAATCTATCAAAAGTCAAGGATGATGCAAACCTGGAAGACCTAACTGACATGATGAAAGAAGTTGGAGGAGAATGAACAATTTCACAATTCTTGGTTTTTCATATCCAAACGTTTCAAGCATCAATTAGTCCTTTTTAATGGCCTAAAATGCTAGAATAAATTAGGCAATAAATTTTAGAATTATTTTCTTTTTTATTTCTCATTTCTTCCACATGTGTGAAGTGTGTGAATAATGGAAAATTACTACATTATCGGTTGTTTTCAACTCCTATATAAAGGAGCATGTATGAGCACAAAGGAACACACATTATATATGAAATTCAATTTGAGAGAAAATTCTCTTCATTTCTACTACACTTTTCCACTTAACTAGTTTGGATGCTTTCTTCCTGTGGATGCGGCATTACCGGTCTTAGGACTTTTGTCAAAAAGTCCTAAGACTGCAGAGGAAATTCAGTATAGTACTCCAGGGAAAGCTTCCTTCCTGTGGATGCGGCATTTCACTTGCTTTAACTACTCATGCTATGGATGTGGGAGCATTAACTCCGTTCCTGTGGGCTTTTGAGGAACGGGAGAAATTGTTGGAATTCTATGAAAGAGTCTCGAAATATGCACTATTATATGAATTACATTGTTGCAGTTCTATAAGATAGGTACATTATTAATAATTTATAAGAATCTAAAAGTAACGGTCCAATCACCGATTTGACCGATTAAATCTTGAACCACTAACTTTACGGTTTAATACCCAATTCGGTTTTTTTAACCTTAAACTTGAGGATTTCGGGCCGGGTTTGTTGGTTTTCACTGACCATGCTGAATCACTCCACCCTAGCTAGCTAATTACCATTTCACCCCATTTACCCACTTTGATTTTATGCCTGCTAGCTCGCTACTGCATTCACATTTTTGGATATTTTAAGACTGATTAATCAAGAGGAAAAAAGTAAGGGAAAAATAAAAATAAAAGCAACAGCTATAATTTTATTAATATTCCACATATATATATGTCTGCATTTATACAAAGAAGTACTTATCGTTGTTGTATAAAAAAAAAAGTGGTTATCGTATAGCCGTTTAAATTGAAAAGTCAAAATATTGGAAAAGTCAACGTCTCCATTCTCTACTTACTTACTCTGTATATATTTCGGATCTGTATTTACCATAACTGCTGAAACAATTACCATAAATGTTACCTTTATTCCGACTGACCGATAATTCCAGCTTACACGATGATCTCGTCTATACAATACGTAAAATGTGATTAACCTAGACATACATACCCAGGTGCCCGATACATAATTACCTAGCTATCTGTAATAGAAGAGGTAGTATCTAATTAGACAACATTTTCTAATTGGTGAGGACTCAGATGTTAAGCCCATAGGCCGGTCCGTAAATCTGGTCTGCAAGTATTGTAGCACCCTATCCCTTCCTGGTGTAAGGGGATACCTATCCTCCAACCCATACCTCTGTCCATACCCTATCTCAACACTATAAATACCTCATTCAATACCCCACCCAATGGGGTTCGTTTTTGCTTACCTTATCTTTACTCAATCGATCATCGGCCAATATAACGTGCGAATACTGAATTAAGCGTCAGAGAATTGTGCTGTGCTTGCTCGACGGCTCGGCTACGGACACGGCTCGACAATGACGCAATGCCTTGAAGAAATCGGTCTCATATAAAGATGGCGTAATTCTTCCCATTCGGGAGGCCGACTTTCTCGGACGCACTCTCAGGTACCTCATCACTATTCTGACATTTATATTCATTAATGTTAATTGTTAGTATTAACACTAATTAACCTCTAACATCGAACCCCTCTAATTAACACTATTACCAAACTCATATGGGTTGAGAGTGACAGAAAACAAGAAATTACAGCAGGTACCCTAACAATGCCAGTTCAATATACATAACGGTGTGTGTTCACAGCTGTTAAAAACCAAAACAACACCTTAACTTCATTTTTTAGGGAGAAGTTAAAACAGAAAGAGAAAGTTACAAAAAATAATAAGAAAAACGAATAAGGCGGTCGGTGATCGAATATAACGGCAATTGGTTGCATCTTAAGTAAGGTAAGAGAATCCTGCACCAAGTATCTAAGTGCCAGCTGGACATGAGATTCCGCTTCGGTTATAAATTCCCTGCCGTATCTCTCACCGATACTCACACCGCCGTAGCCTCCTCCTTCCCCTCTCCATCGCTAACTGGTCAACCACACGACTCATCATCTATATATCTTCCATTGATCAGAAACTAAGCTGCCTGCCTCAGGTACACACATTTCTTTTCTTTCTTTCTCTCTTTACTTGTTTTAATATTTAGTAGTATAGTAATATCTCTACCTAGCTAATTGAAATTATTCAGCTTCACAGTCTTTGTCTTCTGGGAATTCAAGGACACCCAACTTCTTTCTTTTTTTCCAATCGGTATATATTTTGATCTTCCGCCCAACAAAATTGCTTCTTTAAATCCCCAAATCAAAATTAGTTGATTTGAGACTCTGATTCGATCAGTATTTACGTTAACTAAAGGAAAAATAAAGTTGTGTTTTTTATTTGTACGTACAGATCAATGGCAGTTAATGATAGTGATGGAGGAGGATCAGGGATGAGACGGCGAGGTTGTTCATGCACCAAAGATGATTTCTTTCCGGAGGAATCGTTCAAGAGCTGGGGGAATTACACGAGAGCTATCAGCCAGACGCCGCAGCGCTTCGTGGATCGCCTTTTGACCCGATCCATGGACACCACGGAGCTCCATGAGATCAAGGCCCGGAGCAACCATGAGATGAAGAAGACGCTCACCTGGTGGGATCTCATCTGGTTCGGCATCGGAGCCGTCATCGGCGCCGGCATATTCGTCCTCACTGGCCTTGAAGCCAGGACAGACGCCGGCCCCGCCGTCGTCTTGTCCTACGTCGTCTCAGGAGCCTCCGCCTTACTCTCCGTATTCTGCTACACCGAGTTCGCCGTCGAAATACCCGTCGCAGGTACACACGTGTTGTAGTTAATCACTCTAAATTTTCTTCATCCGCCACTAAATTCGCCATCTTTTTAGACAAAAGACGTTTAATACTAAAGCGGTCAAATAAATAATTAATCAGCTTCATTCAACTGTTGAGCAAACGCAGTAGTGGTTTCAAATTTCAATATCTTGATTAAGAGTTTTTATCACATTAAATTAAAATATCGTTAGAATTAGAATTATCACCTTTTTTAATTTTCTTTTCTTTATATTGATAGCAGTATTAATTTGGTAAAAGTATCTTCATAAAAAAAATTGGTACTCCATAATTAAGTGCATATGTGTGTGGATGTAATGTGGTTGAGAGCGGCCTATGCGCTGAACATGCATGTTGACATTTCGGGTCGTTGACCTCAAGTCGTAAATATATGCAAAAAGCTAATAAATACTATGGACTAAAATGTGAATATGCCTCACATTTTAAAACTCAAAGAAGTAAACGTATTACTCATCCTTTCCACTTTCTTTTATATTTATTAATTACTTTACATTTGTCTGTATCATATATACAAGAAAACATACAAATATATTACTATATGGAGTAGAAGTTTAAATTTAACTTATAAGTGAAGTATATCATAAATAAATAGTACTCACTCCGTCTCATAAAAATTGCAGTCTTTTTTTGCTGATTTTGCAATAATTAATCCACGATTTATTTTTATGAATTCATAGACATATAAAGTTAAATGATCCATATATTTTTTATAATTTGTAATATAAACTTTCAAGATATATTATTTTGAATTTTTTTTCACTATTTATTATAGAAATATTTTTAGTCAAACACTGTAACTTAAAACATCAAAGTCAAACACAAGAATCTTTTACAACAGAACAGAATGAGTATCAAGAAATAATTAGAAAAATCACAATGAGAGGGACCAGCCAACAATGACAAATCAATACAGACGAGTGCAAAAAACAAAAAACATCATCGGTTACATTAGTATATTCGTTTATCAATACAATAATATGAGATGTTTTTTCCTTCAAGTTTTTACTCTTTATCAAATAATTTTATCAACAAATCATCAAATTGACCTTTTTTCTTCGTTTCTTTCCTCTCACAAATATGACATCAAATTTTCAAACACTTCACCAAATTCTCTAAAATATTTTTGCAAAGAATACAGTACCTGATTTGTAAAGATTCTGGGTCAATATACTTATTCTAAGTAAAATATCAACAATACCCATTTTCAGTGCGGGACCATCATGCACTAGACTTTTCTTCAAGAAACTTTGTTCACATTTTAAACTCCAAAGTATCATTTTCAGCGATCAAGTCATTTTCCATATATATATATACGTCCAGTTCATTATGTTATCTTTCACAGGAATATATGTTTTCACAGTCTGTAGACTGTAGGTCCGACCGTCATTAACTATTGACAAAATCTGGGATATTGCATGAATATGCAAAAATGGGCCATTTTTATACCCTGTTTGATTGAAAAATATGAGATCATGATGGATCATGCGAACCTGCCTATACTGGACTATAAATTTATCAAATTTTGCCCTATTTAAAAATTTTACCCCTTGGTAATAATGTTTCAATAATAAGCTTGGGTTTGAATTTACTAATAAGCTCATTTCAAATTGACAGAAGCTAATGAATTACTACACCTCCATATAATTAACATTAAATTAGTAAATTTCAGGTGGCTCATTCGCATATCTAAGGGTAGAGCTGGGCGACTTCGTAGCGTTCATCGCAGCCGGCAACATCCTCCTTGAGTACGTCATCGGCGGCGCCGCCGTGGCCCGTTCATGGACCTCCTACTTCGCCACCCTGTGCAACCACAACCCCGACGACTTCCGGATCGTGGTCCACAGCATGCCGGACGACTACGGCCACTTGGACCCCTTAGCCATCGTGATCTTGGCCATCATCTGCATGCTGGCTGTCCTGAGCACCAAGGCCTCCTCCCGCTTCAACTACATCGCCTCCGTCATCCACATCGTCGTCATCGTCTTCATCATCATCGGCGGTTTCGCCAACGCCGACACCAAGAACTACAAGGACTTCATGCCCTACGGCATCCGCGGCGTTTTCAAAGCCTCCGCCGTCCTCTTCTTCGCTTACATCGGCTTTGACGCCGTCTCCACCATGGCTGAGGAGACCAAGAACCCGGCCAGAGACATCCCCATCGGGCTAGTGGGGTCTATGGTGGTCACCACCGTGTGTTACTGCCTGCTCGCTGTTGCTCTCTGTTTGATGCAGCCGTACCAGCAGATCAATGTGGACGCGCCCTTTTCCGTTGCCTTCTCCGCCGTCGGATGGGGTTGGGCTAAGTATGTGGTGGCTGCCGGAGCGCTCAAGGGTATGACCACCGTGCTCCTCGTCTCAGCCGTGGGACAAGCCAGGTACCTCACCCACATCGCCCGCACCCACATGATGCCTCCTTGGCTCGCTCAAGTGCACCCCAATACCGGTACCCCCATGAATGCCACTATCGTGATGCTCACGGCAACTGCCATCATTGCCTTCTTCACCAAGTTAGACATCCTCTCCAATCTTCTCTCCATTTCCACCCTCTTCATCTTCATGCTGGTGGCTGTGGCCTTGCTGGTTCGGCGTTACTACGTGACCGGTGAGACCACGTCCACAGATAGAAACAAGCTGGTCGTCTGCCTCGTGTTGATCATCTGCTCTGGTATTGGCACAGCCGCTTACTGGGGTACCACCGACGACAGTGAGTGGGTTGCCTATGCGGTGACCGTCCCGATTTGGTTCCTGGCCACGTTAGGGCTTCAGTTCCTTGTCCCGCAAGCAAGGAAGCCGAAGCTGTGGGGGGTGCCTCTTGTTCCGTGGCTGCCGTCTGCTTCCATCTTCCTCAACATCTTCCTCCTTGGCTCCATAGATTCAGCATCGTTTGTAAGGTTCGCAGCCTGGACCGCGCTTCTGCTGGTGTACTACTTCTTTTTCGGACTCCATGCATCCTATGATACCGCCAAGGAGGCCAGCAAGAACAAGGGTGGGGATGGATGGGGACAGATCGAAGAAGGAACCACCAACTCCAAGGTTATTCCCCAAGAGTCGTCATAAAAGATAACGTCCCCTCATTATGCTTGTTGAAATATTTAGCTCTACGTTGAAGGTTACGTATTTATCAAGCTTCTTTTTATTTCGTGTTGTGTTGTGTGAATAGCTCACTTTGCTACTGCTTAAAGGTTTTGTTGCACAGATCATCTCCACTGTGTTGGTATTTAGTCACAGTAATTGTTTCAAAGATTCACCTGTCCTGTGAACATTTCGCATCCAGTTTGCTTTCCATCAAACAAACACTAGTGTCCCCATGATTAAGCTGGATGGAAGTGAAGTTAATATAATGATGATTAATAAAAAGAGTAATGCATGAAACATAAACTATAATGCACAACAAATTAACTCGCACATAAGCTCTGTTTGGAATAGAATTTAATACGGAGTATTTCATTACACAATCAATGGACAATATATATTAGTCTTAATTTACAAACAAATGGTGCTGTTTTAACACCCGCGCGAAAGAAAAAGAAAAAGAAAAAGAAATAGCTAGCTTTTTGCCCTAAAACACACGAAAAGAAAGAAGGGGGAAAAACACACACAATTCAAAGCAGAGGGTGCACGCAAGCACACTTTACTAACACCTAAAATGACAACCTTTTCCTGTTGTTCCATTTCTCCCTATGGTTCTACCTTGAGTAAAGAATTGAGGGATGTACTGTTGAACCGCTGCGCAATGCCCCGGATGATGAGAACGATCAGATCTCGGAGGTGACGAGACTGAACTGTCAAGTCTACCACATTCTCACTGTCCACCACAATCCTAAACCGCCGTTGGTCACTGCGGAAAACCTCCACCTACCACAACCAGTAACTCATCAAAAGTATGCCCAACGCCAACAATAAGATGATAATACTACACAACTCTACCCGCGTCTGCATTGTTAACTTCAAGACATGCCATACATACATACATAACAGTTAACAGAAGCTTACATGAAATGGTGGCGCATAGCTTCCACGAATTTCAGTTGTGGAAAAGGAAGTTTTAGAGCCCTGCTTCACAACCTTCATTCGCTTTCTGTTAATTTCCAGACTTCTTTTCTCCAGGGTACCCTCACCTGGAACCTGGAACACAGTGAGAACACAATTAGACCCAAAAAACAAAAAAGAATAGATAAGGTTTCATAAATTTTAAAATTTTCCTGATGAAATACAAACCTTCTTTGAATTGCGATCCTTGTCACATAATACCTGATCATGCAGATAAGAAGGATCATTTATTTAGCCAACAACAAAACAGCTATTACAAACAATGTGGTTATATGGAATAAAATACTGGACCTCGAACTTCACACTTCCTAGATCAAGTTTCTGCTTCACTTCTTTAAAAACACCAGGCTCTGCAATTAAGATTAAGTGTTTTAAAATAAATACAACAACAAAGGGATGGCAAGATACGCAGAAGATGATATGAATAGGAAATTCTCAGCATCAGTGCTTGAAGAAAACCACTACAGGTGCTTCAAGGAGGTAAAAACAAATTGTTCAAGGAAGAACTTTGATTGCTAAAACATGAGATGTACACAATGGTTGGAGAGGTAGAACTTTAAAACCATAGTCTATACCACGGAACACACTAGATAGCATAAATTCTTCATTAACTAGTTGAAGGCACAATAAGATGACGGCAAATTGGTCATAAACCACGAAAAACTCAAATCATTTCATTGGTTTATGCAAATAGAAGCGTATACCGTGAACAAAAATGATAGATATGAATCGAGCAAATGAACATTGCTTGCAGCATTAAAACAGTAATGCTGACTCGAATCTTTGACGTGGCAACACAATGTTTAGGTATGAGCTAATTTTCAAGTGAGGGAAATATGAGTATGAGTGCGTGCGTGCGTTTGTTTGTGTAAGTTCCACAATTTACCAACTCCAATTGGTTCTGTTGATGCAGAAACAGGCTGCCCCTCAACCCCATCCTCTCTAACTGGAGTATAAATAGCCACCAATCTATAGCCCACATCATCAACATTAGCTTCATACGTCCTCCCTGTTTCTCCTGCAGAATCAATTTCTTTATAAAATTAACAGAATGGAGAACTGAAATCAAGAATTACATAAAATCAGATCTAGAAGCCACGTTGTTCTGATGAATTATACAGAGTATATTCTACTGATAAAAGCATGCAGCTTACATCATGGTAAGTAAACATGCTTCATTTTCCCTTTTCCCAGCCACAAAATATGACTCATACATACGGCAGTGATGGTACCTTGTATGGAGATAAGGTCAGGACTCCCCACCATTGATCGAAGCCATTGTATTTTGCTTTTACCTTCTTTTCCTCCAGTATAGATACCATGAACAGCATATAAATTGGTGTGGAAACCTCGTCCCTCAATCTCAAGCTTGTCTATTCTAGGAATCCCTGAAGAAAAAATTGTGAATGAGTCAGACATAACGGTCAATACCAGCTGACAGGAAAGAAGTTCACTTAACATTAACTATTACAAGCACGGAGGCATTAATGATAAACACGTAACTAATGGAAACCATAGTGTGTTCTTTGTAAAAATTTTGGGGAAATTTTTCTGAAATTTTTGAAAATTGATGTGAAGTTTGTGACACGAAAAGATAGGAGAAAAAAAATGACAGATTAATAAATAAATAAATAAATAAGTTGTAGGAAAAAAAACATAGCCTATATGTGTTAAAGACATATAAATTTTCAACCTTGCCTATAAAGAAATGTTTGTATTTTTAGTCAGAGCTGAATGATTGATTATTTATAACGAAGTACTAGTAGTAAGCTGTGAAGCTACAAAATTACACCTGATAACTACTCCCTCCATCCCACCAAAGATGATACATTTGACCGAACATGAAGATTAAAGAATATTAACTATAGGGTAAAAATGTAAAGTATAAGACAAAAATAGCTTTTTTGAGTGGGAAGGGAAATGGAGGGCAATAAGGTAAAGTTGGTGTGAAAAGGTTTCCTTTTTAGGAAATGTATCAATTTTGATGGGACAGCCAAAAAAGAAAAATGTATCAATTTTACTGGGACGGAGGGAGTACTTTATATCAGGATTGCAATATTTTAATTTTGTCACGGTAAAAAGAACTATGCAGACGGAAGCAGGAACAAGCATCTTGATTAACCTTTTTTTTTTGTCAGAAACTACCCACAAATTTTGAAGATTCTACCAACGGGCAAAAGAACGATTTTATTTTTCACCCAAGGTTGCCGTTGTGAAAATCACTTTCTTTTATCCCAGCGATGCCATTGTGCAAGTTATTCTTGATAAAATATTGTTTTAGGCGGAAGCTTTTACTGCTTAGTGACTTATGGCAATTGCTTATAATAAAATATACTCCTGGAAAATATGACCTGGCACAATGGGGGTGGTCTCAGCATACACTGGTTCAGTTGATCTTCCAAAGACATCTGTTACAACACACTCACATCTCAGACATCGACCAATGTCCTCAAACCTCACTTTATATGAGCAAGACCGCTGTGCAAGTACAAGCTCAAAAGATTTCTTATCCCCAGTATCTGATGAATAGAACCTGCGGAGTTCCATAGAGTGGACCAGATCAAAATCACTATTAGAAGCTCCTAAAACTTGCTACTATATACACATGTGGACAGAATAAACTTAAGACGGGAATCATGCTTTTAACAATCAAATAAAAGCTCCGGAAGTTAACAGTTAATAAAGCCAGAGTAATTATTGTATTACTTATGAAGTATCAATTTAAACATTAGCACAGTTGGATATTGATATAGAAACTAAATCACAACTCCACATTCTTAACCAAACAAATATGAGTAGAAGTTTTCAAGGACTATAAAACAGAACCTTACAACAGCTCATGACAACTTTTTTTTTAAAAATCTCCACATACTATAGTTCATATTTGAGAATGCTACAGGTGTATGGGCATTCAGAACTCGGAAAGATGAAAGAAATGAGAAATGAGAACCACTAATCTGAGACTGATTCGGATAACAAAGAGAAACATCAAACACGAAAAATCCAAGTCCAGTAGATCAGGGTAATACCATTGGTAGCTGACTTCTTTTTTGTACTTGCTCCAAACAAGTTCTTGAATAGCACTTTTTGGAATAACTTGGACAGAAGTGAGTATGTCACCTTCCATTGGCTTTCCGGTAAGTGCCAGCGCTTCTATTTCAGGAAGCTCTGAAGTAAATGGGGTGCCAGGATTAGTTTAAAGCTTCTCAAATTCATGTGACAGTTTTTGACGAGATGTACAGGTAGAAATCAGCAAGGTTATAAACAGAGAGCTACAACATTCTCAAGTTCAGAATTCAGCAACAGATTTTAACCTTCTGGCCAAAAGTCCACATACATCTAGCTGAACAGGACCAAGTCAAACATGGGTAAATTTCAGGAATGTCCTAATAAAATACTCTTATAATTGAACATGTAGATTGAACATTATGAAATATTATCATAAGAACAAGATTCCTGTGCATCTGTCTAGCTAAACAAACTTCACTAATTATAGTCTCATTTGAATATCAGACTCTCCTAGGCAACTCTCTACCGAAGTCTTTGCCATGATCGATATCTGTTTCCACATTCTTGTTCCATTATCAGCTGTGCAAAAATATGCAGGACAAGATCCAAGAGCAGAATCCATAATCTCAGTTCCAGGAATTCTGAAACCAAAACCTACCAGGGAGAACAATGTCCGATGGTTCAGACAATCTCAATTCGCCTACCAATGAATCTGAACGAACTGGCGTGTAACTGCGATGAACATGGGAACAACCTTAGAAGGATATAATTGGGATAAAAGGGCATAAACCCCTAATATATGGATCCAATTGAGTTCATAGAAATGGATATTCCTTTTCTCTTTGTTTTAGTTTTTCCTTTTTTTTTCTCTTAACAGTCCTTCCATGTCTATTCTCTAGTTACATGACAGACTCTAAGAGTCCCAAAACATTACTCCCGCAATTGTAACTTCCTATACTTCAAGCACTTCATGGAAATAGATAGAAGCAACTTATATGAAAGATTTAAAAATCAGCACTTTGACTGCTTGATACCCGAAAAGCAGATGGCAACTGTAATCAGAATCGGTGACTTCATAAGTTTTGGAGTTTGCTCCATTGATCAGAACAATAGTTCCATCATCAGTTTCTCTATACCAACTAAAGAGACTCGACCCTTCATGTCCACCAAAATAATCTCCTTCTCCAGAATATATACTCGAAGATAGCTTCTCAACACGAACATTAGAAACTGATGGCGGTCCTGCAGTATTTTTTGGTAAAAAGAATTATGTGAAATTATTCAATTCAAAGGGCACAGAGAATTGAAAGACATGCATACTAAGGTGGCAAACAAAAAATGGATCATGAGCAGCTGGGACAAATTGGAAGAAATGCTAAAGCAGCAGGAGTCCTTAAGACAAGGGCTATCAAGGCTATGGAGATATTTGTTCATGGAAAGCTTTCTGTCAGACTCCTTAATGAGTAAATAATTCTACAGAAGCACAATATACTTTCTGCCTTTCTGGTAACTCTATTGCAACTGCTTCCCTATATTTGGGTGCCATGAAAAAGGCCTTGATTTGTTGAAGTTCTGTTAATTAAAAAATAGCATGCATACCATCTCTGATCCAAAAAAAAAAAATCATTACTAGTCCTATTGTCTCCACCTGATAACATGTTGATCTAGTCGCCATCAAACCCATTAAAAACTACAAATATCTAAATCGATTGAAGCAAAGGAGCGAGTAAAGCTATAAGGCAAGAGATGAAGATAAAAGCAGAATAGATCATCCCTTGGCTTCACAGGTCTTCTTCAATGAAAAAAAATTAAAACTGGTAGCCGTAACTAATTATGAAGTTTTACGAAATGGCCACTTTCTATACCTGGGATAACTGGCGAGCTGGAAATTGCGACTAAGGGCTTTCCGCATCTGCCATCAAGACGAGTAGGCAGCCAATGTAATAATAAATAATTGTCGACATCTTCCAGTGACGGTGTATATGTTCTGACAAGAGTATAAATCATTTAAAAATAGCCCTGCATTGAACAACAAAACTTGAAACATGTAAATTGTGTGAGAGCTTACAATGAGCTACCACACAAGACAGCTTCCTCACAAGTATCAGATATATCCATTAATGCTGACTCATGTAGCTTAATCTTCGATTTAAACCAGGTGTACTTTCCTTCACCTTCATGTCCACCAAAATACTTCTTCACTGGGACAACTTCCTGGCTTTCTTGACACTCGGGAATCACAAGTTCCAAGCCCACAGGGTCAGCTGTTATACGAGGACATAGATATTAACACAGTAACTTCAGAAGTTGCACAAATACAGAAAGAATGATCACAACCACTAATAAAATATGTTCGGATACAACAGATCCGGTAAGGTTCCTAAGCTCGAAGCTGGCCAGAACAACCAATACCTCACTTCCACCATCCAAGGTGACACTACACCCCTAAGTTGTACTCCGTCCAAATTGTTTATAGGATTCACTTTTCAGCATTTAATTTATAAATCTTTTTATCTAACATTTTGACATACAAAGTCATATTACTTGTATGAAAATAATAAATGAATGTTTCTAGTTTCTAACAATTATTGAAATTCTTTTTAACAAATTTTTGTAGAGATAATTTGAGCAAAACACAAGCTAGAAAATCAATTTCTACAAACAATTTGGGATGGAGTGTGTATCACTTTGCTGCATCGAGTACCTCTACTGAAATGTAATGTTAACGAAACTGATTGGGAAATGGTAAGGGCTGATTAGTTCAAACTTATGTCAGTTGTTCTCCTGCTATAACAATCTGTGAGACCGAGTAAAATTGCCAAATAGTTGATCGCTTATAGTTTGTGATCCCATACAAGTTTGCAGTGAGATTTAACCTTACAACTAAACCAACTTCATAATTTATCAATTCACAAGGTAAAGATGTATAGTTCA
Source organism: Stellera chamaejasme (assembly GCA_024586325.1). Classification (NCBI taxonomy): domain Eukaryota; kingdom Viridiplantae; phylum Streptophyta; class Magnoliopsida; order Malvales; family Thymelaeaceae; genus Stellera; species Stellera chamaejasme. The sequence goes on from CM044986.1 coordinate 30,298,779, forward strand.
CCTGGAGAAATCAAGTCGGACAATATACTTCTAGCACTGCCCTTTTCTCCATCTTTGCGAACAGGTGTATAAACAAGTTCAATGGAGTTTCCAACATCAGCAAGAGTAAGATCAAGAAACTCTGCAGTAATAGAAGGTCAAGAAATTATCCTTGCAATTTAAAATTGATGGAAATAGAATGATATAAAACTCAGGGGATCATTCATTAAGATGAAAAAGAAGAATAAGAAAAAGAAAACTCACCATCATTACTCAGCCTCTCCTTCATCCCATCTTTGATCAGCCTAAACCATTGATGGATACAATCTCCCTGCTCACTGAACCACAAATAGAAACTTCAGTTTAAAATGTCATAATGATGAACGTTGTCTACTAGTTTATTGCTCATAATTATCTAGCATGTACAGCTTCAACATAGGTCTCACCCTCCAGTATAGGAAGAAATAAAGCTCAGGCGTTGCCCTTCTATCAATGATCCAAGAAACTCCAAAGATTGACAAGTAGGAGGGCCTCCAATTAAAAACAAATCTTAAGAGTTAGTTCCACAGGTCACATTTGTGAAATTCGTTGGTGCAGATGGTAATTCCAAGATACTAAAAACTTAAGGTTATAGAAACTGAAACTGTATACCAGGTATTATCGGCCCAATCTGTTCAGACAGAACAATAGGACCACGAGCCCAATCACTTCTAACAGGCTCACAAGAAACAGAGACAAAACAACCAATATCATCAAGGGTAAGAATGTAGGATGATGTAGTGGCACCCCTAACTTCAGTTTGCATGCCATCTAAGTTTGTCTGCAGAAACAAATTTATCAGAGATCGTGAACTAAGAGAGTCAAACTAAACATTAGTTGCAAGAAAGATAAATCATTGTAAGTGGAAAAAAAAAAGAAAACAGGATTTAATAGTGTCATGGATTAAGATTGTTCAAGCATTCAACCAAAAGCCAAATCACAATATGTGAAGAGGCCTCACCATACTGTCAGCCTTATTAAGCAATGATTGCATATTAGAAGAACAATTAGGTAAGCCATTAGTACTAAGCAATATGGATGTAGAGCATATTAAATTTGTATAAGCTAAACACTTACACGAAACCACCTAAACACTGAATCACCTTCTTCTCCACCCCAATATTTCTTCTCAACACTAAGTTTAGTTCCTTCAACAGCATTCCCCACTATGTTCAGGGCAAGTAGCCTTGGGCTTCCTAATGATTAAAGTAGCGGGCAAAATTTATAAGAAAACAAACTTTCACCAATAAAGCTAGTAATAGGAACACTTTCTTGCGTGTGCAACATGAAAGCTTTCTGTATAAGTAGACCATACAAAATTACCTGGACGGAGTCGTTCTTGTCCCATGCAAGTTCTTGCTTCACCTACAATTCCATCATCACGTACAGGGGTGCACTGGAATGATATAAATTTACCAATTGCCTCCTTGGTTATTCGATACTGAAGAAGACCAGAAACCTCTTGTATCAGAGTACACGTGTCACCTTCAACCTACATTAACTCCCAATAATATACAATATATCAGGAAGATGATGTCCTATATCAAAGCATACATCTGATAATATGACAATATGCCAATATAAAAGATGGCTTCTGAAGGAAGGGTGGTTTTTCATGTGTAATATGGACAGTAATGTGCACCCAGGACTGGGTTATAATACCTCATGAAGATACCAGTTATAAATGCTTTTTCCTTCATGACCTCCAATATAGCCATAAGATGCTGTCAGTATTCCGCCTTCAGTGAAGTCACCAGTAATTGACAAAAAGTTTAGGCTTGGTGGGAGAGCTGCAAGAACAGCATCCGTGATTTTAAGTCAAACAAAGAGCTGGTAGTTAGGCATTAGAGGCCATACTTGTTAAGACAGGCTGAAGAAATTAGAGAATTAATGATAATTTTAGGCCTAAACGCCATTTTCAACATAACCAACAGTATCAAGTACATAGTACTCCTAGTATTTAGTGATGATATGGCAAGTCCTGTCTCAAAACACTGTTCTATGCTGCGATTGGCGTGAGATATATTTCTGGAAGATGATAAAGTGTCATATCTTGTACACCTTATTGTTTTCTATTATCACCTATCTTACCCTTTGACCATTCACACTTCAGTCACTGTGGACTATCCTAAACTCCATAACAGATTCTACAAGTATTTTTGTCGGATGAGTCAGAAAATTAGGTCAATGCAACCAGAACATACATTCTGACTAGATCCTTTTCTGCATACTGCTGAAACTGACTGAAGGAAGAGTAATCACTTACTCTCAACTGTTCTTTCTGATATGACATAAACTGGTTCACCAGCTTCACCATCTGGGGTCATTGGAGTATATTTTGCAACGACATAATAGCCAACAGCACCTAATGGTATGCGGAAAGCCTAGAAAGTAACCAATTTCCAAGTTACAAGCGGCATCAAGTATGAAATACAGGAAGAAGTATGAATGAAGGTCTCTAACCAATTATTACCTTAGCAACTTTCGATGCGCTCATCGCTTCCAGGCCATTCTCTCCATCTAACATCAAAGAGCTTGTCTTAAACCATTGCACTCTGCTTGAGCCCTCAGTTCCTCCAGTGACAGTACCAGTCACAGTAATTTTACTGCTCTCCTTTAAATCACCAATTATCTTTACATTTGTTACTTTAGGTGGTGCTGAAATTTGAGAAAGGAAAACATAACAAACACGAATATGGATACACTTAAAACAGATGGGAGAAAAGTTGAAAACTGCATTTCTTTTTGGAAACCAAAAGGTGCACAAGGGGCGACAACCAAGGTACAGAATTAAAAGAAGAGATAGTTCTTGGCATCTATAGAGCCTCGAAGCAGACTTAATAATTTAAGAGAAAAAACCATAACCATCTTACTGAGCCATACCATGTTGCTGGTGGAAAAACGAAAAAATTACTAACATCTGGCCTACCTTGTCTCACAGTAGTAGAAACAGTGGAAACTGATTCACCCTCTTGTCCTGGAAAGAAAGTTGAACACCTCTAGCTGGTAAGGTAACCTTAGACGTAATAATGAAAAAAAACAAAGAATAAAAGCATGTCATTTGAATATGAAAGCAACAATAGATTTGGACGCACCCTCAAAATTTATAGGTATATAAACAAAAGCCAGTCGTCGCCCAACATCTTCTTTGGTCAAATTGTACTCAGATATACCACTTGATACCAACAAGAAGTCCCTGAAAAAAAAAGTTATATATATATCAGATGAACGCAAAACTGGATTGCCGGAGAGATTTTTCTTCTTCCTTTCTTTTCTTTTCTTATTTTTTTTTGAGGGGATGGTGCCAAGTTTTTTTATGTGTAGCCAGATCCCTGAGAGATTTAACTAACCCACTGTCTTTACTCTCAAGTAACCACTCAAACTTGCTGGGGCCTTCTCTTCCTCCAAAGTAAGTGCCAACTCCTCTGATGACATTTCCCTCCACAACATCTCCAACTATTCGAACATTGGTAACTGATGGCGGTGCTATTAGCAAAAAAACCATAAACTCAGAATTAAACCAATAGCTTAATCAACAACCAGATCCAAACATAACCCAAACCTCTAGAGAGTGTGTCTGAGAAATAACTTCTAAGAAGTCTACTCATGTGGTACACAGAAGGATCCAACAACCTTCTCACATGTGACCCAAATAAATACAAAATGAAGTATGCGAGCCAATACACACAAATGCCTTAATCAGGTAAAGATCTATTAAGAACCAACACAGATGAGTTAGAGCCTTGTGCAAAAAGAAGAGCCGGCAGACCTCAAAACATGTACACACACACAAACCCCTCCAAAAAAGGGAATTTTTTTTACAAAATGACTCCTCTGAGTACCTGCTTTCACAAAATCTGTATACTTGTATTGAGGTTCTCCTTTCGCCCCTTCTTCAGTGACTGGTGTATACATAAAAACCAAACTTGAATCTATGTCATCTATGGTCAAGTGATACTCTTCTTCCTCTGCTCCAGCAATTACCACAGGACTGCTGTTCCATTTTCTCCTTAACCAGCTAAAATATTAAGAACATGCAAATTAAGTATCCCGTTTACTATTGTTGTACTAATGTCCTATACCCACTTGAACTGTTCTCATACCTAGCAACACCTTTTCCTGGAGTCCCACCACGCCATGCAACCAGAGCATGACCTTTGATCGTAAGACCTTCCACTAGCTCTCCATGCACTTCAAGGTTAACAACCTTGGGAATGCCACTACCTTTTCAGAAAAATAACGTGAAGTTTAAAGACATGCAAGAGCACATGTGCATGATATAACTTTTTTTTATGAGTGTGCAAGAATATATGCCTACTTTGCAACATGAACATGAATAAAACACAGGAAAATTAAGAACGTACTTATACCCTAATTGGAGATTAAAAATGAGAATTTTGTTCTACTGGGATACAACTTCAAAAGTAATCTCAAGAAAACATACATTGCAAAGCATGTACTATAAATTCTCTCATACTATAAAACAGGTATATGTATCTGAGATCTGCTGCATGTCCTCAAATCAAATGTGAAGCATACCTCTGGAAACTGGTGAAGAGAGAGCAAAAATTGGAGCGTATTCCATGTCTCCCACTATTGGAGTACATTCAACTTTCAAAATTTTACCTATTTCTTCATGCTTAGGCCAATAAACCTAACCAAATATGTAGCATTTGAGGGAATTAGCCGATACCCTAGCATCAGAACTCAAACAAAAACAGTTGACTTGAGTGAAAACAATAAAGAAAGGATATGTTACCTCGCTGGTGGCATCAGGGATTGCACTGAAAGTGGAAAGTGTTCTTTCTCCTATAAACCATTGATACTTTAGGACCAACTCAGGATCAGTACTTAGAGTGCTTTCCTGGACAAAAGAGAAGTGGCAGCAACAAGCATCTTCTTCAGAAGGTTTATCAATGAAGGCTTCTTTGAGCAAATAGCCAGGAGGTAACTTGTCCTTCCATTGCTCCAATAAGAAACGAAAAGTTGAGTCTGTCGATAATCCATGGATTAGAAATCTAACAACTTTTCAAAGTACTGGAAGAACACTAACCTGTGCAACATATCAATTTAAAGAAGAAAAAAAAAGAACGGAAGAAAGAAAAATGTCTACACACTAGGCTTATCTTAGGATAGATTGATCAGAAAGCAGATTGGTACAAAATGTTATTTAAAACACGAAAGACCTTTTTAAATGTCTTCACATGAAATATGATGCAACATTGGAGGAATGTTTTACACTTCCCCTGTCCACAAAACATAATTTAATCTATACTTTTTTTCATAATTGCTTAGACATTTAAAGTTAAATAATTTATATGAATATCATAATTTGAAGTCTAAATTTTCTTTAAAAAAAAAAGAAAATTGTGAATTTTTTTACTATCTTTGTAAATATTTGAGTCAAACATTGAACCTTGAAACAACAAAAACAAAGTGTAGTATTATTTGGGGATAGATAGAGTATGTTAATCAGGGCAATTTATGATGCATATTAGATGTCTTCCCTTATATGCCGACTTTTCTTGGAAGTAGCTTGCCTACCAATAACGTATGAATAACGTAAAACAAGTTGCCAACAGATCATTTAAGCTTAAGAAAACACAAACAGCACACATGCATGCCCATAAATACAGTAATACTCTGACACCAACCTCCAGAAAGATCTGGACGGCAAAGCTCCCAACCATCTCTGATGCACAAAGCTGCATGGGTAGGATAACGCTTCGCAAGAGCAACCTCATCGCGGGAAAGGTCTATCAGAAAATTTTGTATTTTAGATTAGTTTTAACTATAATGAACTGTATCTCTAAGCTCTACAAAATTTATGATGGCAATTCAAACATTACCATTTAGACAGATACGGAGTATATAAGAATAGTATGAATAGCTACCTCTATCATTAAATTTCTTCAAGGTTGGACCAACCAACAAAATGGATGCTGCTTCCAAATGAGGCATCTTAAGTATAGGATTCTCTTCAACCCTCAAATGCTAAAATGCAGGACATTATTAAAATAACAGATGATTTTAGAAGAAACAAAATAACCAAGTTGATAGGTTGCCTATTCTCAGGCTCCTGGTGTTATCTGATGTACAAAATTTTGAAAAATAAAGAAAAAGGGAAAAAAAAACACCCAAGGTCTTAGAAATGAGAAGGATGTTTCACAAGGACGGCTTAATTAAATTCAAGCTTCTGTTTAGGTTGATCGCCAACAGCAGCACATTTTGCATATTCTTGAAGTTGAAATTAATCAGAGAAAAGCTCACTTGATTGATGATCAAGGCCAGTTGTTGCATGTTATTCAAGTTAATGGAGTACAGATTAAATTAGCATAATGGTGCTTCATTTACCATGTGAATAAACAACAGGCTTCTGAACTTTCGGAGAGAGATTGTACCATAAATAAAGTGACAGAAGCTTACATAGTAATAAACCAATAATCATCACGGCTAACATATCTTGGTAAGTGTGGCATGACATACTGAGGAAAAAACTGGGAAATGTAGTTCATGCAAATCAAGCACCAAGTAAATGGGACTAGCCATGTCACATGGAGCTGATGAAACTGAGCTTAGGAACGGATTCAATTTAGGCCAAAGTCCACAGTTTCTCCTTCAACTTGCAAAAACAGGCCGAGTTGCCCCCTGAACTTGATGTGCACTGAGTTCAAGTTAAGCAGGAAACTCAGCATAGTCAAAGAAGTTCAGGAGACAACTGTGCACTTTGGCGTCAGATTTACAACAGCCTCAGCCCCTGAGATGTGCAATTATGCAACCATTTGGTATGTTCAACATCAGCCAAATTTATAGAACAGATTCATTGTACTTACCTCAAGCATAGGGAGACATGGGAAGCCCTTCAGAGTTGATATTTTGTTTTTGCTTGCAGCTAAAACCTGCACATAAAGAAAACTAAAGTACGTGAATAAAAAAATATTATAGTGTTACAAACGGCAAACCGAGGGAAAAGGCCACAAATGGTCCTCCAAGTTTGCCACTTATTCATATCAGTCCTATTTTTACGGTTGTCCAATTCAGTCCTTTATTTTAACTTACAATGTGCCTCCGTTGGTCCTAAATTGTTGTAAAACTTACAGAGATAATGCAAGTAAAAATATGGAAAGACAAATGACTAGCATAAAATAGTCCCCAAACTTAGAGGACAAATTTTGTTTTTCTCTGGGATCATGCTAACTCTTGCATATGCTTTAGTAGAACTCTGGTTTAGTCTTTTCACTCTCATGCTTTCTCATTTTCAGTAACAAACATTTTTATCTGTAATGTCTGATCATAGACAATGTTTTTTACTATATGTTTGTCAAATGATATGAACCGGGAGAAATGTCTGAGAAATTCTCAATTTTCTGTATATCTTCAATCTGTCTTTCTTCCCTTCTTATACACATTAGTCTATGCTATGTATGTAAACTAACAGACTATGGTAAGAGAATATGTATGCCTAATGTTTAGCATCTATACATGGTAATAGAATATGTACAGCTAATAATGTATGGTAACAATGTTAAACTAAATGAAAAATTTTTAAATTGATTCTCAATTTTCTGAAGCTCATTTTTTAAGGATTGTGAAATTTATTGTTGGACTTTGACATCATATGTTAGCATCAGCTTTAGGGGGATATATGAGAGGAAATGGATATTTGTGAACATGGTTAGAGTAAAAACTGTGAATTTGTGATCAGACTATACCCAAAAAAAATTGTGATAAAAACTGACACATGAGAGTGAAAGGACTAGACCGGATATTTATCAGAGCAAAAGCAAGAGCTAGTGAAAGAACAGAATCGGTCCTCTAAGTGGACATTTATTGGTGTTTTTTCTTTTTTGACGGCAACATAAATTTTTTATTAATATTTATTCATGTTAGTCCTATATCTTGCATTTAGGATTAAGTAAGTTCAGATAAAGGACTGATTTGAACAAACCCAAAGATAGAGACTGACATGAACAAGTGGCCGACCTTATAGGACTATTCAGAACCTTCTCATAAAAAATTGATGAAGCATAGTTAAATCGCAAACCTGTAATCGAGGTTGACTTGCCATGGAAAGAGACTTCAACTTGTTTTGAGCAACAGACAGAAACTAGAAAGGAAAATCAAAGAGCAAAAGAAAAGATGATATTCAACAGAGTGCATTGGACGACCATCAGAAATATGATCTGAACTGCATGATGCACACCTCAAGGTTAGGAAGCTGAGGGAGACTAGCAAGCGAGCTGATTTGGTTCCCCGCAAGATATAATTGCTATAAAAGATGATAATTTATTAAAATCAATATGAAAAATTGCTTCATCACCATTCATCAGCTTCGGAAATTAGTGTACCGATCTAATGCACCTGAAGAATTTTACAATTGGCAAGAGGTTCAAATCCAGGTCCTTTGAAGTCATTGAAACTCAAATCAAGAACCTGCCAGAAATTGATATAACCAATCAATCAACAATTCATTTAAACAATCTAGCAAATTAAAATTTGGAAGGTGCCGGAATATCAACGAGGAAGCAGAGGCCAATCATGGCATCGAAGATGTATGCATACCTTTACTCGAGTCAATATGTCCACTCCTTCTAATGTGGTCAAGAGATTGTCCCTAAGATAAACAAACTGCAGAAAAGAATATTATTCAAAGGATGATACACTGAAAGCAGAAAACAAATATTATAGTAGCAAATTTTGATGGAGCTGGAACCTAATTTAAATCGTCAAGAGACACTTCTTACGTGCCACTATTGAACAGTTAGATTTCTTTTCACTTGGAAAATAGGAAAGAAAAAGGAAAGGGAAAACAAAGGTGCAGTCCAAGATGTGATAAATCAGGAAGTTTATGTTAGGACTTCTGGATGCTGCGACAATATTAGAAAGCTACTATGAATATGTGAAACTACATGTATGGTCACATAAAATACATAAGTAAATTAATACACTCCCATAAGCCCTGAAACAATGAATCAGTCAACTAACTCTTAATTCCTGTTTACAGGGGTTGGCTACAGAAACTCTATGTCTGATCACATGTTCTAGAATATAAAGGAGACATGTAAATAGTTCAGTCACATGGTTAATCCAAAATTTAAGTCATGCCAGTTCCTTTTTTTATGTAAGGGAACTTATAGGCATCTTTAACTAGTAGGAAGAGCTTCAAGGCACTGGAAACCCTCACCAAGAATTTAGATGCATACAAGGGCCAGCTTTCACAACCATATTCACAAAACATATGAGCAAAAATCTACTTATTCATATTTTCAACTGGCACTTCATTAACTTGTGATCCAGATATAAAAACAAAGAGTCATCTTCACGCCAAAAGTGATAGACACATATGCATGATTTAAGTCAAAAACATGCTTCAAGAAATGACTGGTCAATCTTCTTGCCATGAGGAAATACACAAAGTTTCCTTAAAATGAACTTTCTCTTATGCAACTCATAACAGAACAGTCTCAAGACCAATTTTATCCGGACCAAATTTTAAGGAAGGTAGCAACTTTAAAAATAAAGAGAACTTTATTAGCTAATACTAAAAGCTTTGGTGGAGCAAGCATAGAGACCCTGCCAGCCTCTAACCTTATTCAAAGGAAATCTTACCATATAAAGGAAGGCACCAACAAAATGAAGAGATAACAAAAATAACTCATAAACATAAGAGGACCTCACTGACCTCCAAATTCGGAGACAAATTTAACCCGCTAGAATTGAGGCTGCGAATTCGTTGACCCCTAAAGTCCAATCTCTGATTTGGACGGAAAAAAGTATAATAGATAATTACTGAAAATAAATGCTAATAGATAAACATCTATCAGTGCACAGGAAACAAACTCATCAGTTCTGAAATAATGAGTGAAGGGGACATGCTTATGATGCGCAGATGTCTGATAGCACATATCATCCAAACATTTATTTCAGATTATAAACAAGAACCCATTCATGTAATTTACTCCATTGTGCATATTGAGCAATTGCTTATAGTTTTCTTTTGAATACCATTACACAACTTTACGTTATTAATACCGTTTCTTAGTGCAAAACAGGACGGAAAGCAAACCCTGGAATTATGACTCCATCCAAAGAGAAAATTTGACTGGAGATTTAGCAGAGATATCATATATGATGAGCTACTCTTCAAATTATCCACATGCCCTTCTTTATTACAAGTAATTGAAACAAGTAGTCTTACCACATCATCACTAGCCTTGATCTCAATATGTGGAAGAACAATAAATCGAGAGTCCCTGCTTTCTGGGGTTGCAGCTTTCCTCCGTCCAGATAAGCTCGAACTTCTATCCAAAGATGATGTTAAAGAACTAGCCCTTAGTCCACTGGAAACAGCGGGTGATCGAGCAGATGGAGAAGAAATCTTAGACCCCAACTTTCTACTTGCAATGCTGTTTTTACTGTCCACAGATGATGCATCAACCTTTTTCAAAGAAGAAGATACTGATAATGATGGTTTTACTGTAGTCTTCTTAGCACTCAGTATCCTGGAATCGGATGCAGTTGAGGTGCTTAAACTTCGACTCATCGGAGAGGCAGGTACCAACTTCCGTGACTCTGATAAGCTTGACCGTATCGTTGGTTTTGTGGCAACTGAAGGCAGTGAACTTCTTCGTATCTCTGGCAAAGAACGCCTGACTGATTCAATAGCTGAAGAACTGCTTGTTTTCTTGCTTGAAACTGTGTTTGTCTCATTTTTCCGTTCTGCAGTAGACAAAGGTGACTTTTCAAGCAACCCCCCAGTGCTGCTTCGCCTTGCAGGTGGTGCTGAATTCGGAGACTTTGAAGCCCGCAGTGAAGAAGATATAGTTGATCTTGTCAAACTAGAACTTAATCCAAATCCACCTTTTGGGTCTTGCTTCTTTTTTAATAAATTACCAGGCACTGAAGCCTTTGATGCCTCAGCACCTGTAGCTTTCAGGGATTTCAAATCTTCTTCAAAATATTCAGCTGAACCGTGGGAGGATGGTATGTTCTGGTCCAATCTCTGTGGTTTTGCAATGGGATCTTTGGTAGGCATAATTACAGGATCCTCCATATCAAACTAATGCTCTATCCTGGAAAATTGAGGACAAGAAGATCAAATCTTTCACATCTGATGATAGTTAATGGGGAAAAATACAAATTTGATCTGAATAATTATTAACAGTATGCGCAAGACAAGGGGGGAAAAGTAAAGGGAAACATTTGAGTATTTTGGTTATATGCCCCTCATCAGTTTTATGGTTGATGGCCATCGAGGCATTCAGCTACTTTTGTCCAGTTAAAATTGTTACTTCCGGCTACTTGGCTAGTTAGGCCAGTGTTTTCATTTCTTCAAGTTCAAGCCAATATGAAATAATGCAGTATGTTTCTTCCAGTTGTTGATTTAACAAGTTTTGGCAAACATGCAATTAAAATATAGATGAAGAGGTAAGCAAGATTTGACTTAACATCTTGATGGGATTACTCCATGTTTCTAACCACTTTTATTTTGTTAAGGCGTCCCTTTCAGGACCAAAAGATTTACACTCCTAATATCCTACAGCTTTCCTAACTACCAATTTGAACAACAATGCAACTAAATCTTCATTGCACGAAAGATATTTTTAATCTTATCATGAAAGGTTATCCAAAAGCACCACAGGAGAGAACTAAAAGTCGAAAAGATGCAACCCACCGTGCGACTGAATCTGAAGCAGCTGATGGAAATAGAAGACCATGCTTGAATCTTCGAAACTCTCACCTTTCCCTGCCACCAATTCACAGAACAAACAAAACAGAAAGCATAAGAAGGAAAAACGAAAAAAAAAAAAAAACAGAAGTCGTAATCTTTTTCTCGTAATTTGAAAATAGAAGTCTTAATGGGATTTGAAAAGGCGTACTCACACTGAACTTCCTCCCGTAAAATGCAGGGTCTTTGAGGGGCGATGTTGCAGGGAAGGCAAAGTGGGGAAGAAATGAGGACAAAGGTTGGAGCTTTACTAAATGCAAGCAATTTTGTTTTAGATCTGATAAAACCCCGAACCGGAACTGAAACGGTCGCTGGGAGGGAGAGGTCACTCACTAGGGCTTTTGGCTTTTACCGAGCAAAAGCTGGAAAGAGAAATAAAGATGAGCGATAGAGATAGAGGGAGCAAGAAAAGCTTGAATCTACTATTATATATTAATACAGGATAACTGCATTAATTGTCAAAAAAAAAAAGAAACTCGCATCATGGTTACGCCACATGCGCTCCACCTCAGGTCCACCTCACCAGTCATTTTTTTGCATTAAATGCTCATTTAACTCATTTCTTATTTTACTCGGCTGTTACTGATATTAATTATTGTACTTAATTCTTACCTTTTGTAGTGATAATACATTACCTATTGAACTCACCTCCAGCCTTTTTTAGCATTGTTGTGATTAATTCTTACCTTCTGATAATACGTTACCTATTTTATTTCTTTCCATTTCTCTTATTCTCTTTCTATTTCTCCCACTGTCTATCGCTTTCCCATCCCTTTCATCTCCCTTCTCTCTTCCTCTTCCATGTAGAACGTTGGATTCGGGCTACGGGCAGCAGTGGTAGTGCCTCGGCATGGCGTGGTACGGGGCTGGCTAGTGAAGGACGGCGGGATATTCGGGCTTGCACTCTTCGCGCGGTGAAGCGGCTCTGCATGCACAGGCAGTGGCATCGAAGCTCCGACAGGAGCCGGCCAAGAAGGACGTTCATGGCTTGCTCCCGGTCATCTCAGAATTCAAGTTCCACAACATGGTCATTGAAGCACTTCATCACTCCGTGCAATTTTCTGATCTTGATTTAAGAGGGCTTACAGCTAATCTTATTGCTTACAAGAGGAGGATTCAGTAGGCAGCGGCGGTTATTTCCGTCAAGTGCGTCCAGGTTTGTTTCCTGATCTTATTACTGCTATTGTTGATTAAGCATACAAGTTTAAGAATATAAATTATCATGATTTGTTTAGTTATTACTATTCTACATGTTAATCACAATTTTGAAGTTTTATAATACGCAAATGGCATGGGTGAATATGATACCTATTGAATCAACATTTTCGTTGGATGTACATTATTACAATCAGTTCCAGGACCAAGAATTGGATCATGATTAAGAGCTGCTTGGTTGATAGCAAGGTTTACCCGATCTGATGTGTAGGTTGGTTTCTCGGCTGCACTGCTCTAAACCAAGTTAACCAACTAGCCTGTGTGTTTTGAATTAAGCTCTCTTATCATCGGATACATTTGAAGCCATCAAATTGGTATTTCCTTTCCTGCCTATTTCATTGATTGCCAATAAGATAAACATAATTGATTGCGATTAAATTTCATTGAATGATTTCCTCTTTCACATTATGTAGATGCTTAGTTTGATGCACATCATGATCCGGGCACAAATTTTGTGGTATAGACATATAAATTGGTAGTATTTGTTAGCAACAGTGTTGTCAAGGTGATTTGTGCTCCACCTGGTGAGTTCATAAGTGAGAATTTTAGTATTGTTCTTTTGTTCCAGTTTTTAAATTCGCGTTGTTGTTTTTTCAACTACATTTAGGCCAGTGCTATTTTGACCCCCTTTTCGTTTCCAGAATTTGCATCAATTTGTTTTACAGCAGACTTTCCCTCTACCTCTTCTAGATTACATTTTCATTTCTTTCTCTGTATGCAAGTGCTCTGAGATTCAATGTTGTTAATTTGCTTCAATTTGCTTTTCTTTCCTTTCTTGGTTTTTGCAACTTCATTATCAATGAGTTGGTGATTCACTTCAGGCTCTTGGTATGTTTTGCTGTTATACTATTTCATCGTATCTTTTCCTTATATGTTGCCTTAGTTTTGATGGTTGTGTTCATGTATTGATTTTTATTTTATATTTTACGCAGGGGCACTTCCTCCTGAATTGAAATATGGTATTTCTCCTTGCATGTGTAATACCTCTAACCCCGTTGTACTTTTACATCCCTGTGGACCTGATATTTGGCCTAAACAAATGTTTAGATTTGGATGATGGAGGATGGAAATGGCCGCTTGCGTGCTTCGTACATTTATTCATGTGTTTTATGTGCTTTTATTGTCCTTTTTGTTCCCTTTTTCTGCAATAGATAAAGAATATGTGATGCAGGTTTTACAGTTTTTTTCCTTTCCGTAAGAAACATGTTTGGTTAGAGGTTTCTTAATTCAAAATTGGGAGAGCTACTGTATGAAATATGTTTTCATCAGGTACTTGGTACTATTGCCTGTGTTGGCCCCTTCTTCACACCCTATTTGTCACACGAAGGAGGCCTGCCCATAATATAGCTAGCTAGCAGGCAATTTAAACACGACAAATGTTAGAGATTGATTAATTGGAATCAAATGAGCAGTGGTTTAGCTAGGTTATAGGTTGGGCCTTTGTATATATGTGTGATGAGTTTTATCTTTGTGTGTGTAGACTGGAGATCAGTATTTTGGAATCAGGATGGGAAAGAAAGACTATAGTGTTAAGATTGGTTGGTGTGGATATATATATAGGAGCAACAAAATTGGTTATATTGTTTTCTTTGCTATCAAGGCAAGTCTAGAAGCTGTCTTAGCTATGGTCACAAATTTCTCAAGTTTATCTTTCTCTTTTCGTGATCCATTGAGTGGTGATTTTAAAGCGCGCAGTGATGCTACCAATGTAGACTTTGAGATTATTTTAACAGAGGAGAAGATAAGTGTGATCAAGCAGGAAGTATTCAAGAAGGCTCTAAAGCTGACAACCACCATCAACACAAGCAACATGCATCTGTTTGATGCCAAAGGTGTGTTTAAGAAATTTTATACTCTTGAGCAAAGTATGCTACAACGTCATTAAACCATAGTTTTGTGTCAGTAATACAGTGCAATAATGAAGTTGATAATCATTTCTCATAGTTGCCTTTTTATTTGCAGTTTTAGAAGACTTTTTCTCATTAAGGCTTGAATTTTATGAGAAAGATAAAGAGTTCCAGCTGGATGAGAATTCATATGTTATTGAAAATACTACTAAAAAACTATTGTTCATTTTGCAAAGTGTTAGATGGTGGCATGCACACAACTTTATTGATTTGGCTTGAATGATATTCATTGTTTATATAAATGTTGACGTAAATGTAAAATGTAACTAGCTAACTGTTGCATCAATTTAGTTATATGTGATTATATATTTATTTTTTTGTGTGAATTGACTAGCCTCATTTACAAAGCGTGAAGAATTTCTTCAACTACTCAAAAGTCAACCTTATTAAGTTTATCTCTATTGCACTTTTTGCTCTGCGGCACATAAGGAAGAAAACTTATTAGACTCTGGTATATTCCTAACCTAATACTTTCCCCATTTGAAAAAAATTCAGTCATTTGTTTTAAAAGTTTTACAGTATTTAATCTATAATTTTTTTACAAATATTTAGACACTAAAATTTAAATATTTCATGTGTATCATAATTTGAAATCTAAATTTTTAACAAAATATTTTTTCTGAATTTTTTAAAACTATTATCTATGTTAAAATTTGAGTCAAACATTAAATCTTGAAACATTAAAGTCAAACGGCTGAATCGTTTATAGACGAATAGAGTATAAAAAATACCAGTGAAAATGTTTTTCTAACTTAGATATGGTGTAAAAATTAGAGTGTTAATGGTTTTCCATTGGGATCAAAATTAGAAAGCAGTCAGGAAAGAACAGTATGGACGGGATTAAGATTTGTCATAGGATTGCCATTCTAAACCACCCTATCACGAAGCTTGAGGATCAATTGTAATATAGTTAAGCACACTCAAAACATTGCTGGAGGTAGGTGGTTTCTTTTTATTGCATGTACTTTCAAAAAAATTGTACTTTATATGTAGATGTTTTGGACAACAAATCAAGTTAGACCAAACACATTATGCTTAGTTTATCTTAATACGGTTAATTTTCTATTGAAAAAGTTAACCCGTGACGATCATGACGATATAAGATACTTACTCCGTCCTTTAATTTTTGCAACATATGGATATGACACGAGGATTAAGGTGAGTAAAAAATGTATAATTTTGAAAAAAATACCCTTTAGAGAGAAAAACGTTGAGTGGTATGAATGAAGTTAGAGGTGTTAAATCATATAATAAAAAAATAGAAGAAGAGATGGGTTGGTGGATTGGCTGGAGTTAGTGGTGTCAAATCAGATAATAAAGAAATAAGAAGAAAGGTAGTTGAAAGGATAAATTGGTAAATTTATTTGTAAAAGTTTACTAAATAAGGAAACGTTGTAAACATTTAGGGACGTCCCAAAATGGAAAGTGTTGCAATAAAAAGTGAATGAAGGGATTAGTTCTCAAATATTAGATCTTTCTATAAATGTGTTATTCATTTAATTTGTCATATATGGTAAAGGAACGGTTCAGATCACCCGATTTTGGATCTTACAGATGAAGTTTCATAAATTTAAGCACAATTAGTTGATTATTTGAAGAAGGTGGTGTTTTACTACTGCATGTACATTCATCCGTTTATGTACAATAGAATTATCATTTATTTTATAATTACTGAAATAAAAGTAAATTTATGTTTATATTCCGAATATTATGTTAATATTTCAATTGTAAGTATAACACATAACTTTGTAAAATGCACTAATTTATCATAAATTTACTCTAACTAATACATTGTTAATATTGACATTTTATAAATTTTATTAAATATTAATTTTTGGAACTTGTGCCGTAGGCGGGTATTAGAATTAGTTAAAATATACTACATAGAAGACAAACACTTCATTCGCTCTTATCAATACATTTGGTTATACATGAAGAATAAGATAAAAATGATGCATATTCTAATTTTGTCATTGGGAAAACATATTTAACAGTTTGTCAAGTTATTGAGTCGTGTAAAATCATAGAAATGGAGGAATACCTTATTGTAAGCCGTGTTTAATTGTGCCTGGTAAAAATATAATGTTTAATTGATGGAAAATTTTGAATTGATAATAATGCTCGTGTTAATTTTGAATCGATAATAATGTCGTGTTAATTTTGAATTGATAATAATACTCAGCCGCACCCCTCGTCGTAAACCTTGATAGAAAGCTCTGTTAACAAGAATTTACATCTTGATTTGCCTCAAATTTTGTGTATCGACGATGAACGCTACAATTCACTATCGCAGTGCAACAAAAGCGAGTCAACTTGAATCATGTAACATATGGTGTAGGTTCGAAGATTAAGGGGTTTCAAACTTAACGTTTTGAGGGTGAATAACTGAGTTTTACGCTCCCTTCACGTGAGTATGACTGCATGATTCACCGTTATCTACACTGACCTCAAGTGAATAGGACCAAAGTGAATTTAGTTGTTCACGTGAGTAGTCCATCGTTATTCACCTGAAGTTGTGCGCTGCGCATGACGGTCCGCACATAGTTACGCACAAAGTTGTGTGCGGCACACAGATGTGCGCACAAATAAGTGCATAATATAATTGACACACTTCCATTTTATGCTGATCTAACTAGGTAGTGATGTCGATCTAACAAGATAGTGATGTCGATCTAAACAACTCATCATGTTGATCACCATTTTATGTTGATCAATCAAGTATGTATGTCGATCGAACAAGGTAGTGATGTCGATCTAACTATGTAGTGATGTCCATCTAAACAACTCATCACGTCGATCACCATTTTATGCTGATCAATCAAATATGTATGTCGATCTAACAAGGCAGTCATATCGATCTAACAAGATAGTGATGTCGATCTAAACAACTCATCATGATGATCACCATTTTATGTTGATCAATCAAGTATGTATGTCGATCTAACAAGGTAGTGATGACGATCTAACTAGGTAGTGATGTCGATCTAAACAACTCATTGTGTTGATCACCATTTTATGCTGATCAATCAAGTATGTGTGTCGATCTAACAAGGTGGTGATGTCGATCTAACTAGGTAGTGACATCGATCTAAACAACTCATCATGCTGATCACCATTTTATGTTGATCAATCAAGTATGTATGTCGATCTAACAAGGTAGTGATGTCGATCTAACTATGTAGTGATGTCCATCTAAACAACTCATCATGTCGATCACCATTTTATGCTGATCAATCAAGTATGTATGTCGATATAACAAGGTAGTCATATCGATCTAACAAGATAGTGACGTCGATCTAAATAACTCATCATGCTGATCACCATTTAATGTTGATCAATCAAGTATGTATGTCGATCTAACAAAGTAGTGATGTCGATCTAACTATGTAGTGATGTCTATCTAAACAACTCATCATGCCGATCACCATTTTATGCTGATCAATCAAGTATGTATGTCGATCTAACAAGGTAGTCATATCGATATAACAAGATAGTGACGTCGATCTAAATAACTCATCATGTTGATCACCATTTAATGTTGATCAATCAAGTATGTATGTCGATCTAACAAGGTAGTGATGGCGATCTAAGTAGTGATGTCGATCTAAACAACTCATCATGTTGATCACCATTTTATGCTGATCAATCAAGTATGTATGTCGATCTGACAAGGTAGTGATGTCGATCTAACTAGGTAGTGATGTTATCTAAACAACTCATCGTGTTGAACACCATTTTATGTTGATCAATCAAGTATGTATGTCGATCTAACAAGGTAGTGAAGTCGATCTAACTAGGTAGTGATGTCGATCTAAACAACTCATCATGTTGATCACAATTTTATGCCGATCAATCAAATATGTATGTCGATCTAACAAGGTAGTGAAGTCGATCTAACTAGGTAGTGATGTCGATCTAAACAACTCATCATGCTGATCACCATTTTATGTTGATCAATCAAGTATGTATGTCGATCTAACAAGGTACCGATGTCGATCTAACTAGGTAGTGATGTCAATCTAACAAGGTAGTGATGTCGATCTAACAAGGTAGTGATGTCGATTTAACTAGGTAGTCATGTCGATCTAACAAGATAGTGATGTCGATCTAAACAACACATTATGCTGATCAATCAAGTAGGTACAGTAGGTAGAAGAACAACATCAAAGTTATTTTGAACGCCGATGGATCACGAATATGTGCGTGGCGCATGACAATCCGCACATAGTCTCGCACAACGTTGTGTGCGGCACATAACTGTGAGCACAAATAAGTGTACAAATATAATTGACATACTTCCAGTAAACGCACAGTGAAACGCACATACTAGAAAAAAGGTAAGGGAAAAGAGGTGAAAAAAGGCCGGGTGCACGAAATTCACGCCCCAGCCCCCTTCAATTCACGGGCTCCTCAAACTTGGGCCCTCTTATTCACTTTTCTCACTAACCTCTCAAACCCTTAGTTATTAGGTGAAAAACTCATCCCCCAATTTCTAAATTTGAAACCCCCTATTATTGGGTGCATCCTGGAGGCCACGATGAGATGAGGAGGAAATGGGGGCAAGTGAGGGAGGGATAGTGGTGATGATGATTATGATGATGATGATGATGATGATGATGGGCATGTGAATGATAGTGGTGACGATGGCATCAACGGCAACCAAGGATCAATTTGAACGAATTGAGAAAATTTGGGAAAGTAATAGTCATTTTATAACCATGACCTTGGCCCGAACCTGGTATTATTGTAGGGAGTCAACACGGTCGTCATGTTTCTGAAAAATAAAAGAATAGGGGGCTTCAAACTTCATTTTGTGGATGTGAGGATGATGAGTGATTCACTTCCAAAATTCATGGTGATTTTGGAAGTTTTTCACTCCTCCAAAAATCACTTGAGGTGTGAAAATCAGTTTTTCACCGTGAAAAAATGGAATTCAACATTTAATCTATGAATTTTGTTCTTCAATATTTTAATAACTAAAGATTAATAATTTATATGCAAATAATAAATGAACATCTAGTTTCTAAATAGTTTTTAAATATTATTATTGTCACCTCACGAGAATTCACGGTGATTCTTCAATTTCTCATCTACCCTCCTAAATTTGAAACCCCCTAATATATATTTTTTCACCTCACGAGAATCCACTGTGAATTCTTCAATTTCTCACCTCATGAAAATCTCTCCCCCACCTAAATTTGAACCCCTAATGTCTTTGTGAGTTGGATTTTAAAAAGTTTGTGAAATGAAGGTCAAAAGATATATGTCAAACGAACGTTTTTCCAGCCTTTCCCACTAGTCAAGTGACTGATTCTGTAAGATATGTTTGCATTTATAATAGTAAATTTAGCAAAATTCTTTACAGAAATAATGGATAAATAAAAATATTTACATGAAGGTGCAACCTATAAGGAAATATAATACAAGAAAAAACCAAGCAAATCAGACGCTGAAGATATGGACAGGAAAAAAGAAAAAAGAGCAAACCAACACATGAAGCTCTCTTGTCACGAAGGGAAGCAACTGCAAGTGCCATGGATGGTGTCCCCATGATCTGCAGATTTCAGTGTTCAAGAGTGACTCTCAGCCAGTGGCTCGAGTCAAACCATAAGCAATAGAGCCAGTGGCTCTATTCTCTCAGCCAGAACTTCCGTTGGATGATCTCGCATATGGATCAGTCCAGCACTCGTCCTCTTTCACCGCATTTTCCCATCTTTTCTGGAACGTCTGCATTTCGATGAACGACTGTCTTCTAACTTCAGGTCTATTGTCAACCTGATGAGCTTTGGATGGGGCCTGTATAATTACAGCCCAGCATTTCAGGATGAGCATCATCCTGCTTCAAAAATATAAAAGGAAATGAAAAGATATTCGGAAGCTGTACCGAATCTCCAGCATTTGAGAGAGATCTCTTCTGAGAACGATCAAGTTCAGCAGTGTTGTTTGACTGCAAAAATGAGTTTACTGACTGTAAGTGACAGATCAAGCAGAATACAAGAGAGTGCATTTGATTAAAGGTATAGATACCAACCATGGCACCGAGTGTCGGGAGGCCCAAATGAATGATATACTCCGCATCAACAACACCAACTTTTTTCATACGATCACCCTGAAGTAGAGTTCAGGCATTAATAGCCTGAATTTAAGAGAACTGAAAGGTTATGGAGCACCAAGTCATACCTGTGCACAGTAACCAAGCCGCATATCGAGACCCCAAGCATGGATTAAATCATTCTGAAAGGAGAGTGAGTGGTTAGCAGATAACCATTAAGCTATAATGTCAAACCCGGTACTTTTCTTTCATTTGCTATTGATAGGTTCAGAAAAAGGGGAAAACTAGTCAAAGCTGGATAATTAGTGATTCGGATCCAGTAATTCTAAACTAAACAGCCCATATCAATTGTCTCATATAGTATCTGGCAGTCTGCCTTGATCTTATACATCGGAATATGCAAGTACAGAATCTAAAGACTGATAAGTATCGGTCTTCTGCGCAACATTCATTAATTATACATTTTCATGCTTGATCAGAGACAACCTAGTGGTTTAATCTACTAATGTTGATTAACGTTGCAGTAAACTATTATTATACCTGGATCATATACCATGCACATCGCCAAGCAGCTTTTGAGAACACAGGTGCCATCATCTCTACCCACCTGCGCAAATATTTAGTCTATAACACTGGTTTATCTGATCACTCTTCAATCACCATCAGAGGGATCAATGGCATGACGGTGAACAACTTAAAAAGCAAACTAAATGATGAAGCGAACAAACTGTTTACCCTATACAAGGAGGAGCAGTACTGTGGTCATCGCATCTTCCACTGCCTCTGAACTTGTACATTCTTCTGTTAGAAGAAAAGAAAATGTTTTATCAAAACAGCTGGTATACGTACCATATAAAAGACAATACAAGAAGCATGTATTGCCTTGCAATAAACTTTTTAAAGTAAAAACTAACCTGTGTACTCTAGAATTTTTCTTGCGTGCTGTAATTTGATGATGCACCTCTGACTTTCCTGGATCAAGAGCTGGCTGTGATATTTCAAGTCCTTCATCTTTAACAATAGCTAAATATCTGAAGAAGAGTTTGCAATAAAGACAATCATCAGACTTCTCTCCATGAATAAATAATGAGTAAACATGGGACCTGGAAAGTGGAGCCAGATCATCGTACCCTTTCCCCCCCAAGAAAACACAATGTGTCACCAATTCCCAATTACATTAATAGATGTAGAATCCATACTACACATCCATTTTTCATGAACCAAAACTGCTCGCATTGGCTAGCAAAGAAAATTTTATCCTAATCAATATAATCTTCCAATCACAACCACCAGCCTTGAATAGTAAAAGCAACAAAGATTTGCTGAAAGTCCAAATAAGCAAAATGGCCACATAGATGGGTCACTTACCTTCTTGGATCAAAATGACCAACTCCAAGGTCCTCATCCCAGAGGAATATATAATTATACTCAGCAACTATGTCTGGATGCAAGAAACGTTTGGCGAACCACCTATAAGACAAGTAATTTAGCAAAATGTGATTGAAAAAACCTGAACAGAGAAAAAATGAGCAAATCTGAACAGCCCAAAGCTATCAACTTTACCACTTTGTTTGATTCACTGCTGACACATGTATGGCATCATTACTCCATTCAAAATCCTTCCATTCATCCACAATACCATCATAATGGAAAAGCATTACCACAAAATCACTTGAAGGAAACTGCCAATCAATACTCCATATTTTAGAATGAATAGGGTCAAAAGAGTGAGGAACTGAAGTCTGGAAAGGTATTGCATTGACCTTTTTTACGATCTTATTCACAACTTGTTTCTGCTTAACACCAACAGCCATTGCCAAGAGGCTCAACGATGGCTTTTTGTTGCCCTAATATCAAAGAAGCGCAGACAAAAAAAGAAAAATAATCAGAGAATGTACACATTGATGCATCTATGCTGCAGAAAATGAGCAGTACCTTTTTTAAATTGTAACTCCATAAAGGCTGCGGGTCCAAGTTAGATGTTTTCGTGACGATTCCATGGGGCAAGGCTTCAGTCCCAGGAGGCTTGCATTGATTCTGTAGGGATAAGAGAGCGGATTAAACGGTAATCAGAATACATTTGAA
Organism: Stellera chamaejasme; assembly: GCA_024586325.1. Classification (NCBI taxonomy): domain Eukaryota; kingdom Viridiplantae; phylum Streptophyta; class Magnoliopsida; order Malvales; family Thymelaeaceae; genus Stellera; species Stellera chamaejasme. Next base: position 30,321,784 of record CM044986.1, read on the forward strand.
ACATGTTCCTTGTTGACTCTCTAACCCGTGCAAACCTTGCATATATTGGATTTGGGGTTCTGCATTATGTTAATCACTTCCCAACTTGATAATTTCTGCACATCAGATTAACAAAATTGTTGTTCTCAATCAGTATACTTGTGTTTTTGTCTTCCATCAAATTTACACGTATGGGACTTGAGAGAAAGAGGGGAAAGAAGTAAAGCAGAAACAAAAAACAGCTTTTTGAAGAAAATGGCTAGTACTCCTACTATTTTTGCGATTTTCCCCAGAATTTCATCTAGTCCATCTTGCATATTAATCCCAAGAGGGAAATCACCATTAACTCCAAATCAATCATACCTCATATCCTAATTAACAAAGTCCAACAAAGACTGAGGATAGCAAAATACTTACTGCTATGTATTGCTTGCTGATGAATGGACTAGTAATGAAGTAAGCGCCGTAGATTAACGAAGCTAAAACAAAGAGAGTGCACAGGCACGTCCTACACTTTGAATCCGAACGTACGGAGGGCTGGAGGAAGACAGAAGATGGTTATATCAAATTATAGCGGGATCCATGTGCCCTTTGATCAACAAATGAGAATTCCAGCAGTGAGGAAAGATCATCACTTTTAGTCATCTTTTCTAGCAATTCATGATCTTTATGCAAAACTGGAGCAGCGCAGCCCAACAGAAACGATAAGCCAAAAAAAAAAAAGTAAAATAAAGCAAAGCAACCCACAGTTCAGAAAACATAGCAAAAGCAAAAAAGGAACTTACAAAATCGAAAGGCTTCATTTTGACGGGAAAAAAAAGACCCAGAACTTAACAGAACCCAGATAGGGATACCGATACCAAAAGGCAAAAAAAAGCTTCCTTTCCCTTTCCTCGCAAATTAGGAAAAGACGAGAGAAAGTCTACAGGCAAAAGCAAGGAATGGAAAAGGGGCAGAGCATTTGAATTGCAAAAGGCCTTAGCAGCAAGAGTGGAGAACTTCTTAAGCATCGGGCAAACGGTGTCGTATTGAGAAAGCAAAACGTAACGCATCAATTCTTCTCACTCAGCAGAAGAGGGTAGATGATATTCGGTAGGGTTACCGAAGATAGCAGTTTGTTGTTTGTTTTACTCCCTCCATAAAAGTTCGTGGTGTTTGGTGTGGTTGGGGTTTGGGATAAAATAAAAACAAGTCCTAACCTAACTAAGTAGGAGTCAGTGTGTCGTTTTGTTTATTCTATCCAGATTCCTCCCAGAAAAAAAGATGAATGAATGAGGTCCGAGACTCGGAGTCGGAGTGTGAAACTGTTGGAACGTGGAGCCGTGGACCTCAAGCTGTGGCAGAAGAAAACGCGACAGCTACTCGCTAACACCACCACCTCTAGACGACTTGGCACTTTGACTTGATAACAGTTTTTTTCCTTGAGGGATTCACTCACATGACAATAATAGTTTTGTAATCTTTTATGATGAATATTGGAGATTACTTCATCCCTGAAAAATGATATATTGAGCAAATTTTTTTTCATGTTTTCAATATATTTTATTGAAGTATATAATTTTTTTATCATGAATATTTAGACATATAAAATTAAATAGTTCATATTTGTATCATAATTTTTTTAGGTTTTATTATCAAATAGTCCCCCTGAACTATGTTAACTCACGCACTTTGGTCTTTGGACTATAAAACGCATCAACTCAGTCCCTCAACTATATAAGTTCAAGCACTTTAATTCTTTGACTCGGTAACTCGCTCAACGAGACTCTAACGTTGTTAGTTTTTTGATACATGAATGACTTATTTGTAAGAATTTGCAAATACATAAGGTCCAAACTTCAAGGGGCTGGAGTGACCAGCCTCTTAAGCTCTTTCCTTGAATTTTGTTTTACAAAATATGTTGGGATCGATCAAGATATGTTGAATCAAGTGAAATTTTGGGATTCGAAATCAGAAAAATGTTAGATTAAGATATGTTGAACAAAGTATTATAGATTCAGCATATATAAAATCTTCTAACAAAAAAAATATGTATTGTGAGATGATATTTTTGTTATATCTGATAGGTTTAGAGTCTTTGGGCATAAATTGAAAAAATCTATGATCATAATAGCCATTTTCCCTTAGGTCATCCAACATTGATATGCTCAGAGGGGTAAAGTGCTTGACGGTACATAGTTGATGGACTGAGTTGACACATTTTATAATTCAGGGATTAAAGTGATTGAGTCAATATAATTCAGGCTCTGGGCTGTAGATGAGCCAAACTCTTATCGAATTTACTCGAACTCGACTCGTGTGTCATTGAGCACTGTTTTATCAAGCTTTGAGTTTGAACTCGAGTCAAGTTCATGGCTCGATAATTTTATCAAGCCGAGTTCAAGCAAACCTGAGTTCGACTCGATAGTTTATCGAGCTTTATGTACTCTAAAGTCTAACTTGTTGTAATAAAACTCTAATTTAATTTTCGAGTTTTCGACCAGCTATCGAGCTATTAAATTGAACTCGAGCATAGTTTAGATCTAATAGACAAGTTTTTAAGCAGTTCACGAGCCATCAAGCCGAACTCGAGCATTACATCAAGTTGAGTTCGAGCCTTTATCATGAATGCTTGTCGAGCTATCGAGCTGAGTTCGAGCTTCGTCTGAAACATTCGAGCCTAGTTCGAGGTGATCACAATTCGAGCTCGACTCAGCTCGTTTACATCCCTAGTTCAGGGGACTATTTGATAATAAAGGCATTTTTTATGATCAAAATAAAACAGCTACAGGCAAACGCTAAAAACTATTAAGTGTGATTGACAATAACTTTTTAAATTAGCTTTTGTGTTTTGACAAAAATATTGACATGTAGCTTTTAGCATTTAGTTGTAGATGTTTGATCTTAACTAAAAAATTATCCAAAATGCTACAGTTATTCCCAAACGAGGATGTAGATTTTTGAAAATGCAAAAATTACTTTGAAAAGCTGTTAACTCACACCCTTGATCTTGACCATTAAAAAATTATACTTCATTCGTCCCAAAAGTAACGCAAAAGTTGATTTTTGATATCAATTTGACTTCAATTTATTTATATTATTTCTTATTAGAAAAAAACTAAAAATATATATTTTTAAGTAAAGATCCACCAAAAGTTGTTGATTTTTAATGAAGATAAATAGTTTTAAAAATTCAGAAAAATATATTCGGAAAATTTAGATTTCAAATTATGATACACATATCAATTTATTTATGTTATTTCTTATTAGAAAAAAACTAAAAATATATATTTTTAAGTAAAGATATCAAATTTCTAGTTGTATATACAAGTTTAAATTTATAATCTATAATGATAATAGAAATAAAATCATAGATTAAACGGTGAAAACAAATTGCATTATTTTTGAGACGGAGGGAGTATAAAACGTTACTACTTTAAACACTTATTCTCAAACGGGCCCAAATAATTATAGCTAAACACCAAAAGCTTATTGTATATAGTTTTTTCCAAACGCAAAATTACTTTAAAAATACAACTGTTACAAAACACACCCAAAGTTCGTTAATATTTTATTTTATCTGTGAGAATTTAGAAGTACTTGCTAAGTAATAAGATAAATTTTTTATGGACCGACACTGTAAAGTATTTTTTTCACCATCACTGTTTTTTATAAGAAATTTGTGAAATCTTCACATTTTATACTGTATTATTTAATGGTAAGAGTTTCATAGATTTATTTCCAAAAATAAGTGATTGTTGAAAAAACACTTTACACCGTTTATTCACAGAACATCTTTTTCAGTTAAGATAATAATTTTAATGTTAGAGATTTGGAAAAGCTATTACGTCCATGATCAAACAGATCCTCATCCGAAATGAAACTTAAGTCATTGAGCAATTGCTGGTGCTACCCAAGTCAAGTCAATGTCACGCTTTCATTGTTTTTGGATCCATAAAACTTGATATATATATATATATATATATATATATATATATATATATATATATATATATATATATATATATATATATATATATACCACAGTAATAATATCAAACCTGCAAGTGATCAGTATCAGGCTAATGGCTTTCAGCTGCCAGAAGACTATAACTTAAGCTGGAGTAGAAGTATATGATCCAACAAAACTGCCCTCAAACTTATCTACAGCATATACATGTTATATTAACAAAAACTTGATTCAAAGTCCACCAAAAGAGGGCCTCCTGTGACCTGTGTCATATTAACCTTGCCTTGCTGTACACTTCACTTCCTGGAAATACCATCGGGTTTCAGTTTCATTATGCGTCAGGCATCTGTCTAACAGCATGAGCCAAGGGAACTGCTTCTTCTGATCTTTGCCCACTCCTCCAGACCTTATATGGAATGTCAAGTGTACTGGTGTCGTGCCATCTTTTAAGCACCGTCATCGAGTAAGGCCCCATTGTAGTTCCATCAGGACTCGCACAAAACCATATCTTGCAACGCGGATCTCTCCATGTTCCATCAGGGCTCATGAAGCATTCATCATGCTCCACTGGTTTCTTCTCGCTAGCAATTCCTGTCAGATGCTGTCGCCGGTGGACCTTGTCAGTTTGGTCATGATCAGCAGCCGGAGGAGACCAGCTTAAGACATTGGACAACAGAATAGCATCTTCTGGTCTTTGCCCACTCTTCCAGACCTTATATGGAATGTCAAGAGTACTAGTGTCATGCCATCTTTTAAGCACCCTCATCGAATAAGGGCCCATCGTAGTTCCATCAGGGCTCGCACAAAACCATATCTTGCAATGCGGATCCCTCCATGTTTCAACAAGACTCATGAAGCATTCATCTTGCTCAATTGGTTTCTTCCCACTAGCAGTTTCTGTCAGATGCTGTTGCTTTTGCTGCTGGTGGACCTTGTCAGTTTGGTCATCAACAGCCAGAGAAGATTGGCTTAAGACATTGGACAATAGAGTAGTATCTTCTGGTCTATGAGAACTCCTGCCAACCTTGTTTGGTATCTTATATTCAGATGTGTTTAGGTCATCTCGATTCATAATGGCTACATCAATCACTTCAGCAGTGGGTGGAGCAATCTTTTTTCCATTGGAAGCTGTAGTGAAAGGAAACCGTTAGAATTGCTAAGAAAAAGATAAAGAGAAAAAAATGAAGTTAGAGATGAAAGATAAAATAGAACATGGATGGAGAATTCATAAATATTTCAGAAACAGCTAGAACTTAGAATTCCCTTCTGATTCAGATCAGATTCCCTTCCACCAAGATGAAGGTAAGCTCGTACAGTTCAGCATGAGACGAACAATCACACTGAAACATGGGACAACTTCAAGAAAGAGTTCTACGATGGGATATCAGAAATCAAAACCTGAATGATCTTTTCCAAGTTGCCTCATAAATGGATTCATTTCCAAAATACTTTTGGGAGTTTTAGGAGATATCTTAAAGGTCATTTCATTGCAGTCATCTTGTCCGTGTTGATCCTTCTTGGATGGGCTCTTGGTCTTGGAAACATCTTCGAGCTCATCCCTATCAGCAATCACTACTGGAATCTCCTGTAACAGCCGCGTTTGTTCTGATGGGTCCATAAGCTTCTGCTTCTTATTAATGTAATCGTAAAGCGTACTAAAATTATGCAGTTAAGGAATATTGAAAGTACTTCACAGAAAAAAAAGCCCCCTCTTCTCTTGTTCTCATCATTATTATACTGATATAACAAAATCATGAAGGAATAAAGGATATTCTCTTCTCCATCCTTTTTCATTGGCTAGATCAATTCGCCTTTGCAACAGCACTATCTCTTTCTCAATCCACTAGAATTTGCAGAGCAAAACAGAATAGGAAATCAAAAGTAGATTTATAAGGAAAAACGACAAAGCAAACAAAAAGAAATTCCCATCCATCGCATAAGAGAGAGAGCGAGAGAGAATTTAATTAATATGTTCGAAATATACTCTACATTAGTAATCATATGCTAAATCTGTTGCCTCTCCTCTCTTTCTAAATGATTAATGCACTTCTGCTTCATTGCAGTCTCTTTCACAATTTCATAGCATTTTAAACTGGAAGATGCAACAAAGAACGGCAAAAAAGAATGGCAGATAATTCTCCCTTTTCTTTTAAGGTCTCTTATTCCTTCCAAATAGGGTGTGCTTTCTAATGAATAAGTCGAGTTTTTAGTTCCATGTCAATCGTTATGTTTAATTCTCCTACAAAGGTTCATGATAACATATTCGTTCATTCAGAAGCTTATGGTTTTTGAGAAAACTATCAGCAAATGTCAAACAATAACAACAAAGTGGGAGGTACGAATAAGTAAACTTGGATTACATGAATTGCAGAGTTTCATTAGATTGATATTTGGTTGTAAGCATTTATTCTGCAGTTGGCATGACTAAAATACAAAGGCTGATATAGCTGATTGTAGGCACATGGAGTCCTGGACAAAACTAACTTTTGCTCAAATTCCAAATGGACTGTAAAGGGAAAAAAAAGAAAGAGAAAGGATCATTATCATGTCCATGGACATTGTTAATATGCTACGCACTGTCAGGCATGATAGTTAACTGCTTTCTTTTATTATCCATTAAGCAGGCCTATCCCTACATTTATTCTTATTAATTGAGAATCTATGTGGGAACTAGCTAATTGCTACACAATTCTACTTTAAAATAATCACCACCTGACATACATGTTTTGTTATATCCTCATGAAGAACTCTGGCTTTATCTTGAAGCTCCCCCTGGGATACAGGACATTCTCATTAGGAAACAAAAATATCATAGTGTTTAGTTTTACGCAACAATAACATCGAAACGAGGTAAGGGATTTGTCAGGAAATTCTCCACGAAAAAAAGGAAACGAAAAGAAAGGCAGAAAAAACTGTGGTCTGAGCTTTAGAACTGAAATTTACATAATTACAGAGCAGCAGATACAAACGATCAAGAACTTATATGGCAAGTAGCGTGCATCTGTTGCCTTACGTTGAGATACTGGAAACACCAAAATTATCACCTTCTTATGTTCTTCCGAATCCCGTCCCATGTACTTATACCTTTCCAAAAACAACCTCTTCCCTTAAATAGTCTATATAAACATCGGCTAATACAAAATAGTTTAACTATTTAAGCGAAAAAAAAATCTGATGCAGCAAGTAGGTCAGAAAAGCCCTGAATGCCTAATTAACCTCTCCTACTGTTAAAAATAGTGTAATGAACTTACAACAGTTGGTCTCATGAGTAGGCCATCCTTCATTCTTTGACACAAATCTCGACATTCTTCCTGCTAACGACAATGAGGTGAAATTGCATACTAAGAAAGAAGATATTGAAATTAAACTTGGATATCCCATGTCTTACCATTCAAGGCAAGTTAAATCATTAACGTAGCACATATAACTAATCTCTTACCAATTAAGCTAAATTCCATCTAGGAAAAAGGCCTTCCAGGATCAAACTAAACTTGTATCAGTAATTTAGAAAATATCGTGAATTCTCTTGTCAGATAATGCTCTTTCAAAAGAACCCTCTATATTCTACGCATAAAATAAAATATCTGGAAGGGATTTTGGACCTCTCTGAAGTCATCATCAAGTAGATCAAGAATTGACACTTCTTTCAACAAATTGGAGACTTTCAAAAGAACTTCTGGGTTTTCTTGATCAGTTACTGGTCTTTTTATGCCTGTCATGGAATAGAAAGCTGTTAGAAGCAGAAACTATATGAAGACCGGTCGTGCCTATCAAACATCAAAAAGACGAAAACCATATGAATTCATACCCGTCCTCAAAAGAGTAAAATGTTGATGTTGATCAAGACCAAACAAAAGAATTAATGTTTGAAAGTTAATTGGATACATGAGAGCTAAGAGAAACGACAGGCACAAAATCTTTGTGCCTTTCCTAAAGATTCAAAGAGTTAAAAATAAATCTGTGGACACATAAGATTTAAATTTCTTTTTCTAGGCAATAGTTGTGGCATCTTGTTCAATCCCGCACCATGAGTTCTTCAAGCGAATTGCAACAAAATGCATATCAAAGACACATTGATCAGCTACAGCAAGCTGAGCATGTCTTGATCTTAACTTTACATAACAAAAATGGCAAGCAAAAAAAAAAGAAACGAAAATTACCTGTGACTTGCACAAGCTGTTGGGGATTTCTCTGAAAGCAGTCATTAGGGTCCGACTTTACCCTCACAAAGCTTCCAATCACTTTTCTTCCAAACGTGTCAAGCTGCTTAGCTAGCTCCACCACCAAGCTCCTTTTCAAGTAAACGAGCTTTATGTTCCCAGGAACTATGGATGCAAAAGAACCTTGGCTTTCCTTTTCCTCATATCTTTGATTAGGGATCATGTTATGCTGTTCCGGGGGACAAGCTACATCCTCATCATGTTCTCTAGAGCTATCTCCAGCCTCTTCTGATTCTTCCATATTTTCAGCAAAATGAATTTGCAATAGCTTACGCATAGAATTTTTACTGACAGATTTCTTTCCAAAAAGTAGCTGCAGCCTTTTATCACAATTTATTTTCTTTCTCTTTTCAGGATGAAACAACTTCTGTTTGTGGCAGTAATCAATTATCACTGAAGCAACATTGAACTCGGACATTTCATTGGATGTATCTGCCCCAACTGAATGAAGAAAATCTAACAAAGTTCTAGAAGCCCAACCAACAAACTCGATTTTCTTAGACTTCCCCTTTCTTTGCCTTGCATTTCCTGACAACGACGTACCCGCTTTCTTCCTTTTATGAGTCTTTCTGCTTCCCATATCAGTTTGGTCAGAGCTAGAATCACATGTGTCTACTTGAAATTCAGTATCAGATGCTCTCCCTGAATTTTTATTTGTGTCAGGATCATACTTATAGTTCTTATTTTTTTTTAGCAGACCATGTGCAGTGTGGAGATGCCCTAAAGTTAAGCCTTCATTTTTCTTGATGATCTCCCAGTAGAGTTTGAAAAAATATTCATATGTTTCAGCATCATCAAAGTTTACAGTTCTCTGTAGATGCAGAAGCATTAAGTCAATACAAGATCATATGAAAGCAAGATACATGTCCAATTGTAAAGGTAAAAGATCGAATTGATAGAAATGGTAACTTAAACCACAGTTAATAACTATATAACATTCACATTTTAAGTTTAGGCTGCTCATCGACTTGCCACATTCCACAAGGCCATACAAGAATAAAAGATAATGTACTCAACCAGGCAAATTTGGATGAAGCCTGTGTTCATTACCTTAAACGATTTCTTACACTTTTAAACTTCAGATTTTTCCTCCAATTATTTACCCCTAGTTTTTCATATTTTTTTCCCTCTGCTAAACGTTTTTCTCATAATAGCCAAAAATAACACACCCTAAAAAACAAGAAGCTATAAACCATTTAGCATGGGAAGAAGCAGGAGTTAATATCTGTAATCCTTGAATTCAGAAATTTTGTTAATACAATCCAATCTTTTGAACTAACTAGAAGATAGAAGTGTGTCTAGCCCAACTCATAAATGAGATTAGCTACAGGTAGAACTACTCCAGCAAGAACATTACAGACTTTAAGCTTGTAATTTCACAGATATATTAATATTCTTGAAACCTAAACTAGTACTTTATCTGAATAGTAGCTGGCAATATGAAACCAAGAGCAGACATTCCAGACACTTAACCTTATTTGAGACAGCAAAGTTTTTGTCTTCCAAAAGTAGTCCAAGCTCTAAACAATGCTGGCAAAAGCCGTATTTATATGTGACAACTGTGAATAATGTATCACATAGGCACTGTCCACATACAGCAATCGGGCAGGAAAAGCATTGAAACTTTGCAGACTTTCCACAAAGGACACAATAATGCCAACCTGTCAAGTAAAGTTAATTGCAGGGCACACGATTTTATGAACTAGGATAAAGAAATCAAAATTGCATGATACATCTGATGATATCATTAATGCTTTATACATTTCCTTTGTCAAGAGAAAGCGCAATGAGCATATGTACATGCAGTAAGAATGGTGAAATTAGCTTCTATATTGAGTGTGATGCCGATTAAAGAGAAATAAAAAAATTTACAACCAGTAAATAAGATGGTTCTTGACTATGATCAGTATTTCATCTCTCTCTCTCTCTCTCTCTCATCCAATATTTCCAGACATCACTCTGTTATGAGGGAAAAAAAAGGAAAAAGTGAGCAGATGGCTCCAATCCATGTTAGAGTCTATATATAGCATTCATTTGAATTTTAATCAGTCTTCTACAGGAAACTCATGGTTGACATGTTGATTTTTACAAATTTATGTAAGAACAAGAGTCTATGATCATGCAGAGACACATTTGAGACGTTATAATTAGTTTAACTTCATGGATCAAAATTGCAATGGATAATGCAGATATATTATCCTAAGCTTGACTCTAACACCCAGCCACTAGCTATGCACCATGTGAGAACCATATAAAGAATAAGCAACTCACCACAAAGCCAGCGGTCATCACTCTCCAAGAAGAAATCATCCTTTTTAACACATTGTGGATGATAAACTTTCAAGCAGCTCCTGAAACAATCAAATATCAAATACAAAGTAGTTGCAAGAAAAATGGGAAACCACAAATTCAGCTAAAGTTAAAAGCGCTCGATCAAAAGGAGAAAGATGAAAAACGAAAAACGACTTGACGTCCTAATATAAAAACATCTCGCTACTGCAAGTTTCACCATGATACCCAGCCTGAGGCACTCGCATCAGTACCGAAATTGATTTGATACATGCAAAGTTTCTTCCTGTGATCTTCCACCCATTTATCACTCCAAAAAAACACGAATCAAACTCTAGAAGAGAGAGCACTTCTTAATAACGGAAAAGTATTAAACTTTACCATAATGCACACACTTTCTAAGGGACCGATTGAGTCAAGTGTTTAAAACTCACGTGTTATCACATATCCTGAGGGAACCCCCATCTTTGCAGACAAAGCAAAAACTTTCTGAAACTTCTTCCTTCTTAAGCTTAGGTTTCGGCATTTTCACTGTTGGAGAAAAGGGCTTTTCACCTTTGAACTTGAAAGATTATCTGAAATGTCACTCTGTGGGAAAGGGAAAGAGAAAGAGAAGCATATTTGCGGGAGAAAATCAAAGGACCCGGTGAAACTTCTTCGGTTCTTCCTTCTTGAGCAGGCTTACGTTTCCTTTTTTCTCTCTTTTTTCTTTTTGGTAAATAAGCTTACGGTTAATGCACAGCGGGAAAAGACAAAAATGCTCTCATGCTAAAAACAGCTGGGCCGGACCGGGCCCAGCTCGGTTCAAGTAAAGAGTTGTGGCGTAAGTGTTTTCTTTGATGAAAATTTCGAAATTAGTCTGATATTTGTGAACGGTGACAATAGAGATAAATGATTGATTTGATATTTTATTGGAGTAGTAGAATTTCGATGAAAATAATTATTGAAAAACACGCTCATATTCGTGGTTTCAAACAGATAGTTCACAAACAAAACATCATAAAATAACCAAATATTAGTTTTTGGGTAAAATACATCGGTTGTCTTCTAATTTTAATTATTATCCCACCGAAGTCCTGTTTTAATTTTTCATCCCAATAAAATTCTGTTTTTCAACTTTTTATTTTCGTGGTCCTTTTCCATCCGACTTCCGTTAAGTTTAACGGATTTTGGGGGAAATGATAATTTAACTACTCAACTTTTTTAAAAAAACTCTATTTATACCCTAAGTTTTAAAACTAACCATTTAGGTACACCCCCAACAATTATAAACTTAACACTTTTACTCAAAAGTTTTCTCATATTCTTCCACCATCATGTCACCGTCCGGTTACTCTGAAACCATTTGGGGGAAGAATATGAAGAGATGATGACGAAGAAGAAGAATAAGAAGGATTGAAGAAGAATATGAAGGGATGATGATGATGATGATGATGATGATGATGATGATGATGAAAAAGAAGAAGAAGGATTGAAGAAGAAGATGCAAAAAATGAAGGAGGGAGCGGATGAATAAACCCTAAAAAGGTTTACTGCGGCCGAAGCCGCAATAAAGCTTACTGCGTTAGTTTACTGCGTCATTCATCTTATCGCGGCCCAAACCGCGGTAAGGACCGCAATAAGATTTACCTTCCGCACGTAGTGCATTACCGTGCATCCAATTTTTCTTTGTGGCTTCGACTGGTGATATGATTAGGGATTGGTATGGATTCAGATTATTGTTGCATTATGCGTAGGTTGGATTAAGTATTCTTTCTTTCTGCTCGGAGCTCCCAACAAGGGATGGGCACAATCCATCATTGGTTTCCACGCTTGGAATCTTTTTTAATGTCCATGTTCCTCACTTCTATGTTGCAGACGGAAGTCCGTATGATGCCATTGTGCTAGGTAGCGGAATGATGGAAGCTTGTCGTTTCCAAACTAGCGCAACAAAGGTTCTACTCATCATTGTAATATCAATTAATCTATCTATTGCTTTATGTTTTAGTTTCAGTTATAGTTTCTTCATACTTGCCTCACTCATGTTTAGAGATTTTGCTTGCTACTTTAAGGGCTTATCCCTCACTCTGGTTTCACTCCGGCAATTGCCACTACGTGGGGAAGACAATTCTTACTGCGGCCCTTACTGCGGTTTGGGCCGCAGTAAGCTCAAGGCGTAGTAAACTGATGCATTTAATGGTGCAGTAGACTTTACTGCGGCCATGAGTAAACAGTGTAGTAAGGTCGTGGTAAACCATTTTTTTAGTGTTCCTTCACCCGTCGCATCCTTCATTTTTTCCATCTTCTTCTTCACGATCATCATCATCATCATCATCTTCTTCTTCTTCTTCTTCTTCTTCTTTCTTTTCGTTTTTTTCTTCTTTTACTTTTTGTTTAATTCTCCTCCTTTCTTCTTTACCTATCTTCTTATTCTTCTCCGTACTCTTCTTCCTCTTCTACTTCTTCTTCTTTCACTTTCTATCTTCTCTCTCCTTTCTTCTTCTTCTTCCTCCTCCTCCTCCTCCTCCTCCTCCTCCTCCTCCTCTTCTTCTTCTTCTTCTTCTTCTTCTTCTTCTTCTTCTTCTTCTTCGTTGCCGACGCTGCCGCTCCCACCTCAGCACCGCCGCTCCACCAACGTCGCTTTCTCACCGTCATGACTACGGCTCTACTGCGGTTTTGGCCGCAGTAACCCGTGTTATCTCTACGTAATGTGCCGGTTAATTTGAATGAACGTCATTTCATTCACAAAAAAACAACCCTTATATTAGCCCCGTTAAATACTTTTGTAAATTTTCAAATTTACCGCCAAAGCAAATTTTTTTTTAAAGTTCCTCCACTATACCTTGCTCACCTTGATCATGTGTCACGAGCATAATTGAGCATACGGTAAATTACATATTTGTCCATTGATATATTAAGAAAAGGAAATAAAATTGGGCGGCGAACTCTCAAATTAATCAGAGTGATGTTTTTTTTGCTTTCAATAACATGTTGGGTAGGGTAATGGCATTTTTTATTATTGAATATTTTAATGTTATAACAATATATATTTACGAGGAAAGAAGTATTTTATTCGCTGTAAATGAACATATTGATAGTTTAAATTCTCCATGAAAATGCCACAAAACCAATAATGAAGAAAAAGTGGCATCATGACAACCAAATGATCGATTTTCAGGCTTCCTAACAAAAATAATGTCACAAAACCAGCTGCAGTTATTGAGAAAAAAGTTGCAAAATGAGTGCCTAATGATTTTCAAGGTTGGCGTCGTCACTCATGTCCGGTAATGCAAGGTGTGCGTAACATGCCTCGTCAAGGCCGCGAGCGCGACGTCGACGGCATCTTCGAACCCCGCACCTCTCCGGCTCGCATTTGGATGCGCGTAACTCAATTTCGGAATCAGTCCGATCACTTTCTCTCTCATCCTCTCAACTTCCCCTTTCGAAAACTTCGACAACACTTGCTCTAGCCTCTTGCTCTCCTCCGCTTTCTCATCGATAAACACCGAGAACTCCTCCGCCGGCGGCAAGTACCACTTGTACTGTGTGTACGCGGTGTGCTCCGAGAAGAACACCGGAATGCACCCCGCCAGCACCGCGTCGAACGTCGACCGCCGCGTGAACGAGTCTCCCGGCGCCTGAAGGCAGAACTCCGACCGGGTCATCACTCCCAGAACCTCCCTCGGGTCGTAGCACTTCGGGTTCCCGTTCTCGCACTTCACCAGCTCGCACTGAGTTGACTCGCCGCACTGCCGGATCAACTCGTCCCGGATCGCCGCCTTCTCCAAACCCTTCCTTGGACCGCCGAGGAAGGAGAACAGGAAGGGACGATGGAATCTACGAATCTTGTTTTGCCAGGTGTGCATCTGTGCTGACGTGTAGGGATGGAAGTAAGACGGGTATGGAATCCCGTGCTGGTTCGACCCGGCCCAAGGGTGGCGCTCAACAGTCAGCACCGACATATTCTTCAAAGCTGGTAGGTTTAAAAGGGCGTTAGCACCGAAGTCCGGCCCATTTTCGGCTCTCATAAAATCCCATGCGGTCCGGCCCAGAGCAATGAAATGGTCTCGACCATTAGACCTTCGCCACGGCGGCTGGTCAACGATGTAGTCCGCAAATTTATTCGCCAACTCATCACGAGCCGTGATGTTGTAGCGACGGAAGACGGTGGAGGCGTAGAGGCCGGCGTAGAACGGGACGTAGAAGATGGTAGCACGCGCGGGGTCGCGCGTTCGACAAGGGTGATTCTCAACGCGCGCGTGGAAGATCATCTCGGCGATGAACTGGTGGGTGGAGAACCAGGGGTTGGGTCCGTGGTCGTCAACGGCGTCGAGAGGGCGACCCAGGCCGCGATTGGAGATGTAGGGGCACATGTTGGTGTAGACGTTGAGGTGGGCGCAGTCGGAGAGGAGGTCGGAGTTGAACTCCGGCGGCAGGTCGTAGATGTAGAAGAAGGCGGCGTTGCTGCAGGTGTCCGATGAGGGTTTGGTGTCGGAGATGAGCAGCGTTGGAGGTGGAGGCTTGGTGGTGGGAGGCAGCCAGAAGAGAATGAAGAGGAGCCATGAGAGGAGGAAGAGGAGGAGGAAAGTGGAGAATTTCACATGGGAGATGATGAGCAACTTCAAAGGTTTTGATCGAATATTCAACATCGATCGATCGAGAGAGAGAAAGCGGAAATTATTAAAGAGTAGCTAGCTAGCGAGTGAGTGAGTGAGTGATTGTCAAATATTGATTGATATGATGAATCACTATCTAAGACTAAGAAGAGGCGCCGATTCTCTCTCTTGCTCTTGGGTTTCAAATGGAGGACTTTTATTTTATATGATGGGAATTAATTAAGGTGGTCAGGTCATGACGTGCACTTCAGTTTAATTATCTGTCTCTGACTCAGAGGCGGCAGGAAAGGACAAAAAACAACCCTTAAAGAGTTGAGAGCAAAGTTCCAATTGCGGTGGTGGTGGAGAGGAATGGGAGCGGCTGGTGGTGGTATCGATTAAATTATGATTCGTGGTTGATTTTCCATATATTAATTAAGGAATTGGTAGGGGCAATATGGGCAGTTAAAATATAGGATATTTGCATAATTAGTGAAGATGATATCATAGGAAATTATATCACCCTTAATTATTAAATAGTAGTAGTGTCTAGGATCCCTTGATAAAAATTTGATTTTAAAATTCTAGATCCAACCTTGATGTATAGAAGAAGAACAAGCCTAATTACACCCAAAACTATAAACTTTGAGAATATTATTATTATTATTTATCTGACATGAAAGTTTGAACAGCAAAGTTATAAAATTACAAGCGTAGGAACTGCAAGTACTATTCGTGAGCCACAAACAACACGGCAGCATACACGCCAACGTCAAAATAATTCGCACCAACCAAATTAACAACCTCCAATATTAATATAAGTATAACGCTCAATTAATTAGGCACATGGACCGGACCGGACCGCCCGATGAAAGATTCCTTCTCCTGCACAGGCAAAGAATGTAATTAGTTACTATATATTGTGAAAGATGATGAATCTTCGATTATGAAAATATTTATGGAAAATTAATGAATTAAACAAATACACCATTCATCCTATAAAAATTATAGAGTTTAACATTGAAAATAATGTATATTGTGTTTTGACGATTTAACTCACATATATATATATATAAAAAGGAGCTATTATATAGGGATTTCGATTTAATTAAAATGAGTGAAAAGAGTGGAAGGACATTTGTAAGTTGAGTGAAGAGATTGAGAGTTTAGGCGTCATGTTTAATTCCTTCTTCAAAAGAGTGGTTGGGTCAGGAGATCAAACTAGATTTTGGGAGGATGTTTGGGTGAGGAACGCTCCTCTGAAAGATAGAGTTTAAGAGACTTTATGCGCTGGAGGAGAAGAAAGAGTGCTGGGTAGCGGAGAAGGTTAGGTGGGAGGAGGGGGGCTGGAGGTGGGAGTGGAACTGGGAGAGGCCGGTGCGAGGGAGAGCAATTGGTGAGTTCCAGTTGCTGGTGTCTCTTTTGCAGGACTTTGCCCCAAAGGAGAGATGTGCGGATAAGTGACAATGGGAGCTTGGAAAAGACGGATTCTCAGTTCAAAGGTTGTCCAAGGAGATCGATGCAAAGCTGGCATCGGGCTTCGATACCCAGACGAAGTGGTGTAATAAAGTCCCCAAAAGGTGAATATTTTTATCTGGAGAGCATCAAGAGGTTTGATACCAGTCCTGGACCAACTTCATCATCGAGGGATCCTTTCACTTTCGCCGCTCTGTCCGCTGTGCGGTGTCGAACTGGAGACCGTCGACCATGCTTTGATTAATTATAAGCAGGTCTCAGAGGTTTGGAAAGCTGTCTCGATGTGGTGTGGCACGGATGTTTGGAACATATCGTCTATATTATCTCTTATGGATGACGCTTGTATTCTTCAGGTTCGGTCCTCGGTGCAACATGTGTGACAAGGGATTGTTTATGTTTCAGCCTGGGCTTTATGGAAGGCCCGAAACAATCTTGTTATGCAGGACATTCCCTGGAGACCAGCTGCCATTCTGTCAGACGTGCAAATTTTCTGTTTTTATGGATTACAAACAGGTGGGATAAGTTGAACATGTCCTGGGGAGATTGGCTTCTAGCCCCTCTGATTGGAGCAGCTGCAAAGCTTGCTTGAGGCTTCTGTAGGTTCACAGGTGTTTGTGTGTTATGGTCTGGTTGTGTTTGGTTGGTGTTTCCGTTTTGGCGCTGTTTTTTTATTAGTTCTCGTCTTGGCATTTTCAAGCAGCCTGCACCTCGTTGGCTCTGATATTGTTAATGTAAACTCTTAAGTTTTAATAAATACCATTGTTGTCCAAAAAAAATGAGTGAAAAGAAAGAAAAAGTCCGCTAAACCTAAGGCCCTGAGCTGATCAGCACGTTCCTGTGGCTTCTTAATTCAGTCCAGGGAAAACCATTTTCGTCCCAGGCATGCGATGCACCATTTAAATTAAAGTAATGTGGGAGTCAGTCAAGAGAATTGCACAATTAAGAAGACTAGCTACCCGGCCCCAAACAATAAACAAACAAAATTAAAATGGCCACGATCGAAAAGTTGGATTAATTCTATCAACCCTGTTAATCATCACCCGGGTGATTTTTCACCCACTTGTTCAAATGACTCATCTATAAGGTAATTTGGAAGCCCAAGCCCAACTAATTAGACAATTACATATCTATCCTCCATTTTTCAAGTGCTCTAGGTGGGTGAAAAATCACCCGGGTGATAAATAACATTGATGTAATTCTATGATCCAAAGCTCTTCTCCAAATTCATCAAAACTAATTAATCACTGCATTTACTAGCTAGCACCTTACATTAATGGAGATCAACTAAATTACATGCATAACTTCAACAACTTCATTCATTAAATATCCTTGAACATATCTAGCTAGTGGCTCAATACCCCATTACCAATATCACACCAACCAACAATTCTCCATCTCATGTCCAAGATTAAGCAAACAACTCTCTGCTCTGGACCATCCATCCAGCTCTTTGTAACATATATGAGTACTAGCTAAACAGCTGAAAAATAAAAATGATGAGGTCACTAGGATTGAGCAAGTAGTCATGATATAGTGTGTTCTCTCCCCAATTAACAGCCATATATTTTTTTATTAGCAGCTCATGAGTAGGAGTATCCAGGGGTTGTACTTGTACCAGACTGCCTCCCAAAGAGGCCATTCAAGTTAGGCCCTGCACCAACACTCAACTTAAACTTTCAGAAAGGCCTCACAATGAAAACATCTCATATTTCTATATATCATAGTTATACATCACAGAAAGGAAAACCTCACACAATTGTAAGTCCAACACATGCAATGCTGCAAATTAATTAAACTCATCAGTGAGACCACCTAAGAGGGGGCATATTGGATTTCAAAGGCAACATCATCAGCAAATTTTCCTAGAATATTGGATTTCAATGGCAACATATGAATGAATTCATATGGCTGTCAAGCCATGACGACAAAATCAACATGATCAGTTAGGTTAGGGCTAGCTTATGAGTAAAAACCAACATATGACACCATTAAACCCACCACTGGAGAGAAAAAAGTTGGCGCACAAACAGAAACATTAAACAGAGGTGATAAAACAACAAAAGAAATATCAATAGTAGAATGAAAAATCTACTACAAGCATGCAGCAGATAAATAATCATAATATCATCCAAGCCGGCGAAAAATCCATCCCATAACATCAGCAGAAAATAAAAATAAAAAAGGGGTGAAAGAAGAAAAAGACCTTGCTTGTGACCGGCGCCTTTCTCAACGGTGTGCCATTGAGCGCATTTGGTCTTGAAGATCTTCTCTCCGGCCGTCGGATTGAGCTTGATCAAACGTCGCCATTGGCTTCGGACTTGATAAGGGATTTTTTTTAATATATTGTATTGAAGGGAAATTCCCTGATCTTTACATAAGCAATAGCAGTTTTTTTTTGAAGGGTAAGCAATAGCAGTTTATAACCTGTGATTACCATAATATCCTTATGGCAATGTCACTTCATCTTCGAATAATCATAAATTTTATTTTGAGATATAGATTAATGATATTTTTCTGATTTTACCATAAATTGAATGAAGATGAAATACTAGATTGCTTGTAAAAATGGAATGACTATTTAAGTAACTATGATAATCCATTGAAAAGCTCTTGGTCGAGTCCTGTTACACTTGAATAGTTTGTTGTCACGCTTGAATAGTTTGTTTGTGGGCATATTCAGAGGGTCTATTCATGATGTTGCATTTCATAATATAGTTAACTCTAAGTGATTTATGCTTTATCCTTTTAAGATTTTTATTTTAGGCAAATTCACATGTTGTTTATATTTTAGGCAAATACTACCCGTTTCGAAATCATGGGAAAGAGTATTACTACTAGCATCAAATTGTTACCACATCAATTAACCGCTCTGAAATCAGCCACTTATACTGCTAGTTTAGAGTTGTTTGGTGCACAAGCAAGAATAAATCAGCGGATGGCTTGCGCGGAAGCAAACAATTCTAGTGATTAGCTGGCTAGGGTTTTGATGAGGTTGCAAACAACAAGCGGAGGTAGGTTGCTATGTCGCTCGCAGACGATACAAGTTTGGAACAAGATGGATTGGTTGGCGGTGACCTGGCACCAGGCATGATGCCTACGTACTCAAGCAAAGCAAAGCAAAGCCAAGCAAAGCAAAGCCAAGCTGTCATATACAGACAGACAGACAGACTGCTGCCTAATGATACTGTTCAAAGCCAATTGGAAAACAAGAACAACAAAATCCTTCTCTTCTTCAATCACATGCTCATCTCTATTATTGAGGATGACAAAATCTCCCCCTCTTCTCTGCTTTAACATAATCAAGAATGATGAATGTGAGAGGAGGTGGTACTTACTGCGCTTCACTCCTACCCTTCATATCATACAACACTACAATCTAGCTACCTTCAATATATTCATGTTCTCAAGATCTCATAGCAATCGATTGAAATTTGCATACAAAAATGATACACAACAGCAACTCAAAGTATCAAAAATTACCTAGATTAGAACACAAGCATGGAAGAAATTAAAAAGATTTATTAAAACTAAGGCCTATACAACCAGTTTCTTTACCGCAAAATTGGTAATACTACAGGTATCTCAGCTTGATTCAGGTTCAGCACCTTGTTCCAGCGACCGCATTGGCCAGCCAATAAAAGGAGGCGACCCTGGTGGCGTTGCATCTCTGCCAGGAGAGAAGAGACTCAGCTCCACAAATGCATCTGAAGAAGTTCCATCTTTCTCGCAAGTGCGAAACGAGATCGACCCACGCTTGGTTGATTCATCCGAGTACCTCTCAGAGCTAATTCCAACACTCCCCTCCAGGTGCCTCTGGTTGGTGATGAGAGAAAGGGTGTCATTCTGTTCATCAACAAACCCTCCCCTGGCCTCCATGTTATCAAGATTCCCCAGGGCTAAACAATCAGCAACAGGGTAGTACACAAGCAAGCAAATGCATACCCCAGCGCAGCATAACAATGCAAGAAATGCTGAGAACACTAGAAATTCAAACAGATAGTGTTCTGGTCTGGACAGAACAGATAAACAAAGTAAAACAACCCTTAACGGCAGGAAACTTGAAACTGATAGTACTAGAGTGTACACCCTCTTCTGCAAACTCTTGTTGATAACCAATTTCAACATGCGCCTTCCATGCCAAAACAAGTACGAGGTCAAGACTGTAGCAAAAAGCCCATGCCCAATGGTGTTCAGTAACGGATATGTGCAGAGAGCAATCCGGTCAGAGTTATACATGCCTGTAACAGCAGTCCTCGTGAAATACAGGGGAAGCTCTTGTGATGAACTCTTATCATTGCGAAACTTGGGGCCAATCAGAACGAGAACAAGTTGAATAACAAATGTTGGGAGGCAGAAGAGAAAAATGAACCCTGCAGTTTTCGCATTCCATTTTCGGCTCAGAACTCCAGTCTCTATTTTCTTCAGGGGTGCACGAAGAAGAAACACAAGGGTAAGGAAAAGGCAAGGTTCTGCAAAGCCTATATTGGACACAATGTAGCTCTTGCACACAGTTTCCTGCCATCCGATATTGAGAGCATTCAACACTCTTCCCTCCCTTCTCAAAAAACTTAGACGGATGATCTCACCAACACTCCACCAGATTGTAAATAGCACAAAAGTGATTCTAATGATCCAAGGACCACTAAAATAACTGAGTTGTATCAGCCCTTGTCTATGAATGTGGGAACGGAAGTAAAATAAGTAAGCGATGCAGAATGAACCGAGTAGAACCAACACGGCTACTAGAGAGATGGTTAAAACACCGAATGCATCGGCAGTATATCTCGTCAGGGGCATTACCCAAAGCACAGTTTCCACGCATGCTCTCTGCCAGCATGGAGACACAGGAAATCCTCCAACACTGCAGGTACTCCAAGGAATTGATCAGACTCCCAAAGAATACCAAGCAATGACAGGATAAACTAGCTGGGAAGATGCAAAAGCAGCATTGCCAAACATAGATCAAATCTCATCCATTTGATCTAGCAAGGCACAGAGTTCAAATATCAACGTAACTTCACCAGCCTAAAGTTCAAGTTTCAACTTCAGCCCAATGGCCTTCTTGTTATTGGTGCTACTTAGCACACAAGCTCCTGCTGTTTGAAAGGAACAGTTACCACATGAGAAAAATAGCTGACTACCTCTAGAAACACAGTAAACGCATTACAAATGACGCATCCATATAGACAGCACATTCTTCATAGTGAAGCATTATATTCAAGTCAGCTTGATCTTTCTTGAAATATTCATCAACCATTACCCCAAAGTTAGTAGACAAAAGGATAAACTTAAATCTACCAACTACTAAAGCGTGCATTCTATAGAAATCATTCGGTTAAAAACAAGAACTATCCTTTGAACAATGAGACAGATTAGGAAAATCACAAAAAGATCCATATTCAAGCATCATAACATCGAAAACCAGATCGTTCGTATCCTAGAAATAGCATTCCTAAATGAGAAGCTTCCAAACAATAAATAGTTTCAAAAGGCAGCTATCAGCTGACGACACGACACCAAACTCAAAGCCCTTTTTCCGTAACGCAATACTTGTACTCATTTAAGGATCAAGAGAAAACACTCGCGCTGTTGAATTCTAAAAGCTAGCTACTTATCACGATGTCTCACCCACACCCAACCCTAACCCCGAAAAAGATAAAAGAACAAAAAAAGCACCCGAATCTGAACAATGAAAAAAAAATCAAGAAAACCAAGTCCAAATGCATGTCGCCGTTTTCAGCCAGGAAAAGAGCTTATAGAGCGATAATCGAGTAAACACAGGGCCAAATAAACTCCAGACACACAGCACAAGATGAAAAAAAACCCTAAGCGACATAGAAACAAAGTGACGAGGGAGGGAATGCGGAAGAGGTGGATCAGGCGAAAGCTTACTCGGGAAATAATCGTGATCCTGGAGAATAATCCGCAGTGAGGAGATCAAGATGAAAACCCTAACTCTCCTCTTCCAGATGAAGGAACAGAAGAGGCAGAAGAAGGAGAGAGAAGATGAAGGAGAATGAGGAAGAACGTAGTTAGGGGAATAGGTGAGTGGGACTTTGTTGGTGACAGGCTGTATCCAGCTGCGTCGTCCGAGTCTTTAGGTCCAGACCTACGAGCCTCAGCTTCCGCCTACTTCCATACCTACGTGGCATTTTCAGTTGTCGGCCTCAACTCAACCGCGACTGCCTCCTCTCTCTCTCTCTCTCTCACGCGCGCCACATTGGTTTAAATACACTTACACCCCTCAACTATAACAAACATTGCAATTCTACCTTTACTTTGTCAAACATTGCAATTGTGACTCAATAAATTCTCATCAAGATTGATGATGATGTCGACACTCTGTCTGCTACAGTGCTACTTTGTTCACGCTTCTAGCAATTGGACTAGTTTAGCACTTCATTCACCCCAATGAATTATAAAAGGTGAATTTGGAAAAATAAATGACGAAAATAGAAATGAGTCTTCTTTAGTTGGATAAAAAAATGTTAACATGGGTTGTAATTAACTTCTGACAAACGGTAATGTATCAATGTCTCTAATCAACATTAACTTGATAAATTGTGGCACATGCACCCAAGGCTTCTAAATATATATATATATATATATATATATATTAGTATTTGTTTGAACTTTTGAAAAAAATGAAGGAAAATATATAGGGCAAAGAAAAATAATGGAGAAAATCACATTCCACTTCATAGTTCAAGGGTCCAAATCACATGAAATCATAGTTTATGCCTGTAAAAGTCTAGGTTACGAAAGTTATTCTTTTGTAAACAATAATGAAACCTGAGACTAGGGGTGAGTTCGAGCCGAGCCGAGTCGAGCCCGAGCTTAGCAGGTTCGAGCTCGAGCTCGTGAAATTCGGGCTCGGCTCGAGTTTGAACGAGCCCGAAAATTCGAGCTCGAGCTCGGCTCGAAGGCTCGTGAAGCTCGATTCGAATCGGCCCCAAACGAGCTCGCGAGCTCGTTAGGCTCGATAAGGGCTCGATATATAAACATGGGTATATATGTAATTTCACACCATGCTCGATAAGGCTCGTCGAGCCTATCAAGCCGAACCATTCATGTTCGAGCTCGGCTCATTAATTATACGAAAAAGAATCATCGGCTCGTGAAGTTTCATTTCGTTTGGGCTCGTCGATTTTGGCTCGGCCCGATTCGTTCAACACCCATACCTACCTGAGACCATACATACACTTGAAAGTTGCTCCGTATTACTCTGTACTCAAAATATTCTAGGCAAACGGTCCAAAGTTTGCATATTTTAAGCCCAACCTAGGTAGAAATGGACATTTTCGTTGGGCCCGACCACAGGGGTACCGATGGGCCATGGCCCGATATCATGGGCCGCAGTTCCCGCGCACTCTCCTTCCCGCTTTTCTGGTATTCTTGATTACGAGGTTACAATCCAACAACTAATTAAGGCGGCATTCGCAATGGAAAACGGGAAGGAGCGTGCGCGGGAATACCTTAATTGGTCAAGTACATTGCGTTCAGTTGATGACGCGTTGCTTTGTTTAGTTGCATTAACGTAACGGATTCAGACATGATGGGTTGCTGTGAGTTGACGTTATTTTGTTTTTGAGGTCTCTTCGTTTAATTCAGCGATTCCTCAATGTTCCAAGATTTGGGGATCTTCTTTTCTGGCGTTTTTCAGCTGGACAAGCTTTCGGATCCCCCAAAATTCCTTGGATTTCAGACCCGGGGCTCCTTCCTTCTCAATTACCGTTCCAAAGAGTAAATAACGAAAAGATTTCATCTTTGATTAGGACCTACCTATATTGATTTCGGACAATTCGATTTCATTAAACGAAAAATCTAAGACAGACGAGAAATTTGTTCCAAAGTCTTTAAGATTTCTGCGAGTTATGGGCTGCATTTGCTCGAAAGGCATTCGAGCAAACCAATTCATCCAAAAGAGTCGTTGCGGGAAAAGCTGGTCCCGAAGAGCCCAGAAGATCTCTGCTTCGCCGGAAAATGACAATGTCGAAATCTCCACCGCCATCGCCGAGGCCTTCGCCGCCGCCGCTCATCCGGGATCAAGCAACGCAGCGTCTGCATCGTCCACGCAAGCTCTGTCCTGGGACAGGGATGAGAAAGCGTCGGCGCTCTCGGTGGAGAAGTATGACGCCTCGACCCGCTCTCTCCAGAGACGGCCGACCATAGAATTCGGCGGAAGGAGTATAAATTCCCAGACCAGGGCTGGGAGGCCCAGCAATGTCTCCAATGGAGAGAGAGGAGCTCAGGTGATAGCCGGTTGGCCGTCGTGGCTGGCCTCCGTCGCCGGAGAAGCCATCAACGGTTGGGTCCCAAGAAAGGCAGATTCTTTTGAGAAGTTAGAGAAGGTTAGCAATTAGCCTTCTTTCCTATTCTTTCATGCTGATTAGATACTCTACTTAGTAGTTTTATTCATCATCTTTTCTCAAATGTATGCTGGTAGATTGGACAAGGAACATATAGCAGTGTGTATAAAGCACGTGACTTGGAAACGAACAAAATAGTTGCCTTGAAGAAAGTAAAGTTCGCAAACATGGATCCTGAGAGTGTTCGTTTCATGGCGAGAGAGATCATCATCCTTCGTCGGCTTAACCACCCCAATGTCATGAAACTTGAAGGCATCATCACTTCAAGGATGTCTGCAAGCATATACCTTATATTCGAGTATATGGATCACGATCTTGCTGGTCTTGCTTCCACACATGGGGTCAAGTTCACCGAGTCTCAGGTACATATACAACTAACATCAGATATACTAGTATATACTAGTATGATCAGGCTCTCCAACGCTCATCAGTACCTAACATTATTGCAGATAAAGTGCTATATGCAACAGTTGCTTCGTGGACTTGAACATTGCCATGGTCATGGTGTTCTGCACCGTGACATCAAGGGCTCGAACCTCTTGATTGATCAGAATGGTAATCTGAAGATTGGAGATTTCGGGTTGGCTACATATTTCCGAGATCAGCATAATCAACAGCAGCAGCCTCTCACAAGTCGTGTGGTGACCCTATGGTATAGGCCTCCAGAGCTTTTGCTTGGAGCCACAGAATATGGAGAAGCTGTGGATCTATGGAGCTCTGGTTGCATACTTGCAGAGTTGTTCTCTGGGAAACCTATAATGCCTGGTCGAACTGAGGTGGAGCAGATGCATAAGATCTTCAAGCTATGTGGATCTCCTTCAGAGGAGTATTGGAGAAAGTCAAAATTACCCCATGCAACCATTTTCAAGCCTCAAAATCCATATCAACGTTGTGTTGCTCAGACCTTCAAGGACCTTCCTGCATCTGCATTGCGCCTCTTGGACACCCTTCTTGCAATAGAGCCTGAGAATCGTGCAACTGCTTTGTCAGCACTTTCTACTGAGGTAATTAAACTGGCTCACACCTGCTAAGTTTCTTTTCCTTCAGTTGTGAGCTGAAATTATCTTCATTTTTTCCCTCCTTTTTCCAGTTTTTCAACACTGCACCTTTTCCTTGTGATCCAACTTGTTTACCCAAGTACCCTCCTAGTAAGGAGTTTGATGTCAATTCTAGAGAAGATGAAGCTACGAGGTATTCAAATTTCTGATCTTTTTGCTCGTTCCCATGTTTTTTCATTTGTGATGTAAAGTTGAAGCTCATATTATGAGAATTCAAATGCTTTGTTTGATAAACCAGACAAAAGATGGATGGAGTGAAAGCACGGGGTTGCGAATCTCTTAGACATATTTCTAGAGAACATAGAACCAAACAGGCTCCAGATGGCAAATCTGACTTACAGGGACCAATTCAGGTACTATCTAACACGAAATGAAGCCAGTGACGTATACAAGCAAACTTTGCATCCTTATCAAACAAGTTTCTTAAAAGTTACCAACTTTTACAGAAGAGTAATCAGGGGCAATCAAACAAAAACCCTAAGGAAGATAGCGGTTCTGGCTCCATCGCCAAGAATCAAAAGGGGCAGTCTGAACACAAGACCAAGAAGCTTACAGAGTTGAAAGCACAAGCCTTTGATCCACTAGACCAAGAAGCTTGTAGAGTTGAAAGCTCAGAGCTAAATACGTTGAAAGGAAGCAACCTCATAAACCCTCATTTGCCAGAACTGTGCCTTGCTTCTGGCAACACCAATATTGATGGCTCCAAATCCGTTGGGAATCACGAACAGTTGCAAAAGGATGGAGAAGAATCATCCGGAAAGGGATGTTTGACTTCTGTAACAAACAATGATCGAGTGTGCCATTCCGGACCACTAATGCCTCCAGGGGGTAATATGGATGAGATGCTGAGAGAGCATGAAAAACAAATCCAGGAGGCTGTTCGAAGAGCTCGGGGAGAGAGAACGAGAACAAGAAGCAACTCCGGTTTCAACATGTTATCTGAATCTCTAAACAACGAGCTGAATGATAGATGACATGTTTGATGTGGTTTAAAATTTCAGTTCAGTGGCACTTGTGTAATCTATCAACATTTACAGATCAAAAGACATTCACATCAATCGGTGATGACACGGTAAGCTTGAACGGTGAATCATGGCCAATAGCATTGAGATTTCTTGGAGAGCAACCTAATCAGGATGTTACTGCACAAAAAAGGGTCTTTGTATAAGCATTCAATGAGAACAACTTTATTTGTGTGACTAACATCACAACAGTACATGAGTACAACTTGATTCTTTCTATGCTTGAACCTCAAGAAATGGGTAATCAGTATAACCAACAACAGGATCTTGACTATAAAAGGTTGTCCGATCATACTTATTAAGCGGTGCATTCAACTCGAATCGCCTAGGCAGATCAGGATTGGCCAAGAAGTGCCTGCCGTAGGCCACCAGATCGGTGTATCCCTCCACCACGGCCTTGTTTCCATCCTCTCTGTTGTACCCTCCAGCTGCAATAAGTGTGCCCTTGAAGGCCTTTCTCATCGGGCCAAGGCTGTGCGGGGTCACATACTTGTCGAACACTTTAACCATCGGAGGCTCGATTACGTGCAAGTAAAGTAACCCGAATCTGTTGAGTGAATTGGCCAGGTAAAGAGCTAAACTTTCAGGGTCAGAGTCGCCACACTCCAAGTAGTCAGCGAAGGGCGAAAGCCTCATCCCGACTCTTTCACCTCCGACCTCATCCACCACTGCTTGGACGACCTCCAAGCAAAAACGACACCGTTTCTCCAAGCTTCCGCCATACTCGTCAGTTCGGTCGTTTACTTTATCCTTGATGAATTGGTCGATTAGGTAGCCATTGGCTCCGTGGATTTCAACCCCATCAAATCCTGTGCAATTTCAATTAAATTCTTAAAGAAATACTCGATAAAAAAATCCTACTCTTCTTTTTTTGCTGATCTGTTCAAACCACAAAACAACTGTAATTAATTTACCTGCTTCAATTGCATTGCGAGCAGCAAGGCGGAAATTATTGATAATTTGAGGGATTTCATCAGCTCTGATGCGACGAGGAGGTGACCAATCCACACCATCATAGCCTGGAGTAACCCCCTTATCAGTGCAAGAGATGGGAGGCTCACCATTAGGCTGGAAATCTGTATAATTCATCCGACCATTTAACAACATTATTGAAAAAATTTGTCAAAGTAGTAGGAGGGACTAGTTAGTGTCATTTGCTATGTGAGAATCGTCAAAGGTTAAGAAAAGAACCATTGGTAGAGACACGGCCAACGTGCCAAAGTTGGCAGAAGAAAGTGCCTCCTTTGGCATGAACACCTTCCACAATCGGTTTCCAGGCTTCCACTTGCTGTTCTGTCCAAATTCCAGGCGTTTCTGGGTACCTTAATTAATTAATACTAATTACAATTAATTTCACTAGTAATTAAACAGGAAGACATACTGTAGGCTAATGAGCAGTGTGAGGTAGTGCATACCCTTGACCAGTGTTGGAGACTACAGTAGCTTCAGTAACAAGAAGCCCACCGTTAGTTGTACGCTGGGTGTAGTATACCACAGCGTGTGGTTGTGGGATACTCCCATATGACCTGCATCTTGTTAGCGGCGCTAATACCACCCTGCAATTCAACATACACTACTACTTCATTCGGGAATTAGATAAAAACCGATGGAACATTGGAATGGATGTTCAAAAAGAAACCTGTGGGATAGGTTGAATTTGCCCATCTTGTATGGAGTGAGAAGGGGGGTGGCATTGCCGCTGCTCATCTTGTGATGAATTTGCAGATGGGCTGGCTGCTGTGGAATGGATGGCTTCTGATCATCAGGCGCGCTAGCTATTTATCATTTTCCAGGAGCTGAAGATCAAAAATGGCGGCCCTCACCTCAATCATTCGGATTAAAAAAATTGTACGGGCAAATGAAGAAGCGAGTGAGTGATCATCATATTCAAGAAAGCCGGCCACTGAGCTATGCACTGAAGTCATCATCACCGCCAATAATTTTGACTTCCGCCATGCTTCGCTGTGTGTGGCCCCTTTATGCTCGCTCATCATACCAGCATAGTTAAATGACTAGTACACTTATACCCAGTAATTATTGAAACCCAGATCCTCACTACGACTCTATTTTTGTGCCGCATGTATTGTATTCGTTTCACCTTGAACTGATAAGAGAAGAGATGGAAGGAAACGAAACAACCTTACATTCCTCCTCCAGACGACAGCTACTGCTAAGAAATCTGCTCCTCTGTTTACAATCTGTATTCGTTGTCGTGGAACTGGATTGTTCCGTCTTTATATCACTGGTGAAAATTGCACACAAAGTGTTCGATGAAAGTTCTAACTGAAGACCGATCAAAACCAGCATGAAGTTTTGAACTTCATACATGTATGATTGACTGCATGTAGACCAGAGGAAGAAGGCTTTTTGAGTTGGTTCATGTGCTGAAAGAGACGGCGTATCGTGTTCATCCTGAGATGGGTCTTTTAAGATTTGAGCTCCATGTTTGTTCCACTCTTCTTCAATCTTTCGCTCGTCTTTTAAGAAGAAACGCAGAGTTATTTGAGCTGCCTAGACACATCGTTCTTTTTATCCCATGAAAATTGTTGAGTTAAATATTTTGTACTTATTACATTATTGACGTTAACATTGAGGAAGCAAGAATATCCAAAGTACAAGTTTATTAACCACATACTCCTACGTGTTTTAACCCCTACTATTTAAAAGATTAAATTGCCCTTTAATACATTTAGTCTTCACCCAACTCTTTAGTTGCAATAATTATTTGCAACGTCTCCTATATCTCTCTCCCCCTCTCCCTTTCTCACTCTCATCCAGATTTAACCAGATCTAAATCTTGAGCATCGATCGCAGCTCGCAATCGGAGGGAGCATTTAACCAGATCTAAATCTTAATTTAATTCATAGTAAGAAGTATGTCCGCAAAAAATTGTAGCATTTAACTTTACTGTTTTAAATTTCGATATTTGACTCAAATTTTAATAAATATAAACATTTAAAAAAATAAAAAATATACTTTTAAAATTTTTTGATTTCAAATTATGATGCACATGTGAAACATTTGGTTTTCAATGTCTATATATTCATGAAAAAATCGTAGATTACATACTATAAAACTGTCAAAACAAATGATACAATCTTTTACAGACGGAGGGAGTATTAAAAACTGTGTGATTTGTCCCGAGCCTCTAGCATATTGGATAAGCATTTAAAGTGTGCAGTGTCAAGATATTGTCCGCTTTGGGTCTCGGGCCCGCACAGATTTGCTTCTACCTGAATCCATAAGTAAAACGCGTATTGTGGGATTAAGGAGCAACCACCCTTATAAGGCATGTATTACTTCTTTAGCACTGTACACGGTCTGTTACAAAAAATGAGTCAATTGCATCATATATACCTAAACTATACCCTTCGTTGCAAATTTATAACTAAACAACAATTTGTTGCAAAAGTGGCTCTAAAGTATGAGCTCGTTACAAATCTATACCCGTGACTTAACATCCGTTAAAATTTAACGGAATTTTCGAGGAAAAATGCTCAAATTGACCATTAAGTTTTCTAAAATGTGTTAACACCCCTCTGACTTTATAGTTTCATTTTCGAGTTATTATTCCTTATCACATGAGTATTTTTTCAAATAATTTTCTAAATTATTTGTTTTAATTTTAAATTGAATCTAAAATATCCAAAAGTTATCACACATGAAAAAAAAATGTTTTAAAATAATATCAATATTAATCTTTGTATACTAAAATTTAATTTTTTATTATGTCAAAATAGTAATTATAAAAATATGTAAGAATGAACAGTAAATTTATAAAATCTCCAATATTTATATTAAAATATTTAGATAATGTACAAACTTTTCAAAAAAGGATATTAAAACACTGAACTAGTACAAAATTTTAAATAAATTTAAATATATTTTAATAGCTCGTGAATTAAATTGAAAGTTTTCAAGTTGACACATTTTCATGTTTTGTTTTTTATAATTTTGAAAATACTAAATTCAGTTTTTCATTTTATTTCCATATTTGTATTCTTTTACAAGTTTTCCATATTTAATTATAAATCTATTTGAAATTATACATTCTATTCGTTTGATACGGCTCAAAACACAGTGTAGACACAAAATAAATAAGATTTATTACACTAATGATGTGTAATCTAAGTAAGCAATATGTTGATTGATATTTGATGAATTGGAAGGAATACATGTTTGATAATTGTTTTTGTTATTTAGACACAATCTATATTTAGTATATTTGAATTGGAAGGAATTTATGAAAAAAATACACAGTGATAGATAATAATGACTAAAAAATAAAATTATAAAGTTAGAGGGGTGTTCAACGCATTTTAGAAACTATAAGGGTCAATTTGAGCATTTTTTCCATAAATTCTGTTTAACTTTTAACATATGTTAAGTCGCAGGTATAGATTTGCAACGAACTTATACTTTAGAGTCACTTTTGTAATAAATTTTTGTTCAGATATAAATTTGCAAATGTTATAGTTTTGATATATCTCGAACAATTTACTCCATTCAAAATTATCCACCATATGTATTATAAAAAAAAGCCGAGTGGTTTGTTGAAGTAAAAACATAATATGATGCTAATTTGAGCGGATTCAAATAATGGAGTGGCTTTTTTGCAATTGCCGAAATGTACCCGATCCGACTCGAGCTTTCACTAAGTACCCCCAAGCCAAGCTGCCTACAAAACCCTAACAACAACACTTCGCTTCCCCTCTCCCCCTGAACCCTTATTTCGTTGTGTTAGGCCGCTGCGCTCAACTTGCTTCTCGGGAAAGCGCAGGCGCTTAAAGGTTCGTTTTTTTCTTACTGATCGCTTGACTAGGCAGGATATAGAGCATGTTTATGCTAATCGATTCAAACGTTCTGCTTTAGTTTCTTCATAGTCTTGCTACCTAAGTATATGTTGCATGTTAATGTAATGGTCTTGCTGTTGGTTCTCCTTTCCAGATCTGAATCTAGAGCCCGGCGTTTTTCTGTAAAGCAATGGCTCCTCTGGTGAGTTTGTTCTATTGATTTTTTTGTTTGTTTTTCATGGTTTTGCTTTCAGTTTCGTTTTTCTTGGTTTTGATTTGATGTGATATTTACTTTTTTGAGGAGGCCAGATGGATGATATCATCATTGATCCGTGCAATTAGATTTATGTGCGGGAAGAAAATAGACTTCAGCCTACTGTTTATTTAGACTTGATGAACATAGAAGAGTCAAGTTTTGGGATTGGGATCAACTATTCTTCTCCATGAATGCCTTTGGTTGTTTCTTGTTCAAATCATTGGTTGAGTAACTTGTATGACCTTGAAAGTTTTTATTGGAACCATGAACATTCTGCAAGGAATCTGATTGCCTGTTAAACTTCAGATGCTAAGAATAGATGTGATCGTTTCTGTCCTTGCCCCTCCACTCTTTTACTGAAGCTAGGTTGGAAACATTTCATGAGTTAACTTACGATACTTACTCTTCTCTGTTTCCAACTTTAAATTTAAATAGAAGTGAACTTAATTTATAACTTTTTTTCATGTCTTTTTTGCTCTGTTAAAATGAACCCACAATCTGTCTGAAGCTAGCAGCTTTCTGTTTCTATTTGCTAATGTTCTGTTTTGATCGTTTTGCAGGTCATTCATGCGGGAAAAACAAACAAAAATGCTTTCAAGGGGCTTATTGCCGCAGAGTACGCCGGTGTTGAGGCCAAGCTGGCTGAAAATTTTGAGATGGGTGTCACCAATAAGACTCCTGAATTTCTGAAAATGAACCCAATTGGAAAGGTATGGATGGTTCTAGTTTTAAGCATAGGTTACTGTTTTTCTTATCCCTGCAAGATACTAAAACAATTTCAATCAATTCCAGGTTCCTGTGCTGGAGACACCTGAAGGTCCACTTTTTGAGAGCAATGCCATTGCTCGTTATGGTTAGGCCAAATGTTAAAACTCTTATTATCTAGCCATTTAACTTTTCATTTAGGTCGTACTTTGTTGATTATGGTAATGCTTATCTGTCATCTCATCTTTGTTACAGTTGCTCGTTTGAAGGCCGACAGTCCTCTTTATGGTTCTTCTCTGATGGAATATGTAAGTATCTTGTCTCTTGTATTTCTTGTTCCGTGACTTGAGATTGAATTATCTGTTCTTTGTGTTCAGGCACTTGT
Source organism: Stellera chamaejasme (assembly GCA_024586325.1). Taxonomy (NCBI): domain Eukaryota; kingdom Viridiplantae; phylum Streptophyta; class Magnoliopsida; order Malvales; family Thymelaeaceae; genus Stellera; species Stellera chamaejasme. The sequence goes on from CM044986.1 coordinate 30,354,859, forward strand.
AGAGCAATGGATTGATTTTGCATCAATGGAAGTTGATACAAATATTGCGAGATGGTATTATCCCAGAAAAGGGTTTGTTGTGTATCTTGCACCTGTAAGATTCTTCGTATTTCCCCATTATGTCAAATTTTGCTTCCTGCAGAACCCATTTATTGATATGTTTTCTTAATCTTGAAAACCACAATGAATCTTATTTATGATAATCACTTCATCTTCATTTGCAACTTTTTGTTTTCTTTTAATAAAGTTCTGTGCTCTTAGCATTGAATTAAAGTGGTATAAAAAAGGCTGACCATCTCTGTAGTGCATTTATTGCATTTAACCTCTTTGAACATAAGTTACCATTTTTATTTTTTGAAAAGCAAGTGACACTGGAAACATTATTCCGGGAGCAGTGACTGCAATATCACAATGTAATTATAGGTCATATTAAAAGTCACAAGTACATGGAATTTTGTAGGTGTGATTTTATCTGACTTGCAATGATGCTTGTGCTGATCAACTTCTTATACTGATATCAATACATAATTTCATGTGAAGGCTGAGGAAGCTGCTATTGCTTCATTGAAAAGAGCATTGGGTGCTTTGAACACACATCTTGCCTCAACTACCTACTTGGTTGGACATTCAGTGACTCTTGCTGATATTATTATGACATGCAACCTTTATTTGGGGTTCACTACTGTCATGACCAAGAGCTTCACTTCAGAATTTCCTCATGTTGAGAGGTACTTCTGGACAATGGTCAATCAGCCAAATGTGAAGAAGGTTCTTGGTGTTGTGAAGCAAACAGATTCTGTGCCACCTGTTTCCTCCGCGAAGAAACCTGCCCCAGCAAAAGAAGCTAAACCAAAGCCAAAGGAAGAAAAAAAGAAAGAAGAGGCACCAAAGCCTAAAGCAGCTGTGGATGAGGAGGAAGAGGCACCAAAGCCTAAGCCAAAGAATCCTCTTGATCTGCTGCCTCCGAGCAAGATGATACTAGATGAGTGGAAGCGGCTGTACTCTAACACAAAGACAAATTTCCGTGAGGTTGCCGTCAAAGGTATTCGTTTTCTTCCATGCTAATATTACTGCAGCTAGATTGATGGATTTGCTTTGTTGCTCCCTTCAGTGGTTGCTGATTACACATGCCCTCATTTTCTGATGCTGCAGGGTTCTGGGACATGTATGACCCTGAAGGCTACTCACTCTGGTTTTGTGACTACAAGTATAATGACGAGAACACTGTCTCTTTCGTTACTCTGAACAAGGTGGGTGGTTTCCTTCAGAGGATGGACCTGGCGCGGAAGTATGCTTTTGGCAAGATGCTGATTATCGGGTCAGAGCCACCATACAAGGTGAAGGGGCTATGGCTTTTCCGTGGGCAAGAGATCCCCAAATTCATAATGGATGAAGTGTATGACATGGAACTGTACGAGTGGAAGAAGGTGGACATCTCTGACGAGAATCAGAAAGAACGTGTTAGTCAGATGATTGAAGACCAAGAGCCTTTCGAGGGGGAGCCTCTTCTGGACGCCAAGTGCTTCAAGTGATTGAAAGTATTGTGTTCCCTTCAGTTCTGCAAACCGTTGTTATGTTGTTAGAGTTGACAAGTGTTTTCCTGTTTTGGTGATGGAGACAGACGGTACTTATAGGCAGTACTACTTATATAATGCATTATTTGATGCTGGACGTGTTCGGTTTTGAGTTTTGATCTAAAAAGCAGTCTGTTTTTGGCTTTTATTTTTGTGCTGTTTGATCAGACTAGCATGTAATTTCTTGGAAGTGTCATTTGAACGCACACAGCTCGCCGCCAAAGTAGAATAAATAAATGGTTCACAACATCGACAGAATGAATCTGTAAGAAAATATTTCTCGTTTCCAAATAAAATGTGCATGTTTTTTGCACTAAAATTAAAAAATGAAGTGCAAAAAAAAGTTGGTAAGAAATACCCAATAAATAAATGATTCATTTTTTTAACATTAAATATATGGAAAGAATGTTAGGCGTAATAAAGTAAAATAACTCACTAAAACTTCTTCCGTTCTCCTTTCTCTTTTTTTTTTTGATGAATCCTTTCTCTTTTTTAATATTTAGAGAGTTTGAAATTATTACAAGAAAGACGTCATTGAAAAAAATATACATAGAAATTACACATTAATTTATAATTTACAGCTAAATTATTTAACTTTGTATGTAGAAATTACTCATTTGCTCTTTGCAGATGATTTGATGATTTTTTTTTTTTTTTTCTGAAACTACTTCTAGATCTGCTCAGCAGCATCTGTCTGTGGCCCTGGGGGTATTTGCAAGGGTCTTTGGTTTGGCTTGTAATAATAATGTTCATAAAAGTCAAGTTTTTTTAGCTGGTTGTCCGGGTGATAGGAGGAGTAAAATTCTTGAGCTGTTAGGGATGGTTCAAGGTAGTTTCCCTATTCGGTATTTAGGGATGCCTGCCTGCCTCTAATTGATTCACGAATATTGAACATGCATTGTAGCCCTTTGGTTCTCAAGAGCTTGGAATCTTGGATTACAAAATTTCTCTCTTTTGCTGGTCGGTTGCAGTTAGTGAAGGCAGTAGTAATTTTTAGTATCCAAAATTATTGGTCTTTGATCTTTCCAATTCCAAAAAGGGTTCTCCAGGATATTGATGCTAAGTGCAAGGCTTTGTTATGGTCTGGTAGAGTGGAATCCAGAAAGTCCCATGTGGCTTGGGCTCGGCTTTGCACACCAAAAGGGGGGGTTTGGTCTGGTGCCATGGAATGTTGCTGCAAATGCGAAGAAACTGTGGAGACTGTTTATTGACGAGGAAAGTAGTACATGGGTAAGGTGGATTCATGCTATATAGTACATATATAAAAGGTAGAAGCCTTGAATCTATGCCTATTCAGAAATCTTCATCTGTTGTAATTGGAACGAGAGATTTTGAGACTGTTTGTATGGATATGGCTAGTCGCTTTCAGATGAAGGATGCATACTTGCATATAATAGATAATTATGATAACGGAAGAAGCTGGTTTGGGGTGCTTATCATGTTCCAAAACACTATAATAATAGATTATCACATGGTTGACTATGCATAATAGATTATCTGTTTTGGTGTGGGGGTGGAATATATATATATATTATAAAAGAAATGTACATTTTTTTTAGAGACGGAGTTAAGTTAGTATATTTCTTTTCTTCATAATTGAAACAAATTATTATCAATGAAACAAATTATTATCAATACAGTTAAACGGAAAGGGCCCGAGTAACCAACGGAACGGAAGCAAATATCAACAATTAATAGCTCTGCTCATCTTTTTTAATTAAAACACTTTCCTTAAAAAGGATCCTATAAGATTTATTTAATAATTGAAATGTTTTCACTTATAATTGTTTTAATTTATCCTTTCCACTTTTGATTTCATTTTTTTCACTTTTTATAGAATAGGAATATATATTATTAAAATTTATCAATTCTACATTCCCCATAATTTTTGTGTTAAAACTATTTGTTTTAATAATAAAAAATGACGGAGGATTATAACAAAAGAATAGATGGGGGCAGAACAGCCGTCTTCCTCTTCCCACCTACCGTTTTATTATTTTCCCATTGTCAAGAAATTTAAAAGGAAAATTCTCCTTCTTCTTCTTGTATTCGTAAGTTTTGTCGCCCAGGCCAGAAATTACTGCTGCTTCCTCTCTCTGCGCTGAGGGACAGAGAGCAGAAGCAGAGCGGAGAGAAATGTTTGAGAGTAGATCGCTCGCCTTTCAACTTTTCCTCACCTCGTTTTGTCTCCAATTCATCTCAGGTTCCTCTTCTCTACTTCCGCAGATCCGATTATTTATGTTTTACGTTTCTCGGATCTCGCTACTTGTTCGTACATGAGAATTAGCTTGGATTCTTCATATATTTGTTTCAATCTTGTTGTTCTCGGTTTTCTCCTTTCATTGAATCTGGAAGTAGGTATTCGCAGTTAATAATCTCGATCGATGGTAGCATAACAAAACGCAGCTAGAGAATTTGAAGCTTGAATCTGCTTTACTCACCTCGGCTTTCAAAGTTATTCATAGAGATGTTAGATTGTTCCAAGTTGGTTCCGAACAATAAAATGCAATACAAAAGAGACCACTATGAAATGCATTCCCTGTACAGCAGCCGAGCAGAATGCAAATTTCGAAGTGTGTTCAGATAGAGGGTTAAAAAAAGATTGGGGGGAAAATGGGTGTTTTTGAAACTAGATGTGAAATGTGTGAGAGGAAAAGATTAAAGGAATAGGTTGATTTGATTTTTTTTTCCCCCGTCACTCCTTATTCGTTTTGATTGGTACCTCGGAACTCTCAGTTTCTTAATTGAACCTTCAGATTTCTTCAAATTCGCGAGCTCTTTCATGTTACCAGTTTTAATGCGTGACTCAAGTGTCTTGGTCAAGTCCTGTTACACTTGTATAGTTTGTTGGTGCTCACATTCAGATTGTTTTCATTTGGAACTGTGAAGGTTTTCTGCTTTGGTTATTGGATAGACAGCCTTACCCAATCTATTTTTTTTTCAGGTTTTTCTGACCACTCTATGAATTCAGAGAATGAAGCGAGCACAAAACATCATCATGTAACATCTAAAAATAATACTGGGACCAAGGTAGTCGTTATACTGCTAGGTCTTGTTGCAGTAGGGCTGTTTTGTTTTTTTCTTTTCAAGGTGTACCAAAAGAAAAAACGACAAGAGCAGTATGCACGTCTTCTGAAATTGTTTGAAGAAGATGATGAGCTTGAGGTTGAGCTTGGCCTTCGAGACTAATTGGCAACCGTGGAAAGCTAAAGTTGTCAATTTTCAGGTGTGTATATGATGTCTATTATAATGTTCTCTATATAAGAAAATGAGACTACTACTCTTTGTATCTGGCTAATGGTGTTGCATGTTTACTTAGTTGTTAGTCCACATGTTTAGGGTTGATTTCATCTGCTAGTCATAAAAGGGTCACCAAATATGTTCTATTAACTATGTTACGTTTGTTCTTACCTCATCCATGTGCTATATTGTCACGTGTGCTATATTGTCACGTGTGCTATATTGTCACGTGTGCTATATTGTCACGTGTGCTATATTGTCATCCTCTCCACCTGTGCTATATTGTCATCCTCTCTACTACAATTTCCTTTCCTCTGCCAACCATCCGCAATTCCATTCTTTTTGTTTTATTCTTAGTTCCATGTCCTCTCAATCTTTTAGCCCTTAGAAATCATCAGTCTCAATAGTTCTGTGGATGTGAAATGCTGGAGAGTTCTAGCAGTTTCAAGGCTGTGACATGATTTCGTTCTTAATCTAATTACTGCAGGCTTTTTACTATGTTAACAATGGGTTACTTGCTGTACAATTAAAGTGCATTCTTTTCACTGAATTTGATCTTATATTCGGCATCCATTTCCATTATAGCAGCAATACAAACCTAGCCTGCTTTCAGATTGTTTTAGTAAACTGGTTTGCTTAATGTCTTGTCTGACAGTTCTTGTACTTATGTACGCTCACGTTGCTATACTGGTGGCCAGAATTAGCTAACAGAGATCATTGCTGCGTGGTGTGGTCAAGTATATTTGAATCCAACATATAAAGTTTGTAATCATACTGTTCAAATGGAGAAATTAGCGCATTTAAATTTTGGTCCTGTTATAAGGGACAGGATTTTATTGTGCACATGGTTGGAGGGTGTGAAGTTAGTTCTTGTATTAGTGTATAGAATCGCACTCTTGTTTCATTGTAGTATTTGTTTTTTTTTTATTCATGAATATGATTTATCCATCAATTTAAACCTCACATCATTACAGCGAAATATTGACTGATGTTTCATATTGAGTACCAGCTGTTTAGCGTTCAGACCGTCTCACCACCTCTGTCCCAAATGCATCGTCTCATTTGCTTTGCAATTTGCAAAGAAAAAAGAACAATACATTTGGGATAGGAAGAGTATTAGGCTATTAGATTAAGGTAAGAGGTGGCCACGTTCAAGTCTTCCTTGGCTGCCAAGACAAAACTCGTGTTCAGTTAAAGTGTAAATCGAGTGAATGTAAGCAGACAGTGTGAGCCAGGCGGCACCAACCAAGCTTTTGCTTTGCACAAAGAGAAGCGCCCACCTATCGTTATATTGAATCAAATGGAGGACGTGATGGGATTAAATGCTCCCATCCTCGAACACTAACCAAGCAGCATGGCAGCGGAAATTAGCATTTTTCGCCCGTGAATTTGATCATGTGGTAATTGCAAGTTAAAACAAGCCAATAAGTTGGCATTATTACTACAGTACAATCAACTGATCCATAGTGAACCTCAAGAAAATGCAAGTTAAAAACAAGTTGACGTTATTACTACCTTAAAGTACAGTAAAAACAACTAATTTATAGCTTCTAACAAGCCTTCACATTTCAGTCCAGACTCTAGAGACCATTATAAGATTGTCTGTTAAACGGAGCTTCAGTGAGCTGCCGTGCAGGGCTAAAAGGTGAAATGATCTAACATCAGAGACCAAACGTCTGACAAAATGATACAATAAAGAATACCGTTAATCTTGACTAGCATATCCAACAAAATCAAGTAGCTCCCTATGGCTATAGGATGCCAAACAGTCGATGGCCAACTATCGGTTAACTCATTCATTAGTTGGGCTCACCTAAGCAATGGCAGTGAAATGCACACCACAGATGCCTTCACACGACTTCTATCCATCAGCTGACTGGTTAGAAAGCATGTTGACAGTTATCGTCATCCTACAAGGATCATCTTCCCGTCTTGGCTCGTTTCATTCCAGTACTGTTAAAAGGCGACATGCTAGGGCTCATGCTGGGACTCATGCTTGGGCTCTCTTCCCTAAGAGTACCATTAAGCATAGCCAGTTCTCTTAGCTGTTGCTTCTTATAGTGATCTAAGGACTCATCCTTCACAAAAGACCCAGGGTGTCAGAGAAATTACATTAGTGTTGACAACTGAGGGGTAAAACCAACTTTCCTTACCACAGGTTTCAAAAGGTTTTCCAGTACTGCTACAGCATGTTCTAACCGGGCATTTATAATATCCTCTGGAAACTCAGCTTCCACCAAAACATGCAAAGGCTCATTCAGGTGTTCATATCCTGGTTTATCTTTCAGTTTCTCCTCCTGCGAAGTCATTACTTCATTGTGGAACCGAGGCTAGAAAAAATTGGTGATAGAATGGATACAGAAACATAAACTATGCAATAGAAGAAAACCTAGTGCTATGTATTATCAGAGAAAGAAAGCTCTTCTTCATGTCTGATGACATGTTTCTGGCTAATGGGTATGAAACCTGGGCTCAAGAAAACATTTGCATCAACCAAGTTCACATGATACTATCTAATGCCTTAAGGCCCTTAACCACGTAAAACAACAAATCTTGAAAAAGAAAAAAGGAAAATACCACTAGCAGCATGCAGCGAGTCAGAAAACTTAACCAACCATGGAGAGGACATATCATTTTGTCCGCATAAGAAACAGACTCAAAGAGGTTCATCAACCATACCTTTATAGTATCCTTCACAGAGCCTTTGCCTCTTATATATACCCTACATTCTGTCATTGCTTCAACTCTCTTCAGGGAGTTTCCTCGTGGTCCCAAAATTCGACCAACAAAATTGTACTGTAAAGCATGTGAATTAGAAACCAAGGGACTTCAAATTTCAATTCAATCAAGCACATATGGACATTGACTCACATTTGGATATTTATCAACAGGGACATCAAGTCTAACAACCCTCTTCACGATTGGCATAGTTGGAACTCCTGGTACCCCAGACCAACTCACTGAAGCAGCTGGAATTGGGCTATTGCGCTGCAGATGGCCATTCTCCTGAAAAAGTGTCATCATACCGCACCTTAATCCCAACAATGTTGGGGTCGAACGCATGAAGCTAATGGTGTCACTTAATTGTCTACAATTAATTAACACTGTAAATGCATGCAAAAAAGTATAGAAACAACAAAATTACACAGGATGCCCTTTCCTACCACAACTTTCTTATTAAGGAATAATGAGATGAGATTCCGAAAGTGTAATCATCATGGGGTTTTTCACTTGCATGGAAAAATCAGGAGATGGTGAAAAAATTTAAATAGTTGTCATAGTAAAGTGCCGTTACAAGATCGATATTGTAAAACCAACGCCCTCATGAAACATGACTTAATCCTGTGATGCAAAAAGTCAAGTTTTAAAGATCATTTTTGTTTAATTCAATATAGCCAGTTACATGATACCACTCCCTCCCAAAAGTCTTGCACCACTCATTTATCAGCAATTAATTTATAATTTTATATTCTGTCATTTTGAACAATAAATTTAAAATATTTATATCAATTAAAATTTGATGTTTATACTTTATAAACATGCTACTGAATGAAGGGGCGGATGGAGTAATATACTAGAAAATATGAAGCCAAACTGACATCAAAAGTCGCACGTTACAAGACTTGTGAGACAGATGTAGTAGTCATAGACTGGATATAAATGTGAGGAGCCTTATTTCGGTATTATTAGGAGGCAATTGAACTTCTGAACGGAATGATAATCAGCAGTATTTTACAGCGAAAATAAAAAAGTTACCTCATGTTGCATTGCATGCCATCCATCAAAATCAATTTGTCTCGCATTAGGTTGCTGAACTAATGACCTAAAAGGGCTATCATGCTCCGGCCTTTCATGGTCCACAAAACTCGTACTGAAGTTTGAGACCTTTCTAATTTCTGTCATGGCAGGGAGAAAGTATACATGAAACCTGTTAGCAGTTAACATTACTGAATATTTAACATTACTGAATATTGAAGATATCATCATATCTCTAAACTAAAATTTGTGAGAGAATTAAGGAGTCACAGATACTCTAGTGCTGGTCATTTTAAAATAAAAAATGGTTATCTGGTCTCATAAGACACATCTATAAGGTAACTCCAACAGCATTTCCGTGCAAGTTTGAACATATTTAAACATAATACAGAGCCGCTCAAGAAAACTCACAGAAATATAATATAGATGATGTATAGGAAGTGCAGCAATTAACAGGTAGTGTTCTGCTTTGTTAGACTGAAGGCCATCTGGCCGACAAAGAAACACACTTATAACTTGTGTTTGACTCCTAGCACCCAATTTCTGGCATTTTGCCAATCCCCCAGATAGGGACAGAAAGGAAAGCAAATGTACCACAACTGCAGACAAACGTCTACTTCAACTTAGGACAAGAAAACCAGATGACGTAAATACAGACAATTGAAGTAATGTATCACACAGTCCAAGGTATAAAAAAAACATAGAAACTTTCAAATCATAGAATATTACAAAAAGCTACAGCAGAGTGTTGTTCGTTCAGCAAAAAGAGTACTAACTTCTTTCCTTGGATATTTGCACACAAAATGGTACAAGAAATAAATATCAAACTGACGCTAGGATAACCTTGATTCAGAAGCCTGCTGCAAAGGGGCAAAACTTGCATAAATGGCACCAGCTTTTGTCTCTCCGCCAATAATTCAGCCAAATATCTGCCACAATAAATAAGTTAGAAGTCTCCGGAAGTGAAAACTAACAACATAGAAGAAAACATGTCGACACACAAACGAGAATGTTTAATAAACTCAATGTAGCAACCAATCATACAGCAGGAGTAACCTAAGTAATTTCCACTAGGACTTGAAACCATCAGTTTGTATTGAATCTAGTGCAGTAATAACCGGATTAGTTTCTTTTATACTCCATTGACAACCACCAATTTGTATGGTTAGGTATTACCGCGGCACCTACTGGACAACAGGTTAAGCAAAGGATTAAACGGCCATCAGATTGTGAAGGACTGTCTTTCTGAAGTTGCGAGCAACGTTGCAGGCCAGAGATGCTCAAATTGAGTACTGTGATACATTCACTGCTTACAAGAAGGAAATGAATGAACCTTATGCCAGTATCTTATTACAAGTCCCAGCAATCACTGTTTCATCATTCTCTTTCCCGTCAGATAGGTACTAGATCCGCAATAGCAAACCACACAACTTTAGAGGAAAACCAAAACACTACCTAAATTGCAAACCCCACATCAGGACTGAAGCACAAAGCTGCAAACACAAATCAATGCCCTGGTCGATCAAACGCCGCCAGGCACAATCAACAGACAAACGATTAAGCTATCAGGTTGTACTAGTATAAATCTTTGAGCGGTGAAGTAGCGCTGACCTCTCACGATCCGAGGGAAAAGAAGAGAGCCTGTGAGGAGAGACATGGAGACCAGAGGGAGGATACTGGAAGAAACTCCCAGGTGGGATTCTGTCTCCCATCAACTGCATCACTCATCCAGAGCTTTCGGAAATCAATTAAAAGCAGAAACTAGAACTGACCCAAGATAAAACAGATGATAGTCGGAATCAAGAAACAAGCAGGGGAAAAGACAGAAACTTACTGAGTGAGCGAGGGAGAGAAAGAAGACAAGTGATTTTTAGTTGCGGATAGAAATGGCGGATGGATGGGCGATGAGGGCTGAAGTGAAGAAGCAGCCCCCTCTTTATTTGTGGGGTGGAGGAGGAAGACGAGAGGAGAAGGGAGACAAAGCCCTACTCGAAGAGGGGTCTACGATCTTTGATTTCCACTATTTATGTCTAACCGATATCGTACTAGATTTTTGGACACGCAACAAATCCTCTTAATTCTATACACTAGTTTTTTCTTTTATTCCTTTTTAGCACAATGTACACTCCTATTTTCTTAACTCTCAAACCAATTTTTACATCTATTTTAGCCTCACAATCTTTTCATATCAATTCTTAAAACTTTGATTTCTCCAAACTTTTTCAAAATATCACACCTTTTATATTCTTGTCAAAACAAAAAGTTACGGAAATGGAAGAATTCTTAAATAATCATTAATACACACATGTTACAATTTCAATTGAAATTATTATATTGTGATATTATCAACGTTACTGATTGAGAAATCTAGAATACAATTATGATAGTTCTATAAACATATAACATTAGTCATTGGATAACATTTAAAACCTCTAATATTAAATGTTGTATTTCCAAAACAAATCCCGCATATGTCCAATGTTGCATGAATCATTCTATGAAAAAATAGTGCATGATATAATTTTTGCATTTTCAATGAAATATCATATATATATATATGTGTGTGTTTTTCTATACTTAATTACCTCAACATGTGTATAGGTTTGATATTGACCAACTTGAATATAGTTGTCAACGCTCAATTTATAAACTAAGTTAAGCCAAGTCTTCAAGCTATACACACACTCGTTCCATCTCTAGAAGAATGATACATTTCGTTGAGAACAAAGATTAAGGCATAAATAAAATGGAATGCTTTTTTCCAAAATTACATCTAACACTAATAGTAAAGAAAGCAATATACTAATAGTAAAGAGAAATGCAAATTGGGGATTGCAAGGTAAAATGAGATTATATAAGTTTTTTGAAAAGGCTATACATCATTCTTTTTGTGACACTCTTAAAAGGAATATGTATCATCTTTCAGAAATGGATGGGGTATATACTATAATATTTCTATAAGAAATGCAGAATTAGAATTCGCTTAGATGCCCACAAGCTCAATGTATCTATTGGTATATAAGCTTGAGATAGTAGTAAATTAACTAGGATTTTTTCCCGCACTTCATTGCTCCTCTTACATCCAACACATTTTAAAGAAAAATGAAAAATGCGAAAAAGGAAAATGCGATTATAGGATGACAAGAAAATAGGGAACATAATATTTCATCGGGCTTGTTATTTACCCACTAGTTGATAAAATCACTAGTTAATTTTAACACTATCTATCTAATTTAACTAATTAACTAGCAATTTAAAGACTACAATACATTTCCTAATTAGGCTTTTACACAAATAACACAATTAGTGATTTTTTCAACTATTTGGTAAATAGAGTTGGCCATATTTCAAACATAGAAATGAAAATGGGAGTAACGTAAATTTCAAAACAAAAAGTAGAGTTAACTATTTGCACCTAACTGAAAGAAGAAAACACAACATGAAAACAAAAATAAAGGAAAACAAATAAAAACGTGAATTTGACGAAAAAATAATTATAACAATGCTCGGTCCCATAAAATCGGGAAAAAAATGTTGTAAAAAAAAAACTAGCTAACGATACACATTTGTTAAGCATACATATACTAACTTGTTTGAAAAATTATCCAATAATACACGTTTCATGATTAAAAAAAATTAACCAGGAACAACATCAAGTTGATTTTGAAGTCTATAAGATAAGTTAGCAAGTTTAAATTTGAATTATACCTAACACACACACACACACAATATATATATATATATATATATATATATATATATATATATATATTCTGACTTTTAAAGTCACGCAAAGTAAAAGAAACTATAATTAAAAAAAAAGCATGCAAACTATAATTACTCTTAAAATAAAGAGTGATGTAAATAACAAATTAATTGATCGGAAGAAGGAAAAATTAGTAGTCTGATATTTTTTTAAAATACCATGTCACTAATTTATAAGCATGAAAATGTGCAAAATCTAAAAAATTGGCTAACAGTTTAAATTGGAGTAGATAAATAACTATCAATATTTGATTAAAAATAACAAATGTCTAAAATGTAAATAAAAAAACGAGGTTGGAAAAACTAAGAAGAAACTTTAAGGATCCTAATTATAAACATAAAAATTAAAGGATAAAAAAAGTGTAAAAATACAACTATGTATTGAATTGGAAAGATAAAAAAAATAGAGTGAAATGAATTTGTTATAAAAAAGGAATAATATGAAAGTATTTTAATTAAAAAGAAAAAAATATTTTAAAAAACATTTGAATGGCTCAAAAAGTAAAATAAAAAAATACCAATACAAAAAGTTGGAAAAAATATTTTTGTATCATAATCATAAACACCACAGGAGGGTTTAATAGTGCAAGCTAAAAAATGAGAGCTACAAGAAACAATTTTGAAATTGGTCCTGATACATAATAATGGTGAAAGAGAGAAATAAAATTGAAGAATTTAGGTTTAATTAATTGAATCATTATAAACCCTTAATGTTTATTTGAGGCACCTGCGAATGGAGACCAAAGATTAATCTCTAATGTAAATGCGATTCGTGAGAACATGAAGGTTGACTTGTAACCTTTTTTGAAACCAAAAGAGTAAAAAAAAAGTTTCAAATCAACTCTTATTCATTTATGTCACATCATAGTTCAACAAATAGTACATAGTTGAATAAGTCTACCAAAAGTTGTTTCTCTGTTTCGTTTATCACATTGGTGATATTTCACTCACTAGTCCAAATGGTTCAGTTATAGTGTAATCTGGAAACCTAAGTCCAACTAACTGAACAATTACATATACACCTCTCATTTTCCAAGTGCTATAGGTGAGTGAAAAATTCACCCGGTGATAAATAACATTGACGTTATATTAGTACTTCATAATACACTCATAGGCTAAGAGAGTTTAACGATGCAATTGAAAGTGAGAGGAATGTTGTGGACAATGTTAACCACTTTAGAGTGTATTATTCTAGTTATAATTTTTCTATTGTCAACCTTTCTCTTGTAGGTGTTGCCATTTCCTCGATCTGCCTGGGTTGAGCCTTGTTACGATGGTGCGGTCGCCGGCCGCTCTGCATACACCCAACTTCTTCGCAAGTTTTGCGATTGTCTCAGGCCGCCACTAGTCATGCTTATTGTCGGCCTCCTCTAGCATTTGTCGGTGGGTCGCTCCTCTTTGTGGCTCCTTGGCGCGCTGGGTTTGCCCCTTGGCGACGTTCCATTGCTGATTTGGATCGGAATTTTTCATGTTATGGATCTTCTTTGGTTGTTACTTCATGGGTGTGGAAGCTGGGTTCTGTCTCGGCTGTTGGGGCTTCGGCAGACGTGGCTGAGAGGTTTTTGATGGATGTTGATGGTGTTGAAGGTATTGTCTCGGCAGGGTGGACCGGCGTCTCACCCTACCAGCGGGAATGAGTTGCTTGCCTTTGGGTGGGCAAGGTTCTGGATCTTTCCCGCTCACTGGATCTTTGCCTTTGGTTGAGCCCTGTTACGATGGTGCGGTCGTCGGCCGCTCCGCACACACCCGACTTCTTCGCAAGTTTTGCGATTGTCTCAGGGCGCCACTAGCCATGCTTATTGTCGGTGGTTCGCTCCTCTTCGTGGTGCCTTGGTGCCCTGGGTTTGCCCCTTGGCGACGTTCCATTGCTGATTTGGATCGGAATTTTTCATGTTATGGATCTTCTTTGGTTGTTGCTTCATGGGTGTGGAAGTTGGGTTATGTCTCGGCTGTTGGGGCTTCGACAGACGTGGCTGGGAGGTTTTTGATGGATGTTGATGGTGTTGAAGGTATTGTCTCGGCACGGTGGACCGGCGTCTCACCCTGCCAGCGGGAATGAGTTGCTTGGCTTTGGGTGGGCAAGGTTCTGGATCTTCCCCACTCACTCTGGGTACTGAATAAACCCAAATCAGTTTGGTCCGGTTATCATTTTTTGGTTGTGGGTGCGTCTGTAGTATATTGATTGCTGGCTGAAGTTATATTTGAACGTTGTACATGACACCCTCGCAAGATTGAGACATCGCTTGACTTGGAGCGGTTTAGATGTATTCGTTTGTCTTGAAGATGTTGTTTGTGGATATCATATGTCTAAAATCCCGCGGTGGATTAGCATAGCTTGCAGATGCTTTTGTCTGGTGATGGTTGTTTTTTGGTGCGGGACAAAACTTTTAGTTTCGGTCCTGGATAGCTGATTGTTGGCTGCAACGATCTTTTCACTGCTGCTTCACTATCTATTAATTTTATTTGGCATAGAAGAGCTTCTAGGGTTTTGTTTTTTAATTTCTCTGCTTTATGGTTCTTTGTACTTTATGTCAGTTTGACATTTGGATGTAGGGGTGAGTAACGAATCGAGCTGAGCCGAGCCGAGCCTAGCTCGGCTCGAGCTCGAGCTTTAACGAGTCCGACGAGCCGAGCCTTACGAGCCTTGAGCTCGAGCTCGAGCCGGTTTCGAGGCTCGAATAATATATGAGCCGAGCTTGAGCCCGAAACGTTCAGCTCGTAAGGTTCGCGAGCCTTAACAAGCTCGCGAACCTAACGAGCTTGCGAGCTCGTTTGGGGCCAAATCGAGCCTAGCCGAGCTCGCGAGCCTAACGAGCTCGAGCTCGAATTTTCGGGCTCGTTCGAGCTCGAGCCGAGCCCAAATTTCACGAGCTCGAGCTCGAACCTGCTAGGCTCGGGCTCGGCTCGGCTCGAACTCACCCCTATTTGGATGTTACTTTTGCTGACCATTAATATAATTGATCGATTTTCTAAACAAAAAAATGGGTCAGATCACAATTAATTGCGAGTCCCTTGTATATGGATTTGGCTTTGCACTTCCTAAATACCCTCTTAGCTAACTGAATCGATGATCTCAATGTCCTAGGACTCATTTGGTAAGTTGGTAACGTTAGGGATAGCTTAGATAAAAGAAACAATACTGTAGGACTGGAAGAAGAACTTAGCAAATGTTAAAGGAATAAGAAGATGGAAAGGACATTGCGTTACTCTGGATGGGATTTTAGAGTTACAATAATATTGGAAATCGGCAACACGGCGTCACGGCCACACTCCCAATTTCCCCCTATTTCACTCTCTCATGCATGGCGATTCGGGCTCACTGGCACGAATTAGGGTTCTCGGAAATCGATTGATTGGAAATCACTGCTTCCTTAAGATGTGATCTCCTTGAGGCGTTTGCGTCCCTGTCCGCTTCCAGTCTCATTGGGTCGGTGGAATTCCGGTGGTCTTTCTTATCTTTTTTCCTGTTTCGGTTCTTTTTAGAATTAGGGTTTCCGACGGCATGAAGGGGTCCTCCGATCGGACCAAAGTGGTTCTTCGCCATTTGCCCCCTGGGTTGTCGGAGTCAACGCTCTTTGAACAAGTCGACCGTGCCTTCGCTGGGCGCTACAACTGGGTCTGGTTTCGGGCCGGAAAGAGCAGGTCAGGTTTCTTTACCATGTCCTCATGAGATTCGTACTTCTATAAATTTGTGTTTTGATGGGTCGGATTAGTTCAAGGATGGGCGATGACTTTTTACTGTACTTTATCTTTTAGATTTGATGGGGCTAAGGTTTTGAAGATGACTTTGCTGCTATTATCTGTAGTTTTTTTTGAAGGGGGGGGGTGTGTGATGCGGTGTTAGTTATTGTATTTCACTCGGCCAAGTGCTGTATTATAGCAAAAGATGTTGATGATTTTGAAGATTCTCTTTCACCGCTTGTGCAACGTAGCGGGGCTTTCTTATGCTTTTGCTTGTTGAAGGATGTGGATGCGTTTGCTAAGGTTTTTGTAGTATCATTCATGCCTCTCCGCTTCCTTACTGCATACACTGCTTTTGTTCGCTGTTCATTATGTAGCATTGTGAACTAGAAAAATTGTCATGTAGTGTTGATCAGATACTACAGAGCAGCAGTTACTGGAGAAGATCAAAGAATGTGTTGTATGACGGTATTTCACTAGGTTAGATTGTCAAATTATTGCCACGTTCAACTTTGTTCATAATTTATATTAACAAATTGATTTCAGTACCATATCAGAGTCAATGAAAACAAGAATCTGTCTGTGATGGCCTTTCTTTGGGATCGAATGCCCAAATTTCCTGTAATATGTTGCTTGCTTCTCATATCTTTCATGTTTTGATTTATTTTCTTTTTATTTGTGTGAAATTCCATTCAAAGTGATATTCACTTTTATGATCAGAAAAAAATTGTTACACTATGCTATTAATTTTGATGTTTTTTACTGCTATGGCGCTTTTCTACTTGTTGTCGGATGTTTCTATCCTGTTAGACATCTTATGGAACTAGATATATCAAGCTTATTGAGTGTTACCAATTCATTGACTTTGCAGTCAGAAGCATCAGTCTTATTCTCGAGCATACATAAACTTTAAAACCCCTGAAGACGTTCTGGAGTTTGCAGAGTTCTTTAACGGGCATGTATTTGTTAATGAAAAGGGTAAATCCTCTAACCCATATGTTCTGGTGTACCGAACACCATTTTTTTTTCCTTACTGTTGTTTCTTAAAAAAATGATACCTTATTTGTTTATCATATTCCTTTCTTTGGATGAGAAATGTCAAGTATCCATTTCACTTGGATCCTGGATATATATAAAAATGGCTTTGTAGGCAAGATTTTATGATATTTGGTCTTGAGGTATGAGCTGTTTCTTTGTAGGTACTCAATACAAGACTATTGTTGAGTATGCACCTGCCCAACGCGTGCCTAAGCAGTCGTCCAAAAAGGATGGTCGTGAAGGAACTATAGCCAAAGGTAAGGACTATACTGCTCTAGTGTTTTATGAATTTAGTATTCCTTAGATATTACTTGGAGTAATAAGTAGAATGAAACTATAGCTTTCCTGCCTACTAATTGGTTCAGTTTTCCTGTATATAAACAATAGTATTTTTCATGAACGTTAGATCCTGAATATCTGGAGTTCCTAGAAAACCTTGCAAAGCCAGTTGAGAATCTTCCAAGTGCAGAGATACAACTTGAGAGAAGAGAGGCAGAACGAGCAGGTTAGTCCCAAGAAGTAATATATGTGTATATATATATATGTATGTATGTATACTTGTATTGATATACTCCCTCTGTCCATCAAAAATTGTACTGTTTGACTTTGCTATTTCAAGGTTCAATGTTTGACTCAAATTTTAACAAGGATAAACAACAAATAAATTCACAAAAAAATATATTTAGAAAGTTTAGATTTTAAATTATGATACACATATGAACTATTTGATTTTCAATGGCTAATTATTCATGAAAAAAATCGTAGATTAAATATTTTAAAACTGTCAAAACAAATGAGACAATCTTTTGCATAGGTTGCATGGGTGGAACAATTGGTTCATGAAGTTGATGTATCCTTGTTGATATCTTTTCATTTCCATACTCATTAGTTTTGCATGAAGTTATAGGGTGTCAGTTTTGTTTGTGAGGAAATTTGGTGTTTTTGAAAATGGATGAGATGTTTGTGAGCGAAATGTCGAAGGGAAGGATAGATTTTGACAAATTTGTGATAAAAGGTTGGTGATTCTTTGTTAAAAAACCAAAGCCATAGTGTTATCTGTATTTGAACAATTAGTGCACACTATAAATTTCATGTCACCAACCCCAGTTGGGGTTAAGGTGCAGTGTGGTGATGAAATGTTACCTTTTTTCGCAGGTGCTCCTAAAGATATCGCCGTAGTGACACCTGTGATGGATTTTATAAGACAAAAAAGAGCTGCTAAGAGTGGATCACGGGTAACTTTTTTTCCTTTTTATTGTTGAAAAGCTTTTAAATTTACTAATACTAGAAGTTTGGTCACTGCCATTGTGTATTCGGATCAAAAAGTCTTTGGGATATTACATTTCTTTTAACCAAATTGAAATCTGTAAATGGGCTAACATGATTGTAAGGTGAATCATCCCGAACCCACTTCCTGAGCCTCAACCCAAATCACCACACATGGGTAGCAAAAACATTGGAACTGAAAGTGCAGAACCTTTTACTAGAAGTTACATGTGCTCTTACATTAATTAGCAATCCATGTGTGCTTTAGAATTTCACTTTCATGTCGGTAATATTTAGCTTAATGGTTAACTTAAAGGATTTACCTGTTTGTTCGCTATAAATTCTAACACTTTCTTTTAGAGGTCATTGCCAAATGGAAAAGTTGGTAGAAGATCCACTGCTTCATCTGGTGCCAGTCCTGGTTCAGCTTCAAGCAAAAGAGGCTCTGATAAGAGACGTGGTTCAACTACAATGGTATTGAATTGTTAATCGTAGCAGAATTTTTTTTCCATCACAAATTTTTAAGTTCTTTAGTTGCTGACACACTTTTCATGTTTATGAGCAGTATGTTCAGAGGGATGCTTCAAAAAATTCTAATGGCAAAGAAAAGGCCACTTACATTCTTGTTCCCAAGCGAGATGAACCCATAGTTGGTGATAAGGCTGTAAAAATATCTTCCGCTGGATCTGAAGCATTGGAAGAGGAAACTGGTAACAATTAATTTCTTTACATACTAAATTATTTATCCTTTGGGACCAAACATGAGTTTTAAAAAAACTGTGATAAATCTGATTATTAGTCAACTAAAACTAGTTTCACTTCTATTTTACCCTTTATGAATCTATGGTTTGTGTGCAACTAGTTCAGGTTTTGGAATTAGTGATTAAAGGTGTAGTAACCTATAATAAAAGTTGTTGGCTTCTTTTATGGAAGGTGGATGATAAAATTGGGTCTTCCTAAAATAGTAAATTGAGATGGAAGGGGTATTACTTAGAACGGAGTTTTATGTGTTTTGAATTTTCTCACTTGACTTTCTTTGGAATATTGAATATAAGGTACGGAGTACAAAGTTTTAATTCTAGTTCCTTTTCTCCTAGGAACCTTCCTAAAAAAAAGATTTCAAATTTCAAGTGGAAACTAATTACTGCTATAAAGTCAGAATTTTTGGGGACATCTGAAAAACAAATGTCGACATTTAAAATTGAGATATGGAGTATTCTGATGGGTAGGAGTATCTACACTTTTGAATGAAGCAATCCTCATATAGTCTCTCGAATTGCTTATTGTTTTTGCTATTCAGGGGTTTCTGGAATCACTGATGGTGGCAAGAAGAAAGTCCTACTTTTGAAAGGGAAAGAGAGAGAGAGAGATAACAAATGTGGGTCATGATTCTTCTTTTTTTCTTTCCCCGTTTTTTCCACTGATTCATCGTTCTTTATTTCTTGACTGAAACTGTGATTGTAAACATGGGTTTCCCCCTTCCAATCTCCTCACTTCGTTACATGGTGTTTAGTTTTCTTTGGCCAGTGCTGTGAATATGTTCTTTTCATGTGCTTTTTGGCTTACCAGTTTACCATTTCATGTAAAGCTCTATCATGAGCATCTCAATGTGAGGGGCTTCTAGTCACATGGTTTACTTGTCATTCTTCTTTGGTGTTCTGTTCCATTAGATATAGGTGAGATATGGATGTTATCTCTTGTAAACTACCAGTGGTTTATGTAAAAGTGGTAGTATGTTAATTTGGGACTTTCTAGGTTGTGTGATTTATTGGTCACTACTTACTTATGTCCATTTTACGTTCTTTTAGGTGATATGCTTTCAATTTTGATGATGTATGAAATTTATGTTGACAGGCAACTATTTCTCCTAGCAAGAAAATACTTGGACCAACTGCCAGGCAGAACTCACGACATGAGGGTAGTGGAAGGTTAATCAGAAGTATACTTCTTAACAAGGATTCTTCTCAGGGTCGATCTTCTGGATCCCAACCTGAGCAACTATTACAGACATCTAATATAGAGAAGGATAGACGGCCCAGGAAGCCACCATATTCACAGTCAGTTCTGAAGGATGAAAACGGTTTTCTGGAGGATAAGGCTTTGGGGAATGATGTGCATGACTCGTATCATGAGGAGAAGCCAGAAAGACGCAGTAGACACAAAGAGAGACCTACCTGATCGTAGTGTGTGGGCTCTTCGTCGCCTGGACAGTTCATTTGCAGGCAGCTGCCAATGATGAGTCAGTGTCATCCACTTCCTCGCAGTCTGGTCGTCCAACGTTTGAGTTTTCTCAAGGTATTTTTCGAATCTGTACTGGCTAACAAGAGAGCTTGTGTTTGAAGAACAGTTGTTGAAAATGCATAATTATTGTTTAACTATGGTTCGAAAATGGATTGGCTACAATTCATTTTTTGTTCCGTTATCTCCACTTTCATACCGTGGATGTGAGAGCGTATATATTATGCTGTTTATGCATTATACTTCTGTTCCTTTCATCATCTCATAGGGTATAAAAGAGGCATGGAAGTTCTTTCTTCATGAGGGTTGTACTTGTACCAGTAAAAACTAGGTCTTCATATGATTGTTGGTCAGCATACTTCGCTTTAACGACTTCTGTTTTACCGTTCTTATGTTTTTCAACTTCATAAAGGTCTGCACAAGCATGGAAACCGTCGCGGATCAGTTTCTGATGTTTCAGTAGTCACAGGGGAAGGGAAGCCATTGAAAAGGGGCAATGCCTCTGGCTATGGTTCGCATGAGGTATTGGCATGTTTTTATTGAATCTGCTCTTGCAACTTTGCTGCCATCCTTTTCTCTCATTGGTGCTAGTTATCCTATACTTTATTGGAATTATTGAATTGGTATTACATACATGTTTGCAGAAACAAGTGTGGGTTCAGAAGTCAAGTTCTGGTTCTTAGGGCAAGTTCTGAGCGGTTAGTGTTTTCTTGGTGAATAAATGCGGTTCTAATTGATTTTCGTTTGATACTTAGATGGTAGGTGAGACTGGATTTTTGCTGACTGACTGCTGATGTACAATATGAAATACTCCATTAATCTTCTGTTTTGATCGTTCGTCAGTCTAATGAGTTATGCTGCTGCGATAATGTTCTGCAGTGAAGTCGTTGTTTGACCAGTTTTGGACCTGGACTCTGTTTATCTGGAGGTTCTCTTCTTATGCCAGGCGCAGAATTGAGATGAGACTACATACAGTGTTTGACCAGCGAATAGAGGAAGTTTTAAGTTGCTGTAGATGATGCAGCTGCTACTGTAATTAAATGCTTGATGGGTGAGAAAGTTCCAGTGTTTTCATCAAACAGATTTAAAGCAGAGCTTGAAGGATATCGAGAAATGGGGGAAAAGATTATCATCCCTGTACATGTTCGTGGCGGCACTTCTTGTATCACGGATGGATTGAGGTGTCGTTGGTGGGCATTGGATTCTTGACATCATCAAGCTGACTGGGTGTACTACGATTTTACTATATAGATAGATCGCTTTTGTTTTTGTTAATGTGGCTGAAGCTGTACATACAGATGGAAGAATTGTCACGGAATATGGTGACTGGTGAATGATTATAGCATAGCCCCTTGAAAGCGTCTTAGGTGTCTCAAAGTGCGGTTTGTGCACGCTGATGTGGGTGGACAAAGCTTTTGGTGGTACAGTCATGTCCAGAATCTGTTGCACTGTGTAGGGATTAAAAGCCTGATTGGTGTGTATGCGGAGTAGTAGTATAAGGCTGTGTTGTCTTTTGGTGCTCTATAAATACAAGCATGATGAGTGATGTCCCCTCGGCTTTTCATTCTGCGATTAATCTCTTCTCAGGTCGTTTGTCACTGCTCTTCATGTTTAATGTCGTCGCTGATCATTCTTGTTAATCGACCACAAGGAAAAAGAAAAATCCTCTCATGAACAAGGGACTAAATGTTGGACACGACAAGGTACGCAAATCTGCCAAATCCAAGTTCTTCCAAGAGGAAACAAACCACCGCATATATAACTGAACCCATTAGCCCCATCAAATTTAATGTTCCAGCACTTTGATCTTTTCAAGGCAATTCTGCATCTGCTGAATAACCTCTGCTGATGCACTTGTACCAGGTCTCAACTTGTATTGCTCAAATTTCAACTCATCACACTTCAAGGCAGCACTTTTGCATGCTCTTATGCTCCCTACAGGAAAAAGCAAAAAACTACTTCAACCAATCCCCAAACAGACAAAAGCAACCATGAAACGTTTTGCAGTTTAAGATTCTCCTATTCTGCCCAAACAAAGAAACAGATTTTCAGTGACATGTCATTCCAACAACAGTGCATTAAAACTTAGAAATGGTGACATAATAGCCCTTAAAATCAAACATATCCATGGTACTGTCTTTTGATGAGTGTTGCATGTGCCAAAAGCAGAATAAGCTCTACCTGAAATCAAGCATTTCAATAAATAAAAACGTCCAAACCAGAAAAAATGAACCACATATGCCACTTATTGGCAAACATACCACTAATGTCAAGTAAATTGAACAGCACAGGGCAGTTTCCAATACTCCTGACCATGCTAATTGCTGCCCAAACATTTTTGTGGTCCTCTCTTGAGGTTCTGATAATGCACACCTTTGTTATAGGATTCACATACTTTACTGCGCCAAATATGACACATGAAGAGAGAGCATAAGGTTCACAGTGTGCATGAAAATCGTGGGGCCTTTAATAATGCTGAGGAATATTCAATAGGAAACGAAAAATCAGCTCACCTTGAAAGGATCCAAGAGAAGAAGCCAAACCACACTCTCCAAAGTTAACAAGAATGCTGTCTTTAATCGCTTTTGAAATGTTAAACTGGGTTATTATAATAGGCTCAACAGAATATTCCCTATTTGGGTCCAAGAAAACCTCAACCACCAAGTACCTGTTCTTGAATCCAACCATGATTCCAGCCCTATTCACCAACCTTGGAGGTAGCATGAATAACAAGTTTCTAGTTAGTACACAAGTCACTTCAGTGCACCTACCACACATGAACTTAATGCTCAGATAGACTAGTTCATTAACTCGATAGCACAACAATTTTCTCAAACAGAAAACAAAATGTTCCACAGCCAGGGATCTTCACCCAATTCACTAAACCTAACAGAGAGACTAAGCAGCGCAGAGAACAAGCTTTCTGATAGAGCTAATAGGTCATTATAGTTGGACCTAGGGGTGAGCATTCGGTTATTTCGGTTTTAACCGAACCGAATTAGTCGGTTTAACCGGTTTTCGACTACAACAAACCGAATAGGTCAAATAAAGGACTAAAACCGAATAAACCGAAACCGAATATTTTCAGTTCGGTTCGGTCGAAAACCGAATTGGTCGAATTTCCAACTTCGAATCGAACTGGCAGATTCTTTAATTCTAACAGAAACTGATGGCTTACTCATGAAACCTACTGCTACTCGTCTCTTATGAAATTAATGTTTTTGTTTCTTGTTTTTGTTTTTAAATCATATCATGTCTATCTTGATGCATCATCTTTTGGTGGCAATATAAGGAACAACTTGTTATCTCTACTCTTTGATACTGAACGTATTTGGCTTTTGCAACATCTGCTCTTTGTATTTGTTGATAGTTGGTTTATATACCGCTACTATGGACTCTTTATGGCATTTGACAGCAGGCATCTCCTGTCACAGCAGCAATAAGACAGCAGACATCTCCTGTCACAGCAGCAAGGCATCAGTTCGAAGACATTCTGTCAAGAGCAAACTGTCATCTAATGATGAGATTGCAAAAAAATTGAAGTTCAGTTCATATGTAAGACATTTCCTCAGTCCCATTCCCTATACATTTTGTGAGGAAAAAAGGACAACCAACATGAGATAGAGGGGGTACCATTGACTCTTAATGACATCTGGCTGAATGTTCTGATTTGGGTAATTTCATCCCAAGTCTCTGGTTCTTCGGACTCTAACCATTTTAATAATCCTTGTTTGTTCAGGAAAGATCTTCAACTAATGAAGGTGGCAATAATGAGTCTGTTGTCTCTCCAAAATTGATATCTCCAAAATTGTCAAGATCAGGTGCCTTACCTGCATGATTCATGAAACTTTTACGTGTCCCCCATTGAATTATATAAATCTGTAAAATCCCAAGAGAGCCAAAAGAATCATTACTATTCTTCATTGGAAATCTGGCTAATGTTTTATCAAGAGCACATTTATAACTTTAAGTATGGGTACTATTTTCAGCATATCTTCTCAAACAGAACAAGTGTGTGGGCCTTAATTCCACTAGAACCCCTTTATCCAACGTCATCTGGAACCATCTAGTGCCCATTTTAATGAGCCCTTTTCTGCAGCATGCATATATAAGAACAAGCTTACAAGCAGTAACATTTCCCACCAATTTTCCATTACGATTCATCCACCTCACAAGCTGTTTTAATATGGAACTACAGCAATCCAAACTAAGGTTAGGCTTGATAGCAGAGTAATCAACATCCAAATCACCACCATGGCAGAACAGATATCGTTCTACTTCACCAACATTACTCCTAAGAGCCACGTCTCCTCTGTAAACCTTCCTAACACCCTTAGTTCTGTATCTTTTAGGACATGGATTGGGGAGACCAACTGGGCTCGAATCAATTTTGTCCAATGAGACAGAAAAGCTCAAGGAAGCCATTGATCAAAAAGTGAAAAGGCTACAATCTCAGAAAAACCGGAATAGAAATGAGATTGAAAGCAAGCTTCATTTTTTGAGAGAGAAGATGATGAAGCGTATTTAGCCAGTTTCTCTTACCTTGTCGTCGTAGTCGTCGGCCTCGTCGTCTTCGTCTTCGTCTTCGTCTTCGTCGAGCAGAGGCTAGAGAAGGAGGAGGAGAAGTTTGCTGCGTGTGTGCGTTTTTGGTTTGGGATTGGGATTGGGATTTGGGGGTGGGGTAGGGTTTAGTTTGGGGTTCAATTGGGTTAACACAGAATTGGGTTTAGTCTATATTGTAATGCATAAGTATAAAATTGGGTTGGGCCTGATGGGTTTTCGGAGTGGGTGTGGTGTGGGCTAGTGTTTAAGCCCAAGGCCAAGATATACCATCCGGTTTTCGGTTAACCGAACAAACCGATACACGCACCCGAAACCGGACCAAAAACCGTATTACTTAATTTCGGTTTTCACCGAAACCGAACCGAAAACCGAACAGACCGGACCAAAAAAACCGAATCAATTCGGTTTTGCGGTTTATTCGGCCAAATAGGAAATCTGCTGTAAAAATGTTTGCATTTCATTATGTAAAATGATCAGACAGTCATTTATCTTGTATATACTCTCTCCGTCCCCCATTAATTGATCCATTTGTTTTGGTTGTTTCATGGTTCAATGTTTAACTCAAATTTTTATAAAGATAAATAGTGAAAAAATTGAAAAACAAATCTATTTAGAAATTTTATATTTCAAATTATGATACGTATGTAAATTAGGGATGAGTAACGAATCGAGCCGAGCTCGGCTCGAGCTCGAGCTTTAACGAGCCTCACGAGCCTCGAGCTCGAGCTTGAGCCGGTTTCGAGGCTCGAATAATATACGAGCCGAACTCGAGCTCGACGAGTTCGGCTCGTAAGGTTCGCGAGCCTTAACGAGCTCGCGAGCCTAACGAGCTCACGAGCCTTATGAGCTCGCGAGCTCGTTTGGGGCCGAATCGAGCCTAGCCGAGCTCGCGAGCCTAACGAGCTCGAGCTTCACGAACCTTCGAGCCGAGCTCGAGCCTGTCTCGAGCCGAGCTCGAGCTCAAGCTCAAGCCGAGCCCGAATTTCACGAGCTCGAGCTCGAACCTGCTAGGCTCGGGCTCGGCTCGAACTCAACCCTAATGTAAATTATTTAACTTTACATGTCAAGATATTCATAAATAAAATCATAGATTAGAAACCGTGAAACAAAATAAAAATCAATCAATTAATTGGGTGATGGAGGGAGTAGTTCATAGTCGATTGACTTCTGTTAATAAAACCTCCAAGAAATAGTTTGATGCATGTTAGAAAAGTAAAAACCTTACCCCTCATAAAACTAACCCAGAATCCTAGAAGAGAAAGCATCAAGTTCAAGTTAAATGGGAGAGATGAGTAAACTGTTGGAAATAGTCTATTATTATTACTATTTATTACTCAGTTAACAATATTGGCTGGCTTCTTCCTACCCAAAGTCACATTCTCATTTACTATCTACCTTCTCATCCTCTCATCTACTTTGTAATTAGTGGTTATAAATCTGTTTATATTAAGAAGAGAGGCCTGGTGTGAATAAGAAGCAATTCAGAATTTACCCTTCACTCTGGTATTCTTCACATGGTATCAGAACTCTAGGATCAGAAAAACTTCTATTGATCCTGTTTTTTTCTTTCTGGCCTTCATCGCCAGTAATTTTTCCAAACTTTAGCCTCCATCACTAAGCTTTTTGACCATTTCCAGTGATGTCTTCTGAAGTTGAAGATACTGCCCAGAGTCAGCCCCTGACATCCCATGGAGGAGATCTACAGAACCTTCAGTTGTCCTACAAACTAAATGGACAGAATTATCTAAAGTGGTCCCAGTTGGTCAGAACCTACCTCAAAGGCAAGGGAAAGATCAACCATCTTTTGAAGGCTGGACCACAACCAGATCAGCCAGAGTTTACTGCTTGGGATGAGCAGGACTCCATGATCATGTCCTGGCTCTGGAGCTCTATGAGCCCTGAAATTAGTAACACATGTATGTTCCTCCCAACAACAAAGGCTATTTGGGAGGCTGTCCAACATACCCATTCTAAAGCCAAGGATGCAACAAGGGTTTATGAGGTCAAGGTTAAAACAGGAGCAGCAAAACAGGGCAGCAAGAGTGTGACAGAGTACGCTAATCTCCTCCAAAACTTGTGGCATGAGTTAGATCACTACAGGGTGCTTGACCCAAAATGCCCAGCAGATGCTGTACTCTTAAAATTTTTTTTGAAAGAGATAGGATATATGATTTTTTAGTTGGACTAAACCCTGAATTTGATCAAGTCAGGATTCAGATTTTGGGTAAAGTGGAAGTCCCTTGTCTCAATGAAGTAATTGCCCTGGTTAGGGCAGAGGAGAGTAGGAGGGGAATCATGTTGGAACCAAAGGAATTAGAGGGGTCTGTCATGGTGGCATCCAAGGGAGGAGGATTCGGAGGTAAGAAAGAAGATTTCAAAGAAACCTTATGGTGTACCTCTTGAAAGAAGCCGAGACACACACGAGAGCACTCTTTGGAAGCTCAATGGTAAGCCTCCGAGCAAAGAATGGAACAACCAGGGAAGATCAAGACCAGCCAACAAAGAGTGGACTAACCATAGAAGGACTCCATTTCAGGCCAACAATGCTACTCCAAGAACTTGGAAAGGAGATCTTTAATCAAGAGGAGGTAGGAAAGTTGAAGAAAATTGGAATCTTTCAAGTCTGAAGGTGGTACCAATGCCTCCCTTGTTCTCTCAGGTATTTCTCCAACCTTAGGATTCCATGTTTCAGCTAAAGTTTTTCCCTGGATCCTAGACTCTGGCGCTATTGATCACATGACCCCATCTTCACAACACTTTTCATCCTATTCACCTTGTCCTGGAAACAAAAAAGTCTTTGTTGCTAATGGCTCTTTTCTTACGGTAGCCGGAATTGGGAATGTCTAAATTAACCCTGCTTTATCCCTAAAAAATGTTTTACATGTACCAAAATTATCTGCTAAGCTTGATATCCATACATAAGTTGACCCAGGATATGAATTGTTATTCCATTTTTTCTCCTACTCACTCTGTATTTCAGGACATAATCTCGAGGAAGAAGATTGGGATTGCACAGGAGAAGGATGGCCTCTACTGCCTTGAGGTTGCCAGCACCAAATCTGCTACTATTATGTATATTGAGAGTGAGGGAAGTAAGAAAACTTCTCCTGTAACCAATAGAAATGTTATTTGGCTCCACCATTATCGTTTAGGAGATCCTGCATTTTCCATAATCAAAATCATGTTTCCTGCTTTATTTAAAAACAGTAATGAAACTTTTCATTGTGACATTTGTGAAATTGCAACGCATAAAAAGGTTTCTCATCCAAAGGTTGATACGAGGTCTCAAAACCCATTTGATTTAATCCATTTAGATATTTGGGGCCCTCCAAAATTCCCAATATCACGGGTGCAAAATGGTTTGTATCTTTTATTGATGACTGCACTCGAGTCACTTGGATTTTCCTTCTAAAACACAAATCAGATGTGAGTACCATTCTCCCTAACTTTCAAAACATGATTGAGACTCAATTTGGAGTAAGAATCAAAAGATTTAGGACTGATAATGCAACTGATTTCTTTAACCAGACTTTATCCAGATGTTTTCAAACGAAAGGCATTAGTATTGTGACAATAAGTCAGCAATACAAATTGCTCACAATCCTGTGCAGCATGATCGGACCAAACATATTGAAGTGGACAGACATTTCATCAAAGAGAAATTGGATAGAAAATTGGTTTGCACCCCCTACATTCCTACCCATGAACAAGTTGCTGATGTGCTCACAAAAGGGTTACCCAGTCCAGATTTTTGCAAGTTTATATCCAAGCTAGGAATGGAAGACATCCATTCACCAGCTTGAGGGGGAGTGTTGGAAATAGTCTATTATTATTACTATTTATTAGTCAGTCAACAATATTGACTGGCTTCTTACTACCCAAAGTCACATCCCCATTTACTATCTACCTTTTCATCCTCTCATCTACTTTGTAATTAATACAGTTTAATTGGTGGTTGTAAATATGTCTATATTAAGAAGAGAGGTCTGGTGTGAATAAGAAGTAATTCAGAATTTACCCTTCACTCTGGTATTTTTCACATAAACCAAATTACAGTCAACAACTTTATGTTTATCTCACCAGACAACTTTATGTTTATCATGTATATTCGGCCATCACTAAGGCTTCAAGAAGTTAAATCAACATTCAAGAATGTCTATGATAAATAGGAAAAGATAAGTTAGAGAAGAGATGCCAAACATAAAGCAAGTGAGCGGCGGCGATAGATGAGCACCAGGCTAGGGGTTAGTTGAGTTCATGGTTTTAACTGGACCATTGATTGAACTGTTCAAGCACTGGTTTAAGGTTCAGCAAACAAAATCAGGGTGGACCGTTATTTTATTGAGACAAAAAGTAGGACTTGGAGAGATATTAGGAACAGCAAGCAAAATAATGCACATTTCATCTATCAACATAAACATCTACCAATTTAATAATTAAATTTCCAGCAAGGAAATTCAGAGAGCAAAAACAATAGTTCATCATCATCCATCAACATTAATGCATCCCAAAAACATCACTTTCTTGCCTACTTCAACTGCACACACTGATGCACCAAAAAGATTCTATTCTACTAATTTTTATTACACATACCACAAGAATTAATAGTATTAACTTAATATTTCCAGTCCACACCACTTTCCAGCCTCCATGAATGCTAACTCTTTATTGGTATTTCTCTCACTATCTCTCCCGAGTCCTAACCCACTTCAAGAACAACAGTGTCCCAATTTGCCATTCAATTAGCAATGGTAGGTTCAAGTTCCTTAGCTTTACTACAGATGGGACGGGGACCGGTGGCAAACAAGTAAAACGACTTAAAGCCCAAACCAAGTACCATATTCCAGACACACAAACACGAAGAGAGGTGAGAATAAACCAAGAAGAGGAACAAACAGTGAAGCGTAGTCGGAGTACGAGAAGCCTGACCAAAGGACTAAAATAAAGTAAAGAAAAATTTTATGCATCTTGTCAATTGATTCTATACTACCTTAGCGCCGCCGGACTTCGCCTTCTCCCGCCTGCAAGCCTTGGGCCCTACAGCTGATCGCTCATCAGTTTCCGGCGGCGGGAACGGAATGACTCTCAAACCGTCTCTCGCGTATGAACTTAGAATCTGCTCTGAGAA
The DNA here is from genome assembly GCA_024586325.1 of Stellera chamaejasme. NCBI lineage: Eukaryota > Viridiplantae > Streptophyta > Magnoliopsida > Malvales > Thymelaeaceae > Stellera > Stellera chamaejasme. The sequence continues at coordinate 30,385,108 of CM044986.1, forward strand.
CGTTTTTACTCTTTAATAACTCCGTCACGATAAAAATGGTCCATGAATTTTTCACATTGGTCACAATGGGCCTCAATGTTGCAATAGCATCATTTTAAAGCATACTTAAATGGAGAGAAGAAAGTCGAATTCTTGATGGTGACTGGAAGTAGTGCGGCCATGGAAGAGTAAGAGCGACGTGGCTATCTTGCTGAGCAGAAAAAACGGCGATAAAGTGACTGTAAAGATGAAGGTGAGAACAAAGTCAGAAACATTCTCCAGATTCTGCAGCTCCTCCTCCGATGACGCTGGGGCTCCAATTATGCTGCCGTCCCCCACTCTGCACAAGAAGGACAGTTCTGGCTCGAAGCAGCAGCACCGTCAAAGGTCCTCCTTCCAATTACCCCGCCTCCGTCAGACCCAACAAAACAATCCCAGGTTCTTCCTCTTCTTGTTCTCCGTTACTTTTAAAGCCAGGAAAAAAAAGGTTTAATCGGTGAAGTGCAGGGAAGACAGAAGCTGATGTGGTGGTGATAGGAAGTGGGATTGCTGGGCTGTGCTGTGGGGCTCTTCTGGCCAGATACGAGCAAGATGTGGTTGTGCTGGAGAGCCATGACCTCCCTGGTGGTGCAGCTCACTCTTTCCGCATTAAAGATTTCAACTTTGATTCCGGCCCCTCTTTGTTCTCTGGCTTCCAGTCCAGAGGCCCTCAGGCCAACCCTCTTGCTCAGGTCATTAATTACTACTGGTTTTGGTTGGCGTCTTTGCAGTTGTTGTAGACTGTAGCGATTCTTTGTTTGCTTCAGCCAATAAGAGAACCTTAAAAACCACAACTCGTAATGTCCTGTGGTGACCCTCCTTTGCCTACAGGTTCTGGATGCATTGGGTGAGTCAGTTCCTTGCGCAAAGTACGATTCTTGGATGGTTTACATTCCTGAAGGCGAATTCTTGTCTCGCATTGGTCCAACAGAATTTTTCAAGGTCACCCTTTACCATAGTATATTCCCTTTATTGTTCTGTTTAAGCTTTCACCTTGTTGAGCTTGATGTTGCACTTGTTACCTTAACTATGCGAGTAAATTACCTCTTGTAATGTGTTAGTTCACGTGTCCAACCCGTAATTAATTAGGTGTATCTTCTGCATTGGTGCCATTGTGTTTCTGTTCACCAATGTTTGGTCTTTGCCTTCCAGGACCTTCAAGAGTATGGAGGTGAGAATGCTGTGGAAGAGTGGAAGAAACTTCTTGTAAATCCCATTTTCTTAACTTACTATCCACAGGAGCTCAAATAAGTTGTGGTGATAGAATCACAAGGCATATCCATTTGCAGGATGAAATACTTCCATTGTCCACGGCTGCAATGGCTCTGCCTCCTTTGTCTGTCAGAGGAGACTTTGGTGCTCTTTCCACAGTTGCTGCTAGATATGCACCCTCTCTACTGAAGACATTTGTCGAGATGGGCCCTAAGGGAGCTTTTGGTGCCACGAAACTTTTACGACCTTTCTCAGAAATTATTGATTCATTGGAACTGAAAAACCGTTTTGTCAGGAATTGGGTAGACCTTCTGGCGTTCCTTCTTGCCGGGGTGAAATCTAATGGTGTACTTTCAGCAGAGATGGTAACTACAAGTTCTAACTCTTTTTAGTAATTCCAACATGCTGAAATTGGCATTCCCGGCATGTCATCTGAAAGAATTTCTTGTAGGCTTCTTACTCAAAGTGCATCAGTCATGGTAGCAAGCTAGGTGATGATGTTTTGTATGTAAGAGATATGAAGCATTAACATGAGAAACCATTCATGAATATTTCAACCTTGAGGATGTTTTTCCAAGTTTGATTAATTACCACTTGCATCCCTTAACTCGGAGTAAAAGAGACCTCTCCTACAACAATCCTCATTTTCCCAATTCTTTTATCACTGTTGCTTTGAGGATTGCTTTTTCCTTATGTTCTTGGTTGACAATGTTCCTCACAAATTGGTTCAGATCTATATGTTCGCCGAGTGGTACAAGCCGGGTTGCTCTTTGGAGTACCCTCTTCATGGAAGTGCAGCTATAGTTGATGCCCTGGTCCGTGGATTGCAAAAGTTTGGAGGACAGCTATCTCTAGGAAGTCATGTGGAAAAGATTGTTGTTGAAAATGGCAGAGCCACTGGCGTCAAGCTTAGAAGTGGCCAAGTAAGTAAATAGTATCGAATGAGGCACGACAGTGGAAATGAATTTTCGGAGCAACATTTCCTTGAACGATGCAAATCGAGTAAATCCTTCAATGTGCATTGCAGTTTGTACGTGCTAAAAAGGCTGTTGTGAGCAATGCATCAATGTGGGACACTTTGAACTTGTTGCCCAGGGAATCACTTTCAGAGTCCTACATTGACAGGATTAACAAGACACCACAATGTGAATCATTTATGCATCTCCATTTAGGCTTTGATGCAGAGGTGAGCAAGACTAGGAGCTACTGGTATTCTGCTTGTGCTTGTTTTTCTTAATTCAAGGGACAGAAAAATTGTGATGGGTAGAGCTTTTATCAACCATTTTTCGTGATCTGCTGTGTAGGGTATCCGTGAGGATCTGGGAATTCACCATATTGTTGTGAATGATTGGGAAAGAGGAGTTGATGCTGATCAAAACGTTGTTTTAATATCAGTGCCTAGTGTGCTCACTCCAAATCTTGCAGCACCTGGGAAGCACGTTCTACATGCCTATACGCCAGGAACTGAACCATTTGAACTGTGGGATGGACTTGATCGTAGAAGCTCCGAGTACAAGAAGCTAAAATCTGAGCGATCAGAGGTAACTTGGAATGTACTTAATTATCGTACTCCAATGAAGAACCTATCCTGCATAGGATTCAGAATCATCATGCCCTTTCCGTATTCTGTTTCTTGTCTAGCAAGTAATCAGTAGCACCCTACTCATGATGCTGATGCTTTTGGCAAGCTAGGTATTGTGGAGAGCAGTTGAGCGAGCCCTTGGCCCAGGGTTTAGTCGCGACAAGTGTGAAGTGAAGCTAGTCGGAACACCTCTAACACATCAGAGGTTTCTAAGAAGGAATAGAGGGAGTTATGGGCCGGCAATACAAGCAGGGAAGAGCTCCTTCCCGGGCCATTCGACGCCAGTCTCTCAGCTTTATTGCTGTGGAGATTCTACATTTCCAGGCATTGGAGTGCCTGCAGTGGCTGCTAGTGGTGCTATTGTTGCCAATTCACTAGTTTCCGTCTCTCAGCACTCTCAGCTTCTGGATGCCATTGGGATTTGAACATGAAAGGCAAGGCAGTGACTGGGATGTGGCTTTGAAAATGTTAAGGGCTACGTGAAAGGGAGATGAAAAAATAGAGGCCCTTATGAGTATTTGTGATCTGTGGCTTGGTTTCTTCCGATGCAATGCAATGCAATGCAATGCAATGATGGGGGAAAAGCATGGGCTGTTTGAAAACGATAGCGCGCCTCTGCAGGCCATGATTGAGTCCTGCACGGCCGAAATCTGAACTAGCTTGCATCAGTACATGATACTACTCACCTCTTTCTTTATTTTTCTTTTTTTTTCATCTACCTCCCTTGACTTCTATAAAGCCATGTTTGAATCAGGCGTGACAGTTTTTAGATTTTAAGGGTGTATTTTTTAAATAATTATTTTGGTATTAAAGTGAGTTTTTAAAATTGATCTGAAAAGTATTAGAAGGAAAGATTGATTTGGTTGGTTGGTTTGGGCTAGAACTTTTGGATAAAGAACACACCTTGAGTAAGAGAATTTGAAACTCTAATACTGCCTCGTTTGTCTTTTAATTAATTATTGAATGTTTGATTTTTTATATCAATTTAATTTAAATTAAAGAGTGATTGGAGAATTGGACCACAGATTTGGTATGGTAATGGAAGGCTGGCTACACACCACTAGAAGGCTTCCACATGGGTGACCCATTCATCAAAGTAGGGGACCGCATTACTTAATCATGCTTCTCCTTTTTCTTACCAATCAAACCACACTACACAATGCAATATGCACATTCATAACAACAACAACAACAATAATAATAATAATAATAATAATAATAATAATAATAATAATAATAATAATAATAATCAAATTCAACATTCCTCCCACACACACATGTCTGTGTTCTCTCTCTGACACATCTTCATCAAACGTGTTAAAGAAATAACTCAATGCTATGGTAATAAGGCCTATAATACAAAAAAGGAACCAAGAATCACAAATTTGCAATATCACAATAGTTAGGGGCTGAGAAGAAATTTTGAGGGATTTGGATTGGCGTTTGGTCGAAATCACACAAGTATGTATGTAACAGAATTGATTTTTTTTTAATGCCAATAAATATTCAGACGTTACATGTATAATATATTCCTATTTATAGGGGGGTATAATATTCCTTTTATTAGAAGCTTTATTGATCAATTTGCTTCTTTTGTGATTTTGATGGCATATCTGCCATATGGAGTTTAGCGGTGAAATAAAGTTTTGAGCGCAAAGTAGCGTTTTTTTTTTTAATGAGACAAAGTAGCATTAATATTACTATTATTATCATTATTATTATTATACTCTTATTTGATTGGTACATTTGACGGGACATGTGATAAGGAGAAGTTGAAATGAGATCTCATAATCTTCCAACTAAAAATACTCGGTCCCCCCTATAAATTTTACAACTTTTAATTTATATGTCAATTTAATTTTAATTTATTTATAATATTTATTTGCATAACAACTTTATAAAAATACCTTCATAAAAGAGATTTTTTTCATCTCAATACATAAGTTTTCAAATTACAAAAAAAAGAAAAGAAAATTTATTAAAGTGTATTGTCCAGACGTAGGGGTTTTCCCGGCACCACAACTGAATGTTCAAACCACCTATCGCCCTCGTCTCCGTCCTACCATGAACCATCTTCGTCCTTGCACCTTTTCTTGGTGAAGTTCCCTTCAAGATGCCTCCATTGATTTCGTTCTGCATCCACATGGGTCGGCCATCCATCGGGTCCAACGCTTGGCCTTTGCAGGTTGGGCGGCTCAGTCCTCCACTAGCGTTGGCGTCTCTCGAGACCTGACGGTTCGGTCCGCCTCTTTGCCTCTTTGCTGTTTTCGTGGTTCGTTTCGTTCCTCCTCCAGATCGATCACTGGTCCTACCCCTGCCTAGAGTCGCCGCCTTTTCTTGCACAAATCCACCATGAGGCCCCTCTGTATGTAGAGAACGACGTTGGAGCTGACGCACACCTAGGGTTCGGTCAGGTGTTGGCTCTCTTGTTGCAAATCGGTGTCGGCAATCCATTGGTGACGTTGCTAGATTGTGGCCGAACCTTTCCCAACCTCGGCATCGTCCAACCGCCGCTAGTGGTTGACGGTTGTCGGGTCAATGCCTCATCAATCCAGCTCTTCCAAGGCTTGGGGTGTCGGGCTGTGGAAGCACATCCATGGGGTTGAGCTGTCAATTTACGGTCGCAAGCATCTATCTGTGGTTGCTATTTTGATCTGCCGCTAGCTCCTGTTTGTACCAAGAAGGCGAGGTTAAAGGCAAGAAGGCGAGGTTGGTGCAGATCCAGTCTTGTCCGGGACCATGAGGCTTTGGCAATGAGGATAGTTGGGTAAAGAGTCCATCCGACTATCCTCGTATTGCTTAGGATCCTATTTCATTCATTAGTTGTATTAGTTTTAGATTTGGCTTTGGTTTGTTGCCTTGCACTTGCTTATCATCTGCGGGTCTTTCTCTTCATTCCCCATCAGTGCATTGTCATGATGCGCGAGTATTATTTTGCTCATAAGCATGTCAGGGGTACTGGGAGTTCGCACTACTCATCTTTCAATCCGTCATGGTGATTTTAGTGCTAAGTGACTTCTTTAGGTGGAGATGGAGAATGTGAGGTTGCTCTGTTTTAATGGTTTTAGTTGGTTGTTAAGTAGCTTAGGTTGTGTTCTTTTACACAAAAAACCAATAACAATTCAAATTTTCATCAATCCCCAAAACTTTTACTCTAACATATTTCCCTCCCAAAATTGATTTTTTGATAGTTTTTTTGCACTTTTACTCACATTAGTTAGTTCTTGTTTTTTTTATACAAATAGGGTAAGGGTTTGAGGATACTAAAGGCTCGAACTCGAGATCTCTATAAGTGTCACCAGGAACATGACCACTAGGTCAAGTGCTCATGACCGATCTTAGTTAGTTCTTTGCTCAGGTGTTGTTACATTTCGTTATTGGTTTAGTTTATTTATTTATTTTTCTAATAAAATAAGTAACCAAATCTCAGTAGGACCGGCCCCCAACATGCCTTCAGCTCTCTCTCTCTGTGGCGTTCCTCTGCATAATTCTGGATGTGCAAACTGCCCTTATCCGCGGAAAACTCTTGACCATAGCTTGGTGTGTTGCTCCCGTGCTCGATCCCGATGACAGCTTATATGCGATGCGGGTCCCTTTGTTGTCTCGGATGTAAGCAACACCCTCTCAGCCCAGTTTCAGATTTGGATGCCATTAAAAGTGTTGCAGCTTGGTGTGAGGGAGAAATGAAGGAATTTTTTCACCAGTTTCTTCTTCTTCAAGCTCGTGGTTGACTTCGTTTCAGGTCCTCTGCCACCTCTGGATCTCGAATAGGTGGCCTCGGTTCCCTGTTACTTGAGTAAATTGGCTTCTTAACCCTCTTGAAGCTATTAGAGGCATCTAACATCATCCTCTTTCTGTAAAGATTTTTCTATTTCTTGTATCTTTTGCAGCTAAACTATAACTTTCCCTCCGAGTTTTGAACTGTTGTCTTCTCTTTAATATATTTAGTTTATTGCTCTCAAAACAAACAAAAAACAAGTTAAAAAAGAAAAGTAAACCTAGTATTTAAAAATGGATCTGGTTAATTTATACTCGTAGAACCGGTATATGGTTTCCGTAACAAGTCCAAGCGACTACCCGATACGAAGTATTCGTCAGGTATTTGTCAGTGTGCTTTAAGTCTTTAACATAACAGTTTACATAATTTAACAACAAAAACTATCAAATTCCCTACACTCATCACACAGTTGCAAGACAAAAAAAGGAGAAACAAAAAATTGCAGAAAACGGAAGAGACCGGAGCAATTGATCAGATCGACAGCACCTCTCAGCTCCGTTTTCCTTCCACAATTTCCACACACAGGCTAGCTGCGAATTCCTACCGGCCGGAATTGCTGCAACGAAATGTCTCCGATAGCCTCCCGATTCTCTCCCGATCAGTTTAAGGTTTGTTCCCGGAGCCTTCCTTGCTTTGCTCTTTCCTTGTTTCTCACAATTCTTTCGGATCCTTGAAGGTTTTCAGTGACCTGAAGCCGTTCTTCCTTTTTGGCTCTATTTAGGATGTTTCATCGTTTAGTTGTGTCGAATTCGCCCCACTTTATTTTCTTTTTATGTCTTGTGAAGTGAAAAATGAGACAAGATAGACCAAAAACTGTGGTTTGGATCTGATAGAAGTATTAAAAGCTGTTTTTAAAACTTTACTCATGAAATAGTAGCTTATTTAGTCCGAGATTCTTTGATGTGACGGTGTTCATATGTATCATCTGTTGGTTGCATATTGCATCATTGTTCGCCGTCTGTTTCTCATTTCGTGATTTCAAAATTTGGCCAGGAAGACATCCGTTCAGGTAGAATAAAAAGTGAAAGGGCACAGCTTTTGGTGGGTGCTAGATACTAGTCTTTTTTATTCTTGACTCAAATGGCATCTGCTAGCCTAGGAAATGGGGGAGCAGGTAGTTCAAGGTCTGTTAACGGATTGAAGGCTTCATCTAGTTCAGTTGATTGGCTGGAAAGAGAAATGCTGGGGATGAGACTTAGGGACAACAATACTGACCAGGATGAAGACAGAGTAAGTGGCTGCATTTAGTTACATGAACTTTTATCACACAGTGGGATTAGTTTCATTACTTTTTCTTGCTATTTCCACATATCCCCCTTTTCAATTAGCAGCAACCACTGGTCAAAGTTTGAGCTCCAATACATAATGGACCTGGTTTTTTTCAACACAGGACAGTGAGCCTGATATAGTTGATGGAGTTGGTGCTGAAACAGGGCATGTGATTAGAACCACCATAGGCGGTCGAACTGCTCAATCTAGGCAGGTGGGTAAAGGAAAAGAAATTAGGGAAGAAGGACCATGTTGACATGACTTGAAATCTGCTCTTTGAATCTTCTATAAGCTCAAGTATTCTTGTTGCATTGCAGAGGATCAGCTATATTGCTGAACATGTTGTTGGAACCGGTTCATTCGGTGTTGTTTATCAGGTGATAATGCTGTGTGCATCTTTGTTGGAATAGATTTTTTTTCTTCAACTTGCATTTTGCTCCCGGCATCGGAAGAACTTAAATGCTATATCATACTACAAAATTAGAGATTTTAACTGCCTAGTGCAGGCAAAATGCAGGGAGACTGGCGAGATTGTTGCTATCAAGAAGGTTCTCCAAGACAAACGCTACAAGAATAGGGAGCTGCAGATAATGCAAATGTTAGATCATCCAAACATAGTTTCCCTTAAGCACCATTTCTTCTCATCGACAGATAAAGAAGAAGTTTACCTGAATCTCGTGCTTGAGTATGTCCCAGAAAGTGTTAGTCGTGTTGCCAAAAACTACAGCAGGATCCACCAGAGAATGCCATTGTTGTATGTAAAACTCTATACCTATCAGGTGAGCCAATCTCCATTCTCAACTATGAGATCATGTTTGTAATGGAACTATCCTTTACTATCTAAATGGGTAGTCAAAGAATACTTCTTCTATCTGCATGTAGTGTATTCAGCAGGAAACATTACAAATGACTTAATTTATAGTACCAAGATCTGTTTACTCTGTTGCGCTGCTATTCCTTCTAATACCTTTTCTGCAGATTTGCAGGGCACTTGCATACATACACAACTGCATTGGTATTTGTCATCGTGATATCAAACCTCAGAACTTACTAGTAAGATGATTGTTTTTCCCGATATGTTTGCTGCAGATTTGGTACTTCATATTCCCTGTCCCAAAAAGATGTTGCATTTTTGGGCACAGATTAAGGTTGAAAGTAGAAACCGAGAGGGTGATAGAGAAAGTGTAAAAAGGAATGAGAAGTGAGGATAATAAGGTAAAACAAGTATGAGAATATTTTTTCAAAGAGGAAACGTAACAGTTATCTTGGGACTTCCTTGAAAGGAAAACGTAACATTTTTTTTCAAGGACAACGGGGGTACCTCTGATCAGTGATGTAATTTGAATTACTGTCACAATAGTATTTTTTCTTCTCCTCTGAACTATACATACTTGAGGGTTATCTTGTGTCTTGATTACCAAACTGTTCACCAGCTAGGAAGTTTGCTTCCATGTGAATGATCCTCTCTCTCTATCTCTGCATAGATTTCTATATCAAAGTAAGAAATATTGAAGTTTGTGCGTTTTTTAATGTTAAAAACTCTCATAATGTCCAGGTGAATCCGCATACTCATCAGCTGAAAATTTGTGACTTTGGGAGTGCAAAAGTTTTGGTAAGTTCTTGTGTTCTGTTGTTGATATGTTTTGTTTTCTCGTCTAAGCTGGCTGCTTCCAATTTTATCAGGTGAAAGGAGAGCCCAATGTCTCTTACATTTGCTCTAGATATTACCGTGCCCCAGAACTAATATTTGGTGCAACTGAATACACAACTGCTATAGATATATGGTCTACTGGCTGTGTGATGGCTGAGTTGCTTCTAGGACAGGTATCTTTTAATAATCTGTTTTAGTTTATGATGTTGTATGTGCCCTAATAGATCCAATTACTTTTCAACTTCTTATGGTTTTTTGGGTTACAACCATTTTTTACAGCCACTATTCCCTGGAGAGAGTGGGGTCGACCAACTAGTAGAAATAATTAAGGTAATATAGGTTATTTAAAGTTGATTTGGTTTGAGAATTATGATACAACTTCAGTTTGTGGTGAAATTCTGAATTTCTGCCCTCTTTTGTGGGTGTCCTTATATCTGTCTCTGGCTGAATGTTGTTCCCTTGAGGAAAACATGCGTAGAGGGGCAAGAGTCCGTTTAATTATGTTAAGACAGTTAGCGCCTAATAATCTTGCTTACAGATTCAGACGGATTACATTTGTTTCCATAGGTGGCTCTTTTAGGATTGTGGTTGATAGTTTGTCCAAAGTGCACTTCTTACGAACACTGCCCCTTTTTGCTTGAAACTGAAACACATGCAAGCATATATCATCTTTTTAGAGATGTTTGAAGTGATGAATTATGTGGTCGATATTTTCTCTATAGGTTCTGGGAACTCCAACCAGGGAGGAGATAAAGTGCATGAACCCGCATTATACCGAGTTTAAGTTCCCGCAGATAAAACCTCATCCATGGCATAAGGTAGATAAACTCTTATCCAGAATTAGTGCTGCTTTGCTTTCAATTATCTTCTTACTTTTAATGTTAGTTTCCATAATTTCTTTTCTTGTGTGATAGAACAGTTATTGCATTTCCAATGTGAGGGGGATGATCTTATATAGTATGTTCTTGGATAGAGAGTTCACTATAAGTAACAATAATGACTGAGTTCTGTAGTTTATAAATCATGTGATGTATGTATTGGAGGTCTAGTGGAATTGGTTAATGTCAAAGTAAGTTGCTTACAGCTTTTTTCATTGTAAATTGAATGACCTATTATCAACAGTGGTGTTGATGGTGGGCACCAAGTGGGAATGCATTTAATATAGTAATATTGAAATGAGAAGGTGAAACCCGTTTCGTTTCTCGACCACTTAATTGAAGCTTTATCTTAAAAAAAAAACCATTCTATAACATTAAATTTTGCGTTCTTGTATGTATTGTGATTGCTTATACAAATTATATCTGTAATTAAAAAGCTACACTTTTGGAAGTAAGTATTTTAATATTTTTATAAGCTTCTTCATAAAAATATATAGGATCTTTTATTATCTGTCTTATGGGTAAGGGAAGTTAAATTTTTTTAGTTATTTGAGAACGTTTACTTGTTATTCTGCCTGTCTAGTATTAGCTTCAAAAGGAAAGGGGTGAAAATGAGGAAAACTTCTAAACATGATGAAAAATTTAATGTCAAACTAATACACCCAAACCATATCCACCAGATTTTGTAATTTTTTGTAACTAGTTTTGGGAGTTTTGGTACTTTGAGAACCACTTGGGCAATGCTTTAACAGTTCGTACTACTGGATTAGAAGGTCAGGTGTGTTACTGTGGCTGGGAGCTGGTTTGCTGCAAGGTTTTTGGTGGTTTCTCATGATGGTTTGTGGTCCTTGACAAAGTACAAATGAAAATGCCATCTGATCTCCACATGTTGTTAAGAGAAATGGATTTTTTTTAAATGAGATAATTGATTTTTGGCTCTCATATGGGTTCAGATTTTTTTTTTTCTTTCATGGTTTTTATGATGTGTTCTGGAAAAGTGCTAGGATTTATGGGTAGGACTCCATCTGATGCAATCTCACTAACAGGTCTTCCAGAAACGTTTACCACCTGAAGCCTTAGATCTGGTCTGTCGATTTTTCCAGTACTCTCCTAATTTGCGATGCACTGCTGTAAGTAATGAAGCTAAACTTCTGTTGCCATCTTGAATAAATTAAATTTTACCTTTAATGCGATTGAATGAACATTTCATCTTTCCCCTTGTTATTTTATGTATCTCTGGTGACATACAAAGTTGGACGCATGCATGCATACTTTCTTTGACGAGTTAAGGGATCCCAACACTCGCTTGCCTAATGGACGTCCACTACCGCCGCTGTTCAATTTTAAACCCCAAGGTAACATCGAGTACTGCAACTGAGATTTACGTTTGTGGAGTTATAAAATCTGTCGGATTGTATGTATACAATAATAGGATAGTTCGAAAAGAATGGGGCCGTCTTGGTGTTGCCGCTGTAATTATGTTTGAGAAATGGTCCTGTTAATGAAGTGAGATGCAAGGACGATGTGGTTGGATTAGGTATAAGGAATGCTATATTGGTGACCAGGAATGCCGGGTTTTAATTGCTCATCCTTTGATTTGGGAATTTGTACTCATCATGGAGGACCATGATGTTTCTACAAAACTCATTTTTTTGTGAATGCAAAATTGAAGTATCTTCATAAATATCTGTAGGACAATAAATATAAAATGAAAGTCCCCAAAAGGCCGTACTTTCTGAAAAGGCCTTGTGATCTGGTTATTTATTCTCCTGCTTTTGCCTCATAGCCATTCCTCCTCCTTGTATGATCACTAGCTCTGGAATAGTAGTACTCTTATTTGCTTCTTCTGTTCTGACTACTACTTCTCTCATTGTTCTACAGAGCTCGCAGACGTCCCCGCTGACATTGTCAACAAACTCATCCCGGAGCATGCCCGCAAGCAGAATCTATTCATGGCACTGCATGCTTAGAAGAGTTCTGTTCCAATCTTGGTTTAGGTTAAACGTACCAGTTTTGTTGATGTATGCGAGCGAGTGTAGTAGTTGCTTCTTCTGTAAAATGCCCTTTTGGTGTATCCAAACTGCTGGGCCACAACAAAGATAACCCAGAAGATGCTGTCTCTCTTCTTCTTTGTCACGTCACGTCCATCCGTCACCTTTCTGTGTCATGTATGATGTATCAATTTATTAGTGTTATGCGCCGCATATCGTGAAGTTGCATCGTCGGAACAAAACGTTAACCGTTATACTTTCCCGAAACAAGAGATGTTCTGCCATGAAACGAAGTATTATGCTGCTGCTAATGTTAATGTTCCTGTCGAATCACTGAACCAGTTCCTGTCGATCGGTCCCTTTCTGCTCCCCATGGATTATGTTGATTCGGGAACTTTGAAGTTCGAATTACGCTCTCCATTTCATATTGATTGTTCCTGTTCTTTCACAAAGTGTATAGGGAATGAGATAACTAGTGTGGGACTGATTATAAAAATGACTTGGATTGACACATCTTTTGAATTGTAGAACAAGGTACAGTTTCGCTGGAAAAATAATTATTTCACATTTCACAAATATATATTGTTATATCTCAAGTTTGAATTTTTGTTTGACTAAATTTATATAAAAAATAATTTTTTTAATACAACTCTAACAGATATATAAAAATTAGAAATGGTGATTTATAATTTTTGTGCAAATAATTTGACTTTTCATGTTAAGATATTTAAGTAAAACAATTAAAAAAATAAATGCTGGAAAATAAATGTGACTAACTTTGTGGGACGGAATAGATATAAAATTAAATGAAAATAATAGAGTTTAAGAAAAAAATTTGTACATGGGAAAATTTGAAAGCTTCTGAAATTGATGTAAAACTTATGAGAGAAAATTATTCAAAGAAAATATTAATTTGACATCAATGCACAAAAGTAATAAAAATGTTTGAAGTGATCCATAATATAAGATTGTAAACATTTGGTAATAATACGCAAAAGAATGAATTTTTTTAAGTAATCGAGATTGTAAGATTGAAAACATTTGATATTGATAAGCAAAAAAATGAAAAACTTTAGAGTGATCCAAATTATAAGATTGAAAATATTTAATATTGACGTGCAAAAAGAATGAAAAAATTTAAAGTGACCAAAATAATGGTACATGCTTAAAAAAGAACAAAAAACAAAAAACAAAAATAAAATGAGAAAGGAAGCGTTTGAACTTATGATAGGATTAATTGTAAATGGTCAAAATCTATATAATACATAATGTATAGATATATAATTAACAAAAAGCTAAAATAAATTAAAAAATAATTTAAAGGGGAAAAAATACTTGGATTGCTATAGGTTGGATGTAGGTTAACTAAACTTCACTTTACTATTCATTCTATCAAATCAAAGTTTCTAAATGTATAGTTATTTAATTTAATGTCATGATTCCTTAAATACGACCATTAGTTCAATGTGTTTGTGATTATTAATGTATTACGATAAAGTAAATACTAGGTCTAGCCTTTCAAAGCCAAGTATACATTGCAGGCAGGACTAAATAGAACATCTTTCCTACATACAGTATTTCCTTTTTTTTTTCCATTAAGAACATTACAGTGTAGATATCGATGCAGTGTACTCTATATGACATCTAAGAGGCAACTTCCAAGACATGGATGGAAGGTCTCATTCCGAATAAAAATAAAAGAAAGAAGAAAGACATTTTTAATTTCTCAAATAACAGAATAAATTAAATATTTCAACAGCATATTTTAGGTGATAATATTCTAACCAGAATATGTTCGTACAGTATATGAATGCCTTATTACTCGTTTATTCCCAGCTAAAACTAATGAAGTTGCAGGATCCAACTTGGTACAAACCAAGCGACATAAGAATATTGTGAACAACCTATCTAGTGTCTCCTCCTCATGCACTTCTTCTGGCACTTGTGCACAAAGCGTTTGGCTTTCTTCTTATCTGCACCGAAAAAGAAAGCAAAATGTAAGGAATAGACTCAAGTCATATCAGAAGCTAGCAACAAGAATGAAACAAAGTAGGTAGTACTCCCGGTGATGAGTTCATTACCATGTCTGTAAACATGAGGCAAAGCCTTCACACAATGAACCCTGCATCTGAGACGGCGGTAATAATACTCGCATCTGTGGTGGCATGTCCTCTGGCACAACCTGATCTTGGCTGGAACATTGCTCCTCACGAACCTGAAACACTTTCGAAAACACCTTCTTCCACACCCGTGAAACCTGGTTCGAGTAATCCTGGGATAAATCCTGAGCATCAGGCTCTCCTCATTCTCATGTTCTTCTTTTGTGGCCGCCACCTTGTTATCTTCCACCGATGTGAAGGGGCCAATGTCCAGCACATCTTCCTCTTGTGTCCCGGTACGTTCAGCTGCAGAAGCATCCGTCAATGAGGCAATGTCCAACACATCTTCCTCATCTGTCTCAGGTTCCAACTGATCAGGAGAAGAAGCATCCGTCAATGAGGAAATGTCCAACACATCTTCCTCATCTGTCTCAGGTTCCGACCAATCAGGAGAAGAAGCATCTGTCATCAATGGGGAAATGTCGGACCAACTGTAAGAGGGCTGTTCAGACTCAGGAGCAGAAGCTTCAATGGAGGAGGAGTTGGAGCTTTGCGGTTCGCTTATTGCACTACTGATTCCAAGCACAAGCATAACAAAGAGTCCTGCAATCAGCCTTTTCAGACTCGCTCCTTCCATTACTGCTCCTTGATGTTGTTGCCTTCTTGACAACTGTGAATGGGGTTACAGAAGAAGAAGCAGTGTCTTATATACAGGCTTTTTGCTGGAGAATTAACGGACTAATCGGTCCATACATTGAAAGATGATCCGCCACCTGCATAACTTTTTATCAATTAATTAATCACTCACGTCTTTTTTTCCTTTCGGGTCACTTGGTCAATTATTATAACACTCTCAGCAGGTTTATTTGCATAACTATTGTGTTTCTGTCCTGGCATGCAATCTCTTTCTTTCAGTGCAAGTGTGAATGACCTGTCTCAATTTCTGAAAACCTTATTATTTTACTATTTATTGATTTATTTTGATAAATGTTGAGAAAAGAAATTCCATTGTGATGCATAAATAATGGAAGCAATCAGTTTGATTTCACGGACAACTAGAAAATAGCAGCAACTAAACACTAGAATAACTAACTGGGCAAACTAATATTCATTACTAAAGCCATAGAAAAGATCAAGAGATTAGAATAGTTATAAAATACAGGAATTATTGAATTATCCTAATTAAATACCTAGCTCCCCTGCATTGCATCACAATTTTTATCAACTTCTGAGCTAACATAACAACATGGACAGAGTTCCTCATCAGAAGTTGCAGAGGTCCTATATAAACAGAATTCTGTGTTCCTTCAACAAGTTAGAAGGGAAGCAGGAAGAAAGGGACATAGATACATAGCTACCACAGTTGGTGCCACAAATCCTATGCCCTAGACAAACATCCAGAGATCTGGTCATTGGTATTTGGTAAATCAATGGAATCTGCCACTGTGGGAATCACATTGTCTCATTGAAATCCTGTTTCTTTGTGAAATACTGTCCTGGGGCTACTGGATCCACTTCTAACCAAATACTCATCATGCCAACCGTACCTATTACTTCCCCCACTACTTGCCATAGGTGGGCACATCCCGTATAACTGGTTTACGCCATGCCCATGCCCTATAGGAACCCCAACCACCTCCTGTCTCGTGCAGCCAGAAGCCGCATTTGTCCTTCTGTTGCGGTGGTCTTGAGCCATTCTGGGGGGTTGTTGGTAGGATACTTTTACACCTTGATCGATGCTTGGGTGATAGTGATACTGTGGCTTCATGAGGTGCTGTTGATGGCTGAGATTGGTTGCTTGCGAAGGAAGGTTGTTGAAAGTGCCAAGGGAAGGAGAACTCCAAACTCTATGCATTGTGACACGATTGCTGCGATATCCATCACGTAGAGATGGTTCTGTAGGGGATGGTAGTTGGTCATAACTTCTGCGGTCTGGAGAAGCAGCCCTTGGTGAGGAGCTGGCGGAGTTGCTGTAGCCAAGCCATTGGGCTCTGACAGGTGTGACCCTGCATGGTCGAACTACGCCATTTATGGCATCTATGTAACGCTGCTCAAGCGCAAGAGGATCTAATGGGTCTCCATGGTTCTCAACCACAACTGGATTTGAAGAGAACAAGTAGGTGCGCACTCTTGAAGCACAGTCTATTCCAAGCCGACTAAATTCATCAAACATGAGTCTCAATTCTTCATCTGTCCTCACGGACACAAGGGCGTCAAGATCCTCAGAGTTCGTCTGAAATTTGAGAACCATGCTCCCTTCTGCTAATCTGCCAACTTTCTTCATTAGTTCTGCAGGACAGAACCAAAGGGTACATAACTCCATATCATCATCATCATCACATTCATACATTCTTATAAAGAACTGTCTCTTCTTTCCAATTCAGCACTTCGTTATGTATGTTTGGAGGTATCAATAACTGTTTTCTAAGCTTACAACAATTTCTACAGTTTTTTTTTTTAATCTAGAAAGCCTCGTTCCCATCGCTAGTTAGAATTTTCAAAATTAACCAGAGGGCAAAAATTTAGGTCAGACCTGAGATACTGATGTCGCGGCGGACGGAGATGACGCGGGTCTCTCCTCCGACGTACTTGAGTTGGCCGTCGCTAGGCCTTGGCAATATTTTCCCGCCATAGCTGCACATAAATTTGATCCGATTCGTCGGCGACGACTCATCGCCGCTCTCACTTGCCATCGGTTGGCTCGTCAATTCTGCAATTCAACGGCCGCTCCGATGATGACCTTCTCCGAACGGTAATCTTTTCTGCCTAAATTTTGCATTTAAAACGGAATTAGTTGCATGTTTGATTGCATAAATAAATTAAAACCGAAGGAACTTGTTAATGGGCGGGTATAAGAACCTGCAGTTTTTCATGGTGAAGTTTAAACGAAGAATCTGAGTAACTCACCGGTTCACGGTGATTCCCGGCGTCACACCGTAGCGCCGACTCGCAGGATTTTTTATTTTTAATTTTTTTAGGGTTAGAAAATCGAAATTCGGATGAAGTTCTAAAATTAGCTTCTTCAATAACGGAAAGGATTTTTTTTCTTTTTCGAGAAAAAATAATGCTCCGTAATTTATCGTGGAAGTTGGAACCCGGAAAATATAATAATTGGCTAATTTCGGAAGAGAAATAGAAAAAAAACAATGAACATAGCTCTATCAAAAAAAGAGAAAAAAATAGAAACAATGAACATAGCAAAAATAGGAGTATACTTTCGATTGATTTCAACATTGAATTTAGAAAGTTTGAAAGCAATCAAGTTGTAAATAAACTGCCTTCTGTTTTCTCTTTTAAAGCTTTTAGTCTTTTACTAGAGCTAGTATATATACCACATATGTGTTATAACACATACCAACCCAAATAAATAAGTAGAGCCCAACCTACAGTTCCTATTTTTACAATTGTCAAAATTACCCCAGCCACAATTCATAACAAAAAATATCATCCATCAAAACACTATCACCGTCGGAACCACCACCGGAACCACTATTGGACCGTCGGAACTGCCATCAGACAACCGTCGGATCGTCGTCAGAACTGCCACTGGACCACCACCGCAAACTGTTGAAAAGATAATAAAAAAATATTTTTATAATTAATTAAAGCATAATATAAAACAATTTTTCATTAAATTATAATTAAATACATAATGTCTAAAACGATATGTAAAATTGTCTACTACCTTATCAGATAATGTCTACACCAAAACGCAAAGGGTGAACAAGTTTTTTAGAAAATAAGTTTCGTATAAAATCGTAAAAGCTCATTTTTTATTGTATAATAACATTTATAACATAATATAAAACAAATTTTGACATTTTATAATTAATTGCATAGTGTCTAAAGTGATATGCAATACTGTCTACTACAATAGTTTATACTGTTTATTTAGTTATTTTACACATTTCTATAGTGTCTATTAGAAATTGATATAATGTCTAAATGAATCGAAATTATTTATTTAATTAATTATGTTATGTCTAAACTTGGCCCGAGTATATTTACCACATACGTGATTTTACACATACCAGTATAATGACAAAGATACCCCTCCTTATTAGATCTTGAATTCCTCATTTTCTCCGGCAATTCATATACACATAGGGCCTCAGCTTCAATCTTCGTATGTCCAAGATCACAAATCGGATTTGTTCATGAAACCATCTTTGTTCGTGAATTCAAATCGATGATGTGGTGGTTGCAGCGGAGGACATCACGATCTCCACAATCATCGATGACGGTGTTAATTTGGCAACAGCGAGAGGCAAAGGACCTGTGATTTCACGGTTAGCTTCAGATTTGAACGGAGTCGGTGAGATTAGAGTTTCTACTTCATTCACTGATTCGTGATGATTTCGACACCGACACCGACCGATCAAACAGTTCTTCGTTGCTTATCTTTTATTGTTTCGGTTCTTTAAGCGATCTCAATTCGCTTTCTGCCTTCGATTTTGCTAGAAGAAGTATAACTTTTATTTGTGGGGATTGATTCTGTTCTGTTAATCTCAGTTGTTACCATTTTCAGGATCTGTAACTTGTATTAGGCATATGAGAGGATGTACATCATCCGCGGTAAGTGAGCTTTTATGTGTTTACAAAGAGTTTTTGTTTTTGTTTTTTTTATAAGTGATCAAGTTTAGGAGTCTGTTTATTTGTCATATATGTGAAAAACACTTATCTTAATGTAATATTAATTAACTAATTCAACCAATTAATCTAATAAATTAAAAGATTAAACATCCTTCGTATAGATTTATTAAGAGAGTACATTTGACATTTTCATGGTATCTGACGTACATGTAAATAGACACCCACTATTTTTTTTAGTAGGGATGGATTAGCTCCTTAAACATGAAAAGGGACATCCAGTAGTAAGTATCAAACATCAAAATCCATCAAATAATAATAATAATAATAATAATAATAATAATAATAATAATACAGTAGTAGTATAATAAACTAAACAAAAATTGTAAGGGAAAAGAAAGTGGCAAGAAGAAAAGAAGCCTGTTATATTATTAGTACTTTATTCCGAAGATCTTCTTCCATGCTTTGACAAGCTTGCCACTCCTCCTGATCTTCGTCTCCGATCGTCTTCTTCCTCCCATCACTTGTTGATCATCATCATCCAGGGGTGAAGTTGCACTCACGGCCTGGTCATGGATCCTGCAATACCTGTCACATGCAGATGATGATGATGCAGACCTCGTCATCGAGAACGCTCTCTTCACTGCACTCTGAAGTGCATATGCTGAAGCCACTGAGCTGTTTCTTCTCAGATTAGGCCCGCACCCTTCTTGATCAACCCCCTCTACCTCCGCTGCTGGTGACTCTCTGCTGGGATTCGGGACCTTCATCTCATGATCATTGCTTTCTGGGGTTTCCATCTTTTTGCTCTCAGAATAATAATCGGCTTTTGGTACAAGATCTGATGAACATCTTGTTTCGCTGGTTTCAATGATCTGGAGCTTGGAGTAACCAGTCATTTTGTTGGGTTGGGTCTCTCTCCTTTTAGAATCAGTAACAAACAGTATATAGAACTTGAATTGAAGAATCAGACAGAGAAGGTGGTGGTTTGCAGGTTCCCTTGGGAAACCTAGAGATGGAGGAGGATCTATGATTTGCAAATGTATGGTGGTTTGGAGAATGGCAAGTGGGGTCAAGTATTAAATTCCCCAAGAACCCTGTTTTGACCATGTACTATCACAACTGCTGTTAAATAGAAGTAGCATTTCATTTTCTCATCTTTAACAATATGTCTCCAGACCTAGGAATTCAAAGGAGCAGGTAAGCTGGTCCACTTCTCACCTCATGTTTGATTTTGGCTTTTAGTATTCCTAGTAGCTGCTGTATCAGATTTGTACCCTGCTGCCTGGAACAGACAAAACCCTCTACTCTTAATTGCAAACCTCTATCTTCCCTTCCTTACCCTATGATAAAAAAGGAAAGAAAGAAAGAAGGAAAAGAAAAGTCCAAACTTGTCCATTCTGATTATGTAATCAAAGTCAAATAGTAAGAAGGTTGTTTTTGCTATTTACTTTGAGAAGGCAGTAATAATAGATATTGTACAAAATATCACTCCACTGGCATCCTTGTGTTGTTTCCAAATCCACATCCCTCTCTTATACCCCATTTGTTTACTCCATATATAATTGTTTCTCATGCTGATAAAGCACATGATCACATGGAGGAAGAACTCACACTCCACAATCCACAATCCACAATCCACATGCCTTAGCAGTACCAAATATACATTGATCATAAGCCTTCCACATGTGGATCTCAATAGGGGCTTGCTTTCTCTTTTTTTGGTAAATACTAGAAACTTTGTTGCCATATCTAGCATTACACTGTTTGCTCAAAAGTGTTCAGAATGCAAGTCTGGATGGAGAAGCATAAATAGAGAAGGGAATGGATGTTGAATTCTGTACATGTACAGAGAGCTAGTGGCTGGGTAAGGACTAAGGAATCGCAAAGTTATGGTTATGGGAATGCCAATAGATGCCTTCTCTGGGACATGGAAGAGGAGCCGGCTGAGCAATGTAGGTAGGATATTGCTCTCCTGGCATCACCACTGAGAAATCTGATGCATATGTTGTGGTTACCTGCATATGAACAAGAAACATCAACATTAGTACGTTGAACATGAAAAAAAAAGGTGAATTTTTTTCATGTTCTCTTGAGCATCCTATATAGATGTGTAAGGTTCGTGGCGCAAGAGACTCACTCTTTGCGCATTAGTAAGCTTCTGTGCGGCTTCTGAATCAGGCAAAGTGGCCATTTCTTCGTCGGAATTCGCCCTGAAGAGGTGCTCAAAGATGGCCATGAGGAGGAACATTGAGATCAAGATGGCAGTAGCAACGAAGCCTAAAGATATGGCATTCATCGATGTTCCCATATTCTTCCATGTTGCTTCATGACCAACTACTGGCTGAGATGGGCTTCCCTCTGAACCTGTGTATAAGTTCCAAGGCCTTGGTTTCTCAGACCCCAATTCACTCATGCTCCTTAGCCACTTCCTTGATTAGCCTAAAACCTTTTTGAGGATAGTGACTGCTTGCCAGGGGACCTCAAACCAACACTTGTATGT
Organism: Stellera chamaejasme; assembly: GCA_024586325.1. Taxonomy (NCBI): domain Eukaryota; kingdom Viridiplantae; phylum Streptophyta; class Magnoliopsida; order Malvales; family Thymelaeaceae; genus Stellera; species Stellera chamaejasme. The sequence continues at coordinate 30,406,679 of CM044986.1, forward strand.
AGAGAAGAATGATCAAAGCATTCTCACAACCTCATTGGAGCTGTACTCCCTGAAAGTAGAGGAAAAGCAAACTGTGAATGACTTGAACATTTTAGAAACTTTTCCATGATGGTACATTAGGACTACTTTAGATTGAGATAGTCATAAGAGAACACTATTCCATAATAGCTTAGCACAGCACATGCCTCAGAAATGCACCTATAGTATACCTCCACCATCAAGCCTCTCATTCTATTATCAACTGGAAATCAACAAAATGCTAGTAGCTATAGACCCAGTCACCCAGAACAGGTTATGTTGGACTGATTATTGCCATGGCAGACAATATGACAGAAACATGTAAGATATACTACATCAACACTCACCAAGACAGATGTTGTGAAACTGTGACTCTCCAGTGTCCCAGGTGGGTTCAGGCACAAGCTGGAATGGCTTTATAAACTGTTGAGGTGTACTGTTGAAAGGAGATGGTGGTCTTGGGTTTTGGTCCTGAGAATGAGAAACACACAATTTTTTTAGACCCTTGATCCTATAAGCTTAGGTGCCCTAGTAAAACAGGACGGCCACACTTCTCAATGAATCTTTCGTTTCCTTTATTCTCAATTGAAAATGTAAAGACAAAGTTATATGATAATCAAAGAAAGCACAATACTTTTGCTTTGATGTCTTGCTGTTGCATGATCTTGATGCCTAACTTATTGAAGACTATACCTTGCCTGAGGCAGCAAACTTAAAGAAATCAAAAAGCATGGACCTTCCTGTCTCTGAACCATGAGCTACCCTAGTTGCTGCTTTTAAAAGCTGTCCACTTTTTAATTTCCAATTAATCAAAAAAGAAGGGGAAAAAACGCATGAATCCTTATCACTGAGGCAATAATCACTAGACAAGATTTGCCAACTGCTTCAACACTAAAAGTTGATTAACTAGCATCATGGTTCTTAGACAAAATCCAGTGACAGAATTATTAGTGTTACTAGTAAATATCTAAAGACTAAAACTTTCACATGGCAGATTATTATAGCAATGCATGATAATACACGAGTAAAGTAAGTGGCGGAAAATCAGGATTAATGAAGTTAGCTCAGGGATAAACGTCCCTGTAAGTATGATTAATACTCAAAACCGTTTTCATTATGCAACATGACCACCAAGAGAAATGATGGTGAGATCTCTCTTAATCTTTCAATAAATAAAATAAACATAGAGAAGGAGAAAAGCTGAGTTAGATAAGCTGATATAGTATGTGGGATGAGATGAAAAGAATGGTTTGGTGGCTATCAATTAGCATGTGTGGAAAGCTCTCACATATTAACAAGTGATTAAGAACCTAGAACAACAGAAGTCTACTGCATTTTCATATATAGATTTTTCTTGCCCAAATGAAAAAAGGAGGAGAGATAATAAGTCCTTATTAAAAGGTGCGACGCAAATTATGTTGGGGCACCTTACAGCTATGCTGTACCAAAAACGCCATGATTCAAGAGGAGAAAGAAAGGAAAATGAAAATGGGTTTTGTGGCAGGGAGGCAAAGGACTGAGATAAACAGGTATGATGTAGACTGAAATTATCCTCAAAACTATTTCATTCCTCAACATTTCTATATTAGAGGGTTTCAAACTTAGAAATTGGGGGATGAGTTTTTCACCTAATAACTAAGGGTTTGAGAGGTGAGTGAGAAAAGTGAGTAATGGAGACCCAAGTTTGAGGGACCGGTGAAATTGAAGGTGGCTGGGGTGTGAATTCGGCGCATGATTTGTTTAGATACTTGATTGATCAACATAAAATGGTGATCAACATGATGAGTTGTTTAGATCGACATCACTACCTTGTTAGATCGACATACATACTTGATTGATCAGCATTTGATGGTGATCAGCATGATGAGTTGTTTAGATCAACATTACTATCTTGTTAGATCGGCATACTTTGTTAGATCGACATCATACTTGATTGATCGCGTAAAATGGTGATCGGCGTGATGAAGTTGTTTAGATCGACATCACTATCTTGTTAGATCGACATGACTACCTAGTTAGATCGACATCACTACCTAGTTAGATAAGCATAAAATGGAAGCGTGTCAATTATATTGTGCACATTATTTTTGCGCACATCTGTGTGCCGCGCATAACTTTGTGCAAAACCATGGGCGGACTATCGTGCGCAGCGCACAATTTCAGGTGAATAACGAGAGGCTACTCACGTGAATAACTAAATTCACTTTGGTCTTATTCGCTTGAGGTTCGCGTAGAAAAAGGTGAATCACGCGGTACTACTCACATGAAGAAGGAGGAGCGGAAAAGTCAATTGTTCACTTGAAAACCTTAAGTTTGAAACCCCCATTATTATGTTGTCCAATAAAATTTGATGGAGGCTTCTTTAAAGGGAAATTCTCTCTACTTTATTAATTTTTATTATTCATACTTAATCAATAGTGTGCAACTCCAGATATGGTTCCATTATTAGTTTTGCATAATCTGTAACATTTGAAAAATATTTTACCCTTAACCTTCAACACTTCACTTTACCTTCCTCTTAGCAGGCCCCACGGCCTACAACCTAACTAAACCAATGTCTGTGTGTGTGTGTGTGTGTCTGTTAAAAATTTAAAAATGGGTCAGATTTTGGATTAATCTGAAAACAATAAACCTTCTGTGCAGGATATGAAGCCCCAGGGAATGCAGATTAAAGTCACTTCCAAGAAAAGAGACCAAAAGCTTTGCTTGTTTGCTTCCCATTAACATATAAGACAATTGCTGAAAGAGAAGCAGACCACCCTTGACAAGAAATCACTATCCATAAAGCAGATCTGTATTTGGTTTGGAGGGAAGAAAAAGCCAAAGGAAGGAGAGGACCACACACATGACACGTCATCACTTTTACTTTGATTTTTCTTAGTTGCATCCATCATCCATTTCGATTTCCTATTTGCATTTTATTAATTTATAATGAATATGCTCACGTAATATTATTACTAGATATCTATACTTCCCAAAGTCCAAAAGTATTTTCAAAATAATATTCCTCCGTCCCCTAAAATTATCTAAGATTATTATGTTTGATTTTGATATTTCAAACTTAAAATTTTATTAAGATAAATAAGAAAAAAATTCAAAAAAAAAAAATCTTGAAAATTTATATTTCAAAGTGTGAGAAATATATGAATCGTTTAACTTTACATGTTTTTTAATTTATAAAAATAAATCGTAGATTAATTATTGTGAAAACATCAAAAAAATTGCAATTTTTATGGGACAGAATGAGTAATATTAAACGACTGCATCTTTTTATAATTTATAGTAGTTTTTCTCTTTTTAAGATGTTGAAAAAATTATACTCCTGTTAGATTGATCTAAAATGTTTTTTTAAGGTAATTAGTTTTACATACAATATTATTCAATAGACTATTATCCCTCCGTTCCACTATAAAACTAAGAAAACTTATTTGTTGTTCGCCCGTGGTTAGCCTTTTTTATTTTGTAATGGGCAGGTGGCCTTCAGGCATTGTGGGTAGGCTTCCTTGTTTTTGTTTTCTTGGTTTTGAATGATTTTGTTGGGCTTTCTCTCTTGTAAGTTGTATTGTTTCCGGGCTTTATCCTAGCCTCGGGGGTTTTCTTACCGCTGTCTTTTCCCTAAGTTGTAATTTTAGGAACCTAGCAATTAGGAAATATAAAAAGTGGCTTTTTGCAAAAATAAATGCGGGATAAGTACAAAAATTAAAATGATGAATAAATATTACAGAAATTAAAAAAATAGGATATCGTAGCAAAAATCATATTATACATCCTAACTTTTGGCCATTTTTAATGAGAAGTAACTAGAATTTTTAGACATCAGCGCTTCGGCCGATACCATTTTGTCATCTCTACTAATTAGGTGACTGAGGTAAGAAAAGTAATACTGAACCTAACTATTTTCATGTTAAATGATCAGGGGTTTATATGATACCTTTAAAAAAGTTAAATGGCTCTTTACTTTATTAAGAGGATTGGAGGCTGGGTATTCTAAAGATTTTAACAAAGTAGTAAGGTTATAACAAAGTTGTACACAAAAATAACAAAGTAAAGGATCATAAAATAGTTAATCTGAAAGCAAATGAAAAAAATAAAAAAAAAATAAAAACAAAGGTGAAAAATGACGTGATGCTACTATTTACTTACGGTAGCAAATCGTCGACAACTGTATGAGACATAATAATTAGTCATTCGATTAAATTTTATTTCAATTAGGCGACCAACATTAAATAAAAAGATTCAAAGTATACGAGTAAATGTAAGAAACATAAAGTTTACGGGGATATTTGTAACAAATTGAAAACAAAGTCGACAACTGTATGAGACATAATAATTAGTCATTCGATTAAATTTTATTTCAATTAGGCGACCAACATTAAATAAAAAGATTCAAAGTATACGAGTAAATGTAAGAAACATAAAGTTTACGGGGATATTTGTAACAAATTGAAAACAAAGTGCATGGATGAAGTTATTAGACCCAACTAAAAACAGAAGCAAATAAAAAAAGATACTCCTACTTAGTAGTAGAAACGACAAAAGCAAGTTGGGTGTTTTTTAAATCATCACAAAACATGGAGGAGGAGTTGAGGAATTGTCCCAAACACCCATGTGAGCACTAAATAACCCACCCTTATAAAAAACGGTGCCGTTTAAAATCACAAAAGACACAAAAGAAATTATTCATCTACTGTTCATATTTCGGTGACAAATGTTATAGTTGGAAATTGGAACCTTTTAATATCACTTTTACCATATCATCATCATCAATGACATCATCAATTTTCATTTTTTAAGTTACTTTTATTTAATTGAAGGATGTAATTGATTATGAAGAATACATGATTACTCTTAAGTTGAAGTAAAAACGAGACAATTTAATTTTTCAAAAAGAAGTTTACAATTTTACTTTATTGTCCATAATTCTTCAACAGTAATTAACCTCCATGGCCAGCTAATGCCCATGACACAAGTATAACTGATGGCCGCTAGACTCAATCATCCTAAAAGGCATAGTAAAAGGCCCAGTCAAAAGCTCAGTATAAGTGCCCCATTAAAAACCCAAATGATAATATAACTAAAGCCTAAATGGAACAGTTACATCTCTGGACCTAACAAGAACTTACCCGGACAGAACACGGGATAATCCCGAAGAAACATACCCAGAGATACGAAACACTTGTCTAATAACGCTATATTGAAATATTACGACTTTGCCACCATTGATACTGACTATATAAGACATTTATGGCATAAGTCAAAAGGATCGATTTTTTTAGTCACTTCGTTGACAAGAGCAAGAACAAGAACATGAACACAACTAACTCAACCTCCCTCTCCTCGAATTCCGAGAAACGCATAACGCAGAAATCCCAATGACATCCAGCAACATTAACACGCGTCAACTACGCAGACACGTGGCGGCTGTCAAAACAGATCCGCCACCAATAACAATTGTAACTATTGGAATAATGTCTCTTCTTGTAATTATGGAGGGTTAATGGCTATGTTAATGAGTGAGTTTATTACTAAATTAAAAGATTTTTTATGCTAGTGAATTTCAAGAATTATTTTTATGTATAAATACTATGAGTGAAGGTTAATAAATAAGATGTGCAAATTCCTAAAATGATGTTTCTTTCTCTTTTCTATTCATATGTTCTTTTTTTTCTCCTCATAAAAACACCAACAATAACAACAATTGAAATGGCGTACAAACAGAAATATTGTTAGTAATACTCTGTTTAGATTAAAGAAGTGATTATTTTGCAACAACTTTCCTTGGTTTTAGGTAGTCACTTCTAAAACAACGTATTATATCGACGATCAATATATGGCCAAGACGACGGTTGAAAAAACAACAAAATCGAGAAAAGCGCTAGCCTAAAAGAGTTCGCAAGTCACTTCATCATAATGCAGAGTATAAAAGTGAACAATTGAGGTTGCGTTCTTTCAATAATAAAAAATAAACAAAAAAACTAACAATTCAAATTTTTCATCAAACACATAATCTTCTTCTCTCACAAAGTTCCCTAAATTTTTAAATGGTAGCTACTTTTTTTTGACACTTTTTGTGGAAAGAACACAACCTCAAAACACATCATAATGCCTGCGACAGGACAGATGTATTAAGCTCTGGCCTTTCCATAGGACTTGGCCTTCTCATCGGCGGTCTGGAATCGTCCATGACCATTTTTGGCTGATGAATCAATAAACTTGAGCTTGATATCCTCCAAAGCAACCCTAGAAGTTTGGTTCAACAAAGACCGCCTTAATGTCACAACTCGCTTCTTTGTTCCGACACAGCAACCCTTGATCAACAAGTAATCTGCTTTAACTATGCCATAGTGGGGGAACCCACCCATGGGAGTAATACCCTTTTCAGTCCTGCAAATATCATCGCAATCACAACATCAGCTTCAAGAATAGCAGATGAATACCCCAACAAAAGCAAGTCAATAAGATGCATTCACCACTGACCTATCATAATCTGTCATAGCTGTGTGTGATTCAGTACCAGCCTTTCCAAGCTTGTAAATCTTCTTATTTAACTCGGTGCGGTGGTGATAACCATTCTGTCCGGCCCTGGCCACAGTGAAAGAAACCCTAGCTGGATGCCAAGCACCAATACAGGCTACCTTCCGAAGACCTCGATGTGTTTTCCGGGGCAAGCGAGTCACACCCCATCGACTTACAACACCCTCGTTACCCTTCCCTTTGGTAACACCAATGATGTCAATCATCTCATCTTTCTGGAACACAGCATCAACTGGGATCTGCTTCTCAAAGAAGCTATAAGCAAAGTCAACTTTCTTGGACACATCACCACCATTGACCTGGATCTCCATCAAGTGAGCCTTCTTTTGCTTCAGGCCCTTGATGCTCCTTATCTACAAAACCAAAAACACCTCACATTAAAAAGACACGTCAGAAGGTTGAATAAGTACTATAATTGAGTGAGTCCTAATTGCTGTTACATACAACAGAAAAATTTACAGCATAACTATTGGATATTACATAAGCTCTCAAACAAGAAGCCATGAAAAATAATACTGCCTCCGTCCCCAATTAATGTATACATTTGACTTTCATATTTCAAAGTTCAGAGTTTGACTCAAATATTTACTAAAATAAACAGTGAAAAAGAATTCATAAAAAAATATATTTAGAAAATTTATGTTTCAAATTATGGTATGAATAAGTATTATTGAACTTAAAATGCCTAAACACCCATGAAAAAAAATGATAGATTAAATACTGTGAAACAGTAAAAACAAATGTATTTATTTTTTGAGGAGAGGGAGTACTATATAGAGATACCTGGGTGTGTGCCAAAACACGGATGACAGAGCAGTACTTCTTCATTTTCTCAAGTTGCATATGGATACTTTTTTGTCCATCTTCCGACTCAAACTTCTTAGAATATTTCGTGAATGCCTTTTTCTTCGACTTGGACCAATTCTTATAGAACCTCCTCCTCACCTCCTCATTAAGATGCTGAGCCCAAACAGTGCCCAAAGAGCGTAGGCCACGGGGTGTTCTCACATATCCAACAACTCCAATAACAACCATAGGCGGGGTTTCAACAATAGTCACTGGCTCACATGTTTCCTTCTTGTGTAACTCTATAGAAGGGCATCACATAAATTAACCACACATGTAGAGTAACTATATATATATACATATACATATATATATATGTATATAAAATCCAACAATAAAATAAGCACATCATAAAAGGCTTGTAAACAGATAAAAATAAATCTGGGAACAATGGATAAAAGTCACGCAACAAGTGACATATTTCTTCGCAACCTGATGCTTGTTTCATTGTAATAGAAAAACAAAGAAATCAGAACTTATGAAAGAAAATAGCAACAAGCATGAGTCCCATACTTGATCCAGGTTTCTCAACATCTCTGACAATATGAGTCATCCCAGCTTTGTATCCCAAGAAGGCAGTGAATTTACAAGGACTCGTTGGATCATCACTCGGGAAAGCTTTCACTGCGATTAATAAGAAAGCAATAATCAGCACCCATATTTCTATATAAGCCACTTACAATGCACAAAAGATCACTTGTAGAATCAATACCTAGTCATATACAAGAAAAAAATGAAATACCTACTGTTACAAAACATATATTGACTAGCTTATTTTACAAAACATTGAAGAACGGCCCATTCAAATTTATCTTCGGTTAAAATCCAGAGCCAATTGCTAGTTGAATTAGCAAAAAGCTGCTTTATCATCCAGATAATCTTACAAAAAATTGAAGGGAAACCACCTATCCAGTTTTAAGCAATATTTACATGAGCCATATAAGTTAAAAACTTGGAAGCGGAAAATAAAGACGATAGAAAGAAAGAAGGCAGATAAGCCACATTGAAGACCGAAAGCAACATGGTCAAGTCCCTTGAAGGAATAACAGACACAATCTGGAAGAACTGAATTCAAATGATAAAGAGTGCGGCGTGGCCACTAAGACAGTAAGCTAATTCAAACAAATTCATAAACAAAAAAAGCGTAACATGAAGCAAAAACCTTTTCCTCTGTGGCGGGAAGCTCTTTTACGGGGAAGAAACCCCAGAGAGCCGTGCCTCGGATGCTCAAACTTGCGGTGAGACATCTTTTCTATTAAATCCTCTGCAAAAGCTACCAACCTCAATTACAATATTAAAACAAATTGCAAATTGAACAAAGCAAATAACTCAAAATTAAAACTCACAATAGCTCAAAATTCCAATAAGAATCATAAAAAAATAAAAACAAAACAAAACAGAAACAGACGTTATTTACTTTAAATTTTTTTTTTAAAAAAAACACACACACACACAGCAGAATGTAATTCATAAAGTTTGCAGAATATTTTATCCAGCGACGGCGAAGAAATGGCTCCCAAACCAAAGGCCTATGGCACGAACAATGTCGACGCCAATTCTCAGGTTCCTCAGTAGTATTCCTTCCCAAAACCCCCCAGAAAAACTGAAGGGCTTATGGCAAAGAGGACCTTCCGAGACTCCAGCCTTGATTATTTACAATTATTCAATCAGGGGAAGAAAATCATTCTTCAACACGCCGCCGGAAATTACAGGTTAAAACTCAATTTCATTTCAGGAAAAGCAGTCGATGAATAACGGGGGAAACAGAGTAGGAGGATTCCGCCGGCGAAAAAGCTGCCACCGAAGATGAACAAGAACGATAATACCTGTAGATCAGATCTACAGACTGATGAAGCTCGAGCGGCCGGTAACAACAATGCCTAGTACGTTCATGCTGCGAGCGAAGTGAGGATTATAAATTCATTTTCAGCGGCTAACATCCATCCGGTTCCGTGATGTTTTCTGGGTCGTCAGATCAGATCATAACATTACATTAGGGTATGTAATTGTGGGCCTCGGGCTGGTCTTGAATTGTGGGCCGATCCATGAAAACGAAAATGTTTATTTCAGGCCCAATTACGTTTTTAGTTTGATTCAGGAAGGCCCATTTTCTCTTGTTAGGCACTTCCCATATAACGGCCTCGGCCCATCTAACCACAATTCATGGGCCATGATATTCCAATTGGAGTGTTCTATTTTGTGGGACCTCCTCAGCCTTTTGCCTCATCTTCTAGCAGACATGCAAGGTGTTTCTTTCCTGTGTTGTTAGTTTCTTTTTTTTTCTTCCTTACTGTACCCCCCCCCCCCCAATTTTTTTTTCCAGTCATTGCCTTAGATTTCCTTGCACTTGTTTATGCCGTTGAAACAACTGGCTTAAAATACATGTAAATAGAATTATAGTAATTAAATGCTTAAAATTTAAAATTTAAATTAGACGAATGTAATCATCTTTTTAAAGTGATCTGCTAGTTCATTCTAAAATCTGGTTGTAGGAAATAATTTGAATGGAATTGATGGTGTGTTTCTACACCAATATTTCATCAAAATTCCATCAAATCAATCATTTCGACATTTCCCTCTCTAATTCACCCTCTCACAAACTTAAGATCAATTTCAAATTGTTTACCAAATTCCTCAAACTTTACCTCCACAAAACACACCTCATTAAAGAATGGTGTGTGGTGTTTGTGAGTGAAAAAGTTGGAGGGAAATGTAGAATTCAAATAAACTTAAGGGTATTTTCGGTAATAACTTTTTCAAAGTAGTTTTTGTGTTTTTGAAAAACTATCTATCAACAACTTCTAGTGTTTAGTTATAGTTGTTTAATTTTGACTATTAAAAAATAATATAAAATATTATAATTACTTAAAATAGTTATTTCCAAAATGGTGTATAATATAAAATGTTACAATTACTTGAAATAGTTATTTCCAAAATGGTGTATAAGTTGGTGGAGAGTAGTGTGAGTTTAACTTCACCGGCCCAAAAGAATATATTATTATTACTATAGCAATGAGAGCAGTGTGTGTAGGAGGTAGTTTAGGGACGATGATGATGGGTTTGAAGACAATAATAATAAGTGGAGAAAGGGGCAGAAAGATGAGTTGGATTTCCACCAATGCCATGCCAGAAATTGAAGATAAAATTAAAGATGCATGGCAGCACCCTGCATAATATACTATAGTATATACATGGAGAGGGAGAGCGTTGGCAAGCTCAGCTGTTGATATGATGTCAAAATCCAGACATTTTTTTTGAATGAATGGCAATTATTAACAATGGACGCACACCTATAGCGCCCATCATCGTCCCTTCTTCTAACGATTTTAATTTCAACAATAATTAATATATATATCGCAGCAAACTAGACATTGCAGCAAACACCGCCGAAAAATGCGGGATCTCACGTAGAAGCCATGTCCTCGAGAAATCCATGTCGATCTCTGATGAGTGCGTTTTATTGATTCATAATTCATCTTTAAACTATAATTTTTATGATAATTATTACTAGTTTTTAGTATTACCGTAAGTGTTTTTGTAGGTTTCACATGTTCAAGGAAAAATTAGTGAAAAGAGTTCAAAATAAACTAAATTGCATGAAAAAGTGAAAAAAGGGACCCAATTGCACCTTATGGGGATGTTGGAAAGGCATCAGACAAGTGAGCGACCGATGTGCGATCAAGCAAGAACGGTCAGCGGTCGCTCAGTGTGAAGAGGGTTTCTTCGTATCAGCAGGGTGTTGAGCGACCAATGCGCGGCCAAAAAGTTAGTGAGCGACCGCTCATAGTGCCTTTGTGAGCGATCACTCACTGTTGTTTTAAAAGACACTTCAGCTTCATTTTTGGTGACGGGAAAGTTGGAGATGGCGCGAGATTTCCGCTTTTCCTCTCATTTCAGACTCAATAATTTTGATTATTTTGGGGTATGTATGCTTATTTTTTAGAAGATTTTACTATCCTACAACTCCCCTCTCTCTCTAGTTCTAGTTGTTGTTCCTCTCTCATTCTCTCCATCATGTTGCTACGAATTTAAGAGCTTTGTGAATGATTTGAAGATTATCTTGCATCAATCAAGCGTTTCTTCTACTCATTTTCCATCAATTGTTATTGCTCTTCATTTTATTTAATCTTTTCTGTTATATTGTGATTGAAGAGTAGTTCCTCATCTCCTAGGGTTGGTTAATTGTTGTAGTATTATTGAGTGGTTCATGGTTGCTTGAATATGTATGTGTTTGAATTTATAGGAAATTCTTGAGTTTCAAAAAGTGTAGAAGGAGTATAAGAGCTCTCTAATTTTCTACACCTACCAAGTGTTCGATGAAATGCTTGAGAGAGATTTTGTTGAACTTGACATAGGGAATTACCCTAGATACCTTGGGATTAACTTGAGAAAGAAACTTTTCTTGGTTCAACATTATCAGAATAGTCCTAGTGTAGTAATTAGGACTTGAAGTTTATCCAACTCCTTGAATTCTTGCTATACATATTCATCAACTCATCTAATAATCTCAACATTAACCAACTCATGAGAGACTTTATTTATTGAATTTGATCCTTCATTTGCAATACATTGCATCTAGCTATAACTTGCATTTGTGTTGTAGTTTAAAGTAAATTAGACTAGTTGTAAAATAGTGTTCCAAATTCCTCACATAATTCATTCGTATCATTTGTCTCCTTAAATAAAAAATCCAAAAATAGAGCAAAAACTATACTTCCATAAACTTCACTACAATCTCTTGGGTTCGACCTCACTCACCATACTACAACTGCACACCTTGGACTTATGGTTGAATGCATTTTATTATTTGATATTGTGCTTAATTTATACACATATATAAAATTCCCATCAATCTCATACTTTCCTACCCCACAAGAACGTGTCGTCACCTTCCTTCATCTATTCCCTTCCTTCATCATGAAAAAAGTGGATCGGAAAAAAAAATCACGGCGGCCAGCCGGCCATCGCGCATTACTGCAATAGGCGAATTTGATGTACCCTGACGACATTACGATGCACCGCCACGGGATAATGATGCACCTCCATAATAGAATGATGCATCCTAGAATTTTATAAGATTTCTCGTCCCTTCAATATGATGCACCACTATTGTATTATAGACGGTGCACCATTATGATAAAAACTAACAAGACAAGCATACACAATGTAAGTCATTATGATGCACTTTTCGAAATACCTGATGCACCATCGGCACAAAATGATGCACCATTCATTATGGTGCACCACTTCAAGATAATTTAAGCCTTAACACTATAATGCGACTATATGTAATTATGTTGCTTCATTACAATGAAGATGATGCACCATTAAGATGTAAGCCAAGTAGTCCACATTATTACGAAGATGTAGACAATTATGATGCGCTAATGAGACAATATGATGCACCTGAGAAACAGTATGATGCACCATTATGATTTAAACCAAATGATACACATTATTATGAACAAAGATGTAGATAATTATGATGTGTCCAGGAGATAGTATGATGCACTGTTACAATGAAGATGATGCACCATTATGATATAACCCAAGTAGTCACACCACTACTAGCAAATAACAAATATGATGCGCCCACAAGATAGTATGATGCACCTGAGAAACAGTATGACGCATTGTTATAACAAAGATGGTGAACCATTATGATTTAAACAAAGTAGACCACATTATTACTAGCAGATATAATGCGATCATGACACAGTATGATGCACATTTACAATGAAGATGATGCACATTATGATTTAAACCAAGTATTCTAGATTATTACTAGCAAATATGATGCATCCATGAGACAATATGATGCACCATTATGAAGCAGGAAAATTGTAACTTCATACTTTGTATGTAGTTTATGGTTACATCATTTTAATGAACTGATGCTCATAATGAGTTGATGGTGCATCATTAAGGTAAGAATGCACATCGCAATTATGTTGGTGCCCAGTCTCCTTTGTCCCTCATTATCATCTCCAGCTCTAGCTTCTTAGCCACATGCTTCAGCTCCTCTAGTGCCTTTTCTTTCTTCTATGTTTCAGCCCCCGTCTCCGCCTCCGCCATACTTAACAGATCCAAAAAGCTTCTCTGACTTGGATCCAAAAAGTTTCTTCTTTGGCCTCGCGTTGAAGATGAGAGATTGGCGACAAGGAAGGACGGGTCGGCGACGATGAAAGTTCTGGTGAAGGACGGTGGTTGGTGGCGGAATCTTAGGTGGTTGCGGGCTCCTATTGGTGAAGCGCGATGACGAGCTTACATGTCAGCGGCATCGGTGGATATAGGACCCGAATTCGGCGAACACAATAACACGGACGAAGCTGCTATCAGATGATGTAATCATCATTAATTCAGGTGGTTTTGTGTAATAAATATGTTAATTGGATAAGGTGCAGACCTTAGCACACTTTAAGAGGAGCTCACTCTATCCCAAACCTTTGGGATCAGTGGTGCGAGGTATACCATAAAAATATATAGGATGGTGATGAATATTCTATAAAACTTTATATACTATACTTGTATTAACCGAAAGTTGTACGTTTTTTTAAGGCTAATGATATAGAGTGCGTCGAAGAGTCAATTTTATTTACAAGCTGCTATTATTTTTTTTGAACAATAAGAAAGATATCATTAATAAAAAATAGGCGGGCGCCGTCCCCATGAGATAGGGGGGCAGACGCTACACCAGAGACATACAAAGAAATCTCCTACAAGGGTCCCATATCAAGGGACAAAAGGGCATAAAACCCACTCCGTCCAATTTGGAACCTTCCCCTTTGAATACCTACAGGACAGCCACAAATGGGAAAAAATCTGAACATCCGAGATAATCTTCAATAAGCACCAATTACCTCCTTCCATAACTACTAAGTTCCTAGCTTTCCACACCACCCAGGCAGCAGAACATATAATCACCTCCCAGCACCCTCTACAAGAAGCAGGCACCAGGTGTAAAATGTGATCAGAGGATAAATCTGTTACCTCAAGAAGACTGTGTAGGTCCACTCCACACCATCTGGCTATCGCCTTCCAGACATTCCAAACGACCGGGCAAGAGATGATTGCGTGATCCGGGTCTTCAGCTGCAAGATTGCACAGGGGGCACAAGGTAGAGGGAACTGAGATCCCTTTCATTGCCAACTGAAGCCGGCAAGGGAGAAAGTGCCTTCTAGCTCTCCAAAGAAACAGGTTCACCTTCTTTGGCAGCAAGTTGTTCCAGACAGTTGGGATATTGCTGAAATCAGCCCAGTAGCCATCCAAAGTAGCAGACAAAACCCGGGCAGAAAACACCCCGTCATTCGCCCATCTCCAGGCCCAGGAATCCGATTTGGAGATTGAGGGAGATACCGAAAGCAAACAGGAGACCAAGAGAACGAATTCGCCCTCCTGCCTACCCCGAGGATCATGACGCCACGACCACTGCCAAGAGGCCGAGGACCCATCCCACAAGATGTGATCTGAAACTGCCGCATGAGGATATAAGTCGAGGGCATAAAGCCTCTTAAACTTATCGCGCAAGGGGGTATCACCAACCCAAATGTCATGCCAGAACATGATGGACTGCCACAACCCAAAACCCGATGGAGCGAGGTATCGAAACACAGGCAGGCCTCCCACATCCAAGCCTGCCTGGATGATACCAGCCCAAGGCCCTCCACTACCTGACGCCTGCTGCACGTTAATACACCCATCCGCACCATGGATTGCTTTGATTATCCGGATCCAAAGCACATTCCCCTCAGTTTTGAATCTCCACAGCCATTTGCATAACATAGCTAGGTTCCGACTTTTGAGGCTCCCAAAACATAACCCACCTTCTTCAAATGAGCCAATCAGCCTTGAGCATTTTGCCCACACAATCTTTCGGGGAGAACTATTTGCCCCCCAGAAGAAATTAACCCGCCTCCTTTCCAGCTCTTTCAAGGTTGTTACCGGCGCTCTGAATAAAGAGAAGTAATACAAGGGGATGCTGTTTAACACTGCCTTTATCAGAGTGAGTCTCCCACCGATAGATAACCACCTTTCTTTCCACTTATTCAACCTCTTAGCCATCTTCTGCTCAACCTCCTTCCAAGAAGCTAATCTTTTCATACTGGCGCCAACCGGAAGCCCAAGGTACATAAACGGAATGGTACCTGCAGCACAGTGAAGCCTTTGGGCAAGGCGCCCAACTTCACTTGCCATGACACCCACACCATACAGCTGACTTTTCTGAACATTAACTTTCAAGCCCGACGCCTGCTCGAAGCACTTTAGCAACATCAAAAGGTTTGTCGCATTCCTAACAGACCATTCACCCAGGAAGAGCGTGTCATCGGCAAACTGCAAATGGGACACCACTTCACTACCCTCTCCGACCAAACAACCTTTAAAGTCGCCATTAGCCAAAGCTTCCATCATCATCACGTTCAAGGCTTCAGCTGCTAAAATGAAAAGGAACGGTGACAGGGGGTCACCTTGACGGACGCCACGCTCCATCGAGAACTCTTGGGTTGGGCTCCCGTTGACAAGAACAGAAATCCTGGCTGACGAAACACACCCCATGATCCATTTCCTCCATTTCAGCCCAAACCGCATCTGCTCCATAATTGAATCTAGGAAATTCCAATTAAGGCAGTCATAGGCCTTAGCAAAATCGGCCTTAACACTACGTGGGGAGGACAAAGTTTACTGCGGCCCTTCTGCGGTTTGGGCATGATAAGCCCATTTACGCGATGGCAGCGTGGTTCTTTGGCGCGGATGAGTTTCTGCGGCCTTAGCATGATAAGGCCGCGATAAATTTTTTTTTAGGGTTTCGGTTCTCTTTTTCATCCGCCTCCTTCACATTTTTCTTCATTCTTCCATCTTCATCTTCATTCTTCCATCTTCATTCTTCTTCTTCATTCTTCCATCTTCATCTTCCCTTCATCATCATCTTCATTCTTCTTCATCATCATCTTCATTCTTCTTCATCCTTCTTCTTCTTCTTCTTCTTCTTCTTCTTCTTCTTCTTCTTCTTCTTGAATTCTTCTTCTTCTTCTTCTTCTTCTTCTTCTTCTTCTTCTTCTTCTTGAATTCTTCTTGTTTCTTCTTCTTCTTCATCTTGAATTCTTCCTCTTCTTCTTCCTCTTCTACTTCTTCTTCTTCTTCGAATTCTTCGAATTCTTCTTCCTTTTCTTCTTCTTCTTCTTCTTCTTCTTCTTCTTCTTCTTCTTCTTCTTCTTCTTCTTCTTCTTCTTCTTCTTCTTCTTCTTCTGTTTCGTCTTCCTCTTCTTCATTTTCTGGGTTTCGGACGAATCCGGATGAACATTCATCCGGATTCGTCCATTTTTTTTTAATTATTCAAACAGGTTACTGCGGCCATGGCCGCAGTGAGGCCGCAGTACGTACCGCGGCCGACGCCGCAGTGAGTTCGAAACTGCGGGCATTTTAACTGCGGCGTTCACTGCGGCCATCGCCGCAGTTGGTACCACGGACCAAGCTGCGCAATGGGCGCGCATGAGGCCTGTCTTCTACGTTGTGTAAACAAGACCAATTTTCTATTAGCAGATCCTGCCCGATTAACGATTTCGTTAGCAATAAGAACTCCGTCCAGAATCTGTCTCCCACCCACAAACGCCGATTGGCACTCGGACACCAAATCCGGAATCACTCCCTTTAGCCTTTCCGCCAGAAGCTTGGCAAGAATCTTGTACTGCACCCCCACCAGGCTGATGGGACGGTAATCCGAAAGAGTGATAGGGTCGCGCACCTTCGGAATAAGAGTGATGAAGGTAGAGTTGCTCCCTTTGACTAATCTCCCTGACCTTTCAAACTCTTTAACAAAAGCAAACACCTCCTCTTTCACTGTATCCCAATGAGATTTTATAAAAGAGAAAGTAAACCCATCCGGCCCGGGGGCTTTTGACCCATCGCACATCCAAACTGCACTCTTAATTTCATCCTCCGAGAAAGGAGCTTCTAAAGCTAAGCATTGGGAGTCCGAGAGATTTTTGAACTTGTTGCTATGAAGAGTCGGCCTGTTGAGATCCGGTTCACAGAACTGATTCTTGAAGAATCTGAATACTTCCTCTTTGATACATTGCGGCTCCTCCACCCAAATCCCATTCACAAGAAGACCAGGGATGTTATTACGCTTCAATCTCCCTTTAATAATTCCATGGAAGAACGAGGTATTTTCGTCCCCATCGACCGCCCATCTGACTCTTGATTTCTGCTTTAAACTGAGAGAGAGAGCCTTTTCAGCATTAAAGTAATTCCTTCTGGCTGCCAAAAACGCCTCCTATCGGCTTCAACAAGCTGCTATTATACATATAAGAATTTGGGACTTCTTCCAACTCAGTATAGTCGAAGCTTCCTTAACAGTCAACTAAAACCACAAACGGTCAAGGGGTAACCGAAGGTTTCACTATACCTCTAGGGGGAGGTAATTGACAATTTTTAAAAATAGAGTGGGTAAAGTGAAATTTCCACTAAATCTCATAGAGATATTTGTAATTTTCCCTTTACTTATCTCATTTATTTATTTATTGATGGTAATTGTATATTCTTTATTCTTTCAATAAAACTTTATTATCGTTACAAAACAACTACTCCTATATCAGAAAAAGTTTAGCATTAAAATTATTGGATGAAATCGGCTCTAAACTAAATTCATGGAATCCAAAATCCAATTTGAAGGGGAAAAAACGTTACAATATTAATCCTCGTACGTAAGAGATTCTGATCGGGACTAACGTAATTAAGGTTGTGTTCTACAACAAATATTTGATAAAAAAGTGAAAATAATTTAAAATTGAGAGAAAAAATTGTGAGAATAAAAGTTTTTAGAAATTGTGCAAATTTGAATAGATATTGTTTTGTTGTTGTTTTTTGTTCGGAGGAACACAACCTAAGTGTGGAATTGGAATTGCATTATATGTTCCTAAAAAGCAGGAATGAGAAGATAAGACAAGATTTTGTGGATTATGAGGCTACATATACTCACTGTTAAATCATTAAGCTCCTCAAAGGATTCAGCAGAGACAAGAGAAAGAAAGTAAGACGAGTTCAGTGGACATGTCTTTTTAGGATCTTAATAAGATACGCCCAAATTAATTAATAATGATCATCGTTTTTTTTTTCTTTAATGATCATCGATTCACTACTTAAAAGAAAAGAACCCATGCATGATTAAGGGCTGAAAAACTATACTGTAACATTTTTTTCGATTTTTTTGACAAAATATTGTCAAATTTACTCAATTAGAAGAAAAATTATTTACTTGACTTTTTTACTTTGCTTTGTTTAAAAATTATTTGTTTACTTATTTATTACTCATGTTTGCTACGGCTTTTTTAATCTCAAATCTAACGTTTTTTAACTTTTATATATACTATTTACAAACTTTATTATATATTTCAAAGTTTATGATATTCGGTGTTCATATTTAATATATATATATATATAAATATACATATACATGTATATAATCAAATAATTTATGTGTAATGATCAATAAATATTTTTAACTTTTATATATACTATTTACAAACTTTATTATATATTTCAAAGTTTTAAATAAAAGAAAATTATTTTTTACCAGTTAAAGAAGTATAATATTTTTATTACTGTAATAAATGTAAATTTCTCAAAATGGGGAAGCAGGGCCGGTTAGGAGGGTAGTCTCGAGGGGCAGCCGCCTAGGGCCCAACATCTAAAGGGGCCCCAATTTGAAAATATATTATATACAGTAAAAAAAATAATTAATTTTGCGTTAATAACAACTTGACAAACGACATATCCAAGGGAAAAAGAGAGAATTAGCGTTTTTAATTCCTCTATGATCTCCATGGGCTTTCAACTCATTTTCTCTCAATCTCATTCTATTATTTTGTATCTTCTAAGTTTGTAGCCTAGTGGCTAAGCTCATGAGATATAAGGTGGAGGTCTTGTGTTCAAGTCTCTACCATCCTCAATCCCCTACATCCAATGTATCAAAAAAACTTCTTTCCATTTTCCAACTCAACTTATCATTAATTCAAATGAAAAATATCAATTTTCCCCAAAAACTTTAATAGTCACTCGCTAATTTTCACTTCACATTTCTCATGGTGATTCATATGATGATTTAAATAATTTATACTATGAATTAAAAGTGTTGCAAATGACTTTGCCAAATTAGTCAATGTTAGCCATTGAAATTTTTAAGCTAACAAAATCTAAAGATTGTTATCCGAATGTTTTCGTTGTTTATAATTTTTTTAACCGTGTTTGTAACTGATATCAGCTGAAAAAAAACTTTTCAAAGATAAAGTTTATAAAAACCTATTTGAGGTCACACTACGTCGTTGATACTTGTTTTATTGCGGCTATTATTGCGTAAATGGCCGCATTACAAAGATGTCGCAATAGAAGGCGAACTAATTGTCGCAATAACACCATATTGCGGCTTAAGGCGCAATAAGGCCGCGATACACTTAATTCATAAATAACTTTTAACACAATATTGCGGCTTAAGGCGCAATAAGGCCGCAATACACTTAATTTTAGTTGCTCCACTTCATCATTTTCATTATTTTCATCCGGATTCAAAACTCTCTCTCGCTCTCTCTACATATCTATCTCTTCATTTTTTTCTTCTTCCATTGCTCTCCTTTCCTCTTCTTTCTTGCAGAGAGAGATCAATTCAGAAGTTAAAAAGCATGAAGATTTAAGGTACTCCACTCTTTCTTTTCATTTCATCATCATGTTATTTCTATTCCTTCAATTTCCCAACATCTGGTACTTCCACTTATGATCTAGGTGGTGGATAACGGCAGTTGGAATAAAAATAATTTGGAATAAAAATATACATTTGGAAAATATACATTTGTTTCTTCATTTTGAAAAAAAAAATTGGGAAGCTATTGAATATCTGTAAATGGTGTATGAGTTCAATCCCGGGGGCAATCAGCTTACTTTACAAAACTAACTACATGCCCACACTACGTCGATGAAACAAGGATAATTGCGGCTACCCCGCAATCTGGCCGCACTATTTAGCGCGGTAAGGGCAGCGATAAAAGCCGCGCTATTTAAGCCTGCACTAGCAGGCTTATTGTGGCCCAATCCGCAATACGTAGTGCGGCTTATTGTGCATATGGCCGCAATAAGATGGTTTTAATTTAAAAAAAAACCGGATGAAGATGAATGTTCATCGATCCGAATTCATCCCAACCCAGAATTATTCATCGATCAAACCCAGAAATCACAAAGAAATCAAAACTCAGATTTAAAATATGAACAACACAAACTTTTATTTCTTCCAATTTCTTCAATTACTCGAACCAACAACTGAAAATATCACCAAATACAATTGAAATCAAACACTAAAATGGAAAAAGAAAAAAACCTAGATCTATTTTTCCTCAACTCTCAAACAATCTCAAATCTGGAAACCAACCCATCTTCCTCGTCTTCAAATTTTCTCGAATCAGCCTTGCCCCAAAACTTCCCCATAGTCTTCTGCTCACCCGTTTCCAAATCTGAACCACTCCATCTTCCTCTTTAACGTCGAAGCTCCGTCACAACACCACCACCTTCGTCGACCTCCGGTAGTTCCCGTTCACCTCTACCCTCCTATCGTGTTCTCAAAACAAGAACCCAGATGGTGAAGAAGGCTGAGTTAGTTTAGAGGGAGAGGGCTCAGAGAGAGTTTGATATTTTTTGGTTTGAATTGAATTGAGTGTGGCGGATGGAATTGAGGGGAAGAGTTAAAACTTTATCTTATTGCGTCCTTTATTGCGGCTATGGCCGCAATAAGGTTTTATTGCGTCTGTTAATTCGCATCTTATTGCGGTGTCATTTTATTGCGGCCATTTGCGCAATAACGGCCGCAATAAAAAGGGTCTCAACCACGTAGTGCCATGTGACGATCGAAACACATTATTAATTGCCAAAGTTGATATTCGATTGTTAGACCATGTCTGGTCTGCAGTACATATCAACAACAGTTTTTGCAATGTCTATCCAAGTTGTCCTAAAAAATAGTTAGTTATTTTAGAAAAATACGAATATTTTATGAATTTTATTATTTTAGGTATTACCATATTGATCTATATTCTTTGTTATGTTGATCAATCTTTTTAGAATGTTGATCTATCTTTTTTGCTATGCTGATTTTCTTGTTTACCATGTTGATCTATCTTATTACCATGTTGATCAATCTTTTTAGAACGTTGATCTATCTTCTTTGTCATGCTGATCTTTTTGTTTACAATGTTGATCTATCTTCTTTGTCATGTTGATAAATCTTTTTAGAACGTTGATCTATCTTCTTTGTCATGTTGATCTATTTTATTACCATGTTGATATATCTTCTTTGTCATGTTGATCTATTTTCTTTGTCATGCTGATCTTCTTGTTTACCATCTATCTTATTACCATATTGATCTATCTTCTTTGTCATGTTGATCAATCTTTTTAGAACGTTGATCTATCTTCTTTGTCATGTTGATCTTCTTATTAATTATCATGTTGATCTATCTTATTACCACATTGATCTATCTTCTTTGTTATGTTGATCAATCTTTTTAGAACGTTGATCTATCTTCTTTGTCATGTTGATCTTCTTGTTTACCATGTTGATCTATCTTCTCTGTCATGTTGATCAATCTTTTTAGAACGTTGATCTATCTTTTTTGTCATGTTGATCTTCTTGTTTACTATGTTGATCTATCTTATTACCATGTTGATCTATCTTCTCTGTCATGTTGATCAATCATTTTAGAACGTTGATCTATCTTTTTTGTCATGTTGATCTTCTTGTTTACCATGTTGATCTATCTTATTACCATGTTGATCTATCTTCTTTATCATGTTGATCAATCTTTT
This sequence comes from Stellera chamaejasme, assembly GCA_024586325.1. Classification (NCBI taxonomy): domain Eukaryota; kingdom Viridiplantae; phylum Streptophyta; class Magnoliopsida; order Malvales; family Thymelaeaceae; genus Stellera; species Stellera chamaejasme. Next base: position 30,428,918 of record CM044986.1, read on the forward strand.
TAGAACGTTGATCTATCTTCTTTGTCATGCTGATCTTCTTGTTTACCATGTTGATCTATCTTCTGTGTCATATTGATCAATCTTTTTAGAACATTGATCTATCTTCTTTGTCATGCTGATATTCTTGTTTACCATGTTGATCTATCTTCTTTGTCATGCCAAGCCTAGTACTAACTACTATGTCTTGTAAGGATATGACGTCTCCGAAACGTGATAGTGGCCACGGGTCAGGTCGTGGGACCGGGGGCCGTTCTACACCATCCTCATCTCCTACCCCGAATCCCGAATGTATCAAAATAAAACAAAATAATGAGAGGTGCGTGCGACCCACATCTGATTTTAGGGTGTTGCGATTACTCATTTATTGCACAAAAACAAAATGGGGCAAGGAAGGGCCAAGATGAAATTATACTGACCACATATACATAATATAAATAACTACCAGATTTGAAAAATGGCATAATTAATTAATTGTCATAAATAAAGGAGTTAAAGAAATGGAAAACGCATGACTAGCAACATATATTAATGTGCTCTATTGTAGTACAAAATCTTGAAGATGATGCATTGTTGCATGAAAGAAACGTGCATGCATTAGCACAACATAATTATGAATGACCTATATATGATTTTTTAGGCGGCCGGGATGGCCAATTAATTTGCCTATAATTAGTTGGCAAAAGATGGATAATTAACAATGAGAATTGAGGAGATGGAACATATTAACTATTCATGGTTCCAATAATTAAGCTAGCTATAAGCAGTTGGTAGCGCTTTGTAATTTGTTGTTTCATTGGAGAGGAGTACTGCAGGAGGAGGACTGGACCATATATATTGCAATTTGTAAATGGAGTGATGCTGATGCTTGCTGCTGTGATCTACGTAGAGCTGTACTTTAATGTAAATGCAGTAATGTTGCTTGCTTCCGTGCATGCATCAGATATGCTGACATGGATATGCATTTAATTGCTTCCTCATTGGACCGGGGCCGTTCTACACCATCCTCATCTCCTACCCCGAATCCCGAATGTATCAAAATAAAACAAAATAATGAGAGGTGCGTGCGACCCACATCTGATTTTAGGGTGTTGCGATTACTCATTTAGTGCACAAAAACAAAATGGGGCAAGGAAGGGCCAAGATGAAATTATACTGACCACATATACATAATATAAATAACTACCAGATTTGAAAAATGGCATAATTAATTAATTGTCATAAATAAAGGAGTTAAAGAAATGGAAAACGCATGACTAGCAACATATATTAATGTGCTCTATTGTAGTACAAAATCTTGAAGATGATGCATTGTTGCATGAAAGAAACGTGCATGCATTAGCACAACATAATTATGAATGACCTATATATGATTTTTTAGGCGGCCGGGATGGCCAATTAATTTGCCTATAATTAGTTGGCAAAAGATGGATAATTAACAATGAGAATTGAGGAGATGGAACATATTAACTATTCATGGTTCCAATAATTAAGCTAGCTATAAGCAGTTGGTAGCGCTTTGTAATTTGTTGTTTCATTGGAGAGGAGTACTGCAGGAGGAGGACTGGACCATATATATTGCAATTTGTAAATGGAGTGATGCTGATGCTTGCTGCTGTACTACGTAGAGCTGCCTGCCTGTAATGTTGCTTGCTTGCTTCCGTGCATGCATCAGATAAGCTGACATGGATATGCATTTAATTGCTTCCTCATTGGACCCCTGTCGCCTCACAATGCTCTCTCTCTCTCTCTCTCTCTCACACATACTGGCATAATATATCAAACAATTTCTTTTGTTTTATTTTAATTCATTTTTATCCTTGTAAATTAACACAAAAACTAAAAAGCTAAAAGTTTTTACTTGGGGCCGGGGGAGCAATTAAGCTCTGGTTCTTCATAATTAAATTCAAGTTATCAGCATGCCAGTAGGTGTAGGTAGGTAAAACGTGGTGCAGTTTACGTACCTTAATTGCCTGTGCATGCGTACGATCGAGTAGTCAGGAGTACAAGGGAAGGGAAGGTGGATGAATGGCATGGAGCTAGTGATGATGATGATGATGATGATGTTGGTATGACTATTAGTAAGTTTGATAGTTCGAGGACGTACGCACGCACGGTGAAAGGTGAGGAGCAGGCTGCTAGTAATTCATCATGCATGTCCACATCTATGGTCATCTGCATGCACAGAATTTAATTAAACTACTGCACACACACACACACATATCTCTGCACATGCATGCAAGTATCGCTGATCAGATGTATACATAGATGTGTATGCAATAATATACTCCTATATATGTTTGTGTCTCTAATCTGTCTCCAACTGATCATCATCTTCTCTCTGTCTTCTATATATTTTATCACAACCACACTAGCTAGCTAGCTTCTTCTACTAATGAGTACTGTCATTGCCTCAACTTATGTAACCATGCACGGTACTCATGAATTGTGATTTGGAGTCTTAATTAATTTCAAAGACCAAGCATGCATATATATATATATATATATATATATATATATATATATATATATATATATATATATATATATATATATATATATATATATATATATATATATATATATATATCACTACGTGGAGAGGAGGGCCCTCACTGCGGCACCGGCTGATAATCATTTTGGGCGGAGTTGAGGGTGAGGTTGGGATTTGGAGGAGAAGGCGGCCTCGAAGGATGCTCGTGACGTGGGATGATCCGAGGGGGGAAGGCTGGGATGATCCAGTGACCAAAGTCGATGGCACGTCGGAAAGTCGGACATGTCCCCACCTACGTAGCGCCAACCACATGTTGTTGATAGCCGCTTCCATGGAACGCGTCACCTCGTTCACTCAGGCTTCCACTCGAGCTTCAACCTCAGTATGCGCACGAGCACCTTGGTCCTCGAGAGTGGCGACCCTGCATCTCAGGTCACGGATCTCATCCATGTCCCTCCGATGCTGTTGGAATTCTTAGCGCACCAAGTCCTTTTGAGGTAATGTATGACTTGGATAACACCGATAATTTGTTGTACTTATCACCACAACCTTCATATAAAGGTTTTGACGCATCACGCAACAGTTGGAAAAACTGTTGTGCCCTTTCGTTTGGCACTTCAGGCGCTGCAACGCCCTCATCGTCATTATTCTGATCATCTTCAAAATTATTATAGTGCTCATGAAACCCAAAAGCATCACAAACCATTTCTTCATAAGCCGGCCGTTCTTGGCCACCCTCAGAAGAATTAAGTGCAGTACTCGTACTTGCAAGATGATGATGCTGACGTTAGTTCATCAAATCGATAACCTCGATAAACACATGGATTTATCTCAGGTCGTTCACCATGACAATCCCACACATGATAATTGGGTTTAAATCCGTCTAATAGTAAATGATTGCCAATTAAAATTCGATCATAATAGTATCTATTTTTACACTTTTTACCCGGGCATTTCACCACTTCTTCTCCATTTGATTTAGCAACAAAAAAAGCATAATCCAAGAATTCCTGAACCCCAGTCCAAAAATTTTCACTTATATAGCGAGTCTCATTCTTAAAGCGCCGATACATCCAATCACGTCATTCGCCCATTTATGGCCTTTCCTATGATCATTCATCAATAAAAATAATAACAAACATGACAATTAATTATATATTACAAAAAACAAACACAAAAGCTCTTAAATACTGCACACATTATTCATATATAAATATTTATATCATTTTTCCTAATCCAGGGTGCATAGGTCCTATCCTATTCATAAAAGTACTATTAGTAAAGAAACTTTTATGGTTGTGTATGTAAACTGTAATTACATAAATTTCAGCAGCATTTCGCCTTAGTTCCACAGTATACCATTTTTCTGGAACATAACTCCCATAACAGGTATAACATGGAACAAGACTAAGAAATGTAACCGAAATTTATGTAATCCGATCAGTTTTACATGCACAACCATAAAATTTCAATCCACTGATAGTAAACTTTTACAAACTGTCCAACTTGGACAATCCATGAAAACTCTGTACAATATATTATTTTATGTTATTCCAAAATTTTGAAATAAAGTGTAAAAAGGTATATTTTTACAAGTTTTCATAGACAAGAACTATGACTCAACTAATTTAATTAAATTACTTAAAAAGAAAATAAAATTACCTACAAATAAATTGAATTGAATGAAAAACAATGTAACCATAAATAAATAAATAAATAAATAAATAAATAAAATATTTATTACCTCAGTAATATACCTAAAGTTGATGGTACCGCAGCTTCTACTCAGATTTAGAAATGATTTTTTTTGTAATAGTTGAGAGAGGATAGGATATGAAAAAAAATTGCGAAGTGTTGGAAAAAAGTGGGGGAGTATATATAGAAGAACCTATCACGGCCTAATCTGCAGTATGCAGCCGCAGTAGGGATGGTGGTAGGTAGGGCACGTGACCCACGCGATCTAACTGTGGTTTAAGCTGCAGTAAATTTTACTGCCATCACCGAACTCCCGTTGACTGCATGGTTAAGGCCGCAGTGAACAGGAGTTCGGTAATTCGGTAGTGACAGTAAAATTTACTACGGCCTATATATACACGCATGCCAACATAATAGTATAATATAACACACAGTCCCGACCCTTCACACCGGAAGTTCTCGAAGTCAGCTCACTGGATCGAGACGCAGCAGCGGACGGGTGGTGTGTGCGCAAGGGTGTCGTTGAGAGAGGTAAAGAGAGCAGCCAGGGTGAAAGGGGAGAGGATGGCTAACGGCCTCGGGTGTTTGTCGACAGGCGTGAGTACTGCGGAGCAACAGGATTCGGATTCCTCATGGGGCATGAAGGTGGCTATTTCGTCCGACGCGCCAGAGGTGGATCAGGTAAGAACCGAGTCTGATTCTGTGTCTGTTTCTTCAGTGAATAGGAACCAGAATTTGGGTAGAGCAGTGGGTTTCATTTTTCGGAAGTCACAATGAGATGGGTTGTGTTGTGGGTGAGGAAGATTTGATTAAATGAAGATGGTAACTCTAAATGTCAGGGGGTTTGGGAGTGGAGATAAGCTGAGGGAGCTTAGAAAGCTTGTCTCTAAGGAGAAGGTGGATGTGTTAGCGGTCCAAGAGACGTTTCTTAGTCAGGAGGTTGGCGGCTCAATTACACAGTGTGGGCCTTGCGGTGAGTTGGGAGTCGCCTTGACAATTGGCGGAGGAAGGTCAGTGGGCTCTTTGTTCTTCTGGAACAAGGAGGTGTGGACAACTGAGGAGATTGTTTCAGGGGCCGGGTTTCTGGGTCTTGTTGGTAGGTGGAAGGATAAGCAGGAGAAATTCATGTTGCTTAATATTTATGGTCCGCAGTTGGCAAGCCAAAAGAGAGCTTTGTGGGCAGAGCTTGGCCAGCTAATCAGGGGTGGTGGTGAAGCAGTTTGTCTTATGGGGGATTTCAATGTTGTGAGAAGAGCGGAAGAGAGAAGAGGATGTCGTTTCAAACCTATCAGAGTGGCGGATTTCAACTCCTTCATTCGGGAGAATGAGCTCCAGCAGGTTAAGCAAGGGGGCAGACGCTTCACCTGGGTAAGCAGTGATGGGTCTAAAATGAGCAAGTTGGATCGGTTCTTGGTCAATAGGTCCTTCCTGGGAGTCTGGCCGGATTTGGCGGCGGTGGTCGGTGATAGAGTTTTCGCAGATCACTCTCCTGTTTTGCTGAAGGCGGGTTCCAGTGACTTTGGGCCTTCTCCATTTCGCTTCTTTGATCATTGGCTGGCTTCGGAGGGTTTCGGGGATTTGGTGAAATCGGTTTGGTCGGAACCTACGGCGGGCAGAGAGGCAGATTTTGTGTTGAAAGAGAAATTCAAAGCTCTGAAACGTTGCATAAAAGTTGGAGTAAGAGTTCAGCCTCAGGGTCAGTAGGGAGGGTGGAAGCGTTAAAAGGAGATTTTCTTTGTCTAGAAAGGAAAGCGGAGGAGCACCAGCTCAGTTCTGATGAGTGGAGATCTTGACAGAAGGCCAAAGTGGGTTTCTTCAAGGAGCAGAGGAATTTAACTAAAGACCTCAAGCAAAAAGGTAGATTGAAATGGGCGGTTGAAGGGGATGAGAACAGCAGATTTTTCCATTCAGTGGTGAAGCGGAGGAGATCCGGGAATACCATGCAGGGTTTGCTGATAAATGGCAGCTGGACTGAAGATCCTGTGGCAATCAAAGAAGCAGTTTTCAACTACTTCTCTGAGTATTTCAAGGAGCCAGTAAAAGAAAGGCCGTTGTTTATCAGCCAAAGGTTCCGAAAGCTTAGTGAAGATCAGATTTTGGGATTGGAGGCTCCTTTCTCGGAGGAGGAGATCAAGAGAGCGGTTTGGTTGTGCGGGGGTGGGAAAGCGCCTGGTCCGGATGGATTTAACTTTAACTTCATCAAAGCTAATTGGGAGGTGATTAAGAAAGAGGTGGTGGCAGCTGTTCTCAAGTTTGAGGCTTCCGGAAAGTTTGCGGCGGGTTGTAATGCTTCGTTTGTAGCCCTGATACCTAAAACAAGCGATCCTCTCCTCATTTTTGACTTCAGGCCCATCAGCCTCATTGGGTGCTTGTACAAAATTGTTGCTAAGTTGCTGGCGGAAAGGTTGAAATCAGTGATAGCAGATCTCGTTGGTGAAGCGCAGTCGGCTTTTATCCAAGGAAGACAAATCACGGATGGCATCCTTGTTGTTAATGAGGTAGTGGCGTGGGCGCAAAGAGTTAAGAGAAAGTTGCTTCTCCTAAAGGTAGACTTCGCGAAAGCCTACGATTGCATTAATTGGAAGTTTCTGGATTCCGTTCTTCAGCAGATGAACTTTGGGGTTAAGTGGAGGCGTTGGATAGCTGGGTGCCTGGAATCAGCGACTGTGTCTTTTCTTGTAAATGGGAGCCCTACTAAGGAATGTAAGATGGAAAGAGGCCTCCGCCAAGGAGACCCTCTTTCACCCTTTCTCTTTATCTTAGCCACAGAAGCCCTTAATTGTATGATGGAGGAGGCGGTATCCAGCAATGTCTTCCGCCCTATCCGGGTGGGAAGGGATGAAGTGGTGCTCTCCCACCTGCAGTTTGCGGATGACACGATATTCTGTGGAGAGTGGTCGGCTGCCAACGCACATTCCCTTATGGGATTGCTGCACTGTTTTGAGCTGGCGTCAGGTCTCAAAATCAATTTGGGGAAAAGCCGGGTGTTTGGAGTAGGAGTTGATTTAGAGGTGGTTTCCTCTCTTGCGTCGTCCCTTGGGTGCTCGGCGGACACTCTTCCGTTCTTTTATCTGGGTCTGCCAGTGGGTCTTAATATGAGTCGGATAAAGAACTGGGATCCGGTAGTTAACAAAGTGAAGAACAGATTGTCGAGCTGGAAGACGAGTTCCCTGTCGATTGGTGGTCGGTTAACGCTGATAAACTCAGTTCTGGGAAGTTTGCCCCTGTACCACTTGTCGGTGTTTCGTGCACCCCTCGGAGTTGTTAAGAAAATTGAGTCCATTCGTAATAATTTTTTCTGGGGGGCCACTGGGGAGGGGAAGAAAATGATTTGGGCTAGGATTGAAAGGTTGTATGGTGATAGTGAAGATGGGGGGTTGAGAGTGGGTAGTTTAAGGGCTAAAAATTTAGCTTTGCTAGCAAAGTGGAGGTGGAGGTGGCTGATGGAGGCTGATAGTTTATGGGTGAAGGTGGTGGCTAGCTGTAATGGGGGTGTGCCAGGGGTTCTGAAGTTTGGGGAGGAGTCGGTGGGGTGGAGTGTTTGGAAAGACATCAGTAAGGCTGCGGGGGAGGTTGAGAGTCTGGGTGGTAGTTTCTCGAACCTTTTAAAAAGAAAGACTGGGATGGGGAACGCTACGTTGTTTTGGGAGGATGAGTGGTTAGAGGGTGGGACTCTTAAGAATAGGTTCAATAGATTGTATGGTTTAGCGATGGATAAGGAGTGTCTTGTGATGGAGAAGGGTTGGTGGGATAATGGAGTGTGGAGCTGGAAGTGGAATTGGAGGAGGAGGTTGAGGGGAAGGGCGGAAGGGGACTTCCTGCGCTTGACTAACGTTTTGCAGGTGTTTCAACCAATTCAAGGAGTCAAAGACAGTTGGTCCTGGGAGCTGGCTTCAGATGGAGTCTTCACCGTTCGCCGCTTGGCCCAGCAGATTGGCGACCACCTGGCGGAGGGTCACGATATTCCGACGCGGTGGTGTAACTTAGTCCCCAGGAAGATCAACGTGTTCATCTGGAGAGCATCAAGAAGATACCTACCTGTTCGGGCGCAGCTGGTGCAACGTGGCATTGAGGTAGACTCAGTATCTTGTCCTCTTTGTTCGGATGCATCTGAAACTACGGATCATGTTCTTGTTCGGTGTCCGATTTCTTCGGTGGTGTGGCAAGCAGTGAGCTCTTGGTGCAGTTTGAGTCTCGTTGATTTCATGGATTTCATAGACATCCTGGAGGATGGGTTTTCCTCTCAAGTCCAGAGCAGAGTGGCTTCAGTGTGGCAAGCAATTGCATTTATTACGGCCTGGTCAATCTGGAAAGCTCGTAACGGGGTGGTTATGCAAAACATCCCGTGGCAAGCTTCCCGGATCTTTGCAGATATTCAGGTGTTATCCTATTTATGGATCATGGGTCGAAGTCAGAGGTTGAATCTTTCGTGGGCGGACTGGCTTCTAGCCCCAATCCTGAAGGCTGCAGAGAGAGTAGGCTAATGTTGGTTGTTGTTTGCGGTTTGCCCTCTGTTTTCCTTTTGTTCTTTTGTAGTTCTGGCAGCTGGCTGCTGGCTTAGGGGTGGTCTTGTTTCTTTGGCTTTTGGTCGCTTTGGTTTGTGTCTCTTTCGTTTTCTTGTCTTTGCCAGGTCCCTTCTCTCATGGTACCTCGCCAAAGCTTTTTCTTGTCGTATTCTCTTCTTTCAATGATATGCAGCGCCGTTCCAAAAAAAAAAAAAATTACCCCTCATCATGCATGCATGCATTCTCCAATTCTCATTACCTAGCGTAAAATTATATGCTTTCTCAGTCAACACACGGAAGTAAAAAACAACAACAAAGTCAGAAAGTACGTCTACCTTTATTTTCTAATTTTTACTTTACTGTACAACGTTTCTACTATTTGATTCTTTGAATTGTGTATATATACAAACAAATTTAGTGCTTTTCTGGCATATATGTAGGAATATTTACTGAATTAAAGCAGCTTTAATTCAGACAAACAAACACCCAAAAGATTAGGGCTAAGGAACCTAATTCTCTCTTTTCTTTCACTAGAGATGCTGCATGCATGTTAACGGTCAGTGCAGTCAACTATATACACACACACACACTACTCCTATATAATGCATGATTACTTGTCTATATCTCTTCTTATTTGTCTTTAGTGATGATGAGCGAGTAATTAATCTCAGTAATTACCACCAACATGGGCTCACTTCAAACAAAATTATCTTAATTTGGATGATGAGACATTTCTAAAGTTCCGCTAAGTACTCTTATGTTTGGTTTTTTTAAATACGGAGTAAGTACTATATATATACAACATGCATGTGTAGAACCACTGGTCTGGTCTTAATTACGTAGCACAAAAACTCTCAGATAATTAAGGGCAATATATTACAGAGGGCAGCGGCAGAAATTAAGACAGTGACCCTTCAAAGGATCACATACATCCATCAATACACGGCTAGATAGGGACTCCTCAAAAGGGAGCAACTTGCTCAAAGCTCCTTCAAATTAATATTTATCACAGAAGTGGAGCCAAATCTGATTAAGGTCCAAGCTTGCAATGAATGAAATTAATACTGATATCATGCACCCCCACAGAGAGAATCATCATGTCACAATATCGTTGCTTGCAACAACAGCACTGTTTCCCATGTATGGGAAGAGGGGTCATAGATCTTTCTTTTTTACAACAGAGAGAGAGAGAGAGAGAAGCTATTATTCATGCCATTTCTTGAATTAACATAAAACTTGATACATATATATGTACAACTTATACAAGAGCTAGCTCTCTTTTCCATGTGACAGTGGAGGGTCCTCTGAGTTTTTCATCCCTTTCTCTTTTTCTTTTTCTTTATCTCACTATCTAACTCACTCTCTTTTTTCTTTTCCAAGTGGAAGATGATCAAAAGCAAATATGTGTGTATGTATTTGTATGCTGCTTTTGCTTTTTCCAGCCCTCTCTTTAGGACTACTCCATATCTCCTTTAAGAACTCAAGAAAATGTGCAGACACACACACACTATATAGCAAATACTACTTACTTATATGAAAGAGCTAAGCTGCTTTAGTGTACTTGGTCCCAGTGGCTGCCTGTAGGGCAAGTAAGCAAGGAGAAGGAATAAAGTTGATCAAAGCAAAAGAAAAGCTAGCTTCCACTGGTTCCTTCTTCCCATGCAATCTAGCTATATGCACCATAATTATTTATAGATCATTCACCAAACATGGTAATGATTTATTAATAATCATCCTCTTTTACTTCTTACACAACTATCTCTTCTGTCCCAGCAGGCACATGTTCCCAACTTCAGGCAAACGTTTAAAATGAAAAACTAAAAATTGAACAATTAATTGTTGTAAATGCATGGCCACCATTTGGGAAATATATATAGCCAGACAGATTTTGGTCCAGGGCTGCTTAACTTATTGCATGCTTAATTTGGGTGTTTAGAGACTTGAGAGGTGGTCATAATGTGTATTTATATGAGAGGTGTCATTAAATGAGCAAGGGGGGGTAAATGAGTTGGGTATTTAATTCCTTTTAATTTCTCTAGCTTGAGAGTTGGTATTTTAGTCACTATTCCCATAATCATACACTGTTATAAATTCCACATGATCATGCACCTGATGTTACCATCCATGACTAGACAATACAGACCGTTACACTGTTATAAATCCTACATGGCACCCAGAGGATGAAATGTTAATTTGTACTACAATCTAAAAGCTGCTATCATGGAATGTATTTTTTGCATCCACAATGCATATGATATTAATTCATCATTGATAATCATTGGTAATTAGTGCATACACTGATCAGGAAGGTGAATTTTAGTGCACATGTCCAAATGCTTTCAAACTTCAAATTCCTATGCATAATGCATTTCTTCTTTTGTCATAGGCATAGCCGCATAGCACAGCTGCAATGCAAGGAAGGCCACAAACTCTGTATGTACATTTATCATATGATTCAGGAAAAGCACATTAATAATTTGTTAGCCATGGCATGCATCAAGTAGTGTCATAATTTCGCAAGATGGGATTGAAATTATAGTATATGGTTGTAATTGAATAAAAGGAAGAGGACAATCCTACCATTTTAAATGACTGAAAGTGCAATTTCATCATCTTTGATTAAAGCTAAAGGGCATTTTTGTCATCTAAATATTAATACAGCAGGAACATAGCATCATCACCTTTACCTTGCTTTGTTAAAGAGAAACCAAAATCATCAGAAAAATTCAATCTTGTTTCAATTTTTTGAGGAAAAGGGTAAAGAGAAGTGGGGAAGGGACAGACAGGGGTTGAGGTTCTCCTCCCCCTTCCTTGTATTTGAAGACTCTTCTGAGTACTCTGAGAGTACTGTGAGCTCGCTCAATAGTAGTGCAAGAAGATGCTTGATTCCTTGAGTCTGCATATGAAGAAGCTTCACATATTATTATTATTATTGTTATTCCTTTTTTACACTTTCCCTACCTTTCTGAGAAAACGTTTATTCTCTTCACAGTTTTAAATCGCTTTGTCCATGCTTCATTAATTCATCTTCAATTTAACTGCCCATCATCAGTTTCCTTTGGAACCAAACAAAAACAGGGAAAGCAAAACACCAATGGTTCCTCTCTTCATTCTTTTGACACTCTCACTCTCCTCTTTCACTTGCTTCGCTGCTTCAGATGTTGATGTCTTGATTCAACTCAAGAATGGATTCCAGTTCCCAGGAACAGCACTCTCCACATGGAATTCTTCGGATCCGGGCTCGGTTTGTTCCTCCTGGGTCGGAGTCGGATGTGGCAGATCAGGCCGCGTCGTGTCCTTGGACTTGACCGACATGAACCTGTGCGGTTCTGTTTCGCCTGACATTTCTAAGCTCGACAAGCTCTTTAGTCTCTCTCTTGCAGGCAACAACTTCACGGGGGCTATCTCTTTTTTGAATCTTGGTGATCTCAGATTCCTCAATATCTCCAACAACCAGTTCAGTGGCGACCTCGACTGGAACTACTCTGCTCTGTCCAAGCTTGAAGTTCTTGATGTTTACAACAACAACTTCTCTGGTCTCTTGCCTGTCGGAGTCTTGAGCTTGGAGAAGCTCAGACATTTGGACTTGGGAGGCAACTTTTTCTTCGGCAAAATCCCTCGGAGCTACGGCCAGCTTGTGGGGCTAGAGTACCTGCAGCTCGCCGGAAATGATCTTCACGGCAGAATCCCGGGGGAGTTAGGTAACCTGACCAACCTCAGAGAGCTCTATTTGGGTTACTTCAATGTCTTCCACGGCGGTGTTCCGCCGGAGTTCGGGAATCTGGTAAAGTTGGTTGCTTTGGACGTTTCAAGCTGTCAACTTGACGGTCCAATCCCACCGGAGCTGGGGAATTTGAAGTCGTTGGAAATTCTCTACTTGTATTTCAATGAATTGTCCGGGTCCATTCCGAGAGAGCTAGGCAACTTGACGAGTCTGGCCAGCCTTGACCTCTCCAGAAATCAGCTCACCGGAGAAATCCCGCCGGAGTTCGGCAATCTAAAGCAGCTCCGGCTGCTCAATCTCTTCATGAACAGGTTACATGGGTCAATCCCGGGTTTTGTGGCCGACTTGCCAAATCTGGACACTCTGGCTCTATGGATGAACAACTTCACCGGAGTAATACCGCAAAATCTCGGCCGGAACGGGAGGCTTCAAGTACTTGACTTGTCCTCCAATAAGCTCACCGGTCCAATCCCACAACACCTCTGCTCTTCAGGTCAACTACGAATCATCGTTCTCATGAACAATTTTCTTTTCGGACCAGTCCCTCAGGGATTGGGAACCTGTTACACTCTCACCAGAGTGAGGCTTGGTCAGAATTACTTGAACGGAAGCATTCCAAGTGGGTTCATTTACTTGCCGGAGCTCAACTTGGCGGAGCTTCAGAACAATTATCTGTCTGGGAGTCTGTCTGAAAATGAGAATCATTCCTCATCGAAACCTGTCAAGTTGGTCCAACTCAACCTTTCCAACAATCAGTTATCTGGTTTTCTGCCACTCTCAATCTCTGATTTCTCTTCCATCGAGTTCCTTGAACTGAGTGGGAATCAGTTTTCGGGCCAGATTCCATCCTCCATTGGAGACCTCCAGCAAGTTCTGAGGCTTGATCTTAGTAGGAATTCTCTTTCCGGCGTTATTCCACCGGAAATCGGAAACTGCTCCCATCTGACTTATCTTGACATGAGCCAGAACAACCTCTCTGGTTTAATTCCTCCTGAAATATCAGCTCTCCATATCCTCAACTACTTCAATGTGTCTCGAAACCAGCTGACCCAGACCATACCAAGAGCCATCGGGTCCATGAAAAGCCTCACAGTAGCTGACTTCTCTTTCAATGACTTCTCCGGCAAGTTACCTGAATCTGGCCAGTTTGCGGTGTTCAATGCCTCATCTTTCGCTGGCAACCCCCACCTCTGCGGCCCTGTCCTCAACAATCCTTGTGATTTAACCCAAATTACAGACACGCCTAGAAAGGCCCCTGAAAACTTCAAGCTGATCTTTGCTCTTGGCCTCCTGGTTTGCTCGTTAGTGTTCGCCGGAGCCGCCATAATGAAGGCCAGGTCATTCAAGAAAACCCGAGCGGGCACTTGGAAGATGACGGCGTTTCAGAAACTCGAATTCTCCGTCAGCGACATTCTGGAATGCGTCAAGGACGGGAATGTGATCGGAAGAGGCGGCGCCGGAATCGTGTACCACGGGAAAATGCCCAACGGAATGGAGATCGCGGTGAAGAAGCTGCTGGGGTTTGGGCAGAACAGCCATGATCATGGCTTCCGCGCGGAGGTTCAGACATTGGGCAACATCCGACACAGGAACATCGTCAGATTGCTGGCCTTCTGTTCCAACAAGGAGACCAATCTGCTGGTGTATGCGTTCATGAGAAATGGGAGCCTTGGGGAAGCGTTGCATGGGAAAAAAGGCGGCTTCTTGGGTTGGAATCTGAGGTACAGAGTCGCGACCGAAGCCGCCAAAGGACTGTGCTATTTGCATCATGATTGTTCGCCGTTGATCCTTCACCGGGACGTCAAATCGAATAACATTTTGCTGGACTCGAGCTTTGAAGCGCACGTCGCCGATTTTGGGCTCGCCAAGTTCTTGGTTGACGGCGGCGCGTCAGAGTGCATGTCAGCGATCGCAGGGTCTTACGGCTACATCGCTCCAGGTATGTCCAATTTTGACCTTCATCTAATAATGATTATCTCTTCTTCCTGGTTGCGAGAACTTTAGTTCCTTTTCCTGTAATTTCCCCGTTTTTTAAGTGTCCGTTAAGTTAGTTAGAGAACCGTATAAACTCATTGTCGTCCTTGTTCGCTGGGAATCTTGGACTAAAGTGTGAAATTTGACTTAGACTTAAAACTTGAAAACAATATCGGTCAGTAGTAATGGATTCTTGGTGTTGTTAGGATAAATTAAAAAAAAAACCTTAACATTTGGTGAAATCTTCAATGTAAACTTTTTATTTTTACTCATATCTCAGCGGGCAAACCTAAAAGAGACAATTTTTTTTTTGGAACATTGCCATGAAACCATGTCATGCAACGTATTAACTTGATTTAAAATGCACACATGCAATTCATAGAAAACAAAATAAATATAAACTTATTGTACACTAAAGTGTTAATGTTTGTTGGCACTATTTACTTTATTTATAGATGTGGGGAAAAGAACTAAAGCTGAAGTAGATTAATATTTTACTATAAGCTACATATAGAATAGTGCATCAAAATACATAATAAAAAAAAAGATTCATGCGAATCTAATATGATGGGATTCGTTTCCACAAAAAGTCGTCAGCCAGTGTTAAAGCTAGTCATGAAGATTGACCGCCAATTCTGTAAATACGTAAACGAAGCCTGAAAGATCGTGAAAGGTAACCGACATCGTTATCTTTGGACACCACCACCACCACCACCAAGTTTCCTTTTCCTTCTTTAAAGCAGCTCCTTGAAGTTGTCTTATTTACTTTAAAAGGTCACTGTAGTTTAAAATCATGTTATAATTCACTGTCGTCGTCGTCGTCGTCGTCGTCACTTCACTTGTTGCAGAATACGCATACACACTACGAGTGGATGAGAAGAGTGACGTGTACAGCTTCGGAGTGGTGTTACTGGAGCTGCTAACTGGGCGGCGGCCGGTGGGGGATTTCGGCGACGGCGTGGACATAGTCCAATGGGCGAAGAGAGTGACGAATTGCAGGAGAGAAGATGTTGGGCTGATAGTGGACTCAAGGCTAGCGGGCGTGCCCAAAGAGGAGGCCCAACACTTGTTCTTCATAGCCCTGTTGTGCACCCAAGAAAACAGCGTTGAGCGGCCCACGATGAGGGAAGTGGTCCAAATGCTGGCCGAGTTCTCTCGCCACCACTCTCCCCAAAACTCTAATCCCTCCCCTTCAAAGAACACTAGCAATAATAACGTTGACAAAAAGGACAAAGGTTCACAGAAAAGCAAACAAGATTTTTGAGACTTGTTTATTGTACTACTCGCTCTCTTTATTTGTTTTTCTTTTTCCATCATTTTTGTTACCTGCTTTACCCTATATTTTTCAGCTAGGTTTTAAAATCAAAAGATATAGTTTAGTAATTTGGTGGTAGATAATCATGCAAGTAGGAATGAACAAACGAATGAATGAATGATTGGTGGGTGATACGCTGGTGTGTGTGTGTGTGTGTAGGCAATCTCATCAATCCCACACTTTTCATGTCCCATAATAGCACAAGAGTAGTGGTGTATCATTATGTGTAACAATACTACTACTTGTTTATTACTACTTGTTTATCTGAAATACTATTCACTTAGCATTATGATATATCATGATGAATGAGCGTGCACCCCTTCTTGTATTAATATTACATTTCTTGCAGCACTCACTCTCACTCATGATTTATCCAACGAACATTGATGAACAGAGTTTTAATTCCATACTAGTTTAATTGAGTTATTCACCCTGCATTTCCTAGGTGGTCAAGTTTTTTTTTATTTTATGGGAAAGGATATTTCATTTAAATATCATAGAGAATCCGGGTATATAGCCATTGCAACACTGAGCCGAGCCAAGAAACAAAGCCTAGATGAGACAAATCATGTCTGGCAATGGAGTAAGCTGAAGTATTAGCCACTCTAAGAACAAAAGAAATTGAGCAAGTATCAAACAACTACAATAGGGTTTCAAAGTTCATGATGATTTTGAGATGAATTTACCACAAAATTCATCTCCATTTCTCACCGGGTGAATTACGATTTTTCGGACCTCTCCTTAGTCACATCCAAGTGAACCAGCGAAACTCACCAAGAATTTTTTCGGCGATCGACCCGACCAGCCCACCCTTCTCACCCCCACTTGTCTGCACCCTGCCTGTTCGCTTGTCCTTTGCGCCTGGAACAAGCAAACAGGTAGATGTGGGGGTGGAGCTCCTCCTCTCCGTCATTTTCGTTCACGGCTTCTTTTGGCTTTGAGGTGGTACGTTTCACGTTTCGGTTTTTTCACGGTGAATGACCGAAAAACTCACTGAAAAAAATTCTCCACCCTTTAACTTTGAACCCCCCTAATGTATCTAATCTCATCGATAATAGTGAATGTGTGGCTCACCCTCTACGTGGTATCCCCAAAAGTGAGACGTTCAAAATAGATAGAAGAAATTAGACGGAGAGAGTAGGCGACGGGCTAAGGTCCGACATAATTGGAAAGCTCTTTAACTATACATTTGCACATATTGCGTCATTTTTATTATCTGCTCTATTTAAACATGACAAGTCATCTCTATTGTTTATTGTCTCAATGTATTTCTCTAATGTCATGGAAGGCAAATTATGAAACTTTAACATTTGCTCCTGATGTTTCACTTTCCTTCCTGCCCAAATCATTTGATGGATCATTTAACCACTTCATTTGTCAAAGAACACAACGAAGAAATTCGTTCCACCCCACCTCCAATATTTCATGATTTCCTTCATTATACATATTGCTGGGTGAAATTATTTTCGATTTTTAAGTGATAAGTTCTTTTACGTGAAGTTAAACAACTTTCACCTGTGTAATTACATGTTTGGTAACACATGGATGACAGGTAGAGTAATATCATACCTATTGGGTGTGTTTGGTTGGAGGGATAAAGAGGGATGGGATAATTTTAATCTCATTCTCCTCTTTAATCCCTCGTTTGGTGCATCAAGAGATGAGATAATTGTTATCCCATTTAGCATTTTTATCCCATAAAAGTGGGATTAAATAATACCTCTCCCACCAATGGATAAAGAGGGATGGGATAAAAAAAAAGAAGAAAGAAATTTGAGACTATGACAAATTTATTTGATATAATCTCATCCAATCCTATCATAAATAATCTCATCCAATCATATCCTAGATAATCCCACCCTATCTCAACTTAATCATCCCATCCCACTATTTTTTATCCCTGCAACCAAACGAGCTCATTGTTTCTTTACAAATTTCTAATTTGTTATATGTAGTTTTTAGGTCTTAGAAATTTAGTGTCAAAACTTCTATGAATTGATTTTAGAACTACCATTTTAACTCTCTGGAAATATAATATGACATTAATGTTAGATTCGCTTTTATATAGTATTGTGATGTCTTAAAGTTATGCAATGTTTTGTTATGCACATGCATAACACATAGTGATTCTAACTAATATTTTTAATCACTTTTCCTCTATTGCAAAGTTTCTGTCATGTTATTATGTATTTGAGACATTGAGTTTTACAATGTATTTTTCGTATGGTGATTAAGCTTATTTTTTCATATACTATTATGGTTCTTTCATCCATTTTTTGGTGATGATCTTTAATGATTATGTGTTTTATTAAATTTTATTTGGTATTTATTGTGTTTGTATTCTATGTGATGAATTTATTAAAAGTAGGTACTGAGTTTTATGAACTCTATTTGATCAATCAATATTTGTGTCTTATGAATTTTGATTTAAATATTTTGATTCAAAAATTTCATCAGTTACTCACTAAAAATAGGTCTAAAAGACATTGAAGAGAGTAATATATATATATAAGACTTCTTTTATTTTTCTAAAGTGCATTCTTTTGAAGTCTTTACATGTGTAAGAGGTCAAGGTTTTTTTTTAGATCAATATAAATTGGCCACATTATTTCGTCTGGTCTGTGGATTTCAAAGATTTGGGAAATTATGTGGAATCGTGACTATGAAATCCTTTGGCGCATCTGCTAAGGCCTTCTCTTATGACTCTTTATAATATTTGTAGGGTGTTATATCAATGCAGAAAATACACATGTTATCTTAATTTTTGGTTAAATATTAATTTTTGGAACCTTATAAATTTGGTTAAATATTATGGGTGATTTAAGCCAGTTGTTGGCAATTTAAATATTTTTGGTTGTGCAATGAATTAATTAATTCTTTTAATCGAATGGATTAAAACTTTGTAAAATGCACTAGTTTACCATAAATTTACTCCAACTAATACATTGTTAATATCGATACCTTATAAATTTGATTAAATATTAATTTTTGGAACCCATGCCGTAGGCGAGTATTAGAACTAGTTAAACTATAATGATAAATACTACAAGAAATTATATTATTAAATAGAATCTTTTATATGGAGAAGAGAGACCCATATTGACTATTTTTGGTGTTTTATTTCTTAAAATTTAGATATAAGGATGATTTGATAAATTAATATGTAAAAAGTTACTGAAAAGGAAATTGTTGTGTTACTTTTGGGACGTCCCAAAAAATTAATTGTTGCAATTTTTTAAGGACGGGTCGAATAAAAAACTCCAATTATTGAAAATTAGATTTGATATTTGTGAGGAAAAAAAATTATGCGAAAAATTATTTTCATGTTTTTTAATGGTTTGAATTTTGTGACTAAAAATATTGATAATAAAGTTTTGATTCAACGGATTGAGGATTTTGTTGTTGAATTGAAGTAAATTATTTGCACGCAAAGGTGTGTTCTTTGTGTGATAATTTGATGAAGAAAGATAAGATATATTTAAAATCGATGTGATGTATGTAAGAGTGAAATTGGAGGGAAATGATTGCTTCGATGAATTATTGATGAAATTTTTATGAAATTATTGCCAAAAAACACGTCCCTATTTTTTTTAAAACATTACTAGCTGACATGGCTAATTCAAGTCAACCTACTCTGCAGTCTGCACTCCGTATCATTTTTTTAGAACAAAATTTTCTCCAACCAAAGTAGGGGGAAAATCCTCCTTCCAGCATACATGGTATATCAGTATTGGCTCATGACATCACTATTAATTGTGGAGCTACTACTATTTGTTACGAGGGGTAGCAATCCGTAAATAATAGCAGTGATTTCAACCAATGGTAGTATGCCACATATGCGGGAAAAAGGACTTTCCTTTACCTCGGGTAGGAGGAAATTGTTTCCTTTTTTTATAGGTGATCCATATCATTTTTATCACGGAAGTGCAAAAATTTATAAATATTCAAAACTTACATTATACTCTATCCGGCTATGAAAACTTGGTGTATTTCTTTTTTGATGTCGTTAGAGATTCAAATTATCAATAGAAATAACTTATTAAAAAATCAAAAAAAATATATTAAAAAAATACACATATTAATTTATAATTTGCATCTAAATTTTTTGACCTTGTATATCAAAATTTTAAAGAAATAAAATTATAGTAAATTAAATGTTAAAAAAGAAACATATCATTTTTTATAACTATAAAAGAGCGTAGCTATTCCACTACGATCTGTCGCTCCCCCCCCTTTTTGTTTACCTTTTTTTATGTTTTCATGTGGCTTTTTTGTATTATCTTAAAATAGCTCATTCATTATCTTTTATTTTGGTGTTTTTTTTGCATATTTACCCCGGTGGTAACAAAATTAGACATTTCTCCAATAAATTTGGGAATTGGATTTTGATGTAACAAAACTTGAAATTAACCATCTCTTAAACAAAATTGAAGATAGGATAATACTTCGACAAAATTGGAAATTAAACAAAATTTGAATTGGGCATGGTTCAAACAATATTGGAATTAGATATTGCTCCAACAAAAATGGAAATTGAAAATTTATCCAACAAAAATGTAAATTGGACTTTTCTCCCAAAAAAAGGAATTCAACATTTTTCCAACAAATTTGGAAATTAAACAGTGCTCCAACAAATTTGAAATTTTTTTTTCTCCAACAAGATTGAAATTAAACTTTTCTACAACAAATTAGAAATTGGATATTGCTCCAAAAAAATTGGAAATCATACAATGTTCCAACAGAACTAGAAATGATTATTACTCTAATAAAAATGGAATTGGACTTTCTCCAACAAAATTATAAATTTGAGTTTGCCAAAAAAAATATAACAACAAATTAACAGTTAAAATTTACCCAATTCCTCAAATATTTTCTCTTAGTTTTAAAGCAGTTACTTTTTTGCCAAAGAAGTCAGTTTAAGTTTTGAATTAATGTGTTTTTTTCTTAACTAAAAAAGTAAGTAAAATTTTGAACAAAAAAGAAAAGTAGTTTAAAAAAAAAAGACGAAAATAGAGCCGGAAAAAACAAGCCTATTGCTTCTTGCTGACATGGCAGAAGCCTCAACGGACGCCTCTGTACTCCTCTCATCAATCTGACCGGTCTCATTTTTCATAAGGGTTGTATTCATTTGGATTGAGAAAAAAAATTAAGAAAATTTGGGGATGTGTTTTTTTTATTAATGAATGAGATGTATACGAGTATAGAAATTTGAAAAAAAATGTTATTTTATAGATAATTGATGAGAAATTGACTAAAAGCTTAGTTCAACAGCAAGAATTAGGAAAAAAAAAATTATCATTTATTAATTCTCAATACACATAATAACCTGAAATTCATCAATTCACCATCAATTCTCTAAAAAATAATATTTTTCTCAAATTCACCTACTAACACATATCTCATCTATCATCTCTAAATTTCTTAAAATGTTTTCCCCTAATTTAAATGAACACCCTAAGTCCAACGGAGTCCTTTAAGAGGCCGTGCTAAACATGAATGGGTCACTATCACAGCGACTAACGCGTGTCACATACAAGTAGCTTCAGTGACTCTTGTGCAAATGGTTAATACTACGCTCGGTCCCAAAAATAATATAACAATTGATTTTTTATATCAATTTAATTTTAATTTATTTATATTATTTTGTAAAAGAAAAATATAAAAAAATATATTTATAAAATCAAGTCATCAAAATTGAAATTGTATATAAAATTTCAAATTTATAATTTGAATTGATTTGGAAAAAAATATAAATTAAATGCTAGGAAATCAACATTATATATTTAATGTATAAATATTAAATCATCAAATTTTTAGTTATATATAAAAATTTCCATATCTAATA
The DNA here is from genome assembly GCA_024586325.1 of Stellera chamaejasme. Taxonomy (NCBI): domain Eukaryota; kingdom Viridiplantae; phylum Streptophyta; class Magnoliopsida; order Malvales; family Thymelaeaceae; genus Stellera; species Stellera chamaejasme. The sequence continues at coordinate 30,450,467 of CM044986.1, forward strand.
TCTAAAAGTTAGGAAATCAATATTATATATTTAATCTTACAAAATATAATGTATTTTCTCGGCTAAACCGAATAATTTTAAATAATGTTAAAGTTCGTTTATAATTGCGAAAAATTGATATTCAAATCAATGTAAATGTTTAATTCGAAATTATTTAGTTTCTTTATTCATCGATCTTCATTCAAACTAATGTTATTTCTATGTCACTTTCAGTTTTTTCGTTCAAAACATCTCTATTAATCCATGCCAAATTAAAGAAAAGACATTCCTACTACTACATACTACTAGTGAGACGCACAATCCTCAAGTCAACGTACTGCTGACTAGACCAAAGATAGAATACGGAGTGGGAGAGAATTTAAAGAATTTATAACAAAACCCCATAAAAAATAATTTATAAAATGACTTTAATAAAAAAAAAAGAATTTATAAAATGACAGCTGAATGTGTAATGTAATAAATGGAAATGTACAAAAATAGTAAAGCAGAAATGTTTATATTACAAATAATTATTGTAGATGTTGACATTATTACTCTCATCTCTTCACATTATAGAGTGGTTCATCTCTTTGTAATTACTTATGTAACTAATGATTTTTCCACTACATCCACTAATTCTACATTGATTGTATTAGAAGTTTTAGAGCCCTGTTTTGGAAAAAAATTAGGGAAGCTATTGAACATGCCCTAAGAAATTAACCAGTTAAATAAATTTGGGTAGTGAATGTTAGGTATGTGGCATAATTTAAAAGGGAGAGTGTTATTAATTAACATTTCCTTTATTAAATTGGTGCGATGAATTCTAAATTTTGTAAAACGGATCATTAAATTCCTAAAGGTAATCATTATAATCCTACTTTGCTTTGGTGACTAGTTGATACTCTCTTCGTCCCAAAACTTTTGGAACACGTAATTTTAAGCATTTTATTTGTCATTTTATTTCCAAATTTTTGTAATCATAGATTCAAACTCTTTGTACACAAATGGTAATTTGATGTATTTAGTTTACGAACAGTTTTTTTGAATTTTTTCATTTGAATAATTATGTAAATAAATTGAGTCAAATAAATATCAAAAGTCGAACGTTTCAAAAGATTCAAATAAAATTTTGTGAGCTAAAAGCTGTAAATAAATTAAACATAAATAAAATAAGTAGCTGTATATATATATATATATATATATATATATATATTAACCAGTTTAATGGTGATGGTAACAAACATATTAGGATATTTGGACATTTTCTTTAATATTAGTGGCTTAAAGATTAAATTGATCAAAACATATATGACTCGATAAGACAAAAATATAAGGTCATAGACTTTAATATGATAGAGACACTAAGTAAAACTTGAGATGGATTTATTTTCTAGATATGGTTTTATTCGAATATATTATTTATTAAAATGTTTTATACGTAGTATAAGACATACTATAATATTTAAATTAAAATGAATAAATTAATTAGGGATGAAATTAGTATACTTATTAACACCATTTGCGATAAATGTTAAGGGCTTTTGACAAAAGTGATATATTTTGAATTGTCTTGTTATTAACCCTATCAACTAGTTCTATTCTATGTCATGATGGTATGCGCGCATTGGTTGTGCTGCTATGTGACCCCTGCCTGTTCAACACATCTAACTCTCCGTTTATTTGTCATCCATTGTTTTTTTTTTGTCTTTTTTTTCTGGAGGGTAGACCAATACCCTCCACCCAGAGGGTGAATATCCTTTCTCTGTAACATGAGGGTGAGGTGGAGTTAGTGATTTTCTGCACCAAAACCTGAAAATTCGATTTGATCAGAAAGCCCGCCAGCCATGATAGTAGGATTCCTTAATACTTGTGAGCATAGCAGTAGCTTCAACACAGATGGGATCTCCACCTTTCCAAGCAATGACGGAACCAGGAAATGCAAGTTGGGGGCATGTGGATAGCTTAAATTAGAAGTTCGAAGTAGCTAAATTATAAAACGTTGGCTTTAACCTACTTTATAATGACCATAAACCTTTATATATAGTAACATATGAGGTAATGGAGGTTAACGACACGGTTTTCCGATGAAGATGCTACTAATTATTTTTACCTAAATTGATTGAGAACCTAAACCGTTCTACGCAAAATTTTGAGTTAGTCATTTACATACAAAAACCATAATTTTTTCATATAACCAAATTGGCACCATAGGTTCATTTTTATTTCTTTTACATGATTTTTTTATATTCAAGCAATTTTCCCAAATAAAGAAACAAAACATAGTGAGAAATTAATCAAAAAAATGTGTGAAATAATAAACGCAAACTCATAACAAGTACATGAATAAAAATGGATTAGTAATAAACAATAAAATTGTACCCAAACAATCTCACAAAAATCACCACATAAATCCAAAAATCCAAATGTACTAAAGATTATTAAAAGGAAAATAAAAGTTTAGGTGTGGACTCAACTATTAGCTTCTTAGCATGAGGAGTGTCTCAACTACAACATATCAAATTTAAATGACTCAAATAAAGCTATAGATAGAAAACATGGACAAAAAAAGAATTGTATCTAACCAAGTTGATTTGACTTTTTTTATAGATGCAATTGAGGTGCATGGGAAAGAAGAAACCGTTTTAATTGGATTTTAATAATAAATAGGCTTAAAACTTATTTTGAATTGAATGAGGGGCTAATGGGTAAATTATTACATTAATCATAATAATTTATACTATGCACCCTATACCCCTCAACCTTTAGGGATGGCAATAGCCCCCTGTCTGTCTGCATATAGTTCCCTCTGTGTTTCGAAGGCCTTCATCCACAATAGGGGGCTTCAAACATAACTTAAAGCAAGCGAATAATGGCTTGTTCACTCCCTTCTTATCCACGTGAACAGTTGAGGTGAGTTCTTCTCGCTTCGCGCGGACCTCTGCTGATTTGCGTGAAAGTGAACGTCATTTTTCACCACTCTTCACTTCGCCGCTCTCGTCTTCGTCATCGTCCTGCCACCGCTGCACGAGGTATGTACTTTCGTAGTTGAAATTGTCGATGGGTTATGTCGTTTCGTCTTGCTTGAGTCTATCTCGGGTCGCTAGAGTTCTGTCGTGCACTCCCTGGTGTGAATTTGAATTGTATCTTATGGTGCGTCACGCATGCGTAGCAGACAAGTCAGACACGCACATTAGTGTGTGATGAGTGTGTGAAAGTACACTATCACTATCCTATTTTTGGACTTAAATGTGAATATTAATAGTTAAGAACCATTGAGATTAATGCATAAATTATTTTGGGTTATTATTTATTATTGGACTTTTCTAAGTGTCTTTTTATGTTTAATTACAGATTTACTAAGGAGAACAATTGGGTCAATGGGCTAATGAGAAGATAAAAAAAAGAACACATGTGCGCACATTTGGGCTCCTATTTCTAATTGGGCTATACTTGGACATGGACTGAAAATAAAGAAAAGCATAAAAGGCTGGATGCGGCAGCAACATCTAAAACCTATTCTAATAGGTTTGAACTCAAATGGTATAAAAAGGCAGGGCAGCAATTCGTGAAAGGGTTGTTGGACGCGGCAGCAAACAACAAATAGGGTTAAAAGGAGTTTGGCTCTCGAAGGCAGACAAAAAAATCGAACAAGCTACAGAGGAGAAGTCGAACAAAAAATTCAACACTGAGCGACAAGTTGTCTTTCATGGCTGCTGCCGGTTCAGCTTTGATTCTTGGTGGATTTTTATCTCTCAAATTTATGGGTAACTAATTTTCTTGTAAAGCTAGGGATGAACTTGCACATGGATGATATTTTATTTATTCAATATTCTTAAACATACTTGAAAAATTATAATTCTTTGATTGATTATTCTCAGATTTTTATTGGGTTTTCTTCTCCGAATAATTATAGGTTTATATTATTCATGGATTCAGTCATGCTTTTCCATAGAGTGGTTGATTCTATAATTATGTTTGGATTTATTATTTATCTATATTGATTCAATTCTCTGCTGCGGTATTGCCATATTGTCGTCACTGGATTTTCTCAATAGTGATAATAATTTATGTGCTTTAAAGGTTGAGAATAATTTATCAGAGAGTTGTAGTTAATCCACTTTGGTTTACAAATAATTATCTTGGGTATTTTTTTGGAATTTGGACTTCATTGAAATTGGAATAATTAAAATATTAAACTTGTGCAAGGGATTCCCGACGCTTTACTGTTGGTCATATTTCAAGATCTTTCTCCAGTTAATTGTTTAGTTGTTTTTATTTTCTTCAGAATTCAATTCTTATTTCAAAAAAATCACTAAATATTTTCTTTCAGTTTAATTGTTCTTTCTAGTATTTTCTTTACTTTGTCTCTCTGTGGAATCGACACCCCAAAACTGTGCTATAACTACCGCGTTATTCTTTGGGCATAATCAGTGTGCGCTGCGCACAACATGCCGCACAGAGTTGCGCACAGTAATGTGCACGAAACACAGTTGGTGCGCAAACAGAAGCGCACAACTGTGCAGTAATCTCTGGGGACTCGCATCTGTTGTTCTATCATGCGTAGTATGCCATAGAGAAGTTGGGTACTTGTTCTAGGTTTATATTCCTCTGTAATAGTTGAACTGTGGTAACTCATGTTGTTGAGTTGATGTGTTGCATGTTCGAGCAGTCCATGTCCTGCCAGACCAGCCAACCCGTACAACATAACGCCAGATTCAATTCTGAGCAGTATGCCACGATCCTAGCCTTTCTAGAGGATCCGGCTAATAAGATGAAAGTATTTGGTGTCAGCGGGAAGACAGAGGTTGGAGTGCCACCTATGCGTAAGAACATGGCTTGGAAGGAGTTAGCGGCCATCATCAACAACAAATACAAGGGCAAGTTCAAGCTTGATGCGAAATCTGTGGGTGACCGTTGGCGGAACTACTTGAGCAAGTATAAAGCCGCCCGTGAGCCGCGAGTCTCTGTTTCTCTCATTCCTCACATGCGCGACCTTCAAGATGACTTGTGTTCAAAGAAGATGACCTTGAAGATTCACCCAAGAAGAACTTAGATATGAAGAGAAGTAAGAGAGATGAAGGGGAAGACTAATTTCGGTTTCCATAAACACGGGAGTTGCGCAAAAAGGAAGGAAAGTTGAGGCGGGAAACGCCAATTGTAGTGAATTCACATGTGCGCAACTTCTAGTTCACGGAGGCCTCAAACTTAACCCTCATATTTTCACTTTTCTCACTCACCTCCAATTCACTCAGTTTTTCACCTAAAAACTTGGAGTTCACTTCCTATGTTTGAAACTCCCTAATAAATTAAATAGTACATGGGAGTGACCAAAACAATGGTTTAGGCACGAGACGTGGACAAGAGCACGAGCCTCCTACAGTCTAGACCAAGCTAATAATCAAGCTTTAGCTTTCTTCACTAAAGCCCTAGATGGTAGTTATATACACGTAATGATGTAGGAAAATTATTAAAAAAAACCCCTGAGGTCAGTTCTAATCTCCAGTTTACCCTCTGCATTTTCAGAATTCTTGAAACCCCTCTCCGAGGTTTGATGAAATATACAAAAACCCCACGAATCTAATCCCCGTTAGTGATTCCATTAGTTTTTTATGTTTAATTACAAAAATTCAATCCTAAACTATTCAAACCCTAACAAATCTACCCTAATTATCTTGATACTTTACAATTTCACACTCCCTCCTCACAACTTTGCATCGTGCTTGTCTTTCATATCCCTGACCTTGCCTTGACCGATTGGTGACCTTCCTCCACATGCTCCTTAGCGTCCGTTGCCGTATGCTTCCCCATCTCCACAGTCTCATCCGCATTGCCTTTCGCACTTCCAGTTAAATCGCCCAACTTCTTGCTCTGCGCCACCTTCCTCTTCCCCCAACTTCGGTTCAAGCCTCTTCCATGTTTGCTTCTCTGCACATCAAAAACCACAACATAGCTCAGATGCAGCAGAACCGATCCAATATTCTGATATGATCTGATTTTCATTCTGGTTAACTACTCTATAAATTGAAGATTTCAATCTCCTAGCATTTTCGAAATCCAATTCCTATAGTGGGAAAGAAAACGAACTAACTATGGAGTGAGAAGAGAATGGATCAAGGGCAGGATTGCTAAGAGACAACTTGGCGATCTCTGAAACGGCGCCGTCACGAACTATCGGGGAGTCGCTGAACAACAACTTGTAAGCAGCCTCGAAAGCCTGCTACTAAAACCTAGGCAAGCGAATCTTAGAAAACAGAATGAAATCGGTATCATGAAATAGAGAGACATGTATGTAGTATCTTTTAGGAGCAAAAAAGGAACAAAAGCCAAACATGTATGTGAAGATTCGAAGTTCTTCAGAACTTCTATCATGTTACATGCACGTTTAGATATAGTGATTCTAATTAATAGCGCATGATGTGTTTTATTCATAATCATGCCGTTCTTCACCATTCATCATGGAAAGAAGAAAGGGATGAACGAAGAAGAAGAAGAAGAAGAAGGAGAAGGAGGCGAAAGCGTACCTTGTGCTCCAAGGGATATGTTGACGATGGAGTACGTATCCTGTCTTCTGCGATCTTCACTTTCAGCAACTGTTCGATAAGGACGAATTGAGGATGCATCCAAGGGCGAGAGTGTGTTGATATGAACACAATATTAATCCACCCGAAAACTCTGATAGATGTGCTTAATAGTTTCGGCCAAGAGATGAGAGGGAGAAGAAGTATTTCGGTTTTTGATGTGTGTCTATAATGTGGTGACTCTCCCTTTATTTATAGATAAGGGAGAGGTGCCAGGTGATGGTTGGGACACCCATTTGACCGAAAATACATGTACTTTCGGCTAAGGGTGATAACCAACACCTCTTGGTCACAAAAGGAGGGAAGGTTCATGGTAACCTCCCTCCAACTTCCATTTTGGCGAATGGGTGCCTCCTTAGAGGCACCTCTTTGCCTAAATCAGCCTTCCTAGTTGTAGCTACTCATATGTAATCACCTAGGAAGTATCCCATGTAGCAAGGTGCATACACCATGCACCTAGGATGCCCCTTTTACCAAAAATACCCTTTATTTTGTCCAAAAGGTGCAAATGGAAGTAATCACTTGTGAATCAATATGAAACATCCCAAAGATGTTCCAAATGATCATACCACACACATTTGAGCTCCCACGAGCTAACATGAGTTGGAGTTAGCTACATATAGCTAATTCGGAGCTCCCACTTAGCATCATAAGCTTAAGTGTCATGTCAAATGATCTCGGTGCGCCAAATATACTAACAGTATGTACCCTCTCCAGAGCCTTCCGCCATGGCAGTGCCAATTTCACATAAGCTCGTGCAATATGCAAGAATACAACTGGCCATCTTTATATCTGCATCTATTCTCTAAAGAAGGATGTTTAGGTTCTTGGCGTTATTGTCGCCATTTCCGTCCTGACGTTTGGTGTTGTGGCTGTGGATGCCCATGCGCTGGTCAGCCGTAGCGTTAGAGTCAAAACAACGGTGGTTGTTACGGTGCCGCTGACGGAGGGGGAGCACCGAGGAGACTACTGGGTTTTCTCACTGCCTTTCTTGGATGCCGATGAGGAAAGCTGAGGTCGCGGAATAGAGGTTGAGACTGTGGTGGAATCAGATAAGTTGAGATTATTATCGTTGCTCACATAGTGGAAGGGATGAGAGAGTAGAGAAGAGAAAACCACATAAAGGGTGGAAGAGAGGAGAGGAGAGGAGAGTGGGAGGGAGAACATAAATTAGTTAAGTTATGGCTAAAATTGTTGGGTAAAAAAACTTGGGGTACAATTTTTGTAACTAAACCATAAATTCTAACGGAAAAGTAGACAATGTTGTGGTTCAGAGGTTTTTTTTACATTTCATCAAACTGGGGAAGTTTTTCAAGAATTTTGAAAATACGGTGGTAAAGTGAAGATTAAAGCAAACCTGGAGGGGGTTTTTGATAATTTCCCAATGATGTAAGGGAACTAAAACAAGCAGGCAATAGATAAATATTCGCACTGTCCCCTTCTTTATTTCACTATCTTATTTTATATTTTTTTACTCTCTGATTTGACATTATTAATTTTATTCCTTTCATACATTCAATATTTATCTTATTTTCTATTTAATGATATCATTAACTACCTCCGCCTACTTAAATTGTCTATTTTTGGGATATAGGATGGTTCACTCCTCTGCTAGGGTTTCCCCGGTAACCGCCGCCGCCACCTCTCGTCGGTGCCAAACTCGGGCTTCTTAGAGTTTTTTTCTTTGGATCCATGTTGCTGCTCACTAGTCCCCTCTGTTTCCTCGACGTCCTGGACGATTTCACCTGATCTCACGTTTCTTCCATGATGGCCAACGTCCTCTCATCGGACTACTCCTTTCCTGGCCGCCGTAATCGGCTGGCCACTTCCCTGCAGATGACGTCAACGACAAAGGGCTTCTCCCCAGGATCGATCGAAGCCCCTGCTGGCTTGCTCGTCCACCAGCTTTCATCGTGTGCCTCTCGGAGGTGGAACGACGGGGTTAGAAATCTGCAGGCTCTCACGGTTGGCCGGCCTCCACCGGCCTTGTTTTGTTCCGATTTTGTTCTATGCTGCAGGTGGGAAAGTTAGGTTGGAACACAATTGGGGCTTCTCATTTGGAGATGGTCAACGTCCTTGCCACGAGCTATTTCTCTTCGGGGTTAGATGGATTGGTTTTTGAGGTTGTGTTTTGAGTTTTTATGCATGGGTAAGACTGATCTGGTTTGTGTCATGGTTCGGTGGTGTTGGTGTGAGATGGAATGTTGGTTTCGGAAAAGGGCGGGGCTGCATGGTGTATCAGAATGTGATGGTTGGTATGGCAGGGCGGAGCGATGTCTCACCCTGCCTGTGGGGATGATGCATTTGGTTCTGGGTGGACAGGGCTATGGATCTTCCATGTCTATTGGTGCCCGGGGCTTGAGTGCCGAAGTGATCCCGATTGGTGTGATTCGATCAATGAACTTGTGGCGGTGGGTGCGTCTGCGATTCCTCTGTTGCTGGTAGGAGTCATCTTTGAGATTTGTGACGGTTGTCTTTGCAAGGTTGAGACATCGTTTAGCTCGCCATTTGATTGGGAGCTTGTTAGATTTATGTGCTTATCCTGAGGATGTTGTATGCATGCATCTCTTTAAAATCCCTAGGTGGATTAGTGTAGCTCACCGGTGTGCTCCTCTAGCGTTAGTGTTTCTTCGGTGCGTTATCTAGTTTGCTTGTTTCATCCCGGTTAGCCGGTCGCTTGAGGCGTTGCCCTACCGTGGGTAGCGTTACTATATTTTATTTCTCTGTTCTTTAGGTATTTTCTTTTACATCGTATTACCATCCGTTACACTATTCTTAAGTACTTTAGCTTGTTGCTTTTGGTCGTACTGTCATATAGCCTTAAGCTATCTAGTCCATAGTCTTGTTTAAGCTTGATCGAGGCTAAAAACGTTGTTATCTTTCGGGGTTCTGTCCGTGCTTAGGTTGTTCTTGGCACTAGTAGTTTGTAGTTTGATATTGAATAAAATCATCCCCCTTCCAAATTTTTTTTCTCTATTTTAGGGGGTAATTTTGGCAAAATTACACTTTTTTTTTTCTTTCTATTCACACATATCTCTCTCATATCATAACGTTGTAAAAATTTAGAAGGAATACCCGGATGAGTTGAATTATGATGAGGGGGCGGAATCAGAAGTGGTGTAGGGCTTTAGGAAATCTTGGTGAACCAGAGCCTGCCTCTGCCTTTGGGAATCTGAAAAACGCGCTGAGAGAGAGAGAGAGAGAGAGAGAGCGAGAGAGATGTTCACGTATTCTTCTCTTCTCCTCTCTTATTTATCCCCAAAGTAAAAGTAGGAAATCGTTTTTTTTTTCGATAAGAAGGAAATCGTTTTTCTTCTTCTTCACCCAAGCAAGGGTATTCCTTCCTTCGCAGACAGGAAGAATTACGAAGACATCTCTCCATTAATTAAATCAAAAAATCAATGGGAGATCTGATCAGCGATTGTGACATTAACCTCAGCGACTGCTGCTGCGATTGGGATTGTTGTTGCTGCAGCTGCTGCTGCGATCTGGATGATTTTTGTTCATGTTTATCCTCTTGTATGGACGCCTGTTGCTTGGTAAAATCTTCCTAGCTTCTCCATTTTGTCTTTCCTTTGAATGAATTACTCAAACACACTAGTGTGATATAATAGTAGTATGATTCGGCGATCATATATTCAACGGACAGGACAGTAATTACTTCTTCTTCTGCTGCTGCTTCGACGGCACCAGTAGTACCGGTCGTTCGGACCACCACGGCCACGCCCAGTGGACGCTGCCATCCCTAATGGACCGACAACAACGACCACCACCACCACAGCAGCAGCAGCAGCAGCAGCAGCAAGAAGCGAAACGAGATGACGGTTATTGTTCTTGCGGGCGGCCCAAATCACCAGGACAACACTACTGCTACTACTGTTTGGAAGATGCCCCACCACCACAAGCAGCTCCTCCGCCCAAACAGAGCTTCCAATTCGATCGGCCGCCGCGATCTCAACAGAGGGAGACCTATGCTGAACGCCACGAATAATTAACCAAAGAATTTGTCTTTTTTTTTTTTCTTCTTCAAATTGAATCCAATCCAACACACACTCGTTAACAGAGTTATCAGTAAAATACATCTTTGGTCCCTCAGCTTCGTGGACTTTGTTCTAACGTAACACGCTCATTGCTCCCTAATACGAGAAATACTCTTCTTATTAGTTCCATTCTTCTTTATGCATCTCTTCTTATAGTCTTTCATGTTACCACATGGATATTACTTTTATATTTATACTAAAACGTTCTCCCTCCCTCGTCCAATTATTGAATGTTTGACCAAGTACAACAATAATATATATATATATAACAATAATATATATATATATATATAAAATTTTATATACTTGACGTAATTATCTTTAGAATGAAATTTCATAATTTAAAAAGAAAAGATAAAATGAGTATTGTTTAGTAATTTTAAAGGTAAAAGGTTCGATTTTTTCACTAGTGTTTGGGGTAGCTGCAAGGCTTGCACCACAAACAAGTTCCATTTAAACTTTAAAGGAGGATATACTCTGTCGGTTGTGTTTTTATTTTCATATAAGTTTCTTGTTAGCCCCGAGTCTTGGCATTGAGGTTAGGTTCTTTGTTCTGTTTTAGCTTACTTGTTGATGCTAGCTTTGTTTAGCTAGTAGTTAACTTGTTATGTGTTTCTTTTGCTTTTGAATGCTTTAAGATAACGTGATAAAGGGTATAAGTAATAGTACAACATTTATCTACAAAGAAATTGAACAACAAATTTGTGAATTAAAAAAAAAAGTTTTTTCGTATTCTTATTAGATTATCTCAGAAAATTTAACATGTTTCCATATCTTTTTTTAGAAAAGCGATCAATTGTATTAATGATCAAGTGTAGAAACAACCAATTACCAAACTGGCAAAATGTCCAGAACTCCAAAAAACAGATAAACGAGCAACCTACGACCAGAATTAAAACTAGACATAAAACTAAAAACACTGAAGCAAACATTGAAAAGATAATAAATAAGGCGATACAACAGACACTATATCGTGCCACCCAAGACTTCCTCAAACAAGCCACTAAAGAATTCAACGGGCTTGAAAACAACATATACTATCATGGTGAAGTATGAAAAGGAAATCATGTCGAGGTTAATCAGACCCAAATGTCATCCTACCATGAAAATGCTAAAAGAGGAAGCGTTGTTGCCCGAATAGAGCATACCGTCACAGGTAGCACCACACCAAATCATCCAGACACCAACGAACATGACAACAGAGAAACAAAATCCTAAACAAAGACAAAAAAACTGTCGGAGGGAGAGGACCCGGATGGTCCAAAATCAAATATGCTCCCGAACCACAAAATCACTAATCCGGGTGAGGTGGGAGGTCTCCCTGCCCCACCAAACATACACGACCAACTACCCCCACACACGAGCGTTGGAGCACGACGGGCAGCAATTGCCACCGCCTCTTTGTCGGCGGAGAGGGCGAGAGAAGCCAAGCGAGAATCATGGCCCTCCATGGCGATGGTCCGTGACGTCATGGCGAAAAAGGCGAATGGGACGACGAGCGCAAGCGATCGAGAGAGAAGCCAGAGTGCCGGTGCAACGGCCTTTCAAACAAGAGAGAAGCCGGAGGGAGAGAAAGAAACGGAGGCGTCGCACTAGCTTGCAAGCGAAGAGAGTAGTAGCTTCGCGTTAGAGGCGAGGGCTAGGGTTTTTTTGTTCACATGAGATGATAGTAGCTAGAATAGAAGTTTACAAATTTCTTATTAAGAAAACATTTTATCACACCTTTTACTCTGTCACCCTTAATTCTCATTAATCACTCAAAAATTACTTTTATTTTTATAGGGTAAAGTGCACTCATAGTCCTGTAACTTTAATTATTGTACCACTACGGTCCTGTTTTAACATTTTGTACCAATAAAGTCTTGTTTTTAAGTTTTTCTTCATCCATGGTCCTTTTCCGTCCATTGACCATTAACTTTATCAGATTTGTAGGGAAATGATCAAATCAGTAACTCAATTGTTTTAAAAAAATTTATTTACACCCCAAGTTTTAAACTTAACCATTTAGGCACTCCCCAACAATTTTAAACTTAACACTTTAACCCAAATGTTTTAATTAAGGCCAACAATACCCAGTCATCGTCGGGCCGCCGCCACCGTCACAGGACAGCCGCCGCCGACCGCCGAAAAATGCTGGAAACTAAAAATAATACACGAGAACGTAGATCGGGGCCTAGGACCGCCAGATCCCAGCCCAGGGCCTTCGAATCGCGACCTAGGACCACCGGATCACGGCCCAAGGCCGGCGAATCGCGGCCCTGTGTCGTCGATTCACAGGCTAGGCTAGCATTCGTCGGCCGTGGGCCACGATCTCCGTTCTCGACTATTTTTTTGAGTTTACGGAATTTTCTGGCAGTGGCGTCGGCGGCGGCCTGACGATGGCTGGGTGTTGTTGGTCTTAATTAAAACATTTGGGTTAAAGTGTTAAGTTTAAAACTGTTAGGGAGTGCCTAAATGGTTAAGTTTAAAACTTGGGGTGTAAATAATTTTTTAAAATTTTTTTTGAGTTGCTGATTTTATCATTTTTCCCACAAATCCGTTAAAGTTAACGGTCAATGGACGAAAAATTACCATGGATGAAGAAAAAACTTAAAAACGGGACTTTATTGGTACAAAAAGTTAAAACAGGACCGTGGTGGGACAATAGTTAAATTTATATGATCATGGGTGCACTTTATCCCCTATTTTTATATGTCAATTTACTTCATTTCACTAACAAGTCTTCGGGCCATATTTTGAACAAGAGTAAAATTTACTCTCTTTTTTAAAGGATAAAGGTTGTATTCGATATGGATCCGTTTTGGACAAAAGTGTGGCACAATTAAAATTGAGTAACTATATAGTGCGCATATAAGCATAAGAGATGAGCAAAATTACAAGTGCCACTCAATCACCCTTACAACTTCTGATGATGTTTCTGACGAAAAGTTCGTCGCCACTGACGAAGATTTTGTCACCTCCGACGACGATTTCGTTGCTTCCGACGATGTTTCGCGTATACCGGCGAAGGTTTTCATCTAATCGACGACGTTTTCATCACATCCAACGATGTTTTTCCGTATTCAAACGCGATTTCAGATCCTCTTCTACAAACCAAACCAGCACATCTCAACAACACAAACCACCACCAAATTTTGATTGCAATGAAGCTCCAGAACTACAAAACTTGCAAATGATGAAAAACTGATTTTTTTTTTACTTAAAAAAATTTGGGGAAGACAATGATGATCAGAGTAGGTAGTCATGTTGATTTGCACATTTCCAATGTTGATCGACGGGTCTTCTTATGTTGATTGGCTTTTGTTCAATATTGATCTGCTCTTGTCCATTTTTCTAATGTTGATTTATATTCTTTGCCATGTTGATGATTTTTTTTAGCTTGTTGATCTCTATTTTTGTCATGTTGATAATTCTTTTTATATAGCATGTTGATCTCTCACATTGTCATGCTGATCTTTTTGTTTAGAATGTTGATATCTCTTATTACCATGTTGATCTATATTTTTTGTTATGTTGATATTTCTTTTCAGCATGTTGATCTCTCCTCTTGTTATGCTGCTCTTTCTTTTTAGCAGCATGTTAATCTCTCTACTTACCATGTTGATCATTCTTTTAGCATGTTGATCTATCTTACTGTCATGCTGATCTTTCTTCTTATTATGTTGATCTCTCTTCTTACCATGTTGATCTATCTTTTATGTCATGTTGATCTTTCTTTTTAGCATATTTATCTCAGTTATAATTGTCACGTCGATCTTTCGTTTTAACATGTTGATCAGTGGTTTTGTCATGTTGATCTGACGATGTTGTTCACACAAGAAAACAATGTTGATTAAACACGACTATCATGCTAATCAAACACGACCATTATGCTGATCAAATTTAGCGAATGACAAACTTGTAAATAAGTGAATTGATTATGCGCACACATGCACAGTGCACAATTTTAACGCGCGCCATTCAAATTTGTAAGTCACTTCCTCTCCTCTCAAATCTAAATAGACCCTCTAGAGTTGTTCTTTGATGAAATTCGGGAAAAAGTCACATCCAAAATCTACTTTCTTTACAAGTAAGGAAAAAAGAAATATCAACCAAAATTGAATACTATTTGCTCCGATACTAAACTAAAACCCAACAATTCCCAAAATCATTGGGGACTTCGGTGCTGCCTGCGTGGGTGCTTGCGTGGGTTTTATTTCACATCCAAGGTCTATTAGTATTCCCCCGAAGAAACTAATCGCAACCTTCTGCTCTTTTCTTAACCGAAGCCCTCGTCTGTCTTTCCGGCTTCAAGCAGTCAGCGCTTCTTAACTGAAACGTCGCCTCGCCGGAGCCACCGCCAAGGTACCAGGTTTAGTCCAGACCGCTCCGCCGCGTCATTGTCTCGTTTTCATGATTTCGTTCTCCGTGATTATTTGTCTTTCTTTCTATCTATCACCCCTCCCCCTCTTCTTTTACTTTAACTTCATGTATTCTTCAATTTTCATTTTCTCAAATTTTCACCAGTCTAGCAAGTTATTGTGATTTGTTGGAAAGGGTTTGGAACTTCTGCCTTATTTTTTAAGAGAAACGAATTGAGTTATTGCTCTTCTTTCAATGTTTCGGGTTGATTTGAAGTCCTCGCTCCCTTGAAATATCCGAGCTTTTATTAAATCCCCCACCTTTTTTTTGGAAGAGTATTACATGGCTGGATTTAACTAGAACAAGATATGCGTGCAGTGCTCGACGGACTGGCCATGCTATCTAAAATAAACGAATTTTCTTTAACCAACCGGTATTCGGGTCCAAGCTAGTGTGCTCCTAGCGCGTCTTAAGCGTTTTTCGTTTTCTTATCTTTTTCCAAGTTAAATATGAGCGACAGTGATTGTTTTCCATCTTTAATTTGTTTTCCACATTCTACTTTATATCATTCTTTAATCAGTAAGATTTTGAATGAAATAGGTCAAAAGTTTTGGTCATGATTAATAGGCATTCTCTTTTACTCGTGTTACCAAGGTTATTAAAAGCGAAAAGCGCACTAATGCGATAAAGGTCCTGAAGCGCGAAGCGCAACGCAAAAGCGTGGGCTTTAAAGAAGTTAAGCATAATAATAGATATAAACATAAAGTAGGTGGAAAAGCCTCTAAATTATATCTAAAAAACACAAAGGCCAACTTCTAAACTTTATTCTAGGATTCTTTAACACTAAATTTGCACTCTAAAGCTCAAATATCACTCAATCATCAGCCATCATCATCTAGCATATAAATATAATTAGCACCACCAAAGTTAGAATTATATCCCTCATCATATAGTATTTGGAAATAAATTCATAGTAAATTACTACTTATAGTATTTGAAAATAAATCCACAGTAAATTAAAAATTAAAAATTGTTAAGGACTATTTTATTAGGAGGAAAATGCTTCGATGTTTAAATGAGTTGGAAAGAAGATTCTAATGCCTGAATGTACATAAATAAAACTTTAAGTACCTATTTGAAAGATTTATAAAATTTTAATGGCTTATTATTAAAAAAAAATAGAAAACCTAGTTATTTTTCTTTCAAGTCTGTCTTCTTCGCGAGTCTCCGTCGACGCAACTCCAAAGAAAATAGAAAACCTAATTATTTTTCTTTCAATTCTGTCTTCTTCGCGAGTCCCCGCCGCCACAACTCCAAAGAACGCCGGCAACCGCCACGATTGTCTAGCTCATCTGCGTCTTCTCCTTCGCGAGTCTGAAGTCGGCGACACCTGCCCCACCTGGGAAGACAAGCTCGTCAGAAGCGCCGACGTCACCGCTTCGCCGCCGCCTGGGTCCGTCGCCTCACCGCCGCTTCGCTGAAGGTCCGCCGCTTCCGACGCGAAATGCGACGGACCCAGCCAAGCGAGCGCATCGCGCTTTGAGCGCGCTCTAGGCGCGCATTTTATAACCTTGCGTGTTACTGTATTTGTTTTTAACCTAATCTCCAAACCGTGTAATGCTGCAGTTTTGCTGACTCATTTGATCATTCACTTCAGAGGTTTACTGGATTTTGAAGATTCTTGGGCATTTAGTTATGGCTGGTCGGAAGACTGTTGATGGTATCATTTCGTGTTGGTCATCCAGCGTCGAATTTCTCCTCTTCTTCTCCATCATTAACATTTTCTTCCACTCTTCCGGTTTCTTTGCTTGATTTATATAATTGCTTATTACTCTAGCATGCTGGCTTCTTGAACAATGATTTTTTGTTGTATTTGACGATTTTCCTTCACCTTACTTTCCAGCTGATCGTTCGAGGAAGCCACCAAATTCAGAATTCTTTAATGAATCAGCTGGGGAAGATTTGGTATGTCACCAGTGCCTAATTCACGGTTAAAGTCTGTAGCGTTCATTTGTTCTTGACATCGAGACCTTTGTCATTTCTGGACATAGTAGGTGTGTATTAGTAATAGTGATTTGTAATGTTAGAGTGCATCTTTTCGGAAAGTTGAAATCTTGTGGGTAGTTCTTGTCTTCAAAGTCAGAGCATTAATAAAGAAGTTTGGTTTCCATCTTGTATGAGTGGCTTAAGATAATAAACCATTGCATTATATTCATATTTTGCATTTTTTTTATCTTTAATGCGATGGTTTTATTCTTTCTGTAAAGAATTTCTATATGCATGGAGTATACTTGTGTAGTCTGTGAAATATATTTACATTTCAGTGGAGAGCAGTAGTAATGTGGGAATTCTTATTTCTTGCTAGTACAAAGTTCTGTTCCCTGTTCTTCATACTTTTCATTTTTTCTTTTATTGGGACAATTGATATGCTTGCCATGAAGGGTTTATTTCTTTTCTTCTTTCCTTTTTGTATCTGCGAGAATATGGTTGTGCAGCCTGTTAAATATGCTGCATTCATGGTCTTGTTAATTACACCAGTGTCAGTGTAGAACATTTGGAACACATCAAATGCTTATTTTGAACAAAATTTTGTTTTGATCTTGCCGTTGTTTTTTTAAAAACAATTTGTTTCATGTTTGCTTTTATTGGCCTGTAACATGCTAAATTTTTCCCTAGGCTGGCTCTGGAAAAACAGGTTTATCTTCCACCCCAACAACCAAGATATCCTTGCCAGAGGGTGTTGCTTCTGGCAGTAAAGAGTTTTCTCAGCAAACGTCATTGGATGGTCATGGTAGCAGTCAAGCTAGTAGCTGTTACAGTTATTACTATCCAGGTTAGGTTGCTTAATGGTTCCCCCCTCAAGTTTGGCTTTGAACAGCAAAAACATACATAATATCCAAGTGATGTAATGATAAACAAAGTTTAAGTTTTCTGCTACATTTGAGATCATGGTTATTAAAGGCGTGCCTAGAACGCTAGGCACAGAGCGATGGAGCTGGACGGCTTCTCGCCTCTAAGGCGTTGCCCATTCAGAGAAGCGCTTGAAGCGCAAGGAATGGGCTTTTGTTTCTGACAGTAGTCTAGGTTTAATTAATAGATTAATTGATGCCGCAACTACTTGGTACGTAAAAAGAGTAAAAACACATCCATGGGTTCTGTTTCTGGTGTTGAAGTCGAAGAGACAGGGAAGACAATTAATGATGTCTTCGTGAGCAAGAAAGCTTCTATCTGAGTACTCTCCAAATGGGAACTAGTCTGCAACAAAAAAGACTGCAACTTTGCACTGTCTTCTTCTTTCTTCAAAACAACAGCACTTGTGTTAAAACGTTCTAGAGTAAAGTTTAGAAGTTAGACTTGTGTTTTTTCATGTGCTATGGCTACTAGTATAACCATCTTTTTTAAAGTTAATTTTGAGGCTGTTCCATCTACTTTATACTTTTATCTATTAATTTAAAATATTAATCTTAACTTACTTAAAGCCTGCTTTCCCTTTTGCGCTTTTGGACCCGTAGCGCTTCAGTGCGCTTTTCGCTTTTAATAACCTTGGTTGAGATTGTGACTCTATTCCCAAACTCCTTGGCAGTTAATCATGCTAATGAATTTTAAGACGTATATTGATAGAATATCACTCGGACTGGATACATATGTAAATATATCTTTTTCATTTTGCAGGATTCGATGGGTCCTCTGGTCAAGTTGGTGATGCTGCTTATTATCACACTGATGGCTTACAAACAGTATGTTGAATGACTCATGTTTGCTGTTCGTATTGTTTTGTTTCGGAACTAGGACCACCAAAGCATTTATTGTTTTTTGCCTAGATGTCCAATTGGTTTGGACTTGTTTGATGCAATCATTTTTTTTTATAACACTCAGGTCACACAGTCAGAAACTGGTCAGGTGGTAGCTTATTACTGGCCTGGTTATAATCCTTATGCTACTGGTAATCCAATGGGTGCTGATGAGCAGGGTATAAGTGCGCAACAATATTATTCATCGGGATATCTCCAGCCCTCAGTTTCGTATGGATTGGACTCTGGACATTATTATTCATGGAATCCAACTTACGCTCATGATGTTTCATCACCTGAAAACATTTCTGGCCCAAAATATTCAAAACCTGTTTCTGATTCGACCGCCTTGATGCATTCTGCTGAACAGCACTCCATGAGAACCAAAAGCGGTATAGGCAGTCAATCATCAAGATCTTTAAGAAAGGTATATTAGGGATGCCATAAGCTTAACATACTTTTACTTTTTAAAGCCTTAATCTCCGTGCCATTGGAAAAGCTCCCACTTTTTGCATACATTCAAAATCATTATTGTCATCTCATCAATAGTCACCATGCATTTTAAGATGCCTGTTCTTTCTTTTCTGGTCATTGTTGATGACGTATTCTGTTGTGTTTCCCAATTTGATGGAGGGACTTAACAGCATTTAGAACATTCCTCGCTATGAAAAGCTAAATTGCTACCTGCTACAGCTGTTCTCTTTTTTGATGACGGTATTGGGATTTCAGTGTTTCATGATCTAGTTCCATTTTCAGGTTCCTCAACCGAATCTTACTGGGGCTGATAATTCAGGAGTTTTTAGGGGATATGATGATTCAGCTAGAAGGAACTTAACATTTGATGGCCAGAGGCATGGTGTATACAACAGAAACTACAGATTGAATGGGAGAGGATGGAATCAGAATGATCGATACAGAAAATTTAACACTGAAAACTCAATGGAACTAATAAGTGGCCCCAGGTCACTCGCTAATAATGCTTCTCCAGATTCTTCGATCAAAGATGAAAATTTTGGGTTTGCAGTGCAAAGAGATAAATATAACAGGCCAGATTTCCAGGAGAAGTATGAAAATGCCAAATTCTTCATCATAAAGTCTTACAGTGAAGATGATATCCACAAATGTGTCAAGTATGATGTATGGTCTAGTACTCCGAATGGCAATAAAAAGCTAGATGCAGCTTTCAATGATATGCAGACTGCAAAGCTCCAGAATAACAGTGAATATCCCATTTTTCTTTTTTTCTCGGTAAGGTTTTGTTTTTGTTGTTTTTGTTTTTGTTTTTTTAAAAAAAATAATAATTTGTGGTGGGTAAGTTAATTACAGTTATTTCCAATGATTTATTGTCATCCTGCATTGTTTTGGGAATATCCAAAGTAGCATTTTGTATTTATATTTCAGATACATGTGTTTATAATTATGTCCTGGTCATTTGTGAAGCATTTTGACAGCGTTCAATCAATCAACTAGTCTTAATTCCAACTAAGGGTGTGTTGAGGTGCTATGTTTGTTAGAGAATAAGTTAGAAGGAAAGGTTTATTTTGAAAATTTTGTGATATTAGTATTGTGAAAAGTGGGTATTTGAGCACAGCCTAATAATTTTGGTAGTGTTCTACCAGGAAAAATCATACGTATTCGAGCTTTTGGTAGTATTAGATTTGAGTGTGTCAAGTGCCAATTGATTTTTGGGGCAGAATGGAATCAGATTCACTTGTTTCATGAGCAGACATTTCAGTTCCTTACAACAAATTCAGGGTACTGAAATATTTATTGCTATAAATTTCAGGTAAACGGAAGTGGTCAATTTGTTGGAGTAGCTGAGATGGTAGGGCATGTAGACTTCGAGAAGGACATGGATTTTTGGCAGGTTGATAAATGGAGTGGTTTCTTTCCAGTGAAGTGGCATATAATAAAGGATGTCCCAAACATTCAGTTGCGGCATATCATCCTTGAAAACAATGATAATCAGTCAGTTACTTTCAGCAGAGATACACAAGAGGTAGTAGTTACCTTGAAAATAAATAAGCCATCATTTTGTTTCACAAGTAAGAAGAATGTGAATGGTAAATCGTAGTATTGTTTTTTATTGCAGGTTGGTTTCCGTCAAGGGCTGGAAATGCTGAAGATATTTAAGAGTTACTCTGCAAGAACATCATTGGTCGATGACTTCAACTTTTACGACAACCGAGAAACGTCCCTTAAGTTGAAGAAGAACAAACCAGCCACTTTAAGAATGAATATCTTTGATGAAGATGATAGTAGTAGTACTGTGAGTTCTCTCTCTACTCTACTGCACTTTAATACGGAGTACTTTTTAAATTGTTTGATACTTGGGAGTAGTTATTTCAATTACCTATAATGTTTTGGATAATTTTTTAATGGTTGAGATTAAACAGTTACAACTAAATGCTAAAAGCTACCCTTAGATAACTTTTTTAAAACGCAATAACTACTCGAAAAAGTTGTTGTTACTAAGTGAAGTGTTCTGAATTCGGTATTATTTCTACCTGCAGAAGGAAGCAGCAGCAGCAGGTGAAAGGAATAATGCGAATTCGCTGGTGAGCCTTACAAAAAACCTGTCTCTGAGTGGCTCCCCAGTGAAGACGACGATGACAACAAGTGGTGTGAAGAATCATCGTGGCCACTCTTCTCCTTTCTTCGACCATTCTGCTCGGCGTTGAAGATTTCATTTTTCCTGCATCTTTCTTGAACACCTTTCTCAATTTGGTGAAATAGATTTGTTGTTTTTGTAATGGAACTCGACTCCATCAGTCAATTAGTGAAGTTGGATCAATTCATTTCTTTCTAGTTTGAAGTTCTCATCTTTTTGGATCCAAATTTTCTGGTTTGTCATTGTAACGCAAATGAAAGGCCGGAATTTTTAACTTGAACCAGAGGCTAGTCGTTTTTCTCAGAAATGAAATGAAATTCAAACAGTGGACGGGCAGGATAATGTTCAACTGTTTTTGTCCGAGGTTTCATCAACTTTTTCAATTATGTCCTCACTTCTCTGTCGCAGACAGTGGGAAAACCGTCAGCCTCATCCAAAATCTCACCGGAGCTGGAGGGACACCACGGCCAAGAACCCGAATTCACAATTGTTTCTAGACCCTTCCTTTTGTCCTTCTAGCTAGAGGAACAACCTTCTAACTTGGTGGTTTTTTAGGCTAATTTTCCACTGAATCTAGTCTCTAGAGGCGGCTTATGTCCGGTGGTTTATTAGGCCTTTGAGTTGAGCCTCAACTCAACTGTTTATTAATCCTCCTCCTGTTGAAGTTGTTCTAACACTTCAATACATGATAGGAGTATATGATACAAGACGTGCCCGCCTATCTATAATCCCTGAGAAAGAGAACAAAGTACAGGCACGTTAAACACTGGGAGGAGGGACCTGTAAAGTTTACTCCATTAGGGCTTTTACAGCTCCATGAATTGAACTGGTGCCTGAAGAAGAGGACTTCTTTCTCAGCAAGGAATGAGGGCCACACCAGACAGAGTTGGGATCCTCTGGAAAAAGAGTCTCGCATAAGCTCAGAAGAGTTGGATTTTCAAAATTATACCTCCCAAGCATTAGTGCCTTCTGTTTCCGTTCTTCAATCTCCTGCAGCCACAAAACAAATTTGTAAATAGAAACTAGCGCATTCCCATGTCTGAGAGCATTCTATGTCAGAGAAGGAGTTGAATACAATACCTTGCGCCTTCGTTTCTCAGATCTTTCACATTCTTCAGCCTGTTCGGCTGGTGTAGGTGCTGTTTGATGTTGCAACACTTGAACAGACGATTTTACAATTTCTAGCGGAGTTTGTGATTCTCTGTTAGGCTCCTCCATTGATCTATCACCAATCAGCGATTCCTTATCGATTGCTCTTGTTTCACCATCTACTTTAGCAACACTCTTGACTTTATTTTCTTCCTCACTCTCTTCTTGATAGTCATCCTCGCCGTCATTCCTGTCCATGACTCCTTGGTGCTCAGTGATTTCTGGTTTTGCATTCATTCTTGTTTCTTCTACCTCAGCCTCTGCATCCAGATCCACCATTTCATCCATGTTTTGCGATGAATCCTCGCCAAAAGGGCTATCTACAGGTGACAACTCCTTCAAAAAAACCCCCCAAAATGATGTAAATCATTTAGACAGGATAACAGCATATTTAAGTGTTTAAAAGAAATTTACGCAAATTTTGATTGAATATTCAGTCTTGTTTGAGCATTAGCCATGGAGGATTGCCTGATATGATAGCTTCATACTTAAGTTTTAACAAAATTTAAGTAAATTTTAAATGAATACTCAGTCTTGTTTGGGCATATAACCATGGAGGATTGTCTGCTTCAAGACACAAAATTGCCCTATCTCAGATACTTGCTGCATACAATCCAATAGGATAAAATCCAGATATCTTAATAATCATAAAGCAGTAACTCACCTCTTGCTTCTGATCTTGTCCTCCAATTTGGCCTTTCGCAAGCCGCTCAATTGCCTCACGCTCCCTCTTGCGTCGCTTTAGTACACATATAGCACATAAGCAATCACTCTTGTGACGCCTTCTGCAAGCAAAGATAAAATGAGATGCATAGATGAATTTTAGAAAAGTGTACATTGTCATCCAGTCAATGAGGATTGCTCAATCAATTAGACTTCAATAGAGTTTTAAGCTCTTCAAAAACTGGAACAAACATTTCTATCACGGTGTATGGCAGAAAATAGATTATCTTGCATTCACTTTCATGCTTTTGATCATGAAAGCACCTAATCAAGTAAGCGGGCAATCTCACACGTCATAAGTAACACATTCCAAGGTAGATATACTCTATTACTCATTTATTTTCAAAATTAGTGGCATAACCTGAATTGTCTGGTCTCATGACAATGATAATGAACTTCAGCTGGAGCCTGGAGGTAAGCAATCTGAATGAAACATGCCTACTACTTTGCTGAATAACCTCAAGCTTTAATGTGATGAAAGAGCAACTAAACAGGTGGTGTAAGTTTAGAGTTCTTTTGTCAGTGGGTTGGCAGCCACTTGTGCCTTAAAGATGCAGTCTGGACAATTTTATAAGAAAGACACAAGAGGAAGACAACTGATCCGAGATCAGGCAACCACTCTACAGGCACAACAGTACCATTCAAATTGAAATTTTAACTTCAAATATAAACAAGTTTTTATTTGAGAATTCTGTGACCCATGAAACACCCCTCTAGAGTGTAGATAATCCTTGATGTAGTCACCTCGAGTGGTTCTATGCGAAGACAAGAATCCAAAGTCGTAAACAGGTAATTGTCACAATTGAAAGCTTCATATCCCCTAGCCAAAAAGGCTAGGGTTTGAATGATCCAACCCCAAAAGCTTTTACCATATCTGAAAAAGCATACAGAGACACTTATACCCATGGCTGCATCCTGTGCATGCTAAAACTAAATGGGACTGAAACTACTATCTTGATTTTGTTGCTCAGCTGTCTTATCGTTTAGTCACAGTAATTAGCCACTCTCTAAAACATTCTATATCTCTCCGGACTGAGTTAGAAAAATACAGGCAGTTCTACGCCTGCTTTAACTTACTCTGTCTTACATTCAACATGTAAATATTGGGCCGTGCCTTTCTCTTCAGAATAGAAAGAAACTTATCAAGATCCTTTAGCTAAACCAAACAATCAACATGAGAAATAAGATGTATGGGTAGAAAGAATCATCATAACATACCCATGCTTTCCCTTCTTCATTTTCGATTGGCTTCCTTTCATTTGTGTTTTCCCTTGACTGGACACTGCAGAATCATCTGCTTCATTGTTTCCAGTGGCTGATACATAATTTTTTTTTAAAAAAAGAAAAGAAAAAGAAAAAGAAAAAAGCACAGAGGTTAGACAAAAATGTGCAATTTTTACATTAATTCAGAAGGAAAAGGCAAAATGGCAGACAAAAATGGTCTCTGAACCGGACCATTGCACACAGCAGATCAAAACTGGGAAACCTTGCACCTCAAATATTCAATTAATAAGCATTCCCAAACACTCGGCAGAAGCAAATGTATCAATCAAGAAATCAAATGCTTGGTTATACCCTTTGATTGTCCAGTGTACAAACAAGCTGCTGTCCAGTACTTCATAAAGTTCTTCTTAACCCGTCTCATTAGGTCTAGGATGGCATCACCTTTGTTGTTATATTTGGAACAATTGTCCCAGATGAACTGTACATCCTTGTATACATCTTTTGAGTTCTTGTACTTGTCACCTTTCTCAAGATTGGCACATATTGTCCCAAAATCCATTGGAGTATCAATGATATCAAAATAATCCTGGAACATGTGAGTCTTATGAGCACAATCTACATTTTCCGTTCCTTTTTTAAGCATTTACAGAATAGTTTCTGATATTTGAAATTTCTCAGCTAATACTTATCTCTATTTCAAAGACAAGAACATAGATCAGCAGTAGTAAGAATCAAATAAAAATAACACGATTAATCGCATAAAATAATGACACTATAAAAACCATATAATGAAAAAAAGAAGGGCATTCCATTGGTCAAATTGCAATTGTAACTATTAAAGCCTCAGCCGCAACTGCAATTCATAGGGTGAAACTTGAAACATACATGAATATGTGGAACCAGAGATCAAGTTCTATAACACTGTTTATCTCCACTCTATTCCCTCAGCCATGTTGATACAAAACTTAATCCAATGAAAATTACTCGTTGACCTGGAATCTAAAGCAGCCAGGATGCACTCAAGTATGTTAATAGATTAACAAGTTTATCAAACTCACAGGAATTCCCAAAGCTTCAGGATTTACAGGTTCGTTAAAAGGGGCAGCTGCTTCCATTTTCATTACTTTCTTGATCACCTGGAATCAAGTAACAACCAGATTCTTTTTTAATTAAAAATAAAAAACAAGAACATAATAGCCACAAAGAAGAAAACAACAAGAAAGATATTTCAAAAAATAATTCGTTGCTAACTAGAACACACCACCAAGGAAGACTCCAATTCCTTCTTGTTAAACCGGGAATACTGAAGAGGAGTCTTTTGTTCTTTCCGCTTGGAAGTCTCTCCTTGAGCTAGTGTACTTCCACCGCCCATATCCATACTTGAACCACTTAATGTTCTAGAGGATTTGATTATTATGCTTCCAGCTTTCTTTGAGACACCAGGAGAAGTCTCTGCTTTCACCTCTGCTGATGAGTTGCCACTATCTTCCATCTTTTCACTAACCATTCTTCTCTCACAGTCTACCTGTTGGCTGCTCCTGTCGGTATCACTATGTGATGGAGCATCCGACTCCAAGGCTTTAGAAGTCTTCAACTTCACCTTAACTCGTCCAACTGGTTTTTCTGCAGCCTTATCACCAGACCCGTCAGGATCAGCATTCAGCCGTGGATCTGGTCCAGGAGATGAAGCTGTATCAACCTCCATTCCAGACTCATACTCATCATTGCCAGAATTGGCTTCAGTATTTCCACTTTCAGCCACGGATGGTTCTTCAGTAGGAGATGACGCGGATGGGGCCTTTGGTTTTTTACCCTTTTTGTGCCCTCGCTTGCGCTTCATTCTCAAACCAAGAGCAGTCCCCCAATTCACACACTACAATTCGAACAATTACAAGTGCTACAATCAATGTTAGACCAAAAGCAACAGAAAGGAATATGAGACATCAAACAAAAGTTACTTTTAACTGTCAAGGTCTCTCTTTGCTAAAACGGAAAGAAGAAACGCCAACTCTTGCCAGAATCATCATAAACTCAAAGCCAGAAACCCTAAAATCACTTCCTTTTTTCCCTTCTAAAAGTCCAAACTTTGAAGACAGTAAATTCCAATCAACAACATTAACATGAGGGGCAGAGAAGCAAGCCGCAGCGCATTGACATGCCGGTAAATCAGGTATCCAATCGCAGGGATTTACAAGGCGACACATCATAGTGATTTGGAGGGACGAAGACGGAAGATGAAGAAAGAAAAAGCAGTTACATTTTGAGGATAGTTGAAAAAAAGGAGGGAAACAAAAAACTTACCTGTGGTTTCGACTTGTGTTGTGTCTTATAGACGGATTTTTAACGAAGATGGTGTTTCCAATTCAATTTCAATTTCAATTTCAATTTCCAATCCAAGCCCAACTCAACCTAGGGGAGAACTTCTGTCTGCCTGCACCACTCAACGTTTGGGACTTTACTCGACGACAAAAAGGGTCATGGGCGCAAGCCGACGCCGTTTTACACGCTCGGTTATATATGGAAAGATGAATTTTAGGCTCAAATACCCAAACACCCACTATAAATATGTCTACAGTCCCAATTAAGTGATTAACCACCTCAGCTCTTGGTTCGTGCAAATGAAAAATGATTAATTAATTTATTGGTTTAAATCCAATTTAATTAAATCTACTACTTATAATATATTTCTCTTTTGTGTCTTACTGTTTTTGAATATTTATCAAGTTTTAGGAAAAAAACATAAAATAAAATATTATATATTTAATTAAAATAAACATAAATCATTGAGATGAAAAGGATTAATCATTTTGATTCACGCGAAACAAATAGGAGTACTACAAATATAAATAACGAAGAGGAGGTCATGGTCGGTCAAGGAAATTTGGGATTAAATTGTCCAATTTAATTAAGTTTAGGAGTTCTTTTGGCTTAGACCATTGCTGTCTTTTCCTTTTGAGTCGAAATCACCTACCTGTCTTGCCCTCGTTCGTTTTTCACCGGTGAGCAGCACAGAGGCTCGCGGCTAGGGGTGAATTCGAGCCGAGCCCGAGCCTAGCAAGTTCGAGCTCAGGCTCGTGAAATTCGGGCTCGGCTCGAACTCGACCGAGCCCAATTATTCGAGTTCGAGTTCAGCTCGAGGCAGGCTCGAGCTCGGCTAGATGGTTCGTGAAGCTCGAGCTCGTTAGGCTCACGAGCTCGTCAGGCTCAATTAGGCTCGATTCGGCTCGAGTTGTGTAAGCAGAACACAACTACTTTCTTAACATGTTAAATTACATGCAGTCTCTTAAGTCCATTGATTTCATTAACTAGAACTCAACCCGTGTAAACGGCATTAAATCAGCAAGGAATGGAGTGATAAGTTATCACAACTTATATAGCAAAGAGCTCAAGGTCATGGAAAGCGTAGAATAGACGATAGTCCTCCCTTGCTGCAGCTATGTGCCAACAAAACCCAACTAAAGATGGATACTTTTATAGATCTCAAACATGGATTAGGATAGCAAAACACTGAAATCTCATCAGGTGGGCTAGAGTAAACAGGTTTGTAAACGACAATAACCTCAATGATCCTTGCCCAAAAATGGAATAACTTTAATTTACAATATGCATGCACAATGACAAGCAATAACAGTAGTGACAAGCTATAACACAACACAAGCTCTTCCAGGTAAAACATGCTTCCAACATCAAGGTTACAAGCAGCACAACCAGCAAGAAAATACCCCAACTAGCAATCTAGCATGGCTTCTTAGGTCACTCAAAGCAGCCCAGAGTTCAAGAATCAACAGTTTCCATGTAATCCAACTTAAACATAACAATTAATCTTGGAAAGCAAGTGATTACCCTCCATCAATAATAGTCCACTGCACTTATCATGCACACACACAGTCTCCAAAGCCACTTTATGCTTAATTTCCAACAAACACACACAGAGAGTCAACAAGGAAAAGGAACAAAAAATTCATCTCCAAGTTCCAACAAACAAATTTCAGCAAATACATTTAGCAAACTAACTCACAAGTTCTAGCAAAGAAACCATCTAAAAATCACAAGTCCAAATTCCAGAACTTAAACCATCACAAATTCAACAAATAAACATCAAGGTAGTTTAATTTCCACCGGCTCCAACACCTACAAAAAATATATATAAATCTATATTAACATCAAATTAGAAATATTATACTCAGAAGTAACTAGTAACTATCATGAATTTCAGAAACCCTGTAGAAGCAGTGCCTCCTGAAGAATTGCTCATCAACAATAGAAAAGGGGTGCTCATGCATCATAACCCAATGAAAAATTGCTTCTCTCATTTTCAAAGGATCGTACTTCCCATCAACAATCGCAGCTCCAAGGACTGGCCCAACAGTTCCATCACTAGGCTGATAATTAAGAACCGTCTGAGTTTTTGTTGCTTGTAATGCTAGATGACAATGGGGTAAGTGTCCTTTAAGATGTGAGGTTTTCCCAGTCTTTTGCGCAGCAAAAAGTCTTTGGCAATGCTTGCACTTATGCTTTATGACTTCTCCTTTGTCATTCAGAATTCTGTCAAAGTCCTTCCAAACGACTGATTTCTCCATTCTTTTTTTTCTTGCAATTGCTCCACCTTCTTTCTCACCTTCTTTACCTTCTTATTCACCTTCTTTCTCACCCAGTTTCTCACCTTCATCTTCTACTTCGTCATCTAAATGAGCCATATCGGTATCAGTGGTTGTATCTATCAAATCTATGTCAATAGCTTCAGGATCATTGGTAGATGTCATGTATGCATTAAATGACACAACATTAAGCAAAGTTTAATCAGATTGCAGCAGTACACAACATTAAAACAACTGATAGAAAAAAAAACATTAAAACAACAACTTTAAGGGCCTGATAGGTTGCAGCAGTACTAGTAGCAGGAAAATAACATCATCTTCTCAATATGAACAAGCAAGTCCATAAAGGCTTATTAGTCAATATTACCGAACAGATGTAATTCATTGTATACCAAACAAAACACTAGAACCCTACGTACAGATTGTTCATTGCCACAGATTGTTTTCACCATAAAAAATTATCAAAGACTTGGCAGTGGTAAGTACTCCACCACAATACTACATGGCACATGTTACACGTTCTACTTTTCACAGGTTAATATTGTTCACAGCTTGCACTTCACAGCTTGCACTCCACAGCTTGCACTCTCCCAGCACAACAACCAAGCTGCAGAGTATTTTTCAGAGTATTTATTAATCCTAACAGCGGATGAGGTTTATGTGGACCATGCCTCCCCATTTAAGCAACCAATTTTATAAACATGGTTCTGCATTACTGTGATCCAAGCAGTAGTACTACTTATGTGTACATAGCAAAATGTAAAACAAGGAGTTCATGTATACTATGCAAACTTGTCAAATGCATAACCGTTAGAGAACTGAAAACACTATGTCAAGTATCAAATTAGAGCAACATGTACCTGTAAAAGAGACGCAACGTGTACTAAAATAGCTCTACCTTAGTAATCCAATTAAACAATAAAATTAAGAAATAGAGAAGTAAGAGTCCTAAGTGTAGTACATTTCACTAAGTAGTACATTTCACTTGCAGTATGGGTAAAGTACATTTTTAGTCCCTTAGCTTTGATGCGTGTTCTATTTTGGTCCCCTTTTAAGAATTCGTCCTATTTTAATCCTATAACTGTGGTTTTCTGTCCCATTGTGGTCCTGCCGTTAATTTATCCGTTAAATACTCCGTTAGATGAATGAAATGACTAAAATACCCATAAATTAATTTACAAGTAAGTCCCTAAATTTATAACGATTTATCAATTTCACCCCAAAATCTCTCTTCTCTCTACATACCCTTCCACCAGCCAGAAAACCCCCATCCACAAGGACTCACCATCGTCCCTCACCAGATGCCTCCTCAACAACCACTTGAGTTGCATCTTTCCTGGCCTGTAAAAAAAGAGGCCACATTAAGATCAGCTAGAAATAAGAAGTTAAGAACATGATCTAAAAAAATGCATAACCATTAAAATACCCACCCAAAAAAAGAGCAAAAAATCTCAATTCATACTTCAAGATTCAACTTCGGAAGGCAGTTAATCAACAGCCTCAACGTGTTCTCTCGAAAAAACTCCTGCGTTAGCTGCGCACAAGCCTCTGAAACCGGTTCCGACTCTCCAGACCCGAAAGAACGAGATCAAAACAACGAAAATGAAAAGAACCAGGAATCCCGGCTAACGGTGGATCACGACGATTCAGATCAAATTCGAATCTCCAGACCTTCTCTTCCCGCTTCGAATCCCTGAGATCAGAGCTCCGGTCGGCGAAAATGAGGAGATCACGGGTCTGGCGGACGATATCAACAGGGGTTCGCGGTTTGGATTTAAAAAGTCCCTTCATCTTCTGAGACGACGACCGGTCGAAAAATTCTTCTGGCAGAGGAGCACTTTGCGAGGGGCTCTGCCACACGGCGGCTCCTCGTGCAGCCGCACCACTGCTTCCGCCGCAGCTCGACGTGCAAAGTCCTATGCTTTCTAACCCCCCCGATTAAGGGTGGTCCATCATTTCTCGATTAGCTTTGCCAAGGGTTTCAGAATTTGCTTCCGGGTTTTGGGATTTTGGCTGGATTTCGGGTTGTGGGTGAGGATCTGAGAGTGCGTTTTCGCTATGACGGTTGCGTCCTTGTGGATGGGGGTTTTCTGGCTGGTGGAAGGGTATGTAGAGAGAAGAGAGATTTTGGGGTGAAATTGATAAATCGTTATAAATTTAGGGACTTACTTGTAAATTAATTTATGGGTATTTTAGTCATTTCATTCATCTAACGGAGTATTTAACGGATAAATTAATGGCAGGACCACAATGGGACAGAAAACCACGGTTATAGGATTAAAATAGGACGAATTCTTAAAAGGGAAACAAAATAGGACACGCATCAAAGCTAAGGGACTAAAAATGTACTTTACCCCTTGCAGTATCATTGAAACTAAGGTTAGTAAACTATGTACAATAACATATATATCAACACTGGTACCTCCTATAACATGAAACCTCACACGAACACAGACGAAGTGAAGTCAGTGACTCGGTGTAGGTCAAGGAAAAGTCTGTGTGTTGAACCAAACAAGGCAACCCGGTGTGTGAAAAGTTTCTTACTTCTCTATTTCTTATTTTCTCGCATAGTATAGCTCTCTACGTGTAGATCATTTCTAACAGTTCCAATAAAAAATAGCAACCAACCCGGTATCTCCGTTCTTGCGGCTGAGCGTACAGGCATAGGGCTCGATGGAGGTGGAGCGTGGAAGCCGGAGATGCTCGACGGAGGTGAATAAACCAAAAAACACGTCTGATTAGGAAATATCAGATGAGAAGGTTCACTCGATGTCCGTTCTCGTTGCAGATTTTGAAGAGAAGGGCTGAGCGTGCTTTTTGAACGATTCAAGCTCATACGTCTGATTAGAATTGGGAATTGGGGATGGGTTAGGGATTACATATTCACGAAATGGGCAGGGAAGCTCGAAGTTGGTGACTCTGGTCTGCTGAGTGGTGAAACGAAAATTTTGGGGTAGGAGTGCTAGTTTTACTGTTGGGTATTTATATATGAAGGGCTATATAATTAATTTTATACAAACTCGATAATGCTGACAAGCCTATCGTGTTGAACACTTCATGTTTGAGT
This sequence comes from Stellera chamaejasme, assembly GCA_024586325.1. Classification (NCBI taxonomy): domain Eukaryota; kingdom Viridiplantae; phylum Streptophyta; class Magnoliopsida; order Malvales; family Thymelaeaceae; genus Stellera; species Stellera chamaejasme. The sequence continues at coordinate 30,482,568 of CM044986.1, forward strand.
TCGGTTCGTTAATTATACCAGTTTGACCAGTTTGAGAATCGGCTCGTGAAGCTCGGCTTGGCTTGTCAGAGTTCCAGCCGAGCTCGGCTCAGCTAGATTAGTTCCTCACCCCCTACTCGTGGCTAACAACAGCTTCCGTGACAGAAATCAACCACGATTTCCAGCGATAGAGTTTCTGTTTCCATCTCTCAATCAGTAGATTTTAGGTGAACGCAAGCTCTTACGACTGATGTTCTGAATTAGAGGAGATCATTCCGATTCAATTCCCCGTCCGATCGATTTGGAGATGCAAACTATGGCGCTAAATTCCGCGTATTACTGCAGGCCTGAACAAACCCTAGAACCCTCCTCCTCTTCGCTCCCCTCTACCACTCAGGTATGTCTTCTTTCTTTTCATATGGGATCGATTTTTCGAGCAGGGTGGGTTTTATTCCTAGATGCTAACACTGCGATATAATTGTTCGGCGTCAGAGCTCCACTTTCTTCGGTTTCCACTTTTCACTTGCCAGAAACCCTCCGCTGTGTCATAGATTACGACGGAGCTCGCGGATTCGATCGCCGGCTCTTACCCGCACTCCAGGTCTGTTAGTTATAGACTTAACAATTCTCAATAATCCTGTTTTCTTATTGTGCTGTACATCAATGTTGATGCTTCATCTCTTTTAGCTTTTTTCCCCTCTTTGTTCTGTTTGAAGTTGTCTTAAGCTGAATTTGCAATTATGACAGTGTATGCAGGGGTGAAAGCTGTGGCATCAACACAAGAATTGCCTCTAACTGCAGAGAATGTTGAGTCCGTATTGGATGAAGTTAGACCATATCTCATTGCTGATGGGGGAAATGTAGCTTTACATGAGATTGATGGAAATGTGGTGAGGTTGAAGTTGCAAGGAGCTTGTGGTTCCTGCCCAAGCTCTACGATGACGATGAAGATGGGTATCGAGAAGCGGTTGATGGAAAAGATTCCTGAAATTGTAGCAGTTGAACCCGTTAGTGATGAAGAAAGTGGACTTGAGCTGAATGAAGAAAATGTCGAGAAGGTAATTTTCTCATTTAATCTGGAGCACCTTGCTTTTTATCATCAATGGTAGTTCATTATCACTTCAGTCATCATCTTATCTCTTGTGTCTGTAACCCCCACCTACGAAAGAAAAGGGTTCAGACGTTAAGTGCCTCCTTTTTGTACCATTCTCACAGGGGAAACGTTTCTTCCCTTTGACTTGATATTCGATGATGATTTCAAAAGTCAGTTTCAAGTGGCATTTGGAATCACTTGCTCTACATGTGAATGTGGTCCTTCATATTTACTGAGCTTGGTTTTTACTTGTTCTGGTTCTTTTAGTTGTTTTAAGCATTTCTTGAACAACTCATTCAACATGATGTAGTGGAGTGCATTTGGCTTTAGCACCGAACTACTAAGCTGCTTATTCAATTGGATCCTCTACGCCTTAGCACCAACTAATTTGGTTGGGGACATATATTATTCCAATTGTTAGATCTAATATTTGCCTTATTACTTCCTCGTATATCTAGCCTGCAGTTCTTACTACTGCAATGTAATGGTAAAATGTAAACACGGGTTGTGACCGAGTATCCAAAGGCGGCTTCCTAATTCTGCATAGTCTTCCAAATAGAACAGCTCGTGCTTGATGTGCTCCTTTTCCCCCCTATAGATATTGTGTTTTATTAATGTAATGTATGTTTTTTCAAATGGAATTTGTGATGATCATCCCATATTTTTTGTCTGTTTGATGAAGCATGTGTTGGTCTGCTTATTGGGTGCTAGCCAGCCTTTTCCCTTTTCCCCCAAACTTCCAGCTAATCCTAGTTCACTGACCTGCTAATACCCTAAAATATACTCCATTTTTTACTGTGGCTTCTAAGCAATCTCTGTTCAATCAGACTGCTGTCTATACTAACTTCCCAAGTTGGCTGGCTTTTTATTGCTGCCTGCCCTGCTAACAACTATGTTGAATAACGTGGCATGCCCTCATCTGATAACTGCTACCTGCCCTATTAACAACCAATGCCCTCATCACATGATTGTCCTGGGAAATGGTAAAACTGCGAAGAATAACTGCTAGAGATAGAATGCATGTTGCATTCAGTCGCCTCTGCTAGCAATCCAAGATGTTCATATCATGATCACTACCATCACCACCACTACCATCATCATACTGTACCCTAATTACAGCTGTGTTGGGGTCTGAGTGATGAAGTCTGTAGTGTCAATTCTAAACTTAGTTAACACAATTCATGCAAAAATATAGTGATGAAGTCTGTAGTGTCAATTCTAAACTTAGTTAACACAATTCATGCAAAAATATAGTGATGAAGTTTTATGCCAAACCCCCTTCATGTATAGTCTAGTTCCTTTTCGGTATAAGGTTATTAACTAACAGTTGAGCCTATGGCTATTTCAGGTACTTGAAGAAATTAGGCCTTACCTTGTCGGGGCAGCTGGTGGCTCACTTGAATTAGTTGCTATCGAGGAGCCAATAGTCAAAGTTCGAATCACAGGTCCAGCAGCTGGTGTCATGACAGTCCGTGTAGCTGTAACCCAGAAATTACGAGAAAAAATTCCAGCCATTGCAGCAGTACAACTTCTGTAATGTCATTATGTGCGGTTAGTTCAGAGCAGTATGCAGAGATGATTGATTGGCTGTTTTAAGTTTCGAAATCAGTGTGATGTACAGCCCAACCTATAGAAGAACAATTAGATCATATTTTCAAATTTTACATAGGGAGAATGGTTAAATTTAGGGTAAAGTACACTCATAGTTCTGTAACTTTAATTTTTATCTTACCGGGGTCCTGTTTTAACTTTTTATCCTAATAAAGTCATATTTTTTAACTTTTTCTCAATTTATGATCATTTTTCATCTTTTTCATCTGGTTTTCGTTAAATTTAATGGACTTGGGGGGTAAATGATAATTTTAGTAACTCAGCTTTTTTAAAATACATTTGGTTACATCTAAAGTTTTAAAACTAACTATTTATATACACCCCCAACAATTAGAAATTTTAAAAAATTATCCTAAAGTTTCAAACAACCTAACAAACCCACAGCCCATCCTACCGCCACCGCCGCACCGTCGGGCCGATGTCACCAAACACAGCGGAAACCACCGAAAAACGGCGGGAATGGTCTCGGTCAGCCGCCCGAACCTCCATTTCACCGGAAACTGCAGTGAAGGGCTTTGAATCACGAACCCTAGGTCGCGATTCGCGAGCCCGGGGCTGCGATTCGCCGCCTTAGGCTCGCAAATCACGGCATAGGGCTCCCGATTCGAAGCCCTTTGGTTGCGGTTTTTGGCCTACGTTGACGAAATGGAGCCGTGAGGCGGCCGATCGTGCGATTTTCGACGTTTTCCGATGTGGTTGGCAACGTGGGCAGGGGGTGTTGGTGGATTGATTGAAACTTACGGGTAATTGTTTTAAGTTTGTAATTGTTGGGGTGTGTGTAAATGGTTAGATTTAAACTTTTGGGTGTAAATAAAATTATTTTTAAAAAAATGAGATACTGAAATTATCATTTGCCCCCCAAGTCCGTTAAATTTAACGGAGCCCCGGATGGAAAAGGACCACAAATTGAGAAAAAGTTAAAAAATAATTTATTGGGACAAAAAGTTAAAACGGAACCCCAATAGAATAATAATTAAAGTTACAGGACTATGAGCGCATTTTACCCGTTAAATTTACCATCGATGTTAGTGGTAATAAACTTTTTACCGTTAAACTTTCTTTTGGTGTAAATGTCATCATGTGTGATAAAAGGTAATTTACCAATGAGACGTTAAACCATTTGATAATTCCTTAATTTTTCATGTTTAATGTTTTAGTTTTAATGAAAATGTCTCTCTTTGCCATCACTGTTTGGAAAAAAAGTTCTTTTTGTCATTATTTAAAAAAAACGATTCTATTTTACCATTAATGTTTTGTCTATGGACTCTTTTTACTATAGATGTTTACTTTTTTTATCGTTTTTATCATTAGATCATTGACGGATGGAATAATTTCATAATATTCTGTAATGGACTAAATTTTTCTGATCAATTTGACCCTAAACTTTTAAAACTGAAAAAATTTAACCCTAAATTTACTACCCTCTTATGCTGATGCCCTTGTCTCCACCTTCAATAGATGATGGATGGTTCATTTGTCTATCCTCTTATATTTGTCGTCACTCATAGCCGTCATCTTCGAACCGCCAGCTTCTAATGCTCTTTGCCCCGATTCCACCATCGCCATTTCATACGACACTGCCACAGCCTGTGGCACCATTGTTGCTTAGTCCACCCACCACATTCTTTGCTACCATCCACAGAACAAAGCCATCATGCCTCTCTCTGTCCAACCTAATGTCTTTCTTCTCCATCTCTGCTGGCCGAACTAATCTCATGGCCTATGCACCCAACGACTGATTCGAATCTCGCCAACGAAAGTTATAGTTTTGAGGCTCCCTTCGGAATTTAGGTTCACTTGCGAAATACTTGCAAAATCTTGAAAATGGGTAATGGAATTCATTACCGGGGGAGCAGCCTAATCGCTAGCAACGTCAAAGTAGAGGAGGAAAGGATCGGATTAGCCGGAGAAAACTCAAAGGCTGACATGGATGAAAATGAAAAATGTTTTAGAATGTAGATGAATTTAAAAACGATGGTGAAATGGACATTGACCAAACACTAGCAAAAATGGACATTTTCCCTTAATTTTACGTGCTGAAGCTTATCCCACATCAAACTGCCTTCGCATGTCAACTGCTAGCATTTCATACGCGTCGGATTGTATAAATACCTGCCCAATCATCACAAATCAAATACCAGTTAGATCTTACCAGCGAGACCGTAGAGCTTGGAGGATGCGAGTGATCGGCGAGACCATGAGAGCTTACCGGCTCAGCGAGAGCGAGAAACCGGCGAGGGTGAGCACAAGAGAGATCTTACTGGCGAGCCAAGAGGGTGAAGAAGGGACTTGCGAGGGAAACCTCAGTTTCTGAATCTGACCCGCCTGGACCTGTGGGTATGTCTATACCCACCCTGCCTGGACCCTAACTTCGATGGGTCTTGACCCGCCCCGCCCAGGGACGGGTCACTTAAAAAACCCGCCCCACCGGTCCCCCGCGCTGGTGGATCAAATGCCCTTCCCTACCTACTGGACCTTCATATGTTTAAATTCAAAATTACCTTATAAATCATGCAGGGAGGGGGTATTTCATTTCTGAAGGCGCTCAACTAAAGCAGACTGATAACAGAAAACCAAGTAAGAACAGAGAAGTAGAGAATAATAAACAGTCTCTGAAAGACTGCCAGATTGCCATGGACTGGTGGTTCGCAAACTCGTCCAAGTTCGAAGATCATCGACATTTTGAAACAAGCAAGCAGGCGGCAAAACATTCCTAATTAGTTGAATTCATGCATCTAGTAGTTCATCTGCTACATCCACCAGCTGCAACAATTAAAATCCACCATTAGCAACTCATTCACGTGTGAAGTGCACCATGGACTTATGACAAAATGAATTTTAAGGGAGCCTCATCAAAGACGATAGGTGCCCAGAACCTAAAGAGATTCACTGAACTAAAATAAGTAAATCCAACCAAATTAAATTACTGCACAGCTACCTCTTCAGTTTGTCCACCCATCTTCTCAAGGAATTTTTGAAAATTTGAATTCATCAGAGCTAGCTGGGTTTCTATAGATGCATACTTCTGCTCCAAGGCCTCAATCTTGTCTGACATCATGCTTACCTTTTTGTTCATTTTAATAAATTCATGGCGACTAGGTTTCATGCTCCAAAGTTCAGCAGGCTCAGCTCCTGGTGCAAAAGCACGCAGCCGATCATTTCTGTCCCCCATGACTTCACAGTATGTGTCATTTTCATCATCTCTACATTCTGCAGTGTTCCGTTTCCTTAGAGATTGTTCACGAAGCTTATCCTACATTGCAGAACAATACCAATAACATTAAAAAAAATCAATGTACAAACACATAGAAACAGTAAGTAATTAGAATTACTTGCAAAGAATCAGTTATACATACAATTGCTGCTGCTACTGCCTCATTGACAGGTTGCCCATCTTTACGTGTATGTGTTAATATGTACAGTTCTGCTCTAGTAGGTTCCTTGCCATCAGGCCGCTTTTGCTTCTGGTTATAAATAAAGGAAAGCAACTTAATCACAACTTCAACCACAAAGCATCAGCACATAGCAATCAAGCTCCTAATAAACACAACTTACCAACTCTTCACGTATTCTTGCAAAGCTCTTTCCTCCTGTAGAGTGCTGCATCTTTCGCAACTTGCAGCTAGCCTTGTTTGCTGCACTATGCTTCTAGAAAAGAAAAAGGAAACAATAAGATTTTTTAATCTTGACTTATTTGGTTAATAAAAAAGAAAGCGACTTCAAAATTTTCAAAATTCCTTTTCGCGATAAAAGTTAGTGATTAAAATCAAATGCTAGGATCTCATTTCGACCCATCGCACTTTTTTGCGGACATACTTTTGCCTTCTCTGAGTTCCAATATGACACAAGGTAAGCCCATTGGTCGGGAAGGACCCTTCTATCACGGGCCTTTAGTCTTTCCCCATCAGTCTCATGAGTGTCAAAGTACGTGACCTTTAGGTACGACTTCCAATTCCTCCATTTGTCTCGAACAGACTGCATGACCCATCGCTTGCAACTGGAATCGATATCAAATTTGGTCTACAAAAAAATAAATAAATTGTAAACGTCAGCAAACTGAATAGAACAACATATTAAACGTGGTACATGCTATATTCTTGCCTGAACTAATTGCCAGAGGTCCTCCTTGAAAGTTTTAGGTACAAAACTCCATGTAGTGTAAGTAAGAGGAGCCATGTGACCATTGCGAGCGATAGTACCCAAATAAGTGGTTAGTTTACGTGCTTCATCACCCACAGGCTGCCCCAACTCATTGATAGGGACATAAATACGCTCACCATCTTCAAGATTCTTCAAGAAGATGCAACGGGTGTAGCCTCTAACTTTCTTTTTTGTTGTTTTAATGTCCTTCCAACTCCTAGACTCCCTCGCATGTTCATAAAGTCCGTCGCTCTCTGGTGTATGGTCAGGTGGGGATTCACTAGGTCTGCCACCATACCTATTTTCTTGGCTTGATTGGTCTGCGGTAGGGCCAGCATACCTTATCGCACAATTAATACCTCTCATAGCAGATCCGGCAAGCGAGATATGTGAATTTTCTGCAAAAGATAAGGAAGTGTATAGATAACAAAGAAAGATCAATAACAGTTTGACTGCCCAACAAATCTACGCAGAAAAATGGAAAAATAATGATTTTGCATGTAGAACTCTGAGTAATAGAGTGAGGTCAATACTCTCAAACAAGCATTTTAGAACGACACTAGATTTTTGGCTGAATTGAATCCATTTAGCAAGAAAGTTGAGCAAGTAAATAGGTTTAGAAATAGTTGAAATGTTAAAATAGAAATGGAATATGATACACCCTCTGTTTGAAGTTCCTTGAACCTTGTTCCTTTTAGGGGAAATTCAATTTACTTGACCCTCTTTCCCAAACATGTGCACCACTGTTCAACATTAGAATACTGAAAACATACCTTACTAAAATTGTCAAAAGATTAAAGAAAACAACTAATAGAAGCTGAGGACGTATGAAAAATTACCGATCTCAACATTAGCCTGCACCCTAGAGGACTGAGGTTGGATGCAGCTTGGCTGCAGGTGAGATTGTTCCTTCAAATAACGAGAGCTCACATGGGAAGGTTGGGGAGCCATTTGGCTGGCCTCAACAAACATGGGATCTAATGAATTACAATGCAACTGTTCACTGCAGTTCATGGTACCAGCATGTGATTGTTTGTGACAATGTCCTGCCAATTCAAAGAGGTAAGATGGTATTATGGACTTGCATAACTTAAAAAACTTTAATATAGTTTTATAACTTTTAAAATGTCATTAACATATCTCTTTGGCTACTTCTATGCACTTATTAGATCTGATTACAAGGATTCTATTTGTAGATTTCAAGGTTCTGTTTAATGTGAGAGTGTAACAGCTGTAAACTGTTACTGGCTGTGATTAGGCAGGAGCAGTTGATTAGTAGTAGAGGTTCATAGGAGTTAGGAGACTCGTTTGTGTAAGCCTTCCACATTCATGAGAAGGTGGAAGGAAGTTGTGCATGTTTATTACATATTCAAATGCGAAATAAAGAGGGCCAAGTTTTCGCCATATCTAGAAAAACAAAGATGCGTGAGTTTCTTGGGATTGGGAGGTTCTCCTAAAAAAGCATTCAAGGTCATAGCGCTCCCTTCAAAGAACTTAGATATCATAGAGTTCTCTCCGACATTCACCAATCACTAACCCTTTTGACAACAAGAAAATCACATAACCGAATCTGGGACCATTAGAGATGCAGATGAAGAAAAAATATGTCCAACTATGAACTATGTAAATCCAATGTTGTTTGATGAAATACCATTATCAGCACCCGCATGTAAACGAGAAGGCTCAAACAGATTAATTCTCTGCTGGCGCATCTGCTGAGAAGAAGGCTGTTTGCTACTCAAATGGGTATGTGGAGGCTGGATCTCAGTGGGATTTCCTCCAGCCATGTCAGGACCTCTTGGTACATGCTGATAATGCCTCTCAGCTGACTCAACAAGAGGCTGGAAATGTGACTGTCCTACTGGCAAAAGAAACAAGATTTTGAGCAGCCTGAGAACATACGAATGACAAAATTTACATAACTGTACAAACATATCATTTCTATTCAAAATGTTATACCAAACCAGAAAATTGCTTGAGACATGTATGCAAAGCCGGATATTGTACATTACAAAAGATTATGCATCAATAAGCTATTGCGTTTTTCATGTCTCCTAATAACCTCAGCCAAATATAAATTTAAGCGAAGGTGAGAAAAAATCTCTCCACATATGCACCTCTTGCATCAGCATACACTGACAAGAACTGAATTCCATAAGACGGTGGAAATCCCAAATAGGAGCATAAAAAACATTTCCTAGAATATCTTGAAGTTACAATTTTCCTGACTTTTCCAGTTTGGTTCGAGTAGCAATCAGCTTAATGTTTGTCACAGTCATAATAGGTGGCAAATAGTAATTTACACGGAAAGCAGGGGCATAATGGCAAGGAATCTGAATGACGTTCAAAACATCTACATATAATTATTATAATACAAAAGTGAACTCTTACAGTGAATAAAAGGGTAACGCAACTAAATTGAGAAAGGATATTACACATGCCCTTGGATTGTTTTGACTGTCTGCTGTCCAGTCCAGCTGCAGTCCAGTACTTCATGAATCTCTTCTTCACTAATTTCATTAGATAAACTATGTATTCACCCTTCTTGTAAAGCTTGAGACAATTCCCCCAGATGTGCTCGATGTCATTATATACATCACATGAGTTCTTGTACTTAATACCACCTTCCAGATTGCGGGAAATTGTACCAAAGTCCATTGGTGTGTGTATAATTTCGTAATAATCCTGCTTCAAAGTATCCATATAGATGAAGAGGCGACATGACTAGTACATTGCATGTGTATATGTGTAACCTAATTGAATTTGATAAAGTGGCAAGGAATGACTTGATATGTCACTGAAGCAGAACAAAAAGGTATGAATTCTAAGCACTGCTAAATCAGGCATTTTAATCATCTCTTAAAATTAATGTTTAGTTGCATAATGCTTCCTTCCAATCAGTTTCAATAAGTTCAGAGAAAAAGAGTTTTTCCCCTCTTAAAATTAATGTTTAGCTGCAATGCATGTAGAATAAAGGTGCATAAGCATCAACCAAGCTTCAATCCTCTTCTCCAGAGGATGCAAGAAAGTGGAATGGATTTTCCTTCAATAACTGCCATTAGAAATTTCAAAAGAGAAGCACAAATGCGGAATAGCATGTAGATTACAAGAAGCATGGTGCAGACATACGTTTGTTCTACCACGTCAGCAAAGATGCATGGACCTAAAACTTGAAGACACACTTACATGCCTCCCCAAGGCAACAGGGTCAACTGGAATATTGAAAGGTTGTGCCTCTTCCATTTCCATAACTTTCTTGACGACCTAACAGACAGGATACAACATCATTGCCAAATTACTAGTTTCTCTCGATTGCTCTTCTATGAGCTCAAACTTCTAAGTCCTAGTACAGAGAAAACGGAGATGCAAAAAGGGGATAAAGTACCGTTAATGCAGTTTTGAGCTCTTCAGTGAAGTGACGAGAATCGTGATGGGGAGTACAGAGTGAATTCTGCTGTCTACAGGAAGAAGGCAAAATAGAGGCCGAGTTAGGGTTCCCACCGCCCGTTCTTTTTGACAGTTGACTCGACTTACCACGAGCTGTAATTGATATCCTCGGTCTCCTATGGAATACCGAGTCGTCAGAGGTAGAATCCCCAACCTTATACGACTCATCGCTGTCGCTTGAAGGAGAAGATGGGCCAGGCGAATCACACGGCTCAACCTCGACCGGAATCGATGCATTTTGCACAGAGATTGGATTGGTGCTGCAAGCAACGAAATTGGAGCAAGCTTCTTCGTTCTGTGCCGGCGGCGGCAAGGGTTTTTTCGGCGGAGGTTTTCTGTTCGCGCGCTTACGCTTCGTTCTCATTCTCTTTCAGCTGAAGTATACAAGACAGCTCGGAGATTCTGAAAACGGTCCCGACCAAGTTGCTGCTGATGCAGAAGGAACAGAGGACGAGACTAATTCCCATTCATCAAGATCCAACCACAACCAGCGCGTCACCAAAGACAACAAGTGCCCTAACATTTCTGCATTTACCACTCTTTTAGCTACATGTATATATGCCGTCGTGCCGATGTCATTATAGTCACAGCGTTTTGGGGTACATAGAAAAAAAGCACAAACAATTCCTGAACTTTCTAATTTGTCACAGATTGACCACTAAATTGTTTATCCGATTGAATAAACCACTGAACTTTTCAAGTCATCACGAATCGATCACTAAACTTTTTATTAGGCCGAATAAACTTATAAACCATTGAACTTTTGAAATCATGCCAATTTAACCACTCGGTTTTAAGTTTTCGATGATGCGGCAAATGAAAAAACGTGGATTGAGGATGGAGTTAAACCTAAAATTTATCTTGAGTGTAGATTTCTATCCAACTAGTTGAAGGAAAGTCTTCTAACCTGTATATGTGACATGGTGTTAATGGTTGATGTCACCACTGTCTATTACACGACTGCTACTATTAATTATAGGAGTGGTAGCCTCGCAATTATTAGTGGTGGCAACCATCACTAATAACATGCCATGTATACGGGTTGGACGGCTTTCCTCCAACCCGGATAGGAGGAAAATATTTTCCTAAAAAAAACATGTTATATGAATACCATATGAAGTTAGAGCGTGATTAGGGTGATTAGGGTGAGGGAAAATGATGTGATACTCTTAACTTGTTTTTTCTTTAAATAAAACACTTAGCAAAACTTTAGTTTTAGCTATTAGATCAATCCACGTCGTTCTTCTATATGTCATGGCCATGTTAGCGAAAATCACACCGAGTGGTTAAATTAGTACAATTTAAAAAGTTCAGTGGTTTATTTGGATAAAAAATTCAGTGTCTGATTCATGATAAGTTGAAAAGCTAAGTGATTTATTCGGTCGAATAAAAAATTCAGTGGCCGATCCATGACAAAGGTAGAAGTTCATGGTTTTTTTTTTGCGGGGTACATTGTTCACTGCTCTTACTGAAGGAAACAATCTTGCTCTGATTTACAATGGCTTGTGTGCAATTGTGATATCATTTTTTTTATTTTAAAGTGTAGGTTATTAAATATGGATAGACATATTCACCGGATAGCGCCACACTCCACCGCATCATTCCAACATGGAGCTAGTCAGTTTTGTGATCCACCTATGGTGGAGCGAGTCTGGATATCTACCGGAGCTCCATTGACAAAAAAATTATTTACAACACCTTAAAGTTTTTAAAATATACATAATGGTCCTCAACTTTTTAAAAATTTACAAATTAGTCCTCAATTTTTTTCAAAAATTTACAATTTGACCCAAAAGTAGTTACAGTTTTAGTCCCTAAACGTTGTTAAAAAAATCAAAAGATGACCAAAACTTTAAAAGTTACACTTTAATCACTCTGGGTGGAGCTAGTCGGATCAATGCGAATCGATCCATAGAGCGGAGCAATCCATAAAGCGATCCTCCACAATGCGGATCAATCCATGGAGCGGGTCAACCAGCTCCAATGCCCATCCCTATTATTAACAGTTGACCCAATAGTTAAAGTTTGAATCACAGGTCCTGCGGCTGGTGTCATGGCAGTCCGTGCAGCCAGCCGTAACCCACGAGAAAAAATCCCAGCCATTGCAGCAGTACAGCTGCTGTAGTGTCAATATGAATGAATACTTCACATCAGTTTGCAGAGATGATTGGCTGATAAAGTACCGAAAGTTGGTCAAAACTAGTTGAGGATGTAATAGCCAATTGGTATCACAATATGAGTTGAGGGTTAAACCGATATTCGACTGACCCCAAACTGGCCAGCAGACTACCCTAAGGTCGGAATGACATCAATCTTCACCAAACAAGTACTAGTATCCAACTCAAAGTGCAGCCAGGCTTTTATGTTTCCATTGCAACCCGGTTTCTAGGTGGGTCAACGATGGGTTCAATGATGCGTGAAGCCATGTCCACCTTTACTGAGTTGATTCAGTGAAGTAAATCGATCGATTTGTTCATCTAATTGACCGTTCAGAGTTCACCATGGAAAAAAGAACCATATTATTTAAATTAGTTGAATCGTGCATCTAACAGTTCACCTGCTACAGCCACCAGCAGCAACAACTAAAGTCCACCATTAGCAGCTCTCACATGTGAAGTGCAACATGGACTTTTGACGAAATGATTTTTAAGGAAGCCTCATCAAAACAGTAGGTGCCAAGCATCTAAAGAGATTTGCTGAACAAAAATAAGTAAAATCCAAACAAATTAAATTTGCGTATAATTAGCAGCTACCTCTTCAGTTTGTCCACCCATCTTCTCAAGGAATTTTTTAAAATTTGAATTCATCAGAGCTAGCTGGGTCTCTATAGATGCATACTTCTGCTCCAAGGCCTCAATCTTGTCTGACATCATGCTTACCTTTTTGTTCATTTTAATAAATTCATGGCGACTAGGTTTCATGCTCCAAAGTTCAGCAGGCTCAGCTCCTGGTGCATAAGCACGCAGCCGATCAGTTCTGTCCCCCATGACTTCACAGTATGTGTCATTTTCATCATCTCTACATTCTGCAGTGTTCTGTTTCCTTAACGCTTGTTCACGAAGCTTTTCCTACATTGCAGAACAATTACCAATTACATTTTAAAAAACAATGTACAAACACATAGTTACAGTAAGTGATTAGAATTACTTGTGAAGAATCAGTTATACATACAATTAGTTACAGTAAGTGATTAGAATTACTTGTGAAGAATCAGTTATACATACAATTGTTGCTGCTACTGCCTCATTCGCAGGTTGCCCATCTTTACGTGTATGTGTCAATATGTATAGTTCTGCCCAAGTAGGTTCCTTGCCATCAGACCGCTTTTTCTTCTGGTTAAATAAGTAAAATCAACTTAAGACTTAATGGCAACTTCAACCACAAAGCATCAGCACATAGCAATAAAGCTCCTAATAAACACAGCTTACCAACTCTTCACGTATTCTTGCAAAGCTCTTTGTTCCAGTAGAGTGCTGCATCTTTCGCAACTTACAGTTAGCCTTGTTTGCTGCACTATGCTTCTACAAAAAAGAAAGAAAGAAAGAAAGAAAGAAAGAAAGAAAGAAAATAACACAGAAAAGAAAAGGGAAAAAAAACAGTAAGATTTTTTAATCTTGACTTATTTGGTGAATAAAAACAAAGTGACTTAAAATTTTTGTAAATTCCTTTTCGTGATTAAGTTACTGATTAAAATCAAATGCTGGGAACTCATTTCAATCCATGGCACTTTTTTGTGCACATACTTTTGCCTTCTCTGAGTTCCAATAAGACACAAGGTATGCCCATTGCTCAGGAAGGACCCTTCTATCGCGGGCCTTTAGTCTCTCCTCATCAGTCTCATGAGTGTCGAAGTAAGTGACCTTTAGGTACGACTTCCAATTCCTCCATTTGTCTCGAAGAGACTGCATGACCCAGCGCTTGCAACTGGAATCGATATCAAATTTTGTCTATAAAAAAATGTAAGCATCAGTAAACTGAATAGAACAACATATTAGAAGTGGTACATGCTTTATTCTTGCCTGAACTGATTGCCAGAGGTCCTCCTTGAAAGTTTTAGGAACCAAACTCCATGTGGTGTAAGTAAGAGGAGCCATGTGACCATTGCGTGCGATAGTGCCCAAATAACTGGTTAGTTTGCGAGCTTCATCACCCACAGGCTGCCCCAACTCATTGATAGGGACATAAATACGCTCACCATCTTCAAGATTCTTTAAGAAGATGCAACGGGTGAAACCTCTAACTTTCTTTTTTGTTGTTTTAATGTCCTTCCAACTCCTAGACTCCCTTGCAGGTTCATAAAGCCCATCACTCTCTGGTGTATGATCAGGTGGGGATTCACTATGTCTGCCACCATACCTTTTTTCTTGGCTTGATTGGTCTGTTGTAGGGCAAAGAGCATACCTTATCGCACAATTAATACCCCTCATAGCAGACCCAGCAAGCAAGAGATGTGAATTTTCTGCAAAAGAGAAGGAAGCATATAGATTACAAAGAAAGATCAATAGCAGTTTTGACACAAAGGCCCAACGAATCTACGTAGAAAAATGGAAAAATAAATATTTTGCATGTAGAAATCTGAGTAATAGAGTAAGGTCAATACCTCAGGCAAGCATTTTATAAAGACACCAGATGATTGGCTGTATTGAATCCATTTAGGAAAAAAGTTGAGCAAATAAATAGGTTAGAACTTAGAAACACATCATATTACTACTCCAGACATAGTTGAACTGTTAAAATAGAAAGGTAATATGAACCACATGATGCACCCACTGTTTGAAGTTTCTTGGCGCTTATTCCATTTAGGGGTACTTTAATTTACTTTACCCTGTTTCCAAAAAGTAAAAGAGCACCACTCTTCACCTTAAGAATACTGAAAACAGACCTTGCAAAAACTGCCAAAACTCAAAAGATCAACGAAAACAACTAATAGGAGCTAGGGAAGTATGAACAATTACCCTTCTCAACGTTAGCCTGCACCCTCGAGGACTGAGGTTGGATGCAGCTTGGCTGCAGCTGAGATTGTTCCTTCAAATAACGGGAGCTCACATAGGAAGGTTGGGGATCCATTTGGCTGGCCTCAACAAACATGGGATCTAATGAATTACAATGCAACTGTTCATTGCAGTTCATGGTACCAGCATGAGATTGTTTATGAGAATGTCCTGCCAATTCAAAGAGGTAAGATGATCTTATGGACTTGCATAACTTAAAAAATTTAATACAGTTTTATAACTTTTTAAAATGTTCTTAACATATCTTTTTGGCTAGCATATTAGTTCTATTCTAGGATTCTATTAGTTATTGTCAGTGTTCTATTTGATGTGTTAGTGTAACAGATGTCAACATTTAGTGGTGGTAATTAAGCAGGAGCGGTTTAATAGTGGTAGAAGTTAGAAGACTAGTTTGTGTAAGCCTTTTTAACATATCTTAGAAGGTGGAAGGAAGTTGCTATGGTCCCGGAGGCCGGATCTGGCTATGGAATTCAGTTAGGGTAAGAAGTGATTAGGGCTTGTTGGAGAGAACCCTACGATCTCAAAAGGCAAAAGAGAGAACCTTCAACTCTCAGGAGAAAACACTCGTAGTTGATTTCAACAAATAATCTCCTTATTCTTCTTGTTCTCAAATCAATACACGTACCTACACAATAACTTCCCCACTTTTCTAGGATCCTACAAGATAGCTTTCCAACTTCTCCCAACCCCTAAAAACTCTACTAATAACTAGCAATTAAATTGCAATGGAACTAAATTACCTAATTATAAAAGGTTAATAATATCTCCCTTCGTCCTCAAATAATTGATCCGTTTAACTTTCATGTTTCAAGGTTCAATGTTTGACTCAAATATTTATAATGAAACAAATCTCAAAAAAAATATAATTAGAAAAGGTATGTTGCATATTATGATATGCATATGAATTATTTAACTTTAAATGTCTAAACAATCATAAAAAAAATCATAGATTAAATACTGTAAAACATCAAAAACAAATGGGCCAATCACTTGAGGACGGAGGGAGTAATAAATATCTTAAAATAAACAAACAGGTACGGACTTGCATCCAATAACAGCATCTGTAACAGAAGTTGTGTATGTTTATAATATATCCAAATGTGAAAAGAAGGCTGAGTTGTAGCCATATCAAGAAAAACAAAGATGCGTTGAGTTTCTTGGGATTTGGAGGATCTCCTAAAAGAGCCTTCAAAATCGTAGGGTCCCCTTAGAAGAACTTAGAGATTCTCTCGGCATTCCTCAACCCTTTTGACAAATAGAAAATCACATAACCAAATCTTGGACCGTAAGTCCATAGGAGATGCAGATGAAGAAAAAATATGTCCAACTTTGAACCATGTAAATTCATTGTGGTATGATGAAATACCATTATCAGCATCCGCCTGTAAACGAGAAGGCTCAGACAGATTGATTTTCTTCTGGGGCATCTGCTGAGAAGAAGGCTGTTTTCTACTCAAATGGGTATGTGAAGGCTGGATCTCAGTGGGATTTCTTCCAGCCATGTGATCCACAAGACCTCTTGGTACATGCTGATAATGCCTCTCAGCTGAGTCCACAAGAGGCTGGAAGTGTGACTGTCCTACTGGCAAAGAAAAAAGGTCTTGAGCAACCAGAGAGCATAACGATTGCAAAAATACATAACTGTACAAATATATCATTCTCTATTCCACAACACCAATGTCAAAAAGAAAATGTTATACCTAACCTGAAAATTGCTCGACACATGCATGCAAAAGTCAATTTTGTACATGACAAAACATTATGCATTAATAAGCTATTGTTTTTTTCATACCTCCTAGTAACCTCAACCAAATATAAACTTAAGCGGAGGTGAAAAGAAATCTCTCCATATATGCACCTCTAGCATCAGCATTGCACTGACAAACTGAATTACATAAGACAGTGGAAATCCTATATAGGAACTAAAAAACCTTCCCTAGAATATCTGGCAGTTTAATTTTCCTGACTATTCCACTTTAGTCCAACTAGCAATCAGCTTAATGTTAGCCGCAGTCATAATAGGTTGCAAATAAGTATTTTACAGGAGAGCCAGGGGCATATGGCCAGGAGTCTCAATGATGTTCAGAACATCTACATATCCTCCCTCCGTCCCACTTTAATTGTTACGTTTCTTTTCCAATATCTAATTTATGATTTTTTATTCAACATATTGATGTGTAATGTCATATAGTACCTTATATGTATCAATTAAATCAATGTTTTAGTTTTTAATAATACATTTTCCAGAAATTTTTAACAGATTCTTCCATGTAGGAATTGGTAGTATGTTAGATTTTTTTAACACAGGATAGGAAGTGGGACGGAGGGAGTAGTTATTATAATAAGCGAACAATGAGCAGCAATGAACAAAGAGCAAGCAACCAACATGTAAGAATTGGTAATGTTAGAGTCAGTGTTTTAGCATTCCCTGAGAAAACAGTTGTGTTACAACTTACCAGAGGTGCAATTATTACAGTAAATAAAAAGGTAATGCAACTGAATTGAGAAAGGATATAACACATGCCCTTGGATTGTTTTGATTGTCTGCTGTCCAGTCCAGCTGCAGTCCAGTACTTCAAGAATCTCTTCTTCACTAATTTCATAAGATAAACTATGTATTCCCCCTTCTTGTAAAGCTTAAGACAATTCGCCCAGATGTGCTCGATGTCATTATATACATCTCTTGAGTTCTTGTACTTAATGCCACCTTCTAGATTGCGGGAAATTGTACTAAAGTCCATTGGTGTGTGTATAATTTCATAATAATCCTGCTTTAAAGTATACACACAGGTGAAGAGGTGAGGGGCCCCGATTAGTACATTCCATGTGTATATGTGTAACCTGATTGAACATGATAGAATGCCAAGAAATGACTTGATATAGTCACTGCAGGCAGAACAAAACGGTATGAATTCTAAGCACTGCTAAATCTGATATTTTAACCATCTCTGCGAAGCTTTACTTAAAAGCTAATACACAATCCATTTGTAAGCGCATAAACAATTTTTTTTTTCCAATTTGAAGCTTTGTTTTCTTTTATTACTGTCGATTCATAAGCTAATACACTTACATGCCTCCTCAAGGCAACAGGGTCAACTGGAACATTGAAAGGTTGTGCCTCTTCCATTTGCATAACTTGCTTGACGACCTAATAGACGGGGTACAACATCATTGGCAAATTACTAGTTTCTCTCGATTTCTTTTTTACGAGCTCAAACTTCTAAGTCCTAGTACAGAGTAAAAAATATGCAAAAGGGGGATAAAGTACCGTTAATGCAGTTTTGAGCTCTTCAGTGAAGTAACGAGAATCATGACGGGGAGTAGAGAGTAAACTCTGCTGTCTACTGGAAGAAGGCAAAATAGAGGCCGAGTTAGAGTTCCCACCGCCCGTTCTTTTTGACAGTTGACCCGACTTACCGCGAGCTGCGGCTGATATCCTTGGTCTCTTATGGAATACCGAGTCGTCAGAGGTAGAATCCCCAGCCTTATACGACTCATCGCTATCGCTTGAAGGAGAAGATGGGCCAGGCGAATCACACGGCTCAATCTCGACCGGAATCGATGCGTTCTGCACAGAGATTGGATTGGTGTTGCAGGCAACGAAATTGGAGCAAGCTTCTTCGTTCTGTGCAGGCGGCGGCGAGGGTTTCTTCGGCGGAGGTTTTCTGTTCGCGCGCTTACGTTTCGTTCTCATTCTCTTTCAGCTGAAGTATTCAAGAAAACTCGGAGATTCTAAAAATGGCCACGATCAAGTCGCTGTTGAAGCGGAAGGAACAACCGCCGACAGGATGAGATTAATTTCCATTCATCAAGATCCAAGTCCAACCAGCGCGTCACCAAAGACAAACAGGTACCCTAACATTTCTGCATTTACTATTCTTTTCGCTACATTTATATATATGCCAATGTCATTATAGTCATCGGTTTCGGTTACAAAACATGCATGTTCATTATTGTAGTATAACACTGATGATAGTTATAGTTAGGGAAAAGTTCGAGCGAGCCAAAATTAAAAACATACTCGATTTTGTTTGAAGCATGATAACTCTTATATTCGGCTCGAGGTTGGCTCGACTCGACTCAACTCGATCGAGCCGATAATTCGGCTTTTGCTGCTCGATGTCATTCGTATCATTTTCGAGCTCGTTGCTCGAGCTCGGTTAGGTTACAGGCCCAATCACCCAAACAGCTACCAAAAGCCCAATTAGTAAGTATAAGATAAGGGTCCCATTAAAAACTCAAATGGTAACTAAAACCTAATTGACATTCTCGGATTTAATGAACATTTACCCGGACAAGACATTGGCCATTCCCTGACAAACATACCCGGACATATAGAACACATGTACAATGACGTGGCGGCTGCCCACACAAATCCACCACGGGTTCGATTCGGCCCCAATACCGAGTAAACGAGCTCGCGAGCTCGTTAGGCAGGAGCTCGGTTAGGCTCGAGCTCATTAGGCTCGTGAGTATCCGAAGGGTAGTATCGTAATCTTAAACGAGCTCGTTAAGGCTCACGAATCACATGAGCCGAATGTTTCGAGCTCGAGCTCGGCTCGTTTATTATTCGAGCCTCAAAATTGGCTCGAGCTCGAGGCTCGTGAGACTCGGTTTGTTAAAGCTCGAGCTCGGCTCGAATCGTTTCACACCTCTAGTTATAGTTATACATACACACATGTGAACACCAAAAGTGAATAAAAACATACTCCGTATTTTGTTTTTAACTGCTACATTATAACTCTATATATTTATATATTTATGGTATATATATTACCGCGGATTCTATTCTTCACCTAGGTGAAAAATCACCCAGTACTAGAAAAGACTATATTACCCTTCTTATAAACTCCTTCCCCCAATTCTAATTTCTTCGTCTGCCAACGCGTATCGAGCTTCAACGTCTCCAAAAGCGAGAGAGAGAGAGAGAGACGATCAGAGATCAGAAACCGCCAGCGTCGCCATGAGCGGAGAGCTTCCATCGGCGATTGACAAGCATCTACAGATGCAAAAGAGACGCAAGCGCACTATGCAAAAACAATGATCGGCGAGCATTGATTGGCAAACGGAGAGCATCCGGTCGAGGATCGAGCATCAATCGCCGAACACAAAGCATCCAACAATAAGCATCAAGCATGGATCGGCGCCGAGCCGTGATCGGCGGCGGCGCCCATCCAATGGTGGACATGTAACACTTCTGGTGGGCATAAGTTGCCATCTAATTCCTTTGATATTTACTCTGTTGGTGCTGGCATTGACTTTTGTGAAGATGGAGATAATGATTCCAGTTAGACATTTTTGTTCTTTGTGACAGACGCATTGGTTATTTGTAGTAGACGTTTCCATGTTCTTTGCATAACTTTATGATTCAGTTTAGTTATTATATTTGTTAAGGTATGTTTGCAAATTTCACTTGTGATTGACATATTTTTATTAATCAATTTCAGTTGTGATCTTTTTTTGAAAGTATTGAACCTTTCAAATTGTTTCAGCTGACAAATACAACATTTCTGGTATATATATGTCAATTTGATGGCTTGTGTTCTGATTCTAGTATTGAACCTTTCAAATTGTTTCAGCTGACAAATACAACATTTCTGGTATATATATGTCAATTTGATGGCTTGTGTTCTGATTCTAGTCTTTAACAAGTCGGATCATAAACAGTAACAACAAACTCAGATTTCGGTTTAATGATGTCATCGAAGCAACTATATAGGTGTACATACTTGACCAATCTAATTCTAATAATTGTGATTTAATGATGGATAATACACATTTACCTATATAGTATTCTTATTCCTAAGAGTTGTTTTAGCTATTAGGAATGGTGGTGACAATCTACCCAAGCATGAGATGGTTGTCTTACCCAAGAACATCTCTTTCTTGGCAAGGAGCGGGCTGAAAGTTTTGTGAATGTCCGGCTCATTCTTCTCAGTGGATGTGAACACCTACAGATCAAAACATGAGTTTAACTTAAAAAATCACATGCTCCAAGATAAACTAAACCAACTTCTTAAATACTTTAGACAATTTTGGAGATAAACATAGTGCAAGCCATGAAGTGAAAATCATAAGTACCTCGCCAAATTCTTTCAGATGAAATCTGTATATTCACAATACCTTGTTAGACATGCTACAATACAAGCAAAAGTGCACTCATGGTCACTATTGGTTGATCTCTAGCACAATTTACACAAACAAGGAAGAATAATACTAATAATAATAAATCACATAAATACAATCTATGTCCATTCAACAGATTGAGAACACGCTTAAGATGAACTTTTGGAAGTGAAAGTAAATCTTGTCCAGTTAGAATCTTCTCATTTAATGAGAGACACTATTCATATAAACAATAGACAATTTCCTAGGTCTTAAGTAGACAGTTCGTAAGACACTATTCAGAACCTAATAGACATTAAACAACTTCTTGTTACTAATTATATCTTCAATCTAGTAGACATCAAAACAACAAAAATTATAAACTAATAAACATCTTTTGGTTTAAAAATTGATGCATCTTAGGTCTTAAATAGACAGTTCTTAAGACATGCAACATCATAGGTAGTTTTTAGTAAAACATCTCAAAATTGTTTAGATAAAACATTTTCCTGAAGCATTTGAATAGCGATCAACAAAGTAAAGATAGAAATGAAATCAAATAGAGTTGAAACAGGAAAGTTTGGAACGATTACTCACCGTACAAACATTTTTCGACTTTTCCAATTTCTTTAATACCTCAATCCAATTTAATAACCTTATGTTTTCTACTAGACCTGTATTGGATCTAATTGAAGTTAGCTGTTCATCTTCAAAACTGTGAAGTCTTGGTAAAATAGATTGTGTTTTACCGTTATTGTGCAATTTCTGTACTATTTGGTGAGATCACGTGCGCCAACAAATCCTTGTCAAGATCCGACGCCTCGAGTGAGAAGTAAATTACGGCTGAAACTAATGGAGCGCAACTACCTGTGGTGAGATCGAAGGTAGTGAACAAAGGCGGCAGCGAGACACGAGTGGCGGAAGCAATGGACAAATCGTGAGATCATATTCTGAAATTGGAGAACGAGAGCGACGGCAAGATCCGAGCAACGATGGATGAATCGCGAGATCATCTTATGCAAGACGTTAGGAATTTTACATCGCGTGTTTGTTTTCTTCATCGGTTCATCCGCTAGAAGATGAAAAGTAGGGAGGGGTAATTGTGTAATTGGTGTCTAGAGTGGGCTTGGGCTCCAGTTTATCATTTAGTAGGCTACCAGGTGATTCTTCACCTAGGTGATTATAACTCTATATATTTATATATTTATGGTATATATATTACTCTTCTATCTATTTATGAAAAATGACATTTTTGATGAACAATGTCATTTTTATTTTCCCAATTGTTTTTAATTTAAGATTTAATTACTTTATTTATCGTAATTTTTTTAAAAAAAAAATTCAAATAGGGATCTAAAATTTTCAATTTTTTTATTTTAAGGTTTAATTACTTTATTTACCAAAAAATTTAAAACTTTTTCAAATAGGCATCTAAAATTTCTTAGTCATATAATTTTACCATATCTTCCTCTTAGTCATATAATTTTACCATATCTTCCTCTTAGTCATATAATTTTACCAATTATAACTTCATATAATTTCCATTTTTTGCTTTAATTTTAGGCTTAATTACTTGGTTTACCACAAATTTTTAAACTTTACGCCTAAATTTTCTCACTCATATAATTTATTATATCTTCATATTTGAACGTGGGTGTTTTGAAAGTTGTAGTGAAATAATTATGTGATTTTTGTTTTTTTTTGCTTTAGTTACAGGTTTAACTACTTTGTTTACTGCCAAATTTTAAGATTCTTCAAATAGACCTTGAAGTTTCTCACCTATATAATTTTTTCATATATTCCTGATATATATGGGCTAGCTCGTATGGCTGTATTGCCAAACGCAAACGCCATATGGGCCACACCTATCAGGGCCAGCCTCGTATTAACGGAGAGCCCCCCATACATAACCCATAAGGGCGCCCGTATAAATCCGTTAGCAGTAAACGTTTGCTACCTCCTTCAAAACAACCGTTACCCTAATTATGGCATCAAGCCAAAAGAGAGGGAGTAACTCCACAATAACTCCACCATTATTACATCGTTAATACACCGTCATCCCAATTATGGACACATTTATGGAGATTCTCCAGCATTCAAGGCCCCGTAACGGGACCTGGCACCACCCTATATATTGGGTGGTGCCCGCCTCAAATAAGGTGATTACTACACACCCCCACCTCTCTTCTCTTTCTGCACCTGAAAGTGCCCTGTGTCTTACTCTTCTCAGGTACCGGAGCTGTCTTGTCACGGTCACCGAAGCATCCAAGACAACCGGAGATTGCCCTTTGGCTATCAATTCCACTTTTGATGTGGGTGGTCAGAAAGTTGAACAATAATATGCTCATTTTATTATAATTTTATATAATTTCCAAAAAACTATTGTGTATTAATAGTATTTACCTAATGAGATTTTGTCATTTCTTTAAAATTTGTTATGATTTTTTTTCTTTAAATTGTTTAAAGAAATATTTCACTCCTTCGACTTTTAAATTTTACGCTTTTACACATTGGTCTTTGGTCAATGTAGAAAAATTTAGGCCTAAAATTGTTCTTTTATATGTAAATAATGCATTGTCTAATTTTTTCCTTTTTATATTTCCTTTCCTACTTGCTCTTAGTTCATATTTTTTTCAACTTTTTAACTTATTTAAAATTCTAACTCGCTTGCTTATTTAATTTCATTTTTATTTTATAATCTACACCAACAATATTTCTCACTCATATGATTTTGCATTTTCTTCATCTTTTCACATGGATGACGTGAATGGAAATAAAGTATATGTATGGATTACAATTTAGTCTCATATACTCCATTTCGTTTTTTTATCGTATTTATCTAAATTTGTTGGCTTTTATTTTTTTCTTATAACTGTCAACGAAATTTATCACTCATATTGGTGGCGGGTCCAGATGGGCGCCGCCACGTGTCTGCGTAGCTGATGCGTGTTGACATTGCTTGATGTCATTGGGATTAGTGCGTTGCGCGAATCTCGGAATTTGAGGAAAGGGAGGTTGAGTTGAGTTTGTAGTGTTTTAGATCTTGTCAACGAAGTGACTGGAAATATTCATCTCTTTGACTTATGCCATAAATGTCTTATATAGTCGGTATTAATGGTGGCAAAATCGTAATAAGTCAATATAACGTTAGTGTACATGTGTTTTATATATCCGGGTGCGTTTCCTGGGAATATCCAATGTCTTGTCCGGGTAAATTCTTATTAGGTCCGGGAATGTCATCGTTCCATTAGGTTTTAGTTCTTAGTACTTGGGTTTTTTTTAATGGGGCCCTTATATTGGGCTTCTGATTGGGCCTTTTGCTAGGTCTTTTTAGATGATTGGGTTTGGCCATCAACAGCTTTGTTGAGTATGACTCTTTCACAACTTCCATGCGGATTAACTGTAAAGCTATGGGGAGGAGTGAGTATATATGATCATAATCTAGGATCCGTGGACTGTAAAAAGCATCTTTCTTTCATTCTTTTATTGTTTTTGTTCCCCATTCTATCGGCAGTCCCCAAGTTTATAATATGGAGTCGTGTGCCCATCAATGAAGCAAGGTCACTCAGTTAGTTTTTTATTCCAGAAAAGCAACAAAATTTATTTATGTAAAAAATATAACTAATAGATTTTAGTTCACCAGATTTTAACTCTTATTTGGTTCACTATGTGCGGTGACTGTGACTGTGACTGAGAGTAAAAGAACCAAGAAGTAACTTCCCGGGATTCTCTATTCAAGCATCGCGACTTAACCCGCTTTTATTTGTTACACCAGCCAAGGAAACCTCAAATACAACACACCAAACACAACACATTACAAGGCAGAAAGGCCCAATTACACCACCTAGCTTTATATATTTATGGTAATAGTATTGTAGATGAATAGTGGCATACCAACATGGTTGTGCCACCTAGTCATCATCTTTTTTTTGCTTGAATTTTTTAAGGGATTAAATTTCTAATTTGACATTTAAATTTTATTATATTACAAATTGGTCCTTGCAATTTTTAATCACTAAAGTATTACTCAATTTGTCCGCAAAAAAATGTAGCGTTTGACTTTGCAATTTAAAGGTTCAATGTTCGGCTCAAATTTTAACAAAGATAAACATTGAACAAAAATTCAGAAATATATATATTTAGAAAATTTAGATATCAAATTATGATACACATGAAAATTTTGATTTTCAATGTATATACATTCATAAAAAAAAATCATAGATTAGATAATGTGAAACTATCAAAACAAATGATACAATCTTTTACGGACAAAGTGAGTATTTTTTTTCTTCTCGGGGCATGAATTGTATTAAACTATAAAATATTATATTATGTTACACTTCTATACATTTATGGAAGTTATAAAGGTAGATGAATAATGACACACAAATGAGGTTCTACCGCCTCACCGTGGTTGTTGTCATATTATTTTTTTTCTTATACTACCTTCGTCCTAAAAGAAATGTAACAATTGACTTTTGATGTCAATTTGAATTCAACTTATTTATATTATTATTTAATATAAAAATATCAAAAAATATATTTATGAAGTTTAAGAGTGGCAAAAAAATCATCATTTTCCTTTTACATCTGTCATTTATCTCTTTACTATTTAATCTTACATCTTTCATTTCGGCCTTTATATCGTATTCAGATCATTTATCCATCTCTTTTATATTTCATTCACAGTTTCTATTAAGGTTCAAATAAATTGAATTTTTTTCACGGCAACGCGTGGCCGTGGATTGGTAAAAGAAAACTTGTTATCTTTAAATTATGGAAGTTTTACTATTGATGAATAGTGGCACAACCAATAGAGTTGTGACATATCTTCCATTTTATTTCTTCGACTTTTTTCTTTTTGCTTTTAAAGTGTGTTTATTTATATAATCTATAGGGAAAATTTGGTAATTTTGAAAACATTTTGAAATGCACAACCAATAGGGTTATGCAACATCATCCATTTTATTTATTCAAATATTTTTATCTTTGCTTTTAAAGTCTGTTCATAGTTAAATGTATTGGTAAAAGAAAACTTGTTATCCTTAAATTATGGAAGTTAATTATATTAAATATACATTCAATTTATATTTATTTCAATTAATAATTACTTTCTTAATTTTACTATTGATAAATAGTGACACAACCAATAGGGTTGTGACATATCTTCCATTTTATTTCTTTGACTTTTTTCTTTTTGCTTTTAAAGTGTGTTTATTTATATAATCTATAGGGAAAATTTGGTAATTTTGAAAACATTTTGAAATGAACAACCAATAGGGTTATGCTACATCATCCATTTTATTTATTCAAATCTTTTTATCTTTGCTTTTAAAGTCTGTTCATAGTTGAGTGTAGTAGTTGTATCTACAATTTGTGCTCTAAACTTGTGACTCGATTATAATAAAAAATTATAAAGTTATAGGGTTTTTGGAACTACTTATAGTTTGGCTTTGTTTGTATGTTGGTGGTTTCTCATGCAAAAAATGTATTTTTTCTTTATAGTATTTATTCTACAATCTAATAAATATACATATTTATTGTTTGTAAAATATAAATTTGAGACTTTTACATATAAAGACAATTTGATTATACAAAATTATTTTTAAATTTTTTGGCCGAAGAATACTCTCATCGCCCATTTTTCATTGTAACACCTTTTTAGACATCCCTAAATGTTTGAAACGTTTTCATATTTAGTAAACTTTTACAAGTAAATTTCTTTTCAACTATCAATATTCTCCTTAATTTTTTGTTCTCTAATTATTTGACTCAACTAACTCACTCCACACATTTAACTTATAGTATTTTTTTATTATATGATATAACACTACTAACTCCTCCTACTAAGCTATTTTTTTCTTAATATTCGTATTAAAACAAAACATTACAATCAATTAGGAACATAGGGAGTAATATTTAAACTTCATCTATAAGTGATTAATGAACCTATCCGATTTTGAACTATTTACATATGAATCACCTAATTTAATTTTTGTTGTACTCATAACTTAATTAAAGTATATTGTTATTTCTAGTTCTTTTAAATGGTCTTTGCTTCAATTTAATTTATGATATCCAAAAGTGCATGCAAATTTGAGTGGAGCTATTAGTTAAACATCCTTTTTAACTTTTGAGAATCTTTTAGTTTTGAAAAAAATAATTTTTTAAAAAATACCGCTGGCGCTAAAAAAAAGCTAGTTAACTTTCATTTTTGTCTCTCTTCGTTCTCCCCCCCCCCCAATTTGGTCCTACAGTTTCAACATATTTTATGCTTAGGTCCCTAATTTTGTTTTTCTTTACGGATCAATCCAAATTCCTTTTTTAAAAATTAAAGATGCAAGTAAACATGAGTATTTTATGAAACAAAAGAGAGTTCGATGATCCATTCAAGTTTTCTCTCTAACTTTTTCTTTGCATTTCCTCTTCCACTATTCTAAATAAAACTTGAAGGAAATAACATAAATTAGAGTTTTCTCATGTTGTTTTTCTAATGCTTCAATTTACTCATTTGTTTTTTTAAATCAAACTCATGTTATTCTCTCACAAACAAAACCTCATGTTATTCTCTCACAAACAAAACCTCACGTACTAAACGTGTTACAAAGCGGAGCTTGATATAATACTATTACTCTTTGGATACCGTTAACATGAATAAATATGAATATTCTATCATCTTTCCTTAACAATTTAAAAGACTAATTTAAAATTCTTAAACTTTACTAAGATTCTTAACTTAGATATTTATATCTTAATTGTGGAACGTTTTTACTTTATACTACGTATATATATATCATCTTATTCCCTTTTTATGTTTTAATATCAAAATTGTCTAGTATGGCATATATAATTGAAATGATAAAAATTTATCCAAGGATCAAATTAAGATTATTCTACGTTATGTGTAAAGTTTTACTTCAGCTTAAAAAAATTTGCCCACCGCAGCACACGGGTTGGTGAAGAAACCTAGTTCGATACATATATCAAGAATGTGAATACATTTTATATGCTAAACATTTTTCATGTGGCCAACAATTTAGTAGTAATATACTGTTTAAAATGGACTATGCGGTAAATTAATAGCTGCACAATTAGCATATAAAACCATAACTAGCCTAACTGACACTTGGCTAGTGGCGAAGTGAGGAAATTTAGGTGACAGAAGTTATTCGAGTAATCTTATTTGTACTTCATTTGACTAATAATTGTATTTAATTGGACATAAAAATTAAAATGAGTAGTTGAAAATATGTAATTTGACAATTATCTGCTTTAAAATTGTGTTTATGTTATCTACTTCAAAATTGTGGAGACATACCTGACATTGTTTTGCTTTTATTAACTAAACTAACATCTCCAACAAAAATGCTCCATTTTGGAGAAGCCTACATTTATTACAACAATAAAATATTCTACATATTTGACTAATAATTAATGAATTAATATTTTTATTCAAACTGATTTTGTATCCAATTAAATGTTGAGTTCACACCAATGAGAGAGAGAGAGTGACTATTTATGTTGGAAAAGTAAATTTGGAGAAAGCTTTAAATTTTGGAGAATGTTCCAAATTTGGAGAAGACTACCCATTTTTCCTTTTCCTTCCCCATTTTGGAGAATGGGATGGAGAATCTGTTGACCAAAAAACAGTAAAATTTCTAAAATCGAAAGATTCCCATAAAATAGTGAACCCGTTGGAGATCTCTAACAAACGCGGAACCTAGATAAAAAAACAAACGCGGAACAAATGCATGGATTGTGGTCATGTTGGGGTACTACATGGCTTTTATACAACCCTTCTTAAAAAATCGATGGTATTTCGGGAGAAAAGGGGAAAAAACAGATATACTAGAAGTATTCAAAGTTCCACGTGTCAGATTTCTATCCACGGTTGGTTGTTTAACTGATTGTAGGGTGGAGATTGGAGGAATAGGCGAAACACCGAGCCCGAGAAAAGCAATCGGAGAATTAGTACTGTAGGAAAGGACACATAAATTTATTTTATTGAAAAAGAAAAGAAAATGGTAGCAATGAAGATAAGGAGCTTGTGGAGAGCTCGTGATTCCTCCTCAGAATCTAAGAAGAACCAGATCCAACGGCTAAGAATGATCCCAGGCTTGTTGTCCGGTTGTAAGTCAGGGTAGAAATATGATCCTCACCCTGCGTTGTATGTACTACACACTAATCTTCAGCTCCACGGTTCCAGACCAGAGAAAATCACAATGGCTTCTTCTCTCATCTCTTTCACGCCGTCCACCACCAGGATTTTCGCAGCCACGGCGGCAACCAAAAGTGCCGGAGGCGGCAAGGAGGAGAAAGGGTTTCTCGATTTTATTCTGGGGAACTTGACAAAGGAGGACCAGTTCTATGAGACTGACCCGATTCTGAAGAAGGTGGAGGAGAAGAGCAGCAGCAGTGGCAGAGGGGGAACCACCTCAAGCCGCAAGAACTCCGTCGCTGTTCCTCCCAAGAAGAAAGGCGGATTCGGAGGCCTCTTCGCCAAGAACTGATTGGAATAACTTGGGGGGACTCTGCTCCTGTCTTCCTACAATGTGAATTTTAAGCTCCAATCCACTAGTATCTTCCAATTCCATATTATACTCTTTTTTCAATTATGAGTAATTGAATCATTAATTTCGAATCTAGCTCTGCTTTAGTGTGCTGTTTCTACAAATGGCAAGTTTGTGATCTGCTACATATTCTTACATTCACTTTGACAGTGTCCCAGAACAGGGCCTACAGTAGTTGAGCTCTTGCCAACTGCTGGAAACCTATCATATCATATCATATAATCTGCCGACTACTCAGAGTGCCTTTTCATATTCATATCATAACATAAAATCCGAGCCCAATCTACTTGGTACAAAAGCAAGTCATTCAAGTGCTCAAATTTGCATATCCAACGGTGTAAGGAAATATCAAAGTAAACAAGAATTACAGAACCAAACACGACTGAAACTTCATGAGAGCTCTACTGGGTAGCTACTACTGATTTCTCTGCTAGCAGAATCTTACCAGTTGAGTTCACCCCACAACCGATATCGATCTAACAAGCACTCCTATGCCTTCACGTTCCCAAGAAATTCAATCATGAACTATTCACCTGTGAGATTAACAATTTTTTTCTAAGCATATGGACAGCTGCTATAACAAGATAATACTTTACTTGATGGTGAGTAATAATCATGTGCATCTAGCTGTGTTGATAGGATATTCAAATTCAAAAGTGACACCTAAAAAATACCTGTTCAGTTGAACCACAAATTTTCTCAAGAATTTTCTGCATGTTTGCGTTCAAGGCACCTATCTGGGTTTCGATGGATGCACATTTTTGCTCCAAAGCGTCAATCTTTTCTGACATCTTGCTTGCTTCGGCACTAGCTGACCTTTTGGCCTCATAGACCATTCTTGCTAACGTAAGACGGCTAGGTCTTTTCTCCAAAAGCTCAAGAGGTTCTCGTCCTGGTCCATATACACGCAGCTGCTCACTCCTTAGTTCTCCCATGACCTCACAGAATGTATCATCCTCGTCCTCATTGCATTCTGCCCTCTGTTTCTCAGCTGCCTTTTCACGGAGTTTTGCCTGCATCATAGTTTATTGTTTTTGTAACATACGCAATATTGCACATACAAAAAATAAGCACCAAAGTTTTTAATTGCTTATTAAGACATTTTCCACTGTTTAATCTGTACATACAATTGTTTCTGCAGCAATCTCATCAACAGGTTCCCCATCTTTACGAGTATGTGTTATGATATACAGCTCCGCTCTAGTAGGTTCCTTGCCATCAGGCCTCTTTTGCCGCTGTATTAACACAAACAGAAGAAATTTACATAATTTCCTGAACCAGCTGTAAAACACCAAAACAGTTAAGCTTGTGCATGCAAAAACTTACCTCTTCCTCTCGAATAACTGCGAAGCTCTTCCGGCCTGTAGCATGCGTCTTCGTTCTCATCTTACCGTTGGCCCTGTTCTTCATGCTAAACTCCTAGATGGCAGAATAAAAGTAACAATTTATGTGTGGATACACTGTCACCAATGTGATTGTACGCATATGCATGTCAAAGGAACAAATAAGTACTCTGTATTCAATTTCCAACAACATCCGTACATACTTTTGCCTTATCACTGTTCCAGTAGGATACAAGGTAAGACCATTGTTCAGGAAGAACCCTCAAATCACGGTTCTTTAGCTGCTCCTCATCCGTCTTGTGAGGATCAAAACAAGTACGCTTAAGGGTTCTCTTCCAGCACCTCCATCTAGCCCCAATGGCTTGCACCACCCAGATCTTGCAGCTTGAATCAATGTCAAACTTTTTCTACAACACAAGCAATCATCATAAAACCAGAATCTCAACAAAGGACAGAAACAAGTACATAATTTGGATCCCCTGCCTGAACTAACTGCCACAATTTCTCCTTGAAGGTTGTTGGCACCGATTTCCACTGCACATAATTGAGTGGTGCCAACTGACCATTCCGTGCTATGCGGCCCAAAAAATTGCTTAGCTTTATTGCCTCAGGACCGACAGGCTGCCCAAAATCATTGAGACGAACAGATATCCGCTCCTCATCTTCAATATCACTTAAGGGGTAGATTAAACTTCTCACTTCTTTTCGCTTCCTTCCAGTATGTCTCTGCCTACCTTGCTCTGGAAGCTGCTGAGACTGAGAAGGCTGGCACTCACTCTGTATTGCCTGTTCATGCAGGGTTTCGCAAGGATGCAACTCAGACTGGTTCCCTTGGCTAGGTTTATCAGCACCATCTCCAACATCACTTAAGGGGTAACCAGTTGAGCTTCTCACTTCTTTTCGCTTCCTTGCAGTACGTCTCTGGCTACCTTGCTCTGGAAGCTGCTGAGACTGAGAAGGCTGGCACTCACTCTGTCTCACCTGATCCTGCAAGGTTTCACAAGGATGCAACACAGACTGGTTCCCTTGGTTAGGTTTATCAGCACTATGATGATGAGAGTACCTCAAAGCACAATTAATACCCCTAACAGCCGAGTCTGAGAGCGAGACTTGCGAATTTTCTGCACAAGGGAAAAGGACGAATTGGAAAAGGATATTCATCCGGACAGAAAACAAGACAACCAGGCATCATATAGCAGGCAGATTGGCATCTGCCGGGGATAAGATATATGACAAACTATCCCTTCAGATTTAGTAAGATTGGTGGGGTCTAAAATGGACTAAGTGGCAATCTTTTTTGTTTCTTTTATGAGAAAAGGTAAAGTTCATTAAAGTATATAACCAAGAAACTGACAAACGGGATTGACACTAATTACCACATTTCAATGTAAAGAATGGCATTAAGGCCACAACATTAACTTGCAAGCAGGTGTGAAGTTCAGATGAGATAAGGGAACATCTACCATAAAGTTAATTCAGAAACGTTAAAAAAAAATCAGACAAGTGAGCAGGACCCAATATACATAATCCGTTATTACAGTATGAAAAAAAAACAATTCAAACTTCTCAGGAAAATACATATGGATATGTAAGAAATCAAAGATTAGTCTTTGGACTAGGTCGAGAAAGTAGGACCAGGTTCAAATTCATTATAAATGGATTAAGTTAATATGCTAAAGTACCCTAGGATGCAAGTTACCATACCCATTTAAGTTCATTTACAATAGAAGATTTCAAGCAATACATAGCCATTAGGTACATGATGTATTACTCACCAACTCTAAACATAGACACTATCCCAAAATTGTAAGCTAAATTATAAAGAAAGAGGATGTCCCCTATACCAATATCCATATGAATTTGCATCCCAGAAGATGGTTGGGTGCAGCTTGCCCGCTGCCGTAATGGCTCTTTCAAATGATTATGGTTTCCTAGTGATGGTTGGAGATGCAGTTGGCTTGCCTCAACAACCATGGGGTCCACTGAATCCCTAGGGAGATGTCCACTGAACCCTGTGCAATCTGTAAGAGATTGTGGGTAAGAAGGTGATAACAATTGAGAACAACAATTTACAAGTAGTGACAAACATTCTTAAGTCAACAATAAATTGTTGTATTACCTGTATTAGCAGCAGTATGTAACTGAGAGGGCTGCTGCCGTGGAAGCTCCTGACCATAAGGGTGTTTGTGACTCAAATGGGTCTTATACGGTTGGATCTCACTGGAGGGCTCTTCTGTCATGAGATCTACAGGTAAGAATCCTGGAACTTGATTATGCTTCCAAACTGATTTCACCCGAGCCTGGTGGAGTGAGAATCCTAATTGGAAAAGGACAGATATGAACTACTTGATGGTATGAATCACTAAGGAAGAAAAAGAAAATACAGAATGACTAACTGAACATTACAAATCACATACAGTAATACTGCCATTAATAATGGTTGCCAGAACAAAAACTTGTTGTTCAGAAAACATTCAAGTTCAAGAAAAAAATCAATATCTACTGATATATGGAAGGTTTTTCTGTGCACATTAGAAAAAAGCACCAATGACTTGCTCACCCCCTTCTTCTTAGTCTCATTCTTTGATGTATTATGACACTTGGTTAAAGCGGAAATGAGCATTTACGTTTTAAATGGAAAAGGTCACTTTTATAAATCCTGCTTCCATCTTTTGAATTATTTGAATAACTGAAACTCTTAAATGTCGGGTAGACTTCATGATTGTCAAACTAAATGGTTATTCATTCTGGAATATTATCTGTTTAAACAAACAAATTGATTGCCTTTTCCTGATCTCTTTCAGAGATCCCTTTTTTTGTTATTTAAGTGAAAGAGAAACAAAAAACTTGTAGTTATATTGTATTATTGTCTGTTGTTTATGCATCTGACCAAAATCACCACATGTTAGCACCAATAGTCTAACTGTATCAATTTTTACATGATAATTACTAAAAACAAGTACCTCAATAACAAGGCCAAGAACAGTAACAAAGGAAAACAACACCAGTTAAGCTTCACTTCTCTGTTTTCAGAGGAAGACTCTTTATGCAAGAAAGCTTATCCCTCAGAAATTCAAATGAGGAACAAAGTACTTATTTTAATTAAGGTAAGCTTTAAATTTAAGATTATCAGAAATAAGCTCCAAGGATGTACTGCGTTCAGAAAGCATAGTGTTCTTTAGAGGAGAATTTATATAATCAGCTATGCTACCTTCACTATTACAATCTGGACCGGTTTGTGAATGCAAAAAATGAACCTCATCGGTGGCGGGCGATAGATGCTGCAACTGGTAGGGCACGCTGTTGCCATATGGGAACTTAGAGAATTGTAGTCTACTGCTGCATGGAAGAGAGTTCTGCCACTGAGAAGGGCCCCCATATGTCGATGCAGGTGACTGAGTGGCATATTCCGCTGCATGGCCAGATGGGTACAAGGGCTGAAATCTGCTGTTATGCCTCATAGCGTACTCAGGCATTATATCTGAAACCCAAATTAAAAGTAACCAGTTGTGACCATCAGTTAGTAGTACCAAGTAAAATGCATGTGATTTACAAAAAGTAAAGCTTGAGAAAGCATGTTTGTTCCTAATTATTAAAAACAATACACTACCTCCATCTTTAAATAATTGCATCATTTGATGGAGGGAGTAACTTGAAAAACATTCATAGGAAACCAAACATAACCCGGTAAACCTCTTTCCTTCAAATGAATGCATAGCCTTAGTGATGAACGTAAATCAGGAGGGGGAAAAATGATGCCAATTATGTAAGTATAAGGAATACCTAGTGTGATACCATTAATTAGTAGTAATTTCTTTATGGAAGAGAAGTTTTTTTTTTTTTATAAAAAAACCAAAGCAGGTATGACATGAAGAGCTAGATGTTTGCCCTTTTCAGAGCTGCACACAAATGTTCAAATATTCCATAAATAAAGGCTGGGGCTGTTCAAATATTCCATCAAAAGAAGATACTGGAAGCTCTGGTAATTAGCGTAAAAAATAATGAACTTGGTAAGTGTGTTCTTATACCCTGGGATTCTCTTAATTGACCACTGTCCAGGCCAGCTGCAGCCCAATACTTCATAAACTTCTTCTTCACATGTTTCATGAGGTAAAGAATGTGTTCACCCTTTCTATACAACTTGAGACAGTTCCCCCAAATGCACTCCACATCGTTATACACATCTATTGCGTTTCTGTACTTCCTCCTACTATGTAAATTGTGGGAGATTGTACTGAAGTCCATCGGGGTATGTACTATATCAAAATAATCCTGTTCAAGTTGTGACACAAATTGAGTCACTGGGATGATAAATACTACTAATACATTTGTTGAAAGATAAAATATCCAAGTAGAAACATGAGTAGAAATTATGCTAGTCAGAGTATAATAACCAAGGAGGAGTTACTTGGTAGGTCCACTTCAATTTTTTCTTATTTATAGACAACATAGGTCTGACTAGTTCGCTGAAAAGAGAAAAGTCGGTGAAGCATTTTCAGAAGCGCTTATGCATAGTGAATGAATCCATTTACAAGGGGATTGTCTTCTCATGCTCATGCTCTTGTTAGGCGATTGTCATCTACTAACCGCATTGACAAGGGGAAAAACATCTCATTGTAATTGTCTTTAATTATCCTATTTTCACCACCCAAAAAAAAGAGAGAGAGAGAACGAATCCATTTAAAAGTCTATCAAATATATGTACCTCAACAGTCCTTATAGAATATTTCCTTTTCATAAAAGGATAGGTTCAAACAGAACTTCTGCGACTGGTTTTGAGTTGAACAATTTTTCACTTTCTTTCTTTTTCTTTTGTTTTTTTTTTTTTGAACGGCACTAACCAACATTTTTCGCTTTCAACAGCAGAAGATGTTGACCACTACGACAGTTTTTTTGTTTTGTTTTGTTTTGAAAAAAAACACTTCTTTTAGCAAATAAACAAGAATATAGTTTCCTACTCCCAATCCACCCACGAATTTATCAATTGACAAAACTGTGCTACACGGTTACGCGTATTTCTATCCAAAATTCTGGATACACTTCTAATTCTATAATGCCATGATTACCTCTTTCTAGCACGATGCGGGTTTTCTTTCTTTTAAGAAAGAGCTTAAGTTCAGGTAAGTGACTCATGGCGGATGCATTCACTAAGGGGATATTCACACTTACGGGTCTCCCCAGAGCAACAGGGTCGGCTGGAACACAGAAAGGTTGAGCCTCCTCCATTCTCATAACTTTGTCGATCACCTAACAAGCAAGCGAGGCTCAGCAACTTAATTTTAATCACACTCCATACAGCAAATTTAGTGATGGCAAAGAGAACGGGGGAAGAAGAATACTAGTGAGGCAGCCTTGAGGTCGTTGCTGTTGTAATGAGACACCTCGTGGAGCTCGTTCAAATGATCCTTATTTCTACCAGAAGTAAGTAAACTCGCAGAAGCCACAGGATTCTGAATCTCCCGCAAGTTAGACTTCAAGCTCGATCGACCAAGACTTCTAGCCGATTTCTTGGATCTCCGATCAATGGAAGAATCGTCTGAACTATTCTCCACGACTTTAAATGACTCATCGTCGTCGCTTTGACTGGAAGGAGAGGACGATGAATAATTTAAGTTGCACTGATCCACTTCGACCTCTTTTGGCGCGACCGGCACAGTAGCCGGTTTCTCGTTCTGGTGGGCAACGAGATTCGAGCATGCGTCTTCATTCTGTTGGGGAGCCGGTGGCTTTCGTGCAGGCGGCTTTCTCGTGGCGCGCTTTCGCTTCGCTCTCATTCTCAGTTCCAATAGATCAAAACCCTAAATTGAAGATTGACCTGAACTCAAGGGAGAAAATGCAGACAATTGAAAAGCAACTAGGGCTTTGGATTAAGCTAATCGAAACAATCAGAGAGATGAATTAGGAGACCAGTGCCGAAACGAGAGTGAAGGTACCTTTGTGTCAGAAGCGGTTTCGGCTTCTGAGCGTCTCAAGAGTTTTGGTGAAGCGTTTCACCTAGTTCCTGCTATGAAACCGGTAACATTTTTGGGAAACTAAACAGTGTCCGCTTAGATCCGTTTATCCGTTCCGCTTCACCAAAATACTCCAGCAAGTGACTGGGGGAACTGCTCCAATGCTAAACGATTTTCGACCGAGTCATTTCATATTTACTAGGGAGGGTGAGGAATGAATCGATGGAGCCGGTTTGAAGCTCTTACGAGTCTCGTGAAAGGTTCGGTTCGAAAAGCTTGTGAATGTTAACAAGTCACATATATACCGATAATACCCTCCTATAATTAAATTTTTCAAGTGAGTCAAGTCCCTTCTCCACTGGACCATCCAATATACCCCTCCCCAGAAAGTGTCATAGATAATTTGACATTCAATATTTTTAATAGATTTGGATTCTGTTTTGTAAATTGGACATCTAATTCCCATTAATCGAATCACTCACCCAAAGATACCCTCCCCAAAATTCACTATGAATCAAATCCCTTATTTCTCATCAATCGACTCATCCCCAACCCCAATTCCACATTGCTCTGCAATGAACTAGAGCCAGACCCCGAGTCTTTAGCGTTTGAGTCCACCCTGCGATTCCAGCCACCGTCGAACTCTCCACCCACCTTCAAGTCCGCCATCTGTCTCCAACCTTCCACAGTTTGCTGCTTCAGCCTTCCCCTCCAAATCGTAGCTCGTCAAACTCAAGTCTGCTTCAACCTCAGCCTTCAACACCGGCGTCATCTTTGGCCTGCCCTACCCCTCCTCAACTCCCAGCAACAGATCTCTCGAGTAGGTTACAACTAACAATTAAGGGTTTTATTTAAGATTTCAAATTTGTTAGTTTGTTATATACTGTATTTGATAATGTCTCTTTATTTTTTTTGCATTATCTGCTCTGTCATATGTTGGTTGGAGCTGTCACCGTAAGTTCGTAAGTATTGTTGGTTAGCATGTTCCACCAGTTAGTCACATTATTGATAGCCTCGCTTCAATTGTGTTTTCAAGTAATTCACCAAGTTGGCGTTTATCTTGCCAATAAATGAAAATGTGATTCACCAAGATTGTGTTTTCATGTAATACACAGTGTTTCAAAGTATGCAAAATAAGGTTTTATTTTTTCATCATTTAAAAACTAATTATACATTAAAAAGGTGAAATAAAAAACTGACAAAAATTGTTCCAAAATGATCTAATTTTGGATGCATTTGGTTGGTGCGAAGATAATAGTTTAAACCATTGACTTTATACCTATATGAAAAATCTTTTCCAATTTATCTAAATATTTGATAAAATTGCTTCAAAATAATAAATGTACTCAATTTGATGTTGAATTATAATTTTTTAACCATAGTTGAGATTGTTTGCTTGCAGCAGAATCTACACAGGGACAAGACTTCCCCAGCAATGGTGAAACGTGGCTTGGTCAGCGAATTTAGCTGTACATGTTTGCTGCATGTGTACTAACAGCTACACCTAACCAATATCCGGTAATAATTTGGTAGCTAGTATCAAAATCGCACGACGTCATGGGAGCTTCCCTGATCGATGATGCTTCTGCATCTCCATGGATCATTGACTTCGCACTTCTACTTCCTTACAAG
Source organism: Stellera chamaejasme (assembly GCA_024586325.1). NCBI lineage: Eukaryota > Viridiplantae > Streptophyta > Magnoliopsida > Malvales > Thymelaeaceae > Stellera > Stellera chamaejasme. The sequence continues at coordinate 30,521,451 of CM044986.1, forward strand.
CTATCACATTACTTGACGCATTCGAAAACCACACCCAACATTTTTCTTTTCATGGAATTTCCGATCCTTCAAAAACGTACTACTACTAATCGCCCTCTTAATTAATTAACATCTTCATCGACGTCCATAGAATCGTTGTCTCAGTCTCTGTTATGTCTGCAACAACGATGTCCGAATCCCCAAACATGTCGCTCCGACCAAGACCTGCAGCGGTCACTAAACAGCAATTCCAGTCAGACATCTCTACGACAAGTTCACAGTCACCGGAGATGCCGAAATCGCCGACGAGACCGCAACGGGCGATCACCCAGACCCTGACGAGCACGGCCAATCTCGCGAACCTTCTCCCGACGGGGACGCTCCTTGCGTTCCAGCTTCTGACGCCGATCTTCACCAACAACGGCGCGTGCGACTCCGCCACGCGCGGCATGACGCTCCTCCTCCTCGCCTTACTCGCGCTCTCATGCTTCCTGGCGTGCTTCACAGACAGCGTCAAGTCGGCCGACGGCCAGGTGTATTACGGGTTCGCGACGTTCAAAGGGTTGTATCTGTTTGACTACCCGGATCCATCTGGCGCGGGTCTACCCGACCTGAGCAAGTACCGGATCAGGTTCATCGATGTGGTTCATGCGTTTCTATCGGTGCTCGTGTTCGGTGCGGTTGCTCTGAGGGATCGGAACATTCTGAATTGCTTCTACCCAGCGCCAGGACATGAAACGAAGGAGGTTTTGGACATCGGTCCGGTGGGAATTGGTCTTATCTGCAGCTTATTGTTCGTAGTTTTCCCGACCCGAAGACATGGGATCGGGTTCCCTATCACACCTGGAAAATGAGTTTCTGAGAATTAGCGGACCAATCATAACGTTGATAAATTGCTTCTAAAATTCATTGTTTTTATGGGTACATGTGTATATTAGGGAATTTCAAATTTAAAAAATGAATGAAATGTAATTCATCTTATTTGTGTGGAATTCACAAGTGATTTAGTTTTTTAATTCATTTGTGAGAATTGGGATGCATGCGTGAAACCACGATGCAAAATGATATGAGCGGATGATGAATTACAATTTACAACTAAAATACTATTAAAAAAAAGAAATCATCTCATCCACGTATCCACTCATAAAAGGAAAAAAGCGCACAAACAGAAAGAAATAAACCATGAGCATTGGGTGAAAAACTGACTTACTTATCCTAATTCACCGTGATTTATACTATTCACTTTTTCTAAATTCACCTTAGGTCATAATTAGTTTAACTGAAAAATTGATTAATTCACTAGTGAATAAGATGAGGTGAAAACTAACTAATTCACTTAAAAAGTGTTAAGTTTGAATCCCCCTTAGAGTTTCACTAGAATTTTTCTCTCCACACTTCGTTGCGGGTTTTAGATCCAACATACACAATGTAATTGGGATGAGGTTTAATGCGACAGGTCCACAATTGAGTCGAGCTATTTACCGCGACAAAGGTCGCGTCAGAAGCCGCAGTAAATAAGCCCGCAATAGCTTCGTTGCCGTAGTTCTTAGTTCGGCTTAGTGCGGCTCTGGCTGTTGGGGTTTCCGGATCTTAATCAGAACGCAGCGGAAACAAAACGGAACCCCAATCGGATCAACTGTTGAAACAAATTAAACCAGGTGTTCAGGAATCTACCTCACGCGGTGATGATCCGTGCAACTTTGACGGGAAAACACCCGTCCTCTACGGTATCCACGCTCCAGGTAGATTCTCCGTAGCTCGTTCCGTGAACGCCTACAGCAGGAGATCCTCCTTCCCGACGTTGTGCTAACAGCGGAATCCTCTCCGAGAGGGAAGCAGTTTACTCATTAATAAATACATCATTTATTAATATAAGTCATTCAAAAGAATGATGGTGTGAGAGAGAGGGGGATGAAGAAAGAGAGGGAGATAGGTTTGCGGATGCGGGGTCTTCATTTCTTGTGTCAAGCGACAAAGCTAAGGCGCGGTGTTGATTGTGCTAGACAACACAAGGACATTGGTACTAGCTTCTAATGTCCTTGGTCTTTCTGCATCAGTGTCCTTAATTTGTTTGAGCTTGAGCGAAGTTAGAGCTGAAGTAATAACTAGCAGTGAATTTCATGGTGGTGATGACACAAAGGCCGGACTTACGGCTGCTACCATGGGTTGGTCGTAGAGTGATGTAATGTCTGAGAAGGTGTATGTGCTGACTGCTGAGCCAGTTTCATTGACTGCTGAGCCAGTTTCATTTGTGCTTTAATCAAGCATTATATGCATGTTTCCTGCCAAGTTCTCTTTATAGGACACCATCTTATTTTTTATTTTGCAGCATAACGGTTACGTTACATAGAATGAACTTAACCATCCATCTAGTTTTGTGGTTGTTTTTCCAATATCCGGCAGTGGTGAGAGGAAGAGGTGGGGAATTTTGGAGGAGGGTGGCAAAGGGATGTGAAAGAGATGGTGGTTTTATGAATTAAGGAAAAGTTTGGGTGTTAAATATACAATGTGTAAAGTATAGGGGGTCGATGTAATTAAGATAACGGAGTTATGGTAACACTAACCGAGTATTCGTAAAACCGTGCTAATGGTCTAAGTCGGATGTTAAATATAGGTTATTCAAAAGAATGATGGTAAACTTACCCCATTGGGTGTAGATGAGTTGCAGAGCAACATGTTTTCACTCCTGACAAATGTGTTTTAGTAGACTTTATTGTTGAGATTTAATCTGTCTTGATAGTTAATTCAAGTAGCTTGGCCAACTTGGCTGATTATTGGGTTGCTTATCAGCATCTTGTCCCCGCAAGGGGATGGTTTTCTTTTTTCCTGCTTGCTGCATTATATTTGTTCCCTGAAATAGTGCTGCAGGTGACTTTGACTGCTCGAGGGGATGTTCCGCTCTCAGTAGTAATGACACTTTGCACAACACTTGGTGCATTACTGCTGACTCCTCTGTTAACTCTGCTACTTGCTGGAACTTATGTTCCTATTGATGCTGTTAAACTTTCGATCAGTACCCTGCAGGTTCGGAGAATACGTTCTTATTCCTTATATAAGAAAGGGTGGAGAAGCTTAATGTTGTGTCATTGACTGTGCAATTTGTTAGGTGGTGGTTTTCCCAATTCTGCTGGCTTCTTTTTTGCAAGACAAATTTCCTGGAATGGTGAAACTTGTGATACCTTTTGCCCCTCTTTCTGCTGTTTACAGTCCTCAATGATGGATGCACCGGTAACCAGTCAATCATCTGATTTTTCTCTTCAATCACTACTATCTGGAGATTTTGGTGCTGCAATACTCTCTGTGCTATTGGTACATTTGGCTGGATTCTTTGTGGGGTAAGAGTTGAACTTACAGGCCGTGCCTGAGGAGTGCTAGACTGCCGATTCTTATGTTTAATCATTCCATTCTTCTTTCTGCTCCAACCTGTCACAAGTTTAACCACTACAGTTGTATGCAGTTCAAGGGCTGTTTGTCTTTCCTAATGTTAGTATTATATGCCCAAAATTGATTAGTCTAAGGACTAATGTGCAAATTCTAATAAGATTAGAATTACTCATGGGCTATAAATATTATAATATGTGGAATAGTTCTATTAACCCTAGAACACATTCTCTACACAAAACCCTAGGTCTCTACACGTCCGAATTCCTTCGCTAGCAGAATTGTCGGAGTGGTGCATCGATCGTGTGGATCAACTTTAGAGGAGTTACACTTGGAGCTCTCGCGAATCAGGTTCCGGTTTACTGTTTCATGTTTCCGCTGCGTGCATATGATGCAATTGATCATTATATTATCCCACAGTGGTATCAGAGCCTGGTTATGTTATGATTTTAGTATGTTTATGTGATCTTAATGATTAAAATTGTTTAGACATTGAAATTGCATGAACCCTAGGTCATAATGTGATATATTCTTTGATTTAAGACATTATTTGATGTTTGTTGTTGCTGAAATCATTAGCAAACATAATTTTCGCCTAAAATCAAAGATTTTCAATGATTTAAGAGTTAAATTGCTAATCTGGGTAATTAATTATTAATCCCGAATTAATCTCAATTTGGGAATTTTTGATCCGCACATCCATCGTCGAATTTGATGATTGGGTTTTGTAGAGGAAGGGTTCTCATCAAAAGCCCTCCATCAATTTGTTCGAATTGCTCCAGAATCATCCAATTTCGAGAATTGTTCTCGGAGAAGGATAGGGTTTGGGTTATGAACCCTAACTCTAATTGCTCAAAATTGGGCAAATTAAAGATGATTGAATGCGGGTTCATGGTAGCCCGAGGTTCCGGCTGGGCAAAGGGATAAGGATCCATCGCCAAAACCACCGAAATCGGCGGTTTTTCGTGTAGGAATCGCCCGGAAGGAAGTCCGCGAACTCGGGTTGCAAGGAGCTCCGACGGGCTTCATGGGACGGTGCCCATCGGCCGGGAGCGCCGGCCTTGAGGTCGCCGGCGGTCTGGAGTCATCGTCCGACGGTGATGGTGCTCGGGCGGCGGATTTGGAGGAGGAATCGGGAAGGAGGTGCAGCCCGATTCGGTCCGGCCGCTCGGGTCTCCGGGTCGGGTTTGACCCGATGCGTTGACCCTGACTTGGGTTTGACCCATCAGCTTCCTTCAGCCCCTGAGCTTTCACTCCTTGTTCAAGAGGACCTAAGTTTCAAACGTTCAAGATCAAACTTATAAAGAATTAATGAGATTAATCCTTATTAGTTTCGAAATGTTCTGGATGGCCCCAAAAGTTTCGGTGAGACCAGAGAAGGCCCAGATTGTAACTTTAATTTTTAATTTACCATATAATATTTAAAAATATATTAAAAGTGTAAAAGTTACATTTAATCCTCTTGTAAAATTGTTTTATTGAGTGGGAGTTTTATGTTTTCTTGTATGATTATAAATGTGTATGAGATGCATGATTTATTTTTCCAATATGATTTATAATATTCATGAGATGAATTTTATGTGAGATTAAAACCCTTACTTGAGAACTGTCAAGTTTAAAATTAAGTTGTAAACGAAAAATCAAAGAGTTTGATTAATCGTAGCCTTTCCATCATACTTAATAATATGAGATTTTGTTATCTTTAGTATGTATCGCCAATAAAATTTGGGACATGCTGGATGTAGCAAATTATGTTGTTAAGATGTACATGAGATGTGCATAAGATGATGAAATTTTAGTGCTATCGCTAATAAAATTTAGGGGCATTAATTTTTTGGCATACTTGTGCAGATGATGGTTGACTTAACATAATTTGCATAAGAGCGCTAATAAAATTTAGGTTTATGCAGATGTGAGGCTAAACAAAATGAGGGTCACATAAGATGTGATTAACAAGGGTTGTTTATCTTTCATGTCTATTATAGGATTGTGAATAAAATTTGGGCTTATGGTAGATAATGATTGAGCCTTATTCCTACTAAATGTCAAACTTTATTTGTTAAGGGTGCGGAATTTTGTTTGATTTAGTGGGAGGATAATTTATGAATTTAAGACCTTATTCATGAATTCATATATTGATTGAATGTTTTGCTTATTCTCGATTATTTGTATTATTTGTAGATTTTAGAAATCTAGCTATGGCAGACAAAAATTCCTTAGCCTCTATTTTGGACAAAAACAAGTTGATCGCCAAAATTATTCGACTTGGCTGATGAATTTGAAAATTGTGCTGGATTTTGAGAAAATCACTTATGTGCTTACAAGTGAACTACCGGATGAGCTTAGGAAGGTTCCACACTGAGGAAGAAGTCACTTTTAGAAAGTGGAAAGATGATGATCTTAAGGCGAGGTGCTATATGATGGCATCTATGTCTATTGATCTTCGAGGCAGCATGAAAAGATGAGACATGCTTTTGAGATCTACCTTCACCTACAAGAGTTGTATGGTGAGCAAACCCGACATGTTAGATATCGGATATCTAAGGAGCTTTTCAGGCCCGTATGACGGAAGGATCTTGTTCATGATCATGGATTGAAGATGATAGGCCTGATTGAAAAACTCACCGAGTTGGGTGTTGAGATGGATAAGAATCTATATGTTGATCTCATTTTGCAATCTCTTCCTGATTCATATGATCAGTTTGTCATGAACTTTCACATGAATAAGATTGAGGCCACGTTGCACGAACTTGTGAATATGTTAAAGACAATGAGTTAGGGATGAAAAAGGAAAAGGATGTCATGCTCATTGGTTCATCCAAAGGTTCTAAAGCTAAAAAGAACAAAGGGAAGAGTTCCCGAACAAGAATCCAAAGATGAAACCAACTGGTGGTGTTAAGAAGAATTCAAGCCAAGAGTCGAATAATAAAGGACCATGCTTTCATTGTGGAAAGCCCGGGCATTGGAAGAGGAACCGCAAGTCCTATCTTGCAACACCGAAGCGAAGGGTTGATTCGTATGTTCTTTGTTGAAGTTAATCTTTCGATTAATGATGCTTCTTGGGTATTGGATACCGCTTGTGGCTCACACATCCGCAATGATTTGCGCTGATGACAAGAAGCGGGACGCTAAATAAAGGAGATAAGTTTCTAAAGCTGGGAATGGAGCAAGAGTTGCTACATTAGTGTAGGAACTATTTATTTAGCTTTAGAATCAGGTCAATCTTTAGTTTTAGAAGATTGTTGTTATGCACTGAGACATTATTAAGAACATCATTTCAATTCCTGTTTTGGATCGAGAGGTTATGAATTTTCAATTAAAGATGGAAGATGTTCCATTTTTAAAAATGGTGTTCATTTTGGTGTTGGTTATTTGACAAATGGTCTTTATACTATTGAAAGCACTGATTCAATGGTTTGTTTTCAACAAAGTAACAAAAGAAAAGCTACGAGTATGATCATACATACATGTGGCACTTGCGATTAGGTCATATTTCCAGGAAAGGATAAGCAAGTTGGTTAAGGATGGATTATTGAATGCATGCAGTGTGACTCATTACCAACTTGTGAGTCTTGTTTAATGGGAAAAATGACCAAATCTCCATTTGTTGGACAAGTGGAACGTCTTCTGAGCGTTTTGGTTTTGATCCATAGTGATGTATGTGGGCAACTAAGTGTTAGTGCAAGAGGTGGTTTCTCATATTTCATCTCTTTAACTGATGATTACTCACTTTATGGATATGTGTATCTTATGAAACACAAATCAAGCTCTTGAAAAGTTTGAAGAGTTTCGGAGTGAGGTTGAGAAACAAACTGGGAAAAGTATTAAAGCTCTACGATCCGATCGAGGCGCGAATACTTGAATAATGAATTTTATGATTATCTCAAAGCGGGTGGGATTATCTCACAGAGAACCCCACCAGAACTCCTCAATTAAATGGTGTTTCGAAAGAAGAAATAGGACCCTATTAGATATGGTCCGTTCCATGATGAGTTTCACAAATCTTCCATCATCCTTTTGGGGATATGCCTCGAGACCGCCTGCACATGTGTTAAATCGAGTTCCCTCAAAATCTGTGCCAACGACGCCATATGAGATGTGGTTAGGCAAGAAACCAAGTCTCAAATACATGAGGATATGGGGATGTCCTGCGTATGTTAAGAGACTAATGGGGGATAAACTTGTGACAAATGAGGTCCAGTAAAATGTCGCTTTGTGGGATATCCGAAAAATTCTATCGGGTATTACTTCTACCACCTTGAAGAACAAAAGTATTTGTCTCAAGGAATGTCACTTTTCTAGAGAAAGAGTTTCTTCGGATGAAAAAGATAGACATATGGTAGATCTTGAAGAAATTCAAGAACCACAAACGCCTCGGTCCACAAGAAATGGAGGCAATGTGTCACCGAACCTAGTAGGCCATCTAGTACACATGAAATTCGTAGATCTCTCGAGGAGCTCGAAGCCTCCGTAAAGGCTTAATCTCTGGTTGAAGATGATATGATTAATCTTCATACGATTCAGATCCGAGAAACTACGGAGAAGCAATGAAAGTCATTGATTCGGGAGAATGGCTAAGCCATGAAATCCGAAATGGACTCCATGTATTCCAACAAAGTTTGGACTTTGGTAGATCCACCAATCGGTGTGAAGCCCATTGGCTGTAAATGGGTCTACAAGCGAAAACTTGGAAAGGATGGAAAAGTAGAGACTTATAAAGCGCGATTGGTTGCTAAAGGGTACACTCAAAGACAAGGGATTGACTTTGAGGAAACTTTTTCACCGGTCGCTATGCTTAAGTCCATTCGGATACTACTTGCTATTGCCGCATATTATGACTATGAGATATGGCAGATGGATGGATGAAAACTGCGTTCCTTAATGGGTATCTTAAAGAAGATATTTTTATGGAACAACCAGAGGGTTTCACGTTTAGTGGGAGTGAACAGAAAGTCTCAGAACTCCATAAATCCATTTATGGATTAAAGCAAGCATCTCAAGTTTGGAACATTCGTTTTGATGAAGCAATCAAATCGCTTTGATTTCTTTCAAAATCCGGATGAACCATGTGTGTACAAGAAAACTAGTGGGAGTTCATCACGTTCTTAGTGCTTTATGTTGATGACATACTTCTCATTGGGAATGATGTAAGTGTGTTAAAATCAACAAAGGCATGGTTGTCCACTCAATTCTCCATGAAAGATTTGGGTGAAGCATCATACATTTTGGGAATTAGAATCTATAGAGATAGATCTAACAAGATGCTTGGTTTATCCCAATCTACGTACATAGACAGGGTGTTGAAGAAGTTCAACATGGAAGAATCCAAAAGGGGATATCTTCCAATGAGTCATGGCATTCATCTCTAAGTCTATGTCCCCTAAGACACTTGAAGAGAGAGAAAGAATGGCTCGGATACCCTATGCATCAGCAATAGGCAGCATAATGTATGCTATGCTATGTACGAGACACGATATTGCATATCTTTGTGAGTGTCACTAGCAGATATCAAGCGATCCAGGTGAGGAACACCGGAAAGTCATGAAAATGTTCTTAAGTACTTGAGAAGAACTAAGGACGTTTTCATGGTCTATGGAGGACATGAACTAAAAATGGAATGTTATACGATTCCAGTTTTCAGTCGGATGTGGATGATCTGAAATCCATATCGGGATACATGTTTACCCTGAATGGAGGCGGTGTGTTGGAAGAGTTTCAAACAAGGAACCACCGCACTCATCTACAGAGGTTGAATACATTGCAGCCTTGAAGCCGCAAAAGAGGTCAGTTTGGATAAGAAATTTCATCCAAGAGTTGGGTGTTATTCCCGGCATTGTTGATCCAATTCAAGTGTATAGAGATAACAATGGAGCCATAATACAAGCAAAAGAGCTCAGATCTCATCAACGATCAAAGCATGTCTTGAGAAGATATCATGTAATTCGGGAGATCGTTGGGAGATGAGAGATAAAGATGGACAGAGTTTCTTCAAGAGAATATAGCAGATCCTTTGACTAAACCTCTATCACGAAAGTGCATGAGGAACATCTTGGGAAGATGAGATTGAGATATGTAACAAGTTGGGTTTAGACTTCGTTACATTCTTGTATGAGACTAGTTTTGTTCAATCAATATTATTAATAAAGGCATTGTTTTCTTTATCAAAAAATTTTCATCGTTTGATAAAGCCCATAGATCAATTGGGCATATGGAGTATGGTCGTGCAAAGGATGACAATCATGAAATATACTCCCAGTTACTATGAATGGGCAGTAGTAACTCGGATAGACTAGTACATATGATGCATGCTTTCGAGAAAAGAATTTCTCGTTTCATGGACATTGGTGTGGAGACACTGGTGCATATATGTAGGTGCTCATTACATGAATGAGTTCACCGAATCGACCCATATGGAAATTCTTATATGGAAATGTTTAATCACCGAAAAGAGTTTCATGTTACAATTGTGCTTAATAATCCTTTGACTCGAGGCATCATAGTAGACTTGTGTATGACATATTATATTTTGATCTTGTCTCGATTCCAATGAATCTCAAAAGGGATAAGTATTGGGTATAATATTGTCATATATGGAATCTTGTGAATGTCAACAAAGGATCCATCACTTGTCACAAAGACAAGAGAATGTCCTATGTTTTCCTTTGAATTATGACTTGGAAAATCCTTGGCCAAGGTGTGATGATTAGAAAAGGAGTTTTCTAGTCCATCAAGTGAGTTATGATTTTGGAATGGATACATAGTTATTGAGCGGTTAGGGATTTCGGTTATCCATACCCTAAGCTCGGTCGGGACACCTTTGTTTGATGGAAGGATCGTATTGCATGGTAATTGTAATTGGAAAGGTTCGCTATACATTCACCTAACTGGTCTTCATGGCATGTTGCTAGACGTCAACCATGATTTGTAGGATTTCTTGAAATGTGACCATTTCAAGAAATATTAACTAAGTGTTAGTTAATGTATAATTAAAGAGTTTAGTTATCAAAGGTTTAAGTACCTAATAAGACCACAAGGGTTGTGGCCCTACTATCGGCATTTGGTGAACCTAAGGGTCACACACATAAAGTCGATTATAACCACATCCGTGAGAGAGTTTAATTGGCTTTTGGGCAAGTGGGAGATTGTTAGTATTATATGCCCAAAATTGATTAGTCTAAGGACTAATGTGCAAATTCTAATAAGATTAGAATTACCTGTGGGCTATAAATATTATAATATGTGGAATAGTTCTAAAAACCCTAGAACACATTCTCTACACAAAACCCTAGGTCTCTCTACACGTCCGAATTCCTTCTGCTAGCACAGAATTGTCGGAGTGGTGCATCGATCGTGTGGATCAACTTTAGAGGAGTTACACTTGGAGCTCTCGCGAATCAGGTTCCGGTTTACTGTTTCATGTTTCCGCTGCGTGCATATGATGCAATTGATCTTTATATTATCCAACACCTAAAATGCAGGTATTTAGTATCAGCTCTTTGTGGATTCAAGGAACAACACATTTCAGCTCGCCAATGGTTGCATTGCCTCCAGCCATGTCTGCGGTAATCATGAACATAATGGGTAGCAGCTTAGGCTTTTTCTGGAGATACATGGACCCTTCTGAATCAGAGCCTGGCCGTGATGAAAAGGAAGGATGAAGAATGTAAGAAAAATCCTATCCGTTTCCCCTCCACTTTGGTTTTCTGTTTCCCCATTCTCTTCTGTAATACTAATCCCGAATGTGAGAATCAAAAGCGCAATCCTATTGTTGTTCTCGTGCCCGTCTGTGTCTGTGATGAAAAAGGAGGAAGAAGAAAGTAAAACAATCTTGATTTCCTCTTCTTTGTATTTCTGTTTCTCCATTCTCCTGGTTTCCTCTTCTTTCTACTTCTGTTTCTCCATTCTTCCGTAATACTAGTAGAGCCCCAAATGTGAGAGAATCGAAAATGCAATGTTAATGTGATTCTGGTGTCCGTCTGTCCGTGATGGATGATTGTAAACTTGAACCACTAGGATGAAGAGCAAACAGAAGTGCATTGCGATCACCGGCAAGGCAACTTCATGCACCTTGTCTTTGAGATTGATACGCTTGTTGTTGGTTTTGGAGGTGGTACAAGGTATAGTGTTGGTGATATCACCAGGGGGCACGAGAATTGCATGAGCATAAAAACGTGGCAAATAAAAAAAATTATCCTAGAGAAGTCCGGTTTGGCTACAAACAAACCGCTTGTTTACTGTTTAGAACCCATCGAGGCCAGCCCTCTTTACCTCCGGCGTCCACCCTGTCTTCCTTTGTCACACTTGTATCAAACAAAGACATTTTCTTGTTTCTTTTACTATATATTACTTCATTTGTCTTTCTAAAATTGCTAAAAAGCAGAACAAAGTTGGCACTTCTTTTTTACTCCCCGTGTCAAATACTATCAGTAGATAGCTACTGACCAGGAACACAGAAATGTCTAGAGTGATGATGGAGGAACGGGATTACTTCTTAAAGGCAGAACAGGTGTATGCGACAACACAGGTGGTCGAACCAGCAAAGCTGCAAAGCAGGGAAGGATCAGGCCAGAATGACAGGGAGTTGCCGGCGGTTGATCTGTTCAGGAGGTATTTCCCGGAGAAATCTAAGCAAGACAATGGCGGGAGCACTGGCATTGCAGAAGCGGAATTAAGGATTGAGAAGAACAGGAGGAGGCTTCCGCCTCGAGCTCTGATACCTCTCTTACAGCACAATTTCATGAACAGCAGCATGTCTCGAGATTTGCCTCCTGCAGGAACCAGGTACCTTGCACTGTACGGTTGAGTAATTCTAACTCAAGTAAAGATCTTCACTTGTTTGAATAATCCCTTCATGAAACCACATTTGATGTTGGTTGGTTTGTAATAGGCCTGGTGGAGACCCAACAAGTCCAGTTGCAGCTCCGAGAATCAAGTCCAGGTCAAGCAAGGCGCAACTTACCATTTTCTATGCTGGAAGTGTCCATGTGTATGATGATGTTTCTGTTGATAAGGTAGGAAGTGAGATCAGATGGATCAAGCAAATTGAAATACTTCTTATTCTAGCTTGCGCAGACCAATTTATCATGTCATGAGAGTGATAATCTTTTTTTTTTTTGGTAAATGGATGAAGGCTCAAGCTATAATGATTCTGGCAGGAGATAGCTGTCTCTCTACTCCTGTGAAAGAGATTCAGGATACAGATGCCAGACTTTCTCTAGCTCTTCACACTTCTACTTCTAGGCCTGAAGAAGCAGGTGATTAAAAAGTTATCCTCATACTATCTTCTTTTTAAGTTTTAACTCATCTTTTCATAGTAAGAGCTAAAGTTCTTATATTTTCACCCATAAACTTGATTTGTTCATCATTGCCAGGGGTTCCAATTGCAAGAAAGATTTCACTCCAGCATTTTCTCCAAAAACGGTACCAAAGGTATGTTACTGAGTAATTTCTCTGCTCATAATCACCAAAGAAACAAGTGAAAGTTTGAACTAATTATGGTTGTTGATGTTATTAACTTGTTTGACAGAATGAGGGAGAGATCTCCATATGCAGGGGCTCCAATCCCAGATTCCAGTCTTAGCTCCAGAAAAGAAGATCAAGTGGGAGAGCTCAGTTTCAGAGATCTTCAGATGAATAAAAGAGAAAGTGTAAGCAGCTCCTGGCTTTTGCCATTCCCTTCACAGTTAGGGAGCCTTTCCAGCTCTGCAATTTCCTCTAAACCCTAACTACTTGATGCCCTCACATCAATCACACATATGTAGATGTCTATTTGCTTCCTGGCTCCAAGGCATTGACCATCTCATCTCATTCATCCTCTAGAGGAAGATTCAGTTGAGATATAATGTTTGTAAACTTAGATCCAACTTCATTTGTTCAACCACTTCTTGCTTAATCATGTGGAATGTATATCGCGTACTTGTCTCATGAATGTTATGCCTTTCATCATCTTATCATCATACTACACTTTGGATTGGTGGTATGAGTATCAATGTTAAGTCTAAAGTTAGTTGATATTATAAATGAGTACAATCCTGTAAGTTTGGGGTTTGTCCTATTTGGATCCGTTTTAAGAATTTGTCTCACTTTAGTCTTATAAGTTTCAATTGTGTGCATCATTAGACCTTCCTTTAAATTTTCCATTAAAGTGGTAAAATTATCAAAATATCTAGGTCTAATACTAAATTTTAACACCAACCTTTTAAAAGAACTACAAATGAACATAACTAATTCTAAATTTACGACAGCTCCATCCTTATACAAATCCCACACCATGAAAGCGTATTTTAACGAGCGCCACCTCCTAGTCCTAGTCCAACTTGACCGCCGTTGACACATTAGTCATTACACACCACAAAAATGCCCAACAACACCAAACACATTTCCTATGTTTCTTTCTCCACAAACGTTAATGGAGGAAGAAATAGAACGGCTGGGGCAAAATACCAGAAGCAGAGTACTACAAGAAAAACAGCATCCGAGGCTCCAAATTCTTCTACACTTCCCCTCGAGGCCTCTCTCTCTTCACCCGCTCCCGGGTCCCCGCCGCCGGGCGGCCCACACGCCGTCGTTTGCGCTGTCCATGGATACGTCAACGACATCTCCAGGACATTCCAGTCGACCCAGATATTCCTCACCGAGGTGGCCTTCGCCCTCGACATCGAAGGCCACGGCCGCTCCGACGGGCTCCGGTGCTTCGTCCCCAACGTCGCTCTCGTCGTCTAGGACTGCCTCTCGTTCTTCAACCTCACCTGTTTCTTGTACGGCGAGTCGATGGGCGGAGCGATCTGTCTCCTGATCCACCTCGCCAACCCCGGAGGCTTTGACGGAGCGATCCTCGTGGCGCCCATGTGTAAAATCTCCGACAAGGTGAAACACAGATGGCTGATCCCTCAGATTCTAACGCTGGTGGCGAAATTGTTCCTGACTCTGGCGATCGTGCCGATGGAAGATTTGGTTAGCAAATCGGTCAAAGTGGAGGAGAAGCGGATCATCGGAGAAATGAATCCAATGAGATACAGAGGAAAACCGAGGCTGGGGACGGTGACGGAGCTGTAATATGATTGATCTTGTAATATGAATCCAATTTCAAAAACTTCATATTATTATATTTTTTCACCGGTGTTGGAAAGAAAAACGAGACAGTAATGTAATATGATTGATCTTGTAAAATCGGATGTCACACACCATTAAAACTAGCTTGTACCCCTCCTTCGGGACGGAAAAAAAGAATAAAATGCAAATTATAGTAAATATTATAATAATTTTATAATTTTCTAATTAACCAAACCACGGTAACAAAAGTCATAGGTAAGAATTAGAATAAAACAACAAATGTCATCAAACAGAACACAAAAATCATTGTAAGTCATGTTTAAACATCAAATGAAATATTATTATAAAAAATCAAACAATGTTAGTACATGTTTATTAGCCAAAGCAAAGTAAACTGCAATAGTGACTCAAAAGGTTAAATCTACGATCATCATCACATCTGGCCATCGGTAACAGTCTCATCCGAATTTGTGATAGAATACATCGAGTGTTGATGCAGCTCCAATCTAGAAATACATGTCACAAAAAAAATCAATTAAATATTGAAATATCTTCAATCAAGTAATAGTTCATAAATATATGTACGTACGTGTCATCTATATCGGTGTTAACATAACGCACATCAGCGTCATTCCCCTTATTGTTATTAGACGACATCGCAACTTCCGGTCTCTACAACAACCGTGCAACTATAAACGTAGACAAATAAATTAGTAAACAATATTACATCAATGTAATAAAGTTAATTAACCATAAACATTCAAAATACCGAATACCTTTTTGATGTGTTATCACCACTTCTATCATCTTGATCTGCTAAACGTTTAAGAGGCAGTATTAATTTACCCCGTAAATGTCGCTGCATTCAGAAAGATAATTAAGTTTATATACGCATTTAGAAAATAAATCATATACAAAAACACATCCAACTAAAATAGGTAATGTGGCATAGCATACCTCTATGATTTCTATTATCTCCCGACTCTCAGATGCAAAATCTATTTCAGAGTATGTCGTGACCGTAAACCCCGATCGTTTATTTGTAATATTAAAATCGGTCACTTTGATATCAAAGGAGAGCTTCATCGCTTTGACACTTTCAAGTATCTTATCCAATTTATTTCGTCCATCGTTCTGCACAAATATATATATATATATATATATATATATATATATGTACAATTGAAGTTATCATGAGACCATTAAGATCATAATATCAAACATCGTAAAATATACGACTTGCCCTTTTTTCGTAGCTCGCAAATGTTTGCGCATCACAATGGAAAAGGCGAGCCGCCACATTATCAAACATAACAAACTTTGATTCGCCTGTATGGTCACCAACTATCATCTCAACTTTATATCTAACACAAATATTAAAAAGTGTCACTCGTAGCATAAGTTCAATCCAATGTCTGTTTGTGAAATTATAATACACATGTTAACCAACGAAAGCTTACCGATGAACGATTGAACGAACTGTTGAATTGCACGATTTACAAGAAAATCAGCACTGCTCGAACACTTTTCGAGAGTACAAACGACATGGTAAGTACCAAAGGGGATAATCCTCCTTGACACACAATATCATAACATTGCATCGAAAATTTCTTATCTGCATAGAAAAATATATTTAATCAAACAAATATAATGATAATTATAAAATAGATAAAGAACGAAAAACGCAAACATTTTCAACATGATTGCGTAGGTATTTTTAGAATGATTGTTTTCATAAAATGTTTTAAATAATTATCATAAATCGTGTTAATTAAATAATTTACATTCGCTATTTACTTTTGAATAAATGTAACATTTTCAACATGATTTACTTAAAACATTTTCAACATGATTTACTTAAAACATTTTCAACATCAAGTTTTGATATAGAAATTATTTTTAGTATGTTTTTTTTATATAATGTATTTTATAATAATAATAAAACGTGTTAAGTAAATAATTTAAAATCGCTAATTTCTTTTGAAAAAATGTACATTTTCAAATTCATTTCTATCGAACATAGCATAATTGTTCGTATAATTTGCATTTTTGTTTATTGCATGCTTATATTCTCCCTGTTATGATATATTCAAAACTGTATTTAAATCAAAACAATTAACGTTTTCAACATCAAATTGGATGGCGAAAATATATTTAGAATGTTGTTTTATCAACAAATGTATTAAATAATTTTCATAAACTGTTTTAATTAAAATATTGTTTGATCATTAGAAATGTAAAACATATCTCATTAGTTAAAATTGTGGAACACATTGGTATTCTTTATTGAGAAGAAAAAAATTACAATCTTGAGATAAAAATTCGGTTAAGACAGAGTATTCCGCCTTTCCGAGCTAACAACTTTTAACTTAGTTATTCAAATCACTAATCTCTGCCTCCAGTGCCAAATTGCGTTTTGTCAACTCTCTGATCTGTCGCATAAGTTCGAACTTCTCTGTTACTGTTTCATTCAATGTCTGTTCCAACTTCACATATTCTGTTTTCCAAAATTGAAGAGCTTCGTAATTCACATCGTGAAGGGCCACATCGTGCATTACAGTCAAATAATCAATTCCGGCTCTCGCAGCTCCCTCATTGGCTTCTTTTCTTGTCCAGAATCCTCCTTGTGAAACAATTCCTATGGGTCGATCGTTTGGGGTCTCTCGTAGAAGAACCTTGCCCATAAAAAAGCCACTGTCACTTAATTTGGGACAGTAAATTGGTCGCTCGTACATCAACATTGCAAATCGAGAAATCGTGCATCTGCAAGGAAGATTAATTGTTGTTTTAAAGCAGTTAATGATGAATCATAAGAATTAGGTTGGTATAGTTGATACATACTTTCGCTGAGTAGTTGGACCTATTTGATGCGCACAGAGTTTGCTGGCTGTACTGACTCTGAGTCGTTGAGTAGTTGATACATTATATAAGGCTATACATGAGTAGGAAGTGTACTTCGTGTAAAACACTTTTATTAATTAGATTTCGCATGTGAGATAATTATTATAACCAATTTGATGATCTGGAATAAAATATCCCATAACAAATCATATCCTAGATATCCTAGAACAAATCATATCCTAAATATCCTAGATATCCGAAAATAAAATATCCCAAAACAATATCCTAAATATTCTAAATATCACTAATATCCTAAAAAAATATTACGCAGTTAATGCCTTGCCGACCCATTAACCCGAAAATATCCCAAAACGACTATTGAGAAGCCTGAACTCAAACAATAGCTGCTTAATTTGTTCTAATATGAAGATTCGCATCTGTCTGCAGCGAATATTAACAACCTGCAACATTGGTATTTATTATTTATACGCTGTTGTGTAGATTGAACATACTTGATCGTATATGAGAAATTACCTCTGTGTGGATCAGCTCGATCTTGTTGTATAGAAGCTCATGTTGATCAACCAACTCGCTCAGCCGCCGGCTTATGGAATGTTGAGATGCTCCTTGTGACATTATTTTGTCTCACCTCTGATTGTTGTTGCTGTAGAGATGAGATCCGAAATGTTGTATTTATAGTAGAACATCTAGGTCATCCAAAGATTTCGAAATACGTTTTTTTTTCCCGCTTCAGATTTTCAGTTCGAAATTTGATTATAGAATTCCGAAATTTAAAGTTTCGGAGGAAAATTTAAAGTTTCGAAATTTGATTATTGAATTTCGAATTTTAAATTTTCGTGCGGATTTAAACTAATCACAGATTGTATCCGGATTTGTTGCAACAGATTAGTTCATTTTCTATTACTTAACTGTCCTTACCCCTAGTTTATATTTATGAAAAATGCCATTTCAACTAT
This sequence comes from Stellera chamaejasme, assembly GCA_024586325.1. Lineage (NCBI taxonomy): Eukaryota > Viridiplantae > Streptophyta > Magnoliopsida > Malvales > Thymelaeaceae > Stellera > Stellera chamaejasme. The sequence goes on from CM044986.1 coordinate 30,539,681, forward strand.
ACTACACTCCTAAAATAAAGGGACACGTGTCGTCATGAGAATTCTCTAAAAAGGAAAAGACAAAAACATCCCTCTGTATGCTTCGCTTTTATAAATTAATAATAGATTTCGTTTCACTTACGAGATTTCATATTTTGAAATCTTTTCAATATCAATTGTTTGTCAAGACTTCGCAACACATCTTTCTTTATGAATGTAAACAAACAATCAGTCATCCACTGATCTCCAATTTTGTTACGGAGTCGAGTATTCACAATTTTCATTGTAGAAAATTATCTTTTTATATAAATTAAACAACAAACACAATGATAATCTTCATATTCTAAAACATATTGTGGAACCTGTATTTAATTATCTCAAATAAAAAATGTATCAAAACAAGCATATGTAATACATGTCAACTACATATAGTATACAAAGACAAACATTACACATCATCATTGGTCCACTGTTGAATTGGAACCAAAACTTATTAACAAGCAGACGATGAGAAGGAATGGGTTGAGCAAATAAATAAAATGAACAACTTAAAAAGACAAAAGTTTAACTTTTCTCCACAATTAACAAACAAATACAACTAGTAGCAGAGCAGCCAGCCAAGCGCATTTATAAAAAAGATGAGGACGGAGGACCGGATCAGAAAAAGACTCAGGAGGAGAACGGTGGACTGATACAGTTTTAAAATTGAAATTTCAGAGTGAGAAATCAAAAGAATCACTCAATTCTTCAAACCTATACACTAAATTAAACAAACAATTGCAAATTTGGTAAGAAATTCATACCTATATCTTAGATTTTAGTTCAATTTCTTCAAGAAATTGAAATTGCAAATCCTAGAGCTTGAGTCTCCTCTCCAAAATCGGCGATGACTTGGACTTCTTTCATTTCGTTTAAGTTTTTAGTATATATAGGTGGTGGGATCAAGTGTCTAATTTGTAGTTTTTGTAAGTTAGGGGGATTCAAGTGTTAATAGGTATAGTTTAGGGGCATGTATGAAATAAAATTTCAGTAGGAATTAGGTTGGGGTAAATTAAGTGGATAGGGTCATACTTATGCAATACATACATATATACCCTATACTTACCAAAAGTTCAGTGGGGGCACTTTGCCCCCATTGCCCCACCTTGAGTCCGCCACTGCTTGTGGACCAAAAATTAATTAGATTGAATATTATTTGGGTTCACAAAAATTGTCAGTATTAAGTTTTCAATAGCAGAGTGTACAAATGACTGTCAAAGAGTGTGTGATTTAAGATTTCTCAACAAATAAAGAAAACCAGCAAGTAGAATTAATATCCAATCATAAATAAAATATAAGCTACATTAAACTGTAAGAGAACTAGGATTGCTTACTTATATTAGAAGCTATCGTTCAGCCATAATTGTTCTCTGTTAGTTTTCTTGACAGTTAGCCTATTATCAATGAATTATAAAAATACATTAGTGGTGTACTTATTCAGAAAACATCCAATTGGGCCTTAAGCCCGGTAACTAATTAATCTCGTATCTAATTAAACAAGAAGCATTCATTGTTCTGCAACTTAGCATGTCCACGCGCTATCAAAAGGAAGTATTCTTTGTTCTCTGCTCCTGTGCTGTTAATCACAATGGAGCAACAATTTCCATTTTCTGTCCCAAGCGGTGATCAGCTCCCTCCTTAAAAATTCCATCCACCAATTCACTCACAGCACCATCTTTCAATTGTCTCCGACGACGACAGATCCACCACAAGAAATGGGGGCAGCGGCGATGAGGAGTATCCTGGCGCTGGTGATGGCGGTGGCGCTTCTTGCGGCGGCAATCGCTCCGCCGGGACAAGTTAGGGCACTGCAATCTGAATCTGCTAAGGGGAACTATTGCCTGATGGGGATGGACTCCGGCACTAAATCAATGATAAATGGCTGCCTGAGCACATATCGACAATGCCATACACTTAGTAATGATTGCTGTGAGGCGATCAACAAAGTGGGTGGCACCGGCTGTTTGGGCCGGCCGGGTTCCGGAGGGATGTTCAAAGGAGATAACTATGGTGTGACCGATGACCTCAACTTGAACTTCAAGAACATCTGTGGCGGCAAAATTGACTACAATGTTTAGTGGAAAATGCAAACAACCGAACAGTTTCTTGTACACCAGAATCATTCAATAGAATGATCACCTTCAAATTTTGATGGGAGAGGGTGCAATCAACTACTAGTTGCTAGCATTTTCTATATTTATATTCCCATCCACTCCATATCAGCTTCTTTCTCTTCTTCCGTTGTTTCTGCTGTGTCTGTTTTGTAAATTACATGTCTATACAAGATATTACTACTAGTTTTGCTTCAAATAAATCCATCTTTTGTTTTTGTTTTTTCGGAATAGGAATAAAGGGGTGTTGATTTAGTGTGGTTAATTTGAATCTAAACACATTTGGGTTATCTTCTTTTTCTTTTCCCTTCCTGTCTTATGTAAAAGTGCTTGATTTCGAATAAATTTCCTGATTTTTTTCAATGTTTGGGGCTTAGCATTATATGCAGTAATCAGTGATGATACCTTTGCAGAGGCTCTTTGTCTTTCATGGAAGTTTGTTGCTGATTTCAGAAATCATGTTGACAAGGTTGGTTCGAACAGGGCCTTGGGTAGTCTGTCACTAAAACTGCTGGAGGTATGCTAATTTTGCTTTGATGCTTTCCAATGGCATATCAAAGAAGGTTGTTTCATTGAGAAAACGGAAAAAGTGAAGTGATAGAGAAGGATCACGGTTACATGTAAACGTATCATATACTTTGCTGCTACTGGTAATACTGCATGTATTGTGAATCTAGTCTACATTTGGCCCTTTAAGATTTCTTCAACAGGAATGGAATGATATTGGCTGTTCATCACACAGAGATGATTTTAATTCCTTTTCTGATCAGATATGCTGTTCACTGTTTTTTTTGGTAGTCATTCAGATTTACAGACGCATCAAACAGCTGAAACAAAAACATACTATCACTTTCGCAAAGAATTCAAGGTGATCATAAAATTATTAAGCTTTTGGGAGATATCAAGTTCATAAGGTGATCATCAAAACCAATTTTCAGATACTAGAGACATTTCTTGGTTTAAAGCCGTCCCTCAATTAGAAAGAGTGAACAAGTTGACTGAAGCTGGTTTGGGTGAATGTAGAATTTGTCCACAGAGAGGGGAATGCAGTCAGTAGGACAGTATCGGAAATAATTAATTTGTTTCCAACATCTAAAAAACACAAAGCCGTCTTAGCTCAGCTGGTAGAGCGCATGGCTTTTAACCATGTGGTCGTGGGTTCGATTCCCACAGACGGCGACAGCACTTTTTATGACCCCTTTTTTTGCGTCAAACTTTTGATCCTTTGTAGACAAGTCGATAGTCACACCAACATCAACAACACAGGAAACATGTTCATCCTCCATGAAACCTAGCTCCTCCTCGCCCACAATTGAACTCCAAGTTTTATCATGGTGCAATTGAAGACCTGAGACTGCTTCTACAGATGTACTATAACTCCCAAGTTCTTGAATTCTTTCTTGGTTTGTTGACTTCTCAAGATGGTGGCACTCTTCCAACCACTCAGCCACGACACCTTAACACTTTTATGACTATATAAAATCCATTTAAGATAATTTTAATCATTAATTCATCTAGAAAATAGAATAAAATTGATTTAATTCAATAGATAGTGTTTAAATTCAGCTTTGGTTAGCAAATTGTTTTATTACCGTCACCTCACGGTCCAAATCCTGGCTTCGCCACTGCACATAGGTGTTTTTCCACATACCTAATCCACTATTAATCTAGCTAACCTAACTAACCAACTTCAATAGATAAAGAATAAAATACCATTCTTCATAAAATAGACTCTCTAACCACTATCAGACCATCGCCGGACTGCCACCGAATAATCGCCGGACTGCCGCCGGACAACTACCGGACCACCGCCAGACCACCTCCGGACCGCCGCCTCCACCATTGTTGTCGCCGTCACTGCTGCAATGTGGAACAAGATATTTAAAAATTAATTTTCATATTTTTTGTTAATTTATAATTAATTGTATAGTGTATAAAGTGAAATATAATACTATCTATTACAAGAAATTATACCGTTTAATTAGTTATTTTACACATTTTTATAGTGTATTAAAAACTGATATAGTGTCTGAATAAATATTAGAAACTGTCTAGTTAAACAAATGTGAGAATAGGGTAAAGTGCACGGTTAGTCTCTTAACTTTGCTTATTATTCTATTCCGGTCTCGTTTTAAGAATTGTCAAATTAAAGTCACTTATTTTCATATTTTTGCCCTATTCAAGTTCTTTACCGTTAACTTGGTATTAAAATTAACGGATTTAATGGAAACATGATTTTTTAGACACGTGTACTTTTTCTTTTATACTATTTGCACCCTAAATTTAGATATATGAGTATCTAATAATCACCACCACTAGCGGCCACCACTTCCGGCGCTGCCGACAACTACCAAGGCCCATCAGCGCTGGCAAGCCCGCCTCCAGCCCGGCCTCCCCAGCTCGACCTAGCCCGACCACCGTCGGCCCCAGCTCGACCACCGTTTTCCCTAGCTTGACCTAGCCCGGTAAGTTCGATTCAACGTTTCTCCGGCGACCCCGCACTTGAACGACCAGCTGCCTTAGAGGCCGGCGACACCAATGGGAAGCCACCAAGGTGCCAGTGAGCTCCGGAAAGACCAAATCGTGAAAAAGCGAAATGTTGGCCGCCACGATTCAGGCCTAATTCCGCCCGATTCGTTGGTCGATGACGGTGAATCTTGAACGGGTTTTCATCCTAGACACTCTAGCAATAAGTGCCAGCCATCAATTTGCAACATTATCTCCAAATTTGATTAATCAAATTTATAGGATTTCAAGAACCCTAGAATTTCATAATGCAATTCCTCTCAAATTAGGAAGCATTTGATACTAAAACAAGAGGGGTTTTATTCTTTAAGAATAACACTTTGATTCCGATTAATTTTTACGCCACAGTCACGAAAAATATGTGAGCCGAAAGGTGATTGATCATTGATTTGCGAGATAGTGAAGGTCCGGGTAAGTTTAGGCGGGACTGGAAAGAGGTATCAGAGGGGCGGTGAGGTGATTAACAACCCGTGGGTAGGGTAAAGGTGGTTGGCCGTCACTGGGTGGGTGGTTGAAGTAGTATCGGGTTGTCGGAGTTTTGAATAGGTGGTTAAAATGTTAATTTTTAAAATGTTATGGTGCAAACACAATAATAGGAAACATTTAGTTACTAAAAAAAATCATTTTTCCAGTAAATCCGTTAACTTTAACACCGAGTTAATGGTAAAGGATCTGAATAGGGCAAAAATATGAAGATAAGTGACTTTAATAGAAAAAATTCTTAAAAAGGGACCAGAATAAGACTATAATCAAAGTTGAGGGACTAAAAGTGCACTTTACCGTATGAGAATATGTGATAATAGTCTATAATGTCTATTGCAAAGTGTTATAATGTCTAAATAATTACGGGAAACTATCTGGCTAACAAAATATGAGAATATGTGATAATAGACTATAGTATCTATTGTAAAGTGTTATAATATCTAAATATATATTAGAAACTGTCTAAATGAATTTTAAAATTGTCTGAATTAAATTGTAGAAGTATTGCTGCTAGTCTTACCTCGGATCATCTTATTCCATCCATATCTGTGGTCACTCGTCGAGATCTGAGATCACCAAAGACTAAGACCGATCGTTTTCCAGCTTCATCCCAAACCGATCCGACGCTGGAGATCACGAGATCTGGTGAATCTTTTGATCTTCAAGTTCTCGTCATCTCTCCGCCATGAGGATTCATTGGCAAAGAGGACATTTGATGCGAGATTTGAGTAGCCTATCACTCTGTCCGCGTACGCCAGATCTTGCCACAGGCCTTGCTCATCCGTCTCGCCGTAGATCTCACCGGATCTGGACAAGTGCCGACTCGTCGGGGCTTCCTCATCAGCAGATCGCGGTGGCTGGAGGATTTCATCTAGATCCAGTCGTCATCGTCGCCGAAATCGGACGATCTTGACAACGCAATCTCCAGAAACCGATGAAGAAGAGGCGATGATCGTGCTAGCTTCGAGACAGAGATCGCAACGGCTTCGATATGAAAATCGAACGATCGTACATATCTGGTAGCTCGATGCTCGTCGTTGGTCGACGCTTGCTACTGGTCGATGCAAGCGACTACTCGGCATTGTCCGTTTGTCATCTCCGGTCACCGGTGACTGCTCGATTCCGTGATGGATTGTGATCATGGAGGCCACCGGCGACCATGGATGCTGGAGATCTAGCTTTGTATGTATCCCGCAAGAAGAGAAACATGATAAATTTGATGAATAAAAATGGGTAGATTTTACATTTCATGGGTAGGTGGTATACCACATGTGTGGTTAATAACCGTGGTATGCCACATACGACATGTGGTAAATAACCATGGAAATTGTGGAAGATGTCATCACTATTGAAGTTGTGATTGCTGTCCTAACCACATTTCTCGTATTCACAGGATTAATGAAGTAGTGCGACTACGTGCAACACCTGCAAATGCTCATGGTACAACAAGATATTGTCTCATCAACGTATGTTTGTGATACATAATGGTTGTTGTGATAGAGAAGAAAGATTGTTGCTTGGCTGGGCAGAGCAGTTGAAGATCTCGGCACGGCATAACAATCAAAGATCAACTTAGGTAGCGAGTATGGATTGCAGTGAGAATCGAGAAAGCGGCATCAGTGACGTCGAGGTCCAGGAACTTGAAGTTGGGGCGGATGCGAGTTTCTTGCAGACGGCGGATGTAGGCACAACAAGACGTTCTCCTGGACGGCGATCTATGCAATGATACATATTTCCTGTACAACCATTTGAGTTAAGTGGGTTTCATCTCTAATGGGTTTTCATGAGCAATCGAGAAAATTTGGGAACAAGCTGATGATACATCAGAGATTTGACTTGGTTTGCTTGAATTTTTCATCGAACAAAGGAGAAAGATTAATTGAAAGATTAATTGAAGTGGAGATTTTGGTAGAAAGATAGGTATCGATCGAAATAAATCTGTGCAGTGTAACGCGTATGCCGTGTGTTGTTTTTCTTTCTTTCTATTTTTTTACTTTAACTTTAACTTTAACTTTTATTTGTTGAAGCGAAAACCTTTTATCATGTAAACATTACATCAACCTCTAAAGTTTCAAAACTTATTTTCTCTATGTTAGTTGAACTTTCTACACAATTATTGCAAATAGTACCATATATCAACAGTACATAGGTTGTTTTTTTTCTTTAGTTTAAGTCTAACTCCCTTATTTGCAAATGTATTTTTTAATTTTTTTATTATAAAACCATAATGTTTCACTCATGATTTTTCCATCTTTTCATCTTTTACTATGGTAATCTAAATGTTGAGAACTTATATGTGAGAATTAATTATAAATCTATAGAATTACAAAAAAAAAAGTGGATGAATAGTATATCTCCCAATGGGACTGAGTCATCTCATCATAATTTGATATTTTGTTTATTTATTTATGCTTTGAATTGTTGTAGAAACTATCTTATTTGGTTTTTGTTTCTTACCATTTTGCGAATTGACTAGAGAAGTTTTAGTGCTAATATAATGTGAAATTTTTTAAATTGATTTTTTTTACATGTAATCATTATTTATTTTCTCATTTGTTTAATGAATTTATATCATCACAATGACTTATCTTCTCATTTTTGATTTTTATAGAATGTTGCAATCAACTCCCGCCGCAAAGGCCGGGCAATCTAAACCTTGTTTGTGCTAAAACTGAATCTGCCTGATAAACAGAACGATATTACATAATACCACTTTGGAGATTTTGATATATGGGTATCACTGATTGAATCTAGGCATACCCAGAATAGATCATAGAACTCATGTAGCAAGTTAATTTTCTATCGTACAGAGCACAAACATGAATACTATTGGATCATACATTATGTTCTACCTCCCATTATAACTGTGATTTCTATGGTGGCTTGGAGCAATTGCTGAGAAACCCTGAGATGACGTATGTGATGAGCAAGTGACGTATGCGATGAGCAAGTGACGTAGGTGGTGCATGCCATGGTGGTGCCTTTAAACGGGAAAGGAAAAGCTATCTACTTTACAACGTTTTCCAGCTTAATTCGCAGCATTATCTTCCTCTAGCAACAAATGGATCATAGACTTGGTGACCTCATTATCAGCAATACCCGCATTCTGGAAAATAGAGAATCACAAGTCATTCTTCCTGGTGCAATCTTCTACACAATGCACATTGGCAGTAGAAAATTGAAAATTCATTGTGGAATTACCGCTGGTTTTCTGATAAGCTCCCTTAGAAGGGAATGTAGCGCTGATCGTAGCTCCTTGAACAAGACAGCAGTCTGAGCAGGTGCCGCCAGCTTCAACCATCCATCTATGATGACTGATCCACTCTGGAAAAGAAAATATGTGACAATGGAATCAAGCAAAAGTCAGACAAGTGATCCACTATAACTGTAATCTCTCAAATTTGACATTGGCAGTTCAAGTTCTTTGACACCTGTAATATGGCATATGCTCAACTTCGTCTAACGCGTATACATATTCTACAAACAATATAACACATCTGTTCCAAAAAAACTAACTTAAGCAAATTTTGCATCTCAAAAATGTATAGCAGCCGTACGGGTCTTGAACTTTACTCGTATATAAAGTTTTAAACTACTAAAACAATGATTGTCACCAGATATGCAAATGGCACATCATCATTGTAGGAGGGGGAGGAACCCAGCAAAAAGGTGATGATATCACATCCTTAATATATTAGTAAATGATGAAAGCAAGTCATCACCATCATCATCGTCATGATCAAACATCACCTTAATCCCAACTATGTTGAGGTTGGTGCCATGAAGTTTATAGTATCAATTAATTGTCAAAAATTAGTTAACAATATAAACTCATGTAAAAGCATAGTGGCAAAGTTTTACGCCGGATGCCATTCCTATTGCGACCTTTTTATGAGGAATAATGAGATGAAATTCAAACCGTATAATCATAGATTTTCCACTTGCATAGAAAAATATCATGAGACGGCGATGAGTTGAGATAATCTAAAACATCACATAAAATATCTTGACATTTTTCATCAAAATTAAAGGGAGACAACCTATGAAGATCAATGAAACTGTTTCTAGTAGTAAAAAAAAGGGCAGCTAAATTCATCCTCTTACACAATGAAGCTAACTAATACAGTATGATTCTTCCATATCCTGATAAAAGAGCAGAGCTTTGATTTACGCAATGCTACATATTCATAGATAATAAGTGGCGAGGGTTCGATGATTCACTTTATTTTATTTTCCAAAAGGCTACAGACAACGGATTATACCTGATGCTGTATGTTAATTGAGCCACCAAACAACAATATTGAGAAAGGAGACACAACAGTAGTGTCTCGTAGAAACACCTTATTCGTTTCAACCTGAAAGCAACAGGTCAGATTGATGTTTGAAATAGATAGAATTAAAAACTTCATAACTAGAACAATGTAATTCAGTAGACATTCCTAGGATAAGAAGCCAAAAAAAGTAAAATATGTTAAATATAGAATGATTATGTGCAACAATAATCGCAGCCTCTTAGGTAGAAACTTTGCCTAATATAGTGGCAACATGACTTTTGAGAAAGCTAGCCGCAATTGTTGTATCAACAACAAAAAAACATCTATATGAATATGATGCACCAAGCAGAAATTTACGATAATTCATCTTAGGTCCAAAACCAAAAGATCTTAACTTCAGAAAGAGACTAGCAAATAAGCTCTCCCTTCTTTTCTTTTCCTGTACCAATATCCAGTTAATACTGACATACTTTATCAAGAATTTTGAAGAGTAAAATAATTAGCAAAAATAAATGCAAAAAAGTAATCTGCAGCAAAGAGAAATCCCTAAGAATGTCAAAGCACTTCATGCTGTTCTTAAAACATTGACAGAAACCACTAAAGATTGATTCCAATGTTAGTTGAGGATAAAAAGCCTACACTACAAACGCTTACTGGTGCACAATCTTTAATGGACCATGCTTTCAATTCACACGAAATTGTCACTAATTTCATATAGGGGGAAGAAAAAGAGAGAAGAAAAAGAACGCTTCTCTAGTCTCCAAGTCTAACACATAACTGCATCAAGGGAACGACATTAGTGAATGATGACAGTTACCCCCTTTGTTCCAAAATTGTTGGTCCACTTGATTGTTTAGCATGTATTTGACTCAAATTACTTCTAGGAAGAATTTGTAAAAAAACATTCTAGATTATTATACACAAACTATAAACATTCATTTATCATCAGCATATAGATTATTTGACTTTCTGTATCAAAATGTTGAAGAAAATATCATTAATGAATGCTGAAAATGAAACATAGCAGCTTTTTTGGGATGGTGGGAATGGTAGTTAAGATATTTTCATAAAGATATCTTGCACAAGTTGCATACCTTTTCAAGGAAGACGAGAAACGGATGCTGGAATCCTTTTAAGTTATGGTTTACTGATGAAGGGTGCATGTGAACCTCTCGTCTTCCATCATACCAGACGACATGACCCTTTTTTGAGGAACCTGAAGACTGTTGAATTCTGCTAAGCGCAGTTTCCGTAATGCCTTGTTCATTGGCGGCAACGTTGGGATATAAGCCCGCACATAATATAGCCTGTACATTTACAATAAGATATTATATCAATCACATGCAACAGACTTTAGTAGTGCCAAACATGAAATTTCACGCTATTATCCACCATCTAAATGTCTAAACAATAATAGATTTCTCCAAATATTTCTGAAACCATTGTTGTGGGAATGAAGCTTTCAGAAAATGTAACTTCAGAAAGGGGATATCAATTTCTTTTCCATTTTTTTGATAAATCAATTTCCTTTCTTCTTGTTATGGAATATCAGAGATGAATTAGGAGAGAGGCTGAGGTCTGATGATAATAGAAAGACCCCAATGCATTAATATAGGAAAATTGCATGAGAATTAAGAAGGGTGAGAAGTAGTCAGGGAAATAGGAGTTAGGAAGTTTGGTGAATCCATAAGCATAGTTCTCTAACACCTCTTATAGCAAAACATCACTTCTTGTGTAACTTTTCTTTCAATTCTGCTAAAGGCAGAATTAATACCATAGACTCTAACTGGTTATATCCAAAATGTTCTTTTCAGCAAAATGGGACCTATTTTATTTTTTGACAAGGAAGACTTGAACGAGAAAACAAAATGGGACCTATTTTATATTTTGACATGGAAGACAAGTTTAATTAAGCATTAATGAATTACAGAAGGCTGACTTCCCTTGTTGCTGGGGCACTTATCCTGAGGAAGGCCATAGAAGATATAACTCCTAAGAAATTGATGCAGTGTGAAAAGTGAATGAAAAGTGTATTCATATTTCATCAATGGCTTACAAACTGTAATAACCTTCAAAGAAGTGTTCAGTTTTTATTTGGATACAGTAAGGCTATCAACGTTGACACTCGCTTCGTCCCCTGCATCTCCCCCAGCCGTACAAAAGTTCACGGTTCAACAAAATTACAGTAAATGCAGTCTTTAATTGGTTAAAAAAAGCATCACACCCGTCTTACCCCTTATTTGGAAAGCCATGGTTTGTGATTAGTTTTTTCAATACAATAAATTAAGTATATAATAGTCAAATCTCCACACTAAATCTTGAATTACAGAACTGAAAATAAGAACATAACTTAGAAAAGGAAATGTAGGGCAATTATTTTGGGATGGAGAGACTATTTTCAACCAATGGGAAAGATTTTGATTAACAGTGTCTTTGTTAGGTGGCATATCACCTGTGACAATTACTGTGTGACAGCTAGAAGATGATGTCTGGTCAGGTCAAATCTTTCATCACAGTAGAATAGGCTATTAATATTATTTTGTTTTTGTCTTAAAAGTCACCCTCTGATTGCACCATTTTGAAAAGTTGAAAGGAGAAAGTATAGGAAAAAGATCAGACTGAGAATGAAATGTGTCAATAAAAAGCAAAGGGAGCAAGTTATGAAAGAGCAGCATTATTTTCCCAATATCTTCAGATGACGTGTTCTTTGTATGAAAACTGGTAGACAATTGCCTATTTAAGGCATACATAAGAAAGGAGGGGTACGAATGTGCTGCTAAGAGCAATTGCTCAAACCAATAACTGCTTACCTTCACAATAGCAGAACTGTTTGCATGCACATTGAAAGGCTCTGAATTATCAGACAGCCAAATATCCATACTGTCCTTCTTCCTCCCATTTACCTGTAAAGAAGGATTGCAATGTAAGAAAAACGACAGTTGAATCTGAACTTTAGATGACTAATCTTGGAATCTGATGAATTCAGCGAGGCACAAAAGTTGGAAGAAGAACATAATGAAAAAAGATAGGTTGATAAAGAATAAAAAAAATCTCCACTGTCAGTATGTTAATCACATTGTCATAATGATCAACTTCAAATATTTTATTTTCAGTCATTCCACCCACCTATACATGAGAAATGCAATGAAGGGTATTATCCTAATAGCTTTATTACAGGTTTTCGTTGGTGCTATAGTTTCTGGTAAGGGAGACATGTAATAGCAATTGCTTATGGGTATACAAAATGCATTTTGGAGTCCGCAATTTGTGAATATCATGCTTACTTTCACACATTGCAAATTAATCATTACTCTTCTTAAATATTTTCACCAATTAATATTGCATGTTCATAAATGAGAATGCAGGAGCGATGACTTGTCTTAGAATATTAATTCAGCCCAGATGTTATGAATATGTACCTCAAATGCCTAGCACAAGCAAAAGAACACTTCCCAAAAAAGAGATATGTTATTCCCATTTAGTGATAGTAATTTGCTATGTGAATCCAATAGGACATCCTCCAGAAAGCCAGATAAGCCTACGATACTTAAACATACACTAGCCAATGAGAATTGCATATACATTCTCGCATGTTAATTACCGGCATCCTCTGTTTGTGCCTCTGGGTGTATGTGAGCAACTGGGTATGTGAGTTTCTTTGGTGTAGATACTAAGTAAACTATACAAAATAAAACAAAAGATAACAGGGACTCAAAGAACCAACAAGAAATCCCGCTGATAGTCTCCAAACACACCCATGCAAGACTCTCCTTATCATGACATTCTAGAAGCAGTTTACTCCTTGAATTATAGCCTCCGTCTTGCAAAAAGGGTGGCTCCCTTGACAAAACACAGCTAATGGTAATCATTTGTTTTGTTGTTTTCAAGGTATTTAATCTATGATTTATTTTCATCAATGTTTTGACATATAAAGTTGAATAATTCGCATGTATATCATAATTTGACGTATAATTTTTTAAATATATATATATATATATATATTATTTTTTTCACTATTTATCTTAGAAAAATTTGAGACAAACATGCTACACAGAACATGAAAGTCAAATGGTTCAACTTTTCAGGGACAGGGAGTATAAAGTTATTATGTTTCCAAAATCGTCCTTTAGTTGAAAAACTAGAAACTCAACCCAATAGTTATCTGAATAAAATGAGAATTGGCATCTCTTGAGGAGCTTTCAAACAAATGCGAATGATTTGTCAGGTTAGCGCTCAGGACTAAGGATTCCGGCAAAGAAATTGAATGAGAAATTGAATGATTTTCTTATCAAAAGCTGTGCTGCATAGAAAACTAATTTTCCCACAATTATTGGCAATTTGTTGGCTGATAAAGCTCTTGAATCCACAGTTTTCCTAAGTTTTATTCCATGTATAATTATCCTCACTAACTTGGCAGGATTTCAGCCAACTGTCCAAGCACATTGCAAAATATACAATAGTATCAGCAATTGTTAAGATCATTCCAGAAATAATTATTAGAAATTTTTTTCAACTGCAAGAACGCATTAAGACAAATGTAGATACAATCATTTTCATGTCGTGGTCTTTACCAAGCCGGAATCATTTTGTTCTTTAGTTCTTTTATACTCTTCCCGAGTTTTGTTCCACGTCTAATTTTCCTCTCTAACTTGACAGGATTTCAGCCAACTGTCCAAACCCATTCCGGAAATATCCAATTATATCGACAACTATTAAGATTGATCCAGCAATAATTATTTGAAAATTTGGTCACCAACTGTTAAACTTGGTCCAGCAATAACTATTAAGATAACTATTTGAAAATTTGGTCACCAACTGCAGGAAAAATTTGTTAGTCATTTGTATGTTGTAGTCTTTACGACGCTTGAATATATTTTCTTTGTAATTTTTTTTTGGGTTCTTTTTTGTTCTCACTTTTCACTCCTTTCTGCTAAAGCTGGAAAAGATCACATGGAGATGGAAACCTCATGCCTGGAGGTGACTGCATAACAAGGAATGAACCAGTAAAACAGTGTTAAAAGAGAGTGATTTAAAGGAGACAAGGAAAGCATTTCAATTACATTGGATGTTGTTACCAAGCATTCAGAAAGAAAGGAAGAATAAGAGAAGTATACGGACTTGCTTTGTACAGTGTGTGATGTATCTTGAGACACCCAGAAAAGGAGAAGGGGCTAAGAATATCTCCCTTCGTCCCTTATTGATTGAAACAGTTGCATCTGGGATAGAGATAAAGGTGTGTAAAGTTGTTTAGGAATTTTTAATTATAATATATATGTATATATATATATAAATATTTTTAAATTGTTGGAGATAGTGTAGAATTCATGAAATATAAACTTTATTAGAAATTGTGCATAATTAATGGAAAGAGAACTGATGAGTTAAGAGTTGCTAACGTCTCAATCATCCAAGAACAACCCAAGAACGAAAGTATTTCGATGGGGATGGAGTGAGTATGATAGGAGGCAGCAAACTAAAAATGAGTTCCTTGTAAATTTTTACATACAAGATGGAAGGCAGCAAACCTGATAGGTCTTAGGAAAGCTGATAAACCCAATATCAGCAAGCAATGTTCCAAACTGTATTCTCATGTCCCTGTCATGTTAGTGAAAGGAAAAGATTAACTTGTTAAATGCAACCAGTGATAAATATGAATTTATCAAACTGAATGTGCCAGCACAAATAGACTCCCGCAGCTAAGATATGACAACTGGATAACACTGCCTGAAACATTATATGGGATATGACAACTGGATAACACTGCCTGAAACACCCATAAAATAAAAGCATAGAACAAAACAATCCAGAAGTCCCTCGGTGTGCTATATGCACACAACATTGTTTTAGTGGATAAAACTAAGAACGAAGTCAATTTGTTTTAGTGGATAAAACTAAGAACGAAGTCAATTTGACCTGATGAGAAATACCATAGAATCTAGAGGACTTGAATTACTCAATCTAAGACGATGTACATGAAGTATAAGTTTAGCCTTCACAGTGGCAGAGAAAACAGTAGAGTTTGGCCTTCACAAAGAATGAGGACTCAAATGAGCTGTCAAATACTGAACTAAAGGAAGCTGGGAGCCTGGGAGAAAGGAGGAACACCACGAGTCATACAAGACAAAATAATGTGGCACTCAAGTTGAATGGAAAAGGAAAACAAGAAAAAGACAAGACTGCCATCCCACCAACCATGCTTTACAATACTGAATTTTGCCCAACAGAAAAGTAGCAACACAACAGGGGAAAAAAGGAAGCTGCGGCAGATGAATTACACATAAGGAATGCATTGCACATGAGGATATCCAAAGCAAAATTTGCATACCCCTAATTTTAAGGGCCGACTAGATGGTATGAGCACATTACAACAATCAAATAATAGCACCAGTGAGAAAAAGTAATAAAATAGATTTATGCTATAGTGAACGAGGAAATGGGAGACCTAAACTTATTAGGATGAATCTAATACACAAAATCTTGCCACTTTAGAACTTGCAAAGTAACTTGTACCCAACCAAGCAGAATGAAATTACAAGAGTTTTTGACTATGACCATTGCTTATGTTGAAACAGAGAATCCTGTGCCCACAGTAAAGAATTACAATTTGCACCCAATGTTTTTCCCCCCTTCAGAAAACCAAGCAATTCAATCCACACCCTACCCTAATACTAAGCATAAATTCATAAAACTCATTATTCTCCTAAGTAAAAAAAGGGGGCGCTTAGATTCGGTAGCCCAGATTATGTTGCCTTAAAAGTTCAATGATCAACCCGAACACAAACACATAGAACGTTGCTCTGTATGTCCAAGGAGGTCTATGTCTCACCTTTCCTTTTTTACCATCACCTATCCTGTTGCTCCTATGCACAGCATCATCTAATTATTTTTACTTTTTTCAAAATGGCCATACAATTTAAGTAAACCCTAGATATCCTCAAAAGGTCCTTTTCGCTCACTGTACAAAACAAGTTTCAATATTTACAAGTAGGTTGTTTAATTGGCTTTTCTCTCTTTGCCATGAACCTGAAGTGATACATGTTCATCCATACAGTGCAACTTGATTGTATGACAGGCACTAGTTGAAAAGATAGACGAAATGTAGCTTAAAACGTTCTTCCCAGAAACTATTAAGAGCAACTTTAGAACTTCAATGAATTAATGAAGGCATATGCGTATCTGTGTCTTAGATCATACAGTATTGGGCCAAACCTTATCATGTGCATAACAGAACTGCTCAGAAAATAAGACTTGCAAAATTTCTGAGCAGCCTTAGCTCCTTGCTGCAATAACAGAGGAGATACAAATTCAGATCTAACTGCTAAAAATTGACATCTCAGTCAAAGATGAAAGCCACTGTGACAAACCTCTCTCAGAATCTTCTCCCATTTCCTGTATGCAACCATCATTACTAGGTGGTCCGATTGCTTGTCAGCAATACTCTCTTTGAATGGATCATCTGACTTTTCAGTTAACAGCAAAAGTTTAGCTCTTTCAACATCTTGTTTCTGTAGTTTGAACACAGATCGTATCAATAGTGCATCTCAAAACATGTTACACTAAGCTGCTAAATTAAACTACTCATATAAACTTACGAACCTCATCCTTTGGATATATAAAAGGAGATTTATAGCTCAGAAAAGCAGATATTGAGAGAATCGGAGACAAGCAGCCAAATATTCCACCATAAATGATCATCTGCAATTTGACAGCAACTTTTCAACATGTTTGGAGTCACAGGACATGTAAGTGGGAAAAAGCTACACCCTACAGCCCAGATTATTTAATATGTTTGACTGGTATGGAGATTAAAATAGATGGAAACTAGAAGACTTGTAAACTTTCCAGTTTTTTCCTTCCAAATGTAAAATTAAAAAAATTCAAAGTGATTGAAAATTGTGTAGAACTGAAAGAAGAAGAAGAAAGCAAACTTTATTGAGAGTTGTGTAGAATTGATGGAAATAAAACTCAGAAAACTTTCCTTAAACAATAAGGTATGGTTTTAGTACTTGCAAAAAGAATAATGTACGTAGTATTAATTAGTACTATTAGAGAACAGTGGGAGAATTAAGTATTTAAAGCTGTGAATTTTTTATGACAAGATAGAAAATTTCAGGTCCAAGGACTTCAAAAAAATAAAAACTTCACTGCTGCAGAAAGTAACATCTTGATGTGCTTAACATGCACAGAGTAGATGGCTTTAAAGGTTGACACGAACCTTCCCAATTAATACATCAACTGGAAGCTTTGCTAAATGATGGCCAAGAGGAGTCAATTCTTCATTCCCTTCAATAGCACCAACCTTAAAAAAATCAAACACTCAGAAACTCTTTTACAACTATGACACAGAAATGTCAAACTGTCGGAATAGGTATGTGAAGCATTTAAGTATTATAATGTGAAGAAGTTCTCTGTCCCCTTTCAAAAAGGGCAGAGTGGTGCATAAAGCTCCCATATCTGTGGTCTGGAAAGGATAAGACCCACTTGGGATACTGTACACAACCTTCTCATGCATTCACACAGGAGGTTTTTACATGATGAAACCTGTGCCTCTAGTCCACATGGCAACAATTCAGCTTTTGCACCAAGGCTCCCCTTGTACATCCGAGTATCAAGAAAGGAACTTTGGCTTCTGGTTACCAGGCCCATGGAATCATGAGCATAGATTAGGTCTCAATCGGCAGTTTAGCCAAAACTTCATAACTGAGTGAATAATTACCTCATATAACAATGAAATTGCAGAGGTCATTGCTTCTTCCTTGGGGGGTTCTAAAGCCTGAAGTGAAAAGCAAACAAAAGTAATCAGCACAACCACAAAAGCTTCAGATATACAAAATCTTTAATCCGGAAGTCCTACCTTCAACAAAAATGGCTTTATGCTACCCAGTCCAAGTAACTTGATTTGTAAACACAGCTCTACCAAGGGCATCCTCAACATTTCAGGTACCTTGTCATAAAGAGATAATAAAGATAAATACCCTCCAAGCAAAAAGAGAAATATTTGCAGATTTGAGCGTCCAAAAAGAAACTGGATTGCATACACACATTAATAACTTAATGATGTACCCAGACACATATAAGGGTGAAACCAGCCAATTTTAAGATACCTACCTGATATGAACGCATTTTCTTTTCAAACCTATGTCTTGTATACAAACGGAAGCAAATTCCAGGTTTCACACGACCAGCTCTTCCACTCCGCTGCCTCGCATTTGCTCGAGAAATCCAATCCTCAACCATGCTGGTTAATTTCTACATCAACCAAATAGAAACATGAGAACACAACTTTTGACTAGAATAAACACGGCCCTGCCAAACAATTCTTTTTTTTTAACTTGGACCAAATCCACCTCAAACCCTAATATAAAGCCAAACTATTCTTATTCATACAGAAAAGTACAATCTCCTAGTGACAGAACTTGAATATCAAAAAGGTGGTGATTTAACTGCTCAAGTTTGCATGGCACGTGCTAATTCAAAGAAATTCAGTTCCACTGCGAATGACAAGCTCTGGTGGTAGGATGTGTTCTTTGCGAGATTAGATATATTGCACCGGGTGCAATGCACCCCGGTTACACCGTTAATGTTTCTGTCCTTCAATTTAAAAAGAAAAAGAATGAAAAGGCGTGGACGGTTTACGAAGATATTATTCAAATCCCTAAAGTTTAGGAAATAGTGACAGCGTGTTTCACAAAAAACCATACAATCATATCAGTTTTCAAAACCGACAATCTCAGCTTCGTCGATTTTTGTGGTTGCTGCGATTATGGGTTTTGTGCATGAAGATTTGTCGAATCAGAGAGCGGACGGCATGTCGGCGGCGCATCGCGAGTCCGCCGGTGAAGGGAAACATGTTTCTCCCGACTGCGGAACCGTTTTTCAGTGAAGGAGTATTTTTTTTCCATGAAACTTACCCAACTGTTTACATACAAAAATGCTGAAGATTTACTCAGATTATAGGTTTTTTCTTAATTTTGTTGTCTTGGTTAGAAGGTGATAGAGCTTGAAACACGTAGGAATTGGGATAGAGGATAGCGGCGGAAATAGAGGAAGTGTTCCGGTGGAGCAGTGTATTTCCAGCGATTAAGGTGAAATTCGTTGTCTATGCACAAATCCATGAAATTTACATTCTATTACTTCTTGTTCGAGTAGGAAGATTTAGGTTTTTCAAGGGAAATTTTTTAGTTAAAATAAAGTGAAATTTGTTTTTGGGAAGGCTCCTAAATAAGTGAACTGGGTATGAGAACGCCTCCCTTCTAGTCTATAGTAGCCATCCTCATTCTTGGTTTACCTATCTCAATAAAGTCTATGAAAATTTTTGATCTTTTTCGGGGAGAAGAGCTTTGTGGTCAAAGTTAAAGAATCTCTTTCTAGTTGCTCTGCAACAATTATTTAGATTTTTTTGAAAAAATATTGGCACAAATTCTAGGAAGAACCAAAGTTCTAGTTCTGGATTCACACCAATACGACCTACTATTTCCTCATTCATTTCCATTTTCCCTCTTTTTTGATTTTATTCCCTTCCATCATTCTTTAAGTCACATAGGTTTGATCCTATAGAATCTAACCCATTTTCTCATTGAGGGGTACGAAATCAATCCGATTGATTTTGTGTCGTCAAATTTGGGTTTTTTCCTGAGAAATTTGTGTTGTTAACAGTACTATAATTGATTTTAGAAGTAGAAAAGTACGAGAAAGATGTGAAATTGACTGTTTTTGTGTGAGAAACCAATTACTCTATAAGAAAGATGTGCAATGATGATCGTTTCAGGATTTAAGCCTTTTATTTTTATGCATGTGAGACTGCTTGTATGTAATGTTGCAGTTTTCAATGTATTTGTGTGTGCTTAGTATGTAACTGGGCAATGTAGTTGAATGAAGGAATGACATGGTATCTTAGTATGAACGACATGGTATGTAATTGAATGAAAGATATACGGATCTGGATTCGTGTGACAGTTTGGAGTTATTGAAGATGATGTTTGTCCTTTTCATTTGCTAGCATGTAACTGGGCGCATTTAGTATGGATTTGGGTCTTGTTCGTAAGCATACAGAAATAAACTGAATATAAGATTAGTATCAATGAATTATTGTTTCATCACTTTAACTTTGTTTGTGTAAGCCATTGAAGAGTGTTTCGTATGTAACTAGATGCATTTGGTATGTAATTGGAAGAAATATTTATTTTGTTGGATGCATTATTTATTATGAGTATAATTAGAAATATATATAATTTCTATCTTTTCTTTGATTGTAGAGAAATGGTTGAATTTGCGGGAAATAGACAAAAACAATCTAGGAATATAATAATTGTATGTAAATAAAAAAATGTGATTGAAAATTAACTTCTACATATTGAGGTTTCAATTGTAAGTAATGGAAAAAAAAATAGCTCAACACAAATTGAGCTTTTTTTAAGGCATTTATATACATACTTTAAAATTTAGTTTCAATTGCTTAAGTTTGTTTTATACAATTATTGAAACAACATATCAACTTTATAAAACACCAATAAAACAAACGGTCAGTTGCATAAAAATAAATTATCTTTCATGCAATTTAATACTCCTCAACTTCATACATTTATCATCCAATTACATACATTAGCAAAAAGTAAAATTCTAAATAAATTTCTTCTTTCATATTCATTCCTACAGAACTTCATCATCAAAATGAGATATCTCACATCTCTGGCCAAAAACTTTATGAAATCCTTAAAACCCGACCTTGAAAATCATTATCAAACCAAAGAAAGCTCATCAGATGGTTGACGAGCTTTGAATAATGTGGATTAGAGAAAGTAGGAGAAAATCCTTGTCACAATGCATATATAGAGTGGGGAGCCACAAATTGCAAATGAAAAATTGAAGTGGGTTTATTTATAAACCCTGATATATCTGCCCGTCTGACTTACAGCCTAAAGCACTAACCTTTTGTGGATTATAACGATTTTCCTTGTGCTTTCCGCAATCAATCACATAAACTACATCATCAATAGTTATGCTTGTCTCTGCAATGTTTGTAGCAACAATAACCTAAAAACAACATAATAGTTAGTAATTTATAAGACATGACCTCTGAATTCTAACAAACTAGATATGGTCACGTATATTTCTACCAGTACATAGTTGAAATGGAATTACAAGATAAATGAATGTTTATCCTAAGGCAGACAAATATTCCATCCCTCCCGAAATAATGATACATTTCGTTTTCAGCATTCAATCTATGATTTTTTTCCTTCAACATTTTAATATAGAAAGTCAAATAATTTATATACAAATGATAAATGGACATTTCTAGTATCTAAATACATTTCTAGAACCTTTGAGTCAAACACAAATTCGAAAACAAAGCATATCATCTTTTTCGGGATGGAGGGAGTAATTTATTATGCTTTCACACCAATAAGAGGACATGCTCTTCAAACGTTAATTAGCAACATACATAATTAACTTACTTTGCGAGTGTTTTCGGGGGGCCGTAAAAAGACTTTCTTCTGATCAGATGGTGCTATTGATGAATGAAGTGGCAAAAGCCAATCAGAAGATTGTCCACCAAATCGGTATGAAGAAGTTAGCATATCAAGTAACATATAGATCTCTGAAACACCCTGTTATGGGAGGAAAACATATCTTATAAGAAGTTCCAAATAATTCAAATTAAAAGAATAGTTGGATACATACCGGGAGAAAGATTAAAATTGCACCACTATCACACGTTTCATCAACATGAGACACCAAGTCTTCCAGTAAATCATAATCTATTACCTCCTCATTCAATTTTTTCTGAAATCAAAATTTACAGAGCATTAAACGAAAAAGATCAGCCCAAATTGAGATTCTTAAATTATAAAGACAAGCAATTATGTGGTTACAAAGAATGTACCAGATTCTGTTTTGTCTGGTCACTATATGATTCATATTCACTAGAGTCGTAATATGGATTCACATATTCTTCTGAAAGGAGAGATTCATCTCCCCATGAAGACAAGACTAGATTCTTCTTACCTCTGCTATTGTTGACTGGACCTCTCTGCATTCATCAAGGTAAAGACATAAAGTAGATTGGCTACTAATCACCATCAAGCTTTAAGAAAAGGTTAATCACTGATATAAACACAGGAACGATAAATCATAAAGACATAAAGTAGATTGACTACTAATCACCATCAAGCTTTAAGAAAAGATTAATCACTGATATAAACACAGGAACGATAAATCATACTCTTATAATCAAAATAGGACAAATGAGGTCAGCCTGTCATTTCTCTTAGATGCTGTATAAAGCTGATCATCTGAAACAAACAGGAATAGAAGTTTACTGACGTATGCCTAGAAGAACCTTTAGTTCTTATAAGGACCAGCCAGTAAAATAGCCACCACAACCTGACACAGATATCAGGGAAGTCTTACTGTGGTGTTGAAGCCAATGAAGCAAAAACCAAAGCTTTAATTTATCAAGCCCCTCCTCAACTGCATCTGACAGCAAACTGATTCTGCGAAGCCTACTTTTACATCGCTCTTCTGTAAGAGAGTTGTTGAGTGGTGGCCTTGCAATTCATAATGTTCCTTTGGTGATAAACTATGTAAGGGCTTTTGTCTAACATTTACTCAAGGAGAGCAAAGTATGTCGAGGCATACTATCACTTTATGGTTCATAACGATTTTTCCACCTTCGACGCATAAGATATTCAGATCAGAGTGTACGTTTTATTGGTTTGCATCGAGTCCATTATCATTCCTTTCATTAATAAAGCTATCTCAATTTAGTGAGCCTGAATCTTACTTCAGCAGCACATTGCTCTTTCATCCGACTTGCAATTTCAATCAAAAAATAGTGAAGCTTCTTCATAATTGGCATATAGAGATAATCACAGCTTTCCAAAGAAAAAAAGGACAAGACAAGAAGCTGATGCTGACACCATGCAACAACAAACTGGGACCTGATTCCAAGTAGTTAGGATAAGCTACATCAAGTTCTGTCATCATTCCACTCAGTTGAGACAAAGCTCCTCTGAAGTCCTCAAAGGGCAAGAAATTTCTGCACTAAACATGTCAAAGTTGGTTTAGGTCTCCCCTTTTCTTGTTTTACACGCCTCTAATGTTCCATGATATGCATGTTGATTTTACAATATCAATCTTGTAATGGGACATGAGTACAGCAACTATCCTAGCTCATCACAAGTCTCATGAAATTTTAGAATTCAAAAAACCTATGGTGACGACGGTTTCAGAATTTCATCTCATTATTTCTTTGTAAGAAGGTTGCAGTAGGAAAGGGATCCAATGTTAAACTTTGCCACTATGCCGTTTGTATGAATTTATAGTATTAACTAATTTTAGATAATTAATTGACACTATAAACTTCATTCCACCGACCCCAACATAGTTGGTATTAAGGTGTAATATGATGAATGTTCAAGCTGATCAAGGGTATAACCACAGCAATAGTTTCCTTAGATTATAAAGCAACAACTTTCAAGAAGGATTAATTAGCTCCTAGAGACTCTTACAGTATTATTCAAACTATGGCCGCTGTCCTAATAAGATAAACATAATGCTTATGTTAAAAAATAAAAATAAGACTAGATAGATAGAGAGAGAGAGAGAGAGAGAGAGAGCACATCAAAATTATACTCCCTCCATCCGCAAATAATTGACCCGTTTGACTTTACTGTTTCAAGTTTCAATGATCGACTCAAATTTCAAGAAAGATACAGTTTTAAAAAATTCAGAAAAAAAAGAATATATATATATATATATGGAAAATTTAGAGTTCAAATTATGATACACATGTTATTTAATTTTCAATGTCTAAACATTCATAAAAAAATCATAGATTAAATATTGTAAAACTGTCAAAACAAATAAGCCAATTTGTGGCGGACGGAGAGAGTGTGAAGAGCATCACAGATCAGGCTAAAGAAATACAGAGCAAATAAGATAACAGAACTAATACCATCTCCCTTGTCGAGGTTACTTCTCCTAAACAAGCTGGAGAATCTGAAGCTAGGCGATAATTGACACTTTCATATATATCCTCCAGATAGTAAGCAGTCACTGGATGTGTCCGGCCTTGAGCTGTGATGACTGGGCAATTCCCAAAATATCTCGAAAACAAAACAGAATCTACAGTTGCAGACCTGATTGTGAAATAAAAACAAAAACGGACAAACGAGTACATCAAAACAGTTTCGTTTATGTAAGAAATTAAACAAAACTAACTTACAAACATACATACATAAGAATGACTTTCAGACTCGATTTTCCTTGCGCAGGTTGCTTCTCAATGAAGTTCTTCAACACAATCAGAAGAAAATCACCCTGTACATTAAAGGAGCAGTCATCCCAAGTAGTTTGGGTAGTTTGTTTCATTATTTTCAGCCACCAATTAAGATTTAAAATTTAAAAATACATCCAATAGAAAATAGCTTTAGATAGCTTCTACCTTCGTTTTAGCATGATACTCATTTTGGAGTAATAATGAAATTGTTTGACAATGACAAAAACAATTTCTTCTACCAAGACAAAAGAAAAAAAAAACCTGTTAACAGCCATTCACCAGTGAAATGCTCCTAACAACAAACAAATGCTATCGCAAGCCATGCTGGTTAACTAGAAAAAGCATCAGCCAACAAGGCATTATATAAACAGGTCAACTAAATTTCTTCAAATATTCTCTTCAGCAGTTGACAGGTCCAAAGAGTCCACAACTGTTGACAAAATTTATTTGGTTTTTGTTTTCACTTTCCTTTGTTATCCTTTTTTTTAACTGGGGGGGGGGGTGTTGGGAGAAGAGATTCTAGGTCTGTCACATTCACGGGCTTACCAAAAGGGACCGCTCATGTACTTCATCGACAATGATATGTGTAATCCCAGTCAAGCTTCTATCCCCCTGTAAACCACAATAATTGCACTAAATTTAACAGATGAAATGATGATATCACACAAGATTCAGCTCTAGAATGCCTGATTTTGAATGTCATCCCTCAATTTGACAGGCTAAATTCATCTCGAGGAGTTCTTGTGCACTCTCTCAAGGTGCATAAAAACCTAATTCATTCATTTATAAATGTAAAAAAAGCAGAAATAATTTACAAACTAAGGACAACTCCTCAGGCCCGGTGAACGTCAAAGTTGACAAAGAAAAACAACCAATGAGCAGGATCTCAGCCTGATCATTATCAATTTAAGATACAGATAAATCAAGCATCCCAAGCTCTTTAACCATTATTGTGAAGCAAGTTTAACAGGACATGGAAAATCCTATCATTTTCTGTTCAGGAAGAAGTATCTAATTATTTCTGTGAAATTCATCAACTGATCAATTTTCGTTCACTGGTAACCAGAAAGTTGAACCAATCCAGTATGCCAGCAAGTGAAACCATTACAAAATCAGCACAAACACATTTCAGATTATGCTTCAAAGGGAAAGGTATATACCGCAAGTTTCCTCAAGAGAATGCCAGTTGTACAGAAGAGCAACTTTGTTTTCTCACACCTACAATATATATTGAACCAATTCAATGTTACCTCATGGTAAAAAAAGTCACTGCCAAAAGAAAATTTGTAAAAACAAAAACCTGAATTCATCAAGTTCATCAAGTTCAAGTGAAAGATACACACCAGAGAAAACAGACCATCTCAATGCCAAAATAATTGTTCAAATCAGCAGTTCCTACATCCCATAAAATTTTACGCTCTGCTAGTTTGAGATGCCTAACATAATTGTGAGATTTCCTTTGAAGGCAACGTTCTCTTCCCAATTGACCATCTTAAAATTGGGGCCAACTAGACTTTATACTTCATTTTATTCTAAGTTGTGTAAAATTGTCTAGAAATTTTTTTATTACCCACTTAAATATGCGCACCCAGTTAAAAAATAGAATTATTATGGGATAGAGAGAGTACAATAACCAAATGTGCAGTCTCTGATACTAAGCCACCTCAGAGAGAGAGAGCATCAAAACAGGAAGATAAGTGCTAAGAGAGAGCTAAAAGCAAGAACAGACAGAGATGATCAGCACCTTGCACTATCAAGACGAACTTGATAACCAACCAAACACCCTGATGAACCAGGAGAACCTTCACACCGTTCCTCCGCAACCCTCTCAGAAACAGAAATTGCCTGCAATTCGTGACAATGGTGTCAAGGTCTAGGAAAAGAACACTACTCCCTCCATCCCTTTTTAATTGATAGTCCCTATAGATCTGTTACATTATTTCAAGGAAACTTCTACATACCTCATTTAACGTATTACTCAATTCTCTTTGCATCACTTAAACAGAACTTTCCATAAAGTTTACTTTTACAAATTCTCCACAATCCAACAAACCCTAAAACTTATTGCTCGAATTTGTATTTCTACACATGTTAATCTTCTTGCTGGGTCAAAAGTAACAATTTAAATGGGAAAGCGGGACTATTTAATGACAGAAAATTCTGATGAAACTGAAATAACAAACATATAATGAAAGAAATTAGTTGATTCAGAAAGCTGACCATTAACACACCATTTCTGAGTTTTTGTTTCATATAAGAAAATAGAAGCACTCTCTGAAATGGAGCTAAGTGCTGGTGGTTTACTGGTTATTGAGGACCATTCACATTGTCTTAAGCAGTTGGATTTTTTGCTAAAGTTTGACTTAAGTTTATTCAAAACAAATTTATTAAAATATCAATATTAAAATCTAGATGCTTTGATTTATTATTTGTGCATAATTAAATTTTATTGTTGTAGATCAATTTCTCAAAAATGAATGGTCTAAAAATATTCAAATGCAAGGAATACATACTATCAGGATGAACAAGAAGTAACTGTTGAGTGCTACCAATTTCAGGTCCAGAATCTTTGCAAGTATAGGTTTTATGGATAAGATCCCTTTACAACTTCCAGACCAAAGAGATACCCCCATTCTGATTTATCAATCTAGAATACTGTGTTTCAGCCACTGTTATCAGAAGTGCGCACTAGACGAGCTTAAAGCGCTAGATGCAGAGCTCCAACTCTACTGCACTTATCGCACCAGAAGCGATGTACAAATTATTTACTCACAAACTTATTTACTCACAGCTATCCGCCTTGGCTGTGTACATATTATGTTGCAGTATCCACCTTGTCCTGATTCAATCATATCATCCAGAATAAATTGAGGAACCTACACCAGAATGGTAAACGCGGCATAATTGATTTCTCATAAGTAGAAGGAACAAGGTAAAAAGGTTGAATGTACTAAATGGACATTAGAACTTATGAAGTGATGCGTTAAAAATGATGCAAATGTCAAATGCAAAGAAATTCATACATAAGCAGACCTGAGTGGTCTTCCCTGAACCTGTTTCTCCACAAACAACAAGCACATTGTTTTCCTGAAGCAGCTGTAAAATATCACCTCTCAGTGCAGCAATAGGCAGGGCAGCCCTTGTATTTGACATCTCCTGGTAATTACAGTAATAGCAATTTATTTGGTATCCAGTAAAAATAGAAAGAAACAACTTAAGAGTCCATCAGAACTACAATAGTGCAAATATGATTCTCTCCCCTTAAGTTCAACAGACAAAATATCAGTATGCACAGTTCTTTAAATAATGGGGAAGCAAAACCCGAATATTTGTTCAAGGCAACCTAGGTCTATTCATTCCCTTTTATGCATACTTGAGTTGTAACAATTACAAGCACCATTACAATTCTTTCAAAAAAAAAATCATTTTGTACATTCTCAGTAGACATATGATTCTCTCCTTGAATCCAAAATTTACCAAGTTTGGTTGTATTTTACCAAGAGAATGTCAATTCATATTAATCGGTGTTAGGTCAAGTGAATGATAAGAAGGGCCCATGAGTTTGAGACAAGTGAACTAACAACAGAGCAATTGTGACTTCCCGGTCTTAGAAAAGTTTTTATATCCAGCAGAATATGATAAATTGATATTGACCACAGGTTCTGTTCAGTCCCAGGTCTTGTTCAGTATATCAAAGATATGTATCTCAAGAGGGGAAATCACCTGATACTTCTGTGTTTTTCTCTTGTTCTGTAATTCCTGCTTTAGAAAAGAGCTTTCAGCTTCTTTAGAAGGGCTTTCTTCTGCGGCAACAATTAGCAAAAGTCAACTGTTATTATGGAAAAAATAATAACATTATCAAGTAGCCAAAATTTTTGTTAGAACAAGCTATTTATGTTAATCAATCAAGTAGTTTTCGCTATACTTAATAAAAGCTGTACATAAAACCTCAAATTAAGTAAAATAGATTAAAAAAATGAGTCTCGACATACAACAAGCTAAATAAGGCTCTCTTGAGTAGATTTAAATTTATGAAGAATTAACTTTTAAACAAGCATATAGAGCAAATAATAGCCCCAACGAGTATATGATGTAATGTGAAACAAGGCGAACTATCACACTATGACAGAAAATAAGCAGCTGTCTTAATTACATCTGCAACAAGTCGGATAAAATATTGAACTGACACAACAATAATATCAATAAGCAATGATGAAAAAATCATTGTCATACACACTTGAAAAGAAAGGTTTTTTTCCTTTGATAATTTATTTCATACTCAAGGGTATACATTTATACATATACGGTATCTCATGAATATGAAAGTAAACTACTGGTTTAAGGTAAAAGAATAATTCCTATTAGCTACTTTCCTAAAGTATAGACATAATCAATCATTTACAGATTTATAGGAATCATTCCTAAATTAATTTGGATTTTCCCACTCCCCCTCAAGCTGGTTTAAAGATATCCTCCGTAGCCAGCTTGCTACTCAAAAAATCAAATTGCTTCTTGAACAGTCCTTTTGTGAAGATATCTGCTACTTGTTCTCCAGTAGGAATTTAAGAGACACCAGTCCATTCTCTATCTTCTCCTTAATAAAATGTTATCCACTTCCACACGCTTTGTGCGGTCATGAAGTACTAGATTATGAGCAATTGAAATTGCAGCCTTTTTATCACAGTATAACTTCATAGGAGATAATTGTGCTGACTTCAGCTCTTCAAGTAATCTTCTTATCCACAAAATCTCACACATGTCATGAACCACAGCCCTAAATTCAGCCTCAGCACTACTTCTGGCCACAACATTCTGTTTGTTACTTCGCCAAGTAACCAAGTTACCTCAACATATGTGCAATCGATCCATTATGCTCCCAGCCCAATCTGCATCTGTGTAAGCTTCAATGTGTAAGCTTCAATCTGTAGGTGTCCCAGTGATTTGAACAAGAGGCCTTTCTCAGGTGTTCCATTTAGATACCATAGAATTCTATAGACAGCTTCAAAATGTTCAAGTCCAGGAGAATGCATAAACTGACTCACCATACTCACTGAGAATGCTATGTCTGTACGTGTATGAGATAGGTAGATTAGTCTCCCAACCAGTCTTTGATAACGTTCCTTATCTTTCAAATTTTCCACTTTTGTGGGCTGCAACATTGGGTTCAATAGGTGTTTCAGCTGGTTTACGGCCTAGCATACTTGTCTCATCAAGCAAATCCAGCACATACTTACGCTGATTTACAAAAATACCTCCTTTAGACTTAGCAAATTCCATGCCAAGAAAGTATTTTAATGCACCCAAGTCCTTGATTTCAAATTCTTTGCCAAGTCTTCCTTTCAACTTCTCTAGTTCACAATAATCATCCCCAGTTAGTATAATATCATCCACATACACAATTAAGATGGCCACTTTTCTATCTCTTGAATGTTTGTAGAACATAGTGTGATCTGCTTGACTTTGAGTATATCCATAATGCTTTATCTTTGCCAAAGCGCTCAAACCAAGCTCTAGGGTACTGCTTAAGTCCATATAATGACTTCTTCAGTTTGCATACTTTTCCAATTCCAAAGCTTTTTTCAGAACCCGGTGGAGGGCTCATAAACACTTCCTCTTCTAGATCTTCATTAAGAAAGGCATTCTTCACATCCAATTGGTGCAAAGGCCAATTGGAGTTTACTGCAAGAGACAATAACACTCGAATAGAGTTTATTTTTGCAACTGGGGCAAATGTCTCTTGGTAGTCTAGCCCAAAGGTTTGAGTAAAACCCATTGCCACAAGCCTAGCTTTATATCTTTCAACACTCCCATCAGCTTTGCTTTTTATAGTAAATACCCATTTACATCCTACAACTTTCTTCTCTACTAGCAACTCTACAATGTCCCAAGTACCATTCTTCTTCAAGGCATTCATTTCCTCACTGCTGATTTCCAACTCGGTTCATCTAATGCTTCCTGTACGTTTCTAGGTACCACAAGTTCTGAAATTTTTGCAGTAAATGCTCTATGGGTTTCGGACAGATGGTTATAGGAAATGTAATTGGCAATAGGGTGCTTAGTACAGGTACGAGTTCCTTTCCTAAGGGCGATAGGAAGATTAAGATTAAGGTCTGATTCTGGAATTCATGTGGCTGTTTCTAAAATAGGTTCAGGTGAAGAATTTTCAGAATTGAAATCAGATTGTGTGCAGACTTACTCCAGTAATATTTGGAGATAAAGCGAGAATAGAAGAAGGATTACCTGGAGTACTTGGAAGACCATTGCCCGGGGCTTCTGTTTGACCATGTGTTTGGATGATTAGCTGATCTTTCCCTCTTTTAGAGATAGTTCTTCTAGAATAAACCAAAGGCTCAAGATTGTTGCGATTTTTAGTCAATCGTAGCATTTCTTTTTCTGACAGATCAACTTCAGATTTGTAATCAGTAGGGTGAGTTTCTTCAAGAGAAATATCAAGGATAGCATTAGGTAGGGGTTCGGCAATTTCCCTAGAATTTGGTTCCACTAATTTCTCCCCCTGAAGCAAATTTTTGGTAAAATATGGGGTATTTTCCAGAAAAGAAAAACCATGGTTGTGTGAAATCGTTTTGTAATAGGATGAAAACACTTATACCCCTTTTTATTAGCAGTATATCCTAAGTATATCCTAAGAAAACGCATTTCTCAGCTCTGGGGTCTAACTTAGACCTTGATCTTTTTGGGATGTGAACATATGCAGTGCAACCAAAAATTTTCAAAGGTAATTCATAGTTAATTCTAGATTCTGGAAAAAACTTTTTCAAGCATTCTAACGGAGTAGTGTATTGCAAAACTTTTGTGGGCATCCTATTGATTAAATAAGCAGCAGTAAGTACAGCATCTCCCCAAAAATATTTTGGGATATTCATGAAAAACATCATGGCACGAGCTACTTATAACAAGTGCTTATTTTTTCGTTCAGCTATTTCAAAAAAATCCCCAAAGTTTTGTTAAAGTACTCTGTTCCACTCTCAGATCTTAAAATGCTGATTTTGGTTTGAAATTGGTTTTCAATCATTTTGTAGAACTCTTTAAAGATTTGTTCCACTTCAGATTTTTCTCTCATTAAATAAACTCAACAAAGACGAGTATGGTAGTCTATAAAAGTAACAAACCATTTTTTCCTAAATTTGTGGTTACCTTTGAAGGATCCCAAACATCACTGTGAAAAAGGTAAAATGGTTTTGATGGATGATATGATGCTTTACAATAGGATTTACGTTGGCTCTTGGCCAGTAAACAACTTTTACACTGAAAATATGAAGTGTCTAACTTTTGGAACAAAACTGGAAACAGATGCTTCAAATAAGAGAAATTAGGATGGCCCAATCTATAATACCAAACCATTATTTGATCATGAACAGTAAGATAACTGATGCTACTAAGCCCTTGAGTAGGTTCATTACTAGATAACTCATTTTCAAAATAGTAAAGACCATTAATCATCCTAGCACTGCCAATCGTCTTCCCCGAGCTCTGGTCCTGAAAGATAAAATGAGAATCATAGAAAATAATACAGCAATTAGAATCTCTAGACAGTTTGCTGACAGACAAAAGATTACAGGCAAGTTTAGGAACATGGAGAACAGATTTAAGATCTATTCTCTCAGAAATTTTGATTAGCACTTTTCCTGCAATAGGTGAGAAATTACCATCAGCTATCCTAACCTTTTTGTTTCCTGGGCACGGTATATATGATTGAAACAATTTGGAGGAATTGGTCATATGGTCAGAAGCTCCGGAATCAATTATCCACAGAGTAGATTTTTTTAAATGGCAGTTTTGAGCATGTTTTTCAGTACCTGTGTGTGCGACAAAAGCAACAAAAATACCAGATGACTTGGATTTCCACATTGGATGAAGATGCTCAATCTGCTCCTTGGTGAAAGGGATGGTCTCAACTTCATTGGCAGTTGGGAAGGCATGACCTGATCACTGGCTTTACTCTTCCAGTTTGCAGGTTTTCCATGAATTCTCCAACAAGTTTCACGGAAATGGCGAGGCTTGTTACAGACATCACACCAAACCCGTGGTTTTTCATCTGGTTTGCGCGGATATGAGGTAGTTCTGTTGTAGCTCCCTCCAGGTGCTGCCAAGGTTGATCCTTCAGCAGTAGCTCCAATACCCTTTTTCCCAGCATCACGTTCCTCCGACTTTCTTCTCTTCTGACTTCCGAAAATACTTCACCAATTGGAGGTAGGGGTTGCCTTCCAATAATTCTCCCCCTTACCTCATCAAACTCAACATTAAGGCCAGCCAAGAACTTGTAAATCTGAGTCTTCTCTAGAGTCTTCTTATGATGGCGTGCATCCTCGACAGATTTCCATTCATAAGTACCAAAAAGATCCAGGTCTTGCCAGATTCGCTTCAGCGAGTTAAAGTACTTTGTGACGTTGCCTTCACCTTGTCGTATTTCTCCGAGTTTGAGATTCAACTCGGATTTGAGATTGATTCTCCAGATCAGAATACATTTAAGTTACATTCTCCCAGAGTTCCTTGACTGTGGGATAACACATGTAATTGGTGCTGATTTCTTCTTCCATGGAGTTTACAAGCCACGTCATCACCATAGAATTTTCAGCATCCCATGCTGCATAGGTTGGATCATTCTCCTCTGGAGCCTTCTTTTCACCCGTCAAGTAACCCCATTTTCTGGCCTCATGTACAACCGAATTGATTGAGACCATCTTAGGAAGTTATCACCATTCAGACGAATGGTTGTGATCTGGACAGAATGGGATTCTGATTTTTGTGAGTGATCAGTGGTTGGAGCAGTTGGTGAAACAATGGTGGATTCATCACTAGACATAATTTTAGGAAGGAAGAAAGAATGTTGGGAGGAAGAGAACTTTGCTCTGATAGCAACATGAAAAGAAAGGTTTTTTTCCTTCTGATAATTTATTTCATACCCAAGGGTATACATTTATACATATACAGTATCTCATGAATAGGAAAGTAAACTACTGGTTTAAGGCAAAAGAATAATTCCTATTAGCTACTTTCCTAAAGTATAGACATAATCAATCATTTACACATTTATAGGAATCATTCCCTAAATTAATTTGGATTTTCCCACATACACCACACTGTTGTTTGCTGATCAATCAAGCTACTTTTTAACCATGCACAATTTGTGTTTGCAGAATCATCTGAAAAAACTTCAGATCAGTATCTAAACCTGTTTTAAGAAGAAGAAAAACTGTGCATATCGCACCAAAAGCACAGAGAAGGAGGATATGAAAGGGTTATGCAAAGGGTTTGGTTTTGCAATCAGAAATTTCCCCCGACCTGGTATCATATCCAGTATGCACAGAACCAGACCTAAACAAGCTCTGGGCTCAATTTGTTGTATATTTTCCTTCTATTTTTTTTTTTTTATATTTGATGATTGCCTTTGACCAATTACAAGATGCTGCCTTGTTCCTTTAGAGTTCAAAATAGAAATAATGAAATCAAGCAAGACAAGGTAAGTCAGTGCAATATCAAACAAGGGAATTGGTTTTACAAACTAAAAACAAACGATGCTTGTAGAAATTAAAACTAAACCAACTAGCCCCTTGGCTCAAACTCATTGCTTAGTCTGAACACCTCCAAATTGTGAGGCCAAAAAGGTTGAACCAAAAGTCAGCCTAAACTTGATCAAATAACAAAGAAAGAGGGTCATTTTTTTTGAACGGCAAAAGTGGGTCATTTATGTTCATGCAAAACATTTTTCCTTTTGCCAAAAAAGAAAAAAACAAAAGAAAAGAAAAGAGAAAACATCATTTCCCCAAGAAAACATTGAAAAGGAACTCACGAACTTACTTTCAAGTTTTATCACTTCAGCACTGAGATTTTGTAATACTTGTGAAGAACCATCAGAAATATCATTTGCGGCCTTAGAACCATCAGTCTTCAATAAAACATCAACAAAGCTGGTCCTTCTAATTTCCTCTCCATAATCTATGTTGGTTAATGATTCACCTGCTTGTGAGCAACCATCAGTCAACTATAATCACAACCAGTAGTTAATATTTTCAGTTACAGGCTCAAAATAAAAACCCTGACTGCAAGTGCAAAAGGTTTAAAAGCAAAAATAAAAGGAAGAGATACTCAGCTTAGACACAAAAAATTACCTGCTTTCCATTGCAAAATAAGTGAAGCATAAGGCTCCATCATTAACAAATGAACAGGTATTTCAGGAAAGAGCTGGCAAAGAGCAAAAGCTGCAACTCTATTCTGGGCATCCTGTTATGAAGATTTATTTGCTTTCAGATAAATCCATGTTATAACTTCGTCAAGAAATTGCAACTTAAAGTTCACAGAGATTGTCAAGTTCTCAGAATTTGTCCCAGTACCATTAGATAAAAAACAATAATACAGTTGCAAGGAACAAGGGCATGTGATGATGTGCCCAAAATACCAGAAGAAGCATCAGCCAAGAAAGCAAAATTTACAGCACAGCTAGACACAATTAAATATCTAGGTGCCATTATGGTGAAACAAGTCACAAATACCTCTATGAAATTTTCTCTTTACAGTCCGTGTAAGGATAATTTTGCATTACCATACCTCAGCAGATTCAAATGTTCCAAGCTGGTCAGGCAGCTGAATGGTTGTCAATCCCCCAGCCTTTCGACCCTTTCCCCTGCCACTAGCTTTACGCAAGACACTGACAGAGTAAGAGAACCCACTTCCTTTCATAACAATCTTATTAAATTTTGGCGCTTCCCAGCCAGACCTTTGACATAATTGATGAAGAATTGCTTTAGGAATTTTTTTGGGGTCACCCTGTCACAAAGAGGAAGCTTATTGAACAGAATTCAAAAACATGATAAAGAACAACCATATTATGTATATTATCTGTGGCAACAGAATGTAAAAAGTGCAGTGTATTTGCAACTTGCATTTAAACTTATTGGAAACGCATGGAGAGCGAATGAATTATAAGCGACTCTCACATTCAAATGAAGTGTGAAGTGCAAATACTTTTTTGTTATAGGATCAACCTCATCTCTACATCCTCCGTAGCAAATTGTAATCTGCATTTTACCTTCTTCCAGATGCCATCTAACTTCTGTAAATTTTTCTCACTACATAATTCTCTTATCTTTTCTTTCTTCTGTAATTCCAAAACTTCTGGACGTATGGCATCGGCACACGTAGTGTCTTCTGAAAAAAAACCACCAAGCTCAACATCTTCAGCACCATCTTCCACAAATATAGGTTCATTAGACAGAACAGATCCACTGCATAACTCTTTGCTGGCAGAGGACTCCTTGTCAGTTGCAACATCTGATCCTTCCAGACGTAAAGGAGAGGTTGAAGTACATTTTCCAGAAGCAAAAGGCATCGACTCACAAACATCTGAAGGCATGGAGTCCTCAACACTAACATGCAAACGTTCATGGGAGAACTCTGATGCCAAAGCCTCATCTGTTAATCCTGCACAATGTTTCATGCAAGAAATGAGTTAATGGAAGATGAACCAGACAGGGCATGCAGCAAGTCCAACTTCCAACCTAATGCGAGCAACTCTTGCTTGAGTTCCCGGATGATATTGCTTGCTTCTTGCTGGCCTTTCTTATCTCCTTTTTCCTTTGCCCATGCGGCATCTGAGCGCGCATCAAGGTATTCTTTGGCAACGATATCATAAGGTCTGGGTGATTTGACCTATTTGCAAGATACTCAAAAGTCTAAATGAGCTTGAGATGAAATATAAATCCTACAAACTGGAAACAGCCAGAAAACATATCACATAGCACTTCATGATATGGCTAATACAGGAATCAGCGCAACCATCATCAAATAGGCCAAACTAAAGGCTAAAAGAAAGCTGTTACTTTACCTGTTCATCCAAACTCCAATTAAGAGTTTCTTCCTCCCAGGTCTTGGATTCTTCCTAGAAAAATATTAATCAAGTGCATATTAAAGAAACTAGTAGATTAATAGACTGCATGAGTAAGAAAGCTTGATTATTGTAGTTGCATTTACAGCAGTAATCATATCACAGAATCTGGGGAAAACTGGTCACAGAGTAGTCAGCTTTGCAAGGGTAAGACAGCTAACATAAAAAAAATCAATTTCTATAATCTATAGAAAATCTCCAAAATGAACACGCTGATGCCATCTAGAGCTGATCACACATATGATTGGCTAAAGACGGATGGATTAGAAGTAAATGAAACTCTTATCGGGTGTTTCTTCCTTTAAGATCATAAATTCTTCATATGAAAATATTGCACTGTTATTTTTTAAAAAAATGAAAATATTACTAATATTAAAAAAATACTAATAAGGAACACAAACATTGAAAAAAATATATGCATATTTATGTATAGATATGTGTGTGTGTGTGTTTGTGCGTGCATTTGTGTCTGAGAAAGGGCCCATAGAAAATAAACATGAAACTTTTTATGGTTGCATCTAAAATCGGATAGAATGGACACAAAATAGTGCTAACACAGGTTAAGTCAACTCACTTAAAAATATTCCTGTTGCATTCTCAGTAATATTTCTCTACTATAAAGATGGTATGATTTCTAAAACTGATCATAAAAATTATTTGCCACAAAAATGAAAAAAAAGAAGCAAATGAATTTCTCATTCAATGTTTCTATCTTTCAGGTCTTAAATTCTTCCTACAGAAATTTTGTTCACTGAATCACTCTTATTAACAAGGAATCTATGAAGAGCCAGCATAAAAAAGAAATATGATCTTCTCAATGTTGCATCTACATCATATTTTCCCCTACAGGGCTCTTACAACCTAAAAATAATCATTCTCAATAATCTACAATCTATACGATACTGATGATCTCTAAAACTAAGCTTCACAAACTTTTGGCCAGAGAAAAGATTAAAAAGACAAAAAACAAAAAAGAAAAAGAAATATCCATGACAACTCCAATTTAAACTTGTACATTGCACGACAGCCTAAAAGCTAAAGCAAACTATTGGCCAAAGAAAAGAATAAAAAGACAACAAAAAAAAGAAATAGCCAAGACAACTCCCATTTAAACTTGTACGTTGCACGACAGCCTAAAATCTAAAGCCTGAGTTGATATTGGTACAACTCATCCCAACCGAACCAGAGTGGATCCTTTTTCCTAGGTTTTGTAGAATACGGTATTTTCTCGCTAGGTGTATCAAGTAATCTGCATCTTAATCTGTGCTCTCCTATCTCTCACCTCCTATATCTAACACATCAACTTCATGCACCATAGCACAGCTAATTCAACGTTTAAGAAGAACATGACAAGCATAGTATACAGCATACTTCTTCTTGTTGAATCAAATACTTTTTAATCCATTCAGCCTGAGAAGGTTGGCACTGATCAAGAGTATCTTCATCCAGTCGCTCCTTTGGCTTAACAGAAAACTCCACGGCATTCTCTTGCAAACGGAAAGATGGGTTGACTGAAGGTATCCAATCTTCTCGTGCAACTGAGATAACACCAACAGAACCCCCTGGAACACAAGCAGGTAATTTATACGATAACAGGTGAAATCATATCTTGCAAACAGCACCTACTTCATGTACCTGTATCGGTTCTGGAAGTTCCACTGGAGAACTTCAAAGGAAGCTCGTTTCCAGGCAAATTTAAGCATAACCAATCAAGAGCAGCCTCAAAAGTAGCACCCTCCTGCGACAAGAAACAAGATTATAGTTTATGATACTCAACGGAACAGAACTTTGATAATGAGAAAATTTTCAATAATAGCGCACACACAAGCCTATATGTGAACAAGCCAAGCTACGCTTCACATTCGTTTTGGAACTAAACGATTGTATCATCGATCACAAAGCGACGGAAAACTTATCAGATCAGACCAAGAATTAAAAACCCGCATGCATACCTTAAGAGCAGAGAGAGCGA
The DNA here is from genome assembly GCA_024586325.1 of Stellera chamaejasme. Lineage (NCBI taxonomy): Eukaryota > Viridiplantae > Streptophyta > Magnoliopsida > Malvales > Thymelaeaceae > Stellera > Stellera chamaejasme. The sequence continues at coordinate 30,578,250 of CM044986.1, forward strand.
GTTCAACTTGCTCGTTAGTGAACCCTTCGCATGAGAGTTTCTCGTAGACGGCCTTTAGCCTCTTTGCCTTTTGGGACCGGGAGAGGACATCCTGCGCATCGCCGGAGTCGGGCTCCGGCAGCGCGGACCGACCAGAGTTCAGCAAGAGCCGGCGAAGACGGCTCTCGTTCTCCGCCGATATTTGGAGGCGCGGACCGGAAGACGAAACCTTGCCCGGTTTCGATGAAGAAGCCGACGTAGGTTTTTTGTCGGTCTGTTTCAGTGGTTTCTTTTTGGGAGCCATCTCGGCGGCCGTTTTTATTCTACCGCCGGACGCCTGTATTTATGCAAGGGTAGATGAAAGCCGGAAAACCGACGTCGAGTTGACGCTGTTAGGATAAACAGCGCCAAGTTGACGCCGTCTGTTCCTCCGCAGTATAATACGCGTCGTTAGACAACGCCGCTATCTCGAAGAGACAAAACCCTAATTTGGCTCTATTACTTTTAACAAATTGACCAAACTGAACATCATAAAATTAGGTTGTCGATCTCACCATCAGCACTAATTCCCTAAGTCCATTTTTATGTTCATCTGATGATTCGGATCTGAGAAATACTCGTGGTTCAATGAAAGCAGAATAGATTAGGGGGAAAAAAGACAAGGGAAGAAGATCAAGGTGAGCAGAAGATCTAACTCAAACCTAACTCAACCCTAACACTATTATCTAGCGCTCTCTTCTCCTACCATGACTCTCTCATCCTCCCCAAATAATCTACAAGCTCTATTAACCACATCGTGGTTTTCAGCCCACTGGTGGAATGATACTTATATCCTTTCCTATTAAAGTCCCTCATTAACCACATTTTAGAAAACTTTCCACCTTCCCCGTCAACTCTAGTTCCAGAAGATGAACAGTCCCTCGCCTCACCATCATGATTCACCATCGGAGGGGAAGGCCATCAGATTCGCCTCACCGTTGCAAGTCGTCGTCCGATTTGGAGATCCAAGCCATCATCGTTGTGCTCCGATGATCGATTCGACGCCGGCGGATGATCTTCGAAGATCGATTCGATGCAAGACGAAGGAGATCGTCATGGTTTGGCATCAGAGTTCTCGAATCGTCTACAGACCACCGTCGCGAAGATCTGGAAGCCACCATCCGTTGGCAATCGGAGGCGAGCTAGATCAGAGACTTTCGACGCGAAGCTTCTGCATAAATTGCCGGATTTGAAGCATCGTCGTTATAGGGGTGTAGATCTGGAGACTTCCGCATAAATGGGCGGATCTGTTGTACAACCATCTCTTAGACGGAATCTGGTGAATTTTTATGTTGAATTGTGATCTTGGCGTCTAGATCTATACTGAGCAAAACGTAAGCGGCCACAAAATTCCAAGGTGGGAGCTAGACAGTTTCTATTTTTTTCAGACATTATATCGTTTTCTAATAGACACTATAGGAATATGTAAATAACTAAACAAACAGTATAGACTCTTGTAATAGACAGTATTGCATATTGCTTCAGACATTATGCAATTATAAAAATGTATTTATTTAGACGATATATCATTTTCTAATAGACATTATAAAAATGTGTAAAATAACTAAATAAACAGTATAAATTCTTGTAGTGGACGGTATTGTATATCATTTTAGACACTATGCAATTCATTATAAATAAACTTGGTCCACAGACTGCAATGGCTACGACAATAGCGGTGACGGTGGAGTCGGCAACGACGGTGGTGGTGATGGTGCCGACAGCGGCGGCGGTGGTTCCGGCAGCAGCGATTTTGGTTCTGGTAGCAACAATGGTGGTTCCAGCAGCGGCGATGGGGGTTCCAGAAGCTGCGATGGTGGTTTCGTCAGCGGCGATGATGGTTCCGACAACAACTGTGGTGGTTCCGACAACGGCGACGGTTCCGGTGGCGGCGATGGCGATGGCGGTTTTGGCTGACGATTCCAGCGGCAAAGATGAGTGAGGGAGAGCTCCGGGTTTCGTTCGACATTTTCAAATCGTGGAGCGGTGGAAGGTTTTGATTAGGGGTATTTTTGGTATTTGGGAAAATAGCAATTGCGGGTTGGGCTCAGCTACCGTATTGGGCTTGTCACGAGGTGCCCGTGCCCGGTTGCGGAGGCGGGGCCGCCCCGCGGCGTCGGAAGCGGAAGCTGCATAAACGGAAGCGGTCGGTCCAACCAAGACTCGATGAGTGTGGTTCTGTTCTCAAAAGCCCGGTGCCTGAGAACAGTTTGCACACGGAGTATGCGGACAAAGTTATGCGCTTAATTTCCTCGATCGTGTTTCGACCCGCAACCTACAATTCTCAAACATGGCAAGTATACAGTATAACCCTATCTAGTATAACTCTATCTATCCATGGCGAGCCCCGCCCCACTGAAAAAGGTTGGCACTCTACCATCACCAAACATACAGTTCATGGATAACATCATACATAAGCTCAACAGAATCAAACCGATACAGAATATTTCTAGCATATCACAATGTGATCACATCACGGGTCCCGCCCTCCACTGACATGGGCGAGTCCCCGGTCATACAGAATATCCAGAATGTATATACAGAGGCAGAATGTATCTAAGATACATAACATGATCCAACAAATGACATGCATGCACATACATCTACAGAGCCGACCCCAGAATAGCTAAGTGCTGAATCTAGGAGAAACTTCGAGATCAGAAGATTCTCGCACGTACCACTGCTACTGCTGCTGCTAACACACAAACAGAAGAGAGAGATAAGTTAACTATGAGAAAACCCATATGTTATCCTTAGCATAAATCCAGAAGTCAGAAAACAGACTATAACCTCTACCGAGACTACCCCTATAACTTAACAGAAGTTCTGTGTCGGAACTGCAGATACCTGATCACAGAACAGAAAGCACCACGGAACTCTAGTCCGCTGGCTGCTTGTCAGGTAGACCTGAAAGGTGGTAAACATAAGGGGTAAGTCCTCGGGAGGACCCAGTAAGGGCTGAAGTAAGATACAGTTTGCATATAGCAAGCAAAGTGCGCAGGTACCTGCAAAACAAGGAAAACACAAAAACACAAGAATATATGCAAATATGACAAGCACCGAGACATATGCAACCAAGCACCGCAACATATCAGCAAACAACAAACACCATGTATCAAACATTGGAATCATGCTATCATCATACTAAGGATTAGTAAACAGATATAAACATATCTAATAAATAAAGTCCCGAAGGACGCGGTTAGAACCGCTAGAGACCCATGTGCGCGCATACGAACAGAACGACAGCCCTCTCCAAGAGGTCAGAAGCCGAAGCTAACAGAGGCATGGTACCAGCCGGGGTCGCGATCCCCAAACTATCGTAGGGTCACAGAGTATACCACAGGGTATATAACAGACAGAATATACCGCTAGGTATATACAGAATATCAGCACCCAGTGCAGATATAGAATACTGAAGAACCCGAGGTCCCCGAGACCGTCCCGGGCCTTGAACCTGTAAACCTGTACCTTACCATATAACTGGCACCGGGATCACCGGACACCCGTCCTTAACCCAGAACCCGCTTCAACTAACCCCGATATACATGATATCCCTCTTAGAATGTATAACGAGAGAAGTTGAACCCTTACCGTGCTATTACCAATCCGCAACAGAATCCCGGGAAAATCTCGACGCTCGGCCCGAAACGCGGTAGTGTGACTTCCGAAGTCCCGCACTACTCCACAATTGCTAATTCAAGCTGAACAACCATTTTCAAATCAGAAATCACCAATCTAGACCCTCGGGAACTAATCCCGCACTTTCCCGCAAAACTTCACAGAAAGCTCGAATTTTCAAACCGAGCTAGAACATAGTTGTTTATACTCAAACATGCACAACTAAGCATTTAAATCATACTTTCCCAAATTTAAACAAGCAATCTAGCATGTCGAGGTTCATGGTTACTTTTACAAATTTAGAAAACGAAGTTCCAAACATCGTTTGTTACCTTATTCAATTCCCGATAACTTTAAACCACCCAATCACACCCGAAACACACTAATCACACCTCAATTGAACCTTGATCAATTCGCCCTCAAGGTACAATTTGTGCCAAAATCTATTTCAATCCAATTAGGGTTCCATTTTCATGCTCAATTCAACAATTAAACATCCTAAGCATGTTTACTAACTTACTTCACCATAATCACCCAAAATCATACCAACTCTCACATGAACAATTCGGCCCATTTGGGCACTTTTCACCCAACATGCTTATCTTCAAATTGAACCATAATATCAACTCCTAATCATGCTAGGAACAACATATTCAACACATGAACCAAGATGACATCAATTCGGCATACTTAGGGTTTATCAAGAATTCGGCTAAATTAGAGTTTTTCAACCCAAGATGTTCTTCCATATTTCAAACCTTGATTCCTACACCAATAACAACATATTTCAAGCTTGAAGCAAAAAGATGGACAAATCATCTAGCTAGGGTTTATCAACAATTCGGCCCCAAGGTGCATCAACCACAACACATGCTTCAAGAGTAAAATCCGCGTACAGTCCCAGTTTAAGTCTCGGCGACCTATTTTAGTCCCAGTTTAAGTATTTGAATCAGTCGAATCCCACTTTTTGAATTCGTGACCTAATGGGGTCCTTTCCGTCCACTCATTCCGTTACCTTGGACGGAAGGCTGTGAAATGTCGATTTTGCCCTTACTGTGTCTGACTTGGCAGCTGAGGTCGATATAAAATCCGAAAAATCCGAAAAAATAGGAATAAAATCCGAAAAATCCGAAAAAAATCCAAAAAATCCAAAACAAATCCGAAAAAATAGGAATTAAATCATATAAATAGGAATCATATAATTATATAATTATCATATAATTATATAATTATCATATAATTATATAATTATCATATAATTATATATCCGAAAAATCCGATAATAATTAAATAATCCGAAAAATCCAAAATAAAATCATATAATTATCATATAATTATATATCCGAAAAATCCGATAATAATTAAATAATCCGAAAAATCCAAAATAAAATCATATAATTATATATCCGAAAAATCCGATAATAATTAAATAATCCGAAAAATCCAAAATAAAATCATATAATTATATAATTATCATATAATTATATAATTATCATATAATTATATATCCGAAAAATTCGATAATAATTAAATAATCCGAAAAATCCAAAATAAAATCGAGAATAAAATCATATAATTATATAATTATCATATAATTATAAATACTACCTTCATGTGTATATAAAACAAAAAAAATGTACTGTTTAATTAGTTATTAGCATTTGATGTTTGGTTTTTAATTTCTTTAACAATATTTTAACATACAAAGACATTTTTAAATAAGTTTCTTAGATTTAATTTGATAAAAGCTTATTAATAATAATTTAAGTCGATTTTTGAAATTAAAATTTAAATATTTATAATTATATGATAATTATATGATTTTATTTTGGATTTTTCGGATTATTTAATTATTATCGTATTTTTCGGATATATAATTATATGATAATTATATGATAATTATATAATTATATGATTTTATTTTGGATTTTTTGGATTATTTAATTATTATCGGATTTTTCGGATATATAATTATATGATAATTATATGATAATTATATAATTATATGATTTTATTTTGGATTTTTCGGATTATTTAATTATTATCGGATTTTTTGGATATATAATTATATGATAATTATATAATTATATGATTCCTATTTATATGATTTAATTCCTATTTTTTCGGATTTTTTTTTGGATTTTTCGGGTTTTTTCTATAGATTTTTCGGATTTTATTCCTATTTTTTCGGATTTTATATCTACCTCAGCTGCCAAGTCAGACACAGTAAGGGCAAAATCGACATTTCACAGCCTTCCGTCCAAGATAACGGAATGGGTGGACGGAAAGGACCCAATTAGGTCACGAATTCAAAAAATGGGATTCGACTGATTCAAATACTTAAACTGGGACTAAAATAGGTCGCCGAGACTTAAACTGGGACTGTACGCGGATTTTACTCCATGCTTCAAACATGCCAAAATCATGGAAGATACATGCTTACCTCAAGATTGACACCAAGACAACCTCCCTTAACTCTTGAAAGACGAAGAACACATGAGAGGGTGAGGGAGAGGAAGTGGTGGATGGTGAGAGAGAGGTTTATGAAACCAACAAATGAAACTTTCACTCATTTTTCACCTTATATTGTCTCCCCACCGCCCCCGAAAGCTGGCGGAAGCGTCTTTGTTGCGGAAGCTGAAAGTATCAGCGGCGGGCGAATACGGAATTTATCTTAAAAGGGTTGTGGACCTGAAACCCGTCCCTTAAACGTTTTCCTTCAAGTTTAAGGTTAATACGTGTTTGTAGTTTTAAAGACGTCTTACTAGTCCTAAGTCTGCACCCGAAACACGTTAGTGGTTTTACAGAATATCGCGCGCGCGGAAAGTAGATAATAAGTAATACAGGCAGAAGGAGTTCCGCCCTCTTCGTAGGGTCGGAAACTCCCCATGAATAATATACAGTCCAGTATATCATAATACTAAATGTATCTAATATGCATACTACGCCTACAGAGCCGAGCCATAAAACGGATTATACCTCACTAACTACCACTGCTGCTGCTGCTAAACATAAACAGGAGAAATTAATGTCAGACTAATCACAGATTTCAAACGACAGATCACAGAAAGGATCTAACGAGAATAACCCCCAAACTGAATTAGAAAAATACCTCTCAGAACACAGAATGCAGAACGATCACTGCGGGAGGTCTACTCCGCAGGTCGTTTAATTTGTCAGGATCCCCTGAAAGTGTTTAATATGTAGGGGTGAGTTCTCGAAAGAACCCGTAAGGGGGCAGGTACGATACCGAGAAAACTTTTTAAAAACGTTTTTCCCTGTATAAAAGGTTAGTATGCAATGAACTAGCAAATAATACAACCTTAAGTATAAACAAGAATATGATATGCAAATGTCATGATGCTCAGAAGTCCTGTCGGACTGGTGGTACTTTCCCATACAAGTGGTCTCAGACCTCAGAAAACACCCTACAGAGGCTTGTTAAGCTCACGCCGATTATCGGGATCAGAACGCATGGTACCAGCGAGAGGTGATCTGTCCCTAACTGTCAGAATAGGTAGCGGCATAAAGCCGACACAACAGAAAATGGGTCCGTCGTCGACCCCCGTAAGCATATCCGATATAGCATAAGTCCAGAAAACCATAACAGAAAGTGGGTCCGTCATCGACCCCCGATAAGCATGAAGTCCAGAATAAAAATAAAAACATGCAAACCGCTATGTACCATGTGACCAGCCCCGGGAGTCACTGGGCCCCACCCTCGACCCGAGTACTAGCCCTTAACTAACCTAATACAAATGAGTTGAACTGCATTGCGTATTAAGAAAGCTAAACCCCTTACCTTAGCAGAAACATATAATCTACTATGGTCCCCAGACGCTCTACAACAGTATCCACAGAAACGCAAATTTAATCTTCCAGAATCAGAAACACAACATAACTCTAGTTAATTAACTAAAGTTCCTTACTTTAGGAATTTATCCAAAATTACCACTTAAGTCCTCCAACTTTTCAGAAGTTTGCAATCTTGCCCAAAACTTCACAAAGTTGCAGAAATTGACAACTTTATACTTAAAGTGTCCATAATTAATTCCATAACTTAAAGTGGCTAAATTTCCTTTAGCTTCTTCATAATTACACCTTTAGTCCTTAAACTTTTTAAGAACTTTCAAGTTAGCCCTTAAGTTTCACAAAGTTACAAAATACTCAACTTTGTCAACTTTTCCACACAAGTATCTTTTCCAACCAGACTTTCGGCCAAGTCCATAATTTTCAGCCAAATTTCATTTTGACCCTAAACTTTATAAACTTACACTTTAGCCACTTAAACCATACATTCTTCACCAAAACATCATAAAATCATCAACAAATCGACCTTCACCCAAAATTTCACCAAATAAATTCCAACATTTTCCAACAACTTAAAATCATGTTAAACATTCTTATAACATGTTTTCTACTAACTTTCTTCAACAAAAATCCCCCGAAAAATACATTCAACAATTCGACCTCACCATGAAAATTCAACCAACATGCTTTTTCACATACTTCCAAGAACAACATATGTTCTACATGCTTCACACAACAACATACTTGAAGATCATTCTCATTCTTTAACCAAATTCATAAAATTTTCCAAGGAGGATCCTCACCTTGATAATACTTGTACTCAAAGCTTTGGATGAGTTGTTGTTGAGACAAATCCACCACCAAAAAACCCTTGAAGATTTCGGCCAAAGAAGAACAGAAAAGATGGATGAGTTTTCTTCATGTTTTAATTTCAAGAACATGAAGATTCAACCAAAATAAATCAACCGTACCTTGAATATTACTGATTTAGGAGGCTTAGGAAGTAGTAGAACTTTGCTTGTTGAAGATCCAAGCTCAAAACTTCAAGAAATGGTTTTTGAAACCAAAAGTGCTGTTGGACCCGTCGGATTGCACAAGGATTTTGGGAACTTTCCTTCCACTCTTGGCTCTTGTTTCATTCAGAAAAGTTGTAGCCAAGACCTTGATGAAGATTTTATCTGAAAACCCCAAGAGCATATTCGGACGTTTACTAGGGGAAAAGGACTGTGCAAGAGAGATGAAAACTGCTGGCAGCAAAGAGAGAGCTTTTGCTCAAGTGAAGAAATGGTTAAGTGATGAGTGAGTGGTAAAAAAATGAAATGAATGGTCTGAAAATGTGAGGGTTGGCTGTAATGGACAGAAAGGAAAAAGAAAGGGAATGAGTAAAAAGAGAAGGTATGGGTAGAGGTGGACAAGTGTAAGGCAAGGGCCGGCCAAGGGAAAATAATCCAACATGTGATTTTCCAATTTTTTCCTTCTTCAGTGACCATTTTGCCCCTCGAAATCGATTTTTGGCAAAACGTCCTGGAACTCCGTAAATGTTATCAAACATGTAAAACACTTATAAATAATTTCAAATTAACTCCCAAACACTGAATTCCAATAATTAATCACAAGCCGTTTGTGATCTGATAATTACAGAATTTGAACTTGCGGCCAAAATTCAATAGAAAAAATTACTGAACGTTGGGGGTGGGTGTAACATATATACTCCTTATCTTAATGACTCACCTTACAAGCACACACTTACCACTTTAGTCACCATGTGAGTCACCTTAACAAGCACACACTTAGCTCCTTAATCATCATGTGAGTCACCTAACAAGCACACACTTAGCACCCTAGTCATCAAGTCCTAGCCAAAATATGTCCAAGTGTCTTCCTCCGGCAATTTAACCCGAGCAAATCCCGACGTATGTACTTGCTTGCTTAACCGAGTAATCTCGTCATGTGTGTTTGCTTGGTTATCACCACAATACTCATCCCAAGTCATAATGTACCCTACACCCTTTGGCGCCATCAAAATTTCCATCCCGAGCTCCGAGTGTCGCTTGAGAACGAAAGTCCCGACCCCGAGAAATATTTTTCGCGGAAAGGAGGGGTACTCGTGCGACCTCGAATATACAAGCATTCCTGAGAATGTTGCCTAGAAAAGATCCTGGAGCCATCTGACCAACAGAAAACATGCCCCGCATGTTTGTAACGGAGCCCTGGGATACACAGAAGTCACCACCCACTCGGGGTGACTGCAACAAGACATGTACGTGTTTTTACACGTAGGAGGTAGATATACAAACTCCAAATAATCTCACACATTTCTTTTTGAGTCATCACTGAAAAATTATACTCTTTCTTCAAATGAAAAGTTCTCTTCACCAAAGTTACCAAAATATCGCTATTTTATTTTACTTTTTCTATCTCATTTTTTGTGCAATCTCTACTTAAAGATAATTATGTCAAACTACATAAAATATTACATTTACTTCATATGACCATACAATGTGTAAGATTAATTGGGGACGGAGGAAGTATGTTTTAGAAATCAAGGTGGGCAGAAGATCTAAAGGTAACAAAGTACGATAGACATTTCAGATAAAAGTACTTTCTGGAGAGAAATTAGGGGTAATAAGTATAATAGGAATGTAAAAATTTATTTAAAAGAAACATATTAGAAGTAGTTTTTATGGAATATCTCAAAAAAGAATACATATCATTTTTGTAGGATAGAGAGAATATTGTTTATCTCTTATTGGATCAAGTAGCCGCTAGTTTGTCATCAAATACTTTAAAGTCTATTTGGTATAGACTAAGTTTTCATAAGCCTGATAATTTAAGATCTCTAAACTTATTTTTCCATGTTTAGTAGTAACTATGGATTTTATTATGGAGAATCAAACTTAACCAATAGAATAATATACTAGAATTTTATGCAATAATGATCCCCTACCTCAATCAAGATGAACCTAATTTACCTAAAGTTTACTCATGTCTCTTTCCCATCGCACCAACCACTAATAATTCTCGTTGTTCGCCACTATTGTTCGATTGTTAATCTAAGTCATGACTGTCTGTCATAATCACTGCCCTCATCGGTCATTCCTTTATCATCCCACCATTGGCATCAAAAAAATCGGCCTCATCCTAGACAAAGTCGTCGTAATGACCCAACAACATCTCACTTTGTTTTGACAATATCATCTATGGTGCATCGCGCTGTGGTCGATTTGTTGGTCCATGACATGGATGTAATCATTGTAAAGATAGCCGTTGAAATTGTAGATAAAGACGCAAGAGGAGGAACATGCTTAGGCTTCGACTTGGAGGAAGCCAACGACGTAGGTTGGAGAGGTGAGTGGCGTGAAACGAAGTCGCGGAAGGAGATTGAGATCAGTGGTGTGCTCAAGGAAAAATAACAAACAACGGATGGGAGGAATGGACTGACGCTCTAATTTATTTCCCATTTTTATTAATTTGTTTTAATAAAATTTAGTTAAATATACCAGTTTCTTAGTACATTATTTTTTTATATAAGTAGGATAGTGGAAATAGGGTTTGAATTTAAGAATTCCACCTTATGTCCTTAAAGTTTAACCAACTAAGCTAGAGGTTTGAAGACCTTGGTACACTACTTTTGCATATTAAGCAAATTTATCTTTTATTTTCACGTAACCGCTTCCTTTATTTGTTTATTTATTTTTTAAAATGATTATGCTTCCTTTGGTATCTTATTCTCGTCAAAGTTGGATTCTCAGTGACTTCTAAAACCTCTACCAAAGGAACCTAAAGGTTTATTATATGACTTACTCCTTCAGCTCCACGAAGATTGCACCATTTCGTTTTTTGTTTCAAGTTACAGTGTTTGACGTCATTCCAAAGTTCCTTATAGGATGCTTGAAGATCGAGATTCCGACTCCTTGTGATGTTGTACCACCAACATCATTCCGCAAGATAGGATTAATTCGTGTTCCGAGATTTTCGGTAAAGTAATGCTCAGAAAATAGTGACACTTCTTGCATCATATACTTCTCAACAATTGATCCCTCCGGAAATCTCTTGTTGACACATTTTGCTTTTAACTTTTTCATAAGCCTTTCAAATGGATACATCCATCGGAATTGCAGGCCACACATTCTAAGCTCCCACGGTAAATGAATCGTCAAATGTTCCATGGAGTCAAAGAATGATGGAGGAAAATACTTCTCAAGCTTGCACAACGTTACAGCTATATAATCTTCCAATTTCTCTATGTCAGACAACCGGAATTCCTTTGAACAAATTATTCTGAAGAATTTGCTAAATTCAGCTACTGTAAGCCATATAGGATCCATAACAGCATCACGTAAAACTATTGGAAGCAACTTTTACATAAACACTTGACAATCATGAGTCTTCATGCCGTAAAAGGAATTATTAGTTGTGTTAACACAATTTCCAATATTAGACGCATATCCATCAGAGAGTTTGACGGTGTGCTTTAGCCAAAATCAAACATTTTGAATCTGTTCCGCATTTAAAGTATAGCTTGTCATTGGTTGATATGGTCTGCCATTAGGACCTCTCACCAAATGCAATTGGTCGGATATTCATACGTTGAAGATCTAGTCTCGCGTTTGCATTGTCCTTAGTCTTACCTTTCACGTTCATAACTGTATAAAAAACATTATCAAAACAATTTTTCTCAATATGCATCACATCTAGGTTATGTCTGACTTGCAGATCCACCCAATATGGCAACTCCCAGAAAATTGATTTCTTAATCCAGTTATGCTTCATTCTAAAATCAACAGCTCTTTCATGATCCCATGGTATCCCAAAACGTGGGAATTGAATTCCTTCGATTTGCATCAAAATTTGATGACCAGACAATGGTTCACTATGACCTCTACGATCTTGCCCAAGAATACTACCCCATGTCTTACGATCATTTGAAATTGGTGATCGGGGGTAGAAATCGTCTGTGGCAGCCCCACCAACAAGGTTTGCGCCCATTGGGTAATCGATAACCAGTTACACCATCTAAACAATATGGACATGCGAGATTTCCATGCGTGCTTCACGACAACATACCGTAAGCTGGAAAGTCACTGATAGTCCAGAGTAGACAAGCCCGCATCATAAAGTTTTCTCCACGGTGCGCGTCCCAAGTTATTACCCCTGTATTCCATAGAACTTTTAATTCTTCGATCAATGGACGCAAGAACACATCAATGTATGCCTCCTTCATGCACATGTTGGGTGGAAAATTGTATACAGTGATAAATACCGGCCACATCGAATATGGGTTACCTGTATCTGCCATTGGGTTGAATCCATCGGTACATAACCCCAACCGTACATTTCTAACATCTTCTGTAAAAATTTGGATAAACGTTATCAAAATGTTTCCATGCCTCTGATTGACTTGGATGTCCAATACTACCATTTGAATGCTCTTTTAAACTCGAATGATATGTCATATGTTCAGCTGTTTTGGATGACATAAAAATTCGTTGCAGCCGCTCAGTTACCGGTAGATACCGTAAAATCTTTTTTGCCTTCGGTTTCTCACCTTCATTCATGCTCCCCTCCGTATATCTGCACGCTCCACACACGTTGCAAAACACTTCGTCGATATCACTACCGTAAAACAACATGTAGTTGTTCTCGCACGCATGAATCTTATGATACGGTAAACCTAACTCTTTGATCGTTCTTTTCATTTTATCCATGTTTCTTTGGCAATGCTTCATTATTGGGTAACACACGATTCACAAACTTCAGTATGCTATTAAAAGCTCCATCAGATATGTTGTGTTGATTTTTAATACTCAATAACTCGGTCAAAGCTGATATTCTCGTGTGTTCGGTACATCCATCATATAAAGGTCGTGCCGCATCTTTCAACAATTGAAAAAACTGTTCTGCCTTTTCATTTGGAACATCGACATTCACGATATCTTCATTCTCTTCAAAGCCTGACATGTTAACATTATCATTTTCACTATTTCCATGTCCAAAATTATTCGATGAAAACAAACCGTCTCGAACCATTTGCTCGCAATCCCATCCCCTGTCACCGCGACTAATAGTCTGCTCATTTCCATATGAAGAAACATTGTTTGATGATGAAGGTTCATTAAATTCCTCGTAACGTTAGTAAATGATTGGATTGATACGCGGTTCCTCACCATGAAGATCCCATACATAATAATCATCTTTAAATCCATATCTCAACAAATGCTTCTCAATAGTACTTTTATCAAAAAACTTGATATTTTTACATTTCTTACACGGACATTTAACCTCGCTTTGTCCAATGCCTTGAGCAACATTAAAAGCAAATTCACAGAACATCTGAACTCCATCACAAACTTCCATATTTAGTTCACCAGTCTTCCGACTTTTACGTTAGTACATCCAAGCACGCCCTTCAGCCATAGTTACTCCTACGTATAAGAATATTAAAGACTAGCTAACAATAATGAGCTTAAGACAAAATTTATTTAATCACCTAAAGGGTGCATGGGTCTATCCTATTCATAAAAACCCAATCAATGCTGAACTTTTGGATCTGTATTTTATTCACAGTTACCAAAATTTCGGCACCCCATTATACCCATTTTTAATCTGCTTTTTGCAAATCTTGTATAATGAGGAACAAGACAAGATGCTAACAAAATTAACTTAACTGTGAACAACAATACAAATCCAAAAGCCAACCTAATCACTGATTGCATTTTTATGAACTGTCCACTTTGGACAATCCATGAATACTCGATAGAAGTAATCTTTAACACAACTATTTCCAGGTGTAGCTTGGAAATAATCATATAACATAGATTCATCTTCTAAAGAGTATTCACAGACAGGAACTATGGTTCATCTACAAAATATAACTTCATATTATAATATCTAAGAGATCTAGTACAAAAACTAAATACCCAATAAAATTTAATTAGAAGAGAAAAAATTGTACGTACCGGCGTCAATAATATCTTTTCTGTTGTTAATCAACCTTCTAGCTTCAAGATGAAGAAAATGAGAGTGAAACCATGAGAAATGAGCTGCTTCAAGGTTGGAGATGGTGAGGTTCGAGAGCAAATCTCTTCTCTCTAATGGAGTTTGAGAGCAGACTCTGTAAGTTTTCGTTTTGAAATGGTGAGGTGAGGTCTTTTTAAAACTGAATTATGAGGGCCCGGTTGGTCATAAGTCCGTCATAAGTCTGAAGGAATCTTGAGTGCGTTTTTCGAAAAAGTTGTGACGGTCATAGCGGTTATACAACCGTCATAATGTGTTTTCCGAAAATTTAATGACGGGCAAAGCGGTTATAAAGCCGTCATAAGTAATATGCATAAATACGTATATCGTACGAAATATTTTATGACGGCTTCGTCCGTCATAGAGCCGTCATAAAATTTTGGGAAATACTTTATGACGGCCGTATCCGTCATAGGGCCGTCATAAAATTTTAGGAAATAGTATATGACGGAAATAGCCGTCATAGAACCGTCATAAAATTTTCATTCTACGGATATGACGGCTTGGGCCCTCATTTTGCCGTCACAAAAGTTGGGAAAACTACGTAGTGGACTCAAAATTTAACTAAGATAAATTGTGAAAAAAATTAATATATATATATATAGAAAGATTAGATGGCAAATTATGAGAATAATATGAATCATTTAACTTCACATGTCTATGAATTCATAGAAATAAATTATTGATTGAATACTGTAAAAACATCAAAGAAATAGTGCAATCTTCGTGGAACGGAGGGAGTAATTAGGAAGTCTAAAGTTACTGACACTTTAATCAAGTACTAAAACATTTTCTTAAAAGTATAGTCAATTCTTTTAGGATGACGAAGTTACCACCCAATATGTTTTTTTTTTGGAAAATTTTCAAAAAGTTATAATGATATTATTGAGATTATATTATACTATATTATATTCTCGCCGTCCCTAAAAAATTGGTGTGTTTCTTTTTTGATGTTGTGTGAGATTTACTTTTTTACTAAGAAAAATTCATTAAAATTCATTGAAAAAAATATCTTTCAAAAGTAGACACATTAATCTATAATCTTCATTTAAAATATTTAATTTTACATCTTAAAATGAAAAAGAAATAAAATCATAAATTAAATGCTAAAAACAAAAAACGCCAATTTTTTAGGGATGGAGGGAATATGACACACACACACATATATATATATATAACTACCCATTTAATTATAATCCTTAACCAAAAAAAACAAAAACAAAAAACTCTATTTGATCTTATGTATGATATTTTCTTCGCAATCAATTAATTGACCCATTTGTTTTTGTACTTTTACAATATTTAATCTATTTTTTTTCATAATGCTTATAATATCTTTAATTTCTATTATATTCAATTTTTTACTCCAAAATCCTGAAGGTTTTAGTTTTAAATGCTCACTTATCTCCGCCAGTTTCATCACCACTTATCATATGCATTTTCATGGTTTAAGATAGGGTCTCAATTTTCCGATTTGGTCGTCTATTTTCAATTTCGTTACCATATTTAAAATTTTACCCACAGCTGAGTGTGGACACCAACATTCTATCCAAGCCACTACAAATGCAACCTCAACATCCTAGTTACTACAGTATTGAATTGCATCTTAGTGACTGACTCATACTCGGTGGCGGACCCATCATATCTGGAAAGGGGTGTCCATATATATATATATATATAATAAATTAAATTCTAAATTTATACTCCTTTCGTCTGATAAAAATTGTCTCATTTAACATTGTTGTTTCAAGGTTTAATATTTGACTCAAATTTTAATAAAAATAAATCAGTGAAAAAACTAATATATATATATATACATATTTAGAAAATTTAGATTGTACATTTTAATACACATCTGAATTATTTAATTTTCGATGTTTGAACATTCATGAAAACAATCATAGATTAAATATTTTGAAACTGTCAAAATAAATTAGACAATCTTTTGCGGATGAAGAGACTATGATATAAAACTTTAAAATGGCAATAACTACATTACAATTGTTCCCGTCGAGTCTTCATCCTTTAATTTTTTTTTTTTTACAATTTCATCCTTATTAATGTTATTGAATAAATCCTTCTCAATATATGCTATTAAGCAATCTTCAAAAATGTCATAAAAGCATCTATATGCATTTATTTATGTTATATATTAGAGTAAAAATAAAAGTTGGGTGCCAAATATAAAAAATGAATGGTTAAATTGTACTTCTTACCAATTATAGTCTATTCAAAAAAATGATCCACTTTGTAGTTTTCAAAGTAATAAAATACGTATTTTTTCGTTTAATACATAATACAAAATATAAAAGATCATTATAATTTTAAATGGGTTCAGCTAATATTTTATATACCCCTTATACTTAGTTTTGGGAAAAAAGGGGTATCTATGGACACCCCTCCTATACATGTAGATCCACCACTCTCATACTTCACTATAGAAAAAGTTGTATCTGTTGAGTTTATTCCTATATAAGTTAGATTTTGATAATAACAAAACTTTGAGATCTTTTTGTATAATTTAAAAAAGTTTGTTGACCTTGTGTAGTTCTACAATTTTAATTCACTCTTACTAAACTTTGTTTTTATCTTTTATGTGTTTAAAAGCCCAAGTTATATTTCATTAACAAAAAAGCTTTTTTCTAGACTTCTATTGTAGTTATCTGATTGTGTTATCTAGAATAGTACAAGAGTTTTAAAAGTTTGAAACTCTAATTTGTTAAAGATTTGTTTCTTGACAAAACTCTTTGGTTCCTTCCTAACGTCAATTTCTAGATAATCAGATTTACTGGATCTTCCTGCAATTGGATGGAGTTTTTTGAGGGATTCCAAAACGGAAAAGATAGGCTCCACTTCTATATAAATCAAGAACAAACATTCATGAAGAAACACTTCTCCTACACACAAGCAATCAAGCCAATCTAAAATTCTCTAGTGCTGTATTTTCGAAGATCAAGCTTCTGTTTCATCTTAGTTTCTTTGAATTATTTTTGGGAAAGTGAAAAAGTGTTTTAAATCGTTTTTTGAGTGTTTTCTAAAAAAACCTCAACAAGTTGAACTATTCAGTTGTTAGTAAACCTTGGGAAAACTAATTTTGGGAGTGTTAGGCTATTTGGTGAGCCTTTAGGAAAACCAAAGTTAGGTTTTTAGTGAGCCTTGGGAAAACTAAAAAAGATTTTTTAGTGAGCCTCGAGAAAACCATTTGTTAGGTTTTTATTTAGCTTTGGGAAAACTAAAATAGGTTTCTAGTGAACCTCGAGGAAAACTATTGAAGAAGCTCTTTGGTGTAAAAGCTTTCTTGTGGTTGATGTAACTATTTTGTAAAATAGTGAAAGAAACTCTCAAGTTCACAACTTGAGGAGAGGACGTAGGTCTCATTGACCGAACCTCTATAATTCTTGGTGTTTCTTATTTATTTATTGCTCAATCCGTTTCAACGTTTAAAAGTTATAATTTTACTTGAAACGAATTTTGTCAACAGATTGAGCGATTTCTAGGGCTGAGCAAGTATTCGGTAATACTGAATTAACCGATTTTATTTTCGGTTTCGGTTAATTCGGTTCGGGTATTTCGGTATTTCGGTTCAGTATCGGTAATATCGAAATTTTAATTCGATTTTCGATACGGTATTCGGTTTCGGGCTTTAACTATTCGGTTAACCGAATTAACCGAATAGTTAGCTCGCATGTGAGCCCAACCCAGCCCCAGTCCAGCCCAACCTAGCCCCAGCCCAATATCTAATAACCCTAGCAAGAAAAGGGGGGAAAATTCGGTTATTTCGGATGGAAACCGAAATAACCGAACTTATTAATTCGGTTTTAAGTGTAAATCGGTTAATTCGATATCTAATAACGGATAACCGAAACCGAATAAATACGGTAATTCAGTTTCGGTTTCTACCGAAATTACCGAATGCTCAGCCCTAACGATTTCCTACATGGAATAGTTTTTTAGACCAACCAATTCACTTCCTCTTAGCTGCCTACTTGGGACAACAACATCAACTCAATTCTAAATTTTCATTTCCAAACAAACATAACCTCTCTGAGCGATTTCCTACCTGGAACGTATTTGCTCAGTAGGTTGAGTTTTTTTTCAGTGTCAATGTTTTTATTAAAAAAATTAGTTTTTGAAACCAACCAATTCACCCCTTCTTGGCTGGCCTACTTGGGACAACAATATCAACTCAATTCTAAATTTTCATTTCCAAACAAACATAACCTCTCTCTGAATTGATTGTATGCACACTAGTTTATCAGTCTTTTGTATCCAAGCATGCTAAAAAACTAAATTGTCAAAGTACAAAAGTTCAAGAATAACAATATATCCGCAAAGGATATATACAAAATATTCACATGACCGAAAATATGAAGTGAGGTAACGCTGGAGAGGTAGGTAAAGGAGCCTGTCTATCTATATATTACTCTCTTCTTCGTCACAATCATCTAAAACTTTGAGCATACAGCTGTACAATTGCAACCGTTCTTTGTTCAGTACTCTCAACCGCAGAGATGGCAGCAGGCACCTTTTAGTGCCTCATTTCCAAGAGAGCAAGATCTTCATTCCAAGACATCCTGAAGCATAAACCAGATGAAGTCTGTCTCACAAGAACATGCTCATGACCTTAGGTCATGGCAGGGCTCCACTCTCTGACAAGATCTCATGCTACACCTGTTCAAGTAGATAATCAGAAAGTATTGATAGTGGTTATAAACATGAGGAGCACACTGATTAGTCTATACTTTTTTTCAATTGTCTGAACAACGGGCCATACGAACTGTTGTTTGGAAAACCATAAGATACTGGTATTATTTAACTACTAAGCTCCTTCCAAGAAACCATTACATAGCAGTATATAGACATGTAGCCAATAGCAACTCTAGCAAGTCTGGTTAACACACAAGAAAAATTGAAACAAACCTCCGTTACTACACCCACAATTTCGTAGGATAAGATAGATAAGACAAATGAAGATACTTTCGTTGTCCCCAGTTCTCATATCAAAGAGCTCAGTGGTATACTAGTGTTTGTAAGCCTCGATTATAAAGTTCCAAAAATAGTAACCCTAGCACCTAACATCAATATAGGCATTACATGCAAGCAAAGAGTAACTCCCAAAAAATCTACCAAGCAATTTAGCTTAAAGCAGCAAAAACTAAACAGTGATCTGACCTCAAAAGGCTCACTTATTCACGGTGTTCAACAAATTTCCAGGATGACCTTTTCTTTTCTGATGACGGAGTGCCATACTCTAAGATGCCCCTTATCCACCTAACCTTGCAAATGAGCTCCTCCAAGTCCACAACGGCAGCTTCAATTGAGTCGAAGGGCATTGGATTTAAGCTAACAGTTTCTTCAGCTTTTGAATATGTAAGGTCATCAGTTTCAACATCTTTCATCTTCTCCAGAGAACCATGGCAACCAGTAACATCAACCTTCATCTTCTTCCAAGATTGATGGTCTTCATCCTCTTCTATTACAGAACTAGTTCTAGGCACCTTATCTGACATCTTATCTGGAATGACTGAGCATTGAAAGATGAAGTGAGCAAAAGATTGAGAACAAGGTAAAACAACAGCTTATTCATTCCACAATCAATGAGTCCGATAAAAGTGGCATGTAAGTACCAGGTTTAGGGTGCGCAAATGTGCACCTACACATACATTTGAAAATACAATTTTACCCTCTGATAGACAATTCTTCCCTTTTCACTCAGTTCGTTGTATATGTGATTTCACAAGACCGACTTTGATTCAAGTCCATCTGTTGCTTGATTCCAATTGTCTCACGCAGCATGTGTTTCTGAACCTGATTATCTAACAGATGACACGTGTGTGTGTGTGTCTATATATATATATATATATATATATATATATACATATATATATATATATACATATATATATATATACTCCATTCGTCCGTAAAAAATTGTCTCATTTGACTTTACTGGTTCAAAGTTCAATATTTGACTCAAATTTTAACAAAGATAAACAATAAAAAAATATATTTAGAAAATTTAGAAAGCAAATTTTCATACACGTGAATTATTTAATTTTCAATGTCTAAATATTCATGAAAAAAATCATAGATTAAATACTGTGAAACTGTCAAAACAAATGAGCCAATCTTTTACAGATGAAAGGAGAATATAATATATATATATATATATATATATATATTTCACGTCTTTTTATCCGTATCATCAAGAAGTGCGAAGTGTCTATCAAAATATCAAGAACGGTCGAATGTTCATCTCATAAAAGTCATCTCGCACTCTTCTCTATAGGTTTGTTTAACACGGATCAATGGCATGGTGAATCCGCACTATAGTTGTATAACTCACTTAATGTGTTTGAACAACACGTCTCTCAATACTAAATACAAAGAAATCACTAACTTGATATACAACATAAATATGTCCTATATAACTATAAAGATGTGTCTCTATAACTACCAAGATGTGCAAGATGTGCCTAAGTGAATTGATATGCTCCATTGAAATACAAGTTGCAATGTTTCTTTGTGGATGACTAGTTAATCTCAAACAAGCAACAATGATCTACATTAAAATTAATAAATGCAATATCGCAGATGAGTAGACAACACGAGATGTGCCAAGCGTAAGTTACCATCTTTCTTATAGAAATGTCTCTAGGCAAGTATGAATTCTTACTAGAAATTAAAAGTGTCATATACTCTTCATAGATATACTAATCACACTAGAAAAACATTTTCTACGAAATTAATTCTTATTTAAGAGACCAATTGGATTTGTAAATTTATGTAAAAGAATTTCCTGCTATGCTAGCTATATGTTACAGTTAGTATTTTATAAATTGAAAAAATGTCGATCAAGATCTCAAGTGTCCAGTAGAATTTTACAAAAATTCATCACTTTCAATAAAACCGTAAGTTCTGAGAAAAAGTGTACATAAATGTGTCTAAAAGAAAAAAAAACATAAGTGCTTGCAGCCTTGTATAGGTGTCTCTAAATATTTAACACTTGCATCTAAAAGAATACAGATAAGTGTTTGAGAGAATATGCACAAATGTCTGAAAGAATGTACACAAATGTCAATCATACCAACAGATATTTATGGAGTGAAAAATGACTCGTATAGAAGTACATTAACAATTATACATATCAACTACTCCCTTCGTCCCAAAATGATTCGAACACTTTATTTTCAGCATTTAATCTATGATTTTTTTCTTCAAAATTTTGATGTAAAAAACTAAATAACTTATATACAAATGATAATTCAACGTTTCTAACTTCTAAATATATATTTTTTTAAAAATGCTTTAAATCTTTTTGGGACAAACATATTAGTTGTTAGTGTTTCCAAATCTGCCACTGGACTTGACAAATCGAGTCTGTCTGTTCATCGTCAATGAGCTTTGCATCGCTCGTGTAGCAAATGGGAGAGTGAATGATTTTGAGTTGTGGCCAGCTACAACTTAGGAGGGTATATTTGTCTATTTAAAAATTCTAACTGTGTTTGGGCCCGGTAATTTTATGGGTGCCAGCTTTGACTAGTATGTGTAAATACACGTGTATAATATAACATTTCGCATGTAAGACTTTAATGATACATATCAGTGATGTGGTTTCAGATTATCATTCGATCTCATTGACCAATGAAACAAAAATAAAAACATCATCAGCATGCATATATTAGAGACAAACATCCGCATAATAAAACATACATCAGAAAGAAACAACAAAAAAAGGACCTAAACTAAAGACTGTTGTTGAATGAGACATAAGCAGGGGTCTTTCTTTTTTCACACCTAAATTAAAGGCAAACAATCTTTTACAGCTAGACAGCTCACCAGAAAATTAGTGACGAAAGAAATAACTAAAAGTAATTGTATTCTCACCTTTATCGAGAGGCTTGACAAAGTGACTCTTACTTCCATTATCAAGATTGATCAACGTTGCACAAGGATTGGGATTTTCAGATTCCTGTAAGGCATAGGCATTAGAACAACGGGAGCAGACAAAGCCCAGCAGAAAATAAGTTGTTATGGTAACTAAATGCATGTCAAGTCTTCGTGGGAAGAACAAAGAAGGGAGACATGATGTGAAAAGATAAAGAGGGGAGGGCGAATAAAACTGCAAGACAACAAGCAGCAGAAGCTATCAACTTCTTCCTCCCCTTCCTCAACTTGCATGCACATAATCACTATGTAAATTGTGGCAACATATATAGATAAATCAGAAAAGCAAACAGCAGATGACTACAATTTGTGAATGGCATGGAGAAGACGAATGTTACCTTGGATATAGGCACGGTCCAGCCATCAATTAAAGACCAGTCCAGGGATGGGCGAAGATCTTTATGTAGTACCTCATAGGAAGATCCTTCACCATCCGGAGGTGTTGGCAACTCAATCTACAATCAGAGAAAGCAAAATGAACAAATGCATGGCTAGTTCTGACAATCTTGCTATTCAATCAGGTCATCACAACACGTAATTAAATGACAGCTAAAGCTCTCATGCCTACTTGGTATGTTAATCCAATTGCCACCAACTAATACTAATAAATCATGCAAAGAAGGCTACAGAGAGACGGTTTACCAAGTTTACTGCCTTTCGAAGGAAAATTTAAATCATAGATCGTTACAATCTCAAGAGCTTAAGATGGAAGGGAATAGAGTTTGGAAGAGATGAAACACTTGAGCTTTGGTTATGTTGCTACTTGCTAATTAGAACATCCATCAACTTCTTCTTTTAAGAACCCTGGTCACCAATACTAGTAGAAGAATTTGACCAACTAATTATTTCTCTAATTTAAAAGTACAACTAATCAACAGCCAGCTTATACAACCACAGAACCATCACCTTGAACTTTCCATCAGACAGCACTTCTGTTATCTTGCCAGACCACATACAACCAGCAAAGCACCAGTCCACCAAATCTCCCACCTTCAGAACATCATTGAAGATGACAATCTCCAAGTCTGAGATGGAACTGAGATCGGGCATTTGCTTTTCATAATATACTCGAGGAAAGGAAGGCCTCAACATCAAATGCTTTGGTGCATCTTTTAATTTGGCAGTGCGCTGGTACAAATGTGTCCATGTTGCTTCTGAAAAAGAGAGTAACGTTCAAAATGTTACAAATGATATTATACTGTTAAACAATGATCACCCACTCAACAACGTCATTATGTAGCTAAGATTCTTTGAAATCATAACTGAAACAATAATAATCTAACGAAGAGAGATCTTTCAGAATTTCAGATAATTCCAGATATTCAGTAATGTGATAATCAATGAGTACCTCCGATATTAGTGTCTGAAATTACAATGGGAAACGATGAATAAACTATTTACTAAAATCAAGGTAAACACAGAGGTGAGTCAAAGAAGAAAATGAAAAGTTCTATGGACCCCTGTTTACAAGAAATTACTGATAAATGATAGTATATAAATTTACACTTGCACCCCCTTTAATCTTTACTTCGACAACCATAATTTTTTAAAAGTAATGTTTTAAAACAATTTCTAAACCAAACTTTTTTTTTCTTTGATCAAATCCTTTAAATAATTTCTAAACCAAACTTTTAACTTCTCTTTTGTTGCCTTTTAGCACTAAAACACTAAGTGAAATAAGTAATGGCTTTTACAAAGAGACCATCTTGAAATTCGGTTGAGTTAAAACTTGCCCATCTATTTCAAAAGCATATATTACCTCTCTGAGTGTTCAAGAATCCAATACTTTGCTCCCTTGGTTTACTAAAGAAAGGAAGACTCAATCTCACTTGGACAAATCCATTAAAAAGAGATCTTGATCATTTAGGACTTTCAGAAAAGCTTATTACCATGACAATGAGTTGGGATTGTATTATCATTGTCTTCGCACATATTCTACAATTGCGTGACATGAGATTCATTATGTGATTTTTTACATGCGACCGTTAAAGACAATCCATATTGTGGATGCACAATATCTACTAAAAAACATTTCCGAATGCTATAACCGCAAATGCTTATAAACCCATTTTTTTATACATGGGAGTAGAGGATTGGGGATGGTAGAGACTTGAACACAAGACATGCACCTCATTTCCTCAGGAGCTTAGTCACTAGACTCACCACTGCGCAAATAGAAAAGAGACTTACTTTCATCAGGGTAAGTAACATACTCCAATAGATATCGCCCTTTCATTCTCATAGATCCGATTTCTTTAATCTGAATAAGACCATAAACATCATTTAAAAGGTTGTTTCAATTGTCAATGCAAAACAATGAAGCAATAACCCAAAAGACAACGTTTATAAGAGATACAATGACATGCATGTAAAAGAAGATGCTGGAAAACTAATCACAATGCTTCAACATTGACAAAATGAGCTATGGTTATGCCTAGTGAGGTACAAACAAAAGCAAGTTGCCACCTAAAAATTACTAATATATTGCTAGGAGACAATTGTGTCCCAAAATAAATGTTCCTTCCATTTGAAACTATTAAGACTTGATCCTTTCTAGGGTATCCCGTAATTACTGCATTAAATCTACATAGCTAACAAATAAAATCACTTTCCATTTATTCTACATAGCTCCTAATAAAATCACACTTTCTATCAACTCAAGATAATCCCCAAAAACTCCAAATTTCATCATTACTTAATCTTCATGCAAAGAAAACTTTCGAAAACAATGAGTCAAAAAGTGCATAGCACTAAAGCCACATAAGAGGAACTAAGAGGCTATTTGCTGTAACTTAAGTTGGATCAAACCATTGGAATAATCCAATGGCTTACTCTTGTAAGTTGCAACTTTGTATGTGTGTGGGGAAATGCAAATCAAACCTAACGGTTTTGCATTTTTAACAATTCATACCTAAACCTTTATTAATTAACGATCGAGTCCTGAACATTTACAACCGTAGCTTATTTCAATTCTAAACTAACGGTTTGTGACAGGCGGCTGAGTGATTAGGTTACGTGGTCATAACACACCTTATGGCCACTTGGAAGGTAAAGAAACATTTAAGACAAGTATGCTAAGATTAGGTAATTGGTGAACCCTAGATCTGCAATTAATGCCACCGTCGGATCATCAAAGCCCAGGCCGCATCACACCGTTCAAGCCACGTTGCACAATTCAGGTTGCATGTCACGTTACGTAGGCTGAGGATACTCCGACAACATGGGTAAATCCCACTTATCTTAACTGAGCTTTGATGGGTCGACTTGCAAGAGAATGCAACCACTAAGGCATACATACATACACGTACATGTACATATATATACCTACCTACATACATACATATGTACAAACATACACGTACATATACGTATACATAATCACATACATATGCACATGCACGCATACATAGTAACATGTGCACAAAACCTAGAGAAAAAGCTTTGTCTATTTGTAATCCCATTCAAATTAAGGTTTCATTTGGTCGTGAAGGATTCAACAAGAGAAACAGTAACACAAAGCTTTCCTTCGTTTTCGACCCGTCATAATTGGTTGACATGTTATACTTTCTCACAAAATTGATGAAACCGCTACTAAAGTTAAATCTTTAATATAACTAAGTAAACAAAGAAATCTAAGATTTGAGAAGAGTTTAGGAAGAAAAGATAAGGCAATGAAACCAAAATAAATGAGGTGGTTAAGCTATCAAGTAAGCAAGCTTCTCCTGACATAGTTAAGAGATGTTGGCATTTCGGATGTCAGGAATTAAGTAGAATTTAAAACATCAACACCCCAATTTCTTCAACAAAGAAAATGGGAATAAAAAGATTTGAGCATTTGACTTTTGATGTTGGGTTTGACTCAAATTATTGTTAGGAAGAAGTTTGAAAAAAAAATTAGAAACTAGAAACATTGAATTATCATTTGCAATTAAATTACTTAGTTTTTTATATCAAAATGTTGAGAAAACAAAATCATAGATTAAATACTGAAAATGAAAGGTTCGAATCTTTTTGGGATAAAGGGAGTATTAAACAGTTGGACTATATGCAAAGTCAAGAGGATGGTTTGGCAAGTACATAAAGGTGACAATACAAGCTATATGCAAAGTCAAGAGCTAGGAAAGCATAAGTAATTTCTAAGGATTCATAGTAGCTCACTCTAAACAAGTCATCTTCATACCCCAAACATATGTATGTGATTAATCTTTGAGAGAAACTGATAAGATGACCGTAACACCGTTTCCACGCTAATAGTTATTGATCACAATCATACACTTGGAAAGGCCAGAGGAAGCAACTATAAAGAGGGCGATGTTCCAAAGACTGGCTTGGAAACATATCTACCTTGCACATCCATGAACACATATTGCATATGCTATATAAAGTGATAAGTCAATTTGCCCACAATCACAAGGAAGTTCATCTGAAAGTTGCCTATAGAATCCCTAATTGTTAGAAACAAAACCCAAGACTTAGTGGCTTACTTTCATTAGTAGTGGCACAATCAAGTGCGAAATTAGAGTTCAAGGTTATGGCACAAGGAGTTTGTGAATTGATTTGGTTAAAAGTCATCCTACAGGACTTAAAGAATCAAGTGAAAGGACCTATCAAACTACAGTGTGATATAATTCAACTATCCTGATTGCTTAAATCAGGTTTTGAATAATAGAACAAAGCACATTAAGGTTCACTAATGTTTCATAAAGGAGAAATTGGACAAAAAGGTCTAAACCGCTTAAGCTTTGATAAAGTTCTATCCAAACTAGAAATGGAAAATCTCTACTCACCAGCTAACTAACTGGAGGAGTGTAAGAAAATTTGTAAATTTTACTTTTTTTTTTGAACGGCTAACAAATTCATTTCATTTAAGTGAAAGCAATTACAACAAAAAAGAAAAAAGGAGTGGCTAGTTAATCATGTGAGTGAGCCCCTTGAGATAGGAAGCTGCCGTAACACATCTCCGCGAACAGCAAAACAGAACACACCCTGCAGACCATAATCCTGCAAAACAGAGACCTACAATCCAACTACCCAACCCCATCTGCGCAGTGGGTCTTGAAGCCAATCCACCCATGACAAATTCATCTTCCTATCATTGCTAGAGGTCCAAATAAAGGATAAGACTTGCACGTCGGTGAAAAATTGAAGCAGCTCTCCATTGGATGTTTTGCATCACAACCTAGTTCCTAGCTTTCTAAATCGACCAAGCGATAACATAGACAATTAATTGCCATAGCTGACCAGCTTTTGGTGGGCCTTAAGCAAGGAAGGGTTCCTGTAGCACATCCGTAACATCCTAGAAAGTTGAGACGTCCATATTACACCATGTAGCTACTAGCCATATCTCTGATGCACGGGGACATCGCACCGGCACATTGTCCGGGTCTCGACTGACGCTTCACAAAGTGGGCAAATGGTTGATTCAAACTCCATTCCCCTTCAACGCAGCTCATCACGCACCAGTATGTATCTTTTGGTTGCTCTCCATATGAACACATTGACTTTTTTTGGGGATTTTATTACACCATCGCATCGGAATAGCATGCCCCGTCGCAAGCTTCCCACAAATCCGCTTTGATAGGCAGCTGATAGCAGGTTCCCAGCTCCATTTGTCAGCATGGTCCCGTTGCGTTGTGAAACCCTACAGAGCGGACAACAACTGTTGGAAGTGTCCTTCCGCCCTCTCACTCGGCAGTCTCCTGCAACCCCACTCCCACCACTCCTCCCACAATCTTTTCACTCACCAAGCTATCCTGATTTGACTCCAGCTCATACAACCTTCTAAATCTCTCCTTATGTGTAATTATGGTAAAAAAGAATAACATTGTATAGGATTTAGGATCTTTTAATTACATAGGAATTTCTCTCATTTAGAGTAATTTAGAAGATTATTTTCCAATTCTTCGTTGACCCTCCGGTAAGGATTCATTTGTTTGAACGTTGGAAGCATCAGAATAAGACATAAGCCTTCAAAAACATTTCCATAACATAAAAGAATTTATGCTTAATGCTTGAAGGATGTAATTTTACCAGCCATCTCTGGCTTAAATGCACAAGACTAGAGACAACATAGCATGAGAAAAATTAATTTTGCTATTTTAAATTGTCTCATCTTGATTGTTCAATTTCCTTTTACAGAAACATTCTACTACTTTTACTGTCTTATCCTTTTATCTTCCAGATGGAGCCCACTAGACCTTCGCTTTCTTTCACTCATCATTGGTTCAACATAATCTTCTCTTTCTTTCTTTACAAGTGGGTAACAAAAGTGTCAAAACACTCATTATCAACTACTCACCTTAATCTCCTTTGCCGGTCAAACTCAACTATTATTATAGAATGAGAGTAAATAACTCAACAAAACAAGCTGAAACAACATACCTTGCACTCAAACCATGCACCACGATATCCGGTCATAAACGACTTTGTCTCAATGACGTCACCAACTTTGAATGGAAGTTTTGATGGATCATCCATTGTGCACCAAAAAAAATATATTAACTGCAAAATGCAAGGCAATAATTTAAGCCTAAAAGGACTATGACGGTCAACATAGAATACTACTCCTTGGTGCGAAGATTGCACCATTTTTTTTTGTTTTCATAGTATTTAATCTACGATTTATTTTTATGAATTCATAGACATGTAAAGTTAAATGATTCATATGCTTATCATAATTTGTCATCTAAACTTTATATATATATATATATATATTAATTTTTTTTCACTGTTTATCTTAGTTAAAATTTGAGCCAAACACTACAACTTGAAACAGAAAAAGAAATGGTGCAATCTTCGTGAAACGGAGGGAGTATCCTACTTGTACAAGATAAACCATTTAGTCCCTCAGATCAAGGATATAAATTAACCTTGAGAAAAATAAAGGATGATCTTCAAGAAAGTAAACATTAACTATTCCATGTTCTACCAACCTCCACTTCATGAAAACAACTTGCCCTAAGTTTATTGGTACACCATCTTCTAGAAGGCAAAATAGAACCTCATCGTCTTCAAACATCTTAAAACATTAAACTAGCTACTTTCAACAATTAGTGGAACAATAACTACTTCCCAAACACTTGAAGCATACATGTTTACATGGAATATTGAAGCCTCTTACTCCACCACTATACTCCACCCATTTAGGCTTTCGTGAAACGGATTCTTTAGCTCCTGCTTTTTGTCGCTTTAAGAAATTGTCGCACAAAGCTCACTGCTACTATGGTCATTTTGATGGTTTATAAAGAAGATAGCTATCAATCTTAAATTTATTAGTATAGCTCGTCTTTTGCAACTACAGCCTTATCCTTATTGCAAGATATGTACCTTCAAAGATTAAAGATCATGTGCTCCTCAATTGGTTTTGGTCACTTAATATCTAGGGATACAAATCTTTCCTTGTGACCCCATCTCCATTTTATAGCATCGCTTTTAACTTTCTAATAGCTTATGTACAACCATCAATATCTAGGGATACAAATCTTTCCCCGTGACCTCATCTCAATTTTATAGCATCACTTTGCAAGTTGGCATCGTTTTTGACACTTTAACTTGTAGTTTCCACAAGCAAGGCTCCACTGGAGTTTTGGTTACATAGCAAACCTTTTTATCAGCAACCTTAATAAAGTCGAAGTACCTTTGCACTCTAGATATCCCAACTTCAAGGTTGACCAAGCCAATAAAGAGGTGAGTACACCTTCATCAAAAAATTACTATTCCACACATAAGGACTGCTTGGTACTATTGTCTATAAAGCTCTTTGGTCCAACCACATCATCAGCTTCATTAACCAAAATAGAGGCAGCGTTGAAGAAATTATCAACACAAACTTTACTGGAAGACTTTATGATACTGGAGTGTCTTTCTAAGCATTGTAATCAACAGGGAAATTGGTAGACCTCTTATCCACCACAGATCTGGCATAATCTGCATCAGTATAGACCCCTCAATCAAAAGTTTCAAATGTGTCGCATTGATCTTATATTAACCGAAGTGCTTCTAAAAAGTATACCTTTTCCAAAACATCTTGGGAAACGGTCCCTTTTTATCACTAACGTTTGACAGAATGATCTTTTTTGCATTATTTTTTTTTCTGGTTCGTGATTGTCATTACTGTTAATATTTGGGACCCTGTTTGCCATTGGCCATCATAATTTCCAACGTGGCAACTTATTTTTCACGTGACAACAATATGTGGCAAAGATTGTGCCATTTCGTTTGACAAAATAACCTTTTTTTGCAATTATTTTAAAAAATGGTTGTCATACTTGATATGGCAACATCGCTTTCTTCCCCGCATCTCCGCCTCCTCCGTCGTCTCAGCTTCTTATCTCCTTCTAGCTTCGGTGGTAGTTACTACTCCCTCCGTCCCATAAAGATTGTGCCATTTCGTTTTCAGCATTTATTGTATAATTTATTTTCTTCGACATATTGACATATAAAGTCAAATAATTTATATGCATATGTTATTTCAATGTCTAGTTTGTTAAAAAAAATTTATTAATTTTTTTTAACAAAACCTTCCTAGTTATAAATTGAGTCAAACATAAGTACAAAAGTCAAACGGAACAATCTTCGTTTGACGGAGGGAGTATTACTCTCCATCATTCAAGACACCAATAACATCATTCACATTCACAACCTCCAAGCAAACCACTAGCCTTCCATTAGCCGGAAGTTCGTGTAACCGCTGCCACATTGCAGACCGTCGGAGACCTCTGTAAACTGTTGTTAATCGCCTGAAGGAAGTTCATCTATGGTATTCGATCTGGAAATTTCAACCTTAAATCTCTATATCCCAAAACATTGAAACTTCAGAATAAAACAGGAGCCTCACCCACAAACGGAAGCCATGACGAGCATAGATGTTGTAGGTCGACGGAGATTTGAAGATCTTAGCGGTCAGGTAAAGGACTGGTTGAGGGAGAGATGGGTCTTGTTTTTTGGTTATTTTTTTCTCCAATTCGGAGAAAGAAACCAAAAATTTGATGTTGGGGCTCCATTTATGGTCATTTGAATCGGTTTCAACGTCAATGACATGGAGACAATGTTAGAGTTTGGGGATAACGTAGATGAACGCAGAAACAACAGAGCCAAATCAGCTCTTCCACGTCAACGTATTAAGTGGTAAAAGGGGTCCTTTGCCAAACGTTGATGGTAAAAAGGACCCTTTCCCCCTCCACTTATATGTCACGTTTGTAATGTAGCACACATTACACGTAATCATCCGTGACAAAATATTCCACAAATATTCTTGCCGTTAATCAAAGTAACGGCAAAATGGTCCGGTAAACTAAGAATAATTGCAAACACGAACCATTTTTTAAAATAATTGCAAAAATTGTCTTTAACCGAAAGTTAATAGCAAAAAAGGACTTTTTTCTGAACATCTTTTAAGGTATTGAATGATCATGTTGGCTGCTTGCAAATGAACCTCTCTAGGGCCATGCATAAACTGGCTAACTAGTAACTAAACTTACAACTTATTTAAACAATGTTGGTTCCCTATGAGCTAAGTAGATCAGCCATCCTACCAGTCTTTGCAAATGAACCTCTCTAAGGTCATGCATAAACTGACTAACTACACTTACAACTTAAGCAATGTTGGGTCTCGTGTGAGCTGAGTAGATGAGCCAACCTACCAATCTATGCAAATGAACCAACCTGCCAGTCTCCGATACCGCTCCTCATCCACACTAAAAGAATCCTACGCACCCCAAGCTTGTCATTAGGATCTATGAGTGTAAAGGAAAGGGAGCTAGGTTGTCTTCCACGTCTAAAAATTCAAAGACATATATTTGCTAGAAAATAAAGATACCTTGCCTCGAGCGACCAACCTCAATCTTGAGGAAATACTAGTTTTCTAAGATCTTTAATCTCAAATTCTCCTACTACACATTGTTCAAGGGTTGTCTTCTCCAATTCATCATTACTAGTGACTATTATATCATCCACATAAAAGTAAACCAGTAACCCCTTGAATCTTGATGATTGTTGAACAAGGTGTGATCACCTCTGCACTAATGGTACCTTGATCTCACCATGATAGTGGTGAATCGCCCAAACCATGCACTAAGATACTGCTTTAGGCCGTACAGCGCAACCTACACAGCTTATTCTTCTTTACCCCAATGTCATCAAAGACGTGTGACGGAGCAGCTTCTAGTGTTAGAACTGCAGGAGCTTACACAGAAGAGTTCCTAATCACCATAGGTTTGCACCAAGCTTCGACACTAAGCCCTTACCTCTTCACTTTGGTGATGGATGACATAATCTTGGTGGATGAAATGAAAGAAGTAAATCAGAAGCTGGAAAAATGGAGAAATGCTTTAGAGTTCAAAAGATTTGGAATCCAGTAAAACGAAGTACATGGAGTGTAGATTTAATATGGACAAGAGTGGAGAAGCTGGTAGAGTTGCACTTTGAGGATCAAGAGCTCCCTGAATGTAACTCTTTTAAGTACTTAGGCTCTATTATAAAAAAAAAGGGAAATATTGAGGAAGATGTTAACAATCAGATAAAGGCGGGGTTGGTAAAATGGAGAGGTGCTACTGAGGTGTTACTCGATAAAAACATGCCACTAAAGTTGAAAGGAAACTTATCAGATCAGCCATGTTAAACGAAACCGCCAGTCCAACACATGAACAAAATAAATGTCGCAGACATGTGAATGCTCTGATGGATAAGTGGACATACATAGAGAGATAATAAAGTAAGAAATACGAACAATCGAGTTTAGTGTGAGTAGCACCAATTGAAGACAAAATTAGAGAATGTTGAATTAGAAGGTTTGGGCATAGAAGACCATTAGATACGCTAGTGCGTAAAACTGATATGTTAGATTTAAGGGAGTTTAAATGAGATAAGAGAAAAACCAAACTTGCATGGTTAAGTCTAGTTGAGACGGATCTTAAGTTGCTGGAACTTCTTAGTGTGCTCATCTTTGGCATTTGAGCAAATGTCTCGTGGGTAATCCAATTCATAAGTTGTATGCCATATAGCAAACAATCTGATCTTATACCTCTCCAAAGAACCAGTTGCCTTATACTTAATTGAGAACACTCACATCCAACCCCATGTTCATCCTTAGAAAGATCAATAAGTTCCTAGGTCATGTTTTTTTCCAATGCCTCCAATTCCACTCATTGCATCTCTTCATTTCCTTTTTTGATATTTAGGTAGGGTTTGTATGGTTTTGACAATGACAGTCTATTGTAGGACACTGTGAATTGGCTTAGGGTATAAGTCTTTTGGTACATTCTCTCTTAACTTTTCTTACGACCTATACCTGGGTCGGGTTCTTGGTTTTTGCTGATAACAAGGCTTGGACTCCCAAAAGTGTTGGTACATGTGCTGGAACACATTTAGATGACCTAAGATCTAGCTTCCCAATATTTTGGATATGAGCAAAAGCAGGATATCCAAATACATTAGCTATATAATAAGAAATACTCCCTTCATCCCACGAATGTTAACACCTTTGACCGGACACTGACATTAGCTACATTAAGAAGTATTTACTAAAATGAGCGTCATGCTTATCCTAGCTCTTATTCTATTCATCCTAATAACTTGAGATGGAAAGAATATACGTATACCAAATCTCCTTTTACAGGTAAGAGTGCAATGATTCATATAAAACCACTTCTCACCATAGAAAAGAAAGACTTGAGAGAGAGCAAGCTGATTAAAAAGGAGAAAGGATTTAGAAAGATGAACGAGGCTTAGACTTCTGGTTAACCAATGAGATTATAGAATACGTACACAAAGCCTCGTCGGCGGCAGTCAGTGAACAACACAAGGATCAACCGTCTCTTTCCAATATGCCTCTGTGAAGATGAAGACCACAGTTATCACCAAAACCTAATTATACAATCCAAGATTCGCTACAGTAGACAGATCTGAATTGAAAGTCGCCCACATCTTCCCCCTTATACCGTATCTAATGATGCAATAGTGGGTACAAGTAGGGGTGTGCAACCGAAAGAGCGGTGAGGAGGGAGAGGGAGGAGCTGGTACGCACGAGGACGGAGGAACAGGAAGGAACCGCCGACGCGCTAGGGCCAGACGGCTGGACAGTTGCTGGCTGCTGCGGACGGCTAACTGTACAGAATACAAATTGAGATTTGCTACCTGCTTGGGTAATGGGGTTTACTTATACGATGAAAGTAATAAGGGTGGGCTGGGCTGGAGTAATCAGATATGGGTATTAGGTAGTAGGGCTGTCTACGGTCTAAAAAATCATTAAAACATTTTTCACACAATTTTACTTTATTAATCTTAATTTTTCAATTTCACAAAAAATTTGTTTTTGCCTTTTATAAAAGTTTTATTTCATTATCCTAAGTATTTCGTATTTATTAATCTTGATGCTTAATCAAATACTTAAACATTTTTTTAAATGGGAGAATAAATTTTATACTTATTATGTTTGAGTAAATTTCATTAGTGGTCAAATAAAAACAATTCATATCATATTTAAAATTTTCGTCATATTTTGGTCCAATCCTATGATATGGTATTCCATTTTAGTCATTTTCGTCCACTTTCACCGTTACTTTTTACAAATCAAACTGAAATTATTTTTATACCCTTTACAAAATTTCATTTTAATTCTTAACTTACATTCAGCTCAAACTTTTAATCTCAAAGTTTAATACAAAAAAAAACCAAAAACCATTTCTCTTTCTGTGATGATGGTGTAATATGCAAATGAAAAACAAAAGTGCAGAATATATTAATCTACATCCAGCAACACAATTTGATCAATATTATTAAAAACTAGCTTATACCCCTCCTACGGACTGGGTAAAAAGAATTAACGTCTATATCTTTATACTATTTGGCGTATTTGTATAAATTCCTACATAAGTAACCCATATGCTATGTTATTTAAGGATCGATGACGAACTGAGTAAAACGTTCAAGCTTATTACTGAATCTGGTTCACAAACGACGACGATTAGAAATGAAAAGAAAAGCCATAACACATGTCAAGGCACGAAAGAAAACACCTAACTTCAAATATGAGTATCAGAATATTGAAAACACGAACGGATCTTATTGGTCCTGTACATGCACACGGTCACATCTCGTCATCGCGCATTACATGGCTCATCAATAATCCCTAATGTGTTTATTGGATCTTTGGGAAAGTTCATCCTACAAATACATGTCACATAAAGTTAATAACATTTTAAAGATTATATTATAAGTAATAGTAGTAGATGCAACATACGTACTTGGATTGTCCGACACCTGTTACCATCATGTACTTCTAATGTGCCAATGTTATCTATATTACCAAGTACACCGCAACTACCAATCTCTTCAACAATGGCAAACTATACAAAGAAAAACACCATAATATAGCCAAACTGAATTTGTGTTTATAACATAGTTTATTTTCCAATCATATAAAAATTTAATACCTATCATTAGGGCTATCGCCGCTCACACTGATCGCGAACGTTTTAGTGGTAGTAAAGGTTTTTCTTGTAATTGTCTCTATGATCCAGAAATGCAATACGTTTTATTATGTATGAAAAATATTATTACTTAGTATTTATTACATGACACATTACACAATGCACACATACTTACCAGTTCGATGAGTTCTAATGCATCTCGACCATCTGTCGCATAATCAATTTCAGAAAATGTCTGAATGGTAAATCCTGAGCGTTTGTTTGTGATATTATAGTCAGTGACTTTTATATCCCATGCATATTTCATCCCTTTCAAACTTTCGTACATGCTCTCCAACTTCATCCGTCCTGCTTCCTATATACAGTTCATCATGTAAAATGAAAATTTCTGAATAAATGTGAGCATGTCTGTAGCGCGTGTTATATTTGAATTGACAAACCATCACTTACAGTTTTTTCATAACCTACGAATGTCTGAGCATCACACTGAAAAGTCTGCATGCTACATTATCAAACATTATGAACTTTGACTCCCGGTGCGGTCCATAACTATTAATATGAATTGTTGAATCCTTTGCAAATAAGTTCTGTATTTATAGTGTGAGTATCTAGGGTTTAAGTTTGAGATAAGATTTTCGGATTTTTGTGATAAGTTTTGTTGGAGATTTATTAGATTCGAATAGTAATTTGTATAGGTCTCTCTATTTGTTGTTATCTGCATTTTTAAAAAATTATGAAATTTAGTCATTTATTTATATAGGTCTCTTCAGAAAAACGATTTTTTTTGTTTTTAACGAATTAAATTAATTTGACACGTGGCGGCTCCTCCTTCGGTATGAACTGTTTATATATTAATAGCAATCCCGGAAGTTGTAACAGCTAAAGCTATCTTACCCTCTGAACGTAATCGAGCCAAAATTGTTTGCCATAAATACATTTTCCCAGTGCCACCACTACCATATACGAAGAACATACCACCCGTGTAAGAAAGGGTTGACTCAATTACATGATCATACACAGCCCGTTGTCCTCATTCATGCCACCATAAAGCCGCTCGTGCTCAAGTACTAATGACTGCCTATCATAATTTAGCTCCTCAATAACCAGAGAGTTCTCTTCAATAATTAACGCACTAATGTCAAGATATGGCATGCCATCAAATTCTCTTAACGATCGACCCAACCTGTTCATTATTTTCTCAATCTCATAAAGGGCATAATTATATTTCTCATCATCGTGTTATACCAAATCGAGAGCTACGTTTTTCGCTCAATCCGTAAAATGTCATCGCCAACATGTCGCGGTGTCGGTCTCATAAAACCTGAGGTTCAGAAACTTGACAAAATAAAATGATTGTCACGAAAAGTTCACGCAAACGACTTGGCATTGCCCATTGAG
Source organism: Stellera chamaejasme (assembly GCA_024586325.1). Taxonomy (NCBI): domain Eukaryota; kingdom Viridiplantae; phylum Streptophyta; class Magnoliopsida; order Malvales; family Thymelaeaceae; genus Stellera; species Stellera chamaejasme. The sequence continues at coordinate 30,615,488 of CM044986.1, forward strand.
AAGCTTCACGTAACGACTCATGCCACTCACCATCACCTTCAAGCAACCCCATAGCAAAACATGCTTCCCGAAAAGTGTCATACAATTGTCCATTCACGCTTCTTAGCTCTTCATACGTCGTTGGTCCTCTCACATTATTTAACAACATACGCAAGTAGTATCTTTCACCGGTGTCGGGTGAGTGTAATAAATCTTACCTAAACTTAACCCTCTCTTGCGTTTAGTCCACTTTTTATCTTGTTTGTTCCATACAAAATATCTCATAAACTCAACATATCTGAGATTACGAGCGTCCGCATTGGTCCTATTGCACTCTATCCATGACTCAAATTGGGAACGACTATCATTATGTCTTTCAATCACATTTCGTAGGTCCGATTCCTCATGAAACACAATATTTTGCTCATTCGGTAAATGAAATGACAACCGCTCAACAGGTGGATCATGTCGATGGATGAAAAACCCAAATATTCGCCAACATGGACGCCATAACCTGTTTGAATGTTTGATTATTAACTTGTGAGCCAAAATCGAATTATTTTGCATGGATTATATCACCGAATGATTATATACTAACCTCTTCAGCTAGGCATTCAAAAGAAAGATTTATAATAGTTGCTTCTACGATCAGCTCGTCGACTAATTGGATAATTATTTCTCTGGCTTGCTCAAACTGAATGTTGTTAACTGCAAAGAAGTGTACATGATATATTTTCTAAAATTTCGCGAAATAATTTACCAATCAACAACTTACGCTTCTCAAGTTTTTCGATCTTCATGTATGTAGGCGTTCAAGTCCGTTGAAGTTCATCTAATGTGGATCGCATCTCCTCCTGCATGTTAGACATCATATGAATAATTGAATATTGTGTACCGGACTTCTCGGGAGCGGTGTGAATTTTTCGAGTTTAATATGAATTGTTGAATCCTTTGCAAATAAGTTCTGTATTTATAGTGTGAGTATCTAGGGTTTAAGTTTGAGATAAGATTTTCGGATTTTTGTGATAAGTTTTGTTGGAGATTTATTAGATTCGAATAGTAATTTGTATAGGTCTCTCTATTTGTTGTTATCTGCATTTTTAAAAATTATGAAATTTAGTCATTTATTTATATAGGTCTCTTCAGAAAAACGATTTTTTTTGTTTTTAACGAATTAAATTAATTTGACACGTGGCGGCTCCTCCTTCAGTATGAACCTGTTTATATATTAATAGTAGATATAATGCGAATCTAAAATTTCAGACTATTGACAAGTCTTGGTTTAATGCTACAGTAAGCATAAAACAGGAAATGTCCTTCATAAACAAAACCAAATGACATTCAATGGATCATATAACAAGTGCTAGCCCTAAAGGTTACTCAGATAGCATAAAATAACAAAATCCGTTAAAGTTGGTCTCATCAAGAAGATTTCACCTTGTTATTACTGCTGAAACAACACACTATACGTTTCAAGCTTGTAAGCATTCAAAAGCCTAGACAGATAGCTAATAAATATGAATATCCAACTTCCCCATCTTCAACAGCTCCATGGATTAGTTAAATACTTTGATAAGAGGAACGATATGAAGTATTAAATTTGAGGGGTACAAGCTCTCAACAAAAATATTTATTCAAGTTCCTTGTTGAGACTTACTATCAGAAGTAAGTAGCAAAAGATTTTCAAACCTCTTTTTTGAACCCGACTCCTTTTGGCCTTCTAAATCTTCAAATGAGCCTTTGGTATCACCACTGCCAAAATAGATATATGAATGAATGAAACGAAACACAGAAATAAGATCAGAGAGAGACGTTGAAGAAAGATAAGCATTGAAGCTAGTAGGAGAACAGAAGAAAAGCTCCTAAATGTAAAAAACACCATGAAGTTCAGGCTCCATTTCAATGGCAACTAAATTTATATCAAATAAAAAGTAGCTAGTCAATCTTCTAGCAAATCTAACAGGTTACGAAGAGAGCTTTTTTGGGGAGCAGACAGAAAGATACTGATGTTGAGTATAAAGCATCCACTCTGTGTAAAACCCAAGTAGCCAAAGCATTGAGTGCAACCAACCATTACTTTTCCAAAGAACCAACTTAAACAAAGTCTTCCATACCATACTAGCATGGCTGCCAAGTACTGATCCCAATTATTTACAAACCTAGAGAGTAATGAACCAGACTAACTGCCTAAGCACTATGCTGAAAAAAGCAATGATGAAAGCATGAAAAATATGCTCGCCCCTCCTGACAATCCTTAATCTATTAAGGTTTAAATTTTTAAGATGAAGCCTCACTAACGCTTTTCACTTTGATGTATATCAAAGGATATAGCTAAACAACTTCCACAAAGATACAAAAGCTTCTCAAAGTGGAAATCAAAATTAAAGCTTTTGAAGGATCCCATTTATGAATCCCAAGTAAAAAGTAAAACCCATATAGCACTCAATCTTTTCTCTGTTTCATATCATCTTTTGTTATAAACAGAGGAACTTCACTGGTTCTACTAATACTTATGTGGTTGTAATGACAACCATATGGGATAGCTTACACTACAAAGATTCTTGACGACCCTAAATCTGAGCTCAACATCTCTAATTTCAAGTTCAAAATCAATGCAACGAAACCTCCCTGCCACACATTCCTTCTTCCTGAATCATCCACAAAGAGTACACCACCACAACATCATGAATTATCTAATTTACTGCTTTGATTTCTATCCTTGCAGAATAAAGGTAAAATGTAAGCAGCACATGATAGATAAGTGCTTGCACAGGACACGCAAACACTTTCTCAAACAGACACACACCAACAAACAGCTCCCTAACTTCATCAATGAACCTTCAGAGACATGCTTAAACGAATCAAAATGGGTGTAAGGAAACCCCTCAATTTTCCCAAAAGCAGAAGTTAAAGAAACCATATAAACACCAATAGAATCCTTTAAATTTTAAAGTCGAATTCTGATTAATGAACATCAAACAGACTAATTAACATCTCTCGCAGCATTCCCAACAACCTTATGTAGAAGCATGTTACACAAATTACTAAAAAAGAAATCAAAAGCGATGAAAAAACTGAAACTAATTGTTGCAGATTCAACCTAATTTTTACCTGATTGAGTTGTTGTCCACAGTCGCCGTGTTCGTGTTGAAACCGGAGGCCTGATGTCGAAGTTGAATGCTGATTTGTGTCACTTGTTTTGTTTGTGCGTGGAGTGGAGCTTGTTCATGGCAGCAATGGAGGAGAGCACTGTCGAGTGAAGGAGATTGGGTTGGGCAGCAGTAGGGCAGACACGCATAACAATTAGGTAAAAAAGAAGCTTAAATCAGCTAAACGTGGGTTGGGCTGATGAGTGATGGGCTTCTGGTACTTAAAAATACTTTGGGTTTGAGCAAAAATATTTGGGCTTATATTGAGTTTATTGTTTTTAAATTTGATCCATTATGGTTATAAATTGGAATGTATAAAATTAAAATTAATCCCTTAATTTTTAAAAATGTACATTATATACCCTATCTTTTACAAAATGTTGGGGGTGGCAGTGGTCACCCCCAGTCATACAACAGCTTCGCCACTGCCCCCAGAAGCAAAGATGGATCTTCATAACCATCTGAAACAATTGAACAAATCTTGTTTCTTCATCAGCATAATTAATAAAATAATATTAAAGAATTAGCAAAAAGTCAAGGATGTTCACCTCCGATGATGCTCACTGGTCACTGCTCACCTCCGATTAGTGGAAAGCCAGCACCGAAACCTGGTCCTCATCGCCTCCGATTAGTGGAAAGCCAGCACTGAAACCTGGTCCTCATCGCCGATGCTCACCTTCGATGATGTTGAACCCCGTCACTTTACACTCATCGTCTACCATGTCCAAACGCTTGGTGCTCGTGGCGACCGAGAGGCCGGAGATGACGTTGATGCCGAGCATGCGGCCGACCCGTTTGTGTTCGTTTGTGTTTGTGATGCATTTTTCGTGAAAAAAGTTCATGCTTTTCAAAGATAATGTGATATTTGCGTGACAAAAGATTGAAATACACATTAAATATGAATATAACCTTAAAAAATGTGAATATGTGAAATAAACACGAATGTGACATTTTGTGAAAAAGGTATGTTAAAATTAGGCTTTTCATTTGGTGGACCGCATTACTCTTGCCCACAACCTGGGATCATATATGGTCTCTTGGTCCGAAACACTCATCATACGATCATAATAACCCCTTTCGATCAAGATGGGCCCACTATGCTCGGGGTCGGTGAGTACAGCATGGTGACCCAGGGCATCCCGACTGGCATGTGGGGTAATTTTCCATACGTGTCGACCCCTCGAGGATCCCTTTCACGGTCGTGACACATTCTTGGTAACATCCAACGACCCACCATCTGTCTATTGCATCCCCAATTGTGTGAATACCCCCCAACATCATAACCACCATTCTCACTACCATTAAATGTTACAATACTGCTACACTTGTTGGATTCTTCTACATATGTCATAGAACTGCATCAAAATCTACAAATTTAGCAACCCAACAAGAAAAATGGAAAATTTAGCACACACTAGGACATAAAAGCGTCCCAATCTATTTTCGTATCTGACAAAAAAATGCAGTATCAAATTGGATTTACTTTTCTAGCTAGTAAGTGTTGAAGCATGAGAAAGTTGGAATTCTTCTTACAAGGGACGTAGGAGATGATGCGTTCTAGGAGGATTGAATCTGCCAGAAGGAATCTAGTTAAATCTCCATATTTAGCAACAAAATCAACAGGGCGTGTACAAATTTAAGACAAACCAATGCTTGGAGCCTTGTAGTTTCAGAGGGAGCTGACGGGGTGAGTTCTGAGGAGCTATCGGATGCCAGATCTGTGAAGAGATGCTCAATCGACTGCTCCAGTACATTGACTATGTGGATCGGCTTAAGGCGGATATCAAATTAATTGGGAAAGACGGCGAATCGGCGATCCGAAAACTACAAACGAGTTATTGAGTGGGATGAAGGCGACAAATCAAGTTGGGTGGACATGAAGAGTGATGAGTCATAGTGAAGAGATCTGGTGAGAATCATGAACATGGAAGAAAGATTGGGGATTTGCTTGTACATTTTTAAAAAGTTTAATGACTAGTTTTAGTAAATATGTAATTAGACTATCATTATAGGGGTGTTTGTGTAAAATTAACCAAGAAAACGGAAGATTTAACGGTTAAATTAACGGTAGAACTTGAATGAGACAATAACTAAAGGTTTGAGGATTAAAATATGACGAATTCTTAAAAAGTGAATAAAATAGGGCACGCATCAAAGCTAAGGGACTAAAAATGTACTTTATCCTTTTTTATATTTTCCAATGCAATTTTACAACATAATTCTTACTTTGAAATCTCACTTCATTATTTATTTATTTTTTGCATTCTCCATTTTATATTTTGGAAATTCTCTACAAATGTATGGATGTATAATTTATACAATCCCCAAAAGTTTTTACACATTTCATTTAACGTTTTTACACATTTCATTTATTATGTTGGTTTAAACATTAATTTTCCTTTTTTAAAATTTTTTATGAGTAAATTCCGCTGGTGGTCCCGTAAAAATAATTGTTGTCTTGTTTTAAAAATTTGTCATGTTTTGGTCCTATCCTATGGCACCTTGTCATATTTTGGTCATTTCCGTCCACTTACCCCGTTAACCTTGACTAACCAACATGAAATGACCGATTTACCCCTCTTATGTTTACTAAGGCTTGAATCGGCTGAATCGGCAGGTTGCGAGATTGACGAGGAGAGTGCACTGGCCGCCGGCAGATCGAGGGGCAAATGATGGCTGCGTAGTCAGGGATGGTGCGCCGGTCGGAGACCACACCGGCGGCAATGTGGCAATCCAACAAAGCTGAAGGAAGGATGGGCTGACGGCGAGACTAATTACTGCCGGGTCGTGGTGAAATCAGCCCTAGTTGAAGTCGGAGACTGCCGACACTGTTGTACTGGTGGTCAGGGTTGATGTATAGAAGGGCAAAATGGTCATTTTGTATGGATCTGTCAAAGGTAACGACTTAAATGGACGGAAATGACCAAAATATGACAATGTACCATAGGATAGGGCCAAATCAGGACAAATTTTTAAAATATGACCAAAACAGGACAATAATTATTTTTACAGGATTGCCAGCGGAATTTACTCAATTTTTTATTGTAAAACATTCCTCATGTTCCACTTCCATTTATTCAGTTTTAATTTTTGAAATCTCAATTTGTCAATTGATTATTTATTTCAAATGTTTGTTATTTTTTAAATCTTTATTTATTTTTTTCAATAATAAAGTTCATGTATTTTATCTTTTTCTTACTTCTATTTGTTAAGAGATCTGGGTTTGATAAAAAATTTTGCTTAAAGGACTCAATAAAGGGTTCTAATTTTATTATGTTTTCCAACACGGCTTCATAGTTTTTAGATTTACAATTTTTAAGATTCGTAAACTTTTTGATAAGATGTTCAAATTATATAACTCAAAACCTTTTTTTATGGATAAGTCAAAACCTTTTCAAAACTCGAAGGTGATGTTTTTTCCATGAATTGCGTTTAATTTTATTTAGATTTCATTTATTAATGACTTTAGTGGCCGAACGTCTGGTGGGTCAGCCATCTTCTTCTTCTTCTTCTTCTGTAGTTTGGTCGCGTGGGAGACCATAGTTATTGAAGAGTGCTCCGCCTGCAAAGAAAGCCGCACCAGAAGGTTCTCCGGTTAACGAGCCTCCGACGTTCAGGTCAGTACTTTGTTTCACTACATTGTTGGAGCATTTCTTAATGCGGAAATTTCGCACTAAGGTCGCACTATTTAACGCAGAGAAGGCTAAATTACAAGCCGTGGTAAATAAGCCCGCACTAACTCGTTTACTGCGGTTTTACTGTAGTTCTTACTCCATTTTCGAAAATAAAAAAAAGCTTGATGAATCCGAATGAATGTTCATCCGACATTCATCCGGATTCATCAAATAAACCCAGAAATGCAACTCTAAACCCATAAATCGAAAAAAAAAGATTTCAGAAGCACAAAATCAAACCTTTTCTTTCATTTCTTCATTTTCTTGAACTAACGACTCAGAATAATTAATGTTCAACAACTAAAATCAAACAGTACAAAACCAAAATAAAAGAAAAAAATAGATCTACTTTTGCTAAAGATCTCCATCCGTCAAATTCTTCAAATTTGGTGCTCCTCTTCACTTTTCTACCGCTCCACCGCCCACCGCTCTTTGTTCGACCGCTCCTCTTCAGATCTGGTGCTCAGGCTCAAGAGAAGAAGAAGAAGCCGCATTATGTTTTGTATCAACCACGTAGTGTTTTTAGAGTGAGAAGGTAGAGTGAAGTAGTGATAAGATTACATCTGCGGTTTGCAAAGGGGAAGATCTTATAGGAGGGCACTCTGATGGCATGCTGGTAATTTGTCTATGGTCCGAACGTGGTGGCTGGTGGCGGTCACCTATTGCGTGTCAGACGACGCCTTTTTGGGGAGTTCGGTTGGTTAGGGCGAAAGCCTCTTTGTCCCCTGGCAGCTTTATGCCAGCTGTCAGGTGTCAAGCGGCTGATGGAGTCCCCAGGTGGCAAAAGGTACGTTTTGCATTAATGGCGGCTGTAGTTCCAGTCGGGCCTTCGGTGGGAGGCATGCTCGGTGTGCTCCTCATTGTTTTAGATTGGGCTTCTTGGGCCTTATTGGCTCAGATTACTCCGAAAGGGCCTTCTGGACTTAGTGGGCTTGGCGCCGTTGGGCTTGGCCATTAGACATATCAACCACTATGATTTTAATATCTTTACATATGAATCACCAAATTTAATCATCTCGATTCATACTAATAATATGATTTATGTGTATTGTTATTTTTATTTCAATCTATCTTTACTTTAATTTATGGGATCCAAGAGTTGGTGCAAAATTAAATATTAATTGTATTGAACTTTCTCTTGGTAATCAAAAAATAGTTTAAAATTTCTTTAACTTTATCATCGGGTATTATTTTAAGGAATCATTTGAATATTTGATTATCAAGGATTTTTACTTTTCCAAAAATTCCACTTCATTCAATTTTGTAATTTTTTTTCCCAAGGAAGAGGCTAAAAAACCTAGTTATTTTAACATCACCGCAAATAATCACACATTTTTAATGGGAACATGTAGGCCTGGTGAAAGTTAAACCAGTCAAAAGTGCTTAGTGATGGACGATTGCTTGCTAGTGAACAAAACTGATGGAGCAAAGCAATTAAACGGACGGTTGTGTCTGAACATTTTATAGAGTAAATTCCATACACAGTCCCTTAAAAATAATTATTATCCTGTTTTGGTGCTATTTTAAAAACTTATCATATTTTGGTCTCATCTAAGGGTTCACTGTCCTATTTTAGTCTTTTCCGTCCATTGATATCGTTACTCTTGACGGATCTCTGTGAAAGTACCATTTTGCCCTCCTGATTACCTAACGTGACGCTCACATGGACCAACATTATAGCATGGCTAAAAATATGGAGGAGCACCCATAGGCGCTTACTCTAGAGCAAAGTCAGATCAATTCGTATGTTCGAGTGACACGTGCGAAAGGCTTAATGTTTCCGGCGATAACCCTAACTGGGAAATTGAAGAAATGCCGACGCCGAGAGTCACGGGGGATATGATCCTGTTACCAAACGGCGACATTATGATAATCAACGGCGCCGAATCGAGCACCGTCGGATGGGAGCTCGCCCGGAACCCTAACACTCAGCCGATCATCTACTACCCTCCGACGAGACAATTATGGGTCATGAATCTGTCTCCGAGGCCGAGAATGTACCATTCAACGGCGATTCTGTTACCCGGTGACATTCAAGGTGGCGAAATCGGCGATCGACACAAGTAAAGCTTCGGTGGTTATAATTGCGTCGGCGTTCACGACTCATTGCACTACGTGGTGGGGACCGAATTTAGTGCGGATGATATTGTGGCTTTGGCTGCACTTAGTAGAAGCCGCAATACTCTATGCAATTTTGTGTGCAATTTATATCTAGTGCGGCTAAGGACGCAATTGGAGCCGCAATTACAGCCCAAGTCCATAGCTTATTGCGGCTATATACGCAATAAGCCGCATTACCTCAAATTAAAAAAACTCTTAACTTTCCCTTTCCCTCATTTTCATCCGAACTCGAAAAATAAAACTCTTCAGCTTCCTCTTTCATCTTCATCTCTTCACTTCCCTCCTCTTCCAGATTTGCGCTTCAATCGCACTTCAATCTCTTTTCTCTTCTTCGCATTTCGATTTGCTTGAGATCCGTCCTTGTGTCGATCTTGTTTCTTTGACAAAATCCGCGGACGAGTCATGGCGTGCAAGAAGATCAAAGAGTACGGCTCAAGAGGTCAGGTGAAGGAGCATTTCGATGTTGACCAAAAGTAGATCTAGGTTTTTTTCTTGTGGTTTTGTGTTTGATTTCGATTGTACATAACCATTCCGAGTTGTTGTTCAAGAAATTGCGAAATGAAAGAAAAATGTTTGAGTTTGTTCTTTTGAATATGATATTTTGTTCTATTTCGGGTTTTTGTTGTGTTTAGGCGTGTTCGGGTTTGAGAGGATGAATCTAAATTCATCCGGATGAATAATTTCATCCGGATGAATTTATTTTTTTATATTAAAAATGTAGTTTAATGCGGTTTTATCCATGATAAGCGCAATACTAATTGCGGCTTGCGTCGCATTAGGGAAGCTAATGCGGAGGATTTTAGTGCGGCTTTATTTGGGCCAATTGCGCACTAAATATTGCGCAAATAGTGCGGATTGGCCGCACTACCAATGGTTTTAACGACGTAGTGTTGTTTCGGGATGAATAAGAGGATGGTGGTGCTGAAAACGGTTGAGGTGAAGTCGGAGGGTCGTCTGTATGAAGCGACCGTCGTTGGTCCGTCGATGCCGGAAATTGCTCCGTCGGGTTACTACTTGCTGTTTGTGGTGCTCAATCGGATACTGAGTCCTGGGCTTCAGCATTAAATGCGACGGTTCCCTCGCCTCCGATCACCCATATTCGTACAAACACGTTGGCAACATATTTTTAATCATGTCATAATGTTGGTCCACGTGAGCGTCACATCATGTAATCAATGGGGTAAAATAGTACTTTTACAGAGATCCATCATGAGTAACGGCATCAATGGACGGAAATGACCAAAATAGGACAATAAACTCTTAAATTAGACCAAAACATAAATTTTTAAAATATGACCAAAACATGACAATAATTATTTTTATGGAACTGTATACGGAATTTACTTTAACATTTTGTCTCGCAAGAAGAGTAATCTTATGATCCTATCCATCAGCAGGCCGCCCTCTTATTATTATAATATTACTAATAAACGAAACGCGCGAAATTGTTCAGGGAACCCGTACCCCTCCGGGGTTAAACGAAGATGTTCGCACGACAGTTAAAATGCTCCAGATACGAATTAACACATCATTCCTTTTATTCTTTTATCTCAATTCTAGTACCTTCCTTTGCAAGAATTGGAGTCCTTAAATCAGAGCGGAAGCTCGGTGTGGGTGGGCCGAAAAACAAAACAAAACAAAACTTCTGGACATGTATCCAAAAGAAATGGCGGTATTCGAGAAGACGCTCACTCCCACTGACATAACCAAACGGTTGTCGGTCCCGGCCAAAGCCCTGCCGTCGATGATGGACTTCAGTAAAGGCCACCACTCTGCCGATTTGCAGGTCATGTTCGGGGACCGACACTGGAACATGTCTTGCACCAAGCGCCAAAGGGGGTACCGTAAACCCGTTCTGTCCAAGGGTTGGTTGCCCTTCGTTCGCCATAATAATTTGAAGGTTGGGGACAGAGTATCTCTGTATAAGGGGAAAGCGCCCTCTTCTTTTCGAATCCAGGTCGAAAGAACAGATTGTCCACCAGCACCACGGAGAAAAGTTGGGGCGAGGAACGCAAGGAGATCAGACGGATCAATGAATTCGGGTACAAGCAGACCCGACCCGGATGCTGGCCATTACTGCCGCTACAGCTCTCCCAAACAGAGGACGGTGGCGGCCGCTGTCGCCAAGGAGCATATTGACCTTGACGCGCCTGCCGGGAGCCTTGCGTCGGAGATCAGTTTGATCACGTGGGACGGCGGCCCTGAGGCGTCGAGAAGTGATTTGGCAGCAGACGAGACGGAAGGGCCCAATCTGGAACTGGAATTGATGTTGGCGCCGCCAGCAGCTGCCGCAGTAGACGATCTGGTGAAGTTCAAATGTATCGATTTCTTAGGCATCGGCAGATCAAGTTTGATGAACTCAAGAGAATGAAAAGGAAAGAGAAATGTTTTATTTGTTTCCTTTGTTTATTTTTATTTTTATTTGTTTTTGTTCCCATTATTCTACAGGTTTTTGAAATGTACTAATTCTGTATGCTTCGTTTCACCCCTGAAATTTTACTCGCGATTCCTCTCTTTTTCACCATTGTTGAATTTCTTTTAATTGTTACAATAAGACACTGTTAATTTGAGTAGTCTTTTAAGTTATACGATTATCCTATTTGAGTAATGTTTTAAGAATTTGTATCACTTTCGTCCCATAAGTTACAACTGTGTGCATCGTTGGTCCTTCCGTCACTTTTTCCGTTAAAATCACCGTTAAAGTGGTAAAATTATGAAAATGTCCAAATCTAATATTCATTTTAACACCAATCTTTTAAAAAAACTACAAATGTACCCTGAATTGTTTTTAGAAAAGTAAAATTGTCTCGCCCATCACCGGCCCACCTTGCCACACTGTCGACATCGTCTCAATCGATTGAACAGGCTGAACCGTGAACCGGTGACCCAACGGTTCGACGTCCGGTTCGGTTTTATAAACAATCATATTTAGTTATATATAAAGTGCTGGTGGACAAAAGTTTAAATTTTGCTTAATTATGGAAGGTGGTTAATTATCGCTACCAGTAACTTTTTGTAGTCACTAATCAAAGTTTAAGCTAATAATCTGACGTCAATCTCATTTTTCTTTCTTCGCCCGCCAAGGTTGACTATTGGTAATCAGCCGTCCTTTTTCTCACCGTGAGTGGAGCGATCATGCGATTGTTTGTGAACCAGTTTTTTTAAGCCTTGCTTCTTCCAGAGGGGGCTTGTTTTTTTTTTATTATTAATAGAGATGACTTAAAAGATAAATTTGAAAAAGTGAATAATTATAAAAAATATGAATATTAGAAGGATAAATTTTTTATATTTTGGCGGTGGAAGTTTTTTTCACCATCACCTTTAAATGTAACAATTATGTGAGCCCATCTTATTAATAATATTTTTATAATTAATCTATAGATCCTTTTATCCATAAAAAAGTGATGGTGGAAAAAAACAATTTATCCGCCGAAAATATAAAATTTAAAAAATTAGTTTCATTCGAATTTTTCACAATTCAATCACTTATAAATAAATTCTAAATGAAAATAAAACACAATTATTCACTCATACCCACACACACAGAAAAAGAAAATCAATTTGAGTTTTTCGCATGTTCTAAGTTTTCGTACAGTTACTCATATATATATATATGGAGAGAGAATGAGAGACGTCATGTCCATGCATGAGGCGCTCACAGGATCGTTCGACTCAAAGCCAGAAATTGCAAGCTACGTACGGTTGATCGATTCTAAATGTCGTCAGTCATTGCTCAATCAACCTCTGTAGCATGAAGAGAATGCTAATTGTAATTAATGAAATTACCATACGTAGTCGACTAAAGTAAATTAAACCACCGATCGAATCACTTGTTCCGTCTGGAGATTAAAAGAAGGGATCATTTATTTACAGCACGGACATATATGTATATATACTGCAAAAACTACTACTACTACTACTAATTTGTATAATAGGGTACGGGACAACTTTTCGGTCGCGGGTTCTTCCGATGGGACAAATTCTGTTTAAGTTGCTTTGCGGTTTAAACAAGAAAACTCCATTGTTATCAACCATATAATTAACCAGCGAAAGACAAACTACAAAACCACAAAAGACGATGAGACCTCTCACTAGTTAGTTACTATGGTTCACATTAACATAAAATTAACCGTGTAGGAGTATAATGTATTCATTACATGAAATTTATAGGATATGGGGGAAAGGACTTTTAAAAAAAAGTCCTATTTTTGCGCATTTACCAACGACTTAATCTAAAACTCTCATACATTTGCTGCATGATGGATCCAAAAAATTAAACCAATGGAGACAATTGTTAAAAACAAAATCTATAGGGGTCCTGATGGATATACCATAAAATTTCTCACTTCCTCCATCTCAAAAGAAATGAAATACGGAGTACTTGATTGTTTATGTAAATTTTAACTACAATTTATTGATTGTTATTTCTTAATGAAAAAATATTTAAAAACGGGTGGAAAAGGTAATTTTATCAATAAAATTTACGAAATCTATAAATTTACAACTGGAGTTCATTTTAAAGCGAAAATGTCACCAATGTTTTAATGAAAAGGGTAAATTTGCAACTGAACTTTAATTTGTCCAAATTGGCGTTCATGTGGCGTAGGGGTGAGTTCTAGCCAAGCTCGAGCCTGGCATGTTCGAGCTCGGGCTCGTGAAATTCGGGCTCGGCTCCAACTATATCGAGCCCGAGTATTCGAGCTCGAGCGCGGCTCGTGAGAGGCTCGAGCTCGGCTTGAGAGTTCGATCGGCTCAAGCTCGTTAGGCTCGCCTAAGCTCGGTAAGGCTCGATTTTTGTAGCAGCCACCAAATACCTGTAATTATCAAACAACACAGCATCTTCCAACAGCTTCAATAAGGGGTTTCAAACTTAGAAATTGGGGAATAAGTTTTTAACCTAATAACTAAGGGTTTGAGAGGTGAGTGAGAAAAGTGAGTAATGCCTGTGAAATTGAAGGAGACTGGGGTGTGAATTCGGCGCATGACTTGTTTAGATACTTGATTGATCAGCATAAAATGGTGATCAACATGATGAGTTGTTTAAATCGACATCACTATCTTGTTAGATCGACATGACTACCTAGTTAGATCAACATCATTACCTTGTTAGATCGACATATATAATTGATTGATCAACATAAAATGGTGATCAACATGATGAGTTGTTTAGACTGACATCACTACCTTGTTAGATCGACATACATACTTGATTGATCAGCATAGAATGGTGATCAACATGATGAGTTGTTTAGATCGACAACACTACCTAGTTAGATCGACATCACTACCTTGTTAGATCGACATACATACTTGATTGATCAGCATGATGAGTTATTTAGATCGACATCACTACCTAGTTAGATCGACATACATACTTGATTGATCGTCATAAAATGGTGATCAATATGATGAATTGTTTAGATCAACATCACTATCTTGTTAGATCGACATGACTGCCTAGTTAGATCGACATACATACTTGATTGATCGTCATAAAATGGTGATCAATATGATAAATTGTTTAGATCAACATCACTATCTTGTTAGATCGACATGACTGCCTAGTTAGATCTACATCACTACCTTGGTAGATCGATATACATACTTGATTGATCAGCATAAAATGATGATCAACATGATGATTGTTTTGATCGACATCACTACCTTGTTAGATCGACATACATACTTGATTGATCAGCATAAAATGGTGATCAGCATGATGAGTTGTTTAGATCGACATCACTACCTAGTTAGATCGACATCACTACCTTGTTAGATCGACATACATACTTGATTGATCAGCATAAAATGGTGATCAACATGATGAGTTGTTTAGATCGACATCACTATCTTGTTAGATCGACATGACTACCTTGTTAGATCGACATACATACTTGATTGATCACAGTATCTCCGTTCTTGCGGCTGGGCGGCAGAGAGCTCGACGATGGTGGAGCGTGGAAGGCGGAGACGCTTGACGAAGGTGGAGCAATAGAGGTGGAGCTCAAATTTTGGAGATGCTTCTCGGTGTAGATGCTCGACAGATTTTGGAGAGAAGGTGCTTCAATCAACGATTCATGGAGAGAAGGAGCTTCAATCAACAGATTTTGGAGAGGTGCTTCAATCAAGGTGATGAGAATTGGGGATGGGTGCTTCAATCAACGCTTGACGGAGGTTCATCGACAGAATGGTCTCGGGAGGATGATGCTGCTCTGGTGAATTGATAATTGTGCATTATCGATATATATTTTCCCTCATTTCACGTGCTTTGTCGATAATTATGCTAGTACTTAGTGTGGACGCAAGTGTTTTTGTAGGAAATTCATGTTGGATGCAAAATGGTGCAAAATGACCCCCTTTTTCGGACAAAAAGGGGTACCAAGAAATGAAGCCGAGGACAACATTGCAAAATCTCAAAAAGCTCAAGGAATGGTGAAGAATGTGGTCCGGGCGAGCCTCAGGCGACCCAATTCCTTAGGTCAGGCGGTCGCCCGGACCTGGAGAAATCCCACGGAAAATTCTGGAGCCAGGCGGAGGGTCAGGCGGACCAATTCTTGGATCAGGCGGTCGCCTGACCTCAAAACGTAAGAGACAGGGGGCCAGGCGGAGGTCAGGCGGACCAATTCTTGGATCAAAGGCGGTCGCCTGACCGCACTTTTCGTGATTAGTCCACTCTTCTTTTCTCCCGAAAATGAGCATTTAAATTGCGTTTTTTTCACTTCTTTTCACATCTCCTCACTCTTAGACTTGCTCTTGAACCCATCTAGGGTTCTTGAGCTCTCTCTTCTCCTCCATATTTCTTATTTATGAATTTGTATGAAGAATTGAAGACTTGAAGACAATTTTCTAGCTCCTCCTTCCTCTTTAACTTCTACTTTCCTTTTTGTTCATAGTTATTGTGAATTTCGTGAATAGTTGAATATTGATTAGTTCATCATCCCTAGGGTTGTTTAGCATGTTGTTGTGTTGCTAGATGATTTAGAATTGTTTGGTTGTTGATTATACATGTTTAGTAACATTTTCTTGGGCTTAAAGAAGGTAGGGTTAGAGTAGAAGGCCAACTACTCTACCATGCCCACCAAGTGTTTGATGAAATGCTTGAGAGAGCATTTTGTTGAATTGACCAAAGAGAATTGGTTAGATACTCTGGGATTATTTGAGAAGGTAATCTAGGGTGTAGGAGACATCAATTGGCTAAACTTAGTGCCTCCATAGTTGATGCAGTGAAGAGATTCTACTTGGTCTTCTATGGAGAGGATGATTCTAACTTAGGAGGTTAGAACTTGTTAATTATCCAACTCCTCTAACTTGTCATATATCACAACCAAACACTCCATCTAGCAACCTCAACTCTAATCAACCCTAAGGAACTTTTACTTTTCATAATTGTGTATTGCATTGCATTCTAGTTCTAGTTGCATTAGTGATAGAAGTAGAATTAGTTAATTTAGTTTATCATCCATCTTATCACTTGTCATCTAAATCCAAAAACACCAAAAATATTGCATTTAACTAAACTTCATAAATTGCACTACAATCTCTTGTGTTCGACCCCACTCACCCTACTACAATTGCATACCTTGCACTTGAGGATGAATGGGTTTTATTACTTGATATTGTGCTTAATTCATACACATGTAAAACACCCGTCATGAATCTGAATAGTTTAGAGGATTTGGGGGCAGAGGGGTGCTGGTCTCGGTATTTTTATAACAAAGTAATTTCATGACAGGCTCGATAAGGCTCGACGAGCCTATTGAGCCGAACCTTTCATGTTCGAGCTCGGCTAGTTAATTATACGACTCTACAATTCGGCTCGAACTCGAGCTCAAGGCTCGTGAAGCTCGGCTCGGCCCGATTCGTTTCACACCCCTAATGTGGCGTGCCACTGGACAGTGACATAACCATTCAATGACAGGGGGGTGCTACAGCCCCCCCAAAGTTGATGGGGTATAGGGTATACGGTAGAAATTATGAGGATTAATGTAATAATTTACCCACTAGCCCCCCCAATCAATCCAAAATAATTTTTAAACCCACTTATTACTAAACCCCAACCTAAATGGTCCATTTTTTCACACACCCAAATTGCATCCATAAAAGAAGTCAACTCAACTTGGTTAGGTAAAAAAAAATTGGTCCATGTTTTCTATTCTGATTTTATCTAAGTCATTTAAATTTGATATGTTGTGGTTTGGGACCATATCTAATTAATCTTTAATTTTTGTTTAATAATCTTTTAGTATATTTAATTTGGATTTATGTGCGGTAGTTTTTGTGAGATTGTTTGGATATAATTAAATTTTTATTACTAATCCATTTTTATTTTTGTACTTGTCATGAGTTTGAGTTTATTATTTCACACATTTCTCTTTTTTTTATTAATTTCTCACTGTGTTTTGTTTCTTTATTTGGAAATATTACTTTCTATAAAAAATCAAGTAAAATAAATAAAAATGAACCCATGATACCAATTTGGTTGTATGAATTTGTATTATTATTTTTCTACATAAAAGGTTAGCAAACTCAAAAAATTTCGTAGGTTTGTTTTTATGTTCTCAATCGAGTTAGGTGAAAATGATTAGTGGCGGCTTCATTGGAAAACAACGTCACTAACATCCATTACTTCAACTATTACTATATATGTAAGTTGGTCTGCGGTCATTATAAAATGGGTTAAGGCCGACGTTTTATAATTGCAAATTCCAACCCCTAATTTAATCTACCCACCAGCCCCCCCCAACTTTGAATTCCTGGTTCCGTCACTGCCACTGGATAATTACATGGACATCGGTTGTACATTTTGTATAGTTAATATTGAATTTCACCTTAAAATCTGTCAAAATTTAAGGGTTGAATTGTTAGTTTTACCAAATTTATGTGAAATTAAAATATTAACCTTACAAAAATGTACAGTCAATGTCTACATAATCACTCAGTGACATATCCTATGAGCGTCAACTGGGACAAATTAACGTTCAATAACAAATTTACTCATTAAGTAAAACGTTAGTGGCAGTACTCGCTTCGAAATGAATTTCGGTGGCAAAATTACCCATCCCCCCTTAAAAATATAGTTATAAAGTAGACATCAAATTTTTAATTGTATATAAAATTTTTAATTTTATAATTTAAATTGATATAAAAATAAAGTTATAGATTAAATGTTGAAAAACAAGTGTTGCATCATTTTTTAATAGATGGAGTATATTATTATATCTACATCAACCAAAAAATGAGTTGGGGCACCCAGATGTAGCACCGCCCCTGATTTGCAGACATGTCACTTAACTAATGTTGTCATATATTCATGTTTTTTTTTTGAAACTGTAACTTTTCATTAAAAAGAGAGCTACCCTGTCCAAGATGGAGAGGAAAAATAACTCAACAGGAAATGAAAAAAGAGACAAAAAAACAAATACAAGAGGCATGAACAAGAGCTGATTGCGGCGTGTCTTAATTATACGAACCACCCAGCTGCAATGGAACTTGTTCCTACAAAAGACAAACAAATCAGTAACAAAAGCACTATCTAATAGCTAGATCAGGTTGCAGCTAGAGGATTTATAAGTCAATCCCCTCAACTGCACTTGAAATTACTCCAGCGATCACTACATAGTTTTCCCAACTTTTGACGCGAAATGAGGCGCGTCATATCCGTAGTATTTTAATTTTATGACGGTTTCATGACGCTATTTCCGTCATATATCAAGCTTTCTAAAATATTATGACGGCCTACGATGATACGGCCATAAAGTATTTCCCAAAATTTTATGACGGCTCTATGACGGTAAAAGCCGTCATAAAATATTTCGCATAATATACGTATTTATACATATTACTTATGACGGTTTTATAACCGCTTTTGCCCGTCATTAAATTTTCGGAAAATGATTATGACGGCCAGATAACCGCTATGGCCGTCACAACTTTTTTCGTTGCACGTTATGACGGCTTTGGCCGTCATAATGCCGTCATTATCGTCACATTAAATACTATATGACGGCTCGCCGCCATAAAGCCGCCATTAATGGTCACATTAAATACTATATGACGCCGGCCGTCATTCATCCGCCATAACGTTACAAATTCTGACGAAATCTTCAACTTTGTCCCGTTGCACGTTATGACGGCTTAGGCCGTCATAAAGCCGTCATATCGTTACATGCATTAAATGCGACGTCTGTAAATACTCCTTCGCCGATACGCTTCGTCTGCAAGACATCCCTTCCCCTTCCCCAATACTTTGTTCTTCCCCTCCCTCCCTCTGTAACCCCTCAACCCCTCCCTCCCTCTGTAACCCCTCCCTCCCTCCCTCCCTCCCTCCCTCTGAAACTCGTCCCGAGACCGGCTCGTCACAGGTAATTTCTTCCTCTTCTTTGTTTTTGTTTAACTCTCTTCTCTTCGTCATCTCTCTCACCTTAGGGTTTCGTTTTTTTGCATCTGTTGTTCGCCGCCGCCGCCGCGTACTGCGTCGCTCGCGCCGCCGCCGCCGCCGCCACCACCGCCGCCGCTGCCGCCGCTGTCGTCGTTCGCCCTTGACCGAGGCAACCTTTGCGACAGGAAGGTAAAACCTAAACCATTGATCTTTTCATTTTCATTCTGGGTTCATGATGCTTGCGTTCATCATGAGAAACAACTGCTGGAGTAATTATTTAAATTTCATGATATTTCGTTTTTTTTTTGCGTTCATCATGTTTCTTTTTGTTCTAAAAATTTAGTGCTGTAATTATTTAAATTTCTGTTATTTACTTCTATTTTTAAATTCTATTTCTATTTCATTATATTTTTAAAAGTTTCATGATATTTCGTTTTTGTGTTCATGATGTTTCAAAATCTATTTAAATTCTGTTTTAAAAAATTACGTTTCTGTTTTTCTATATTTTCTATTTTCAATTTTCTATTTATTTCCTTAATTTTGTCTATATTTCTGTATTTTAAAGTATTATTTTACGTCATTTATTTCTATTTTTTGTAATTTAAGTAATTTTTGTTTTCAATTATTGTTTTATGTTATTAATTCTATTTTTTGTAATTTAAGTAATTTTCGTTTTCAAATATTGTTTTACGTCATTTATTGTAATTTTTTGTAATTTAAGTAATTTTTGTTTCAAAATATTGTTTTATGTTATTATTTATATTTTCCATGTAATTTAAGTAATTTTCGTTTTCAAATATTATTTTACGTCATTTATTGTAATTTTTTGTAATTTAAGTAATTTTTGTTTCAAAATATTGTTTTATGTTATTATTTATATTTTCCATGTAATTTAAGTAATTTTCGTTTTCAAATATTGTTTTACGTCATTTATTGTAATTTAAGTAATTTTTGTTTCAAAATATTGTTTTATGTTATTATTTATATTTTCCATGTAATTTAAGTAATTTTCGTTTTCAAATATTGTTACGTTATTACAGGTCGATTCAGACCCGTCTGGTCGATGGCTCGACCGCGCGCGAGGCTCCGGTTGATTTGCGGGATGAGGAGAGCGACGAGGAGGAGGTGGAGGAGGAGGAGGATGTCGACGAGTACATCAACACTCGGGCGGATGAGTAGTTTTATCTTTGTAAAAAATGTTATATTCGAAACTTTTAAATTATCAATTATGGATGTTAATATATTTTTATTATATTTAAATTGGTATTTTATTTAATTATTAATGTTTTTTTAAAATTTTCGTATTTTTGGGAAATACATTAATATAATTATTAATTTCTGAATCCATAAAACAATACAATAAGAATTAATTTTTTTCATTATAAAAAAGCTTTATGAGGGCCTAATCCGTCATAAAGCCGTCATAACTGTAATTGTCACCACTTACACGTGGACACGTTATGACGGCCATCGCGGTCATAAAGCCGCCATAATTATGAGGGCTCGGGCCGTCATATTACCGTCATAAACAACATTCATTACTGATTACACGCGTACATTTTATGATGGCCGTATCGGTCGTAAAGCCGTCACAAATATGACGGCCGAGGCCGTCATAACGAAATGTGACGCCCAAAAAATAACGAAATAAACAACGGCCTCGGCCATAATTGTATAACGGATAAATGACGGATACGGCCATAAAAGATAAATCAACTACGCAGTGGATTAGAAAGCCACAGAAAGGCAAGCCATTGAATTGAATCTAGCTAGAGAAAGGTTTGGAGATGGTTTCTTGTCTTCAAAAATAGCTTTGTTCCTTTCTTGCCAAAGAACCCAAGCTGTCTGTCACTAGCCGAATTGCAAACCATGCATGCGCCTGAGATCGGCAAAGATTGCGGGGATGATTCATCTAAATGACATCTTCCGTATCGGTGCCGAGAAACACTCCATTTGACACCATCTGTATATATACTAGTTGCCAAGTTGAAGATGCAAAGGGGAATCTCACTAGACTATGCAAGTAGTTTCGAGAAAAGCATCGCATCCCGGGCAGCCTGTGGTAGGGAGGTGCACCCCACAGCGAAGAAGTTGCTCTTGAGATGGTAGCTGGTCCATCATTGCTCTCCAACGGAAAATATTGACCTTTCTTGGCAGCCAACTGATTGTGGGAGCGTTGAGCATCAAGCCTGGAAAGTCATATATTCATGTCATTGCCACATGTACATTACACCGCCCGAAGTTTAGGTACCAACTGACACTGTTTGCTAAATGTTTAATTAGGCCCGAAGTTTAGGTACCAACTGACACTATTTGCTAAATGTTTAGGTTAAAGTGATGAAACAGAAAGTTATATGACTGAGTTGGTAAAACGCTAAAAAACAGGACTAATGATAAAGTCCTTTCCCTTTTCACATACACTAGCTATAAAAGTTTAAGAAAATAGAAACAAAATTATTTAATAAATGTTGAAAAGTATTGTTGCATTATTTTTGGAATGAGAGAATATCTTATAGTTATGGTCTACAATTCAAACCTAACACTTTAACCGGAGAACGATACATTCTACTTGAACATTTGCTTATTTATTTTTCTTTCAAACATTAATAGGGATTTAGTTAGATTTAGCTGACGTTAATTTTTCACTTTGAATAAAGTAAACAATTATATATATACCGTCATTGGAAACTTATTACTCTCAACGTCCCACGAAGATTGCACAATTTTTTTGTTATTTTTACAGCATTAAATCTACGATTTATTTTTATAAATTCATAGACATGTAAAGTTAAATGATTCATAAGCTTCTCATAATTTGCCATCTAAACTTTATATATATATATATATGTGATTTTTTTCACTGTTTATCTTAGTTAAATTGAGTCAAACACTACAACTTGAAACATAAAAAGAAATTATGCAATCTTCGTGGGACAGAGGGAGTAATTAGTATAAGAAGATAGATTATGAAATACTCCCTTCATCCCTGAAAAATTGGTGCGTTTCTTTTTTTGATATTGTGAGATATTCAAATTATTACTAGAAATAACTCATTAAAATCTTTTGAACAAATATATTTAGAAACTACACACATTAATCTATAATTTGTATCTAAATTATTTGACATTGTATATCAAAATATTGTGTAAAGTACACGTACAGTCTCTTAGCTTTAATGTGTATTTTATTTTCGTCCTGTTTTAAGTATTTAGTTCATGCGCTTTTTATCATTTTTGATATTTTATGTATTCTTGTCATTGTTATTATTTCATGAGTACATGTTTCATTTTTCATTATTTTGTGTGTCTTGATCATGATTTTATGAACTTTTTCATGTGCTTTTGTTATTTTGTGAACTTTTGTTATTTTCGTTATGTTGTCGTTTTTTATAATTTCATGTGTTTTTGTCATTTTTCTTATCTTTGTGTGTTTCTATTATTTCTATCATTTTAGATACTTTGTGTTATTGTTCCTATTATCTTGTTCTTTTATTTTATGATTTAAGTGTGCTTTGCTAATTAAAAAAATAAAAAAATAAAATTTAATTAATTAACTAATTCAAAAAAGGAGAAATAAACAAAAAAGGAAGAAAAGAGCAGGAGCTCGTGCTCCTCCACCTGTCCGCCGACTTCATCCTTCACGCTTCTGCTCTCATCAATCCAGCCTCAAATTCAAATCTTGCATCATGAAGTTGAAACTCCTGTCAATCAATGATCTTGGCCTATAAATTGAGAAGAAAAATCGAAGCAAAGGGGAGGGCAGGAGCTCGTTTTTTTGTTCACCACCGACAAAAACGCCATCCACCTCCACCTCGCGTTCCGACCACCCTTGTCGCCGAACACCACCCCCATCATCACCGCGCGCCAGGCTCCTACGAACTCAAAGTTACCCTCCTCCTTCTCCGAAACCGCCGGAAAACGGAGAAAAATGCCACCGACCCGCCGAACCTCCTCCTCCATCCCCTCCGTTTTGCTGCGTTTCACCACTTCTATCTATCACCATCAGCTCCGCCACGATAAGACGAAGCCAACCCACCCTTTCACGCTGCCGGAGATGGCCTGAGCACGGAGAAAACGACCACAATCCGATCCGACGCCGGCAGCCCGATTTCTCTACTATCGGAGCTCCGTTCGCCGTGAAAACACCGCCAAGCGTCACCCCCTCCGCCTTCGCACCAACACGAGCCAGAACCGCCGACGAAAAATCTGTTTCGTCGCCGCCGCCGTCAGTTCCGCCGCATGGTTTGCGCAACCGGAAGAAGAAGAAGCTGCTGCATCAGTTTTAAACTTTTGGTAAAATTACAACTGCAGTCCATGTCCCTTTAATTAAGTCCCTTTTCCACTTAAACCCCTCTAGTTTTCTATAGTCTCATTTAAGTCACTCAAACAAGTTTCAAAACTAACACTTTGGGCACTAGGCCTAAACCTTTTTGTGTTTTAGTTAATATTTTTTGTTATTATGTCAATCTAAATTATTTTCTTATTTTATTTTCAAGATATTTGAGTTTTTATTAGCTATGTAATTTTCCAAGAATCCTTTTATTTTTATTTTTAGTGCTATTATTTATCTTTTTCTTTATTTCTTAAAATCAAGCAAATTTCTAAAACACCCGTGGTACCAATTTTGGGCGTACGAAAATTAACCATTTTTGTACGTAACTGACAAACGATTCTAGATATCTCGTAGACCATTTTCAGGTTTCCAATCGACCTAGAATAAAGATTGGTGGCGACTCCTGACAAAAACCACGTCGCTAAGTATTCGTCTCAGATTCGTCACTTTACTTTAATAAATTATACCTTCTGTTAAATTTTTCGTTAAGATCACTGCTATCACTAAAAAATTACCTAAATATCTCTATCTAATATTTAATTTAACCCTTGAATTTTAACAAAAGTTCATTTTAGCCCTTTAATTTAACTCTTGAATTGATTGGAGATGGAAGGAGGTTGGCGTGGTAAGTCTGAGTATGTTGGCAGAGGAGCATAACTTGGTCCTCCAAGACTGCGCTAGAGGCGGCGAGGGCGGAGAAGATAACGAGAGCGGGTTCTGGAGCAAGTAAGGAAGAGACGGTTTTGGGGGACGTTGGAGGCAGAGGAATTTTTGGAGCAGGAGGTCTTGGAGAATTTCGGTTCAGATGGTTAAATGGAGTTTAGGGAAGATTTGATGGTGATTCTGGCGCAGGAGGCCGACGAACTGGGAACGGCGGAAGCAATTTTGGGAATTGAAAGGGGCTGAGCTCGATTCTTTCCGGTTCTGATCGAAGTGAGAGGAATGAGGAAGAGGTCCGATTTGGGTGGGAGACAGTAACCACGTGCAAAGATTATACTCGAATTCCAGCAACGGGAGGCGAGGACTCGTCAGATTTGGTTCCAGATGCAGATTTTCAGGAGGGAGAAAATCGATCTCAGATTCACGCTCCTCCTCTGCCTCACTACAAAACCATCACCGACAGGTGGGCGACAACGATGGCGGTGATATGGACCTTCTCCTGCTGGTTTCGCTGAACAAGGTGAGGTTGGAGGTGGAGATGGCGGTGGCTATGGAGGAACTGGTCAGGAAGGCAGATGAAGTTGATGATGATGAGGCAGGTGCAGCAAGAGCTTGAAAAGTTAGGAGACAGTTAAAAGTGAGGGTTTAAAGTTTGGGTTTAAAGTAAACTTTTATTAAAAGTTCAATGATCAGATTTCAATTAAAAATGTAAATAGGCTAATATAGAAGGGTAAATAGGCTAATATAGAAGGGATAATTACGTAAAAACATCGTAGATAATGAAAAAACTAACGGAAAATCTAACAGAATGACTTGTTTGAGACAAATATTAAAACTAAGGAACGAATCTGAGACGAATTCTTAAAACATGATAAAAATAGGACACGCATTAAAACTAAAGGACTATACATGTACTTTACCCTCAAAAACCATTGATCCGCTCGTCCTAAAATGCAACTCATTGGGAGTGAAAATACAATAGAAGGTATATTGATTTATTGTTTTAAGTAATATTTTAACTACAATGCCGCGTACCTTATGGTTGAAGTTTTACATTAAATTAAACAAAAAATATCATCCATTTCCCTTGTCTCTCTCCGACATATATAATACTCTTCATGTAGAAAAATAAAAAATTTGGGTACTTCAACAAACGTGTAAAAACAATAACAAATGAAGCATTGGGTCTAGTTTTTGAACTGTCTTGATCAAGTCCCTTGTCATCTCAAGTGATTTGGTAAGGTTTCTATACCGTAGACTGATTCACCCACTTTAGTCTGAGCTAATAAAAAAGTTAATTTTAATCTACACTTAATTACAATACCAACTTTTGATTATGATACTCGTGATCAGTTGATATGGAGTCGTGGATGACCACAGAACAAACGATGGGTTAATCTTATATATATATATATATATATATATATATATATATATAGACACACACAGGATACAAGCCACTAGGAAGCGACAAGTGGACGCCACATCTCTACGTCACACCAACACCACATAAGCTCCACATCGGCTAAATTAGTGTCCGTCCCAAAAACTAAAATTACCATATATATAAAACATTTAGTACCCGGCCCATTAAAACCAATTTATTGTCATTAATCAGGTCAATAGTTACCTTATACGTATATAGCCCGCACCATTCCTTTATACTATATCCCATACAGATGTGAAAACAACCAAACTGTATTACTACATTTTCGATTTGCTTTCCTTCGAGCACCAACTGTTAGCCCGTCGTCGAATCGAGCCTTCACCGTTCATTATCAGCGTCGACAAACTGCTCATCATCGCCGGCAGAAGGGTGCGATGTCGCACCGGAACCATCACTGGCCTCAACGCTAGCGCTCGGAGATGGGCAACATCTGGTGGGAGAGAAGCTAATCTGGGCAAAGACAATCTTTTGAACTCCGCTAACACACTCGCCACCACCTTGCCAGATCTCGGTGCAACGGATGACGACGGAGGTAGCCGTTTTTTTAAGCATCGGTTGTAGGTGGTCGGCCATGGTCAAGGATGTTGAGAAGCAATTAGAGTTTTGTTCTGGATCTAAGTTTAGAGTGACTATTGGAGTTTCTGGGCTTTTTCGATTCTGAACCCTGGTTTCTTCTTAGATTGATGGTGATTGGGCAGCCCCTGGTTCCTGGTGGTGGTTTCCGGCAGGAGGCGATGAGCATCAGTGCTGGTGGGTGGAGGCTGGAAATTAGAGCTAGTGGGTCGAGCGATTCATTTAGGAAATTTTAGATCTTGAAAAGTTTTTTTTTTTTTGTGATTAAGCGATCCTGAGTTGTTTAATTAGTAATTTTGTTGTAGCGAGTATCTTAGCTTTATTGGTTCAACTAAAACTTGAATGATTGTTGTTCTGCTATTTTGATGAATTAGAATAATTTCATAGGATTACCAATGTAGACCGATTAGCTTCTTCCTTACCTCTCTACTGTTAGGATAGACAAAGAGCGACAATATCAGTATGGGTATTTCTTCAACAAAGTGGGGAGTATATATTTTTTATTGTGGTTGATTAAAGAAATTGAGAGGACACCCAATTAAAAAAAACAATATGTGAGCGCTTTAGCAAACTAATCAAACTTCACAGAAATCTAATGCAACGAATGGGCTTTTTCATGGCAATGCAGGTCTGACGTCATAGTGGTGGTGGGATATTTAATGTAGTGGAATTTAATTGGATGAAGAGAGTAGAGATGATGGTGATATGAATAGAGACTGTCAGCCCAAACCCACATACTCACATAAATTAAAAGCCAATCAACTTAAAAATTCACCTATTCCATATTACCTCGAAAACTCTAAGAGTACTCACCCTAAATAATATAAATATCCCTCAAGAGACTCATTTCTTACTATGTTAAGCTTGGACTTAACACATATCAACGTATTTAGTCTTTAAACTTTTGAAGAATTTACAAAAGATAAACAATTATTCCGTAAAATTTTGAAAACTTAACGAAATGGTCCCTAAACTTATAAACTTGTATCATTACCATATTAAAACAAAATTGGCTAAATTGATTAACTTACATAAACAAAGTGTAAACTTTATAATTAGACCCATAAAATTTTACAAATTGACCCACTTACTTACAAATTTACCTTTCATCATTCCAATGTACATAAACGAAGATTCAATAAATACAATTTGTTACTTTTATTACAGTAAGGGCTCAACCCGTATCACATTGATGTTCATATTGTTTACTTTGTCATATGTTTACTTTTACTTTGTTTACTATCTATTCTCTTATCTATGCATTTTTAAGATATTTTGACACTACATTTCTTTACTTGTGCGACAGTTTCAGTCACTTTCAAATTATTAAATGATCAACGAACAAAATTGCACCATCTATATCTAAACTATGGCCCGTGTTGCAAATCTATACCCGAACAAAAATTTTCTTGCAAAAGTGGCGCTACAGCACAAGTACGTTGCAAATCTATATACCTACGCGTTAATTTCCATTAAAACTTAACGAAAATTGTTATTAAAATGATTAAATTCACCCTCAGGGTTTTTAAAATGTGTTGAATATCCCTCTAACCTTATAATTTTACTTTTTGAGTCATTATTTTTAGTCACGTGTGTATTAGTTCAAATGATCATTCCGAATCATGAGTACAAATTATAGATTGAATCTAACACATCTAATTTAAAAAAAATATGAATAGAAAATTTTATAATTATATCAATAATAATAATAATTTTAAAAATACATTTTTTACGAGAAAAGTAGTAATCATGAGAAGAAAAATGAAATAATGAATAATTATTTTCTAAAAAATCTACAATACCTATTAAATTATTTTGGTATTGTACAAAATCTTCCACAATGATAGATTGTTATAAATTATTAATTCTTGCATTTTATTTTGATAATTACTTTTTTCGGCAATAAAAAAATAGTGTGTTTATTTTTCAACATTTAATTATGATTTTATATCTTCAACAATTTAATATAAAAATCAAATAATTTATATCAAAATTATAGATTAATTTGTGTAGTTTCTAAATATATTTTGTTCAAGTTTTTTTAATGAGTTCATTCTAATAATAATTTGAATCTCTTATAAAATCGAGAGAAAAAATGTATCAAATTTTTAAGGACGGGGGAGTATAATGTTATAAACGGTTATAGAGTAAATAATGATTGCATGTAAAAAAATCTTAGGTCAAATTAAAACTTCACATTAATGTGAACATATTAGTTCTAGAATTTCTGGTACCAATGCATAAAAGAACACAATTTAAAGCCAAAAAAAAGAATGAAGAAAAGTGCAGAAATAAGATGTGTGGTGTGGCACAACTCTATTGATTGTACCACTATTCATTAATAGTAGATTTTCCATAAATAGAGTAGAGAGTACCAAGTTTTTTTAATGAGTTCATTCTAATAATAATTTGAATCTCTTATAAAATCGAGAAACAAATGTATCAAAATTTTAGGGATTGGGGGAGTATAATGTTATTAGTGGTTATAGAGTAAATAATGATTACATGTAAAAAAAAACTTAGGTCAAATTAAAACTTCACATTAATTTGAACATATAAGTTCTAAAATTTATGGTATCAATGCATAAAAGAACATAATTTAAAACCAAAACAAAGAAGGAAGGAAGAAGTCTAGCATCCCTAGCCTAAGCGGCACACCGAGTGCTGCAGAGGTGGGGTTCGGGTTCGAGGTCTCGGCTTCGAATCCCGGGGATGCCAAGACATGAGAGTTTTACTACGTCACGACTAGAGCATAATCTAACCACCCTTACGGCTCTGCCCTCGGATGAGTTTAAACCGAAGGGAGCTCGAACTCGTGACACCGGGTTTCTCCGAGGAAGGAGTATCTAACCACTGCGCCGTCCAAAAAAAACAAAGAAGGAAGAAAAGTAAATAAATAGGATGTGTGATGTGGCACAACTCTATTAGTTGTACCACTATTCATCAATAATAGATTTTCCCTAAATAGAGTGATAGTAGTGCATATATCGGCGCCGCAATCTTATACTATAGGAACTCAATCCCACAAATATTTAATTAATGTCCCACTAAGATGCAACATTTTACGTTTTTTCTTTTTCTTTTTTTGATGAAATCAACATTTTACGTTTCAATTCGCAGAGCTAGCTAGTAGCTAAGACACAGACTAGAATTCTCCAATAACCACCCACTAATTAATTACATATCGTCCCTCCCCCATCAAAAAATTAATTAATTACACATCTCACGATCTCTTTCTTATTATCAAAACAAATGTCTGCACTGTACTCCCTCCGTCCCTAAAAGATTGAAGGATTTATTTGGACGAGGTGATTAAAGTGAAGTAAGATTTTTGTACAAGTTTACTTAATTGTCCCTTAGTTGAAAGTTCACAAAAAACGAGTTAAAGAACAGTAAATATAAAGTGTGGATAGTTTGGTAATTTTGAGTGTTAGAAGTTTATTTTTTTAAAAAGCGATCAATTTTTCTGGGATAACCTAAAAAGGAGAAATGTGTTCAATTTTTCAGGGACGGAGAGAGTATATATATTTGTATAGACTATAATTAGAAAGCCCCAACATGTTACGAGACTCTAACCTACTTGTTAAGCTACTAGGGAAATAAAATGGAGTTTTTGAGTTTAAACTTACACGATGCTTTATACTTTGTCTGTGTATATCAAAGAGGGAAAAATACAAAATAAAGAGAAAGCCAACGTTGGATTGGTACCATTTGTCTACTAAAAAACCCTCTCATTTATGATTAGGGAAAAAGTAGACGATGGAGGAGGGATTGTACATTATATAACAACATATTTATGGTAAATGTACCGTTTATGTATAGTGCATTTTTTTTTTTGAACGGCAATATTTCATTAAAAGAGAATGAGGAGAAAGAAAGTTACAGAACAGAGCAAATCAGACTGCCCCTGAGAAGGGGGCAAGACAAACGACAAGGGACAAACCAAGCAAACCAACAACCTCAACCACAAGCAAGAACCCCAACCTGCATGAGCCAATCCCAGCCAGACAGAGAAAAGCAGTCACGCTAAACCTGAAGCAGAGAACAACAAAGGAGCAAGGAGCCAATGTGGCCAAGAAATCCGCAGTTTAGGGTACCTAGCCGTGATCCAAAGGAACGACATCACCTGAATGTCAGCGAAGATCTGAGAAGCGTTCCAAAGTTTGTTCTCCATAACCGTTTCGTTGCGAGCCTTCCAAATCCTCCAAGCTGAGACATAAAGGATACCAAGCCATACCTGCGCTGCTTTGGTCGGAGCTTGGGAGATAATAGCATCACCGAGGAGATCTTTGAGTTTCGAGAGGCAGCTGATCTGGGTGTTGCACCAAGCTTCGACTGCTCTCCAAATCGCCTGAACCACCGAGCAAAACAGCAACACGTGATCCGTTGATTCCACCGCGTCGGAGCAAAGGGGACAGGATGTTGAATCCATCTCCACACCGCGAAGGAGAAGAGGAAGACGAGCCGGAATGCAGTTTCTGGTGGCCCTCCAATTGAAAATGTTGACCTTCCGAGGAACCTTGTTGCACCAGCGCATAGGGGTGTCGTGCCTTGCTGCCAAAGTGGACCCTATCAGAGTGGACAAACGTCTGACAGTGAAACATCCATCCGTCGACGGACCCCAGAACCAGGAGTCAGCAGTAAGGCGCTTGGGAACAAAGGCCTGTAGAGTAAGAAGCAAATGATTAAAAGCATCTTCTGATCTTCCTCTCAACCGCCTACGCCAGGTCCAAACCCAACTCCACTCCCCCCCGACCCACCTAATTTTGTCAGCCACCTGACACTGCTTATTGGCCTCCAACTCAAACAATCTCGCAAATCTGGCCTTAAGGGCGCCACCTTCTAACCACTCATCCTCCCAGAACAAGGTTTTATCCCCCATTCCCACCCTTCTCTTGGTAAGATTAGAGAACCCCGGACCCAAGTCCTCCACCTCCCTCGAAGCCTTAGAGATGTCTTTCCAGACACTCCACCCCGTGATCCCATCTCCAAACTGCAGGGTGCCCGGTGTCCCTCTGTTGATACTAGCCACTATCCTCACCCATAGGCTATCTGGTTCCGTCACCCACCTCCATCTCCACTTAGCTAAGAGCGCAAGATTCTTGGCTCGAAGACTACCCACACTCAACCCCTCAGCTTCACTATCTCCAAACAACTTTTCAATCCTAGCCCAGATCATTTTTTACACTCAATTTGTTTGACAACACCAATAGGCGCGCGGAACACCGAAAGATGGAAAAGGGGCAAAGCACCAATGACTGAATTCATCAAGGTTAACCGACCCCCAATCGAAAGAGAGCTAGCCTTCCAATTGGAAAGCCTATCCGTTACTTTGGCGATCACCGGGTCCCAACTCTTGGTCCGACTCATATTTAGACCCACCGGAAGACCCAAGTAGAAGAAAGGAAGGCTCGCCGCTAAACACCGAAGAGAAGAAGCAAGACTAGTAACTGCCTCCATATCCACGTTCACGCCAAAAATTCTGCTCTTGTCCAAGTTTATTTTAAGCCCAGAAACTGATTCGAAGCATTGAAGCATCGCCATAAGAGAGTGGGCATTGTCAGAAGACCACTCACCACAAAAGATAGCATCATCAGCAAACTGAAGGTGGGAGAGAGTCACACCCTGAGAACCCAGGTGAAACGGAGTAAAGATATTCTGACTCACCGCTTCCTCCATCATAAGGTTCAGAGCCTCCGCCGCAAGGATGAACAAGAAGGGAGAAAGAGGGTCCCCCTGGCGCAAACCTCTTTCCATTTTGCATTCTGCCGTCGGACTGCCGTTGACAAGAATAGAGACTCTTGAATCCAGGCACCCCGCAATCCACCTTCTCCACCTAAGCCCGAAATTCATCTGCAGGAGGACTGAGTCTAAGAATTTCCAACTGACTGTGTCGAAGGCTTTGGCAAAGTCCACCTTAAAAAGCAACATTTGTCTCTTCTCTCTTTTAGCCCAGGAAACCGCCTCGTTGACTATCAGAATCCCATCTGTGATCTGCCTACCACTGATGAATGTCGTTTGCGTTTCCCCAATCAGATCATCCAACACCCCTTTTAACCTCTCAGACAGCAGTTTGGCAACTATTTTGTAGAGGCATCCAATAAGGCTGATAGGCGAAAATTCTTAATGAGAATAGGGTCACCACTTTCGGGATAAGGGCTATGAAGGAAGAGTTGCACCTGCGCCAAACTTACGTGAAGTTTGAATTTCTTAACCGCATCCACCACCTCCTTCTTTATGATCTCCCAGTTGGATTTAATAAAGTTGAAGTTAAACCCATCTGGACCTGGGGCCTTCCCACCTCCGCACAACCAAACAGCTTTCTTGATTTCCTCCTCAGAAAAATTCGTTTCAAGACTAGAAATCTGAGCTTCGTTGAGTTTCCTAATCGATGGTTTGTGAAGACCGGCCTGTCTGCACCGGTTCCTTAAATGACTCCTGTAGTAGTCAAGCACAGCGTCCTTGATCAAAGTCGGATTTTCAGACCAGTTCCCATTAATCATTAACCCCTGCATTGAGTTCCTAGTCCTCTTCCTTTTTACTGAATCATGAAAAAACCTGCTGTTTTCGTCGCCTTCGATCGCCCACCTGAATCTTCCTTTTTGTTTCAAGTCTTTAGTTAGCTTCCACTGCTCCCTGAAGAAGTTAACTTTCGACTCTTGCCAAAGCCTCCGCTCTGCGCTGCTAAGCTCCTGATCTTCCGCCAAAGTATCCAGCCGAAGGAATTCCCCTTTCAGGGTGTCAACAGAACCTCAAGCCTGTAACTACAATCAAGCTTTCTCCACTCTTTAATCCGCATTTGAGATTCTTAAGTTTTCCTTGAGCACAAAGTCAGCTTCTCTCCCAATCAGAATTTGCGACCAAACGGATTTGACCAAGTCACGAACCCCTCCAAGGTGAGCTAGTGGTCATAGAATCGGAAAGGGGTCGGACCGAAGTCCACCAGACCAGCCTTGAGCACCACAGGACAGTGATCAGAAAATATTCTGTCTCCAACAACCGCCGCGACGTCAGGCCAGTCGGACAAGTAAGACCCGTTAACTAAGAACCGATCCAGCTTGCTCATCTTTAAACCATCACTGCTGACCCAAGTAAAACGACGACCACCCTGTTTAACCTCCTGCAAGTCATGATTTCTGATAAACAAATTGAAGTCCGCAGCACAGACAGGTTTAAAATTCGAGCCCCTTCTTTCTTCCGCCCTTCTCACCACGTTGAAATCACCCATAATACAGACAGCTTGACTCGCATCTGAGAGAAATGATCCAAGCTCCTCCCAAAGGGCACGTTTCTGGCTAGCCGACTGCGGACCGTAGACATTGAGCAACAAATATCTGTTCTGCCTATCCTTCCAGCGCCCTAGGATCCCCAAGAAGCCCTCACCAGAAATAATCTCCTCTGTTGACCATACCAGCTTATTCCAAAAGAACAGAAGCCCCCCTGATCTTCCTATTGCCAATTGCTGAGCAAAGCCGAATTCGCTGTGACGCCAAAGGTTAGTAACAGAGTGCTTATGTATAGTGCATTTATGTATAGTGCATTTTGTTTTTGTCCTTTCCTTTTTTATTTTTTGCTTCAAGTTATTAAATAGGTCAACTCCCTATTTGTATGTAACTTTTTCATTTTCTCATTTACTTCCTAAAGTTTCACTCATCATTTTATCATCCATTTTTAATTTGTGGTCTAAATGCATAAAAAATGTATTCGTGAGTTAATTATGACTTTTACAAGTAAAAATTTTGTTACTCTAGTCCCAATTAGATTGTGTCACTACAACTTTTATACTATAATTACCATATGGGATCTCAAACCGTTGGAACCGTTTCTCATCGTGAAGTGGCTTGTAAACCCAATGAAGGCTATTAAGAATGTATCTTAGTCATATTTCTTTTCGGATCTGTAAACAATTTGCATAGTACGTTCTACTCCTTCTCAGAGTTGAACTCATGCTCCAACTTTAATATAATTTGCGTTCAATTTGTTACTTTTTGTCTCTAAAGTTTTCGATTTATATGTTTTTGTCACCTCTGCTATTTTAGTGTGGGTAGTTTAAAAATGTCGAAATATAATGTTTTAGCTATTTATAACTATATGTTATCATAAAAAGGTAAAGTGCACGGTTAGTCCCTTAACTTTGCTTATTGTCCTATTTCGGTCCCATTTTAAGAATTTGTCCTATTAAAGTCACTTATCTTCATATTTTTGTCATATTCAATTCAAGTCCTTTATCGTTAACTGTTAACTCGGTGTTAAAGTTAACGGATTTCCTGGAAAAAATGATTTTTTAGACACATGCACTTTTTCTTTTATCGGCCATCCGTAACACATATATGGATTATGTTGGGCGATTACTCATGATCATGTGCTCAGATTGTGCATTGGTTTGAATTTTGTTTAATTACACAGCCGAAATTAGGGACTTTGTCACGTAGTCCTCTAGATTCCAAACAAAAAGGCTGATTCTGACATGCTCCTCTTTTCGAGTGTATTAATTCTCCACTTTTTAGTAATTTCTTATTTTATACTACAAAAAAAAAACTCCATTACAATCCGTCAAATTAACCGTTTTCTCCAATATTTCTTTTCATAAACTATACATCAATATTTGAAAAATTCATCTTAATTCCCCCAAAACTTTCTAAAAAGAACCCACATTAAACTTTAAAACTTTCATAAAGTAATTTGATTCTGTACTTTGTAAATATTCTTTTCTTGAAGCTTAAGGAGTAATATAAATTTACATGTCTTCTATATATAAGCAGCTAACTGGGTATCCAATTGGCTGAACTAATGTCTAACAGTACTAAAAATCTTTTGAATAAATAAAGTATTAATTCGGAAAATGAAGCTATACTAGATGGGCGAAATGTCTTTCTTTTTTTTGACGAATTTCAAAGGGACCCAGATAGCATCGACGCCACGGCGTGACGCAGAGCAAAGCATAGAAACGGTGAGCAAGTGGCACAGTGGCGGTTGCACGTGTCTTGTCCTATGGCGTTGGATTGGATGGAATCTAGGACGTTGAATCTAGGATGTTCTTCCGGATGTAGGGCCCTAAAGTCACATATAGTCATGAATTGCCTACCTACGACAAGTGGAGTACGATTCAAGTCACGTTCCCTCTATATACTCCCTCCACCCTTGAAAAGTTGATTTATTTGTTTTGCTGTTTTCAAGATATTTAATCTATGATTTATTTTTATGAATGTTTTGACATATAAAGTTGAACAATTTGTATGTGTATCATAATTTGCAACATATCCTTTCCAAACATATTTTTTTTGAATTTTTATTCACTATTTATTTTAGAAAAAACTCGAGTCAAACACTACTACACAGAACATGAAAGTCAAATGAATCAACTTTTAAAGGACGGAGGGAGTAATTAAGATCGAACTCCATCGGACCCAACGACTTAACAGATTTCCTTAATTAATTCCACTGATAGATAAAGAGTTTTCTTAACCATGACGACGGGTAGTACTGGAGCAGATCATCATCGAAAGCGGGCTATGATCTTCTCGCGTCGGCTCAGTCAGACTTCAGCCCGGAAGAGGCTGCCGGTTCCGCCGAGGTGTCTTGGCCACTTGCCAAACTTTGATGGTGGCCACGCCGTGGAGATGAAGGTGCTGTGTGAAAAGGAGGTGTATCGTGTGACGTGCACCACCCGAACAAGAGGGAAGTACGCGAAACCGGTCCTCTCCAAGGGTTGGATTGAGATGGCCCGACATGTCCAACTGAAAGCCGGTGACAAAGTCACCATCTTCAAGCTGCTGCAGCACCGACACGGTATTAATGCTGCTGCTTATGACTATGAGATGGAGATTCAAAGGGGTGTACTGCCCGAAATCACGGAGGCCGCGACGGATCAGTCGACTGATGATAATCAGTATTATGATTGCTGCTATAACCCTACTCTTTTGGATGCCCAGGGTTGGGTAGCTTCTGGTGATGATGATGCTGATTATGATGATGAGTGGGAGACAAAAAAGATGATGAATGTAGCTGCTGGGGGTTTTGGTTTAGGAGGCCCAATTAAGCTGGTCAAGATTTTCGGAGTTTGGGTTGATGAACATGAGCAGCATTCAATTAATGCTGATCATGAACTATTACCACTGTTAATGCCAAAGGATTAACATTAATTAGAAATAGGATTGGGATTAGAGAATCATACCTGAGAGGCTGTCCGAGAAGGTGGGCCTCCCGAAGGGGAAGAATCCTGACATGGTGGGGTGGAAAGTGGCTCGGCTGGTTGTTCCGTCCTTGTAGCTCTTCTCCTTCGATATGCTGCTTCCAACTCCAGATGAGCACCTGGTACGACACTCCGACGCTCAAGTCAGTTCTCACTTCCCAAAGTAGCCGAGGCACAGAAAGTTGAGAGTAAGGTAAGGGGATTCTGTCTAAGTTTTCGTGTCTAAGACGAGGCGAGCTTGAAGGTATTTATAGGGGTTGGGGCGGTATGGGCAACGGTATGGGCAACGGTATGGGCTGGGGGACAGGTGTCACCCGCTCATTGTGAAGGGGTACTGTAACTCCCCGCCAAGGATAGTGGCTCGGCCTAAAGCCCTGGCTGAGTGGCCCGGCCTAAAGCCCTGGCTGTGCCCTCAGGTTCCGTGGGCCGCAACGCCTGGAGCCGGCCCGTGGCATGGGCCGCCGGGCCCAAGCCCCTGGCCCTCACCATTAGCCCCGAGGCGCCTTGTCCGGGGATAGGACGAGGCGCCTTGACACGCTTAAGAAGGTAGCCGTTACGCCACGTGTCGCTCCCGCGTTGGTACCGTTGCGGCGATTCGCGCTTTTCGAACGCCTATAAATAACGAGTTTGCGCCTTCAAATTCACTTTCCACATTCTTTGCTTTCTCGCGCTTCGGCTTCTTTCAGTTTTCCTCTGATTCTCCGTTTTCAACTGGCTCGACCATCTCGCTCGTCTCGACTTCACGTATTTTCCGGTATGATTTCTTTTTCTAGTTCGATTCGTTCTTCTCGTTGGTTCCTCCTCGGGGAGATGGCCGGACGATTCCACCGATGGGGATTCGTCTCGGCTCGTTTCCTTGGCTCTCCCAGTTCATAGCATGTCGAAGCGCCGGGAAAAGAGGTTTGTAGAGAGAGTGGCCCGTCGTCAAAAAGGCCGAGGTTGAAAAAGCCCTACCCGAGTCCCCGACGACATTGAGTCCAAGATGACTGGAAAGTGGCGCGCGACCGGCGCTAAAGTTCAGTTTTCCCGAGGACATGGACTGGAGGGTCCCGGCCCTCGACAGGCGAATAAGCCAAATGCGGACGAGTTTAGTGTTTACTCGGTTTACTTCGAGATGGGCATGCGCCTGCCGCTCGGGGAATTCGAAACTTCAGTGCTTCGGCTTTATGACCTTGCGCCGAGCCAGCTGGTGCCCAACTCCTGGAGGCACATCATTGGCTTCAAGCTCTTCGCCCTGTCAATGGGCTTCCAGCCTACGTCCCAGCTATTCCGCCACGCCTACAAGATCTCAGTCAGTGGGAGTGGCGGGGGACATTGGTACCACCTGGCCCACCGTTCGCAACTGCTAACTCCAGGCCCCACGTCGAACCACGGGTGGAAGAAGAAGTTTCTCTTCGTCCAGACCCCTCGCTCGGCCGGGTTTAGGACCTCCTGGAGGACGGTCGAGCCCGAGCAGGATATGAACGCAATTGGTGAGAGCACCCTCTTTGGACAAGAGGCTCAGGCTCTGATTGAGCTACAGAGGGAGGGGCTCGCTCGGCCTTTTCCAGTGGAGGCCGTTCTTGAGGCCGACTGGGCTGAACTCCCAGAGGGGGAAGTTCCAGACTTGGAAGAAGCACATCGGCTTGCCACTAGCCGAGGTAGTCCCTCATCAGTGGGTGCATCGTCCAGAGCGGCCCCTGACTTTATTAAAATGCCCGACGAGAGTGGCTCGGACGATACGCCTCATCCATTTATCTTAACTTGTAAGGCCTTTGAGAAGGTCGATTTCACTAACGTTTTTAACGTTTTACTTATTTCTGCCTCAGGTTCAAACATGGATGCCTTTGAGAAGGCCGAAGCAGCGGCCCGTATGTCGGCCCCCGTCCCGCCGAAGCCTAGGAGGGGGCGAGGTGGAACAACCACCGTCACCCGTGCTGCGGCTTCTTCTCACCCTAGCACTGGTGGTAAGAGCCCCGAGCCGAGGGAGACCTATGGCCCGGGCCCCGTCTCGGGACGCCCACGGCCCCGGCTCGGGTGGTAGCGAGACAGAGCGAGGGTCGCCCCGCCAAAAGGCCCTCGCTTGCTGGGAAGAGGGGCGGCTTTGGAAGCCAGAAACCTTCAGCTTCCAAGGGTAAGGGCCCGGCCGAGGCCCCCATTGATGTGCTGAGCGAGCCAGAGTCTTACCACGGCTCGCCTCGCGGGCTCGGCGGGCCGACCCAAAGTTGCGCGAGCTCACATTCACGTGGCCGAGAAGCTCCTTGAGCAGGGCCGGGCAACGAAGGCTCGACGCTTTCGAACCCCGAGTCGTTGCGCCTCCATTGGGAGTCAATGGTCTCGACGAGGATGTCGAGGCGTTGCGCGCTGCAAGCCCGGCGGGCCGAATTAAGCCACGCTCTCGGAGGAGCTTCTACCGGGTAAGTTCCTCGTCTGTCTTTTCCTTCGTCATTAACAATCCTCACTTGTTAAGAACTTTCTTGCTGAACACTTATTGTGAAAAACGCCTAGGCCTCAATTTGTGCCGAGGAAATGGGGCGGGACGACGAGGCGATGGAGGAAGCCCGGGCCGAGATTGAGAGGGCCAGGGAGGAGACCGAGCTTCTTCGCCGCGAAAGAGACGAGGCGTTGCGCCGGGCCGAGGGAAGCGAGTCTAGGTCCTCGGCCTATCTAAGACCCTTGCCCAAGAAAGGGATCTTAAGAAAGCGGCCGAGGAAGAGTTGGCCGAGTTAAAGAGGAGCATCCCGGCCAAATAGATGAGGCCAAAGCCGCCTTCCGAGAGTACTCAATACAAGCAGATGAGGGCTAAGGACACGGGGGCGAAGTATCGGCTCGCCATCGCCGACGTGGTTGAAGTGTTCGGGGAGGTTTTCCCCGGGCTGGACCTCACTCCTATTCAGTCTCTCCCTGATAAGGAGAAGGCGGTGACAAGCCGAGCCGCTTACCGCGTCCCCAAGGACTCGCCACTTTATAACGCTTTCTATGACTACAACTCCGAGGAAGAGGAGGAGGGGGACGAGGCCCCAAGGGATCACCCGGGCGCAGATTCTTCTCACGCTTAGTTCAGCTCAATTTTTTTTCTAAGTTCAATTTTTATCCGAGCCACTTGGGCTCGTGATTCTGAACAGAGGGGTTTGTAATAATATTCTTTCGTCTATTCACTATTGCTCCCCCCCCCCCTTTTTAGATTTAACTCACATGGTTCGCTTTATCCTTTATTCTTTTTGCCGAGCCACATCGCCCGGCTTTATTGCTTGCGTGTAATGTTTTGAGCGTTTGGAGTTAACACTTCCTATAGTGCCGAGCTACAAAGGCTCGGCACATAGTACTCATTTCTTTGAACAATGGTTCGTACATTTTCGATCCTTCAAATTAAGCATAATATTTTTGAAGGCACTCCGCATTCCAGGCGCGGTTGACCATTGTCCCATCAGGTTTTCCAAGTCTGTACGCCCCTTTTCCCAATTCATCGATAATCAGATAGGGGCCTTCCCACTTTGGGGTACATTTGCCTTCGGCGTGATCTTGTTGAGTTGTGGCGGTGCCAAGTACAAGGTCCCCTGTCTGGAACCTCCTCGGCCTAATTTTAGCATCATAGTATCTCTTTACTCTGCTGATAGGCCCGGCTATGTAGCTCGGCCTTGTCACGGGCTTCGTCCAATAGGGTCAAGCTGGTACACAGCTCTTCATCGTTTTCTCCTTCAGAAAACTGGCTGACCCGGAGAGAAGGGACTGCCAACTCCACGGGCGTCACGGCATCCATTCCATACGTAAGGGCGAAGAGGGTGTTACCCGTTGATTCACGGGGCGTTGTTCTCATGGCCCACAAAACTTCAGGTAAGAGGTCGGCCCACGCACCTTTGGCCTCTTCCAATTTCTTGTTGATGGCGTATTTAATGGTTTTATTGGCTGCTTCTACCAACCCATTACTTTGAGGATGCGCCACGGCCGCATTGCAATGCTTGATTCCCAAGCCAGCCAAGAAGGCCTCTATTCGACGACCCGTAAATTGCTTTCCTTGGTCGGTCACTATCTCCCGGGGCACCCCAAAACGGCAAATTATGTCATCGAAGATCATATCGACCACGTCATCTTGCCGATGCTTGATAGGGCCACGGCTTCGACCCACTTGGTGAAGTACTCACGGCCACCAATACAAACCGCCTACGTCGTGGGGCCATGGGGAAGGGGCCCAAAATGTCCAAGCCCCATTTTGCGAAGGGCCAAGGAGCCACAATGGGGTCGAGGCTCGGGCGGCCTCCCAGGAGTGTTAGCAAAGCGTTGACACTTGTCACATTTCTTAATGTATGCCTCTACGTCCGCCTTCATACTTGGCCAGAAGTAGCCGGCCCTCTTCAGCCTACGTAAAACAGTTCGGGGGCCTTGGTGATTACCACATATCCCCTCATGCACCTCGGCAATGGCGATTTGCGCCTCATCCACCCCCAGGCATCTTAAGTACGGGTCGAAGCCGAAGGACTTTCGGTAGAGATCGCCTGAAGGGGAGAGATAGAAACGGGCCGCCTGGACTACTAACTTATGTGCCTCTCTGGCATCTTCCAACAACTCCCCGTCTCCGTGTAATGCGCGATTGGGCGCGCCACCCCCTTCGGCGAAGAGGATGCCGACCTGCTCCCCTTCAATGGACGGGGCTCCTAGGTTCTCAATATATACTTCTGAGATTTCTTCAGTTCCTGCGGCTAGGCGCGCTAAGGCATCGGCCTCGGCATTTTCGCAACGAGGAACTTTGGTGATCGTTACGCTTTGGAAGTACTGCTGGGCCTGAGCAACCAACCTTTGATATTTTTCCATCTTTGGCTCTTTGGTCGCGTACAGTTCGGCAGATTGGCCCACTACGAGCTCTGAATCTGAATAGATTTCTAAAGCAGGTGCCCCAACTATTTTAGCCAATCGCAAGGCCATTAAGACGGCCTCATATTCCGCCTGATTATTGGTAGCTGGGAACATCAATCTGGCCGAGTGGATGGTTCGATATTTTCCCGGGCCTCGGAGTATCACACCAACACCTGCCCCGGCTTTATTGGAGGAGCCATCCACAAAGGCGACCCACTTCTGCGCCTCCGTCGGCGCTTCGTCCTTTTCCTTGCCCCGCCCCGTAGCCGCGCATACGAAGTCGGCCAAGGTTCGCGACTTAATGGCTTTTGGGGGTGTGAAGTCAATGTGGAACTCTGTGAGCTCCATACTCCATTTACTCATCCGTCCTGAGAGATCGGGCTTGGTGAGGCACGCTCGGAGAGGCGTGCTAGACATCACTTTAATGGGGTGGGCCTGGAAGTAGGGGCGTAGCCTTCTGGCGCTCAC
The DNA here is from genome assembly GCA_024586325.1 of Stellera chamaejasme. Classification (NCBI taxonomy): domain Eukaryota; kingdom Viridiplantae; phylum Streptophyta; class Magnoliopsida; order Malvales; family Thymelaeaceae; genus Stellera; species Stellera chamaejasme. The sequence goes on from CM044986.1 coordinate 30,657,291, forward strand.
GATTACGGCGAGAGCCTCCTTTTCGACGTTGGAGTAATGGGGCTCTCCCCCTTGTAAGACTCTGCTAACGAAGTAGACGGGGAGTTGTTCTCTACCAACTTCTCGGACTAGCATCGCGCTAAGCTATCGCTGAGTACGAAGTGTAGAGCAAGAAAGTTTCCCGGTTGGGGCGGATGTAGCGTGGGTAGTTGGGCTAAGTGCTCCTTAATTTTGGCGAATGCCTCGTCACATTCCGCCGTCCACTCGTATCGCTTCTTTCTAAGTAACCGAACAGGGGAGGCACCTCTTCGACGAATGGAGAGGAATCGGCCGAGGACGCCATGCATCCCAACAGCTGTTGGAGCTCCTTGATTCGAGTGGGAACTTCCATGGCTCGGATAGCTTCAACCTTATCGGGATTAGCTTCAATCCCCCTCTCGGTTATCGTGAAGCCGAGGAACTTGCCCGATTCGACCCCAAACACACATTTTTGTGGTTGAGGCGCATTTTATATTCCCGGAGAACGACAAAGGTTTCACGGAGGTCATCGACATGATCCCGCTTCGTTTTGCTCTTAACTAGCATATCATCCACATACACTTCAACATTCCTCCCGATCTGCTTCTCAAACATTCGGTTGACGAGGCGCTGGTATGTCGCCCCGGCGTTTTTTAGGCCGAAGGGCATCATTTTGTACCCAAAAATGCCCAAGTCAGTTATGAAAGCGGTCTTCTACGCCGCTCGGTTCCATAAAGATTTGATTGTAACCGCTATACGCATCCATGAAAGATAATAATTCGTGCCTGTAGTGGCGACAACCGATGTATCGATACGAGGGAGAGGGAAGGGGTCCTTTGGACATACTTTGTTCAAGTCTGTGAAATCTATACACATTCTCCATGTCCCGTCAGTTTTCTTTACAAGGACAACATTCGCGAGCCACAAAGGATAATAAACTTCAACGATGAAGCCCGCCGCAGTGAGCCTCTCCACTTCGCCTGGATGGCCGCCCTTCTTTCCATATTGACGCCTCGTCTCCTTTGGATTACCGGCTTGGCGTCGGCCGGAATGCTCAACTTGTGAGTAATGACCTTGGGTCTACCCTCGGCATATCAGCCGTGCTCCATGCAAAAATGTCTTTAAACTCCTCAACAAGCCCTTCAATTTCTCCTCGTCCTCGGTTGGCGGCTTGGTGCCAATCACAGTGACTGCTCCGGCAAGTCCGTGATCATCACTTCCTTCGTTCCTCGGCTGCCGAGCCCTCGGCCTTTTCTCCTCATCCCCGAGATCAAGTTGTCCGTGGACAGGTCAATCAAATCCAACGGAGTTAGATAGCCATAAAATCGTTCTAGACTTTTTACCAGGGAGGCCGGGAAGGCCGAGTCACTCGAAGGACGAGTGTGAATGATGATTGGCCCTTGTGAAGTTGGAAGGCGTACTTCCATGGTCTTCGGCCTCAAGTGAAGGTCAAACAGAGATTGAGTGTGTATCCCGAGGATAACATTGTAGGGCTCGGTGACTTGACCACCTTAAAGCATACTTCAGCCACGGTGAGGGACACCCTCTTTATCTAAATCCCGACCGATGCACACCGGCAGAGTGACGGTGCCTGCAGGTATGGGGTTGTTGTTCGGCCCATAGACCGGCATGGTACACTTGCTGAGAGTGCCCTGGATCTCCTGGCTCATCATGCGAAACGCATGACAAAACAATATGTCGGGCTGAGCCCCCGTGTCAACTAGAATTCTTTTTACCCTGTACCCCGCTATCTCCGCTTCTATGGTGAGGGGTTCTGTGTGGGAGGAGCGCCTCGGCCTCGGGGCCATTGTCAAAAATTATCGGGCGCAATTAGGGGCCACGAGGAGGTTATTCACCTGCTCGCCGGGCCCTTTCATCCGGATGATCAAGGATCATGTGGATTATGGGGGCGCTTGTCCTCCCTTCTTTGGGCGTCCTTCGGGCGTGAGCCCTCGGCTCCTCTTTCTTTGGGGTGATTTGCGAGGGGTGGCCTTGACAAACCGAGGGAGTTTGCCTTGTTGGATCATTTCCTCAATGAGCTCTGCAGAGCTCATGGCGTTTTGATCACGTGACCGTGGTCACGGTGGTATTTGCGGTACAATTTCTTGTTCCTCTGCTCTAGGGGGGACCTCATGGCATGGGGCCTTTCAAAGCCTTGCAGCCGCTCGAGGACGGCGAGGATCTGCTCTCTAGGAGCGTTCAGTGGGGTGAACATGTCGGGCTCATGTAAGAGCGGATTAAAAGAGCCCCGCCTCTCGACCTCCTCGGCCGGGTCCTCGAGTGACCCTCGGCCGGAATCCGTCCGTTGGCGCTTTGAGCGATCGTCGGCCTGCGCCGATTGTCGGCCTTTCTGGCCTGTAAGGTATCCTCCAAATTGATGAAGGGCTCGGCCCGCTCGTAGAACTCCAAGAGAGTTCTGGGTGCTCGCGCTGCGACGTCCCTCCCAAAGGGTGTCACGGGATTGACGCCTGCCGAGGCCGCGTAAGTGGCTACCTCATCCGACACATTGGTCATCTCGACGAGGCGGTCATTAAAACGGTTGATGTAGCCCCTAAGGGGCTCTTGTTTGTCCTGCGCCACATCCCTTAAGCCGAGGGGGTTCCTCCTCATCCTCTTCTTCCCAAGGTATTGGCTAATGAACATCCGTTTCAGCACTTCCCAGGTTGTTGCAGTCCCTGGGGTGATCATAGAGTACCATGACCGAGCCACCCTTCAAACTTTCGGGAAGGCTCGGGCCATGGCCACATCGTCATAGCCCACCCATCTCATCTTGTCTTCGAAGATCCGGGCGTGGTCTTCCGGCCGATCGTCCCATCATAAAGAGCGAAGTCCGGTAGATTCATAGGTTGGACAGTGGGGCATCGAGCCACTGTTGTCTTGTTGTTGCGCCGCCGCGGCTGTTGGGCTTGTAGCAATGCCACTGGGCTTGAAGGCGACGGCATTGTTCTGTTGCGCTTGGAGGTACAACCTGCAGGAGGAGCAGTCCGGGGCGGTGCGCCCGAGGCGGCCGAGACGGCCGGGTCGACCCCCATGTGGGGCATCTGGAAAGGGCTGGAGCCAAAGCCTTGGGGCCTCATGAGGAGGTCATTCGGCAGCATTCCGCTGCTTAGGCCAAATGGCTGGAGTCCCGGAAAGGCGTTGGGGCCAAATGTCGTCGTCAGAATCGACGTTGGAGTAGATACCGGGGTAGTATAGACCGGGGTGGTATGCGCCGTGGCATGAACAGTAACCACGGAGGGCGTGGCACTTGGTGCAGTGATATTCCTGCAAGAGGGGCATTCGAATTAGAATGCGTTTGCGCATAGTCCGGGCCGTAGCCCGCATAACTAGCGTTGTATCGCCCGTAGGCACTTACGTTTGCATTTGCCGGAGGCAGTTTGGGCGAAGTCGGTGAGCAGGTTCCGGGGAGCGACCCCATCACCTGTCGCCGTCGCTACGTTGCACGACCCCCCTGTCGGGGTAGTCGTCTCGGATCTAGATGGAGTGGGGCTCCTAGTAATGGGGCCTGGGCTGGCCGTAAGGATTGCCTCCGTGCCCGTAGGCAAGCTAGTACCAGATGGTAGAGTAACCCTTGGATCTGAAATCGGGCCCCACGGTGGGCGCCAAATGTTAATGCCAAAGGATTAACATTAATTAGAAATAGGATTGGGATTAGAGAATCATACCTGAGAGGCTGTCAGAAGGTGGGCCTCCCGAAGGAAGAATCGACATGGTGGGGTGGAAAGTGGCTCGGCTGGTTGTTCCGTCCTTGTAGCTCTTCTCCTTCGATATCTTGCCTAACTCCGGATGAGCACACAGTACGACACTCCGACGCTCAGTCGGTTCTCACTTCCCAAAGTAGCGAGGCACGAGAAAGTTGAGAGTAAGGTAAGGGGATTACGTCTAAGTTTTCGTGTCTAAGACGAGGCGAGCTTGAAGGTATTTATAGGGGTTGGGGCGGTATGGGCAGCGGTATGGGCACGGTATGGGGACGGTGTCACCCGCTCATTGTGAAGAATGCTGTAACTCCCGCCAAGGATAGTGGCTCGGCCTAAAGCCACTGGTGAGTGGCCCGGCCTAAAGCCTTGGCTGTGCCCTCAGGTTCTGTGGGCCGCAACGCCTAGAGCCGGCCCGTGGCATGGGCCGCCGGGCCCAAGCCCCTGGCCCTCACCACCACCTGACGACGACGAGCTGCTCATGCCCTCCGGCCAGCTTGTTCCTGCAGCTGGTTGCAGTACTGAACCAGGCCTCCTGGATTTAACTTTGAAGCTCGCAACTTATAATGCAGCTTAACGCCGCACGTATACTACGTACTACTGCTGTCAATTAATTAATGGAAGGTGGCCTTTTCTTTTTCTGTCTCGATCGAATGCTTTCTGTCTTTTATGGGATATCGAGGCTTAATAGTAGTATATTCCCAGTACTACATGCTATGTAATTAAGTACTATATATATATATATATATATATATATATATATATAGTTCGATTAATCTGGGTATTTGTGAGTTAATGTGGATTTGAAGAGTAGTTAATTAAATTAGAAACTAACCTGTAGTGATCAAGTTGTCTTATTGTAGGAAAGGTAGCTAGCTAGGTATTAAAAAATTGGAAACGGGTGACTAGCTAGCTAGCTATTGTGGTTGACCCCGATGGGATATGTCGGTGATGTTCCATGGTTAGATCAGATGAGAGATGAAAAGAGACCTCAAAAAATTAAGCAATGAAGACGCAAGGGAGGTGAGACCTAGCTAGCTTCCCAGTTGCTAATCAACATCATCATCATCATCATCATCTCTAGCTAGGTACGTACGTACATATAGATCTGCGCTTACAGCTTAATTCTCAGAGAAGTAATTAGTGATTTTGAAAGCCATATATATCGATCGATAAGATCAGGTGAGTGAGCACCTTTCGTTATTTTTCCGCCTGCAACTTGAGTTGTTCTATCGTTTTTAGTGTAGCTGTTCAATTCTATCGACGTTTTATGCCGGATCGATCGAGCTGGCTGCAGATCGACTAATTATGCTCAAGCGCAGCTTCAGTTGCGCATAATTACATTCATTAACATAAGAATCTCTTTCTTCTCTTTCTTTTCAACAATCAAATCAAAAGATTTTAATTTTGAAACAGATATATTTACCATAACTATTTTAATTAATTTGATGATCACCACAAAAATTTGCTATCATTTTTTCTAGCTAACCGTAATGAAATTATTATAAAAATATTAAAAGAAGTTCCAGATAATTTTGTGTTGGTTATTTGGGATTCCATGTTTGGCTGGTTAATTAATTAAGAAACAAGTGGTCTGTATAGCTAGCTAGGCTGAGTCGTTTTGAATAATTGTGTTCGATCGGGATGAGCAGTACTGCTTCCTTGTAGTAATGCGTGTATTGCTTATTTTGCTGTGATCATTTAGGTTCATGTTCAATTGCATATACATGATGAGTATACGTACGGTTTGTGGTTTGAAGTGATATTGTGGGGTGAGCTGGTAATGAATATATATTATTGTTCTACTACCAATAGCGTTAATTAATATGATGTACTGTTCTCTGCTCAGATTCAATAACCTAGCTACACTCAAAGATGATCTTTGGTGGCTAAAATATGTAGTAGAAGTTTCTCTTGCCATTGCAAACCTATATATATTCCTCATAATTAATCATATATTTACAAAACTTACAGACAAAACCAAATTAGGTTTTTCCAAACCTAACTACTGTCTCGTTAAACCGTACTATGCTTTTTAGAAACTGTTACAGTAGATCTATATATTTTTGTTTGAAAAGCTATTGGTGACAAATATATTCATGCTTGAGAGCCACCGCCATGAGAAATGGGAAGCAATCAGCAAAAAGGAACATTACAAAGTAATCACTCGAGCGCCTTAGTTTGACGAAAAAATAAACAACACAAGTACTCCTGCAAAATAATTAAGAACCAAAATATCAAGAATCACCTGGATGGATAATTATCATGCACATGGATAATTTGGGATCGTAGGTTTTTTTAATGGGATACGTGACAAGCACCTGTGTTACCCTACGGTCAGTCAAAACCTCTCAACTCCCACAAAATCCTTCATTCTTCCAAATCCCAATATCTTTCTCATTTCTTATCAAAATTTAGTCATTTTTGTTTCATTTTTTCTTCCTTTCATAGGGGTGGGGGGTGTGTTCTTCTCTTAAAAATTTTATCAATTTTCTGTAATTTTTTTTATCAAATCAGCAATCACTTTCTCTCACATATATCACATCAAATTTCAAAAATTTCGCATTTTATTTACAAAAATATTATTAAAGAACACACCCTCGGTTTATGGATATATATATATGTGTGTAAGAGAGAGAGAGTGTGTGTGTATGTGTACAGGTAATGTTTATAGGTTTTCGTTTTTTTCTTCAATTTTTTACATTTTTTATTTCGGACTTATGTGGAAATTCTTGCCATTTTTGCTCTTCTTTTTGTTAAAGTTTATGTTATTTGACTTCTATTGATAATGTAGTGATAGTTAGTATACTAATTAATATGTTGAGTTAATATCATTTTTGTGTGCTTTATATATTTATTTTTACTCCTATATGTTCGAATTTATGAACTTTGTTTTCATTTTTTAAATCTACTTTGCATTTAATGATGATGATTATTTTTGTGATAGTGCATTGTGCAGAAAGAAGCAAATAAAGGTAAAGGCAATTGTGGTAACAATAACGCCAACAACGAAGCGGTATCGTCAATGTTATTTATCACCTGGGTGAATTTTCACCCACCTAGAACACTTGGAAAATGAGAGGTGGATATGTAATTGTTCAGATAGTTGGGCTTGGGCTTCCAGATTACCTTGTAACTGAGCCATTTGGACTAGTGGGTGAAATATCACTTAGGTGATGATTAAGAGGGTTGAGCAGGTATATGTGAAGAGTTCCAGTGGCATTATACCAAAATACATGTGTGTAGGAATGTAGACGAACGTTCTTAATTAAGATCATGGTTGTTTTCTGGTGCAAAGCTAACAATAATTAGGATACAGATTATGCACTAGCTAGCTAGTCAAACTTACAAGAAAGTGGCCAGCTTCTCCTCCTGTACCTTCCACAAAGAAATTAAGTGCTCGCTCCTGATGTTGGCAACATATATAGTATCATGATATATATTTTTTTTGAACAGCACTGCATTTCATTAAGATATGCAAGAGATAAAAGAGTTCCTGAGAAAAGACCTATGAGAAATAGGACCTAACATCAAGAGGAAAGGAGAAACAAGAAAAAATAGGACGGTAGACACCAAAAGATCCCACCCGGCCCAACCAAAGATATGTAATTGTCCACCCCAACCAAAAGATCCCACCCCAACCGTGAATATAAATGGGAGGAAAAGCTACAAACACGCGGGTATATATTTGCTGCAGCTCTAGGGAGTTTGAATTAGAGTAAACAGAGTGACATTCTAAATTTCGAATTTATGTTTTTTTTTTAGTTCACATTTTCTTTTAAAAAAATGAAAACCTACGGTCTACGTCCATCGGGGTATCCGGAGCTTTTGAAAAGTGATTGTTCCAACCGTAGGCTTTCAAAAATGTATGATCAAATCGTAGGTGTTTCTCTGATAACCAAAAACTCATACAGCTGCTGCAACCGTAGGTCATATATATTCCGAACAAATAACATACGCGGCTTGTCTATAACCTACGTCTTTTTTACCATAGCTAGGTTAGGTGTGAAAAACCATCAAGTCTGGAAACCTACGGATAAAAAGCTTTTCCTCCCATTTATATATATTCACGGTCCACTATGATGAGAATTATTAGGAAGTGATCAGCCACCAAGATGATGATCAATATCAAATCCTTCATTCAGTATGACCATCTTTCGTGAGATCAAATGGGTCCACCTGTTTTTCCCACTTGAATTCCAACTTATATACCAACCTTGCATTCATCTCAAAAATACAAACTCATGAACCTTTGCCTTTTCACTTCTTAAACGTGCGTGCATCTTTGGAGCAATGAGAAATATATATATACAATATACAAGTACAACCAACCAATAATAGGGGGCTTCAAACATAATAGTGAAAAAAAATCATTCACCAAAAAATTACAAAATTCACTTTCAAAATCCACTCCTCCCAACTAGATCCTCAAACATATCTTCTTTTTTTTCACAAATTCGAGCCGGAGCTAAGGAGCCAAAAAGGCTGAGTGGGTGGCAGCTTTTCAGCATTGCAGCAGTGAATGAGTGAAGGACATGTTGGGGGGCAGCTAGGGGGGCAGTGAAGGAGTGAAGGACACGTTGGGGGGTGGGGCCAGGAGGAGGTGGGCAGACGTGAATCACTATATACTGTTCATATTCGGACCTCCCGTGAATACGGTGAGGTCCGAATTTGAGTGGTGAGTTTGAGTGATATTCACCAAATTTGAGTGGTGAATTTGACACAAATTCACTCCAAAATTTTCATGTTTAACTGATTTTTTTTAGCCTACTATTGCTTCTTTCACTTCCAATTCATCATTGCTCGATTTTGGGTTTTGGTTCTAACGCATTGATTGGGTTCAACAACTACTATTTCCTTCCTGCACATCATGATCTGATTTCTTACTTTGAAGCATCTCTCCCAGTTGCTCACCTTGTTTCTCTTTATGCTCAAGTAGCTAGGTTTAGGCTGTCCATACTAAGTACGCTCTTGTTGTTGATTCTATGCTCATATACTTCTTGGCTAGTAGCACCTTGCAAGGAAGAATTTGACACTGAATCGGGATGGGCTACAGCAGTTCCCACCGTACGTACTTCCACCTACACCTTTTTCGAGTGAAGGATTTAGAACACTCATAAATTTGTTTGTTGTTGTATCACTTAATTGTCTTCATGTCCCAAAGTCAATCTACTTCAAAGTCATTTTCAGACTCATGAGAATCATAATTGTCCCAGAGAGGACCCTCATCATCGTCATCATCATCATCATCAGACAATGTTGTTGTTACTGAGTTGCTAGAGTCAGTAACACTGTTAGTTCTAGCCATGACACCATTTTCAGCAGTAGAATCATCAGCAATTATATCCGTGCACTCCGCTATAGGTATGATATTCTTGTTCCAATAATTAAAGCTAGTTTCCTGTAGTTTTGCTGATTCATCAGCAAACCATAAAGATTTAGGCTTAAACGCCCTAATTGGCCCCTGAACCTCCTCTTTAAGACCAACCAAGAAACAACTAACAACATATGAATCAGATATCTCAACTCTAGCACATAGGGCATCAAATTGATCTTGATACTATTGTATCGTGGCTAGGGGTGAGTTCATAGCTAAATAAACCGGACCGGCCGGTCGGACCGGTTAAACCGTGAAACGGCTGCATGTCCGTTCCGGTTATTGGTTTTGCACCACATTGGTCAAAAACCGGGAAAAACCATTTAAACCGAAAACCAATGAACCGGCGGTTCAACCAAAATGAGGTGAAAAAATTCAAATTTATTAAAAATTCAAAAATTCAATATTAGGGTTTTATCTACTTAACTCTAAATGAGATGGGTACTTTATTAATAATTTCTAATAATATAAAAGTAACGGTCCAACCCCTGGTTCAACCGATTCGACCGATTAAACCTTGAACCACTAACTTTACGGTTCAATGACCGGGTCGTTTTTTTTAACCATGGGTGAGTTCGAGCCGAGCCGAGTCCGAGCCTAGCAGGTTCAAGCTCGGGCTCGGCTCGAGCTCGATCCAGCCCGATAATTCGAGCTCGAGCTCGGCTCGATGGTTCGTGAAGCTCGAGCTCGTTAGGCTCGCGAGCTCGGTTAGGCTCGATTCAGCCCTGAGTAAACAACCTCGAGCTCGTTAAGGCTCGAGCTCGAGCTCGGCTCGATGGTTCATGAAGGGTAGTATCATAATTTTAGACTAGCTCGTTAAGGCTCGCGAAACCTTACGAGCCGAACGTTTCGAGCTCGAGCTCAGATCATTTATTATTCAAGCCTCAAAACCGGCTTGAGCTCGAGCTCGAGGCTCAGCTCGTTGGACTCGTTAAAACTCAAGCTCGAGCCGAACTCAGCTCGGCTCGGCTCGAATTGTTTCACACCCCTAATCGTGCCTACTTGTTTCAAGGAGAGCAAATCCAATAAGGGAAACCCGCCAAATAAACTAGTAGATCCAGTCTGTAGTGGTGGAGTAGGCGATGGTACTTGCGGTAGGTCCTTATCCATACTTGCCTCTGATGAACTAGGAACGAGCAACGAAGAGGTGAACCGGGATAGCACCTTCATGTACTTCCAGCTAGGACCTTGTTCTCATAAACATTTCTTCGAACATTTGTAAGGCGACAAGCACAAGATTCTGAAAACTAGCTAAGAACTAGTTGTTGGTGCCATAATTGATCGTTAGAAGATTAGCAGAGAGGATTAACAGAGAAGATTAACAGAACAAACCACAAGAACAATCACCACCAAGTTGGACCTAACCAATCATGAGAACACGGTGAAACGGAGCGACCAGTCAGAATCGACGTCTTCACAAAATCGCTAAAACGAAGTTTCAGCAAGATGAGAGCTTTTTTTTTTGAACGGCGAGCGAGATCAGAAGCTGATTTCAATGAACTCCTCAGTCAAGATAGGAGCTCGCCTTTGGAATCGCCAAGGTGCTCCTGAGCTGAGAACGGTGGTCGACCAGATGCACAACAGGGAATCGGTAAACCTCATACAAAGTTGATACGTGCCAAAAATCCAGAGTAAAGGGGAAGGAGAAGAATCATAAGAGAAGAAGGGTTTTCAGGGAGAAGAGATCCTCACAAGAGGCCACAAACATTCATTCATCGAGCATAACATCCGATTACAGCCTAAACATCTCTATATAGCCCCTACTTGACACCTAAGAAACATAAATGACATCATTTATCCTGGTGGCAGCCTACATGCTGACTTACCAACTAAAAGATTTAGGCTGCATCAGTAACTTGCATGATAATGCTAGAATGAGATTTGCATAGATTTTCTTTTACCAACTAGAAGGGATACCAAATCCTATCAGAGAATAGAGAAGTGCCCTGGTTGCTTAAATGTCCCTGGCCTGGCCATATACAAAATAAAAAATTCAGTAAAGGTTTCTTTTTTCTAAAAGTGTTAATATAAATGGCACAGTCAATGATGTGCCACTAGTAATCAAGATGAAGCGTACTGTTTATGCTCGTGCCAAGAGTACCAATGCAAAGAAACATTTGACCGGTTAACTTCCCGACATTCTGTGGAGTTTCTAGAATATTTCTAGTAGTCAAAGAGGGCAACATACATACCTGCAGTTTTGCAGCACATAATACACGGTGACAGTCAAGGACCATAATCTAACAGACCTAATTACCATCAAAGAAGAAAACAAAAATTACTTAAACAACTCTCACGTTCAAGACAACGAGTACAGCTTCCGGATGATAGTGCAATGGCACTTCACTCCAACGGAAGGGGCCTGATGAATTTCAGGCAGAAACATTAGTGAGTAACTGGGAGCGAGCCGAGTTTTGACAGCAGTTGGCGCCATCTTGGAGTTTCCTCATCAAAAATATATGTTAAAGGAGAAATTAGTACCCCACTGCCTCCGATCTGCCACAGGCAAAGCTCATGTTACTAACCCAAAATATAGAATGCTGTTGCTTCATTAGGTTTTCACTATCTTCCATATTTAGAAAAACAACACCAAGGCAGATAATCAAGGAATAAAATTCAGAGAATAGGTTATTTATTTTTCACTGTATATGTCTTTGCATGCACGTTGCAAATTCAGAAATCCGGAAGCAAAATTTAATACCATATTTTGAGAAGGGAAAGAAAAGAAGAGAAATTTTCTGTGACTGCAGCATATCTTCGGATAAAAATAAGCAAACAAGGGTACTTCTGTTCCTGCATGGAGTATCTAAATGAACTACAACAATGGTTCATAAGCTTGCGTGGTTAACAACCGTATTTCAACCACTTACCTCTCTCAATTGTTTAACAGACATGTAAAGAGCCTTTTTTGGGACGCATATAACTATAGCAAAGTAGTCAGCTACTACCCTCCCATCACGTTTGCAGAAAACAGGACTTACTGTTGGTCCCTGCAACCAGACACGAAGTTTCAACAATACAAGATGGTATAGAAGTAATGGTATCTAGAAACGTGAAACATATTTTCTAATAAATTGAAAAGCATGACTTCTCAAACCTAACCTGCAATCCAGATAAGGAGGGCTGACTCAGTACCCGCTGAGCAACATCCTCCGCACTACTTCCCCTCATATTTGCAGTCACCTGCACTAGAACAATACATTAGTACATGTAATATGGAAATTGATGAGACTTGTTGTGCATACCGTGAATTGACCAATGGCTTTTAAATGAGCCTCTAATCTTTCAAGAATCTCGTGGGTTGTGTTTAATGCTCCTTCACGATGGATCAGTGATTTCCTGCTAGCCACGAGAACAGCCTGAGAAAATAGATTGTGATGTAAGATAAACTGATAAGGTTCAACAAGTGTAATTTGATACTCCCCTCTCTCCCAAAATTTTTGAGACAGTTATTCCAATATTCAGTCAATAATTCCATTTCTCCAGCATTTTGAAATGCAAATGTGAACTTTTTGTTCACAAATGATAATTTGACGTTTCTTGTTTTCATGAACATGGGCTTTTTAAAAATATTCTACAGAATACTAATAGAGATATTTACAGCCAAATTGACATTTAAAGTTAACTGTTTAAAAAAAATTGGGAGGGCATGAACATACAGCATAATCATAAAGTATTCAACAAGAGCAAATTATGATTACCTGGCTTTCCAATACCACTCCTCCTTCAATTTCTTTCAAGTTGTTTTCTCTCAGTGTCGTCCCACTGCTCACAAGGTCCAAAATTGCATCAGCAATCCCCATCTGCAATGATATCCAATGCAAGTTAATGTTATGAAACCATATGGCACTCTAGATACCATTTATACAGCTAAAGTTGTCAACATGTTGAGTCAGAAGCCAGAAAAAAAAGTAAATAAGAAATTTACAGAGTAGAATTTGTTCATCATATCTTATTTCCTGGGCATTAAAGGTTAAATTCCAAAGTTTCTGGACCCTTTCAGCACTTCCCACCAATCTTATTTACATTTCCCTAAAACCAAATCAAGACCAGAAGAGTAAATGCATGAAGGCATGCCATAGTAACTAGCCTGATCAATGGAAAAGAATCACAGCTCTATTTGAAACAAACCTATTAGTAAATTTCTGTAAAAATGTCCATGAACAAGCTCTGTTCCCTATAGAGGCCCACTAAAACAAGTGTAACTGTGATATTGCATATCAGATTTGCAATCAAATTGGTTTCATGACATCACTGACACGGAAGAAAGAATGCATAGGCACCAGAAATTGGAGCATCCAACTGCACCAGCACCATGCGGGTAAATCCAGTGCAGAAAGGAGCTCAGAGGGATTTCACTATGTAGCTTGTACAGTATAACTATTTCAGTATACATGTTTTCTGCCATCTGTAATATGTACACCTATCTAAAGTTCAATACCGCTGTAAGACAAGTTCAGATAGCGGTAGCTGCAGTGGCGAACCCAGGAATTTCAAAAAGGGGGGTCCATATGTACAAGTAAAAGACTAAATTTTATAATTATATAGTAAAATTTTGAAATGATAAAAATTATATTACAATTGTTCTCGTCGAGTCCTCATCCCTTAGAAAAAATCTACAATTACATCATTGCTAATGCTTTTAAATACATCTTTCTCGATATAAGTCATTAAGCAATCAAATCTACTTTAAGAACTTTAGGAATATTAGTGCAAAAGAAAACATGTGGTATCAAGTTATTAAAAAAGTGAAATACAATGGTCAAATTATAGTTATTACCATAATAAATTTTAACTCAATAATTAAGAAATTGATCCACTTTGTATTTTTTAATAACCAATATAATATATTAAATATCATTATAATTTTTAAAGGGATCCAACTAATAAATTATATATCCCCTATACATATTTTTGAAAAAAAAGGGGGGTCCATGGACCCCCCTTTACAAAGGGTAGGTCCGCCACTGGGTAGCTGTAGATGCGATTGCTTGTTTCTATGATGCTTAAGCTGAAGTATTGAACATGGGAGTGCCTCACCAAACTATATGAGAAAAAAAAGAAGAAGAAGGGAAGTTTACCAGAAAGCACAAAAGAGACTGTAAGGAGCAATGGTTTCTCTCATATTAAATCTTCTCTAAATTACATTTGACACAATAGGCCACAGAAGCTGGAGTGCTAGAGGTTTTTAAAATAAATTTTCATTCTTTATGACATTTTATTAAATTAGCCAGTCATATCAAAGTAATATCGATTTGAAGGAAAAAGAAACTACCACTCTGGACTGAAAGATCAAAACAAGTAGAGTCCTAATTCATTACATTCCTCCATCTCTATTCAATTCATCTGTTTGACTGGAGACAGAAATTGAGAATATATAGATGAGTTTACAATTTTTTCAAATTTCACCCTTAAAAAATATAATTATTAAAATTGTCTAGAATTGAAGTAAATATGATATGGTAAATGAGGAAAAGAAAAATTTCCCTAAAAGGGAACATAATAACTATTTAGGGATTTCCTAAAAATAGAAAACATATAAATTAAATAGGAATTGAGGGAGTAGTGATGAAGAAAGAGCTAGTTGACAGCCACATAATTTGTCTCCGTTCACAAGGAAAAGAAAAACATGACTTAAGTAGCAACTAAACAGGTACCCTAATCTTCTGGTAGGCACCTTATACTACTAGTATACTTCTAACAGAAATATTATTACAAATGAGGAGCAAATGAGTTAGTTCAAAATATAGTACTTGTGTGCAACAAGCCTTCCTATCTGACAGGAAAGTTCCTGTGACCCTGAAGTTGATCAACTAACCAATTTATTTTCAAAGAAACCTTGTTGAACTTGTATTATTATATATTTCACTTTCTCTTAACCAAAAGAAAAAGATCAGTAACTCACTACAACCATTGCATCCTGTAAGTTTGTTTTTATGACTATAAATATATGTTAATTCTGCAATAAAAAATAGATTAGTCTGAGAGAGAGAGAGGGAGAGATTGCGAGGGAAGGAATCTCTCACCGCTGGGGCTGCCTCCAAAGCTCCATCAGCGCTCGAAAAGGTCACATGCTTCAATCCGTTCTCTTTCATAAACTTAGGGCCAAGCTGCACAAGAGAGATAATATCAGCTATTATGCAATAAAGAGCAACAGAATTTAATGAATGATTAATGCACAACATACATAAGTAGAGCCTGTTGCAACTCTCAGAGGTTTCTCACTGGTCCATTGAGGCATTTGAGCTAGCTCCCTCAGTGAATTAATATTCTCAAATATGCCATATTTGGGAATCTGGAAGAATAGAGGACCTTCATCGTGAGGAATTGGCCATGAATAGAAAAATAGTCTTTACACGCATGAGAGAAAATAGCTTACTGCGAGAGATAATCGACAATCTCCATATTCAAGAGCATCATGAACAAGGATGAGATCTTTGTTGCCCTTATGTATAAAGAATAACCGCAATGAGAAACCATTACAAAAGAAGAAAACGGAACAGAGACTACAACTTTCCACAAAATCAATCAACTCTGCATTTTCCACATAATGGTACCTTCCCATGTTCGCTGACAGTATCCAATCCCACGATCCCCAAATCTAAATCTCCAGAAACCAACTTCCGCACAATATCTTTGGGTCGTTGAAACCAGACTTCCAAATTGGGAAGCTAAAGATAGAAAAAATGTATTGAAACAGCCACCCAGTTGTGCCAGGTAGTAATGCCCATCGTACGAACTTAAAAGACTAATCGAACCTGGGGTATATGTGCAACATACTGACGAGGATTAACCTGCTTCACCGACAATTGACAGTCCTGAAAAGAAAAAGAAACCCAGGTGAAAGCAGGTCGAAAATGGAGGAACTAAGCAAGAAAGGAGACGATCGCTGCCGTAGGTTACCGGAGGATTAAGCTGAGTACCTTGAGCAAATCGAGAGTGTCGGCGGCCATCCGACCTTTACTGGGCAATCCAAGCCGAATTTCGGATCGGTCGGCGCCTTTGGTAGCGGCTCTGCCATTGGCAACAGCTGCCTGAGAGTCTGTCGAGCAACAAGAGATAAAGCTGCGCCGCCTGAGAGCGATGTAAACCGACGGAGAATGAGGAGAGTAAGTTAAGTGGCATTGTTGGAAATATACAGATGCGAGGGCCATTTGTTTCAGGCGCTACCGGTTTGAATGGAATGAAACCCTAAACAAAACAGAGAAGCTGTTACTCTGATGGTTTCAAGTTTGAATGGAGGAGGAGGAGGAGGAGGAGGAAGGATATGACGGCAAGACAAGAGCGAGCCACTGTTGCCAAAAATAAAAGCCGCCGTTGTCTGATTCTTGTTTAGCAACTAGGTTTGGTATGGCGAAAAAATAAAAGATGAAGTAAAATGAAACTTTTGAAAAGTAAATAATTCTCAATGTTTGGGAGATATATTTGAGAGACTAAACAGTTAAAAAAATCTTAAACTGTACTCATATATCTTATAATAATTTGTTGATGACATGTTTAATATATTTATTTAATTTTACACCATTACTTATTTGATACCATAAATTGAATTATAACTCAATCTAATTACAATAGTGTCATTGCTTTCTAAATCTCACGATTTGATCTGCCTCAACCATTTAACGTGACGACCCAGCAATCATGGTGGTGAGTCTAATGATAGGCTAGCAGTTAAAGCGTGTTTCGACCCAAGGAGGTGCGTGAGGCTGAAGTAATCGAGGCGGGCATTAAAGCCGATTGATCTCGAGCGTGGTTGGGTCATTCCTAGACAATGGAGGACCTCCGACGCTTGTGAATCGTCAAGGCATCTGTTAGGTATGAAATTGTAGACGAAACAAATGACATGCTTGTGAGTCGACGAGTCTAGTGGCCTTGACATGAGAAGGCCAAATCACCAGCAATGGCGAGTCGTCAGGAAAAAGCAGATCTACATTGGACATAAGGAGATCAACATGACAATATTAGTGATCAACATTGGAAAAAAGCTTGTCAACATTGGCCAAAAGGAGATCAATATGACAAGACTAGTTATCAACATTGCAAATGTGCAGATCAACATGGCTAAACTAGTGATCAACATTGGACAGAAGCATATCAACATGCCAAGACTACTGATCAATGTTGGAAAAAGGCAGATCAACATGCCAAGACTAATTATCAACATTGGAAAGTAGCATATCAACATTGGACAAAAGTAGATCAATATGAAAAGGCTATCGATCAACATTAGACAGAAACAGATCAACATGACAAGATTAGTGATCAACGTTGGAAGGGAGTAAATCAACATGACTAGACTACTGATATACATTGGACAAAAGCATATCAACATTGTACAAAAGAATATCAACATGACAAGACTAATGATCAATATTGAAAAGGTGCATATCAACATTGGATAGAAGAAAATCAACATAATAAGACTAGTGTTCAACATTGGAAAGGTGAAGATTAACATTTGACAAAAACAGACCAACATGACAAGACTATTGATCAATATTGGAAAGAAGTAGATCAACATGACAAGACTATTAATCAACATTGGACATAATCAAATCAACATGACAAGACTAGTGATCAACATTGATCAAACATCTCTTTACACTTGATCAACAACATTGTCATGTTTGATCAACATTAAAGGTTGGTCAACAATATGGTTTGTCTTGAATAACATCGTCAAAATAAATGTTGATATGTATTGCTATCAACATCTCCTTAGATCCGATCAACTACACTACCATGCTTGATCAACATTTTATATGTTGATCAACAATATGGATTCTCTTAAACAACATCGGTAGAATTATAAGATGACCGGAATCATGGTGATAGTGGCCGAAAAACGTGAGCACATGTGTTTTTTAGTCACAATCGAATATTATTGACGAAAATAATCAGTGTGATCGAGGTAATGATTTGGAAGGCAATATAAACGTGCAAAATATTGACTTATGATGATTGATATTGACTTAATTTGATGATCAAGTAATTTCACATAATGGCTATTACTGGTTTATTTTTTTTCATGGTAAAAAGTAAAACTATTGGTAGTTTTTAAAATTAAGTAACTGAAAATTTTGAAAAGGTTAATGACCAGTGGCGGACCTACCCTTTGTAAAGGGGGGTCCATGGACCCCCCTTTTTTTCAAAAATATGTATAGGGGATATATAATTTATTAGTTGGATCCCTTTAAAAATTATAATGATATTTAATATATTATATTGGTTATTAAAAAATACAAAGTGGATCAATTTCTTAATTATTGAGTTAAAATTTATTATGGTAATAACTATAATTTGACCATTGTATTTCACTTTTTTAATAACTTGATACCACATGTTTTCTTTTGCACTAATATTCCTAAAGTTCTTAAAGTAGATTTGATTGCTTAATGACTTATATCGAGAAAGATGTATTTAAAAGCATTAGCAATGATGTAATTGTAGATTTTTTCTAAGGGATGAGGACTCGACGAGAACAATTGTAATATAATTTTTATCATTTCAAAATTTTACTATATAATTATAAAATTTAGTCTTTTACTTGTACATATGGACCCCCTTTTTGAAATTCCTGGGTTCGCCACTGTTAATGACTTTTCAAAAGTTTTTTGTTCAGATTTGAAAGTTGAACTCCCGGAATAAAAAAAGGGGGCAAAACGAAAAGAAATTGGGGGAAAACGAAAAGAAATTGAACCTCAAATTAATGACTTTTCAAAAGTTTTTTGTTCAGATTTGAAAGTTGAACTCCCGGAATAAAAAAAAGGGGGCAAAACGAAGAAATTGGGGGAAAACGAAAAGAAATTGAACCTCAAATTATAGTCCTCCCTAGGTTTCACTCAACAAAGCTCGCATGAATAAGAAGCGTGAATGGGTACTGTTGTAAATAATTTATGCTCTTATGCGCACGAAATAGTTACCCATTGAATTAATACTCCCCCTCTTCCAAATTTTTTGAAACGTTTCGTTTTTCATCATTTAGTTTCGTTTTTCAGCATTTAATCTATACTTTTATTTATCTATCATTTTGAAATATACATGCACTTTACCACTCAAAGTAAAAACATTAAAAAGGATATAAAGTGAGAAACATTTGACATATAAAGAAGTAACAACAAAAATGAAATTTTAGAATCTAAAGTTAGAAAAAATGGAAATGGAACATGAGGGAATTTAAAGATAAAATTAAGGCCAAATTATTTATTAGTCCCCTAAACTATGTTGACTCAATCACTTTAGTCACTCAATTATAAATCGTTCTGACTCAGTCCCTGAACTATTCCCGTAAAGTGCTTTAGCCCTTCGACAAGATTTTGGTTAGTTGACTTTAAGCTGAAAATACACCTTAGACACTTAAAATTCTACCCCCTTTTAACTTAAATCTCTTTCTCCTCCTTCAACCATCAACACTACCTTCTTTTAAGTTTGAAGTTCTCTGCCCATAGTGATCGTCAGGTTTGTGTTGAACCAAGTATTATTCAATTTTTCACAGTTAAATCTCCAGAAAAAGTTCTTAGTTATACCAAAAAGATTATACTGGCAGTCTGGCATAAACACCTAATGGAGTTGACAACTAAACCAAATACAATTCCTTTCACGATTAGGAATGCCTCTAGCTTCACTTTGCTAGAGTGCACATGAGTAAAAAAAATCACTACCCTTTTCTTGTATTAACCACAAGCCAAACAAACTTCTTCAATTCCAGATTTTCCTCCTTGAGGCCATATACAACAATAGGCTGAAAATTTCTCCGAATTAAAGCAATTGAAATTACAGTACCATTTGAGAAAGATAAAATCAAAGAAAATTCATGGACAAGAAGAGAATTGCACGAAGGCAAGCGAGACCAACTGAGGAAAATTGCTTAAATGAATGACGATGCTGAGAAGAATCGATAGAGCAACAAAACAATTTTGAAGTAAAGAAGGAACCTTAGGTTGGCGTGTCAAAAATAAATCTAAAACAAAAGGCTGTTGAAGGGAGAAGCAGGGCTGGTGGACAACCCGGAAGAGATTCGAGTATCTCTGCCTCTTTACCATCCTTAGTTCCAGCGCGGATGGAAGAGCTCCTCTTGAGGAATAGCAACAGGCCAGTTCTCCCCAGCCTCACAAATCTGTTCTATCTCAAGCATCTGGCCCTTCACCACTCACCAGAATCATGGTGGTTTTTACAAAATCTCCAACGATGCCGGAAGAATGAAGTGATGAGAGGTGCAGAAATTGTTGAGAACGTCATCGCCGTCGTCGTCATTGTCAGCAGGGAAGATACGAAGGAGGCAAGGGTTTTGGGAAGGGCAGAGCGAAGCGCCACCACAAGGTTCTATGTGACAACATTCAGGGGATCACTAAGCCATCGATCCGTCATCCGTCACGGCGGCGTCAAGCGTATCAACGGTCTCATCTACGAGGAGACTCGCAGCATCCTCAAGATCTTCCTCGAGAATGTGATTTGTGACACTATGACCTACACTGAGCACGCTCGCTGAAAGACCGTTAGGGCCATGGAAGCCATGTACGCGCTCAAGAGGCCGCACTCTCTACACCTTCGGCGGTTAGGGTTAGGGATCGTTTTCCAGATTTTGGGATTCAGGTATGTGTGTTGACGCTGTTGATAGGATTCAAGCGAAGTTGTCGCGTGTAGCAGCTTGATTAATTACATTAATGTTCAGTTGTTTCTTTCTACTCTTTCCTGATTTCTACCTTCTGTTTGGTTCTCTGGAAAATCAGTGTGCTACTTAATATATGCCCTCACCTCTGACCTGATAGGAGGCTCTTCTTGTATCATTTTGGATAACAATTTGTTCAGCTGAATGGAATTTGTCTGAAAATGCTTTTGTTATGAACACAAACTCATGATGAGGAATGGTGTTACTATTGTTCCCAATATGTTTTTTTTCTTTCCATGATCTGCATCTGTTAATGTTTGTAATGGATATGGAAATCAGAAAGCCATGTTCAAGGATAAGCTTCTCCGAAGTTGCAAACGGTTAAGAACGGGGACATGTCAATTGTTGTTTAAAATTGAATAATTATAAAGCCAACTCTTAGGACAGAGATGATTCAACGATAAAGTTTGGGAAATGTAAGTACATTTATTAAAAGCATGGGTAAATACGAAAGATTCACATATTTTCAAGGACTATTTTAGGTATTTCGCTCTAGGTCAACTAACATTGAAAATGGTCAAAGGACCAAATTGCTTGACGGCCATAGTTTAGGGGCTGATCACAACAAATTACATTTCAGAGACTAAAGTGTCTGGATCACCATAGTTAAGAGGAGTAAATGATAAATAGATTATTCTCTACTTTTTTCCCACTTATTCCACCTTGACAATAAAACCCGAATAATTATAATTATAACTATATACTATTTATGGAAGTGTTGATCTGATATCATAAATAGTGATAATTTTGACCTTTTTATTGTTCAAAAATCCTTTTAGTTTCAAATCTTTTACAGAGTAGTCCTTCATGTATTCTCGCATCACATTTGCTTCCAACATGACTCTTTCATATCCAATGACCAAAAGAAGCTTTAAGAATCTACATTAATTCAATTAATTATATTTAAATTGTCTACTGTCATTTAAGAAAACGTCATTGAGAAAAAATTGAATTTGTCTCTTAAGACTCTCATAGTTCTTTTAGTTTGCACATTCAACCATTTGTTTTATGATAACGACACATGAATAATTTTTTTCTATCCCTTTGTATTTTTATTTATTTTTTACTTTAAATGTTTTTTAATATCTTCTATTTTTATATATTTCCCCTCAAGTCATTTTATATTTCCTTGGTTCTTTAAGTTTGTATGGCTATAATTAAAACCCATTTTTTTGCTCATTTTCTTTTACATTTTTAATACTTAAAATTTAGTTATTTAGTATTTTTTAATAAAATTAAGATATTATTTTCTTCTTTATTCTAATTTAGTCCGTTATTCTATTTTCACGATTTTGCTCATTTTTTATGCTTATAAATTAGTGGCATCATCTTTTTTAATCAATTTGCTGAAGTATTTTTTATTTAAAAATATCAATTTATTTGTTACTCATTGATCTCTATTTCAAGAGTAATTAAAGTTTGCATGCTAAAACTTTTGGGATTATAGCTTTTTTACCTTGTTTAACTTTAAATTTATGATTTTTAAGTTACTTACTCATTTCATATTTGAATTAGCTATATTTCAAATATGAAATTATTTATTTTGGGGACTTTAAAAATAAACAGGACATTTTCCTTAATTATTTTTTTTAAACATGTATTATCTCATTTATGCTTCATGAATGTTGGATATTCTCTCAATCAAGTGAATACATTTATACTTGATGAATATCGTTCGTTACAGTTTTTTTATAACTCGTGTTATTCTCTCATTTATTTATCTCTATCTTCTACTTTTCCTCTTTTCAATTGGGCACAAATATTCTATTTATTTATTTTTTCAAATTTATATTACCCATTTCTCTCAATTTCAAATTTTTAATTTCACCCTAAATAATTTATATTATTTATTCCTTTACGTCATGTATAAATATTTTATTTCCACTAATATATGTTGGAACTTAAAAAAACCCGTAACGAAGTGTGGGCGAAAAATCGTAGTCGTATTAGGGATGGCGGTGGGTCGGATGATATTAAGAGCGGATAACCGAGGCATATAAGCGGTTATATCCGCGTTTTATTATCATGTTATTCTAGTAGGTGGATTTTGATAATCGAGATAAATGGTTACGGTTATTTATATTAGCTATCCGAACGGATATCCTTCAATTTGGGCATTTACAAATATTCTATTTTTATTTACTTTTTTTTCAAATTCATTTAAATCCCATTTCATTACCGATTCATTTCTCTCATTGTAATTTTATTTGAAAATTTTTAATTTCACCCTAAATAATTTATATTATTTATTCCTTTACGTCATGTATAAATATTTTATTTCCACTAATATATGTTGGAACTTAAAAAAACCCGTAACGAAGTGTGGGCGAAAAATCGTAGTCGTAGTCGTATAGACTAGAGATGGATCGATGATATTAAGAGTGGAGGGGAAGGATGTGGCAGTCCAGTAGTGATCAGTCTATCTCCCTTTTAGAAAGGAAACAAATCGAGTCGGAGGAGGAGACTAGTTAGTGCTTTTAATTTTTGGTAACTCATCCTCCTCCTCCTCCACCGCCTCAAACCCACGCGCTTCCTTTCTCTCTCAACCTTTCTCTTCCATCTCACGAAACCTCATTTCCAGTTCCACCTCTTCTTCTTCTTCTTCTTCTTCTTCTTCTTCTTCTTCACCCACCCAACATTCCAATCTCCTGTCGCTTTCCCTGACCCAAATTGCTCTATTCCCATCTTCGATTTCGATTCCCAGTTAACTCGACGTTTTTGGCAGCTACACTACGTTTTTGGCCGCCGATTCCAATTGGGTTTTACACTAGTTGAATCATTCGAGGTCCCGAACTCGTTGTCTTGACCGGGCGTTGAGTGTAAGTCCATCGGGTCAGTGTCAGTCATCAGATTTGTAAGCGATGCTGATATGGTAGCAGGACCCTCGCGGACTAGGGTTTTCAGTGTTTTCTCCTGTCATGGCGATTCCGCATATCCGCAATTGGAGGGAGGGGATGTCCTCCGATAACGTTAAGGGTTTGGTTCTGGCCCTTTCATCCAGTTTGTTCATTGGCGCTAGCTTTATCGTCAAAAAGAAAGGTTTGAAGAAGGCCGGCGCTTCTGGGATTCGAGCGGGTAAGCTGATCCCTAGATGAATTTTAGACTTCTTCGTGGGAGCCGTCCTGTTAGATTAGTAACTTCCACTATCATCAGTTCGGTTCTAGTTTTTGCTTTATTTGCAGATCCCAAGTAGGCATCTCTGTCGGCATCAGAGATAAACACCTTGCTCCTTACTTTTTGTTCGATTCTAATGTTATCTTCTGGATTTCGAAGACTTCCATCTGTGGTTTTAAATGCATAACATCTATAGTAGTAGTATTTTTTAAGATTCAGGCAACTTCCTGAACTGATGCAGAGCGAATAGTTGTTATCATTACGCACATTTTGATCCGTTCTCCCCCTTTTCCGCAACTTGTGGTTTTATGAAACATGAAGTATTCAGTTCTACAATGTTTCGAGAGTTTTGTCCACTTGCCTTCCCTCTGGATCCGCATTGTAGATCCGTTCAGCTTAAGATGGCATGTTTCTTTATTGAGAGGTATATAAAACATAATGCTGGGAGTCAGCTCCCTGTCATTCTGATTGTAGTGCACTGTTTTTTGGATCCATTTCTTGCCCGTTCGCCTGCCGGCATGCTTTGAACCGTGTATTAGTGTACGTCCTGTAGGCTGTAGCTGAATTGTCCATCTCTCAAAGTGCATACAGAATGACACTATGTGTATCAGGTGTCTGGCAACTTTAACTTTAATCTTTCTTGTTTCTTATTTAGGTAATGGAGGATATTCTTATTTACTTGAGCCTCTATGGTGGGCAGGCATGGTTACAAGTGAGTATGTCTGCATTCTTATTGACGGTTTTTCTTGGTATCCTTACAAATTCCTAATTGCTTTGAGGTGGCAGTAACTAAAGAATAGGATGCATGACCAAAATTCAATGAATGTTCTGTTTCAAACATATATATTTTTCTAAGCTGTTAGCCATCAACTGAGTATGACGTGATTTTCCATCTCTAGATAGGTTATAATTATGATCCATCATTTCAGGGAGTATTGCATGAGTATCTGTTTCTAGGTGATCTGTGATACTGAGGCATTGCTCAGCCTTTTTCCTTTCAAAGTTTAGAACAGTTACCCGTCCTTCCAATTTCACTTGATGAATTGCTAATTGTAGTAGAGGCATTTGACTACTTAATCTTTCAGCGAATATGAGCCTTGTCTTACTGGAGCTGAATCTTTCATCTTGTGTTTGTATTTTTATTAATGCATGTAAAGTGAAGTCACCTGTGAATTCTAATGAGCGTTTTTGGTGTTGACAGTGATAGTTGGGGAAATTGCTAATTTTGCTGCCTATGCATTTGCACCAGCTATACTTGTCACTCCCCTTGGTGCTCTGAGCATCATCATCAGGCATGAAAATTTGCGGTTTTAACTTATGGTTTATCCTTTTGTAGTCTTTGCTGATGATTGTTCTCTTGCAGTGCTGTGCTCGCACATATCATGTTACATGAGAGATTACACACTTTTGGGATTCTTGGTTGTGTTCTATGTGTCGTTGGCTCTACCACAATTGTGCTGCATGCCCCTCAAGAACGTCAAATTGAATCTGTAGCAGAGGTTTGGGATCTTGCTACTGAACCAGGTAGGTAACTGTTACTGTGGAAAGAACCTTATTTTGTTTGAACCTTGTAAATTTTCAGTCAGCAAGTAGCAAGTGGCATATATTATATACCATTGAAAACTGGAGATGGCATTAATATGAACTTCCCTTGATCACTTCTTTTTCTTGTTGACAGGTTTTCTCTTCTATGCTGTCTTGGTCTTGATAGCTGTCTTCATACTTATATTCCACTTTATTCCCCTTTATGGGCAAACCCATATAATGGTATATATTGGGGTTTGTTCCCTCGTGGGGTCCCTCTCGGTATGCACCAGAACCAGCTTGTATTATTTGAGATGTCTTTTATGCGATGGTGTGGTTCAAACTGGTCTTTTCACAGGTAATGAGCGTTAAAGCACTTGGAATTGCTTTGAAGTTGACGTTTTCAGGAATGAATCAACTTGTATATCCCCAGACGTGGGCTTTCACTGTTGTTGTGGTTGCATGTATACTTACCCAAATGAATTATCTGAACAAGGTATGTATTGGTTTGCTACACAGTTTTGTTTTGTGGATATATAATTTTCTGAAATTTTACTTGTGCTATTTCGTTCAATTTGTGGCTCTGTTCCTCAGGCTTCTAATTTCATAGTTTAAAATTTAGTGGATGTTGTTTCCCTATCCTATTATTGGGGTGTCTTAATGCACACTTGATTAATCTTATGGTGTATGAATTTATTATTATCCATTGATGTGGTTTCCCCCCTTCTTTTTATGATTGCAGGCACTCGATACGTTTAACACAGCTGTTGTTTCACCCATATACTATGTTATGTTTACATCACTCACAATTCTGGCGAGCGTAATCATGTTTAAGGTAATTTAAATCACTGGTTCCAATATGGTACTCCCTTTGTCCTAAATCGCTCCTCATCTTAAAATTGGGGTCCGCAAGTTTTTCTTTAAACCTTTCTTTTATGCTGGAGTAAACTTGTCAAAACTCACATTCCACTACTCTTCTAACCGCCACACCCATATTAAACTGGACAATTATTTTGTGATTGAGGGAATGTTTCTGTAATTCAAGCACAGTTGGAAAAGTCTCAGTAGCCAACTTGGTATTTTTACGTATTTGTGCCCTTATTTGCTATCTCTCTCTCTGAAATATCTTCTACTCCTTGAACTGCTTTATAATATAACTTATCACTAATGTTGATATGATATCTGAAGATCTTAATTATAACAAATATCCACTGTCTGATTCTCTTGGTAAAAACGGCAACATGGGAATTGGTCTATGCTTTAGCAAAATAGCAGCCATTTCCAGAGAGAGAGAGAGAGAGAGAGAGAGAGAGAGATATTATAGTTTCAGTACTGAGTGAGGCAATGCTGACTAGCTAGTAGCAAACTTTGATATCAGTTACAATTCTTGTTTGTATAACAAAGCCGGTGCAGGGTTTATTCTTATATTGTTTATTCATCTTCCATGGTCAGGATTGGGACAGACAGACCCCAGCTCAAATAATAACCGAGATGTGTGGGTTTGTGACAATTTTGTCAGGCACTTTCCTCCTGCACAAGACGAAGGATATGGTAGATGGTACGATTGTTGTAGCCTTATCTAGTGCATCTTACCATGATTCATTTGAGTAATTTTTGGGTCTGGAGGTGGAAGACTTGGATTGTTTTCATTTTGACGTGATGGAATTGTTGGTTCAGGTGTAAATTTAACGCGGTCGATGAAGCATGATGAAGAGGATGGGTTGGAGTCGGAGGGCATTCCGTTGAAGCGACAGGATTCATTAAGAATTCCTCTGTAGATGGGAATGAATCAATGGTTTGTTTTGGGTGGAAGCAAGAAGGGGGCGGGCCGTTTATGAAGCTGTGCATTTGGTGATGAAGAGGAAGCTTTTGAGGGAAGAAGGGTGAGAGAGATGTTGCGGGTGTGGGATTCTCAGAATTAGAACGGGGGAAGTGGATCTTAAACTTCTTTAGAGGCGTTGCCCTGTTATACAAAATTTGGCCCCGTTTATTGAGGGTGCAATTTTCGATGTAATGTTGATGACTGCTGCCGTATGTTTTGCATTCATGACTTGTGCCACGAAGAAGAACGAATGGGAGAAATGGATTTTGGAATTTATTAGTAATATTTTCCAGAAAGGGTATGCTCAAAAGGCTTGCGTAATCAAACAGAAACACTCGTCGAGTCGAGTCGAGTAATACTCCTCCCCTAGCTAGTACAGATTAGAGAAGAAGAGTTGCTAATACTAATAACTCCAATCCAATAATGGTGTGTGTAAAAGTTGAAGATGGAGACGACTCGAGACTCCTCCAATCATCATCATCATCATCAGTTTCCGTCTTACTTGATTTGGTTGAGAAGGGAGGAGACGGAAGCGCAATGGGTAGAGGTATATTGGCATCTCTCACAACACGACTGCAGCAACTCTATCACTTTCCGGCACCTGCCAGCCCAATCCAGAAGAAGAAGAAGAAGAAGAAGAAGAAGAAGAAGAAACTAATCAGAAATGGAATAGAGAATAAGATACGAGACTCTATAATAGCTTACTACTACTACCTGGTTGCGCTGAAATTGTTTTTAGAGAGGCAGGCTTGGATATCGCACGCCTCTTTCTTGCACGCCTCCTTCCTCGCCTTCGTCATCTTAATTTCTTCTCCGGTCCGATCTCCGATGGCAACGACACGATGATGATCCTCCGATCCCTCTCTCTCTCTCTCTCTCTCTCGACCGATTGGAATTTTCTCCCCTCGCTCATTAATCCCTCCTATCCTATTCTTCTGCCTCATCTCACCGACTTAATTTTCTAGTAGTTTTCTTCGCGACGCAAGCCTGTCACGTGCTGAGATTCGGATTTCCACTTCCCAATTTCTCTCGTGTAAGTTTTAACATTATTATTCTATCTCCACTCCACTGCTTTAAATTCTTATTCTAATTCCCTTTTGCACTTCTGCCGACGCCACCCTGCATGCAGATCCCTTCTCCCTGCTTGCTTGCTTGTGTTGTGCTGGACAGTTTTAATCAAACTACTCCCGGCCCTCACATCTCCTCTATTGTACGTACTTACCAACTCTACTTGCCAGTTACACCGCGGATTTACTTGCACGCCCTTCCCGTATGCTCTCCCTACCCTACTTCATTGTCAATGTTACTTACATGTGTAATTCACTAATGCCAATGGGAGCCATGCCATAACTAGCCTGCTATTGCACATAGTCTTGCGTTTTTCTTACCCCTCTGGTGGTGGTGGAGGTGTTGTAGCTTGTGTAGCTGCTGGATGAGGGTGATATTATCCGGTGCTTGTCAGACGTTTGAGAATTTCATGCCACCTTATATTTTCTGGAATACCAACCAGTTCACTACTTGTCTCACCTTCATTCATGTCTTGATTGCTCTCTAGAAAGCTTATGTTTTTGTCGTCCAAGTCAGTTATGGTGTAGGTATAGCCATTTCCCATGCCTTGGTGAGTGCTAATGTTTGTTCATGTCAAATCAAGCTTGCACAAAGATTTCAACTTCATCGTCCATCCAATCCAAGCCAGGTTCAAAGGCAAATTCAGCTACATATCTGGGTCACAAAACCTCACTCGCACCATGGCCCTAGGTAAGAAAGTTGGATTTGTATTTCCTTCTACCTCCGATTCTATTTCTATGGATTCTTCAGCGAACAAGGGAGTGGCAGGGGTGATCATATGAAGCTACTACTCTCTCTAAATGTGAATGGAATGGGGGGATTGGACAAGAGAAGGGGATTAAAAGATCTTCTTCTAAAGGAGGATTTTGATTTTGTTGCCCTGCAAGAAACAAAGTTCCAACTCCATCGGTCATAGAAAGTCTTTGGAATAGAGAAAATATCTCTTTTCACTTCAAAGAAGCAGACGGCCACTGGGGAGGGTTAATGCTAGTAGTTTGGAAAAACGATGTGTGTGTTCTTGCACTTCTGGAGCTGGGTTTATCTCCATTCATTCA
Source organism: Stellera chamaejasme (assembly GCA_024586325.1). Lineage (NCBI taxonomy): Eukaryota > Viridiplantae > Streptophyta > Magnoliopsida > Malvales > Thymelaeaceae > Stellera > Stellera chamaejasme. The sequence continues at coordinate 30,686,611 of CM044986.1, forward strand.
AGGCTGTTGGCTCCCGACAAAGACCAATCTGACCGCCACACCCATATTCTACAGCCAGGTCAGTCCTACTTTTAAATAACTCGAACTTAGGATTAATTGACAATATTCATTTCATGTAACCAACCAACTTATGATGATCTCCTAGTTGTGAAGATGAAGAGTAGTACATGGAAGCCAAAGGAATGTTTGAGTAGTGTTTCAGGGATTGGTTATCAGCTTCTTATCTTTGATTGGAGAATTTCTTTTGACATAACCAACGGGTTATAATTTATTGATACCGTGTTCACCATGATACCTGCACACCCTATACCGTGTTCAATTGGGAACTTGGTGAGGGCCGAGGGTTTGGGCCCAGCTGCCCACGCCACGGGCCGGCTCCAGCGTTGCGCCTGCCCATGAGCCTGAGGACACCACTGTGGATTTAAGCCGGGCCACTCACCTGTGCCTTTAGGCCGAGCCACTATCCTTGCCTTGGGGCTACAAGATTCTTCACTATGCGCGGTGACACCTGTCCCACCCCATACCTGCCCATACCGTTGCCCATACCTCCCCAACCCCTATAAATACCCCCATACTCGCCTGCCTTATCCACGAAAACTTAGACAGTAATCCCCTTACTTTACTCTCAACTTTCTCGTGCCTCGGCTACTTTGTGAAGTGAGAATCGACTTGAGCGTGAGTGTCGTACTGTGTGCTCATCCGGAGTTGGAAGCAGATATCGAAGGAGAAGAGCTACAAGGACGGAACAACCAGCCGAGCCACTTTCCACCCCACCATGTCGATTCTTCCTTCGGGAGGCCCACCTTCTCGGACAACCTCTCGTATGATTCTCTAATCCCAATCCTATTTCTAATTAATGTTAATCCTTTGGCATTAACATTTGGCGCCCACCGTGGGGCCCGATTTCAGATCCAAGGGTTACTCTACCATCTGACACTAGCTTGCCTACGGGCACGGAGGCAATCCTTACGGCCAGTTCAGGCCCCATTACTAGGAGCCCCACTCCATCTAGATCCGAGCCGACTGCCCCGACAGGGGGGTCGCGCAACATAGCGACGGCGGCAGTGAAGGGGTCGCCTCGAAACTCCGCCGCCGACTTCGCCCAAACCGCCTCCGGCAAATGCAAACGTAAGTGCCTACGGGCGCACTAACGCTAGTTATGTGGGCCACGGCCCCAGACTATGCACAAACGCATTCTAATTCGAATGCCCCTCTTGCAGAATATCCCCGCACCAAGTGCCACGCCTCCGTGGTTACCGCTCACGCCACGCCGCATACCACCCCGGTATCTACTCCAACGTCGATTTCGACGACGACATTCGCCCCAACGCCTTCCGGGACCCCAGCCATTTGGCCTAAGCACCGGAATGCCGCCAAATGACCTCCTCACGAGGCTCCAAGGCTTTGGCCCCACTCTTTCCAGACACCCCACACGGGGTCGACCCGGCCGCTTTCAGCCACCTTGGGCACACCGCCCTGACTTCGGCCCTTTGGAGTGGTACCTCCAAGCACAGCAGAACAATGCCGTCGCCTTCAAGCCCAAGTGGCCCTATTGCAAGCCCAACAGGCCGCAGCAGCGGCGCAGCAACAGTACAACAGGGTCCTGATGCCCCAGCCTGTCCAGCCTATGAACCTCCCAGACTTCGCCTCTATGACGGGACGACCGACCCCGAAGACCACGCCCAGATCTTTGAAGACAAGATGAGATGGGTGGGCTACGATGATGTGGCCATGGCCCGAGCCTTCCCCCAAAGTTTGAAGGGGGTGGCTCGGTCATGGTACTCCATGATCACCCCAGGGACTGCGACAACCTGGGAAGTGTTGAAGAAAATGTTCATCAGCCAGTACCTCGGCAAAAAGAGGATGAGGAGGAACCCCCTCGGACTCGTGGACGTGGCACAGACAAACAGAGCCACTGGGGGCTACATCAACCGCTTTCAACGATCGCCTCGCCGAGATGACTAATGTGTCCGACGAGGTGGCCACCTACGCAGCCTCGCAGCGCCAATCCCGTGACACCCTTTGGGAGAGACGCCGCAAAGACGAGCACCCGTGACCCTCCTCGAATTCTATGAGCGGGCGGAACCCTTCATCAATTTGGAGGATACCTTACAGGCCGAAAGGCCGATAATCAGCGCAAGCCGATGATCGTCAAGCGCCAACGGACGGATTCCGGCCGAGGGGGTCACTCAGGACCCGGCCGAGGAGGTCAGAGGGGTGGTGGCTCTTTTAATCCGCGCTTCCCAGCGCCCGACATGTTCACCCCCCTTAACGCTCCTAGAGAGCAGATCCTCGCCGTCCTCGAACGGCAGCAAGGCTTTGAAAGGCCTCGTGCCATGAGGTCCCCCCCAGAGCAGAGGAACAAGAAGTTGTACCGCAAATACCACCGTGACCACGGTCACGTGATCGAGAACCGCCATGAGCTCGCAGCTCATTGAGGAAATGATCCAACAAGGCAAACTCCTCGGTTTGTCAAGGCCACGCCTTGCAGATCACCCCAAAGAAAGAGGAGCCGAGGGCTCACGCCCAAGGACGCCCAAAGAAGGGAGGACAGCGCCCATAATCCACATGATCCTTGATCATCCGGATGAAAGGGCCCGGCCGGAGCAGGTGAATAACCTCCTCGTGGCCCCTAATTGCGCCCCGATAATTTTTGATAATGGCCCTGAGGCCGAGGCGCTCCTCCCACACAAGAACCCTCACCATTGAGGCGGAGATAGCGGGCACAGTGGTAAAAAGAATTCTAATTGACACGGGGCTCAGCCCGACATATTGTTTTGTCATGCGTTTCGCATGATGAGCCAGAGATCCAGTGGCACTCTCAAGAAGTGTACTATGCCGGTCCATGGGCCGAACAACAACCCCATACCTGCTCGGGCACCGCCACTCGCCAAGATGCATCGGGCCAGACTTAGATAAAGAGGGTGTCCCTCACCCGTGGCTGAAGTATGCTTTAAGGTGGTCAAGTCACCAAGCCCCTACAATGTTATTCTCGGGATACACACTCAATCTCTGCTCGACCTGCACTTGAGGCCGAAGACCATGGAAGTACGCCTTCCAACTTCACGAGGGCCAATCATCATTCACACTCGTCCTCCGAGTGACTCGGCCTTCCCGGCCCCCCTGGTAAAAAGTCTAGAACGATTTTATGGCTATCTAACTCCGTTGGATTTGATTGACCTGTCCACGGACAACTTCGATCTCAGGGATGAGGAGAAAAGGCCGAGGGGCTCGGCAGCCGAGGAACTGAAGGAAGTGATGGTCACGGACTTGCCGGAGCAGTCACTGTGGATTGGCACCAAGTTACCAACCGAGGAAGAGGAGAAGTTGAAGGACTTGTTGAGGGAGTTTAAATACATTTTTGCATGGAGCACGGCAGATATGCCAGGGGTAGACCCCAAGGTTATTACTCACAAGTTGAGCATTCCGGCCGACGCCAAGCCAGTCATCCAAAGGAGACGAGGCGTCAATATGGAAAGAAGGGCAGCCATCCAGGCAGAAGTGGAGAGGCTCCTAGCGGCGGGCTTCATCGTTGAAGTTTATTATCCTTTGTGGCTCGCGAATGTTGTCCTTGTAAAGAAAACTGACGGGACATGGAGAATGTGTATAGATTTCACAGACTTGAACAAAGTATGTCCAAAGGACCCTTTCCTCTCCCTCGTATCGATACATTGGTTGACGCCACTGGGCACGAATTATTATCTTTCATGGATGCGTATAGCGGTTACAATCAAATCTTTATGGAGCCGAGCGACGAGAAGACCGCTTTCATAATCGACTTGGGCATTTTGGGTACAAAATGATGCCCTTCGCCTAAAAAACGCCGGGGCGACATACCAGCGCCTCGTCAACCGAATGTTTGAGAAGCAGATCGGGAGGAATGTTGAAGTGTATGTGGATGATATGCTAGTTAAGAGCAAAACGAAGCGGGATCATGTCGATGACCTCCGTGAAACCTTTGCCGTTCTTCGGGAATATAAAATGCGCCTCAACCCTAAAAAGTGTGTGTTTGGGGTCGAATCAGGCAAGTTCCTCGGCTTCCTGATAACCGAGAGGGGGATTGAAGCTAATCCCGATAAGGTTGAAGCTATCCGAGCCATGGAAGTTCCCACTCGAATCAAGGAACTCCAACAGCTGTTGGGGTGCATGGCGTCCCTCGGCCGGTTCCTCTCCAATTCGTCGAAGAGGTGCCTCCCCCTGTTCCGGTTACTTAGAAAGAAGCAGTACGAGTGGACGGCGGAATGTGACGAGGCATTCGCCAAGATTAAGGAGCACTTAGCCCAACTACCCACGCTACATCCGCCCCAACCAGTGGGAAACTTGCACGCTCTACACTTCGTACTCCAAATGATAGCTTAGCGCGCAGTGCTAGTCCGAGAAGTTGGTAGAGAACAACTCCCCGTCTACTTCGTTAGCAGAGTCTTACAAGGGGGAGAGCCCCATTACTCCAATGTCGAGAAGGAGGCTCTCGCCGTGATTGTGAGCGCCAGAAGGCTACGCCCCTACTTCCAGGCCCACCCCATTAAAGTGATGTCTAGCACGCCTCCGAGCGTGCCTCACCAAGCCCGATCTCTCGGGCGAATGAGTAAATGGAGTATGGAGCTCACAGAGTTCCACATTGACTTCACACCCCAAAAGCCATTAAGTCGCGAACCTTGGCCGACTTCGTGTGCGCGGCTACGGGCGGGGCAAGGAAAGGGACGAAGCGCCGACGGAGGCGCAGTGGGTCGCCTTTGTGGATGGCTCCTCCAATAAAGCCGGGCAGGAGTTGGAGTGATACTCCGAGGCCTGTGAAAGTATCGAACTGTCCACTCGGCCAGATTGATGTTCCCACTACCAACAACCAAAGCGGAATATGAGGCCGTATTGATGGCCCCGCGATTGGCCAAAATAGCTGGGCACTGCTTTAGAAATCTATACTGATTCGTAACTCGTAGTGGGCCAATCTGCCGAATCAGACGCGACCAAAGAGCCAAAGATGGAAAAATATCAAAGGTTGGTTGACAGCTCAAGAAGACTTCAAGTGCCTCGATCACTAAAGTCCTCGTTGCGAAAACTCCGAGGCCGACGCCTAGCGCGCCTGGCCGCCGAATCGAGGAAATCTCCGAGGTATATATCGAAAACCCGGGAGCCCTGGCCCATTAAGGGGGAGCAGGTCGGCATTCTCTTCGCCGAAGGAGACTGGCGCGCCCCAATTGCGCACTACCTAGAGACGGGGGAGTTGTTGGATGATGCCAGGGAGGCACATAAGTTAGTGGTCCAAGCGGCCCGTTTCTATCTCTCCCCTTCAGGCGATCTCTACCGAAAGTCCTTCGGCCTCGACCCGTACCTAAGATGCCTGGGGATTGATGAGGCACAAATCGCCATTGCTGAAGTGCATGAGGGGATATGTGGTAACCACCAAGGCCCCCGAACTGTTTTGCGAAGGCTGAAGAGGGCCGGCTACTTCTGGCCAAATATGAAGGCGGACGTAGAGGCGTACACTAAGAAATGTGACAAGTGCCAACGCTTTGCTAACACTCCTAGGAGGCCGCCCGAGCCTCTGACCCCCATTGTGGCTCCTTGGCCCTTCGCAAAATGGGGCTTGGACATTTTGGGCCCCTTCCCCATGGCCCCACGACGTAGACAGCTTTGTCTTGGTGGCCGTTGAGTATTTCACCAAGTGGGTCGGGCTGTGGCCCTATCAAGTATCGTGCAAGATGACGGATCGATATGATCTTCGATGACATAATTTGTCGTTTTGGGGTGCCCGGAGATAGTGACCGACCAAGGAAAGCAATTTACGGGTCGTCGAATAGAGGCCTTTTTGGCGGGCTTAGGAATCAAGCATTGCAATGCGGCCGTGGCGCATCCTCAAAGTAATGGGTTGGTAGAAGCAGCCAACAAAGCCATCAAGAACGCCATCAACAAGAAATTGGAAGAGGCGAAAGGAGCGTGGGCCGACCTCTTGCTCGAGGTTTTGTGGGCGATGAGAACAACGCCCGCGAATCAACGGGTAACACCCCTTTCGCCTTACGTATGGAATGGATGCCGTGACGCCCGCCGAGTTGGCAGCCCCTCCTCCGGTCAGCCAGTTCTCTGAAGGGGAAAACAATGAAGAGGTTTGCACTAGCCTGACCTTATTGGACGAAGCCCGTGACAAGGCCGAGCAGCATAGCCGGGCCTATCAACAGAGAATAAAGAGGTACTACGACGCTAAAATTAGGCCGAGGAGGTTCCAGACAGGGACCTTGTGCTTGAGCACGGCCACAACTCAACAAGATCATGCCGAGGGTAAATGTACCCCAAAATGGGAAGGCCCCTATTTGATTATCGATGAATTGGGGAAAGGGGCATATAGATCGGGAAACCAGACGGGACAATGATTAACCGCTACTGGAATGCGGAGTGCCTACAAAAATATTATGCTTAGTTTGAAGGACGGAAAGTGTACGGACCGTTATTCAAGAAATGAGTATTATGTGCCGGGCCATTGTAGCTCGGCACTATGGGAAGAGTTGACTCCAAACGCTCAAAACATTACACGCGAGCAATAAAGCCGGGCGATGTGGCTCGGCTAAAAGAATGAAGTATAAAAAGGGGGGGAAGGCAGTAGTAAATTGACGAGAAATGTTACGAGGAAAAATTATTACAAACCCTAAATTCTGTTCAGAATCACGAGCCCAAGTGGCTCGGACATAAATTGAACTTAGTAAAAATTAAGAGTATTATTACAGACCCTACTCTGTTCAGAGCCACGAGCCCAAGTGGCTCGGGCATAAATTGAACTTAAGAAAAATTGAACTACGCATGAGAAGAGCCTGCGCCCGGATGCTCCCTTGGGGCCTCGTCCCCTTCCTCCTCTTCTTCGGAGTTGTAATCGTAGAGGGCATTGTAGAGGGGCGAGTCTTTGGGGACACGGTAAGCGGCTCGGCTCTCCACCGCTTTCTCCTTGTTCGGGAGAGACTGGATGGGAGTAAGGTCGAGCCCGGGGTAAACCTCCCGAACACCTCGACCACGCCGGCGACGGCGAGCCGCATTTCGCCCCGTGTCCTTGGCCCTCATTTGTTTATACTGGTTGCTCTCCGTGAAGGCGGCCTTTGCCTCATCAATTTGGCCGGGATGCTTCTCTTCAGCTCGGCCAACGCCTCCTCGGCCGCTTTCTTGAGATCCTCTCCCGGGCAAGGGTCTTGGACAGCCCAAGAGCCCTGGACTCACTCCTCAGCCCGGCGCAGGCCTCATCTCTTTCCTTGCGGAGGAGCTCGGCCTCCTCCCGAGCCCTCTCAACTTCGGCCCGAGCTTCTGCAGCGTCTCCTCATCCCGCCCCATCTCCTCGGCGCAAATTGATGCCTATGCGTTTTCACAAAAATGGTTAGCAAAGAGGCCCTTAGCAAAGGGTGGGCAATTAACGGGCGAGGGAACTAAGAAAGCTTACCCAGCAGAAGCTCCTCCGGAGAGCATGACTCAACTCAGATCGTCGGGGCTTGCAGCACGCAACGCCTCGACATCCCTCGCCGAGACCATAGACTCCCAATGGAGTCGTAGCGACTCGGGATTGGAAAGGGTCGAGCCTTGGTTGTCGGGGCCTGCCTGCAGCCTCTCGGCCACCGTGAACGCTAGGTCGCGCGACTTGGGGTCGACCCGACGAGCCCTGGGGGGCGAGGCGTGATGAGACTCCGGCTCGCTCGGCACGTCAATGGGCTCCTCGGCGGGGCCCTTACCCTTAGAACTTGGAGGCCGTTGGCCTCCGGATCCGGCTTTCTTCCCAGCAAGGGAGAGCCTCTTTGCAGGGCGACCCTCGCTCTCCGACGAGCTACTTCCCGTGACGGGGCCGTGGGCGTCTGAGGCGGGGCCCTGACCGTAGAACTCCTCATCCTATCGGGGCTCTTCCCCGATCGGGGCGGGAAGAGGCCGGGCCTCGGGAGGCGGTGGCTTTCCCACCTCGCCTCCCGGGTCTCTGGGAAGGACGGGCGACGCCATGAAGGCTTCGCCTCGGCCTTCTCGAAGGCGTCCATGTTTGAACTCGAGTAAGAAATAAGGAGGATGTTAAAAACACGTTAAGGTACTCCACCAAGCAAGGTACAATATTTGCTAAGTTAAAGAAATGGATGAGGCGTATCGTCCGAGCCGCTCGTCGGGCATTTTAATAAAATTATGGGCGCCCGGACGATGCACCCACCGGTGAGGACTACCTCGCCCGAAGCAAGCCGATGCGCTTCGGCCCAAATCAGGCACCTCCTCTCGGGAGTTCAGCCCAGCCGGCTTCAAGAACGGCCTCAATCGGAAAAGGCCGGGCGAGCCCTCCTTCGCAGCCTCGACCAGAGCTGCACCCTCTTGCCCAAAGAGGGAACTTTCACCGATCGAGTTCACGCCCCGCTCGGACTCGACCGTCCTCCAGAAGTCCTAAACCCAGCCGAGCGGGCGTCTGGACGAAGAGAAACTTCTTCTTCCATCCGTGGTTCGACGCCGGGCCCGGAGTTAGCAATCGCGAGCGGTGGGCAAGGTGATACCAATGTCCCCGCCGCTTCCACCGACCGAAATCTTGTAAGCGTGGCGGAACAGTGGGACGTAGGTTGGAAGCCCATTGACAGGCGAAGAGTTTAAACCCGATGATGTGCCTCCATGAGTTGGGCACCACTGCTCGGCGCTAGGTCATACAAGCCAAGCACCGAGGTCTCAAACTCCCGAGCGGCAGCGCATGCCCATCTCGAAGTAGACGGAGTATACGCTGAACTCGTCCTCCTTCGGCCTGTTGGCCCTGTCGGACGAGCCCGGGACTCGCCAGTCCATTTCCTCGGGGAAGCTGAACTTTAGCGCCAGCCGGCGCGCAACCTTCCCCGTCATTTTAGACTCGATGTCATCAGGGGACTCGGGCAATGCTTTTTCGACCCTCGTCCTCTTGGACGACGGAACGCTTTCACTACAAAACTCTTTTCCGGGGCGCTTTGACATGCTATGAACCTGGGGAGAGCCAAGGAAGCGAGCCGAGACGAATCCCCCATCAGTGGAATCGTCCGGCCATCTCCCTGAGGAGGAACCAACAGAAGAACGAATCGAATTAAAAAAAGAAATCATACCTGGAAATATGTGAAGTCGGAGACGAGCGAGATGGTCGAGCCGGTTGAAAACGGAGAAACAGAGGAAAACTGAAAGAAGCCAAGCGCGAGGAAGCAAAGAACGCGAAAAGTGAGCTTGAAAGCGTTAACTCGCTATTTATAGACCGCTGAAAACGCGACCGCCGCGGCGCGACCAACGCGGAGCGACACGTGGCGTAACGGATACTTTCTTAAGCATGACAAGGCGCCTCGTCCTATCCTCCTCGGACAAGGCGCCTGGGGCTAATGGTGAGGGCCGAGGTTTGGGCCTGGCGGCCCACGCCACGGGCCGGCTCCAGGCGTGCGGCCCACGAGCCCGAGGACACCACTGTGGATTTAAGCCGGGCCACTCGGCCTGTGCCTTTAGGCCGAGCCACTATCCTTGCCTTGGGGCTACAGCATTCTTCACTATGCGCGGGTGACACCTGTCCCCACCCCATACCGTTGCCCATACCGCTGCCCATACCTCCCCAACCCCTATAAATACCCCCATACTCGCCTCGCCTTATCCACGAAAACTTAGACAGTAATCCCCTTACTTTACTCTCAACTTTCTGTGCCTCGGCTACTTTGTGAAGTGAGAACTGACTTGAGCGTCGGAGTGTCGTACCAGGTGCTCATCTGGAGTTGGAAGCAGCATATCGAAGGAGAAGAGCTACAAGGACGGAACAACCAGCCGAGCCACTTTCCACCCCACCATGTCAGGATTCTTCCTTCGGGAGGCCCACCTTCTCGGACAACCTCTCGTATGATTCTCTAATCCCAATCCTATTTCTAATTAATGTTAATCCTTTGGCATTAACAACTAATTATCATTATGCTAAAACTTGGAATCTTGTTTATATGTTGGCAGATCTTGCTGTTTGTGATGCGTAACTGATCATCTGTTGCTTTTTCGAATGAAAGGGATTAAGTGGGGATGAGAAGAGAACTAAAACAAAACTAGCTGATGCCTGTAGAACATAATACTAAATGTTATGGCCTTGCAAGGCTGTGACATGTGTGCCTCAGCTCTGTCTTCCTTGTGCTAGCTAGAAGACAATCGAGTACAGAATCGGAGGGGGAAAAAACAGCTTGGTGAGCTGCCGCATCCAACACATGAAAGCTTTTGAGGTATCTTACACTTTTTTCTTGGAAAAACAATCCCTCCCCAGTTCTGGTAGTAGCTAGCCAGTACTATGATCCTTTACATGATTAGGAGAAATTAATACGTGCTGGCGCTGCTGATGATATACACTGTTCTTTTTTTGAACAGCATGGAAAATTTCATTAACAACTAGGAAGAAGCATACAACAAAAAACCCTTGAGCTAAGGGCAACACAAACAACAACAAGCAAAGCAACAGCTTCCCACCCCTTAAAAAAAATTGGCCAGCATCTCCCCTAAAAATAAGCCAAACCACTACCCCTGCAAACTAAGGAGAAAGATCCACAGGAGAAAACACACCACAGCCAATACAACAGAACACAACATAGCACAATATAGCAGAAAACTATCTTAGCGAAGCACTTCAGCTGCCCTTAAGAGCGGGGTCAACACCCAATCCATCCAAGAGAGCCGAAGATCCGGAATCCTGCTGCAAATCCAGAGGTAGGACATGACCTGGATATCACCAAATACGCCCGACGCACGCCAGACTCCGCTTTGCATGACAATCTTATTCCGCGCTTTCCAAATCGACCAAGCTGTAATATAAGAGATTGCCTGCCAAATATGTTTGACTTTAAATGGAGCTTGGTTGATGAAGTCACCTCCCAAGACATCCACTAAGTCAAGTAAGCCTGCCACCGTCGTCCCGCACCATGACGCCACTGCCCGCCAAACCTCGGTCGCAGCTGGGCACCGAACGAGCACATGATCTACCGTCTCGGTACTGTCTAGGCACACCGGACATACAATACTCTCTATCTGGACCCCTCGGAGAAGCAGCTGGGCTCGAACCGGGATGTACCGATGACTCGCTCTCCAGATAAAAACATTCACCTTCTTAGGGATCTTGGGGCACCAGGTTGTCGGAATGTCATGTGACGCCGATAGGGTCTGAGATATCATCCGTGAAAGATGACCGACTGTGAACTCGCCATCAGCCTTTGCCTTCCAAAACCACACGTCCGGGCGATTCTGGCGAGGAGCGAAGTCCTGCAATAAAGTCAACAAACGCTGGAAATCACCATTAGCTCTTCCTCTCAATTCTCTCCTCCAGCTCCACTGCCACCGCCATTCTCCCTCTACCCACACAAACTTCTCCAACACCAAGCTATCTTTGTGTATCTCCAAATCATAAAGTCTACTAAAGGCGCTCCTCAAAGGGCCTCCCCCAATCCACTCATCATCCCAGAACTTAGTCGAGGACCCGTCGCCTACTACCCTAGTGAAGAGATTCACAAACCCCGATCCCATCCCCTCAATCTCCTTATCCGCCTTCATAATGTCATTCCAGGCACTCCACCCTTCCAACTTCCTCCCTATATTGAGAGTACCTGGAATACCCCCGTAGATGCTTGCTACCACCTTGGCCCACAGCCTCTCCCCCTCATTTAACCACCTCCACTTCCACTTACCTAGCAAAGCTAAATTTTTCCCCCGCAGGCTACCCACACACAAACCCCCATCTTCACTAACTCCATACATCCTCTCAATCCTAGCCCATATCAACTTCCTACCCTCCCCTGAAGCTCCCCAAAAGAATTTGTTCCTTAAGATTTCAATACGTCTTACCACTCCAGCCGGGGCGCAGAACACTGACATGAAGAACAGGGGAATACTGCCAAGGACCGAGTTCATCAAGGTTAGCCGGCCGCCAATAGATAGAGACTTGACTTTCCACTTTGAAAAACGTTTCTCCAGTTTCTCTACCACCACTTCCCAGCTTTTCTTTCGATACATACTTAGGCCCACCGGAAGACCTAAATATATAAACGGAAGATCCGCTGCGGAACACCCCAAAATCCGAGCAACCCTATTCGTCTCCTCCTTGCTGACGCCAACACCAAACAATCTGCTTTTCTCTAAGTTGATCTTTAGGCCTGAAGCCATCTCAAAGCACTGAAGGAGGCTCATAAGGGCTCTCGCATTCTCTGTCGACCACTCCCCGCAAAACACTGCGTCATCTGCAAACTGGAGGTGTGATAAACTGACCAGGTCGGTTCCTATCTTCATTGGCCTGAACAACCCTTGGGCAATTGCTTCCTCCATCATTCGATTCAGGGCTTCGACTGCCAATATGAACAAAAATGGTGACAGAGGATCTCCCTGACGAAGACCCCGCTCCATTCCACATTCTGCCGTCGGGCTGCCGTTTATCAGGACGGAAACTCTGGCCGAACTCAAACAGCCAAATATCCAATTCCGCCACCTGAGACCGAACCCCATTTGGGACAGAATGGAATCCAGGAACTTCCAGTTAATTGTGTCATAGGCTTTTTCAAAGTCGACTTTTAGCAGCATCATCTGACGTTTCTCCCTCTTCGCCCAAGAGACTGCTTCATTTACTATTAAAATCTCATCTGTAATTTGCCTTCCTTCAATAAACGCCGATTGGGTTTCTCCTACCAGCCCCTTTAGAAACCCCTTAAGTCTCTCAGCTAGGGTTTTCGCCACAATTTTATAAAACCCTCCAATAAGGCTGATAGGCCGAAAATCCTTTATAAGCAAAGGATCCGTCACCTTCGGGATTAAGGCAATGAAAGAAGAGTTACAACCCTTGCTGAGCCTTCCAGATGCCTCAAACTTTCTCATCGCCGCCATTACCTCCGTCTTGATGATCTCCCAGTTTGCCTTGAAAAAGTTGAAGTTAAAGCCATCTGGTCCTGGAGCTTTACTCCCCCCGCACAACCACACAGCTCTCTTAATTTCCTCCTCCGAGAAGGGAATTTCCAGGGCATTCGCCTGCTGATTTGTTAATTTCCTGAACCTCTCGCTTCTGAACTCTGGCCTCTCCAACTCTGGCTCTTGAAAGTGTCTCTCGAAGTATCCCCGCACCGCCTCCTTTAACGTTCTCGGATCCTCTGTCCAACAGCCATCAATCAAAAGGCCCTTAATAGAGTTCCCACTTCTTCTCCCATTAATCGTAGCATGGAAGAATTTGCTATTTTCATCCCCTTCAATTGCCCATTTAACTCTCGCTTTCTGAGACAAATCTTTCGAGATTTGTCTTTGACCTTTATAGAAACGTAATTTAAGGTCCCGCCACTTACTCCAGTCCTCCGTACTTAGATCCTGAGTCTCTGCCTTTTTTCCAGGTTTAAAAATTCTTGTTTCACACAATCTGACTCCCTCTCCAGCGTCGGCGCCGAATTCCTGACCCAATCTTTTATCTTCATTTTAAGACTCTTCAACTTTTGCTTAAGAATAACATCTGTCGCTCCCTGAAAATCCATCTGCTTCCATTCTGTCTTCACGAGGTCTTCGAACCCTTCTAAAGATAGCCATTTATCAAAACATCTGAAGGGGGATGGCCCAAAATCTGCTGAATCAGAGTGAAGAAGGATCGGACAATGATCTGCGAAAACTCTCTCTTTAACAACTGCCGCTAAATCTGGCCAATCATCCATCGCCACTTTATTGACAAGAAACCGATCCAACTTACTCATCTTCAACTCATCCCCACTGATCCAAGTGAATCTTCGGCCTCCCTGCTTAACCTCCTGCAAATCATTTTGTCTAATAAAGTTGTTAAAATCTGCAGCCATGATAGGTTTAAATCTGCTCCCCTTCCTCTCCTCTTGTCTTCTTACAACATTAAAATCTCCCATTAGGCATACTGCGTTTCCATGCTCTTGGATCACCTCTCCTAGCTCCGCCCATAGCGCTCTCTTCTGGCTTGTGAGCTGCGGGCCGTAAACATTCAGGATAAGATACCTGTTCTGCTTGTTTCCCCACTTGCCTACTAGCCCCAGGTACCCAACCCCAGCAATTATTCGGTCTGTCACCCAAGAGTCTTTATTCCACAAAAACAACAGCCCACCTGAGCGTCCCATTGCTAATTGTTGAGCAAATCCCATGTCACTTTGTCTCCACACTTGCTTAATGTGATCACTCAACTCCTGCCCCAGTAGAGTTTCTTGCACTGCTAACATGTCTACTTTCTCTCTGCACACCAACTCTTTCAAATGCCTCAACTTCTCCCCACCCCCAAAACCTCTAATATTAAGAGACACTATCTTCATTTAATTAGCGAGAGCTCTCCTGAAAAAAGACCTTTTGTTACCTTATCCTTGAAGATGAAGCCCACGGCCTCTCCCAGCGTTCTGGCCCTGCTAACTGAAACCTCAGAGCTGGACTCTTCCCCTGTTCCTGAAAAATGCTCCCCCGCAGAATTGATCTTCATCCTCCACGAAGAATCAGAAACACTAGAGTTAACTGCCTTTGCCGGAGACCGACTATTTTCCCGCCCCTGTGCTTCCCGTTTCGCTTTCAACCGGGCTGCTTTCTTGATTTCCCTCAAGGATACCTTTGCACAAATCCCCCCTGTTTTCTGGTGGACTTCTATCCAGTGAGCCGATTTAGGCACCTTCCTTTTCCCCTTCCTTCTTTTCATCGGAAGACCTCTCACCACCGTAGGGCAATTCTCGGACGATTTGATGGAAGACCCCGTACCTTCTGTTTCAGAGTTCGTCTCCTTCGCAAGTCTCTGCCGAAAATGAGCCGTATCGTTTCTGGCCAACTCCTGGATCGGCTGGGCAGCTCCTTCACAGCACACCTCCTCCCTATTATCCCTTAATGCATCTCCCAACTTATAATTTAAATGGCCCATAAATGGCCCAACCCCCTCCAGGTCCATATGTCTCGCATGCGTTTCCCCCATTCTCCTTGCTTCAACATCTCCAAATGGGCCTTTTCCCTCCTCAAGGAAGGTCGACCCACACCCAAGCTGGCCCGTATGAGATTGAGGTTGAGTCTGGGGTATCACCTCCTCAGACTTTGAGCTCCCAAAACCTTCCGCCTCACCAGCTTTTTCTGAACCTCCGCCGCCCTCCTGATGCTGCTCCGCCCCCTCGTTCCAGCCCAGGTCAACCGAAAAGTCACCATCAACCCTTCTTTCCCCCCTCTTTTCCTGACCCTGTTCGTCATGTTCCTCGTTTTTCGAGGGAGCTTTTCGATTGTGTGAAAGCTGACACGTCTCGGGAACCGCATCAGGCTCCGATTCCCACTCCTCCTCCCTAGCGTCCTCCGACAGCCACCCCTCCTCCTCCGTCTCCTCTTCCTCCGATTCGGAGTCACCCAGCACGATCGGCGACCCAAAACGTTGTTCAACCTCCACCGCATCGTCGAAATCTTCAACCACAGTCACCAAGAACGAGTTTCCTCCAGCGGCAAGATTTATTGTCGCTCTAATCAACTCCAGCCGAGACGTCCAGATAAGAACTCGTCCCGCAAAGAACTGAGACCTTTGTCTTGTACAATCATCAATCTCCATCACCTTGCCCCAAATTTGTGCTATTTTCTCAAACGTTTCCGAATTCCAGACATGCAGGGGCACCCCAGAAATGGAGAGCCAGCGTAGCCTCCCTGTCGGAGTCAGCTCCTTATCGATGGACCATGGAGAGATCTCCCAGAACCAGTCCAGGAGTTTAAGACTACCATTCTGCAGGTTCTGAAGGACAAGATCTCTTCTGCTTTCCGACTCACACACGATTAGGACTCTCAATCCCCCTAAGTACTTCGCAGTACACCCCTGGAATCCTTCTCTCTCCAACAACAGATTTAAGTTTCCCAGCAAAGCCACCTGTTTAACTTCCCCTACATAGCAATTCCTTAGCCAACCAACCTCATCCTCCTTATACACTGCCTCCACTCTCAACGTGTCTTCCTTCCCTTCCACCAGTTTTGAGCTAGCTCGGTCTGAGGCTTTCAAAACAGAGGCATACGTTTGATGTTGTCTGCAGGTACCACCATTCTGATCCCTTGGAGTTATCCTCTTGTATGCACCTTTTTGGTGGTCCGATTGATATCCACCAATCTTCCTAAACTCTGTCTTCCCACGTTGAAATCTGGACACATTGACCCTAAGCACTGATTCTCCCACAGCTACCCCTCGCAACCTTCTCACCAAACCTTCAGCATCATCGACCCCTTTAAATCTCACAAAACCAAACTTCTTCCCTTCTCTAGATCTTTTAAACGGTATGAATATATCAATCACCTGTCCAAATCTCAGAAAATGCTTCCACATGCTTTCTCTTGACCACTCCTCTGGAAAATTGGTAAAGAAGAAACTCATCCCGGCTGAATCCAAAACCCTGATGAACTCTTTGCTCGGAAGATAGCCCTTGTTCCCTGGCCCTTGTCCACGCCCGCGTCTGGAGTTCTCTCTCTCACTCATCTCTCTCACTGTTCAGTTTGGACCTTGTGCAGGTGAGGTCTCATAAGTCCTGTAGTTCATGTTTCTTTCATGTCTTTCTGTTTTCCAGGTTAGTGTTTTCTAGTATGGAAAAAAAGTCTCGAATCATGTTTTCTGTTAATTGATGATATACACTGTTCAATAGAGCTGTCGGGGTTGAGGCACACATACATAGCCTTCTAACTGTCGTATAATGATAACGCTGGTGAAAGTATCTCTCTGCATGTTCCATCTCTATGTGAAATTTTCTCTCTTTCCTTTCTGCATCTTGATTGTATGCATGCGTTTTGAACTGTTTCAATAGTTTCTCAAAACCTAGCTTGACGTTAAAAGTTACTCCTTCCCTCGAATAGAAATTATTGTGTTTCACTTTAATATTTCTAAATATTGATAATTCATCTTGATATCTTATCTATTGGCACAGACAGTAATGATTCATATACGGCCTTTCTCTTAAATTGTCTTTCGATTTTGGATGACAAATTACTGTGTGAGTGTGTGTCCATAAAACACCGGCGAACCAGGTATTACGTAGCGTAATTTACGGAGAAACCGCCCGTTAATAATCCAATGGAATGAGGCGGGAAATCTTAAAATACTTTCCGCCATTTAAAAGTTTTTGGCTCAAATTCATCAAAAAATAAAAAAGAATTTGGCTCAAAAGTTGATTTTTGTCCTTTCTAACCGAGATTAACGCCTGATTGGATTTACAGTAGCGCTTTGCCAAATGCTCACACCCGACCCGACAATATATAGTCCATTCAATCTTCATCCCATTAGATGCACCGATTTAGTTCAGAAAACGTAGGTTAATTTTGAAGTAAAAATGAAAAAAAATAAATGTGTAAAAGATAAAAGTGGCTTTTTTAGTATAAAGAGAAAGTTTGGGTAATAAAGAAAATTGGTGTAACAAAATTTTATGTAGTAAAATGAAGTATATCAGTTTTTTTGGACAATAAAAAAAATGTAATTTATATTAACAGAGAGAGGAAGTATTCCTTAGGTTGTGAAGAAAAGTTCTTCCTTTGGAAATGTGGATGCAACGATTGTAAGAGAAAAAATTAATAAGGTGTATTGATAGATTTTTGTGATTGTATTCTATTTTTACACACTTGTAAAATTTACAAGCCTTTGCCCATTGTTCGTTTAGTAGGAACGAGAGTTTGTGATTTTGAAAAATAGATGTGTGATATGTTTTAGATAAAGAGTTTAAGATGAAATTTGATTTTGGCAAATGCAAAAAAAAAAATCAACCTATTCTTTTTTTCTTTTTTTGAACATGAAAAGTCGTCATCTTTATTAAATTAAAGCATTACAAAGCTAGTCTAGAGAGCTAGCTAGCCAAGATATACGACCAATGGTAGTAAGACCATGGCAGGCAACTAAATGAGATGCAACATTAGCCAGCTGTGGGGCATAAATAATATAACACATGAGGATTTCAACGCTATAATATCCTCCATAATGGTCCCAAACTAATAACGAAAGGGACATGTATGTAAGTTAAGCTGGCTAACCAGCACCTAACAATTGGAGTCGATGATCAGAAGTCCAACCACGACATCGAGCTTCACGAACACCCCATAAAATAGCAGAAGCTTCGACATGCAACGGGTCAGCGACAACAAATCTGAATTTCATTAAGAAAGCTTTTAACAACCTACTAGAAGCGTCTAGAGCAACACAACTTGTAGCAGCATACTCCTCCTCCTTCCACAAAGCTCCACGTTGATTTTGATGACACCAGACGGTGGTGGTTCCCAGCACGGAGGCAGACAAGGAGGTGAAGGCGCTAGTGGTTGTCTTTGCTCATCAATCCAACTTTCCATCCATCTCCATATGCGATAACAGTAGGCAGAAGGTAATTGGCACTTATATTCAAACAACACAAGATTACGATTAGACCATAAGAACCAAATCATAACAGCCAAAAGAATCCTCTCGGTGATCACCGAATATATTCTACACCCGAACCCACGAGTCCTCTTCAAGTTTATTTAATTGGATTAAATCTACTCCCAACATCCTCCACACAACAGTAGCAAACTGACACTCCCAAAAGAGGTGAAAAGTAGACTTAAGGGAAGAACCACATACTAGGCAAAGAGGATCAGCATCAATGCCTCGACGAGGAAGATTATCTCTAGTCAGTAGTAAGTTGCCACAAGCTCTCCAAAAGTGCATATGTACTCAAGGAGCTAATTTGAGGTTCCACAACCAACGCCAGAAATCTGAACTAACATATGGGTTTTCCTACTGAAGAATAACATAAGACAAATAATAAGCAGTCTTAACTGAAAACTCATCATTATCCACCATCCCCCGGGCAAAAATATCTTCTTGACAGTGATGACTTAACGGAATTCCTTTGATCAAATTCGCATCTTCAGGAAGAAAAATACTATCGACAAGAGATTCACGCCAACAATGAGCTAAATGGTCAATCAAATCGGCTAGGTAAGAGTTCTCGCGGATCTCCTTATTACCGGGAAACTTACAGAAGTAAGAATGGGAAGAGGGAAAGGAAATCCTATGGGTTGGTTTTTTTGACAAAAATGGACCGGATCGGGACCAGGCCGCCACTTATCATCCCATACTCGGATCGATCTACCATTACCAACTCTCAAGAAACCCCCGCTAAAAGAATTTCACGCATTGCAATCAAACCTTTCCAAACCATAGACGCATACCCAGGACACATAAGTGAGAAAGGTGCCATCCGGGAGGTATTTTCCTCGTAAAAATCTCGCTACTAAAGTGTCTAGATTAGTAACTAATCTCCACCCTTGCTTTGCTAGTATAGCCCTATTAAAAGCAGAAAAATCACAAAAACCAATACCACCCGAGCCCTTTGATTGACAGAGGCGTTTCTAGAAGCAGGGGCGGGCCCACAATGGGGGCACATGGGGGCACGTGCCCCAGTAAAATCTACAAATTATGATGGTAGTGGTAGTATTTTCTGATAAATATAAAGTATAGGGGCTAGTTTGAACACAAATATATAGTTGAAGGGCTAAGTGTCATTTAAACAAATAAGAAAGAAGACTCCAGTCCAACCCACAGGCCCAATCCCGTGGCAGCTACCATATGCGAAAGAAATGATTGGTGAACAACAAATGTCATCTTACAACTATGCCTATTTTTCTACTCATGTCCTAACACTTGTTATTCTATCATACAAGCCTAAAAGTTTTGATAAAATAATGTTAAGAATTAGTCCTATACATTTATAATATGGCTAGCCATTGTTAAATAAAATAAATAATTTTATCAGAGCCTATTATTTTTTAAAAACTGCAATATTTTGTCATTTTATTTTGATTGGATAGAAAATAGTTAAGTATTTTGTTATGTAGTTCAAATTGCTTAAAAAATTATTACACTTTTAATTTTTAGATAAATTACGACTTGCTTCTTGATATCAAATAATCCATATATTTGAATATTATCTCGTGTAACACCCCTCCTACACATATTTCTTCTTATAGATTTTATTTGTCATTACAATTTTTTTATATTAAAATCATGGGAACTATATGTATATAATGTGAAAAAACTTTAAATTACGAAAAATAAATTCTAAAAATAAGCTTGAGACATAATAAAAAATTGTGCCCCCACATGCCAAAATTCCTGGGCCCGCCACTGTCTAGAAGCACCAATAGATAATAGATTTTAGAATTGCCAATGTCAGCTGACCAGAAAAACCGAGTGGAAAGGGATTTTAGAGCCTTACAAATTTTCGGAGGAAGGAATACACAACTCATCAGATGGGTTGGCATAGCTTGCACCATAGACTTGATCATAGTAGCTCACCCCACCTGAGATAAAGTTGTCTCGCGCCAGCTCGCAAGTCGATCCATCACTCGTTCAACAATAAACTCTAATTGTGCAACCTTTCGTATCCCGAGCAACCATGGTAAACCGAGGTACTTATCTTCCTTTAAACTGAGAGTTATGCCAAGAGGAGTCTGCAAGGCTAGATTACGGGCTGGATTAATAGCAGGACTAAAAAAACAGATGATTTCCTCATATTCACTTGCTGACCCGTAGCACGCTCGTACACTCTTAGCAAAGATCTTAGTTCATGCGCACATCTGATAGTATCACGAAGAAAAAAGAGAGAGTCATCCGCAAATAGCATATGTGAAATTTTGAGACTCTCCGTAGCTATTGCAACTCTAGTCAAACGACCAGATAAAGTAGCATCCTGTAATAAAGCTTACAAACTCTCAGTGACAAAAAGAAATAGGAAGGGAGACAACGCATCACCTTGGCGAATACCACTTGAGGGCTGGAAGGAGCGTGTGGGAGAACCATTAACCAAGATGGGAGAAAGAGGTTGATTCGGCACAATACATAACCAATCTCAACCATTCTGCCGGAAAACCAAGACGGAGAAGAATATTCTGTAAGAAATCTCATTCCACTCGATCATAAGCCTTCATCATATCCAGCTTAATGACCATAGCTCTCCAGCGATTTCCGTGGAGATTATTAATGAAATGTCAACACAACCTTAGTCCGCACTTTTTTAGAGCAGTTTTCTTCCACATTTTAATATACAAATAAATAATTCTCTTTTAGTCCTAAATTTTTTGAAACACTCAATTTTCAGCATTTAATTTAAGATTCTATTTTACTAGTATTTTGAAACATGAATTCAAAGTTTTTGTACACAACTTATAATTTTATGTGTGTAGTTTTTGAACATATTTATTTACAATTTTCCACTAAAGAATGATATAAATAATTTGGCATTTTAAAGACGGGATGGTGGGAGTATCTAATTTTTTATATGCATTTGGTAAATAGGTGTTAGAAGTGAACATATTTATTATTTTGAAATGTTTTAAAAAATGAACATATATACTTTTAGGGTAAAGTGTGCCATCAGTTCTATGTGAGTCCTATTTTAAGAATTTAGGAGTTTTTTTTTTGTTATCGTGCATTCGTAATCATGTCATTAAATTTTGGAGAAAAATTGTAATTTCAAAGTTTTCTTAAAAACTCTACTTACATCCAAATTTTTAAACCTAATAATTTAGTCACCCTTAATAATTATAAAACTTAACAATTTTATCCATTTTTTTCAACTTCACCCTTAACCACCCAAAACAACTCAAATTGCAGCACTAGGCCGCCGGATCGGAGCCGTGGGCCACCAAATCGCGGGTCGTTGGTCGGAAATCAAACGTAACGATTAAATGGATATAGTTGATAGACAAATTTAACTGATCAAGAATATCAAATAGTGTTGAAACTTGATATTATCATAGTCAAATAGGTATATATACCAAAAAAAAACGTGTTGAGTGCTATAGTAGGCTTAGAAAAATGGTGGTTGAAAACCTAACAACAGCGCCGCATGTTGTGAATTTATCCACGATTTTTATTCGTTGTTTCCGGATTATGGTTAAAAAAAAGTTGAAAAATGTTATCGGTCACTAAAAATGATACTTATTTTTCTCCTTACTAATCTGGCAGATGATGTGCTAATAGGTGTATGATGATTAAACTAATTACATGCATGAATAAGAATTAAATTGGCTAAACAACTAAAGCAATTAAACTAGAGCAAGAAGTAGAAGGATTAACAACGTGATTATACTAAATTTTCTCTTAGGAATATTTGTTCCACCTAGACTATGGCATAGCATTATAAAGGCACTTATAAATATTACTTGTATTTATGTAGGAAAATCTATTGAGTCTAAACACTCTCTCAAAGTGTATTTAAAGATAAATTAGCAACAATCTCTTGTTCCCTAATTTATTGTGCAATTAATCTACTCTCCTCCTAGAATAATCATGAATTCTCATTCTACAATTATTCTAGCATGGATTTTCTTTATGGTCTAATATGGTTCTCTCATCTCTAAGACCAAACCATATCACAAAACCCTCTCTCGAGGTGTTTAATCAATAAACACAGAGTAATCCAAACATAAACATTCAAGCAATATTTATCAAACCCTAAAATCAAATAACGATAGTCTAAACTTCACAAATTCCTAAGAGAAAACAAGAAACTAGCTACGAAACATGATGAAAAGCATAAATAGAGAGAAATGGAGAAAATCCATGTTCATGGTGGAAATGAGCTCAAGTTGAACAAATCCCTAAATGAGAGAGTAAATGAAAGAACTAGCTAAATCTGAATTTAGAAATGAAATCTACAAAGAAAAATAAGAAGAATCCTAGAATTAATCATCAAACAATGAAGAGATGAAGCTTTGAGAGCCTTCATCATCCGTGTTCTCCTACCCCCCTCATCTCTATTCTTTGTTGAAATGTTGAAGTGAGTGGAGACTTGCTTTGTGACCAAGTTGGGCTCCTTTAAATAGGGAGCATTAATTTGCCCTCCATCCAACGGTTTGGATTAATTCATTTACTAGAATTGAGATTATGGTCACGGCGATCACCATGTACAAATTTAGGTTATGTACATGGTGATCACCATGTACAATCTTGAGAAAACACGCTGGAAATGTGGTGATCGTCATGTGTAAATTTAGGTCATGTACATGGTGATCGCCATGTATGACCTGAAGGCACACACTGGAAATTCGATGATTGCCATGCACAAATCAGTGGCGATCGCCGTGTACAATTTTCTGGGCACAAAACTTCATCTTCTCCTCAAGTTTCCTCCAATTGTCAATTCAACCATGTCTGCAAATTCATCAATTTCAATACTTTGTGAGGGAAACTTTGTCCAAATTCATCCAATATTCACCATAAAATGTAATCAAAGTTTCTCATCAACACGGGCTCCTCCACATCTGTGCAACTGAGGCTAGATCTTCATTTTAAATAAAAAAAAATTCAACACTTGTGTTATGGCAGTATAGGTTATTAAAAAATAGCCGATAAAAAAATCAAAATAGTCGATAAAGGCTCGTTTGGTTGGAGGGATAAAAAATAGTGGGATTGGATGATTAAGATGAGATAAGATGAGATTATTTAGGATAAGATTGGATGAGATTATTTAGGATGAAATTAGAACGGATTGTATCAACTAGGTTTTTCATATTTTCAATTTTCTTTTTTTTGGTCCTAACCCTCCTTATCACTTGGTGGGTGATGGATTATTTAGTCCCTCTCATCATTGCACGCACCAGACAAGAGAAAATGGAGAAGAACGAGATAAAAATCATCACATCCCTCCTTACCTCTATAACCAAACATACCCAACCCATAGGGGGCGTTTGGTTCGCGGATTCTAAGAATTCGTGGATGGTGAAAATATAGAAAGTATCAATGATGGAAAATAAAAATGTATATTCTCACAATCTTGTGTTTGGTTGATGAATTCTATAAATATGGATTTTATAGGGACCATTTTGTAACTTTTATAAAAGTTTATGGGCTAAACATGTAATTTTTTAGGGACACTTTGTAAAATTTATAAAAGTTCGGGGACTAAATGTGTGATTTTTAGGGACCATTTTCTAAACTTTTTAAAGTTGAGGGATTAAATGTGTAATTTATGTGGATCATTTTGCAATTTTTTGAACGTTTAAAGACTAAATGTGTAAATATATAAAATTTGATGTCATTGTTCTAATTTTAGAACATAACAATTATATGGATTCTAAAAATACCATACTTATAAGTAGTATTTTGAATCCAAGAATTCGTGAAGAATGAAGAATTCAGGAATTTTAAAAATGATGAATAATTATTTTTTAAAATGAACTAATTACAGAATTTTATGAATTTATGAGATTTTCAAAATTCATATTAATAGAATTCCTCCGCCAAACATACTGATAGAGTATTGTTTGTAGCATCTGTATAAAGGACAGAGAGCAGACATGCTATTCCTCCCTCCTAGTAATGGCCTCGGATTCAGAGGAGGTGGGCCTCTTCTCTTTAAAATGAAAAGCCACCAATCAAGCACAGGCATGCCTATATAGCCTATCGCAGCATATCAAGTACTCCCATTAAATGCAATCTTTTCATCCACTCGTCCATTTCATCAATTATTTCATTTTAAAAGTGGAGTATTACTTTTAATTTGAGATATCTTTTTGAATCTTAAAGGAAAAGTTTATTAAAATGCATTAGAGTAATAAAATAAATCAAGTAGGTTTGATTTTTTTTTATTGTGCCTATATATTTATTTAGAAATGTGAGCTAATTAATTGTCCATGTCTCACTTTTATATACGCTGGATTTGACCCATAATCCACGGCTGAAAAGTGGAGATCCATATCCATACCATTCCTCTATCTCTTTCTTTTTTCTTTTTTTTTTCCTTTTAATTTCTGTATGTCTGTTAATTTATACATCTGCTTTTTGGCGATTGCAGATAAACCGAATGAAAGAGATACTCCACTTCAACAGCCCAACCTTGGTTGACTAATAAATAGTGAAAGCCACAAACAAATATCTTCAACATTTTGAAATTAGGTAAAATTGTAATCACCGAAATTTACGAAATTCTTAAATTTTTAACTGAAGTTCATTTTAAAGCGAAAAGACCACCAACGTTTTAATGAAATGGTAAATTTATCATTGGAAGTTAATTTGTCACAGTTGGCGCTCATGTGGTGTGCTACTTGATGATTACGTGGTCATTGACTGTACATTTTTTTGAGTTAATATTAAATTTCATCTTAAAATTTGTCACAGTTTAAGGGTTGAATTATTAGTTTTACAAATTATTGTACACAAATGTACAAATTGTCCATGTAATGTCACTACGTAGAGAGAACATGGGTTACTACGGCCAAACCTGCAGTAAAGCTGCAATAACTACTGCGAGAGAGAGAGGTCGTATTGTTTCCCGCAGTAAATAATGGCGGGGTAAAAGCTTCACTGCAGTAGCGCCCGTAGTACTTACCGCGATCTTACTCCGGCCATAGCCGTAGTAAACGAATATATTAATTAAAAAATATGGATGATTTTATTCATCCACCAATCCAGAAAACCCAGAAATTAGTGGTGGCGGCGGTGAGCAAGTGGTGGTCGTGAGAGTGAGAAAGCAAACGTCGATGGAGCGGCGGTGCTGAGGTGGGAGCGGTGGCGTTAGCAGCGAAGAAGAAGAAGTTGAAGATGAAGATGATGAAAATGAAGGCGGTGGAGAAGATGGAAGAAGAAGAAGAAAGGAAAGAGAAAACATAAAGTGAGAGAAGAAGAAGAAGAAGTTGAAGATGATGAAAATGAAGACGGTGGAGAAGAAGATGGAAGAAGAATAAAGGAGAGAGAAAACATAAAGTGAAAGAAAAGAAGAAGAAAAAGTCGTTTAAGATGGAGAAGATGAGGAAGTTGAAGATGGAAGAAGAAAGAAAAAAATAAAGGATGCAGAGGGTGAAGAAACCCTAAAAAGTGACTTACCGCGGCCTTACTGCGGTCGTACCGCGACCTTATTGCGGCCTTACCACGGCCTTACTGAGGCCATGGCTGCAATAAAACCTATTGCACCATTAACTGCGCCATTGGGCTTTCTGCAGCCCAAACCGCACAACGGGTCGTAGTAAGAATTGTCTTCCCCACGTGGTGTATGGCGTGAATTGTTGGACAAAAATGTACAGTCAATATTCACGTAATCGCTCAATGACACATCACATGAGCGCCAACTGGACAAATTAACGTTCAACGCAAATTTATATAAAACATTGATCGCATTTTTGCTTCATAATGGACTTCAGTGAAAAATTTAGAAATTTCGTAAGTAAATTTAAGAAAGTAACCCTTTTCCCTTTGAAATTTTAACAAAAAACTTATGATTTTCATGAATAATAAATAAACGAAAATTGTACCAAAAGAATTAGCACAGATATGCTCCAACTGGAACTGGACTGAACGGGACAGAAAATTTCCCATTTTTTACCAACTGGTCTCTGTGGACCACAACTTAATTAAGTAGCCAAGCAGAATTATATACCAAATAACATGGCACTTAAACATCTACAACATCCTCAAATTACAACAATCCTCAGCAGTATCAATCAGCAAACAAAATCATTTCTCAAACAAAAAGAAGAAAGCATGAATAAATTAACAAGCTCCAGCGATGTAATCATGATTAGCCTCACTCATTCAAAACAAGCAACTTTTTCCGTCCACTGGTACTACATACACGCTCCGCGCCGCCTGTAAACTCCGGCCACTACTGCGACCTGTTTTGGCCATCTTCTCCGCTCTCCGTCTGATGATGCTGTTCCAGCGTATTGTTATTATTATTATTATTATTATCTTCTGAATTCAGATTCGGACCTCCTCGAGAATATGAATTTAGAGCTGCCAACATCCCAAGATTTGTTTCCGACATTCCATGACCCAATTGCTGCGGCGCTTGTTGCTGTTGCTGCTGCTGCATCAGCATCGAACCCAGCTGCAGCGTGCTCGCTCTCCCACTCTGGAATTCCACGCCGCCGGAGAGATTGAATCTGGGAACGAACTGTAACGGCATCGGCGATTGTAATGTGCTTCCGGTTGCTGCCGTTGAGGTGCCTCCGAACGGCCACATCTGGTGCTCTGAAGGACCCGTCGACGATGTAACTGAACCGTTAGTTACCGGCAGCATCCAGAATGAGGTTCCGGCCGCCCACATGGCGGTCGGAGGGACAACGTTGGACGGTCGAAAGAGGGCAGAAGAAACCTCGACGTGTTTCTGTCCAGAATCTTCTTCGTGGTCATCGCCCCCGCCATCTCCGTCATCGCCAGTCTCGCCTTGGGTATGGTTGTCGTCTTTGAATAAATCCTCCCTGAACCGTTTCCTCATGTAACTGTCGTTCGACTGATCTCCACCACCACCGTCACTGCCACCATCACCGGCTTGTAACGACTCCGACAGTATTTGGTTCGGTGGCATTAGTTGCTGTCGGTGGAAGCCGAGCAAGCCGCCGTGACCGTACCCAACTTCGTCGTAGCGAGGATGAGCCGCCTGAGCCAGAGCGAGGGCGCTGTGAAATGTGTGCGGAGAGGCTTTCGAGTGTGGCGCGGAAAGCGTAGATCCGCTGCTTCTCATCGAAACATTGAGAGTCGAGAAATTGGCGGGAATCGTCCCCGTTCCGGTGGTGGCAATTATAGCGGGCTCGGCCTGCTGGAGGAGCCACTCGATGGTTTCGCCGTCGGATTTATGACCCAGTTCTCTAGTAAGCTGGAAAACCCTAGCGGCGCAGGCGGCTGGCATTCTGATTCTCCGGCCGCGGCCATCGACCTTGGTGTGGCGGTCCTTGGTGGAGCGCTTGACAGGCTGATTGGTGGCAGGTGGGGCGGCGACAGCGGAAAGAGAGTGGGTGCCGCTGTTGGGATCGGATTCAGATCTGGGGGCGATGGCGAGGGAGGCGTCGATGGGAGGTTGGGCGGCGGAGGAGGATGGTGGATGGAAAGAGGTGGAGGGTAGATGGTGAAAGGGGAGGGCTTGAGAGTGGGAGGATCTGGCATGGAAAGAAGAAGAGTGGTGGAGCAGGTGAGGTGTTTGAGAAGAAGAGGCAGTGGAAGTGTTTGAAGTTTTGGTGTTGAAATCTGGTAGTTCCATATTGGTGGGGCTTGGGTTGGCTTGAGTTGAGTTGAGGGACTGCCTGAGTTTGGTTTTTCTTGTAGACAGTGGAGGTTGGGTTCAAATTACCACACCAGACCAGACCAGACCACACGATCTTTTCTTTTTATGTTTCTTTAAATTAACAACAACCAGATACATACATACTTACATACTCATGATAATACTACTAGTAATAATAATACTACTACTATATACTACTACAAATAACAGGAGCTGCTGTTTGGTTATGGCCATGGGTGTGAAATTGAGAAGAGAGAGATTGATGAGGAGAGTCGCCTCTGTTCTGTTGTCTTTCTTCTTTGAGTCATGTTTGTTTGTTTGTTTCTGTTCTAAGTTGTAATGGAAAGAGAGAGGACGATGATAGGGCTTGCTTCCTCATTTGGATTGGATTGGATTGGATTGGTCTCTTTGACTAAACAGTCTGTTTTTGTTGACAGTGAAACTAGGTTTTTTATTTTCCTTTTTTAAAATTCGAGATTGACCGGCGGAGGGGTGGACTGGTGGGGACCTGAGAAAAAGAAGAAAAAAAAAAAGGCATAAACACAAAGTCCACAAGTGGGCCCGGTTTTTAAAAACAAAAAATTGTACAGTAGTACTATGGTTTGGTTTGGTTTGTTTCCGGGATTCACACTACCAATAATATAATTCTATTTCCATTACCGCCCAAAGTGAAAGTGTTTGTTGGTTGGTGCCTTGCCTTCCTTTTCCTTCCTTTTCCTTCCAGTACATACATACATATTATTACATCATCTCACAATTCTACTACGACTGTGTACCTTTTCACCTATTTACATCAATTGAGTCTTTTCATACTTACATCTTACCAACACCATACTACTACATTAATTATGTTGCATTCATGCTGCTATTACCAAGTTTCAAGCTTAAAATTTACCGACTGAATTAGTGAGTAATTAATTTGTATATTTCATTAATGAATTAATCCTTAATTCATTTAATCTAATTCAGATCTCTACTGAATTTTAGGAGGTGTGAATTAGATGATTGTTTGCCTTGTGAAATTCTGTTATGCATAATTCATCACCAACTCTAACTAATTTTTACAAGTACGTCAAACCTCGGTAATTTTACAAATCAAATTTACTAATGAATTACAAACATTTTCGATGAATCACACATCAATCATATTTTAAATTTAAAACTCCTACTAATCCATTAACTCGAAATACACACAGTACGTATTTACACCGTAACAAAACTGAATTATTAGCAGCAACAGTGCTAGCTCGGTGATGGCGTTGCTTGCTATTATTATTGATCTTATGATCTCCCCCAACAGTGAATTAAACTAAAGCCCCACTTTTCTAATTCCAATTCATCATTTTCTGTCCCATCGCATGTGCACTGTTTTTTCTTTTTCTTTTCTTCCTTTCCCCTTCCTCTAAATTCCAACGCTAATTATAATACTCCACATGATACTAGTATATAGGAGTAGTATTGATACACCTCACTCTTATGGTACATGACCTTTCATTATCTACTATTACTACTACTACTACTCAATCTCACCAAATCTAGTTCAAAATAACTCAAATCCACTTGAAGTAAAACTCTCCTCAATTCTTTGTATTTATCCATTAAATTTCCCAATTGATATGTACTTCATCTATCCTACACTCACAGTCCTTTTACATTTGTTTCAAGGATGCATGAGATTTAAGTAAAGTTTTTTTTAATAATAATAAAAGGCAACTTGATAATTTTTCTTTTGAACTGCTTGTAGATATATATTAGAGGAAAGAACAAGTAATACGTGAAGATGAGACCACAAGCATGAATGCCACAAGACGTGGAGCATGCTGAGATCAACTAAACGCAAACCCACCCCTACAAACCAGAGAACAAGACGGACCTGCTCCACAAGTTAGCAACCTATATATGAAACCAATCAACAGAACCATCCTTAACCTACCCTTTCGACAGCCCTCGGTAAGGGTCCTACCAGCCAGTCCCCCCAAGAAATACTCAACTTTTGAAATCTACTAATAGCACTTGAATGTCCCAAAAAATGCTAAAGGCCCTCCATGGTGGTAAATTCTGCATCACTACTCCGTTACGGACTTTCCACACCGACCATGCAGTAACATAAATAAAAGCTTGTCATACCTGTGAAACTTTTGTTAGTGCTTGAGAGATGAGATCTTCCCCCCAACACATCAGCGAAGTCCAGGAAGCCATTGACACTCATGTCACACCATGCCGCAGCCACTTGCCTTTGGAGAGCAAAGGGGCACCGCAGAAGGGCATGGTCAATAATTTCAACCGCATCCGAGCACAACGGGCAGAGAACTGAGTCCAAATCCATCCCTTGTTGCCGCAACTGATCTAACACTGGGATGTAACACCGGGTTGCACGCTAGAGAGACAAGTTGATTTTCTTCGGAACTTGATAATAATATTAGTTAGAAATGAAATATTAAAGGGATCACTTCAAATAGGTGAAGGGGATGAACTGAACGAGAAAAACTAGACAGTAGCAAACTCGGTACATTACAAAGAGCCGCCAAAGGATTTAGGATCCAGCTGCTCTTGAACTTGGCAAATTGCCTATTAATCAAATCCATACATTATTGTACTGCATGCGTATAAATTAAAAGAAAGAGGATGGATGGTGTAATATATGAAGAGACAGATATCAAATTAAAATTGACTATCGGTTGAATGAGATAAAATTTACGTCGGCAAAAAAATGGGATGAAAGACAGATAAGTACCTCATTTAAATAAGGATCGTGCTACTCCTTTCCGCTTTTAATACTCCCTCCGTTCCCGATTAATAGATACATTTGACTTTGCTGTTTCAAACTTCAACGTTTGACTCAAATAATTACTAAGAAAAATGGTGGAAAAAAATTAAAAAAAAATATATTAAGAAAATTTATACTTCAAATTATGATATGGATAAGAATTATTAAACTTAAAATGACCAAACACTCATGAAAAAAAATGATAGATTAAATACTGTGAAACAGTGAAAACAAATGTATCTATTAATCGGGGACGGAGGGAGTATTAAAAAAGTAGGATTGCGCAGTAAAAGCTTGTACAATTACACTGGTAACAAATGGAGAAATAATAATATGTGCTTGGGTTGGAGAGTGCAGTAGTTTTTTGTTTTTTTTAATGGCTATATATCATGTGTTGGCGAGTGCAGTAGTTAATGACAACAAAGTAAAAACGATCACTTTCTAATCAGTATTTCAACGCTCCAGATGTCCTGAAGCACAACAGCTCAGATCCCACACACACTGCTTCGTTCTTGCCTTTTCTTTTTCTTTCTTTTTTTTTTACCCTTTGAAAAACACGTGTTTTTGTTTTTCGTCTTTTATTGTGTTGTATTGTATCCAGCCTTTTTGGATGGTCGTCAATTTGGCCACTCCATTCTTTGTTATTTGTGCAAATCGGCATAACTACCCTTCTCCACATCAACTACTCTCTCCGTTTCAATTCTATTAGTCACTTTTAACTTTTTTTTTTGTATAAAATAATTTTATATTTACTTATTAACTCATTTCACATAATTTTTCATCATTAACCATTTTCAAATCACTAACTTGCACAAGATTAGAAATTTCGCATGCAGAATATGAATGATTATATATTATAAAAATATCATTTATCAATTGTAAGTAGATGTAGAGAGTACTACTAGTATTTGTGATACGGACAAGCACAAGCTACATGATGCACATGGTCATTACCAATACCGCATCAAATTAACTCCCGACGCATTTATTGTACTTTCGGAAATATCTGGAGAATTATGGTGGCTGGCATTGGCAACTGTCTTCCTCTCTGATGTGTAGGTGCAAAAATGATACTACTTAATAATCCACAGAGGATAAGAAGATCGAGTTATTATCAGGGGACATATCGGTTTAAAGCTTTTTCTTTTTGATAACGAAGCATCTTTAAAAGTGAAACATTGGCCCAAAAATATTACTACTATATAATAATTTTTTTATGTTTATTTCACTTCAGTTTTTTTTCTCTTAATAGATTGTCCTCTTCAAACAATATGTTTATAGAGTTTAAAAAATCAAATTATTTTATATTTACAAAAGTTTAAAATTTTATAATTAAAATAAAATTATAAGGTAAATTCTGGAGAAAATAAATGTCAGAATGCTTTTGTTACAGGGGAGTATCGTGTTTTTACTCATATAAGAATTTATAAAAACACTAAAATTATAACCTTTTGATTTTGTTTCACATTTTACAAATACTAAAGAAAATCAGTTTGACTTATTTTGGATTGGAAATTGTCATTTTTCTAACCATCCAAGCTCTTGAAATTTAGGTTTAGCTCGAGCTCGGCTCGAACACCATTGAGCCCAATTTCTCATGCCCGAGCTCGAAGCTTCAATCTTTAGGCTCGTTTATGTTTGTGAGAGTTGAAGGTTCATTAGGTTCGTAAGCACTACACTAGTGCTGAAATCTTGTATACTTTATCTGTTTGTAAAAGATTGTATCATTTATTTTGATAGTTTCATAGCATATAATCTATGATTTTTTTCATGAGTGTTTATACATTGAAAATCTATACATTGAAAATCAAACGTTTCATAATTTGATACATAAATTTTCTAAATACATTTTTCTATTTTTTTCAATGTTCATCTTTGTTAAATTTTGAGTCAAACATAAAATTTTGAAATAACAAAGGCAAACGATACAATTTTTGCCGAACGAAGGAATTAGTTGCATAAAACGTAGCTTATATACTCGAAGATTCGTCAGGTTTGTAAGTTTCGAAGTTTCGAAGATTTGTTTAGCTCGAATACGAGCCTCTACAAACAGAACGTCTCGAGTTTGAGCTAAGCTCATTTTTATATATGAACCTAAAAATTGGTTCAAGCTTAAGGCTCGTGAAACACTTATCAGATCAAGCTCGAGCAGATGTAATGACAACAACGTCATGTTTTCAATTTTTCGGACATGTTCGTAAATTATACTCCCTCCGTCCCAAGTGGGTTGTCACTTTTAGTTTTTTTGTGTAGATTAAGATTGTCTTTGGTCATTAACTCATTTTACATAAACTTCCATCATTACCCCATCCCAAACCCATTCTAACCCCTCCCAACCCACCCCTAGACTCATATTGCAAGGGTAAAAGTAGACTAAACTAAAACGCAAGTTGAAAAATACCATTCCATTTGGAACGAAAATATTTTGATGTTGTGACGATTTATTTGAGACGGATGGAGTATTAACGTTCACACACAAAATGTATACTTTTGGGATTGTTTTATCATGTACTTCACAAATGGGCCTTCCAAAAATAACAAAACACAAACATTCATGCAAATGCAAAGGATGATCTGTAGGATTCTTTGAGCCCACTGGACCAGGCCCGCCTATAGTGCTCACTGGATCTCACTCTAAATCTAATCTGGTGTCCGCTTGCCTTGGAAGTCTGGAATATGATTCATGCTTGGTGTCAACTGCCGCCCTTCAGGGGTCTGGATGTGCCCGATTTGGTCAACAAATTCTCTATCAGGGGCTAGTCTCATCTCATCTTCAAGTTAATACTTGCCTGGCAATTCGGCTAACCACGGTCTGGCGTATTTGGAAGGCGAGGAATGACCATTTTCATGACCAAGGCAGGCAGCCTATGGAAGCCCACAAGTTTGAGTTAACACAAATTCATAACTAAGCAAACCTAGTTTCATTTCATAAACGTGCACTTGATCTGCAACCTGAGACAGAGTTTAGGAGGGCAAATCGAGTATAGGGCCGAATCCACTTCGCAATGGGCCTTCCAAAAATGAACCCCCAAGAATGTGACTTGCTTTCCTTTGCATTTTTCTGCTGTATGTATGTATGCATGTATGTATTTAATGTAACTAACTCTCATCACCTTTTTTTTTCCCCCACAACTCATCCCTCTCACCTTTCCCTCATCTCATCTCCATGATACATTTCACAAGCCCCAAAGCCTCTTTATTCTTCGCTTTCTTTCTCGATCATCCACTTCACTTTAATTTCCCAGACCCCAAGAAATATTAAACGAAGTGCAGAAATCAAGAATAAGTTTGTGTTATGCACTCCAATCCGTTTGCATAAACTTACCTATGGCGGCAGGGGAGTTCGATTACAGAGAGCTGGCAGAGGCAACTGAAGGATTCTCCCCTTCCAAATTGATCGGCAGAGGCAGCCATGGAGCTGTCTTCAAAGCGATTCTCCACAGCAAGAATCTCGTCGTCGCTGTGAAGCGATCTCCACCGCCGTCTAATCAGGACGACAGCTCTATGAAGCTCCTCAATGAAATTTCTGTCCTTTCGTCTCTCCGTGGAAGTGCCCACATCGTTAAGTTTCTCGGGTCGAGTCGTGACCCGGCCACGAGTTCGGAGCTGCTGGTCACCGAGTTCATGCCCAACGGCTCGCTGCACGATTTTCTACACGCTGCTCCGTCGCCGCCTCCTTGGCCCAAACGGGTCGAGGTCGCACTCCAGCTCGCCAGAGCAGTTCAGTTTCTTCATCACCAAGGCAACTCATGGGTGATTCACAGAGACATAAAGCCGGATAACATTTTGTTCGACGCCGGTTGGAATGTTAAGTTAGCCGATTTCGGGCTCGCCGTTAGCTCGCAGGGTCAGAGTCACGCGGGTCAGCCGGCGGGAACGTTCGGATACTTGGACCCCTGTTACACGACGCCCGACAGATTAAGCACCAAGAACGACATTTTCAGTTTGGGGGTGGTTTTGCTCGAGATTTTCAGTTGCAGAAAAGCCATGGACGCGTCCAGAAGTCCGACGTCAATCGTCGAATGGGCCACTCCGTTGATCCAAAAAGAGAGGATTTCAGAGGTTTGCGTAGCGGTGCCGAAAGACATGGAGGGAATGGTGGCCGCAATTCTAAGCTTGGCTGTGCGTTGCTCGTGTTTGGCCGACCACGTCCGTCCTTCAATCGGAGAAATAGTGATCGGCATAGAGAGATGTGTGGTGGATCGAGTGAGAATCCCGACATGGAGGTGCATTTTGCAGGGGTTGGTTGGAGTTGGACGGCGGCGGAAGATAATGTGTGCGGCGGAGAAGGGGGAGGTGTCGAGTGGGAGGCTGTTGTTGTGATTCCGTTGAAGTGGGCGGGCGGCTGAGCTGGATGAACGGAACGGGTCAATGATGTCCGTCCGTGTCGGGTTTGTCCGTTTTAGATTGTAATCGAACATGCGGGGATGAGGATGAAGTGAGGGTGATGACTGATGAACAGTCAGGCAGGCAGGCAGAAGAAGATTACCATGAAGTGGGTGGGCGGGCAGAGAATTTTCCAAAACAAACAAATAAAGTAGCTAGCTAGCTACTAAATAAAGATAATGTTACACACACACACACACATATATATATATATATATATATATATATATATATATATATATATATATATATATATATATATATATATATATGTATGTATGTGTGTTCAATATGTTCAGTTAATCAAGAATGCAAAGCACCTAAGATTCTGATTGATTTTCTAGCTAGAATGGGCTAAGACGCGAACTAACCCTACTGTGCCAGTGGATAAGATCGAAGATGGCATTTGCAGAGATCTATATAAATTTCCATGTAATGATTTGTGAAGTTGGATAAAATTGTAATTAATTTGCCATGTTCATGAGGGTTTTTAATTGAAAGGTAACAAAATGTTTTATTAAAAAAGTACACTTTAATCCAAAGAAAAAATTGGGTGCAAACTCCGATACGACAATCTTGAAAGAACGTCGTAGACGCTTTAAGAAGAAACACCACAAAAGCTCAACCAAATCTAACACGGAATTAACAAAACGGTCTTCTTAACGGTTTCCTTTTCA
Organism: Stellera chamaejasme; assembly: GCA_024586325.1. Lineage (NCBI taxonomy): Eukaryota > Viridiplantae > Streptophyta > Magnoliopsida > Malvales > Thymelaeaceae > Stellera > Stellera chamaejasme. Next base: position 30,722,376 of record CM044986.1, read on the forward strand.
AAATTCCCAACAAACATGAATTACAGATAATTTACTAACTTTTCATATTTCAATGTAATCTATTCAATTCCATACTTTTTTTTGAACTGCAAAAATGATTATCATTAAAAAGGAGGATACACTGTCCCCATGAGAAGGGGGATAGGAAACAACGCCGAGAAACAAAACCACTCCTACAAAGGCACAGAGGCACCGAAACAAACCAACCGAAAATCAAGGAGCAAACGAGCATAACACCCACTCCGTCCAATTTTGCACCTTCACCTTCGAACTCCTACAGACAGTCACATATAGGAGAAAATCGAACAACCGAGATAATTTTTAAAAGGCACCACTTTCCTCCTTCCATAACCACTTTATTTCTAGCCGTCCACAACACCCAACCGGTAGAACAAACAATAATCTCCCAACAGCCCCTAAAGGTAGCAGGAACCAGTGTAAAATATGATCCGAATATAGATCGATTACCTCCAATAACTTGTGCAAATCCACTCCACACCATCTTGCGATTGCTCTCCGGACATTCCAAACCACCGGCAAGAGATGATCGCATGATCCGGTCTCAGTGCGAGGTTACACAAGGGACACGAGATGGAAGGAATCGGGACCCTTTCATTGCCAATTGAAGCCGGCAAGGAAGGAAATGTCTTCGCGCTCTCCATAGAAAAAGATTCACCTTCTTAGGCAACAAGTTGTTCAAGAGAGTGGGAAGATCGCTTTGGTCGGCCAGAGGCCATCCAAAGTAGCAAAGAACGATTCGGCAGAAAAACTCCATCATTCGCCTACATCCAAGACCAGGAGTCCATTTTAGAAGGGGAGGGGGACACCAGTTTAAGAAGCGCAGTTAAGGAGTCAAACTCACCCGCTTGCCGACCCCGAGGTTCATGCCGCCACATCTATCGCCAAGAACCTGTGGGTCCATCCCAGGAAAGGTGATCCGAAACTGTCGCATGGGGAGATAAATCAAGAGCGTAAAGTCTCTTAAATTTATCACATAAAGGAGTATCACCGACCCAAATATCATGCCAAAAATTGATGGAGCTTCCGCAGCCCAACACACGGTGGAAAGAGGTATCAAAACTAGGAATTAGATTTCCTACATCCAGGCTTGCCTTGATGATGGCAGCCCACGGGCCCCCGCCACCGGGCACCTGCTGCGCACTGATACAACCATTTGTCCCATAAATAGCTTTGATAATCCTACTCCATGCGCGTTCTCCTCGATTACGAATCTCGAGCCATTTACAAAACATAGCTAGGTTCTTCGAGACTTCCAAGATTTAGACCACCTTCTTCGAAAGAGCCAATCAGTCTAGTGCATTTCGCCCATACAATCTTTCGGGAAGGACCATTTGCACCCCAGAAAAAGTTTACCCGCATCCTTTCCAAAGCAATTTCGAGTTGTCGTTGGCGCTCTAAATAAGGAGAAGTAATACAACGGAAGACTATTCAACACTGACTTTAGCATAGTAAGTCTACCGCCAATTGATAGAGATTTTTCTTTCCATCTATTCAGCCTCTCAGCCATCTTCTGCTCAACCACCTTCCAAGTAGCAATTCTTTTCATATTGGCGCCTACAGGAAGCCCAAGATAAACGAACGGAATGATACTGCGGAGCAATTGGGTCTTTGAGCAAGGCGAGACACTTCACTGACGAGACACCCACACCGAACAGCTGACTTTTCTGAACATTAATCTGCAAGCCCGACGCTTGCTCGAAGCACTTGAGTAACAACAATAAGTTTGTCACATTACTAGCAGACCATTCACCCAAGAAGAGAGTGTCATCGGCAAACTGCAGGTGAGAAATCACTTCCCGGCCATCACCAACCACACAGCCTTTGAAATCCCCATTAGCAGAGGCTTCAACCATCATCACATTCAAAGCTTCATTGCTAGAATGAATAAAAACGGAGAAAGAAGATCACCTTGGCGAACGCCACGCTCCATCGAGAACTCTTGAGTTGGGCTTCCATTAACAAGGACTGAAATTCGTGAAGATAAACACCCCATAATCCATTTCCTCCATCTCAGCCCAAACCGCATATGCTCCATGATTGAATCCAGAAATTTCCAATTAAGACAGTCATAGGCTTTAGCAAAATCAGCTTTAAACAAGATCAAATTTTTATTAGTAGCCTGCCCGATTAACTATTTCATTTGCAATGAGGACTCGTCGAGAATCGACGCCCACCCACAAAGGCGATTGACACTCGAGATCAAATCGATATCACTCCCTTCAGCCTCTCAGCCAAAAGTTTGGCTAGGATCTTGTATTGTACACCCACCAAACTAATAGGCCGATAATCCGACAAGGTAAGAGGATCACGCACCTTCGGAATAAGAGTGATGAAGGTAGGATTGCTCCCTTTGACTAATCTCCCAGACAATTCAAACTCTTAAACAAAGGCGATCACCTCCTCTTTAATCGTACCCCAGTGGGTTTTGATAAAAGAGAAGGTAAACCCATCCGGCCCAGGGGCTTTTGAGCCGTCACACATCCAAACTGCATTCTTGATTTCATCCTCTGAGAATGGAGCTTCGAGAGCTGAGATCTGGGAGTCGGAGAGAAATTTGAAGTTACTACTTTGAAATGTAGGCCTGTCGGAGTCCGGCTCTTGGAACTGATACTTGTAGAATTTGAAGACCTCATCTTTTATACTGTTAGGCTCAACTACCCAACAACCATTCACGTTGAGGCCAGAAATACTGTTTCGCTTCAATCTACCTTTAATAACTCCATGAAAGAAAGAATTATTCTCATCCCCTTCTATCGCCCATTTTGATCTGGATTTCTGCTTCAGGCTGAGAGAGAGCATCTTTTCGGCATTAAAGTAGTTCCACCTAGCTGCTTTGAATTCCTCACTATCGGCATCGGAAAGAGTAGATTGCTCTGCTTTCATCTCCCACTCAATCATAATGCGTTTTGCCTCATTAACCTCTGTTGTACCATTTCCGGGGTTCCTTTCTTTCCAGAGTTTTATCACCTTCTTAACATGCTTGAGTTTCTCCTTAAGGATAAATCCAGCGCTGCCAAACAAGGTCACACTCTCCCAAGCCTCCGTGATCATGTCATTGAATCCAGGCACCTGAAGCCAATGGTTGAAGAAGCGAAAGGGCACTGGCCCAAAATCCACTTTCATAGATTTAAGCACAATCGGACAATGATCCGCAAACGTTCTCTCTAAGTACTTTTTAGTAAATCTCCAAATTTCAGTGAATTTGAATTACAGAGATATCTAAATAGGTGAGCTCTGTTAGGTTTAGTTATTAGCTCGATTATTCGAGAATAAAGCTGGAACTTATGTTGCAAGCTAGAGTGCCCTTAAGGACTCTTGAAAACAAATTCAAAAAGACGAAAAAGGCAGCAGGGGAGGGACGTGGGCAGCTTATGAGGACTGGAAACGGACCGTAAGAGAGCTGCACAGGAGAGAAGCCAAATCCCAGAAAATTCGAGCGCCGTTATGCTCGACTCAAAAGAGAACTTTTTGTTACATATTTTTTTAAATAAATTGTAGTAATTAAAAACTAAAAATGTTGAATTATATCCTTAAAAAAATTATTTAGCTTTCTAATATCAAAATGTACACTGGAAAAAAAAAATTAAACCCACGAAGTCAAGATCCATAATCAGACAAGTTTATTAATATGCAGGAATAATAAGTCAATACTTTCCGCAAACGCAGTTTACTAATATATGCAGGAATAATAACAATTCACAGGTAATGAAATCAGAAGTTGGATTATACTAGTATGTATGCAAGATTTAAAACATACACCATGCTTGTAAAAATCTTACCTTCGTTGTAATTATCAAACTGAGACTAGGCACATATTACTTGCTCTTAAACCAGCTTTGTCCTCAGTAAAGAAATAAAATGCAGCCTTGAAACAAACTAAATCAAGCACTATTAAGATAGCGACTAATGGACTCATTCTTTACTAGGTTATATAATTACTACTAGCCCCATCTTTTCTTTTTTGCAGATATTGGGAATTACACTTGAAAACTATTATATATATATATATAACTTGCACTCATAAACCGTTCCAGGCACACACAGAAAGGCTTGTGATCCATTGAAATATCTCTAATTTATGCAGCTATTAAACAAACCTGTTGATATCAAGCCCAGCTATTGAACAACAATGTGGCCTCAAAACAAACTAAACCAAAATACAACATAAATAAATACATCAGGGTGGTTTAATAGTCATCTCTGAAGCAAAACACCATAGTTTCTGCCACTCAGCAAAAGTTATGCACTAAATTGTAATTCTGTCATTTCTTTGCTAAAATTATATAGTATGTCCACAGCAGATGCACTTTTCATGCAAGTGCAATCAGGGAAAAACCAATACTAATGACATTTTCCTCATTTAAGCTATGAGACACTCAAAGCTACAAATCAATGAGAAATTCCTCAATCAACATGATTATGCTGATGCAACTAGTAGCAGAATGCAATTTACGTTCACTTGTTTAAGCAACATGAATAAGCAGTAACTGTTGCCGAGAGGCAGGATTCACATACAGATTTCAATTCACAATTTTGCTATCCCATATGAATTTGGAGCCAGAGATACCTGCACTAAGTAGCAATAAACAATTCTATGCTCAATATTTCCATATATTACTTCTCACTAAAAATATGTAGCAATTCAGTCAAAGCATTACACTAGTTGATCTCCATATTTGAAGGTTCTGCATTAGTTGAAACTGGCTGAGCCATGAGATGTATCTTTAAACAAACAAACAAACAAACAAACAATGTTTCTTCTTAAATGAAGTGTGTAGTGAACTGCCACTCACTTTAAACAGATGCCTACACGCAGTTGCAAAGTGCGATTTTACCCTATCACACAAGAACTTGGAAGCTATCACATATTTGAAATTATTAGAAAGAAGCTATTAATCCATGTAACTGAACCAGTAACAAGCAGCCCCAAGAATTACAAGCAATCCAGATAGTGTCTTACTCGTAGGTTCATCTCCATCTTGTTTCTTAACAAGCCCATCATAAAAAAGCTTGGAAGCATTCGTCGAAAGTGTCAACCAATAAACAATTAGACATATCACTTCTAGTGGCAAAATACTTGGCCTCTCAGAGGGGCAAAATCACATACTTGCACTTAAAAAGGAAGCTACTTTATCTGAATAAACCAGTAACGAGTAGCCCCATCTTCATTGGCAATCAAAATTGCATCAGGAATGGCAAGCAATCCAGATACTCAGTGCAATATTTTCAGTTCATCTCCATCTTGTTTCTTAACATAAAAGGACGGAAGTATTTGTCAAATGTGCCATTGAATAAACAATTAGACATCTCACTTTAGGGCAAAATACTCATCCTCTCAAAGAGGCATCACCGTGGTTGATCTCCATGTTATTTAAAAGAGTACAACTAGAAACCATCATTATTCTAGTAATTTCTGTAGCTACAAGGGTCCGTGTTCTGCCAGCGACCAGCTCTTACTGAATTTGGAGCCTGCTACTACTAGGGATCATAAGAGAATGTGACCGGTTGTTTGGAGAGGGACAACATTAAGAGGCAACCACAACCGCGTGACTAGTAGTCTAAGATATGGGACACTACTCTTAAGAGAGACAACTTTGTGTGACATTTGTGTGACCTGTTGTCTCAGAGGCAACACTACTAGGAATCACACAAGTACTGACCAACAATCTTCAAAGAACCTTAATAGTGTGACCAGTAGCCCATCATAAAAGGTCGGAAGCATTCGTCGAATGTGTCAATCAACAAACAATTAGACATCTCACTTTAAGGGGCAAAATCACATGCTTGTACTTACTAGAAGGAAACTATTATCCATGTGACTGGCAGCAATCAAATTGGCAATCAAATTGCACTATTCGTAGTTCATCTCCAACTTGTTTCTACACATCATAAAAGGTCGGAAGAAATTATTGATCAACAGACAATTAGACATCTCACTGTAAAATACTCATCCTCTAGATCCATGGTTACAGAAACCATCTTTATTCTTGAATTTTTGAATTTTTGTAGCAACTCGGGTATGTGTTTGGCCCATCATAAAAGGTCGGAAGCATTCATCGAAATTATCGATCAAGAGACAATTAGACATCTCACGTTTAGGGGCAAAATACTCATCCTCTAAAAGGGGCATCGCTATCTCCATGTTATTTAAAAGAGAATAACATGAAATCAACTCCGCTAGATCCATGGTTACTAGAAACCATCTTTATTCTAGTAACGTGAATTTCTGTAGCAACTCGGGTCTGTGTTCTGCCCATCATAAAAGGTCGGAAGCATTCATCGAAATTATCGATAAAGAGGCAATTAGACATCTCCATGTTATTTAAAAGAGAATAACATGAAATCAACTCCGCTAGATCCATGGTTACTAGAAACCATCTTTATTCTAGTAACATGAATTTCTGTAGCAACTCGGGTCTCTGTTCTGCCCATCACAAAAGGTCGGAAGCATTCATCGAAATTATCGATCAAGAGGCAATTAGACATCTCCATGTTATTTAAAAGAGAATAACATGAAATCAACTCCGCTAGATCCATGGTTACTAGAAACCATCTTTATTCTAGTAACATGAATTTCTGTAGCAACTCGGGTCTCTGTTCTAACATGAATTTCTGTAGCAACTCGGGTCTGTGTTCTGCCCATCATAAAAGGTCGGAAGCATTCATCGAAATTATCGATCAAGAGGCAATTAGACATCTCCATGTTATTTAAAAGAGAATAACATGAAATCAACTCTGCAAGATCCATGGTTACTAGAAACCATCTTTATTCTAGTAACATGAATTTCTGTAGCAACTCGGGTCTCTGTTCTTCCCATCATAAAAGGTCGGAAGCATTCATCGAAATTATCGATCAAGAGGCAATTAGACATCTCATGTTTAGGGGCAAGATACTCATCCTCTAAAAGGGGCATCGCTATCTCCATGTTATTTAAAAGAGAATAACATGAAATCAACTCCGCTAGATCCATGGTTACTAGAAACCATCTTTATTCTAGTAACATGAATTTCTGTAGCAACTCGGGCCTGTGTTCTGCCAGCAAACTAGCTCTTACTGAATCCAGATCTTGCTACTACTAGGAATTCACAATATGTGCCCAATTGTTTGGAGAGGGACAACAGTAAGAGGAACACGAGGATTTGTGACCAGTAGTCTCGAGATGGGACACTAATAGGAATCACAACTTTGTTTGACCAATAGTCTCATGGATAGGACATTACTACTAGGAGTCACAACTTTGTAACCAATAGTCTCCTCTAAAAGGGGCATCACTATCTCCATGTTATTTAAAAGAGAACAACATGAAATCAACTCCGCTAGATCCATGGTTACTAGAAACCATCTTTATTCTAGTAACATGAATTTCTGTAGCAACTCGGGTCTGTGTTCTGCCAGCAAACTAGCTCTTACTGAATCCGGATCCTGTTACTACTAGGAATCACAATATGTGCCCAACTGTTTGGAGAGGGACAACAGTAAGAGGAACACGAGGATTTGTGACCAGCAGTCTCGAGATGGGACACTAATAGGAATCACAACTTTGTTTGACCAATAGTCTCATGGATTGTACATTACTACTAGGAGTCACAACTTTGTAACCAATAGTCTCATCGAGGCAACACTACTAGGAATCACAAGAATTAGTGACCAGTAGTCTTGAAATGAACCTTACTAGTAGGAATCACGAACATGTGACCACTAGTCTCAAAAGCGACTTCACTACTAGGAATCACAAGAGCATGTGACCACCAGCAACCTTAAAAGAGTATCAAGAAAATCAACTCCGTTAGATCCATGGTTACTAAAAACCATCTTTATTCTAGTAACATGAATTCCTGGAGCTACTAGGGTCTGTGTTCAGCCAGCAACCAGCTCTTACCGAATTCGGATTCTGCTACTACTAGGAATCACGATGTGTGCCCAATTTTTTGGAGAGGGACAACAATAAGAGGAACCACGAGGCTTTGTGACCAGTAGTCTCAACATGGGACAGTACTACTAGGAATCACAACTTTGTGTGACCAGTAGTCTCAGAGATGGGACAATACTACTAGGAGCCACAACTTTGTGTGACCAGTAGTCTCAAGATGGGACAGTACTACTAGGAGCCACAACTTGTGTGACCAGTAGTCTCAGATATGGGACACTACTAGGAATCACAATTAGTGACCAGTAGTCTTGAGAGGAACCTTACTAGTAGGAATCACGAAAATGTGACCACTTGTCTGAAAATCTACTAGGAATCTTAAGAGCATCATGTGACCAGCAGCCTTAAGGAGTGTATCAAGTAAATAAACTCCAGTAAATCCATGGTTACTAGAAACCATCATCATGGTTACTAGAAACCATCATCATTCTGGTAACCTCAATTTCTATAGCTACTACTAGGAATCACGATGTGTGCCCAATTTTTTGGAGGGACAACAATAAGAGGAACCACGAGGCTTTGTGACCAGTAGTCTCAACATGGGACAATACTACTAGGAATCACAACTTTGTGTGACCAGTAGTCTCAGAGATGGGACAATACTACTAGGAGCCACAACTTTGTGTGACCAGTAGTCTCAAGATGGGACAGTACTACTAGGAGCCACAACTTGTGTGACCAGTAGTCTCAGATATGGGACACTACTAGGAATCACAATTAGTGACCAGTAGTCTTGAGAGGAACCTTACTAGTAGGAATCACGAAAATGTGACCACTTGTCTGAAAATCTACTAGGAATCTCAAGAGCATCATGTGACCAGCAGCCTTAAGGAGTGTATCAAGTAAATAAACTCCAGTAAATCCATGGTTACTAGAAACCATCATCATTCTGGTAACCTCAATTTCTGTAGCAACTAGGGTCTATGTTCTGCCAACAACCATCATCAAATCTGAATCCTGCTACTATGATAGCAATTACCGAAAGCCACACAAACTGAGGTTCAGACTTCTTGATACAGGATCAAGATATGTTAAAAAAAACGCATATCATATTGCTCATATTAGTTAGAAAGGGACAATTTTCCCAGGCTTCCAATTTTCGACCAGTTGTCTCAGAAGAAGGCATCAATCAAATGTTCATCTCAGAGAGTAGATGCCAACCCAACATGCGAAAGCAAGCAACCCAGAAATTATCGCTAAATAAGGGCCAAGATCGAATAGTCTTGAGAGGAACCTTACTAGTAGGAATCACGAAAATGTGACCACTAGTCTAAAAATCTACTAGGAATCTCAAGAGCATCATGTGACCAGCAGCCTTAAGGAGTGTATCAAGTAAATAAACTCCATTAAATCCATGGTTACTAGAAACCATCGTCATTCTGGTAACCTCAATTTCTGTAGCAACTAGGGTCTATGTTCTGCCAACAACCATCATCAAATCCAAATCCTGCTACTATGATAGCAATTACCGAAAGCCATACAAACTGAGGTTCAGACTTCTTGATACAGGATCAAGATATGTTAAAAAAACGCATATCATATTGCTCATATTAGTTTGAAAGGGACAATTTTCCTAGGCTTCCAATTTTCGACCAGTTGTCTGAAAAGAAGGCATCAATCAAATGTTCGTCTCAGAGAGTAGATGCCAACCCAACATGCGAAAGCAAGCAACCCAAAAAATATCGCTAAATAAGGGGCAAGATCGAAAAGCCAAGAATTGATCGATCATACAGAAACCCAATCGGTTTCATTCCATAACGATAATGAAGCCCCTCAAACTTTGATGATCCATCGCAGTAAATAAAGAAATAGGGGAAGCCGAACCCACAAAGTAGTGAACAGGAACGAAAAGCGAGAAGGAAAGAATTCACCGATCTTACCAAAACACAATCGGATTCATTCCGCCACGGAGAGACCCTCGATCTCCGATGATGCATCGCAACAACGAAACTGCAAAAGCGCAAGTAAGTTCCAGCAACCTGAGTTCGGAAGTACGAGGTTTCTCCGCCTCGCTATAGACCTGTTCAATTTAGGGTTTGGTATGAGCATCAAATATATATGAAGCGATACAAGAAGAGTCCGGAAGAAATTCGGACTTTTATGGTCTAACGGTCATATATATTGTATACCTACGTAAATGAATGCCCCCTTTTTAATGGGTCCTACTTGAAGTCGGAATGAGTTTTCAATTTTAAACCCATTTTTCAAGGAAAAACCGATAAACTATTATTTTTTTCAATATATTAAATCGCTTTTCATCCATTATTTTTCCGTATAGTTTTTCAGTTTTGAATACTATAAATCCTGAATAAAAGGAAAAAAAAGAAAAAAGGTTAGTCTCTGAAAAATAAAGTGCAATTTTTTTTGTTTTGTTTTCTTTAAAAAAAAGTGAGGAAGAATTTGTTTTTTAAAGAGCTTGAAATTTACAACCTTACTTATACATTTTACCTGAAGGCTCCAAATAATTATGTTGTTTTATAGTTTTATTAACCAACCACTTTAACCATAGCTATAGCCATGTACATATATACTTTTTAAAACCGAAAATCGATTCAAACTTTTTGATTCGAAACTGAAAATTCGGAGAACCGGAAAACTGATGAATTGAAAACCCAAACTTTTGTGGTCAATTTTAGTTTTGTCTATACAAAGTAAGCTTAATTCTGGTAGCATATAATCATGATGTTCTTCAAGAACGAATAGTGTTGGTGGAACAAGTTCATTCATTTAAGCAAACATCTGACTTTGTTATTCTAAAGTAAAAAATGAATATCTTCAACTCGACCTGCAAAAACCTAACTTCTCGTGGGTTGGCTCAGTTTGATTCCCCACATATAGCCATACTTTAGTAATGGCAACACATACAGTCCATGGAAGACAAAACTTTGCCGTGGTAATAAACGATTTAACATCTTTCCTATACTGCTTGGTATAAGATTTTAGCCCTGGGTAAGTTTTCACATCATTCTTCTGCTGCTTCCCTCCATTCCACCATAGCCAAAGTATGACGCCCTCCGCAAGCAACAAACGTGGCGACCCACATACCTTCATCCTCTCCCGAATTCTTCGGCGGGGCTATGATATTATTAATCCATCGGTTGCCCTGTCGTTGCTTTCCTCCCGTATCCAAGACGTCCATGGTCACCTCGACCAAACTGCATCCATATGCAACAATGCCAGAAACTCAGCATATTGTTAAAGCAAAACAGAACCATGAACTGCCAAAAAGCTGCTTAGATGGTGTGCATTAATCTCTAATAGTGTACAATATGGGATCAGAAACTTGGGATCATCTCCTGATTCCATCTACACAATTCACCCTATAGTCTGGAGATGAGAAAAAAGGAAATGTGGCACAAAACATAAAATTTGGCATATCCCACCTGGCAGCTGCTTCATTTATTCAAAGAAAAAACATTGTATGCACCTACCGTTGGAACATGAAAACGAGTATCCTTAATGGACTTACCGAGAATATTCGCCCATCACGTGTCAATGCTACAGAGTGAGTCCCTCCACAAGAGACCTGAAACCATAGAACAACAGTTTCAAAATTGGCCATCTCTTTCAAGAAGTATTGTAGGAGGTTATCATTTACAGCTCTTGTTATCCACATAAACTTCAGAGGGCATTTGGGAGAGGAAAAAACACTTTCATTAACCAAGTTGCTGAAACCGCATAAGTCTGGGGCCAATTAAAAGACCAAAGGCTTTTCTGCTGGATTGATTAATCAAGGTGCTTTTCCTCTGCCAAATGGCCTCTTAAACTGATGCTTTAATGTCCAGACCCATCCCAATGTCTCTAGGAATCTGATCTTACAAATGGAAACCATCTATTTCTAGCACAGTTAACTTGACCATGATAATCACTACTCCTATTAACCTGGGACTGAAGTAAGTTTCATGGGTGTCAAAGTTAACCAGTTAAAGACAGGACCTGAATTATGTCCTCGCCAGCTAATAGCTGAACCTTATGCGGCACCATCTTACTACTCTTGTCATTATCGCCAAACCCAAGCCTGCCATGTTCACCTCTTCCCCAGACATAAACCTAATGAAGACCAATGAAAAGTAAACAGGTGTCTGCACAGATGCAAATGCAAGAAAAAGTCTTAATTGGATGTATTGAAGAACCTCTCCATCATCAGTTAAAGCAGTAGAATCCCCCAGCAGCAATGTCAACCTAGAATGAACAAGGACACTAGGTAAACAACCAAACAAAATACAGCCTTGACCTTTTGAATGCTGCCATAAATGCAATAATCAAGTAATCAACATTGCTTAAGAGGACAATATTAACGAGTTATTACAGAAGGTGCTCAAAGCTAACCTGTTACAGCTACGATAAGGACAAAGATAAAGGATTAGAATCTTGTTTACTCTGGACAAATTGGTATCGTTTTACAAACAGATCACTCTACATAAAAGAAACTTAAAGTAGCCATTGCATAATTATTTTCTGAGGTCTCTAACAGAATTGAACATACTGACGGATTTTACAACATATGACATACCAAATTGAGACCAGACAGCCCTTGGACAGTGATTGGCTGTGACCTTGGCTGGGTATCCCCTGTACCAAGTTGCCCATACTCATTGTTGCCCCATGCCCACAAAGTCCCATCCTCTCGGAGAGCCAAATTATGAAATGCTTCTACAGTTTTAAGCCTCACATTTTCAAGACCTTGCACCCTCACAGGAACAGATATTTGCTCTCTGGAAACAAACACAATGTAAAGTAGTAAAAATATATTTCCACTGCCAGCTGAACATATAAGTGGATCGCATTAATGGAACACAATCAAGTCAGCAGGAAACAAATAACAAGGAAGAAATTTAATCCAGATGTGAATCATACATGTCTCCGGGGGGCCAAGGTTGACCCCAAGTCCATACATGCCCTTCACGGGTAAGCACAACAGAATGAGTACCGCCAGCAGCTACCTATTATATGAGCAAGTTAATGTCAAAGAATAATATAAACAAGATTGTAGGATAAATGGCTGGAACAATAAAGTGATGAAATACTACGAGCTTAAGAGCATGGTTGTGTAGTATATTGGAATGGAAGGAGAGGAAGACTCAAGAACAGAGATATATCAGGAATGCACTAGTTGTGCATTTTTCACTTTTAGATTGTACTGCACTTCTAATTTTGTGAAACTTGCTTCATAATTTTCAAAACACCTTACATAAATGAGGTTTTCTGCAGAGGGTGCTCTCTACATAATTATGCATGTGCAATGTGTGATGTGCCTATGGTATCTGAGATGTTCATCTCCTTCAGAGCATGATAAAGCTATATGTGTGCAATGTGCCATTTATTGTAGTTCAAATTTGATAACAAAGCTCAATTTCACAACCTGTTGCACCACAAGCTTTGGGGCACATCGCTGAGGGATAACAATGTCCCTCCTCAAAGGTCGACCAGTGTCATCCTTACGTTCCGGTTCTTCACCACATTGTCCATACTCATTTCCACCTGTACACGACAAGGTTCAACCACAGCATCTATAAAAGAATTAGTCTACAAGATTAACTTTTATATTGAAATTGTGTTAATGGCGCAAACTCATCATCACTGATTGCAAAAGTTGCAAACCGGTGACTTCCACTAAGAGAAAAAAGTGAGCTGACTTTTCTCCTAGTTTGGGAGGAGTGCATGAGGGGGAGGAGAGAGGCATACCCCAGGCATAAGCTCTTCCTTGGTCATCAACAGCCAAACAATGCCACCCACCAATAGCAGCCTGATACAAACAGACAATATTAATAACTGGAAAAGGTTTCTAGAAACCACTAACATAGCTCAGTATGAACTGAACAGAGCTTATAGAATGGAAATTACCTCTGCAATGTTAACACTAGCAAGAGCCTTAACTTGGCTGGGAATGTTCTCAGTTTTGGTCTCAGGTGGATGGCCTAATGTTCCCCTCTGGTTCCAACCCCAAGTGAACAACTGACAACATAACAAACCATCGCGAATACAAATCAAAATTCAGACGGGATCTATGGAAGGTCATCTTAACTGGGCATATCAAGTGCATGAGTGATAAGCTAGACACAAACAGGAACAAAAGAGGACACAATGGACCTAAACATATTTGGTAGATATAGCAAAGAAACATTTTCATCTTAAAGCTCGCAGAGGAACTTGCCTCTAATCGAGTAGAACTGAGACACTAAACCTTCACGTGTCAACCTCAACTAAATTGAGATTATATAATACAGTTAGCTGATCGATTAAATTATACACAGGAACTCCACCCTTGAGCCAGGTACCACTAATCACTAAAACGAAAATCAGATACCCATGAATGATGAAACTACCAATCCCAGGAAGAACTGGGTCTTGAGGGGGGAAAACTGAATTTTTTTAAAGGCCGTGGAGGCATAAAGAGTGAAAAGCAGAGAAAGGGAGGGACCTTGCCATCATCGCAAATGGCGAGGGAGTTACGGCTGCCGGTGACAACAGAGCGGACAGAGTAGGGCTCGAGAGCTTTAACGACACAAACCCATTCTTTCTCTTCGTTGGTGCCGATTCCCAACTGCCCATCTTCTCCAGCGCCCCTGGAGTAAATTACAGATTAGTAAATGAAAGAGTAAGAAGAAAGAAACGAAAAGCAGAGGAGGAGCACAAACAAACCAGGCAATGACGGAGGTGTGAGAAGCCATTAGCAAGAACTGCTGTGCTGAGAGAAAAGCAGGAAAGTGGGGAGTGTTACTTCTAATAAGGAGGTTTAAGTAGTGCGCCTTGCAACTCTGTGGTAGTATGCGGGAATGTGATAGGCTTGGATCGTTCTGCGTCCCGTAAGCTCTGTTCGCAAAGCCTGAGTTTTGCCAAATCAAGGTTTTGTAAGTCTTGGTCAAACCATTTATCACTCTCTAAACTTAAAAACATTAACCACAAAACTCCAAATCTTCTATAACAGGTCAATTTCATCACTTCCTGTCACATTACCCCAATCACCTCCTCCCCTCCTCCGCCAAACCCTTGCAGCGCCACCTCCGCCCTTCCACTGCGTCGATTCCCCTTGCCCGCATCGCGCACTTGTCTTCACCCATCTCGTCGATTGCTCTTCCACCGACCACCGTCGCGCTACTATTGTTGCATCGGAAACCGTCACGCTACTTGTTCTTGCACCGCCGACCATCGCGTTGCTCATTCCTGCATCAGGCCACCTCCTCCAACCAAACCAAGAAGTAGATCTCGACTTGAGGTAGATCTCGTGGTGCCAGGGCTTCGCGGTGATCTCATGGTGCCAAGCTTCACAACGATCTTGTGGTGCTTGGCTTCACGGCGATCTCGGTAGCGCTAGTGCAGACGGGTGGAGGTGGCATGAGACAAATAGTGGGGAGGCTGCACGGTGCAGCTTGAGTCGATGGTGGTGCGCTAGGGCGGAGGGAAGGGGACAAATTTGAGTAGTGATTGAAGTTTTGGGGTTTAGGCTTAATTTACATAAATGTAGGGTTTGATTTGGTATTTTTCCTTGATTTGTGAAATCCTGATATTGTGAAAACCTGATATTGCGAACATAGCCTTATTTATTAGGGGGCTTCAAAGTTGAAGCCAAACTCACCTGAATTCCCAAAACAATCTGATAATACCTGCAACATCACCAGACAACAAGGATTCTTGGATTGCTAGAAAATCCAGGTCTAGTTTCTTGATTAGGTCCTTCATCAATCTCACCTTTGAATCACCGCCAAACCCTCTCACATTAAAGGATAAAATCTTCATAAATTAAGGGATGAGTCACCTGCACCAGCTTTGTTGGCTTCCTTCATTTTCTTCATCTTATATGAGAATCTTATATGTTCTCTCACCTGCTGTGTAAACGTAGCATCGGATCCTGTGGATTTTTTTGAGCCACCAGATATTGACTGCTTGGTCTTTGAACTTAGGCTATGAGACTCGCCACTGCCTCCAGCTCCAGCTAGGCTCGTCTTATGTTCCTTCCTTGGCCGAGATTCCGTACCGGAATGAGACAAGTAGATTTTGCACGTGCAACAACAAAAATCTCTCGCATGTCTCTTGCATTGGAACTGGATGATGGCTTGGTACGTAGTTCCATCGGATGAGCCTACTGTGTGGTTGAAACTTGTCCCAAAAAAGGTTTAACATTTTTTGGCGAGTGCGAAGAGATTTCTTGCCTTGTCATCTCCTGCGAGGTATTGTCATTCCTACCACATCTTGCCCCTTATGTTCTGATTGTTTTGAGAATGCGGAGCATGCTATTTTGTGGTGCCCCATCGTAGCAAAAATCTGTAAATTACTGGCAGCGTGGTGGGGTATTTCACCCTTCTTTCTTTGGGACTTTTCTGATCTTACAACCCATGAGACGTTGCACCTAGTTCCTGTTAAATCTCGGCATGGCTGGGAAAAATTATACTTCATGTCCTTGAAAAAGTATACACATTTCCTTTTTAGTTATTCTGAAAAATTATATATTTTGTATACATGAAATTTTCTCTCATCCAAAGTTACTATCTTTACTTTTTATATCTCAATTTTTGTGCAACCTCGACTTAAGAACAACTATATCAAATTATATAAAGTCATACATTCATCGCGTCCAATCAAGTGGAGGATTTTTGAACACGGAGGAGTATTAATTAATGATTATTTCTATTTATTTTATAATAAACATTTAAGATTTAATAGATTAAATATTAAAACATAAAAAAATGATTTCGGATAGTAACGCCAAGTAGGGGGTGGGGCACTACCGGGCTGTCGGTTGCGTGAACTGCTGTCGAACTGTAACGCCAAGTAGGGGTGGGGCGCTACCAGCTGTCGGTTGCTTGCAGTCTGTTGTCAGCCTGGTAACGCTGTAACGATTAAGTAATGCATACCTCGATTTGTAGCGCCTTGGTAACGCCCTTGTGCGTTACAATTAAGTAATGGATTGGTAGCGAATTTGGCGTTACGGGCCTTCTTCGAATACGTAGTGTCGGCATGGCTGGGAAGCCACGTTAATAACAGCAGCTTGGGTGATATGGCGGGCTAGAAATAAATTGGCAATGGAAGGTATACTCGATGGAGTTTATTAGAGATGTTCTCATTGATTCAGGTTCATCGCACCATTGGATTGTCCGCAGATCATCATAGGAGGTCAGCTCATGGACTAATTGGGTGAGATATCCACAAACGTTGCTAGTGAATTCTGCAGGTACGACTTGAGCCTTCTGTTTTCTGCGGTTGAACATTCAGATGTTAGGTGCTTGGCTTAAGGTGTAATTTTTAGTCTGATACTTTGTTGTGATACTTTGCTGTAATCGAATGAGGTGGTTTGGTTCTCTTAAGGACCAAACCCCCTATCTTTTAATACATGACCTTTATTTGTGCAAAAAAAAATACTATAGAGAGAGAGAGAGAGAGAGAGAGAGAGATGAGCACTCAAGGAGATTAACGGCCTCGATCAGATTACATAGCTAGCTAGCTAGCTGATATTACAACCAACGTACAACTGATGAATATATATAGTACTATTATAAAGCTTAACTAATTAACATGAAGCTAGCTAGCTAGCTAGCTAGGGTTAGGACACACACGAAGATTGATGATATAGGAATTAATTAGAAATTTCTCCCCATAGTTGGCGACCCAGTATGGTAGTAAGCCTCTTGGTTTGAATTCTGTAGCCAGCTCCAGAAGCATAGTCCTCCTCCTTGTAGAAAGCAACCCGATCTCCTGATCTAAGCCCCTTAGCTCGAACGAAGTCTAGCCACCCAGCCCTGATTTCGGGCTTAGGGTACACCCCATTTGATCTTGTGCAGCAACAAAACACCCATACATTTGCTGTCATCGAGTCCTTCACCACCAAGTTTTGTGAATCACCCTGTGCAATCTCAAAGTGATGAAAAGCAGCCGTCGGAATCGTCAACCTTCTCTGCACATCAGTCTCTGCCAATGTCTTCTGGAAGATCAACATTTAATTGATATATCAATGCCAAGATGTACAATTAGCTGGCCATCTAGGGCAATATTGAGTGTGCGGGATTAGTAGCTGCTAGCTAGCTTCTGATGATCAGTTGGTGATCACCATGCATGCTATATATATAGTAGCTGCAAGTTAGTCAGAGTTTATAATTAAAGAACTCGATCGATCGCTTAAGACAACTGACAAAAGAAGAGGTCGAAATCGCACATGCTAACAGACGGAGCTCCAAGTCGCAAGTAAGG
Source organism: Stellera chamaejasme (assembly GCA_024586325.1). Classification (NCBI taxonomy): domain Eukaryota; kingdom Viridiplantae; phylum Streptophyta; class Magnoliopsida; order Malvales; family Thymelaeaceae; genus Stellera; species Stellera chamaejasme. The sequence continues at coordinate 30,740,507 of CM044986.1, forward strand.
GCTTAAAAAGTATGAAAATAAAATAAAAGTGAACAAAAAGATCCATTTTTTTTTGGAAAAAAGGGCTTTCATTATTCATATTGTGCTGTATCCGTTAGATTACCATATATAGCTATATGATATTATTGTTATTATAATAGAGTATATAATTAGTGTTGGGTTGTAGTGCGAATTCTGGCGATTCATGACTGTAACTTTCAGAATTGAACGGGGCTCGTAAAATTTACCATATTATGCTACGTACCACCATTAGCTAGCTCAAGTATCTTTCTATCCATCGATTTAGCACAGCATAATTTTCATTTAATGTTATCGATCTTCTACTCTATCTCACATCAATTACTTTCAAACAATTTTTCAACAACTCTACAATATTTCCACACAACAATATACTATGTCCTTGAAAAAGTATACACATTTCTTTTTTTAGTTATTCCTGAAAAATTATATATTTTTTATACATGAAATTTTCTCTCATCCAAAGTTACTATCTTTATTTTTTATATCCCAATTTTTGTGCAACCTCGACTTAAGAACAACTATATCAAATTATATAAAGTCATACATTCATCACGTCCAATCAAGCTGGAGGATTTTTGAACAGGGAGGGAGTATTAGCCTGCCCATTATATATGTTTGGATGAAGATCATGAAGTGATTGCTTGCCTTCTGTTTGTTTGGTCGAATTAATGCGGTGAGCTTGGGGAGTTCAATTGCCAGGAAGGAGCAATTTCATAACGTGGGGTCGCATGGAGAACTGAGAGGCCACCTGCTATCGTTTGGCTTTCTTAGTGTCAAATTTGGTGAATTAAAACTGATCATCAATATTCTTTTATTTATATAAATAAAATAAATAGTTATTTCCCAAAAAAAGGGATTTAAATGTTTTTGTATACACTTCGAAGTGAAATGTAATACTTAATTACTACCTATGTTTACCTCCTCTTTTCACATACTTCAACTGATTTAGGTTAGGCATCGCGCGGTTGCTTCCATCTCATGAGACATTTTTGGGGTTCTTGACCACCGTGGGCCGGGAATTATATATCACTAGTTTGAAGAACCTGAGAAACATTTAGCAAATAATCAAAATTTTAATTAACCTCGTACATATATGATAAACATAGCTGGAGATTCAGTCTCCTTCAATAAAATATGGTCTACGCATATACTATATATTAAGGGAGAATGAGTCATTTTGTCACTAATATTTAGGGGTTGATAACTTTTTGCCATTGACAATTTTTATGGGGTCAAACTGCCACTGATGTTTGGGAAATTGGTCAATTTGCCACTGTTGTTAAATGGTTTGACGGATTCCGTTTGTTTGGACTAATATTTTATTTTCATCTTAAAATTTGTAAACCTGACAAATTAACTCTTAAACTTTAGACTTTATACACTTTGATCTTTCCCTCCCACCATTTACAACCTTAGCATCTCGTTGCACCACTACCTCTCCAACGCTGCACCACCGCTCCTCTGCCACTGCACCACCACCTCAATCATCGGTGTACCACCGGCCCAGAAAATATTTTTTTTATTTTTTTAATAGATGTTAAATAATAAAAACTTCTGATTTACTGTGTATCCTACGCATCTTGCGTAAAATTCTTTTTTGGATTTATGATGTATATTTTAAAAAATAAAAACTTAGGTTACTTTTAAAAAATAAGTGAATTTTTTTTTGAAACTACACAGAAAGTAATGTGTATAACTTTTGTATGGAAATACTCCCTCCGTCCTCAAATAGTTCTACACTTTATTTTTGTTGTTTTAGGTTCATTGTCTGGCTCAAATATTTACAAAGATTAATTGTGAAAAAAATCAAAAAAAATATATTTAGAAGATTTAGACTTCAAATTATGATATGCATATGAATTATTTAACTTTAATATCTAAACATTCATGAGAAAATTTATATGTTAAATGAAACACACGTAGAATCGTAGTATAAAAAATATGTAAAAAATCAAATACTTATAATTTAGTTAAACAAAACAAGTTTGATACTTACAAAAACAAAAAAATAATAATTTTGATTAATTGAGCGAAGGTGCAACAACGGAAGGGGCGGTGGTGCAGCGGCAGAGGGGTGGTGGTGCAACGGCTGAGGCTGTAACTGGTGGGAGGGAGATGTCAAAGTGTAGGAAGTTTAAAGTTCAAAGGTTAATTTGTCAGTTTACAAACTTTAAAGTGAATAGTCCAAAAAATTAACAAAATCCGTCAAAACATTTAACGGTAGTGGCAAATTAATCTCATTTTCCAAACATTAATAAAAATTTGGCCTTAGAACAAACTTTAGTGACAAAAAATTACTAACCTTTAAACATTAATGATAAAATGACCCCTTTTGCCATAAATTAATTTCTATTGTCGGTCTCATGCCCCGGATAGTCTAATCTCGATCCTCGACGACCATCAAATGTGCCTCTTTTTGTTTGTGTTCTGTTTTACTAAAAAAATACTCCATTTAATACATATATGCGCACGCCTCTTTTTAAATATTCTACTTGATCATGATGGCAGCTAGTGATTAACTAACAAACAAAAGTAGTGTATCTCTATGATGCTCTTGATGATGCTCTGCGAAGCCATATGTTGACATGGGATGGCAATTGCCACCCTCTAATCTTTTAAAATGTAGGGATATATATATATATATACACTTATTATGTTAATTGATAATATTAAATTTAGTTTGATCACAACAATTTAATTCAAATAACCACATTCATCAAACTTCATAATTTATTTCAATTTCTTGCACTGCATTAATTCAAATTAATTTCATAATACTCAACCTAATACCATTAAAACTTGAACTATTCAAGATTTTGGCACATGAGTATTTTTGTACTTCTATATTATAGAAAAATATGGTCAAGTCTATATAATTTGAACATTGCACCTTTAAGAGGATAAGAACAATAGAAAGAGAAAAGTATCATAAAAAAACATAGGTAAAAAGCAAATTAAAAAAAACTAAAGAATCAATGAGGAAATAATTTAACAAATTAAATAATGAAATAAGCACTAAATGAGAGAGGAGAAAGAGAATAGTATATCAATGAAATTAATATATTTTTATTTTTATTTTTTTTACATTCTATCAAATAACTACTATTACGTATCAAGTATTTGAGTACTTTTGATTTGTCTAAACCGAATTGTTTGAGTTAAAATGTTTGAATCGAGTTTTCTAAACAATTACTTCATTCGTTCATTTTCATTGCAACAATTTTATTTTTTGAGATGTTTTTAATGCTTGCAATGTTTTCTTGTTCAATAATTTTTTCTAATAAATTTACCAATTTAACAAGAGTATCTTTCTCCTTACTTTTAATTTTCTAACTTGGCACAACTAAATTCAAACAATGTTTTATTATTCTTTTACTAAGTATTATCTAATTTGACTCCACTTTCTTTGCTAACAAAACTGTTATCTGGTTTTACTCCACAGACTTCACTTAGTTCGTCCATTCAATTGTTCTAGGGGTAATTTGTCAAACTTCCACAACTTTATACCCATTTTAATCTCGGTAAAAAAAATACAAAAGGTTACAATCAATTAGCGAGGGAATGAGGAACTACAATATTTGACAGACACCCGCCACCCTGAAAGTTTTATCCTGGCTTCGCCACTGGCTCTTGATGATGTGGGTGCTTTTTGGGCTGTGCTCTTGATGATGCTCCTATATCTCAGGGGCAGGTATCTGCAATTCTTTTCTTGTATCTTTGTTTGTTTTTAATGAAATTTTGCTTTTGCGGTTCAAAAAAAAACAAACAAGAGTAGTATTCGACAAACCCTGTCAGAGAAACCCACATTTCTGGAACTTAAAGTAGTGTTCAGCAACCAAATTTTCCCAGTTTTCCCCATTAATTCTCATTAAATTACATTTTATTTAAATTTTTCTAGGTTGAATTCAGAAAAATAGGAAAAAAATATTTGGAAAATCCGGGAATGTGTGTGTTGATTAATGGGTGTATGTGATTAGAGAAATTTGAGAAAAATATGATTTGATAGAGAATTGATTGAAAATTGATGAATTTAAGGATATTTTATGTATTACGATTAGGAAAGTTGGAAATGTTTTTTTGATAAATAAATGTCTTGAACTAACACTACGTAGTTGGTTGGACTTCGGTAGCGGGCCTGGTAGGTGGCGGCCCGCTACCACCCTCGCCAAGGCAGCCCGAGCGGGCAGCCCGCTACCGTGGGCGCTACCGTAATAAAGTTGGTGGCGCCCCTGGTAGCGGGTAGCCCGCTACCAATTTGGTAGCGCAAAACCCGCTTCCATACCCGCTACCAACGAAATTAATTGCGCGGGCCGTTCGAATTTTGAAATTGTCTTGGAACTGCAAAAAGCAGTTGGTAGCGGGCTGGGTAGCTATATAGGGGGGAGCCCGCTACCGGCTCACTTAAATCCTTCAGCAGCCCTTTTCCTCCTTTCATCTTCATCTTCAACCTCCTGCCCCTCTCCCTCGCATCTCCGGCGGCCCACTCCAACACCACCGTCTCCGGCCGCCTCTCCACTCTTTTTACCGTGGATCTGCTCCATTTCACTAAGGTAAGGTCGAATCTCTTCTTTTTTCGCCTTAAATTCGGTTATAGATTGAAGTTTCTAACCGTTTTTGGTTTTTGGTGCAAAAGCTCCGACCTCCTCCAATTTTCGTCTCCTCCTCCGGCATTCTCCAACACCACAATCACAGGTATGTTTTATAGATTAATGCAAATATTTTTTGTTAATTTTTGTATTTTTCGTGTTATTTATTTATTTATGTGTAATTTGTATATTTGTGGTATTTTGTATACAGACAAGTCTTTTTCAATTTTGTGATATTTTAGGTATTTTAGGAATTATTTTAGGTATTTTAGGAATTATTTATGAATTTGTTAGTATTTTGTGGAATTTTAGTATATACTTTACATATTTTAGGAAAACAAGAATATGTTGTTTATTTTAGTATATTAGGAATAATTTTAGTATTTTCAGAATTAGTTTAGGCATTTTAGGAATTATTTATGAATTTGTTAGTATTTTGTGGAATTTTAGTATATACTTTACATATTTTAGGAAAATAAGAATATGTTGTTTATTTTAGTATATTAGGAATAATTTTAGTATTTTCGGAATTAGTTTAGGTATTTTAGGAATTATTTATGAATTTGTTAGTATTTTGTGGAATTTTAGTATATACTTTACATATTTTAGGAAAATAAGAATATGTTGTTTATTTTAGTATATTAGGAATAATTTTAGTATTTTCGGAATTAGTTTAGGTATTTTAGGAATTATTTATGAATTTGTTAGTATTTTACGGAATTTTAGTATATACTTTACATATTTTAGGAAAATAAGAATATGTTTTTATTTTAGTATATTAGGAATAATTTTAGTATTTTCGAATTAGTTTAGGTATTTTAGGAATTATTTATGAATTTGTTAGTATTTTCTTTGAATTTTAGTATATACTTTACATATTTTAGAAAAATAAGAATATGTTTTTATTTTAGTATATTAGGAATAATTTTAGTATTTTCGAATTAGTTTAGGTATTTTAGGAATTATTTATGAATTTGTTAGTATTTTGTGGAATTTTAGTATATACTTTACATATTTTAGGAAAATAAGAATATGTTGTTTATTTTAGTATATTAGGAATAATTTTAGTATTTTCGGAATTATTTTAGGTATTTTAGGTATTATTTATGAATTTGTTAGTATTTTAGGTATATACTTTACATATTTTAGGAAAATAAGAATACTTTATGAATTTTAGTATTTTAGGAATTATTTTAGTATTTTAGGAATTACTATAGTATTTTAGGTATTACTTATGAATATTGTGGTATTTTGGGTGAATTTGTAAGATTTCTTAAAGTTTTGGGTTAATTTGAACATTTTGAGTTTTTTGGTGGTACTAATTATTAAGTCTTCTAAGGATATGACGTCTTCGACGCGTGATAGTGGCCATAGGTCAGGTCGTGATTCCACGGTCGGGGCCGTCTGGGTCGACCGGCTCGGTCAGACAGTAGTCGTCGCACTCGCGGCCCAAAGACTTCGCTTCATCCTCGCGCCGACGGACACGCAGACCGTGGAGGAGCAAAGATGACACCCCGATGGATGACGCGCTCGCGCAGTTGCTCCCACCTCCAAAGGTTCGACGATCCGGAGCACCGTTCCCCTCCGCGCCCGAATCAGGATGCCGATTACGATTTCCCTCCCCCGTAAAACACTTTTGTAAAAACTATTTCGTTTTGGATGTTTTTTTATTGTAATTGGTACATTTGGTTACTTTATAATTAAATTTATTTCTGTTTTTAATTGTAATCTATAAAACGTAATAAATAATATTATTATTGAATGATTTATTAAATGATGAAAATGAAAATGAAAATGAAAATGAAAATGAAGATATTAAGGTGATTATTTATGTTTTTAATTGTAACCTAAATGAAAACGTATTAAATAATATTATTATTGAATGATTTATTAAATGATGAAAATAAAGAAATTATTTTTAAAAAATAAAATGATGGTAGCGGGATTGGTAGGGGGTATGGCGCTACCAGCTGTGTCAGCTGGCAGCGCCACCGTGTCCCCAGGGTAGCGCCCTTCCCGCTACCATGCCCCCTACTAATGGTAGCGGCCGAAGTCGAAGGAGCGGGCCGAATGGAAGCGGCCTCGGTAGCGGGCTAGCCCGCCACCATGGTAGCGGAATTGGTGGCGGATTGCCCCCTACCAGGTACCCATTTTATACGTAGTGTGAGGGCGACTCAGTAATGATTGATACATGATTTTTATTTTCCGAATTAAAAAAATTACAGATTAAAAAAATTACATTAATACTAGTGCATAGATCACCTTATTATTAAAACAAATATGTGGATCATTTTTATATAAATTAAAATTATTAAAACAAGTTTGTTGAGTTAGTAAATATGAAAGATGAAAGTAGACAAAAATAAAGTAGAAATTGGAAATCGGGAAGAGAAAAAAGTGAAATTTACCAAGGTTTGGTGGCAGATAACAACCACAACAACGTTAATCATCATCTAGTTGATATTTCATTTATTGGTTCAAATGATTTAGTTGTAAAGTAATCTAGAAGCCCAAATTTAACTAATCGGATAATTACATATTTATCTCCCATTCTCCGAGTGTAAGTAGGTGATAAATAGTACTCCCTCCGTCAGAAAGATTGGTAGATTTGTTTGGACACGAAGATTAAGGTGAATGTAAGATGTTTGTATATGTTTCTTAATTGCCTTAGTTGAGTGCACAAAAAAAGAGGTAGAAAAAGTAAAGATAAAGTTAGGATAGTTTATTAACTTTGAGTGAGAAGTTTCGCTTTTAAGGAAAGTGATCAATTTTATGGGACCCAAAAAAGAAATGTCTGATTTTTTCGGGGACGGAGAGAGCATAATATTGACGTGCATACAAAGTTGATGGGATGATTGTCGTCGGTTGGGCACGTGATTTTTTAAACATGTGTACTGTAATGACTGCGGGAGCGTACGTTATCATCTCTCTTTCCCAAGTGATGCTCGAGGTGCCCATGACGAATCTGCATTGACCTTCCTTCGACGTCCTTCTCTACTCCTTACTTTTAAAATTTCCGTCCACTTATCTCACACAATCTCTCCTTTTTATTTTTGGTAAATAAATTTCCTGAACACTAGCTAAAGAAGAAATGTACTGTTACAGATGCAGTAGTAGTAGATGATTAAATATTCTACTGGATTTTAAGATCATTTTGGTAGATTTCAACTACTAATTTTGACAAAATTTTTCCTATTTTTTCAATTTTCAATACACAAAATAGCATTAAATTTATCATCAACTCTATATAAAATAATACTTTTCTCAAATTATATATATATATATATATATTCAATAAAAAAACACATTTTCTTTCCTCATTCCAACTGAACACAATCTTTAAGCGCTTGATAACAACCATATTATACTCTACCCACTTAGAGCCCAGCCGCCGATGCCACTACTCTACCTGCATGTCGTGTTGTGTGTGTGTTTTTTTATTGGGGTATGCTCATTACATAAATCTCCTTTAAAAAATTCATAATTTTTTCTAATTTCAATACAGAAAATTAATTTAAAAGTATCAATTATTCATTATTTTTTTATCAAATCACATTTTCTTCAAAGTTTTCCACTCATAAATATCTTATCCATCAATGAAAATGCATATGCCCAAATTTCCCAATTTTTTTTCCCAAACACAGCTGAACACAACCTAGGGGAATATTTGATACCCAGACAGAGTAAATTGTAAAGGCAGAAATTATTGGTGTTTTGTGAAGAAATAAAAAATAAAAAAATAGGAAGAGAAAAGAGAAAGAAACATTTTAGCATTGTGTGAACTTGTAATTGACTTATTTATTCATAGCATATTATTTATACATGAAAATGACCCTTGAAATCTAGCATAAATAAAACTCAATAACTTAAAATTAAATTGACTCTTTGTTTTAACATCAACCACTAGTCATTCCAACTTCATAACCAACAATTTTTTAATTTATTTATTTTAGTTTATTTACTTCCTTATTGTTGGCTAATCAACTTCCAATACCATATTTCAAAAGAAATGATAATGAAGATGGAGAAACTGAAAAGATGTAAACGAACATAGAGTATTCATTTTCTTCAACATTTTACTTTACATTACCATCCCAAATTTTTTGAAATGTTCGATTTTTTTATATAAAAATTTGCCTTCATTTTATCGATATAATTATTTAGTGGATATTTTTTAAAAAATATGTTCATAAAAATAGACACATAAAATTTTCATTTATATATACAAAATTTTAAATAAATGGCAAATTAAAAATATTTAAAAAAATATAATCATAAATTAAATGTCAAAAGTTAGTATGTATTTCCAAAAAAAAGAACGTGAGTAATACTAATCATAAAAGAACACAACGATAACAGCTTCAAGATGGAGAAAGAATATTGCACACAAACTGCTTATATATAAGCCCTCCGTCCCAAAACTTTTGTAAGGTTTATTTTTTAGTATTTAGTCTGTGATTTTATTTCTATGTCATATTGAACTATAATTTTATAACTTACATATTGATATGAAAATTTAATGTTTTTATTTTATGAAGATTTTTGAACAATTTTTTTTTACCAGAGAATGACATATAGATAAATTGAAATCAAATTACATCAAAAGTTAAACGTTGCAAAATTTATGAGACGAAGAAAGTATTAAATTTATACAACGAGTAAGGATAATTGACACTTAAGGGTGTATTCACTATAGAGTATAGGAAAATTATTTTGGAAAATTTGAGGATGTATGTTTTGATTGATAGATGAGATGTATGTACGTAAATATTTTATGAAAATGTCATTTGATGAAAATTTGATAGATTAAGTTGGTGTTTAAGAAAAAAAATTCCCATTTTTGTTTTCAACTTTTTCAATCTCAATACATAAAATAACATTAAATACATCAATTCTCTATCAAATCACATTTTCTTCAATTTTTCATAGTACATACATCTTATACATCAATTAAATTAATTAAACACACATCCTCAAATTTTCCAAAATAATTTTCCTATCAAACACACCGTTAAGAGTCTTGGAAGAGCTTATTTATTTTTCCAAATATCTCTTTTGAGTTTAAAGTGTATTTTTTATTAATATTTTGTACCGCTACTATTAAAGAAAAAATAAGTTTTGAAGTGGTCATAATTACAAGTATAAAGGTCGAGAGAGTTGTTGACAACGGTTAATTCAAAATAAAAACTGATAACTGTGTTACTTCATAAAAATAAAAATAAAAAATGATAACCGTGTTAATAAAAAAACTGATAATTGTGATAGTTACTCCAAATTTATAATGTTAAACACTATTATTAATTAATATATTCGAACTCTAATTATTGAGGGTACCGAGCTAGCTATAACACAAATTATTAAGCGCGTGAAAACATTTTGTGGAATTTTTTTTTGTGTTTTTCGAAAAAATGAATATACTGTTTCTATCGGATAAAAAATGAATAAAATTTATCTGATTTTTGAAAAAGTTTGTGAAAGTAGCATGAAAAAGGAGATAATTAAATATCTTGACTGATTAATTCAAAGATCGAAAAACTGATTAAAAATCTTGAAAGTAGCAAGTTGGAAGATGTAATTGGTCATTTTGATCTTTTAAAAGGTAAAAGTATTTTTAATTAGTTTGGCGGGATTCGATAGAATGATTCATCATTGAGAACTTTATGATATATTTGACTTTTATATAGCTTATATTTCCTTTAAATGTAATTTTTGAAAAAAATTAAAAAGGTTAAATAAATGTCTACAAGTTAATTTTCAGCTATGATTTATATGCAAAATGTAAATGATTAAAAATTGGAAAATAATTGATAATAATACTCCATTCATCTTATAAAGAGTGATGCAACGTTTAACTTTTGATATTAATTTAATTTCAATTTATTATACACTACTGGACATTAGAAAAATTGAACAAATTTAAGTTGTAAAGTAGACAGCCAATTTAGTTTTTGCATGCAAAAGTTTTAACTTTATATTTATACTCCCTCTATCCCATAAGTTTTACAACGTTTATTTTTCAGCATTTAATCTATGATTTTATTTCTATGTCATTTTGAACTATAATTTTAAAACTTATATATTGAGATGAAAATTTGATGTTTCTATTTTATGAATATATTTTTTATGAATTTTTCTACCAAATGATGGTATTGATAAATTGAAGTCAAATTAATTTCAAAAGTCAAACGTGGAAAACTTATAGGACGGAGGGAGTAAATAATTGAAACACTAAATTGTAAGTTAAAATATTAAAAATAATTATTGCATTATTTTTGGAACGAAAAGTACGTATTGCAAAGAAACTGAGAAGAAATGAGTACTTTATACACGTAAATGGTAGATGTTTGCATGCAATAAAAAAGAAAATGATGGGATAATTTAATTATTTTAATAGGCTGGAGGAGTGGGTTTTTTTGTGTGAAACATTTAGATAAGTGGAAACACTTTTAATGGATTATGCTATAATGATCTATTCTAAGGAGTAGTCATTTTATGGAGGCCAGCTTATTCTTTCATATTTGCAAATTTTTTCGTTTATTTGGATTACTAACAGGTGGGCTAAGTGAATATGTCTTGGGGTGATTGGCTTCTAGCTCCCTTGGTTGGGAGGCGGCGAAGGTGTCCTAACGTGTTTTGAGGTCTGTATTTTTGCGTTCGTGTTTGGCGGTTCGGGTGTCGGGTTGTTTTTGGCTCCTTGTCTTCTTGACCCTGTCTTGTTGGTGTCAGTAGCCGGCATCTCATTTGGCTTGTTTGTCTGCACTTTGTGATCTTGTGGTTTAAATAAAATTGCTTTGTTCTTTGTTCAAAAAAATTCTTAGTTTTTGCTATATAAGTCCATATGTTCTGTTTTTTTTTCATATAGGCCACCAGTAGAGATTAGAGAATGAGTGAAAATGGATGTACATGTATGGCATATAATTAACTGGGTTGAATGAAAAATATAACAAAGTAAGAAGGCTATTTGGGTGAATACGGTGTGTCCACAGTGTTTTTTGAACCTTTTAATGGAGGCCTTTCTAAGAATTATGTGGCAAGACTAACTACTCTTGCTTTTGTATGTTTAGTTCCTGAACTCATGCCGTTTAGCAAAATTCTCATCGCATTTCCTAAAAAGGGACACAAACTTAATTGAACAAAAATAAAACTTAGGATGAACAAAGATAATTATACAACGTCACAGACCAAATCTTGTTATTCTCCTGATACTATACATATACAGTAAATTTAGCATCGTCTTTTAGTGTGTGCGTATATATAAAATCAGAAATAAGAAGGGGGCCAACTGGCCATGCATGCTGCCTTGTTTGTGCGGACCCCCAACACGATGGTGTGGACTATTTGATTTGTCTGTGCTGCTAATTCAATTTAAGCTTAAAATTCACATGCATAGCAATTTCAGTTGGGCTCACCATCATTGCTTAGTCAGCCCGATCAACTCGTCAAAGCCCAGTGCTAGCGGAGGTCATTTTGGCGTGCGTTTCTACGCTAGCCGCTAATGGAAAGCGCTAATGCTGTTACTAAACAGGGCCTTAATCCTTCCACGATTCGTAATCTTCTTTTAGAATATTAGTTCCTCATAGCCTCATTGTTTTGCAAGTATTAGGTGGTAATTAACACCTGTCGGCTGTCCCGCTTCTTATTTGAAAATAATTAACCTTGGCCACCATGATCTGGTTTGTGTCGACGTATGATTTATAAATTGTAAGTAGATGTTGGGAGACAAACAGCAAGCATATATGTTAATGTTGACTTATATTACATGTGCAAACAATATTAGTTGAGCAACCCACCATAATCAAATTTACTTAAAATTCACAAACCAGTCGCCAAATCTTTACTTATTACTATTATTATTATACTCCTAGTTAAACCATTATTATTATTATTACTATTATTATCTTATATTACTATCATCATCATTATTATACGCGCACACGTTCACATGTTCCTATTTGCACCTAGGGATGGCAGTGGGTCGGATGATATCCGTCAACCGCGGATAACCGAGACCTTTTAGCGGTTATATCCGCGGTTATTATCCACGGTTATTGACTGATAAATGAATTTTGATAACCGTGAGATAAGTGGTTACAGTTACGGATATCAACTATCCAAACCGCGGATATCCGTAACCGTTAACTAAGTGAATTTTATATACTTAGTTACTATATTTCATTAAGCTTGAATTGCTACTTTTATATATGGAACTAGGTGAAGTTTTGGCAAAGTTGTGCATTTGTAATGCAAGTAGCATTAATATTTTTATTGTATTGTTTTATGTTTGTTATTGACACTTAACAACTTCCTCTTGCTATATGTTTTCCCTGTAACTTTTGTTGCTATATTACTTCATTAAATCTGTGTTTGTTGATATATCTTTTGTTTGATGCAAACAAAAATCTTGTTGAACTTTGTTAAACTCTATTGAACTTTGTTAAACTCTGTTGAACATTTGTTAGATGTTGTTTTGTATTGTAATCATATTTTTCAGGCAGTGTCCGCGGATTAACCGCGAGTAGCGGATATCCGCGAATATTCGCGGATATTCATTAATAGATGCCTGAGTATAACCATATTGACAGATATCCATTAACCGCGGATAATTATATGTTTACGATCGCAATTATGATTTAGGTATATCAGCGGATAATCCGCTCCTTTTCTAACCTATTTGCACCCTAACCTACCTAGACGCGTGGGAACTCCAACATCAGCCTCCGTTTTAAAGCTTCCATATATGAGTCATATGACCGGTACACCGGTTCCCTGTCTTCCAAAATCACTACGACACGCAATCAGCCCGCCACGTGTAACCAAATCCAGAATCTGTCATCAACTTTATCACACCTACCAGGTTGACCAACAACTTATATAAAAGGCAACGGCCCGCCATGCATGTATCTGCAATTTATCTCTATTTCACAGTATATATACATCCGATTTCTCCTCACCATCTCCCATATTTTGTCTCACTAATTTTCTTTCAGTTACTGATTTTAATCAATATCCAGGCCATTTTTTGGTTATTAATTAGAAAGCTATACTCAAATAAGATCATGCGAGAACCGCAAAGGGCGGATCGTCGAATTGATATGATTGTGGAGCCACAAAAACAACGTAACAGACCCCAATTCGGTGTGCTTCTGCAGCAGCCCCTCGAGCCCATGTTCTCTCAACACAACTCCGACGATGACTTCCACCTCCGCCGCAAAAGCAATGTTTCTCAAGCCAGCGGCAGTCCCTCCCGCAGCGGAGACTCTTCTCCGACTATGTCCTCCCCTTGGAACCAAACCTCTCCATCCCCTTTCTCTAGTTCCCCATGGATCGCTCCCTCGCCTATGAACGTCGTCGTCGAAGGCGGAGATGCTCTCTCATCCAACGGCCTCATCGGAACCATAGTTCGCGAGGAAGGTCATGTTTACTCTCTGGCTGCCGCCGGCGACCTTCTCTACACCGGATCCGACAGCAAGAACATCCGGGTCTGGAAGAACATGAGGGAGTTCTCTGGTTTCAAGTCTAACAGCGGATTCGTCAAGGCGATTATCATCGCCGGAGACCGGATCTACACGGGTCACCAGGACGGCAAGATCAGGGTCTGGTCGGTTTCCACCAGGAACCAGGCCGTCCACAAACGGGTGGGGAGCCTCCCAAGTAAAAAGGATTTTGTGAGGGGCTCTATGAACCCTAAGAATTACGTAGAAGGTCGGAAGAATCACAATGTGCTCAAGATTAGACATTTCGACGCCGTTTCATGCATGAGCTTGAATGAAGAAGTCGGGTTGCTGTACTCTGGCTCCTGGGATAAGACGATGAAGGTTTGGAGGATCGCGAATTCCAAGTGCTTGGAATCGGTTGAGGCGCACGAGGACGCCATCAATTCTGTCGTCGCTGGATTCGACGGCTTGGTTTTCACTGGTTCTGCTGACGGAACCGTCAAGGTCTGGAAGAGGGAGCTTCACGGCAAGAAAACTCAGCATTTCATGGTTCAGATTCTATTGAAGCAGGACAACGCAGTGACAGGGCTGGCTGTAAATATAGAATCCGCGGTTCTGTACTGCGGTTCGTCGGACGGGAATGTCAACTTTTGGGAGCGGGAGAAGCAGCTGAATCACGGCGGCGTTCTGAGAGGTCATAAATTGGCGGTTCTGTGCGTGGCGGCTGCGGGCAACCTGGTTTTCAGTGGGTCCGCGGATAAGACGGTGTGCGTGTGGAGGAGGGAGGGCGTCGGTGAGCACACACGGCTCAACGTCTTGAGCGGGCACATGGGTCCGGTCAAATGCCTCGCCGTGGAACCCGACCGTGATGTGTTGTCCAAGAAGGAGGAACAACGTTGGATTCTGTATAGCGGCAGCCTGGACAAGACACTCAAGGTGTGGCGCGTGCTCGGAAACGCGCCGGCCAACCATGACTACAGCAGGCAGCCTTATACTTACGATTTAATCTGAACGAACAGAACGGAGGGGGGTAGCGGAAAGTAACCGGGCCGTTAACTAATGGTTGAAGTTGAAGCTGGACTAGTCTTTCCTTCCTGTGGCGGTCGTGTAGGGACCACCTATTTGAAATTGACTGCGAACCACAGGATTATTGGGCCGTGTTCTCCAAGGCAGTTGGGTGTCATGTTCTGGACGGTGCCACGTGTATAAATGCCGCCCATTAACCGGCCCACACAACGACTTCGCAGTTTTGCTTTGCGTGTACATGCGGTATAGTATAGCGTAGATTGTACTCGGTGTTCCGTGTATATGTTCGTTATTTTTTTTTTCTTTTTTTCAATTTTTGTGTGAGGAAATTAACCTCAAATTGTTTTTTTTACAAACTTACAGAGGTTGAAATTAATTCATTGGGAAATTTGTTTTATCAATTTAACTAAACTGACATGACTTCCATCTAAATTATTGTTATCACAGTTAACGATCCAAATCGAATTTCCACGAGTTTATTACCTAATAATCATTTGAATGTTAAGTAGAACGTGAGTATGAAGTAAGTTAATTACTTTTAATGCCGTTTTGGAAAGGAAGTTAGAACTGAAACAATGAGCTGAATTGGGAAGAGCGACTTTTAGTTCAAAGATTTCAGCGTAAAAGTTGTTTTTTCCCCATATTCTCTTCCCTCTTATCTTTTCTTGTATTTTGCTCTTTATTTTTTAAATTCGCAAACTTTTCTATATATGATTCTTCCTGAAATTGAGTCCATTTATTTTCCTTATATGTGAAAAAATATCTATCTAAATGTACTATAAAATTAACTAACTCAACTAATCAAACTATTCAGGTTCTTCTCCTCCTCGGAGTAGACCCTGTTTAGTTTTCTTAATACAAATTCATATATTTTGCATTTCAAAAAAAAACTAACTTAATAAACTAAATGACTAAAACACAATTTGTAAAGAATTATTAAGAGGGTAAACTTGAAATTTTTCTGGTGTGTGTTTTTCCAAATATGTGACAAATAGACACTTATCCTGAAATTACGTTCTTTTTTTTGTTTTAAAAAAAGGTTTTCATAAATAATTTAACGTTTTTAGATTTTGGGTAAAAGTACAAAAAAATATAGAAATGAACAATAATGGAAGGAAGATATAGAGATTAAAGAGCGCTCAATTACTTAACTGTAAAAAGCACAAAAAACCCTCCACTTTCTAACTTGTAAACTTTTTATCCGATCGAATAAATCATTGAACTCTTCAACTCATCATAAATCAGTCATTGAACTTTTTATCTGACCAAATAAACCATTGAACTTTTGAAATCGTACAAATTTAGCCACTTGATTTAATTTTTCAGTGATGTGGCATATCAAAAACAACTTGAATTGCGGAGGAAGTTAAACCTAAAGTTTCTCTAAGTGTTAGACTTAAAAAAACATGTTCGGAGAAAACAATATGGAAAGTTAGAGCGCGGTTAGAGTGAGGGAATAACACGTTTTTTTCCTTTTAACCGAACACTTAACGACACTTTAGATTTAACTACCCACTCGATTCATTTCATTATTCTCTATCTGCCATGTCAGCTAAAATCAGGCTACGTAGCTAAATTGGTCAGTTTCAAAAGTTCAGTGGTTTATTCAACCAAATAAAACTTTAAATGGCTAAATCATGACGAGTTGGAAAGTTTAATGGTTTATTTGATCGGATAAAAAATTCAATGACTGATTCGTGACAAGTTGAAAAGTTCAGTGGTTTATTCGTTATTCTTGGCATTACCTAACCGAAATGGCTGGACCAATTGGAGACTGGGCTAGTAGTAGTACATTGAAGATGAGAAAGCCTAATTTGAATATTGGGCCTGAACCGATGATCCGTTTCACGACTTAAGGCTCTTTCTTTCTTGTTCATCTGCGTCTCCTCCTGGCCTGTCGTCCTATAGCTAACTAGCACGTTTAATGATTCACACGGAGCGTAGCAGCAGCAGAGGCAGACTTGTGGTTCTCTGCAAATCTATGTCACTCACTAAGATGAACTCCATACTTGCTCTGGAATTGGCCCTGTTGCTTGCTGCCTCTGATTTCTGTCAATGAAAACGAACAATATGCCTCGCACATGCACATGTACTGTTTGTCAAAATACAAGGTTGGAATACAGAGAGGGCATATGAAGAGTCGTAATTGGAGTTGATGTAAGCTGATCATCCTTGATAAAAGTAATCAGTACAAGTTTTGATTTAAGTAGTATTTATCAGCACATTAATTGAGAACAACAGAAACCTAGCTAAATACGTACGTACGTACATGCTCTCTTGTTTCATACTAGTATTTTCAAAGAAGAGATATATACTCCCTTTGTCCCAAGTGTGTTGTCACAATATCAAAATGTTTTTGTTCCAAATGAAATGTCATTTTTTCATTTGTGTTTTATTTTAGTCCACTTCTACCTTTGCAAATGCACACATTTAAGGAGTCTAAAGAGTGAGTTAGGAGGGGTGAGAATGAGTTTAGGAGGAGGTATAAATGGAACTATGGAAATTTATGTGAAATGAGTTCACGACGAAAGACAATCTTAATCTACATAAAAAAAAGAGCTAACAGTGACAACACACTTTGGGAGGGGACAGAGGGAGTTTATATATACACATAAACAGCTACAAATTACTACAAGATACAGAACATAATTTTGACATGATCAACAAGGCACAAACCGATCCATGAGCAAACAGAGGGTTGTCTCCGAAATGGGAGATTCAACAACGACAACAGCATCAGACCTGATGTCTTCTAATTTAGCTTCCTTCTGACCCCCGCCCCTGATGATCTGCTGCTGCTCCTCCTTTGCAATTGAAACCATCAGATTCTTCTTCCCAATCTTCTCCTTCAGCCTGGTTAGCTCGTTCGTACACATCTCCGCCAGTACTGCAGACATAATTCTCAAAGACGAGCTAGCTATCGACAGGAAATTAATTAAACGGCTTTCTTCTTCTGGTCTTCTTCCTTGAAAATGGAATTGCGAGCAAGCCAACGGGGCGGGGTTTATTTATATAAATGCACAACAACACAAGCGAGGGAGACGATTCTTCTTGTAGTAAAAGGGATATGCTGCTAGCTAGTCTGAATAATATTCTTGGTCGTAAATACTACGTACGATCGAATCTTCCAAATTACAGGTCGTAAATGGTTTTCGTTTTGGGTACGTACGTCCAATGATTTCACGTGGCCACCAGCTAACCAACAAGCTAGCCACGGTGGTATTTGGGAATGGGGACCCTTCTTCAAAACTGTGGACTGGAACTTCAACAACAGTACTTACAGCGACAGTGCGGTTACATTACTACAATTACTAGCTACCATTTTCACATAATGAACAATGACAAACGTCTACTCATGATGTTAATTAATTTCACACAGCCCCACACTAGCTGCTATCATGTACAGCCTCATTCATATCTACTTGATGAAGTAACATATAGACAGACACAGATGAAAGTACTGAAGATGAAGAAAGTAAAAAAACACAAACAACTAGAAATTTCTAGCTAGCTGCTAGTTCTCTCTCCATTTACGTAGTATATATATGCATGGTTTAATTAAGAGCACAGGATGTCCAGGATCATGAAAAGAGTGGGCTCAGAGGGAGCACCGAATTCGAGTGGCCGGCTAAACAAGCTGCTGGCTTGCACCGATTCATCAGAATCAGCATCAACATCATCATCATCATCATGAGTTGGTTTGCCTTCCGGCGGGTTCGGCGGCATCTGATGATGATGATGAGTATTATTATTACTGGAAATGGAATCGTGGGATCCAGCAGGACCACTCCGAGTCCGACCCTTCTCCCGCAGCTTCCGCATCTCGCTCGTCCAAATATCTACCAGACCAGACATAATTATGATAGGCAAAAATCTCCGCTGCCTGCCCACACTACTGCACAACCACAAGACGTTGAAACTTGAAACCAAAACTTACTTGATAACTTTAAGATCGATGTCTCAGTACTGATCTCTTCTTACCACCAATGACACTAAAACACCGTGCAGCTTGGGCTTGCTGTAAGATATATACCAACCGCTGCTACCTTCTTTTGCTTGTCGCTCAATTTATTAACTACTACGTACTCCACTGTCCTGCACACACACAGTTTCCCATCTGTGCCTGCGTCACTCACGCTTATCCTGTTTCTTTATATGTACTACTCTTATTAAATCGCACATTGATCTGTTAAATGGAGTACTATTGTTTAAGGGGCAACGTCAAGTGTAATTAATTTATCAAGAGTAATGTTAAAATTAATTGAATGATATATTAAAATTGCATTAATGGTCTAACTTGGGTGTTAATATTTTCCATAAACCATGATTTTTTTTACACAACATATGAAAAAAAAAATACTAATATTTTCCAACGTTAAAATAAAATAGATAGAAAAAGTCAATTTAACTGAGTAAAAAAAATCAAATGTACTTTCGGACAATTTTTTATGGGGGTAGTATCACTGTTATATATATGGACCGGTTCACCGATTAAAATGAATGAATGTTGGAGGCCTGCAATTGTCAAAGGCCCAGTTTATAACTAATGGAGTGGCCCATAGTGTCTGCGTGTTGACCGTCTGGAAAGTGGAAACGCGCCGGCTCTGTTCTCCGGCTTCTTATTTGGTCCTCTGTAAACGAACAAACAAACCCTACACTACACATTCACGCCACGCCACGCCACGCGACCGCAGAGAATCGTCAAGCGCCTTGCCTTCTCACTCAGGTGTACCAGCTCGTCGATCCATTGTGAAACGGACAGCGATGTCTTACGACGAGATTGAGATCGAGGACATGGAGTGGAACGATGAGCTACAGGCCTACACCTACCCTTGCCCCTGCGGCGATTTTTTCCAAATTACTAAAGAAGATCTGAAACTCGGCGAGGAAATCGCTCGTTGCCCTAGCTGTTCCCTTTACATCACCGTCGTCTACAACGCCGAAGACTTCGCCGACAAAAAACCCACCCACAGCAACCTCGATTCGACTAAAACACAGCCCGTCGCTGTCGCTTGAGGGTTATCACATTCAAGGTTTTTCTAAAACTTTCTATTTCGTTCTTTTTCTTCGATTGGTGTGCTGAGAGTAATTAAATTAAACCGTTGGGGGTGTGTTCTTCGAGCAATTAGGAAGTAGTATTTCTTTTGCACAGTTTCTCCGTTTGTGGATGATGTGGAATCTGGAAGTAGACGTCAGTGAGAGGCGTAAGACTAAGAGGGGCTAGGCCATGGATGTTGCAAATTAAGTTTGATGTTGCTATAATGTTTTTCTGGCTAATCTGTGCTCCTGCTGATTGGTGGTGTGTCGGCTTTGTTTATAATTTTGCAGCAGTGTTCTTAAATAATTGTGGTATCCTACTGTTGTACGCAATAAAAATGAATGGAAGTGGTGAATTTGTTATGTCTGCCGTCATTGGTCGTCGGAGAAGTTTGTTTCAATGAAAATGCTGTTTAAGTTGCACCAGTTTCTACTGTTCTTTCCCAGCAGTTAACTGAAAAACTATGGCATTTTGCCCAAGTATATTCATCCAAATACATCATAGTTCTATACTCTATAGAGAAGAAACCTGGGATATTGGCTACTGAAATCTGTTTCCAATCTGGTCATGTGTCTCCATTCTGTTTTTTGGAGGAATGTTAACCTGAGAGAAGCTGTACTTGCTAGGTTCTCATCCTTTAGTTTTACGGGCTCAGTGTTCACTTGCTCAGTTGCTCTTGCAATATCATGCCTTTAGGCTGTTGTGTTTGACCTGGTAGTTGCATTTCGAGTTTTGTCATAACGGTCTAGTAATCAGAACAGAGGATGCATGAGCTTCCATGTTGCCCATTCCTAATTTATGGTTGCTTATTTATTTTTTTGAACAACTAACAAATCTCATTCAATAAACAGAGAATACAACAAGAACAGAAGCAAAAACAGCAAAACAGAAAAAAGTAGGAAAGCCGATAGCCCCTTGAGATAGGGGGCAACAAAGCTAACCTACCAACACCTTCCAGCAGAAACTAAACAGCCCACACCCTTACATAACACACCCTGCCGAACAAAGCCCTACAAACCACTACCCCATCCCATCTGCTGCTCGCAGCAGAGGGTCTTGAAGCCAATCCACCCATGACAGGTTCAGCTTCCTGTCTCTGTTAGAAATCCAGAGAAAGGACAACACCTGCACGTCAGAAAAGATTGCAGCCGCTTTCCAAGGGGAATTCTGCATCACAAACTTATTCTGCATCACAAATTTATGGTTGCTTATTGTGTTGTTCTCTTTTCATAAAATTGTGATACAACTGTTCACATGCACTTCAGAACTCCTGCTGAGCGGGTCTTTCTTTATCGCAGATGACAGATGATGCAACGATGGTAAGACTGAAAGCTGTGACGAGAGGGATCGTTGGTTTTTCTCCTTATCACATGCTCGTCTCTTCCATGAGAGTGAACAGACTGTATATTGCTGAGTATGATTTGAATTTATTGCGGCAGTAAGAAGGTTGTTCTAAGATCTTAAAATGGGTATATGTTGTTCAAGTGTAACTTTGTCACTATGCTTCTGCTTGAATTTATAGTGGCAACTAATTTTTTGACAATTGATTACCATTATAAAGTTCATACCACCGACCCCAAACGTAGTTGGGATTAAGGTGCTAATGATGATGATGATGGGTTACTATAGTTGTAGTATGCAGTTCCATTTCGATACAATCCGTTCTAAAAACTTGTGGATTAGTTTGTACTTTTTACATCAGTGAGGTCTCAGTGGAGTTGTAAGGTTGAAAATTTAACGCATGATCGATGGTTGAGAGCATAGTCGGTGAACTTATGTTGTGAACGACTACTACTTTGTTATTGGTAATCTGAGCGTATGTATTTCACTTGGAACCTGAGATTGTGCATGACAAGGAAGGCAATGTGAAGGATTTGACCGAATCACTGTACGTTGTCTCATCGATTGAATTGTTTTCTGTCATAGCGTACGACGGAAATGGCCTCTGCTGTACCTGTAAGAGCTCTAGAACCCCCTGCCCCTTCCCTGGCCGGTGGCCATCCTATCCTACGGAGGTCGCAATTCCGAACATAATTGAAGTTAATTTCTTGTCTCATCGATCCTTGGCTTATATCGCGTATGCTACTTTAATGTTACTAAATCATGCATGGAAAGTAAAATCAACTTTTCAAAGTGGATTCAGACTCGGTAATGTAAAACCATCGGACAACCCCAAAAGCTCCGTTTCTATATATATATATATATATATATATATATATATGAGGAGTAATATTCTATGGAGTATTGCAACTTTCTGGTAATTGCTCAAATTTCTGATTCAATGCGGTCCCCTCTGGAGTCTGGAGAGCTGGAGGTATTACAGGTGTTATTATCTTATTAGCCATTGTCATGGTATTGGAATCAGCTCACTTCCCACTACTAATCATGAATAGTTGCAGCTGCCTTTCCTTGCACGTAACGTAACTGAGCTCGTTTGGGGAACATTAACCAGCCGGCTGAGCTGCGGAAAAAACGAGCTTTCACCATTTTCCCTTGTGTACTTCCCTGTAAAACTGGTTTTAACTGTTTCTCATCATTGTGGATGAGTCGTTGATGACTTGTCTTTACATTTTGTTTGTGGAAGCACATGCACCATGCACCAAAGCATTTGATTAGATTTGCTAAAGTCCACTTTTTCATTTGCCAAGGACACATGACGGCTTTCAGTTTCATGGTCCGGTTATTTAAGCTTCCACTGGAACTGGGATCAGAAACTCCACGAAACCTTTAAACCCAAGATCAATCTTTTAGAGATATATCTATGGGCACACTTATAGGACACCTGGTGCCAGGCCTGGCTCTCACCTTCCTTGGCTTGTGGCACACCATGAACACCATCTCTGCCTACTGTCGTAAGGGCTCTTCAAGTTTCAGAATCAGATTCTGGTACCCTTCCAGTAGCTCGTTCTTCATTATCAGGCATTCGGAGCTTCTCTTCATCCTCTCATTTTCCCTGCTAGCTATTGTCTCCCAAGTCCTGGACCTCCCTTACCCCCGCTTTGTGTTGGAGCTTGATGGCTTTGAACACGCATCAATCTTTCTCCACGTTGCCATCTTTGCAGCTTTCACCATTGCTGCCGAATCAACCGACTCATCTGGGATTCTATCAGGAATCTCAGGAATCCTGGTTTCTTCTGTCTTCGGACAAGAGCTATTTTTGCTCCATTTCCACTCAGCTGATCACTCAGGACTTGAAGGCCATTACCACTGGCTCTTGCAGCTCATGGTGTCTGTTTCCCTCTTTGCAGCCGTAGCTGCTACTCTCTTCCCTACAAGCTTCCCTCCCGCGCTTGTCCTCGCCACCACAGTCGTGTTTCAAGGCTGCTGGTTTGTGAACATGGGCTTCATGCTCTGGTATCCAGACTTTGTACCAAGGGGATGCGCCGCGCAGTTGGGTAAAAGCAAGAGCGGTATGCCTCTTGGGGCAGTCATTTGTGAGTCCCCTGGGGCAGACATGAGGGCTCGTGCACTTGCCAACTTACAGTTCAGTTGGATTCTTTCCGCCATTTTGATGTTCACCGGATTGGCTTCACTAAAATCAGCCGCAGCAGCGAAAAAATCGAATCAATATGAACAACTCCACATCAGAGCCACTGACGCTGCAGTAAAATGTTGATACCTTCAAGCTAGGCTGTGCATATATAAGTACTTTTGACTATATACACCATATCAGTATGATAAGCTAATTCTGCTGTCATTAAGTCATACATCTATATATAGGTATGGTTGGTATGAGGAAAATGTTGGATTAACAAATTATAAATCATTATCTTGCCTGCTCTTCATTCTAATGACATACTACTAATGTTGAATGAACAACCTTCGATCGACAACATCAGTAGGCCAAAAACAAGAACAAGAATGAGAATTTCTCATTCGAATTTATGTTCTTGTAGTACTTGAACATCAACATATATCGAATCTGGGGAAAAAAGAAGAACAGGAAAAGGAACAAGAAATGTGAACCGATCGAGATTCTGGAATGATCACTTTCTATTCGGCCTCCTCGACGGACGCCTCAATCCGAAGAAGAACAAAACCGATAGCAACACCAACAAGAACAAGGCCGTTAATGACGGCGGCGATCCTAAAAATCTCAGCGGCGGCATTGCAAGTGGCAGCGAGAGTTCCGCCGCCCCTCGTTTTCCCGGCGGCCGGAGCATTGAGGGAGCTGACAAGCTTGGCGAAGGACTGGTCACCCGAAAGGGGCAGGCCCAGAGCAGTGACACAGTTGTGAGCCTTGAGACCGTTGTAAGGGTTAAAGCCGCTTATGTAGTTAACTTTCTTGGTCTTTATCCCCTTGGGACCGACCGCCGTGGTGGAAGCAGCCGCCGCAAGTGTGAGGGTGGCTGATGCAACTGCCATTTCGGGACCGATCTGCCATTTTTGAATTAACTAATATGGTTAGAGAAGATAGATAATTGATGGGATTGTAGCAGATGAGTGTGAAATATGAGTACCTGAAATTAAGTTGTAGCTTGAGATTGATCTTCCAAGAATGAGAGAGAAATGGGGGGAAAGTGGGTGTTAAGCGTTTCAGTTAGTGGACGTTCAGTGGATAACGTTTGGAAAATGTATGGCTGGTTGTGGAGTTTGTGGATGAGATGAGATGAATGATATTTTGAATTGTGTGAAATTTCACCTTTCATATAGTACCTAGCTAGCTACCCATCCATAGCTTTCTAGTCCATGGATATTTTTGTGGTGACGAGACGACATAGAGAGAGTAGTGAAGAGAATGAAAATTTTGGGGTTAAACAAATTTCAGCTCCAAATATGGATGATATGCTTGAATGATTAAATCAAGGCAGACACCTTGTTTAATTCACCCTCAATGGATCGTAATGCCTTGATGTCGATTATAGAGGGTTAAACAAGGTTTACTACCATCAATGATTATTGGACAATATTCTCCTCCAACCCGGAGTCCTTCAACCGGTATACGTGACATGAAGTTAATAGTTGATGCTACAATTGTTTATTACGGAGCTACCACTATTAATTATGAAAATGATAACCCCGTAATTATTAGTGGTTGCATCTATTACTAATAATTCGACAGATATACAAGTTGAAAGACTTTTCTCCGATCTGAATAGGAATAAAATATTGTCCATGATTATTTTCCTATATATACGCCCATCAATAAGTTTCCTTTTTAGACTTAAAAGTACTTCACTTTCCCTTAAATAAACATCAATAATATTTTTCAAAACTCAAAATTTACTTTGTGATGCATAAATAGTTGTGTTGGTTATGCCAGTACATGCTAGATATTTAACTTATAAGAGCATCTACAATAATATTACTAATTTTAAGTTAAATTGTGGTCAAAATGATTAAAATAAACTATATTAGCTAGTAAGTTTAACATTGTTATTGCTATTATAGCTAGTGACATTTATTATTGATTTAAAATCAACCATATTTATCATATAGTTAGCAATAAAATCTCTCTCCCCACTCCAAATTTGGAGAGCCAAATGGTAAAGCTATTATGGCTATCGTGATAACAAGTGTTGCTGGATAAGAGATTTATCTACTTTTCCTATTTTTGCTAGTTATATTTTAGGGAAAGGGGGCAAATATGCCACTAAAGTATTCGAAATCTCTCAATTTGCCACCAAACTTCATTCTAAAGCTAAAGTGTCATCTAACTTTTGAAACTGGGTTAAAAATGCCACTGCTGTTAAAACCGTTAAAAAATTTGTTAACTCTATGGTTTAATTACAAAAGTAGTACTTAAATTTTTTAACCCTTTACAATTTGATCATAACAATTAAAAAGAATTAAAAAATAAACGGAGGAAGAAGATTCGACCGCGAGAGGGTGCAGTCTCCAAACCCAGGCTGGAAGTGGGTGCGGTGATTCCGGCGTCGGAGTTCGTCGGCTATGACCGGAAAGGACACGCTGGAGGTCGGAAATTTGGTGGTACTTTAGCTTCAAACTAAAATTTGGTGGTAAATTGAGAGATTTCGAATATTTTAGTGCCATTTTTACACATTTACCTTATATTTTATTTAGGAGTCTAGTTTGCATTGTTGTAAATGCTCTAAATGATGAAAATCAAATAAAGAAAACTTTTACATGCTTCGACTCCTTTACTATTCTATAAAATTAACTATTAATAGTTATTTTGGATTAAAATATGATAGAAAAACCATTTTTTGTAATATAACAGATTTAATTGGTACTCCCTAGTTTCTCCAATAAAATTGTTCACAAATTTAATGTAAAATGTTAATGGTTCTTAAAGTCTAGGGACCTTTTAAGATGAAAATATACTTAAAGGACTATCTCAACCGATCATTGAAAGTTTAGGAGGTTTTCGGTATTCCGTACGTCAGTCTGAAGTAAATACCCCAATGAGAAGGCTCGTAGAATCACAGACAGATAGATAATCGAGAGTACCCTAGGGTTCTTGCCAACTTCATCTGCCGTCGGCGACCAAGAAGAGATATCAGACAGACATGTTTCCAGGACTTATGATGCGCAAGCCAGACAAGGCGGTAGCCTTGAAGCAGCTCAAGACGCACGTCGCTCTCTTCGGCGTCTGGGTCGCTGCCATTCGAGTCGCTCCCTACGTTCTTCACTACTTTTCAAGTGAGAAAGAAGAGCTCAGGCTCGAGCTATAAGCTTATCTCCTGCCACCTTATCTGCGCTGCTGTAAGTTGATGAATCTATTGTCGTTATTATTCTTCTTGATCCTTTGAGTACGGCTTTCTTGATTCCTGGGTTTATGTTACCTTTGAGAAGTTTTCCTGCTTAGATATAGTAGCGTTAGGGAATGGGGAGACCTGGTTTGGTTTTGCGAAGAGTGTAATTACAAATCTGTCCCAATTGATGTGTCCATGATCTGAATCGATTCTCTTACGACTGAGATAGGTTGGAATCCTGAACGATTCATGATTGGTTTCTCCCTTCTATTTGTAAGGAGAGCTATTTTTTTGGCTGCATTGATTAATGTGAGATGTTTGTTTGTTTTGTTTTGTTTTTTCCACCAAGAAGTGTATCACTATTATAAGATACATGAGATTTAGTGTGGCAGAGTAGGGTTTTCTCAGTTCACTGAAGAATAGTCTCTTAAGAGTTGCACAAGGATAGTCACTAAGAATGGGTAGTTTTTTTCCCCAAGAGTATGCTGGATGACAGAGTAACCTTTACCAAAGCAACATGGATCTTCTTACGCTTTCCTCAAGCCTAAATTTGGTCTTAAATGTGGGACCTTTGGATTTAAAACCTCAGATCCCAGTCTGTTATCTTCTCTTCTTTTGTTTCAAGTTGCTACATAGATAATCTGTTGACTCTCTTCTAGCTAGTCCTATGTTTCTGTGCTCTAAGATACTTCTATGAACGTTGTTTTGTTAGTAATAATTATTGCACATTGTATAATAAGAATGCTAGAGTCACCTGTAAACGCTGTGGACTTCAGTCAGATTTTTTTCGTGCCATTAGCATAATGCATACTGATGTTAATCTATACGTGTTTCTGATTACTTGAGTTCTTGTCATCTGGTCCAACGCCTATGTCCGCACATGGTCTGCATTGTGCCTATGCTCTTGCATTGCTAGTGGAACAGTGCATGCATCATAATGCTTGAACCATACTAACATAATCAAATTCATCTTAGTCGGTGCATACTTATAATCCATGATGTTATCTTGGTGTATTTTCTGAAAGTATACCTTGCATGGTAAGTTTGTTTGCTAATTAGTCGTCTTCTTGGGTTTTACTTGAAATTTTTCAGGTAGACTAGGAGGAGTGAGTTTGTCTTGTGGAGGCTGGAGCAGAGATTTTTAAAGACACATTTATTTTGTTAGTTGCCTTTTGCTCATGTCAAACTGATATACAGAAATTGCTTGGTGTTAACTAGTTAAAGAGTTTAAAGAGCTGTGTGTCGGGTAACTTGTTGGTGTTGGACTTGGGCTTATGCATTCTTTTCCCAAGCCAGAATTGTGTGTTTAAGCCCAAACTAAGAAACAGGTCAAGTTTCCATTAGTTGTTAAGAGTTGCGTTGTTTGTTTGGTAACAATGTTAGCTACTAACATTAATGGTTGGAAACGATGTTCAACGTTAGCTTTTAGCGTTAACGGTCAGAGAATGTATCGTGACCGTTCAAAATTTTCACATCCTCTAACGCTAATTCCAAACGTTATTCTCAAATAAAGCCATGATCAAGTGAATATGGTCTCCGTACTTAGAATATCTACAATAATATTAGCTAATTACTTAGAATATCTATAACAATATTAGTTAATTTTAAGTTAAATTGTGGTCAAAATAACAAAAAAACTTTTTTGGCTAGTGAATTAACATTGTTACCATATCATTACTAGCTAGATAGTCATATTTTTTATTATGTTGAAATCAATCACATTTATTTTATAACTAGCAACAAATTCTCTCTTCACTCAAATTTGAAGAGCCAAATAACAAAAGTTATTATGACTAGCATGATAGTTAGTATTGTTGGATTAAAGATTTATGCATTTTTTTTCTTCTATTTTCACTAGTTACATTTAACTTAGGAGCGTGATAACTAGCATTGTTGTAGATGCTTTTAATACATATTAATAAATTAAATTCCACTTTTCTTTGTTTGGAATCTAATAACTAGTACTCCTTTTGTCCTACAAAAGTTGTCAACTTTGTTTTCCCGTTTTTTCATGTATTTAATTTGTAATTATTTTCATGAATATTTTGATATAGAAAGTTGAATAATTTACTATATAAGTATCATAATTTGTAGTGTGAATTCTCTCTCTCTCTCTCTCTCTCTCTCTCTATATATATATATTAAAAAAATTCATTATATAGTATTTTAGTTTTAATTTGTGACAAATAATCAAACAAAAAATATCGAAGTTAAATCCTACAATCTTTGTGAGACGTAGTGAGTATATTTTTCTAAAATTTTTCACCACTTTTTCAATTTCCAACACAAAACATTCTTAAACCAATTAATTATCCATCAATTATCTATTAGATCAACATTTGGTTTATACAATTTTTCCTATTAACATACATCTCATCCATCCTCAAAAACACCACGAAAAACTTTTCCCCCCAATCTCCACTGAACACTGCCTTAATTGGAGATGAGGGATTTGCATTGGGAAGTTTATCTTGAAAGTTTGGAATCTATGTTTGGCTGTGTGGTCAAGTTAAAACCCTTTTCCGTAGGGAGTTCTTTTCTTGAAGACTCGAACTTAATTCAGATGCCTAGCTAGTTTATCATCATCATCATATTCCATTAAGCGAGGTAAAGGTGATCAATTTAGAACACCTTAACTAATGAACTTTTTTGATGTAACTTGGTTATGTAATTGAGTTGCAATGCCAGAATCACATTCTGTAAGCTGATTAGATGCCATGTGATGTGAGACAGATTCGAAATTAGATGACAAGAGCAAGAGGAACACATACAAGTTGTTGATTATTGAAGCAAAATCGAGCTTTATGAGTGAGAATTTTGAGACAAAAGAATAGATTGGATGGATAAGAGATATTATGAGGAAGAACCTGTTCTCATTTATCTTGACCACAACCCTACGTACTTACGTATAGCAAATTAACACACTACTCGTTTTGCCCTTAATTTGTTCTACCATATATGCATTGCAAATGCAAAAGCGATCAAAGCTTTCTTAATTTATCACTAGATTTACTCTCCCGCCCCAAAATGATTTCAACATTTGATTGTACAATGAGATTTAGTAGTAACGAAGACTTGAAACTAATAAAGTAAAACTGTCATATAAAATACAAATAACATCTTTAATTGAGAAGAGAAGTCGACGGTTAAAAGGTATATAAATGGTTATAAAATGTTTTCGTAACATATACTATTTTCAAATTTTACACTTTTCATCAACATTCTTATCTAATACCACCAGCTGAGCTGACTGCCAAATATTTTAAGACTACGTCATATATATGCTCCTTGTCTGTCCTTTCTATATCTTCCGTTGGATTCCTATATGAGCAATCAGTAGCCACCATTGAACCCACCTTCATCAAAGGAACAATTCAACACTTAGCTTCAACCACAAGCCAAATGCATCTCAACGTTATATATATAATATATTCTTTCGTTGCTAATTGTTCATAAACCGGATTACTAGATACTTAAGCGGCCAGCAATATCATGAGGTACAGTGAGATCTCACATTTCAGCCACCCGCAGCACAAGCTGAAATTCGACTACTCAGAGCTCCCGTTCAAGTGCGACGGGTGCAAGGAAGTTGGCATAGGCTCGCGCTACAGATGCGCCACTTGTGACTTCGACCTCCACCACCACTGCGCCCTCCCGAGCACCTCCATCGTCCACCCCTTCTACACCAAATGCACCTTCCACTTCCTCTCACGGCCCCCCGGCCACGAGCCCAGGTACTGCAACGCCTGCGAGAAGGACGTCACCGGCTTCGTCTACCACTGCTACTCCTGCGGCTTCGACCTCCACCCCTGCTGCGCCAAGCTCCCCACCGTCCTCGACGACGGCGAGATCAAGTTGTTTCTCTACCGGAAAGTGAGCGCCTCCTGCAACCGGTGTGGCCGTAAAGGCCGCAGCTGGAGCTACCGCTCGTCGTGCAAGAAGTACAACCTGCACGTTGCGTGTGTCAGGGAGATGTTGGTGGAGAGTTGGCGCGACTTGTACTTGGAACGTGGGAACATGGGAGTTCCTCTGAATAGCTCCAAAGGTCGGAGCTTTGAGAGGAAAATTCCGAGCTTGAGGAATATGTTTCATGGGCATCATCAGAGGAAGAATAAGGGGAAAGGGATGAAGAAAGGGTGTGAGGTGGCGGCTCTGGCGGTTCAGGTTGTGATATCGGCGCTTCTGGGTGATCCCACGGCTCTCATTGCAGGGGTCATTGGAAGTCTCATCACAGCCGGCTAGCTAGCTGATTAATTAACTAACTACAAATTAGCTTGACTTAATTTGGTGGATAATCTTCACTCTAACTATCCAACTGTAGGTAATTTGTAGTCATGTTTGGTTGATGAAGACTAGTACTAAGTAATTAACCAAAAGCTCTCTGTATTTTGAACACTCATCAAAATCCACAGTACTCTGTTTCAATCCAACTGAACTTGTTGTTGATGCTCACACTCTTAAGCTTCTGAATTAGAACCGATTTTAGCTAGGTTTAGGGTGCTAGCTCTAGCATTTAAGATTTCATTGTGACAAATCACATGTTTTCACACTTTGATCAATACAATACAAGGAAGGATCCTATGGTTTTGTCACTTTCAAGACATCTCAATATGGAGGAGAGAGATATACTGTGTAGCATTAATGAAGTTCATCATCTAATTGCATAGAAGCAACATCACTTGTTATCTAAACGCACCCTAAGTTTTTGGACTATTGGTAATTCTGATTCTAATTCTGATTCCGCTACATGAGTATTAGCATAAATAACCGTTTGCTACTGCCAGCCATCCGCTGGAAGAATAACACAAGATATATTTTAGGTTATCATTGACTGATGGATAAGTTTCAAGATGCAATGCCGTTTCCCCTCACCTTAACACACTCTAACCTTTCATTTCTACTCTCTTAACCTCTTTTCTTTATCAAACACTTACACGTATTTTAGGTTTAACTTCTTTCTCACTTCACTTCATTCGTTCGACTACCACATAAATGAATGAAAATCAAATAAGAACTAAATTGGTATAATTCCGAAAGTTCAGGAATATATTCGACCAGATAAAAAGATCAATGACCAATCCAAGATGAGTTGAATAGTTCAATGGTTTTTTCGCTCCTTCTTACCAAAGAAATTATAAATATAGAAAATTAAGTAATTCTGCTATCGTACATTTGTTGGAGATTGATTTTGATGATAACAAAATAGTGGGTCTCTTTGAAAAGGTTTGAAAAGTTAAATGGCCTCTGTTTAATAAAGAGACTTCGTTTTGATCAAAATAATTATTTGGGGCATTTATGCAAAGAAATGAAAAGTTCAATGTGCCTTATTAATTATGTAATGCGAATTATTATTGCTGAAATTATATATTATACTATTATTGATTTATCGTTGTGTTTGGCACTTTACAAAAAATGGAAGGAAATTAAGAAGATTATATTCAATCCCTCAAATCAAGCGTATATATCTAGCATGTCTATGGAAAGAGATAAGTCATCAAGGATCCATTTTGGTAAGCAAATCTCATGCTGGCATGAAATTTCTTCAGGATTCGCTACATCAACATGTTGATGCTTCAACGACTTGAACAATATTCAACATCAAAGCCTTTAGGTTCAACCCATAACCATCCAAAACATTGTAGAAGCTCAATATTTTGTGATCCCTACTCAACATATCAAGCAGAGATCATTCAACAATAAATCATAAGGCTCCTCATCATATTGAAGTATCATTGTTTTCAAAAGGAGAAGATACACAAACACAAGTATCTAAAATCACTCATTCAAGTATTGACCTCCCCTCTCCCCTCTACTTTTATGACTAAACTTTTCAAAAAAAAATTCAAACGTGCTTTAAACAGAGAAACAAATCTTTTTGAACGTTGTAAGAATTCACAAGAAAGTAGAATTGTTGATAAAATATCAATTAGCATGTTGATAAGTCTTGTGAGTAAGACATTGTTTAAGTTCTTTAAGTCAAACACCTGCCGACATTTGTGAAAATCTTGTTAGTCAGGAATTTGTAAAAGCCTTGTGATTCAGACAAATGTAAAGTCCTGTAAGTCATATGATCAGGGGCGGGCCCACAATGAGGGCTTGCGGGGGCACATGCCCTCATTAAAAATTTTACAAGTTTCAGTGTTTGTGAGTGTTTTTATATAAATAAAGTATATGGAACATTTTGAGAGAAACAACATAGTGTAAAACTCATATGGTAGTTAAAGCAAAATAAAACACATATAGTTTCTTTCTCGCTTCTCCTTCTCGAGTCGCGCATCAACTCTAAGAGGAGAAATATGAGTAAATGACAATGGCGTCCTACTACTATGCATAAGTTTCTATTTAAGCCATTAAATTGGTTATTTTGTCATACAAATCTCAAAGTTTTGCTAAATTGTTAAATATTTTTCCTACACACTAATAATGTGGTTAAGCACAGTTGAATGAAATAAATAATTTTTATCCTAATAACAAAGAGTGTTAGTATTTTATAAAAATGGAATATCAATAACAATTTTTAAACATATAAATAGTTATAACAATTCATTATTTAATTCAAGTTGTTTTAAAAAGTAATTACATTTTTCAACTTTTATTTAAAGTACGAGTTTATACTAAACTTAAATAATTCACATGATTAAATATTATCTAGTATAACAAAATTTTTGTTGATATTTAAATTATGGGAACAATGAGTATATAATTTTAAGTTTTGAAATTATCATATTTATTTATAAGGAAATCTTACGAAATAGGAGTAATAAAAAAGATTGTGCCCCCACATTCCAAAAATCTCTGATCTAGCAACACTAACTAGTTATCACGCTACCCATAATTAGAGATGGCAGTGTGTCGGATGATATCCGCCAACCGCGGATAACCGAGGCCTTTTAGCGGCTATATCCGCGGTTATTATCCACGGTTATTGACTGATAGATGAATTTTGGTAACCGTGAGATAAATGGTTGCGGATATCAGCTATCCGAACCGCGGACATCCGTAACCATTACCTAAGTGATTTTTATATACTTAACTACTATTACTTCATTAAGCTTGAACTGCTATTTTTATATATGAAACTAGAGGTGAAGTCTGGACAAAGTTGTACATTTGTAATGAAAGTAACATTAACATGTTTGTTGTATTGTTTTATGTTTGTTGTTGACACTTAACAACTTCCTCTTGCTATATGCTTTCCCTGTAACTTTTGTTGCTATATTACTTCATTAAGTTTTTGTTTGCTGCAGGAAAGGATGGAGGATCATCAAATGGAAATCTTTTGTTTGATGCAAACAAAAACCTTGTTGAACTTTGTTAAACTCTGTTGAACATTTGTTGGATGTTTTGTATTGTAATCATATTTTTCAGGAAGTGTCCACGGATTAACCGCGGGTGGTGGAATATCCGTGGATATTCATTAATAGGTGCATGAGTATAATCGCATTGACAGATATCCGTTAACCGCGGATAGTTATATGTTCGCGGTCGCGATTATGGTTTAGGTATATCCGCGAATAATCCACTTTGTTGCCAACCCTACCCATAATAGTTTTAGCTATTTGGCTCTTCAAATTTGGTAGTGAGGAGAGAGATTTTATTGCTAACTATATGATAATTAATTAATATGGTTAATTTCAAATCAATAATAAATATAAGTAGTTATAATATCTAGCATTGTTGCAATGACAATTTTAAACTCATTAGCCAATATGATTTTTTTGACATTTTGGCTACAATTTAACTTAAAATTGGTTAGCATTGTTTTGTAGATGCTCTAACTCCTATTGTGCACTTATTCTTGCCTTGCTCTCTTCAACGGCCTATTGAAGCTCCCGTTTTACAGACCGGTTTGTGCTTCGAGGTGCTGATCGAATCTCTAGTTGTAAAAGTTTTTAAAGTTTAATTAAAACTAATTCATCCATTCTTGGTTACTGTTTGGAACATCAACATCCTTGTGAAATTCCTTATGAGACGTAGCAAGATAAATACATTATCCATCAACATTAATATTTAGCGGTTAAATTTCATTTAGAAGGAATTAAAACAAACTTATTAGACTTGGCTAATTTATAAAGTAGCTAGGATTGCGGAATTAAGAGGGAATGCACGCATTGTTGCAAACACACCCACTATTTCCTTTCTAACAACCAGGCAAAGACGAGACGAAGGCCAATGACGAAGCATTCCACAAATGGCAAGAAATTATTCCTTGTCCCATCATCGATTACTTAATTATATTCATATTTTACTCAATTTAATTACTGTATATATATATAGAAAAGGAATAGTATATATATATAGCAACAACTTCATCATCGCGTACTCGTTCGTCTCCTGGTAATTAAGCAACAGCATTTGGGATTCCCTTTTAGACCATAAATTAAAACGCGTTTAGACCGATCGACTACGTACACCATGATCAACATATAATACTACTAGCTATATAAACACGTAGTACAATCATTAATAACCCCTTAACTAATTATTTCGCTGATCAAGCAACCGTACGTTTAATTAATCACCAACTTAACCACTTTGATTCCATCACCAATTTTAAACATAAAGCTGCCAGCTTGCGATCAATGGGAATTTGCATTTCGTACGAGCCAATTATCTCACCCTCCACCGCCAAGCTCATCCACCAGGACGGCCGGCTCCAGGAGTTCTCCGACCCAGTTAAGGTTTCGCAGATTCTAAAGGAGAAGAACCCCAAATGCTTCATCTGCAGCTCCGGCGACATGGACGTCAACGCCTCTCTTTCCGCCATTGATGCCGACCACGAGCTTGAGCCCGGCGAGCTTTACTTCTCACTGCCATTGACCTGGCTCAACTCTTCCCTCAGACCCGACCAGATGGCTTCCTTGGCCGTCAAGGCAAGCAAGTCTCGCCCTTGAGGGTTGCCGCCCCAAAACGGCCGGAGGACGCGCCGGCGGTTGTTGTGGGATGCATGGGCTTTATTAGAAGGGTGGATCCGCTTCTATTCACACCCAATAGTGATCATGATCATAAGGCTGTGGAGTGCTGTAATTCAACTACTAAAGCTGATTACGGTATGGGTATAGGTAGCTACGGCGGCGCCAGCGGTGGAGGTTTCACCTTCGGGGGAAGAGGGAAGCGTAGAGGTTTCACAAAGCTGACTGCAATTTTGGAGGAAGCGTAGATGACTTCTAAAACAATTGTTACCGTATGTAGACGACTAACTATTTAATTCATTTGGTTTATTTATGTATACGAATGATATATATATGATCATTCTTGATTAAGAATCGTTTCTTTTTTTCTTTTTTAATTTGTGGAAAGAGAAATTGTTTCTTTTGTCAGATTAATGTATTTTCATCAACAAAAAGCGAACGTGCATGTTTGAAAGGACACATTCTGCTCTTTAATTCGGTTGCCATGAATTGATTAAATTCTTGCCTGAATTTGCCTCAGATATAGAGAACAAATTAATTTGGCCTAAAGCACCTTTCGCATTCAACTTTGTCATTCACACCATTCAGTACCTTAAAAAAATTGTTTTCTTAATCAAAAAAAAAATTTGTTTTCAATTTGTAGATGTTTTAGAACCATGTACCAGTAGAATATAATGTATAGAAGTAATAATTAAAATTTGTTAATCTTTTTTTTGAATAGATATATTAAAAAAAATGAGTAAAATCCGCCCCGGGTCCCTCTTTTTATGTTTGCGACCTATTTCGGTCTCATATTAACTTTTTGCTTTAAAATGGTCCTAAATTTAAGTTACGCGTCCTGTTCCGGTCCTTTCCGTCCATTTCAGCAGTTAAAATGGATGTAGAAGTGTAAAAAGACAATTTTACCCTGCATTAATTAT
Source organism: Stellera chamaejasme (assembly GCA_024586325.1). Taxonomy (NCBI): domain Eukaryota; kingdom Viridiplantae; phylum Streptophyta; class Magnoliopsida; order Malvales; family Thymelaeaceae; genus Stellera; species Stellera chamaejasme. The sequence goes on from CM044986.1 coordinate 30,777,100, forward strand.
TACAATAGACCTCAATTTTTTAAATCTTACTCAAATCTACCCAAAATACTTTTAAATCTTACAGATTAACCCCCACACTTCATAATACTTCACTTTGCCCAACCTTCCTCGTCCTCCTCGTCCTTCCGCCTCCTGCACCACTATAAAGTGTCATCTTCTTGTAAAAATCAGCATTTAAAATTATTATAATTATTGATTCCAATCAGCGTTTAGTTCTCTTAAACAAGCCGAGATGTTAATTATAAGTAACCACAACAATTATGCAAGAAGCTAGGAACATGCTCAAGTATTGATCATCGGTAAATGTTCGATAGTAACGACATGAGTGAGAAATGATACTAATACTAGCGGAGCAAGAATCGCCAAGTCATGGATATAAAACAAGTTGAGCACTAACAATTCAGTGCATTAATTAACAAGTTTAGCTATATGATTCTTTTAAATCAACTAAGAAAATAAAGAATAATCAACATCTTGGCAGCATCGGAACGAGACTAGCAAGCATGACCGTCTTGCAAATTATCAATCCGTCTTGCAAATTCTAATAAACAACAAGGAAAGAACGATATCACCAAACTTCTGGGAACAACACGGTTGCTATGAAATCCAATTGTTGCCACCGTCCATCCAGAGCTTCCACTTCATATAGCTTGCTCCGTCGGATGACCGCCGGCAAAAGCCAGCCCTCTTCTACGACCGTGACTCCTCCGTCATCGATTTAAATTTAGAACCCCACTCTTCCAAAGAATCGAGCTTCTACCCGATCAACCCCAAAATCCCTAAATCACCCATCACTTGAAAATTGAGGGTTTGGTTCCCGATTCCATGCCCGGAAATCAAAATTCCATCATTGCTTCCTTCCCCAAATGGTTACCTAATCAAGCTCATCCCGAAACCAGCCTCGCCATCAACTCCTACCATCTTCTTTGAGAAATCCCCTTTCCTTCTTGCTTAAGCCTGATAACATCCCTGCCTCTGCTCTCGGACTCCTCTTCCCCGAATCCTTTCAAATCTGTCTCTCGCTCGCTTTTCCTGAACCGTAAAACCACCCCCGAGGTAACGTGCTGGAAATGAGTCAGTGGAGCCGTGGAAGATGGTGAAGGTGATGTTTGAAAATAATTGGAGGTGAAATTGATTATGTTTAAAAGATTGGGGTGTATAATAGCAATTAATTAAGGGTAAAAAGGTCTTTTCACCTCAACCGTCCATTTTAACAGCTGAAATGGACGGAAAGGACCGGAACAGGACGCGTAACTTAAATTTAGGATCATTTTAAAGTAAAAAGTTAATATGGAACCGGAATAGGTCACAAAGATAAAAAGAGGGACCGAGGACGGATTTTACTCTAAAAAAATAGTCACATTTATTTATCATATACATGTAAATAATCTATCTTTCATATAAAAATGTCGAGGAATAAACTTATAGGAGTAAATTAAAGGTTGGAAAACTAAATGCGACAATTTTCAAATATCATAGACCAATGAAAGCTTGAGGGTTTTGTTGTCATTATCCGAAGTTGAATTGAATCCCGAAACAATGAATTTAAAAAGTATAAACATATTAGGGGTTTAAACCTAAGAGGTGAGGTTGAATTTTTCTGTTACTCATCGTTAAAAAACAAAATGCGCTTTCCCTACCCCCTCAAACCAAAAACCAGTGACAACGAAAACGAGGCAGAGGAGGAAGGATCTCCACCCCCACATGCCTCAGCCAGGGAGGAGAAGCAAACATGCACGGTGCAGACAAGTGGGGGGTGAGCGAAGGGCCGATTACTGTCGGCTCGTTTAACAGCCGCTGGGAAGCAACCAGCCATGGAGGAGAAGCAAACAGGGCAAGGTGCAAACAAGTGGGCGTGAGCGAAGGGCAGTCGCCGACTGCCGGGAAAAAAAATTCACGTCAGTCGCCGGGGAAGGGAGAAGCAAAACAGACAGGGTCAGACAAGTGGGGGTGAGCGAAGGGCAGGCCGCCGAAAAAAAATTCACCATGACTTTCGGTTTTTCACTTCGAACATGAATCGGCGAGGTCCGAAAAATTGGAATTAATCGAGTGAGAAAATGGAGGTGATTTTGTATTAAATTCATCTCAAAATCATCAGCTTTGAAACCCCATATTATACAAACTTCCCTAACAACATGGGATTTGATCAACAATGCTTGTATTTGGCAACCGCTTTTTCGAAGTAGCTATTGCGTTTTGAAAAAACAATTAATGGTAATTTTTTTAGTTTAGATGTTATGTGTTTGATCTCAATCATTAAAAAATTATTCAAAACACTACATTTAATTGAAACAGCTATTTCTCAAACAGAACATGCAAACCAAACATCTTAATATTCAAGTGTTCAAATTCTCAAAACGTGAGTGGAGAATGTTGTGCAAGTTTTTTTTTTGAACAACAGAGTATTTACCCTTAGTGTTATTCATAATATGTTGTTCTGTCTCACAAGAATTATAACTCTACTATTTGTGAAAGATGTTGATTTTAAATTATAAATAGTATCAATTTTGGCTAATTTTGATTTTTCATTTAAAATCTTTTTAGTTTTTAACATTTCACAAGTCAGCCCCTCATGTTTTCTCATGTCACATCATCAGCATCCAAAATTGCTCTTTCATCTCTAATAGATGAAAAGAAGCAAATGATACATAGTAATTTAATTAATTAATTTTTATTATTCAATGTCAAAAGAAAATCTTATCGAACAAAATTTGAAATTATCTCTTAAGACTCATATTTCTTTTAATTTTCATATTCAACCCTTTGTTTTATGAGGATGTCACATGAATATTTTTCCTACCATTTTGTAATTGCACTCATTTTATGTTTTTTGGACCTTTTAAATGTTTTTAAATAACTTTCTCTTTTTCAAAATTCTTTTAGATTATTTTTTTAATAACAAATCATGTTAGTCTCTCTCTCTCTCTCAGATTTTCAAATTCAACCCATCAAGTCTTTTTATATTACCTTTATGCTTTATCCTTGACTTTTTTATGGGTTATGGAGTAATTAAGACCCATATTTTCTAGTTCTCATTAATTCTCCTTTTTTAATACTTAAAATTTAATTATTTGGTAGTATTTTTTATAAATAATGTAGATATTTTTCTCCTTTATTCCAATTTAGTCTGTTATTGATCCTATTTTTCATGTTTTTCCTCATTTTCTTTACTGCTTATAGATTAGTGACATTATCTTTTTTTAATCAATTTACTGATGTTTCTTTTAATATCAATTTTTTTACTCATTCCTCATTTTAAAAGTAATTAGAGTTGGCATGCTCCTTTTTTTGGATTATAGTTTTTTATTTGCCTAACTTTAAAATTATCATATTTCAGTTATTTTTCAAATTTGAATTAGTTATATTTCAAATATGAACTTACTTATTTTTTTGGATTTTAAAAACAATTTGAACATTGTTCTTAGTTATTTATACTTTATGAATGTTGGATATTCTCTCAAACAAATTAGTACATTTATACTCGACGAATGTTGAATATTGTTAGTTTTTTTTTATTCTCTCATTTCTTTTCCATCATCTATTTTCATCTTTTCAATTAGGCGTAAATATTTTAGTTGTTTTTTTATATCAAATTTACGTTACCCATTTTCCCACAATTTTGATTTTCAATTTTAAATTTCACCCTAAATATTTTCCATGCACAAAGTTTATCTTCCACTAATATATGTTGAAACTTAAACCCACAGTACGGAGGGAAAAAATCCTAGTTAATATACATTTATCGTTCAATATTTCATCTATCATTTTTATTCTTTCAATATTTCAACATACTTAAATGCATATGATGTTTGGAAGTTCAGAAAAATTATAACTGAATTAAAGATTCCCATGATATCAAGTGAAAACGTAAAATTTAAACTAGTACTAGACCAGATGCGTCCATTAATGAGGCACGCACACAGATATTACAGGAGATGAGACAAACACTAGATGTAGATGATCTGTAATCTGTAGAACCACCTGGTGGGAAATGTCGTGGGTCACCCAAGGGTATCTTACCATAACGGAAAAATTAGATGAGAGATAACGGTTAAAAAGAGCTAACGGACTCCCTCCATTTCATTCCGTCAACATCACCGTTATGGTAGCTTACCATAGTGGTGAGTAAATATTTCTCCCAGGAAGGGCCAAAATTCTGACACATCAATCAAACAACCTTAAAAACTTTGGTGGCAGTTATACAATTAGAGTAATTAATGGTTATGTCTGATTTAGAATTTACTAACATATCCACCGCCACTGAAACCCAACGCCAAAGGAAGGAAGGAAGGAAGGAAGGAACTCCTCTATACACCATGGAGCTTAGCTTAGCACAATCCTCCCGGGTGGGATTTAAGGTGCTGCTCCAGGATATCTCAGAAGTGGTGACTAACACAAAACTGAGAAACCAACCAATCAGTTATTCGGCATCAAAAGGTAGAGCACTCATTCAGTGTTCTGTCCACCATAAATATTAAATCCATTCATTTAAGGCCTCAGAAGTTAGAACTATACACCTATGTATTGACTTGACTATGAACCCTCTGAAAAATCAGTTCCTGTCGATAACTTCTGCTGGCAGGTTCAGATCAAAAAATGCACCCCCATAACTCTCCGTCCTAGGACGCTTTTTGGATGAGCATCCCTTGTCATCTGAATTCCCTAATCCTGATGGCTGATTACCACCACCAGCCTTGCCTGCATTTTGATTTGTGATCAGGAGGAGTCTACAGGACATGAGGTAATCATCTTAAACACATGCCATCAAGAAAGATCATGGCTATCAAACATTTCCTAAAATCCCTAGTCTTATCAGATAACATTAGCATAAAAAACCTAGAGAAGCATCTCATGCCAGACCCATTCAAAATCGACTTCATATGACATCCTGTATGTCAAAAAAGTAGAAATCCACTGTACCACTTGTGCCACAGTCTGGTGGAAGACATTTACTATTAGTGCTGTTCATCCGGCAAGCAGAAAGCTCAGAAGCCTTTTCAATGCCCTTGGACTTATAAGGAGCTATATTGTGGGTGCCAAGTTGAAGCGAACCCAACAAATCATTCTCAATGCACTCATACCTGCAGAGAATAACAAGGCACAGAATTCAGGTTAGATTTATTATTATGATTATTGCAGGCTCAACCGCACATCATTTATGAACTATCTGTGCTTACATTTTCTTACAGAGTGTATCAATAGTAACACACAAATTAATCACTTGCATTCGTATCTCCATAACCTTATCATCGGTGTATTGATCAAAAGGCTCTTCTAAAAACTTAGAGAGCTTCTCCACATTTGCCTCAAGCTGCTGCTGCTGATCTTCAAAGAGATGCTGTTTTATATCCCTTTCTTCATTTGTCATTTCATCCTTGAACAATTCTTCTCCAAACATGTAAAAAGCAAAGGGGTATGAATACGAAAGAACTCGCCTTGATCTGAACAGTCTGTTCAAGCCATTTGTTACCCAACTAAAATCTCTTAATCTTGATTCCCTCTCTTCTGAAACCGATACCTTCTCATGTATTGTCTCCTTAAGTTTGCTTTCAAGCTTAAAGGAATCTGTGTGAGCTTTGTAACGGTTATGATAGTGCATATATCGATAGAGATCCCGCTTTGCCCGTTCAGTCTTCTTCTCTCTGTCCTCTTTGTACCGACCACAGCTGTGACCAGCAATTCTTGACCATGTATGGTCCCGACCAGTAGCACCACCACATAGCCAACTGTGTTAAGGAGAGGCCAAAAGAGAAACTAGATCAAACAGAGAATAGATCAAGGAGACAAACAAATGGGCTACAAATAAAACAATGACTGTTAACAAGAAAACAAATTTATTCCAAGACCATTTAAGAGATCCCAAAAGTGAAGAAGAAAAATATTAAAGAACCTTGTGGCAGCACTTTCATTATTTCCATATCCATCAAGCAATCGTACTATATGTTAGTACAAAAAGATATCCAAGTTTTAAGAAGTAATGGCAATGTACAAAAGATTCAGGGTCAGCACAGGTTGGCATGCAAGGTTGGCGCTTAGGAAAATGAAGATAAAAATAAAGGATTCCAGTTATGAAAGATACAGGCACCATGTAATAATCTCCCCATAGTATCATATACAGTAACAATATTAATAGGATCTAGAAACCCGAGCTACAAGTAAGAAGCATATTAAGAGTGGTAAAAACTAACCAAAATGCTAAGAAGCATCTTAAGAGTGGTAAAAACTAACCAAAATGCCTGGCCACAGATGCAGCTAACAAGATTGCATCCACCATTCTTCTCCACAGGTTTGTGGCATTTTGGACAAGGCTTTGTATGGACTGTGATCCAATTAACTGTCTCAGATTCATCTCGGCACTTCTTAATCCAAAGCTCCCACATTATGCATGAACACGGGGAATGTGCTGCTAATAAACAGCGGAAGCAAAATTGTAGACCACAGGAACATTCTACTTCACAAAATTCATCATCTTCAACGCGTATAGCATTTCCACAGTGTGGGGTACTGGGGCACCATTTAACCATTTTATTGTCCTCAATATAAGACTCAAGAAGGAAACGATCAAATTTCTCTGCAAGATCAGGGTGTTTTATTCTGACAAGATCCCTGACCACAGCTTCATCGCATATAGCATTACATTTGTGTGCCATACACCTAATGCGCTTACTCTGGCCCTCATTTATTTTCACAATGAAGTGCTCTGTCCAACCTGACAAAAACAGGTGAGATTATTCTTGTTGATTACACACTTCGAAAAGAAAATAAAGACATCTGATTCATAAGAGCACATAAACACACGTAGCCTTAACGTTATAATCCCCTATCGAACAGGTTTGCTACAACTATCATGTGAAGAAGCACAAACTTAAAGTGAGAGCATATGCAATGAAAGATGTACTCACAATCATTGCAGAAACAATGACCACAATCCATTCTGGTAGCCCTATCACTGGTTACCTCCTCAATACATATGTCACAATTAATCATTGATGTGGAAGATACTGTTGATCTTATATCTTGACAATCAGAGACCAAAACACCAGCTTCCGAGAACAACCTTGTTTTCCCTTTCTCCACAAAAACAGCAAGCAAATTCTCAACATCCCATCGGTAATGGATAAGTAAAGTTCGTGCATGGTGCTCCCGTAATGATAACAAGTCCATTACTCTGCGGAGATCCTCCCTCTGAACAAATGAACCCAGCTCAATTGTTGGAACATAAACATGTGAACGCAATGAGAACATATTGCGAAATAAAGAGAAAGAACTGTTACCTGGGCAGCCAAAAGAGATTCTTTCGTAATGACCTGCACGGAGCATAAAAAATGTCAAGCAAATCATAGCCAAAGGTTCATGTTCAACGTTTCACACCTGCTAGGTAACTGAACATCAACAGAGTAACTTCACAGATTACAGATAGCTGACTGTGAACGGTTCATTAGGGGGAAAAGGTCGATAAATTTATGTTCACCTTCAATTGGAAGAACAATGGAAAAGGAAACAGTAGGCAAAATTCGAGAACCTTGGACCATCAACAATGGGATTTTTTTTTTCAAAGTATTTAACAGAAGCGAGCTGCTTCAACTCTTACATCTCATACGCTATCCCAACAAAATTAACTCCCTGCTAAAACTCTTCCCAACGCCAAATAATTGACATGACAATTCTAAGAACGATAGAAGAAATTATCCAATTGATCAAAATGTAAACAACCTGTCGAGCTACCAAAGTGAACAGGAAACAAACCCTAGATAGATAATCTTAGAGAAAAACCACACCTTAGTGGTGGGGCTCTTCGGAGGGACCCATTGGAAATCGGTCTCATCGTTCTCGAAGGCGACTTCTGAATCCTGATCGGAAGAGTAGTAGTAGCCATCATCGCTGCTCAGGCAATCTTCCATGATCGAATCAATAGTTTGTCGGGAAATCGGAATGCGAATTTTATAGCTAACAGACGAATGATCATATATTAATTAGACGAAGATAGCTGTACGATGACGGATAAACGCAGTTGATCAATCGGAGATTAAGGGCAAAACACGGCGGAGCTTTTTTTTTGGCCGGCGACGAGAAACAGAGGAAAAAATAAATTATTGGAGAAGTAGCGTCGTACGCAGCCAAGTAAATCTGCTACTCCTCCATAAAAGAGTAGCTGTAGTCAAAAATTAAACTCAAAATTAAAATACCCAAGTATAAATCGCTCCGTTACTCCGTATGTATCGGACCGCTTACCTTTTATTCTGTTGCGTCTTTTTTTTTTTTTTAATTTCCTGCGAAGTTCTACCTGACCACTTAGCTGATCTCCGTCTTTTTAGCTTTTACAAGATTATGCTCTCTGTATTTTTCAAAATAAAACAAATCGTTTTCATTTAGTTTCCTGGTTATTAAAATTTTGTAGCTGATCTCAATGAGGTAACAAATTTCTCCAATGAAACATTATGGCGTTAGAATATTCATTTTTAATAATATATGGACCAAACATGAAGTTATAAACTATATAAATATTGTCCTGAGCATCTTTTATTTTTTGAAAGGCAAAATACAATATTTGTTATGCAAAAAATAACTTATTTTTTTTAATTGTTCAAGAGCAACTTTTAATACTTTATCAAAACATTAAGACATAACAAATGTTAACACTTGAATAGACAATTATGCATACTGGTAGGATGCTGAGGTAAGTTAACCATTTTTCTTCTGGAGATGCGCGAGTCAAGTGGAGCCTTCCTGGCGTCCTTTTTGGCTTTAAGTGTCAGTTGCCCACTTGGCCCTTGAACTATGTATTTATTTTCCAAACAGTCCCTATAGTTTATTTATATAAATAATACTACCGTTACGGATTTATGGTCATAAATTGTAAAATTTTATTGGGACGCATGCTCCCATGGTGGGTCCGCCCCTAGTGGTTATGTTCTAAGGATATGAGATGGAGATTTTATGTTGAAGTCTTCATCATCCCCAATTTTCTACACACAATGTATCAATAAAAAAATATATAAATATCATAAATTCTAACTTATTTCCATTCCTACTCTACATCATTTTTAATTTCATACGTTTCTTATATTTTACCATAAACTTCGTTAAAGTTCTTGTGAATGATTAGTCTTTAATTTTCTTCTACATGCGTGCACAATTAGGGGTGATCAACTTCTCGGTTAAACCAAATTAACCGATTTTTTTTCGGTTTCGGTTAATTCGGTTTGGTCATTTCGGTATTTCGGTTCGGTTATCGGTTATACCGAACTTTAAATTTGGTTTTCGGTTCGGTTTTCGGTTATGACTTTAACTAATTCGGTTAACCGAATTAACCGAAATATTCGGTCTTTAATGTTTTTTTTTATTATTAATACAAAATTAAGCTCAACCCAATATACATAATATACCCAATGTTGAATGAACTACCCCAATCCACAACCCCATATCTTAACATTAAGCTCAGCCCATAAAAATTTTGGTTAATTTGGATAAAAACCGAAATAACCGAACCGAATTCGGTATTCGGTTAATACGGTTTTAGGTATCATTTGGTTAATTCGGTTTTTGTCCAAATTAACCGAACACCGAATTATTCGAGTAATTCGGTTTCGGTTAAAACCGAATTAACCGAATGATTAGCCCTATGCACAATGCACACATAGGATTAGAAGTTGGTGAGGATATTGGCATGAGCTACTATTTGTGTTGGTTTACAAGGTAAGAGTGGTCTGATTGGTCAATGACATGAGTTAATTAGTCTTGTTACATAGCATGACCAACCATACTTCTCTATGATAAGACACTTTTACATACTTACAAGTGAAGTCACATTTGGAATCCATAAATCAGCTACCTCTATCCGCGTACATCATCAAGAAAACACTAAAGCATATTGTTCGTAGAGAAATTAATGAGTTTTTGTCCTTAAGAGTTTGTGAGATATTTTTGTTTTCTTCTTTTCCCATATTTTTGTCCTTAAGAGTTTGTGTTGCCAACCTTAATTTTGCTTCGCTTCTGCTTCACGTTTGCCTCCTTGCTTGTGTGCATCATCATCCCATGGTTCTCGACGCATTGGAGGAGAGTACGGCTGATGTTTCCCTTGCCGCTACCGAAGGTGATGTCGATTTAGGTGGCTTGATCGCTAGCCCCGAAGCTCAACCATCCCTCGCTGCTCGGGTCTTCACCAGCCGGATGGCGAGGGCCAGGGGCGGATGTACGTTGAAAGAAGGGAGTGCATAGACCCCCCTTTTTCTAAAAGTATATATAGTGGGTATATAATTTATTAGTTGGACCTCTTTTAAAAATTACGATGATCTTTTATATATTATATTGGCTATTAAAAAATACAAAGTGAGCAGTTTCGTAATTATTGAGTTAAAATTTATTATGGTAATAATTATACCTTGACCATAATATAGCACTCTTTTAATAACTTGATACCATATGTTTACTTTTGCACTAATATGTCAAAGGTTTTAAAAGCATTTTTGATTACTTATATAGTGTAGTATATAATGTAAGGTTCTAAGTGTTAAAAAAAAATAAAAGTTTAGGGCAAAAAATAGATAAATCCTAATGTATTCAAAAGCATGAGATTGCTTAATGACTTATAAAATGAGAGACATTTTTTTTTGAAGATTGCTTAATGACTTATATTGAAAAAGATGTATTCAAAAACATTAGCAATGATGCAATTGTAGATTTTTTTCAAAGGTTGAGGACTAGACGAGAACAATTGTAATCCATATTTTATCGTTTCAAAATGTTACTTTTATAATTTTAAATTCAGTATTTTACTTATACATATAGACTAGGGCTGATAAACGAATAGAGCCCGTTTGAGCTCGACTCGAGCTGAGCTTTTTCGAGCCTCGAGCTCCAGCTCGAGCCGTTTTTTAGGCTCGTTTATTAAACGAGCCGAGCTCGAGCCTCAGAGGTTCGGCTCGATCAGGCTCGCGAGCCTAACAAACGAGCCGAGCCGAGCTCGAGCCTATTAGATTCGAGCCGAGCCCGAGCCTATTAGATTCGAGCTCGAGCTCGTGAATTTAAGAATATTTTATTGAATTAATTTAATATATCTCAATTTTTTCGAGCTTCACGAGCCACTTCGAGTCTAAGCGAGCCGAACTTTATAATCGAGCCTAAACGAGCTACCTCCGAATCGAGCCTCACGAGTTTTCGAGCCGAGCTCGAGCCTGCCAGGTTCGGGCTCGGCTCGATTTCACCCCTAATATGGACCCCCTTTTCTAAATTTTTTGGCTCCACCACTGGTGAGGGCGGAGCACCTCCGGCTCGCTTTGAAGGTTGCTTGGAAGGATATCGAATTCTCTATTCGTATGGTACGGATAATCCTAGAGATAATTTATTTATCTTTGAATTTAAGAAACAACAAGATTTAGATAATGTTTTGAGATTGGGTCCACAGGATTTGGAGAATGTTTTGAGATTGGGTCTTTGGTCCTTTGACAATAGAATTATTGCTTTTGATAGGATTTGGAGAATGTTTTGAGATTGGGTCTTTGGTCCTTTGACAATAGAATTACTGCTTTTGATACTCTTAAGCCCGGAGACCGTGTTTCGGTCATGCCTTTCGCTACATTGGATTTTTGGGTACACGTCCTCACCTCCCATATGGTTGGGCAACACGTGCTGTTGGAGAAGCACTTGGTAAGTCTCTTGGAACTGTCAAAGGAGTCATAACTGAGGGGAATACAATGCAAATCCGGGTTACTGTGGATTTGAAGAAATCTCTGCGCCGTGGAATCACAACGGTTAATGGTTCTGAAAATTTACTTTTGGCGGTGAAATATGAGAAACTTCCTGACTTTTGCTACAAATATGGTATTTTAACTCATAATGAGAAGGAGTATATGGAGACAGGTGAACCTCGGTTTGGCCCTTGGATACGAGCCAGAACTGGCTCATGTGATCGTGATAAGAGGTTGGGGGTGCAAACGCACCTATGGTTGCGGCAAAAATGCCACCGCAACATGTTATGCCTTCGGGTTGGCCGGTGATGGTATGACCAGCGGAGCCAGGCAGTCTTCATTTGGTGGTCACCTCAGTCCTAGAGGTAAATGCGTCGACTGTAGAAGAACGTGCTTTGGTGGTTACTGAAGTTCCACCACTTCCTGCGTAAAGCCCTCAGGTACCATTCACTTTTACTGTTGGTAGTGATTGTGCCCTTGTTTAGGTTTCCCGCTCTGGTAAGAAGGTCTCCCCAAAAAACGGGGGAAAAAGGACAGGGACGTGGTATAATGCTTGCTCCTGCTACTTTAGACAGCAAACAAGGAAGGAAAAGAGCTCGTATTGGTCAGGTGGGGGAGGAGAGGATAGAAGAGAACACGGTAGGGAGTGGCTTTGGCTCTCCCTGCCTGGACCAATGAGGATCATCTACCTAAGTAGGGTCAGTTCTGAGCTCTCCCCCATGCTTGGTTCTTTAGAGAGACTCAAATATATCTTTGGCATGCTTGGATCTTGGTGAATTTTGGAATGCTTCGTGTCTTGGATGGTCGGACTCTTCCGGTATCCTTTACAGGGTCTAGGCTATTTGGAGCATGTTTGGTGCAGCTCGCTTGGTGGAGGAGGTTGGCGGCCGGTTACTTCTCAGAGTATGTTGTGGGTAGGATTTCGACGAAGCAAGTAAGCTTTTTGAAGTGCCCTTGTCATTATGGCTGAAGCTCCCAGCATTTATCAGATCTCAAAACGCTTATACCTTTGATGTATTTCCCATGTTTATCTTGTTTGCTTATGTTTGGTTATTATAGTCCTAGGTTAGATAGCCGTTTAACCTTAAGTTATCTGGTTCGTAATCATCGTACCACTCGTATCTGCCAAGAGCTAGTCATTACCTTTTCTCAGGGTCTCGTCCCTGCTTGTCAAACATTTTCGGCTCCCGCCGTAAAAAAAAAAAAAGAGTTTGTGATATATTTGAGTGTTTTTTTGTATAATTTTTCATTTGTTGATCGAGGAATTTTCTCTACCCGTGGATATTATAAATATCCATTTAAAATTTATATATATATTATTCAAGATATCATTCTAATTAATAATGGAAAAAATGATTGAAAGTTAAAAAACGTAAGTCTATATCATCAATCTATTAGGCTTGGAGATAGGTAACCGTTACATGAACTACATATATATATATATATATATATATATATATATATATATATATATTATTCAAGATATCATTCTAATTAATAATGGAAAAAATGATTGAAAGTTAAAAAATGTAAGTCTATATCATCAATCTATTAGGCTTGGAGATAGGTAACCGTTACATGAACTACTATAGGTCAGAAATATTCAAATTGCAAAACTTATCCAATCCTGTTAATCATCATTCGGGTGATTTTTCACCCACTTATTCAAATGACTCATCTATAAGGTAATTTGGAAGCCCAAACCCAACTAATTAGACAATTACATATCTATCCTCTATTTTTCAAGTGCTCTAGGTGGGTGAAAAATCACCCGGGTGATAAATAACATTGATGAAACTTATCACCTTTATCTATCACGATATAATTATGTTGATTGCTAATTTTATAGTCTCAAACTGATTGTATTTTATTATGTCGACCAATTTACCAGTTTACTAAGCAATTGTCATTCCCATCTAAAATTGGATCCATTGGGATTTCCGTTTTTGTAAAATTATCAAAAGACATCCATTTGCCGCCCTTAATATTCGAACCGGATTAAGCTGGACATTTAAATTGAGAGTCTATTTAGCTCTACCTTATTCTAGAATAAAAAAGGAAAAAAAGAAAAAGGAGAGGCATAATGGTAGCTTTTGAAACGATAAGGCTATATGTGTATCTGTATGTAAGTAAACTCCTCATTTCCAACTCCTTAAACCCTATTCGTAGGCTAAGTAAGTTCACAGTTAAAATTGAATTAACTGAATAATTGAAGTTATGTGGTTAATTAGGTACAATCTAAGTGGTTGTAGATTTGATTATTGGTTAACCACATTCATTATACAGTTATTAATAAACCGTATTTGTCATGCGATTATTTGGTGTGGTTTACGATTAAAAATGTAGATATTACTGTTAAACGAAAAAACGCAATTTAATAAATAAAGAAAAGTTCAGTCTACTTAATAGTCCAATAACCCACTACTCATCCTAAGTTTCTAACTAACACGTTTTTTTTTTTTGATTTCAAGTTCCTAACACGCTAATTCCAAATCCACTGTTTTGTTTTGGGCCCATTCTCTAGCCCACTAAATAATCTAGTTAGTACGTTTTCTTTAAATAATGTTTTCTTGATAGTTCATTGGTCTATCAATGTTTAATTAACGAGTTTGGTTTTAATTCAGAATTAAAATTTTTTAATGAATTGAAGGGAAATTGCGATTAATTGAATAAATCGTAATTACAGATCTGATTATTGCAAATATGAGATCTTTGTTTACTAACGCAGTTATGAGGTCCCATAAACGAAAACCGGAACATGTGGTTAATAATTTTTCAATAACAATTTTTTCCAGTTATATCTGAATGGAGCATTGTTGGATCTCTTCTAGGTAACTTTTCCACTTTTTTCTCATATTTTCTTAAAATAAACTTCATATCAATTTTAAAAAGCAATTACCTTTTCAAAAATCTGAATTTGCTTGTTGGACCGGAAAGGGCTATAAGTATTCCGTTGCTTACACCACCCCTTCCTTCACTCTGAATGCCTAGGTATTTACCATCGCCCTTCACTTTCCATTATAATTTAAATAACATAAAAATAAAATCATAGATTAATACTGAAAAATAAATATTACAAAACTTTTGGAGAGAGAAAATATGTCATGAGTCACTGTTAGTAATGTCCCTATACGATATACCAAATTATTGAATTGGAATAATTGTGTCTACTCTAATGAATCTTTGCTTTAGCTAAGTTCACGAGTTGGAGATAAAGCCGACTCCAAATAAAAAATACTCTCCATTCGTCCGAGTAAAGATGATACATCATGTTTTTCAACATTCAATGTATGATTTATTTATTTTAATATTCTAGCATAAAAAGTTAGATGTTTTTTATGCATATAATAATTTGATGTGTTTAGTATTTAAATAGAATTTTAAGAATTTCTTTAATAAAAATTTGATTCAAACACAAGTTCTGAAGTCAAACCACTACGTGGGGAATACAAGCCTAACTGCGGCCCTTACTGCGGTTTGGGCCGTAGTAAGCCCATTTGAGCAGTAAATGGCGCAGTTGCTGGCGCAGTATAATTTTTTTTAGGGTTTAAACTCTCATTTCTCTTCATCCGCCGCACAATTAACCTTCTTTCTTCTTCTCCTTTCTTTCTCCACCATTCTTCCTCATCTTCTCCGTTCTTCTTCTTCTTCTATGTTTTCTTCTTCTATGTTTTCTTCTTCTTCTTCTTCTTCTTCTTCTATGTTTTCTTCTTCTTCTTCTTCTTCTTCTTCTTCGCCGCTGCTCAACCATATATCGCTGCTCCACCACCACCGCTCCACCGCCGATGTCGCCGCAACTTGGTCACCATTCATCTGAAATCTGAGTTTTTATGAAATTGTGGATGAATCCGGAAGAATATATTCTTCCGGATTCATCCACTTTTTTTAAAAATAAAAATCTGTCTACTACGGCCATACCCGCGGTTAGGGCCTAACTGCGCCCATTTTTACTGCAGCGTCTACTACGGCCCATCCCGTAGTGCTTACTGCGGCTCTACTGCGTGGTGGGCCGCAGTAGAGCCCGTTTCCTCGACGTAGTGATAACATATCATCTTTGCTGGGACGTAGGAATATAACATAAAAGTATATAGTACTCCACCCGTCCCTAAAAAATTGGTGCGTTTCTTTTTCATCATTTAATTTATGATTTCATTTCTTTAACATTTTGATGTACAATCACAAATGCTATTATCATTATCTAAAATGACTGAGTCAATCAAATAGAGTATATATCAATTTGTTAAACTTTGAAGGGGTGTAAGTATAACTTGGATAACTCAGCAACTAGACCTTAAACAGAAGATCAGCCAAACTAGAGAGCGTAGTTGGTTCTTCATTTAACACGATGATCAAAACCTAATTAAGATGAATATTAACATAAATATACAGTTAGTACTTTCACATCTTAGAGTTGATTAGGCTGAGGGCTACAATGAGAGCCATGATGAGAGAATGGTCAACTTGCGGTTCCACCACCATCTCCAACACGTCTTCTCCAAGAACAACTCCGGAGCTTGATTGCTTCCGCTTCACCTGTGCAATGGAACAAACAAACATGCATATGGATTTAAGTGTATAATTAATAAATATGGCTTATATAGATTGCTTGGGTGCAAAGAAACCCCGTAAAGAATTTACCTGCGCAATGACCCCACCAAGATTGTCGACGATGTTGTAATTAGTTGATGATGACTTCTTGCAGATTGTGCAGCTTTGGATCTTATATTGATTTACCACCTGCAGGTTCTTCTTCTCTAACCCAACAACAACCTGGTACGGAGAGCTGCTGGTGAAAATGGTGGACTGTTTTGTTACATGGAAAGCCGGATTATTAGTCTTCTCATCCTGCTGCACAAATTCACTCCATCTGTGCCCTTCCCACAACTTGAAAGGTCTAAGCTTCTGCATCACAAAATTAATGAACAACCAGCTAGCTCACCTCATAAATATAACATACGAGTATATATGTGACTAAATATATATACTAGCTAGTATATATGTAGCTACAGACTACAGTTCATGATGAATATACCTACCTACCTTTCTGAGAATGGTGAACAGAACAGTGCCGGCGGAATCCATGAGAAAGACTTGGTTGCTGTGTTTGCAGTCATAGTTATCAACGCGATAAACAATTTGGCCGGCTGAATCATACACAGTGCAGCCTCTACCATTTAGTATCAGGGATTTCATCCATATTGTAAAACTCTCTTGCTTGCGACTGAAGTAAACAGAGGCAGAAGAAGAAGAAGAAGAAGAAGAAGAAGAAGAAGCAAGGGCTCCAGGATGGATCTTTGCCATTTGGACAAAATTAGTACTTACTGTAGGATATAGTCTGCAGGCTAGGCTACCCTGAAGTACATATTTATGCACGACATAAGTAGGTAAGTCCTTAGGGAGCTGCTTTGAAACTAATATAAAATGTTATCTCCTGTATATTTAATTAATAATTTAATGGAAGAAAAAGTGTGGGAACTATTAGCTAGCTAGCTAGAACGAAACACAAGTTCATATCGTTAGCTTAAACTTTTGTTTTATGTGATGGCAATGCTAACTGATCTTCTCAGTTTACAGAGAACTACAAAATTTGTGTACCTAAGCATATATCTCATCAATCCTAATTAGATTAATTAGCTGAAAACCTTATCCTTTTGTTTTGAAGTGTGTTTCCAATGTAATGGGGAGCTCTAGTACTGATGGAGTAGGAAGATAATAGCAGGTTCATGTATGAACATCCAGTTCAGATTTAATTTCATTAATTACTCCCCTATATATAATCAACTAAGCTTAATTATAATATTGTGTAGTGTATGATATCTTCCCCAGAGTTAGGATAAGCATGAACAAATGAAAAATAAGGCAAGTAGTGAGGAGATGACCTATGAATGGATTGGCCCTGCTTCCATATTCAGGTCAGGCCTGCTTCTCTAGCTAGACAACACATATACTCTTATTTAATTCAAATTATTATTTTAGTCATCAGAGCACATTTTAATTTGAACTATATAGTTAGGTGCATTTCTCTAGTTAGGTGCATTTCTCTGAGGAGAATACCTTTGACCGCCAAAATATTGCCGACTCAACTCTACACATGAAAGACATAAGCTTCATATTTACTGACTCTTTTATCTCTCTCTCTCCACTAACCGAATAAATTTTGTACACAATTCCGTAAAGATAATTATTGTCATGTTGTGGTCATATTTTAAAAACTTGTCATATTAAGGTCTCATCCAAGGGTTCTTTGTCATATTTTGGTTCTTTTCGTCCAATTGGGCCGTTAGTTGTAACGGATTCATGTTGACTTACCTTTTTACCTTATAAAAAATTAATTTCAGTCCCTGACATTATATTTCCCCAATATTTTAACCCTAAAGTTTAACGCATAATGCAAAATGCCCCTTACTTTTATCCTCTGACTCCCTCCACTTATCTCTCATGCCACCATCTCGTTTCCATCGGAGCGTCAGAAAAAATACGCAGCGACGACGACCAAATTCGGCCACCATGGCCGAGAGGGAGGTTGGGCGACCAAAATTTCCTTAAATTTTCCCAATTTTCCCTTCATCACTCCTCTAAAAAAATCTCAAAATCTTAACACAAGAAACACAACTCGCTGATCCAACCAAATGAACCTCCTCACCATCTTCTTCATCTCCGTTCTCCTCTCCGCCCCGCTCCATCTGGCAGTCCGATCCGACTCATTCGGACCCTTTTCTCCTCAGGTGAAGCAAAACAAGGGTGCGTTCGGGTTGGCTCCGGACCTGGGTTCTTCGGGCTGATGCCCGATTTCGGCATACCTGGGCCCGACAAAGGCTTTGGGAACTTCGGCGATGGGTACGGAGCCGGTCGGGGAAGGGTTATGGAGCCGGCGGCTGCACTGTGGACTGCATGAAGAAGTGCATTGCTTATTGCTAAGTAAGAGGTAAATCATAATCACGCAATCTATGTTTTTTATTCAGGAAACGTAGATGGTTTCTATATTGAAAGGAGTTAAACTTAGGGGTTAAAATTTAAGGAGTAATATAAGTTGAGTACTGATGTAAAATTTTTTATAAGGGTAAAATAGAAAATCCATACATAACCATTAGAACTGACGGTCATATTGGATGGAAAAGACCAAAATAGGACAGAGTACCTTTGGATAGGACCTTAACAGTACAAATTTTTAAAATATAATCAAAACAGGACAATAACTATTTTTACGGACTACGTACGGAATTTACTCATCCGAATAATATCAAAGAGAAAAACGTAACTTCTTTAAAGAGTACCTATAGTAAACAGAGTTGAAGCTGTGATCAGATACCATGAGTAGTTTATTGCCATCAGTTGAATAAAAAACTAAATCAATATTGGTTTCCACAAAATTGAACAAGAAAACAAAACCTTGTCTAAGTCAGATCATGATCAAGTCTAGTACTTTGTTACAGTAAGCTAGCTGAAATCTTGTAGAGATTCCAAAACCCAACATCTCAAAACATGTAGAATGCAACTGATCAAGGAGCTGGCCTCTCAGTTTCAGCAATAACAGACTAACATTAACAAAGGTACAGGACAGTTAAAACATCACTCTAAACTTCTCTATACTTGCATGAATCAACAGATTGCAGGGAGATCATACTTCAGCATTTTATTTAACACTTTGAGGGAAACTAGGTTACTTTGATTGCAAGCAAAAGATAAATAAATTTGGATTAGACAAACGATTAGTAAAAATAGTTTGGATACATAGGGTTTGTTCAACATCAGTTTTTTAGAGTAGTTTTTATGTTTTGAAAAAATTATTTACTAGTAACTTTTAATATTTAGATGTAACTGTTTTGATCTTTATCAATAAAAATTTGAAATAACTATTCTGAGACGGTCAATAGATTGATTGTATTTTTGGTGTCCTGTTCCAGAATCCAATTGGTATAGAACCGGACCGGTTTTTGCTGAATAACCGGGATCGACTTAAGTCCAGAGAAATAAAATAGATACTGTATAAGCCGACCGACCGTAAACTCTCTCACGTGGAAGGCACGTGATTACCCAATCCTTAAACCCTCCTCCTCTTCTCTGCTTCCCAATCGCCGTCTCGCCTCTCGACGCCGTGGCCGGAGGAAGATGTCGACTCTGCTTTTGAAGACGTCACCTTTTCTGTTGTTCCTGAGAGCCAGACCTCTCTCTATCTTCCCCGCCCTTCTACTCCCCAAAACTTTTCCTACACCCACCCGGAGCTTTTCCCCCGTCTGTGCTTCCACTTTCCAGTCCCCGCACGCCCCTGTGCCTTCCACAGCCGACACCCAGACTTCATCACCTTTAGCTCCGCTCAGGGACTCGCTTCAATGGGTCTCAAGAACTGATTTTTGTGGAGAATTGTCGGAGGCCGATGTGGGTAAGAGAGTCCGGCTTTGCGGCTGGGTCGCGCTTCATCGGGTCCATGGAGGGCTCACTTTTCTCAACCTCAGAGATCACACAGGCATTATTCAGGTTTCAAAACTTTCTTGGTTTGGTAATGCATTGATATATCCATCAATTCATGTTGCTAATTGTATGAATTATTTAAGGTTACGACGCTTCCTGATGAGTTCCCAGATGCCCATTCAACCGTTAACCATTTGAGGCTCGAGTATGTAGTTGCTGTAGAAGGTGTTGTTGGGGCAAGGCCGGATGACTCAGTGAATAAGAAAATGAGAACCGGCTCAATAGAGGTGCGTTTGCTTGTTTTAGATGTGATGACTTGATATGCTTACTTTGTTAAAGTTCTGTTCTTCGATTTATTCCTTCATGCATTGGCTGATTGATTTTAAGTGGTATGTGTCAGGTTGCCGTGGAGCATGTCCAAGTTCTGAATTCGGTGACGGCAAAGCTTCCTTTCTTAGTTACCACTCCTGATGAAACCAAAGATTCCATTAAGGAGGAGATCCGTTTAAGGTAGCTGGAGTAAAATCACTTGTCTATCTAGTTGCTTATTGTTGGTTGAGAGCTATCTTATGCCATTTATCCAGTAGATAAGAGATGTTTTCACCCCTTCTTAAGAATATCGAGGTTGAATGAACTGTTGTAGTTCTATTATTTGGCGCGAGGAACTGTGGATGACAGTTTATTTTCCTCATCAGTCATCTGTCATTATCTTATATACTCCTCCGCGTTAGGGATGCCATATAATTTTGTCAATGTTGCCATTCAAGACAGTACCATGATTAAGAATCTGTGATCATTCTTAACAGATGGGTTATTTAGTTAGAGCGTTTGACAACATGACATGTTATGTTTGTTTAGATATCGATGCCTTGATTTACGCCGCAAACAGATGTCTTCCAACATCATGTTGCGGCATAGAGTGGTGAAGCTCATCCGGAGATATCTTGAGGATGTTCATGGATTTGTTGAGGTAGCTACGATAATGCTCATTCTTTGTTTATGGAAAACTTTTCTTCTTGTCACTGGTTATCCTTATTGTCTCCCTTTTGATTCTGACTTTTTATGCTTCTAAGGTAGATTGAGACTCCTATACTGTCAAGATCCACTCCTGAAGGGGCTAGAGATTACCTGGTACCATCGAGAATTCAGGTAGCCTTACTTATACAAGAAGCTTTAGATCCCATGGCGTGCATATTCCCACACATGAATTTTCTGTGCTCATGTCCATAGCATGTGTGGGCATGAGTCAGGAAAATTGCTGCTATGACCTTTTGAAGTTAGCACCTAGTTATGGGAGTAAAATAATTTTGATAAGCTTTGGAAGCTAAACAGCCTTGAAATTGTTATATGATCCCAATCATCTGTTCTGCCTGTTTTACTGTTTTATGCTTCTGGAATGCTTTGCCTTCTGCTCGCAGTTTGATCCACTCTAATACATTATTTTGAAGCCAGGGACATTTTATGCTTTGCCCCAAAGTCCACAGCTTTTCAAGCAAATGCTGATGGTTTCAGGATTTGATAAATATTATCAAATAGCTAGGTAAGCTTTTGTAATTTCTGATTGAACATATTGCAGGGCTGTGATCACAGCATCCCCAACTTTTCGTTGATAAGTTTTTAAAGTTAGGGGCCTTGCGAGGAGTGGACACATCCTTTCACTTTAATGAACTGGATGGGTAGCTTGATTATCATTTTTGGACCATCTGATTATCTGAAGTGCCCTTGGCATATTTTTGTGTGCTCCAGATGTTTTAGAGATGAAGACCTGAGAGCAGATAGGCAACCTGAATTTACACAGCTTGATATGGAAATGGCTTTTACTCCAATGGAGGACATGCTGAGGCTCAATGAAGATCTAGTGAGAAAGGTTGGTGTGGCAGGTCTTGGGGACTAATTAGAGAGGGATAGTTTTTCCATACATACATATAGGTGTGTGTAGATAGGTTTCCCTGCATCAGAGCTTTTCATACAGTGGAGCCAGTAGTTTTATGCAACTTTACGCAGATTGTTGTTTTGATTCATCTGCTAAATTATTGGTTTAGAAGTATGGATTAGGTCACATAAGATCTGGACAAATAACGACCCACGATGAATTTTACTGTTTGTACATGTTTCTCCCATCCTATGTTATACACCTTTCTCTAGTCTGAATGTATCAATGGCCTGCTATCCAGTATGGATTTTCATTTACAGCTTACTAAAGATACTCATTGACAAGTGCCAGACTATTAGTGACAGTTGCATCAAATCTTTGATTGCTACTTTTTCAGTATGCTACATAGTTGCCAGTTTTACTATTGTAGTTTGCCCACAACGAGACTTAATAAAATGTTTCTGTTTCTTGTAGATCTTTTTGGAGATCAAAGGTGTTCAGTTGCCAAATCCTATCCCTAGGCTAACATATGCTGAGGCAATGGATCGATATGGTTCAGACCGGCCAGATATCAGATTTGATATAGAGCTGAAAAACGTATGAAGTCTCACTTGACTGATAACCTAGTTCTGTATCATCTATGAGTATGAGTATATATTTTACCAGTCTGTTTGTAGGTATCAAATATCTTCCTAGACACTCCCTTCAAGGTTTTTTCCGAGGCCTTGAGAAGTGGAGGAATAATTAAAGCAATTTGTGTCCCTTCTGGTGCAAAAAGTTATTCAAATACAGTTCTTAAAAAAGGGGATATTTATAATGAAGCAATCAAGTCTGGAGCGAAGGGCTTACCTTTTCTGAAGGTCACAGATGGCGGTAAGTGTTGTTCTTCTAGTCTTTCTATTTATGATTATCATGTCTGAAATTTATTCATTATGAGTTTTTCATTTAGGTGAGCTTGAGGGAATCCCAGCATTGATATCTAGTTTGGATAGTGGAAACAAAGAACAACTACTGAGCAGATGCTCTGCGGGACCTGGTGATCTTATTCTGTTTGCTGTTGGTCACCAAGCATCAGTTAATAAAACTCTGGATCGGCTTCGATTGTTTGTTGCTCATGAACTGGATTTGGTTGACCATGTAAGTTTCTGAACTCATTTTGGTTAATGTTATTACCCTCCTATGTTCTTACTCTGCCTTTCTCTTGAATTTTGAATTGTAGTCCGAACACTCAATTTTGTGGATTACTGACTTCCCTATGTTTGAGTGGAATGATCCAGAGCAACGATTTGAGGTTTGTATTTATGTGTCTTAAGTAGATTCTGGTAGATTTAATAAAATAGTTATAGGAGTATCATTTCTGTCAACAATGACAGATTATCTTTTTAATAAAAGAGTTACAGAAGTGTTTCATGCAGCCGTTTTTGCATGACTTTAGAGCTAATTTGCACTTTGCAGGCTTTGCATCACCCATTCACTGCACCAAATCCTGAAGACATTGAAGATCTTTCTTCTGCTCGAGCTCTTGCTTATGACATGGTTTACAATGGTGTGGAGGTAGACATCTTACATCTGTCATAGCTTCATAAATCATGATATTTTGCTTTAAGATATAAAAGTAACCGAATCAATTCGCCAACTATTTCAGATTGGTGGAGGAAGTTTAAGAATTTACAAACGCGAGGTCCAACAAAAAGTTTTGGAAATCATTGGCATCTCTCCTGAGGAGGTTGAAACATTCAGCAATTTTCATTCTTTCATCACATGTTTTGTAGACCAATAATCGTACAATCCGTGTCACATATGTCTCTTAAGTCCCCCTATTATCCTAACGTCTCTATGTGTGTGTGTGGAAATGGCATTGTGGAAAGGTGCTTGACATGGTAATGTGACAATTTGTGTGTAGGCTGAAGCTAAATTTGGGTACCTGCTGGAAGCTCTGGACATGGGTGCTCCTCCACATGGTATGGCATCTCTCTTTTAGTTTGTGATCTTCTGCTGTGTCCTGCGATTTGGTGATAGGTACTGTTGTCTGTGATGATGTGGATAAAGCGAAGGGTGTTTGTGTTACCTTGTGAGTGCAGGGGGAATAGCCTACGGATTGGATAGATTGGTTATGCTATTAGCAGATGCAAACTCCATTAGAGATGTCATTGCGTTTCCCAAAACAACTACTGCGCAGTGTGCCCTCACGCGTGCTCCGTCCCAAGTTGACATGCAACAACTGCAAGATCTATCACTGCATCCCCACCCTTCAGATGCAGATGCATTCAATTGAACTTCCACATTCGGGGCTACAAATCTGCAGGTTATAATGTTTTTCCATACAAGTCATACTACTTTGGATTTGGACTTGGCCCGAACCTGTCTCCATCGGTTATCCTTGTTGGAGCTTGGGAATGGGAATATGCCAAGTAAAAGCTTGCTCTACAAATAGAAGTTTAAATCAATCCCTGCGGCTAATTGTTTGAATCCCACTTGATTAAGGTTGACCAATTCATACAACTTGAGTAGAAAACGTTGTACTTGTACAATACTCCCTCGTCACTTTAAAGATGCAGGTCAAACGTGAATTAAGAATGTTTATTAATTTGAGGGTAAAAAGATTAAATATATGCATACAATAAAAAGTAAAGAGTAATAGAGTAAGATTGGTGTAAAAACTTTCCAAAAAAGGAAATGTATTAATGTTTTTTAAGTGACAAATGGAGTACTATTTAGTTATGTAAAATTATCCAAAATAGACGATGAACATCAATTTTGTTTTTGCTGTTTTATCGTATTTAAAATTAAATAATTCGTATGTGTATCATAATTTGCAATATACCTTTTCGAAATATATTTTTTGGAGTTTTTGTCCATTATTTATATGAAATCCCCTCTCTCCCACTTCACACCTCGGAACGCACCGTTCTTATAGAGAGAAAGGCGCTTTCACATCTTCTTAACCCGGAAATGGCTGGGGAGAGGAAAGGTTCCTTTTTTTTTAGGGTACTCCTGGGAACAGACCCAGTGGAGACGAGGTGGGGCCTGTAGCTCAGAGGATTAGAGCACGTGGCTACGAACCACGGTGTCGGGGGTTCGAATCCCTCCTCGCCCACAACCGGCCCAAAAGGGAAGGACCTTTCCCTCTGGGGGTAGGAAAATCATGATCGGGATAGCGGACCAAAAGCTATGGACACCACAATAACTTTTCAATTTCCACTTTCCTCCGTCATTTGAGCATTCCAGATTTGAGTACATCAGTCTTGCTCTCTTCCTCTTCTTTCTTTCTTCTTGCCTCAAATCTGAGTTCGTCTTCCCCACTTCCCCTCTTCTTTTCTTTTTTCATTTTCCCTAGACCTGAGTCAATCGTTCTTGTTTCCATTAAGGTTTTTCAGAGATCCGTCAACGCCAGTGCAGAGAGGAAGTTCGTGGAGGTCGAGAGAAGGATTTTCTTCTTACTCCTTGCCGGAGATGAAGATGGTTTTCTAAGTTTGTTTCTAGAAATTTGAAGAAATTTAAACACATGATCTGGGTTTGTTCCTTGTTTAATCTGTAATTTTATGATCTTTAGCACCACTCCTATATACGATCAGCTGATGCTTTGTGATTGTTATTGTTATTGTTTAATCTGTAATTTAAATCTATACTTTTATGATGAAATCTGGGTTTGTTTCTTGTTTCTGGGATTGAGAGCATGTGAATCTGGGAATGAAAATGATGATGAAATTAAATTCATCCGGATGAATATCCGGATGAATTAATTTTTTTTATTAATAATATTGGTTATTGCGGCTATAGCCGAATTAGGTTCCATAGTTGCGAGCTTAAATACTCCGGTCTGTAATGCGTCCAATCCCGCAATTATTAGTGCGGCTGTAATACGACTTGGCCGCGATAAATGATGTTCTCTTCACGTAGTGCCGTATAATAAAGGAGTTCAAGATTTAGCTTGAGCTTGGTCACATGACTTGTGTGTTCGAGCATGTGAGATTACCCGTGAGCAATGAGTAACATGATTTATGTTTATATTAATCAATAAAGTGTTTCAATATGAGTAACACAGTGGATCGGATATTAATTTTTCATATATAGACAGGCATTCAAGGTAAGGAAAGATTTATCAATTCAAGGTGTTAGACAGTGGGACGGGGAAAATTCTTATTTCTGCACAGGCATACATATGCCCACTAACACTTAGTGTTAAGTGTGGAATATTACATTAGTAGTTTTCCCATTTCAGACTTCCCATTTCGGACTAATATATCATATGCGTTTTCCCATTTATTAATGGATACGTTTTCTTTCTTTAATTAGATTCGTCCGGATTCCTGAGGTTTTTGATTTGGTAAGTGGATATTTAATGCTGATATACTGCCAATTACACTTTTCACTCTTCCCTTATGTGGGTTCGGTAGAAATCTTTTAGATTTCAGACTTAATGGTGGTGGTGTTTCAGACGTTAATATGTATTGGTTTCATTTGTGAATGTTTCGTTGGTCTCTTTGCCACTTCGTTCTTTTTTCTTTTCTTTTTGCATGCTACCATGTTTGATTTAAATTTAGAAGCATCTCAAAATATTTTTGATTTTGATCTAAATGATCGCTTTGATGGGGAAGATGTTGTCATAGAGTCACAACTCACCCAAGTGGATGTTACACCTTCATCGAACATAGGCGTGCCAAATCTCAATGTGTGTGAAGGTATTTCAGTCGTTGGACATGGTGGTAGTGTTGGAGATGGACTGAATGATGGGGACGATGAGCGGGGTGCGGACAGAAATGATAGATACACAGACGTTGATGTGTCTGATGGTAGTCATGGTATGTCTGAAACGTGGCTCATATTTTTTATAGGTCAGAAACGGTTGTGGTATTTGTTGTCATTATTTGTTTTCATTGTTTTATCTGTTGCTTAATATGTTGTAGAGTACCAGCGAGAGTTTAGTAATGGGTATGATGTTACACCTTCATCGAACATAGGCGTGCCAAATCTCAATGTGCGTGAAGGTATTTCAGTCGTTGGACATGGTGGTAGTGTTGGAGATGGTCAGAATGATGGGGACGATGAACGGGGTGCGGACAGAAATGATAGATACACAAACGTTGATGTGTCTGATGGTAGTCATGGTATGTCTGAAACGTGGCTCAGATTTTTTATAGGTCAGAAACGTTTGTGTTATTTGTTGTCATTATTTGTTTTCATTGTTTTATCTGTTGTTTAATATGTTGTAGAGTACCAGCGAGAGTTTAGTGATGGTTATGACAATGGGCCATATGATGATGAAGGAGACAATGATGGTATTGGTAATTTGATAGATTTTTTGTGAACTTCAAATGTGTGTGACAGTAGAAAAGTTTTCATGTTCTAATGTATTTGATTATTTGATGTTTGCTCATTGCAATGGTACCAGATGCCGATATAGATTATAGCTTGGTTCAAGGGGATGATGGAGTTGAGGAAACTTGTTTGAAGGGTGTAAGTTTCGAGTCATTTGATGCGGCAAATACATTTTTTAGGCGCTATGCGGTGGAGAACGGGTTTAAGTTCCGCACTATTAGGACGCGGAGAAATTCCAAAAAAATTCTATCTACCATGGAATTTGCTTGTCACCGAGAGGGTTCAAAGAAGGCGAGCATTCAGGAGAACATTGCATACCATAGACGGACTTTCAGGTAATTCAGTTCTGATGCTTCCTTGTTCTTCCGGTAGTTATATTGTTTTTAGTTGTTTCCGTAACAGTCTGTTTATGCTGTCTTTAAATTTATCAGATGTGGTTGTACTGCCAAGATTCGGTTCAAGAGAGTGGAGGATGCAAGGTGGGAATGTGTTTTACACGTTCGAGGACATAACCATCCATTTCTACCTGTGCACATGCGCCATCTTTTGAATGGGTGTAATGATATGACAGCTGAGCAATGTGGTATATTACATTTGTACTTTTAATGTTGATGTGATATTTATGGAATTTACTAGTGATTTACTGTTTCTGTGTCAGGGACTATACTAGCAATGGTTGAGAGTGGCATCCGTATTATTGACACGTATAGATTCTTTAATAATGAGTCCGGTGGTCAGCATTCGTCGAGTTTGAGGAGGAAATTGTTTTACAATATGGTTGGCAAAAAGAGAGCAGATGTCGCAGCAAAAGGTGATGCGAATGAGCTGCTTAATGAGTTTTTGGAATGCGATGAGACGGGATCCAGACTTCTTTTACAAATATGAGAAAAATCATGATGGTGGGTTAACCAATTTCTTTTGGAGGGATGGGCAAATGAAAATTGATTATCAGATTTTGGAGATTTCGTTAGTCCGGATGCGACGTACAGACAAACAGTATAACATGTTTTGCGTGCCAATTATCGGGGCAAATCATCACCGTCAAAATATATGTTTCGGAATGACGTTTCTGATCGAATTAACGACAAAGGCATATGAGTGGTTATTAAGGACTTTTTTAGAGAGCATGGACAGTGTTGAACCTCAGACCATTTTTTCAGATGAAGAGCAAGGTTTTATAGCTGCGTTTGACCGTGTTATGGTTAAGGCCAAGCATCGGTTATGCCTTTGGCACATTGTAGAGAAAGGGCCAACTAAGTTGAAGTCATTGTATCGTCAAGACGGGTTTCGAGAATCTTTCATGAGGTGGCTATATGATTGTATTACAGAAGAGGAGCTAAACTTGGCATGGTCTACAATGTGTGGAACATATAATTGTGGTGATAATAATTGGTTGAAGCGTCTTTGGGGTATCGGGGAGCACTGGGCATTTTGTCTATCTCGCGATTCATTTTCTGCTGGTATTGATTGTTCGTTTTGGTGCTGTTAAATTTTATTTTGGTTGGTTGTTTGTCTTAAAGTATTTCTGAGCTTTCTTGTGGAAAACAGGTACGCTCGCAACTCAACGGTCGGAAAGCACTAACAGCGTGCTTACATCACTAGCAAATAAGCAAATGGGGCTTCATGCCATTTTTAAGGCATTTACTATGAGGGTAAGTGAATGGCGTCTGAATGAGGTTGAGCATGACTACGATAACATCGGGGCTCATTTTATGGGTTACCGACACACGGGTTTCTCGGACAAGCGTCGTCCGTTTACACTCGCGTATTTATAAGGATTTTGAGAGCCAATTTAATTTCGGTATTTGTGCAAGGTTCCGTTTTGTTACCGTTGATGGTACCGTCGAAAGTTTTATGGTTAGAGAGAATGAGTCACGTGAGTTCTGGTACAAATTGATCGGACATCGGCCGCCGTCATTGTGAGTGTAAATTTTTTACGCAGCAAGGGTTTCTGTGCTCTCATGCCATTCGGGTGCTTGACATTACAGGTATACTCTTGCTCAATAAAATATCATTTTCTCTTTCCTTGTTGTCATTGTCTGGAATTACCAATCTCCGCACTTACAGGGGCGGAGAAAATTCATGATCGCTACATAATTAGGAGGTGGACAAAAAACCCGCGGCAACTTTTGGAACAACTGATGACACAGAACAGTGACTCTGATAGGCTGCATCGTTTTTGTTGGCGGAGTAATATGGTTCGTGAGTATATGACCTTGATAGATAGGTGTTTCCATTCATCGGAACTAAGGAGGAAGCTTGACGAGTGTCTGGAGTCAACAAAAGGATATATTTTGCATTCTGAACCAATAAGCATGTCAGGTCCTACTAATGACATTAACGTCGGTGATCCGAGTTTTGTTAATTCAAACACATATGGGAGAAAGCGGTCTAAAAGCATTGCAGAGAAAGTGCGAGCAAGCCAAAGGAGGAAGTGAGTAGTTATGGTTCACATATAATTATAGTTTTTTCAGGAGTTAATACATTTTTTCGAGACGTTTGCTGGGTTTTTTAGTTTGTTATTTCCTTATGTTTCATAAACATCGGTTGTAGAGCTCTTGATTCAGATGGGTCTGTAGTTGGTATAGACATTTGCTAAAATGGCTTTGTTGCTAGTTACTTTACTTCAGAATTACTATTTGTTGCATATGAGTGCTTATCATTTTCGTATTCCAACATCAATATTAATCAGACATTGCAACCACATTTCAGACCTATAAATAATTGACAACAAGACCACTAACGTTTCAGACCACAAAGTCTCAGACATACCATGACTGCCATCAGACAAGCATATAACTAGTACAACTAGTAGCACCCAGTACCACTCACGTTTCAGACTTATAGAATTTTAGAGTCGTTTCAGACCTACTTCAGAATTACATTTTGTTGCATATGGGTGCTTATCATTTTCGTATTCCAACATCAATATTAATCAGACATTGTAATCACATTACAGGCCTATAAATAATTGACAACAAGACCACTAACGTGACAGACCTATAGAAAATGGAAAAAGTCTCAGACATACCATGACTGCCATCAGACAAGCATATAACTAGTACAACTAGTAGCACCCAGTACCATTTTTAATTGTCCAGAAATATAAGGGACAGAAACCACGTTTAGACCTATAAATAATTGTCAACAAATACCACTAGCGGTTCAGACTTATAGAAAAAGGGAAACGTCTCAGACATACTACCATGTGTGTCCACAGACAAACATATAACTGGTAGGAACAGTATTATCATATAACTAGTAGCACCTAGTACATTTCCGACAATCTTCAAGATTTCTATAGTAATCCTCTTACAGCAACAGAGGCCTTCAACTTGATTATATCGCGAACTTTGTTGGTTCCATGTTTCAATATCTCAGCCGCTATGGCACGTCGATGATACATCATGGTGTTTTCCTGTGTTTGTAATATCAAACGCAATCCATTAAGATGTACTAGGACTTAGAGATGCAAAAGTATATTTAACAAATCCAACGTGCTTACATGCCCGAGAGCATACTCCTTTCCATCACTTTTGAACTTGTTACCGTAGAAAAGCTCCATGTGCTTCATCAAGAATATGCCACAGTCATTGGCATGCATCACCAGTGTATCACACGGAACGTTTTCTTTCCAAGGGAGATCTGCGATTTGCCATATGTACTGTGGCCATTTCGCAGCTTCTGGGTGTTCACTCTTCACCAAATATTTCCCAAACAGTGCATTCTGAAGTAATATAAAAGCAACGTGCCAAGTTAGTCATCAGCAAAGACATCCTGACTCCAAAAACTGTACACAGGAGCTGGATTTTCACATTTGCTTACCATTTCATCTATCACCTTCTCGTATTTGTCCTCGCTGCCCAACATGTTATCCAGAATCCAGACCTTGCTTCTTGTGAAGTCCACACAGAAACCAAAGTACTGTCCCCCTACTGTAATTGGTATAAATACCTGCACAAATACAGACAAAGTTGTTGTTGCTATTTGATGATGGGCTGCATCATTTGTAGGACGTACCAGCTGGTAGGTATTCAGCGTCCCAGCATTGTTCTCTCTAAGCCAGAGGTCGAGAAGTGTTTCAAAGTTCCTGTACGTTTCTCGGTTTACTCGTTTCTCTTCATCGGTCATATCGGGACCCGCAGTCAGGTTCTCACACAACATCTGTGTATAATATATTTCCCGTTACAGCATTGGTCAGTTACCAGTCAGTACCAAATATAGTCTTTAAGTGATAGTTTAGAATGACGTACCGAAAGTTTCACGGGTAAGAACATTCGGCTGACCGCGAGGTTCGTGTATCCATCATGGATAAGTTTAATGCACCATGCATCTATCACCCTTGAATCTACTTGTCGATTTGCTTCCAGCGACCGGAAAACTCCGCGTAGTATCAGATGACTCTTCCCATCGGTGTAAACCGTCTCACTACAACCATCATATATATCAATTAAGTAGTCATAGAGAACTGTACTGCGAAAGACCAAAATGTTCATGAACAATGGATTTACTTCTCATCAATGTCGCGACGCATTGCAAAATCCACCAGCATTGCATCTTCATGTGACAGATGGAGTTTTTTGTTTCTCTCCCTCCCCATGACTTTCATAAAAGGTGACCTCAACCTCCAAGGTAGGTTGCAGTTTCGTACTGGCCTACCTTGTTTTATTGGTTCCGGTGTTTTGTATGTATTCCCGCCATCATCAGAGTCTGAAAAAATATTTGGTGAGTTATCAGAGTCTGAAAAAAATAAGCAAAGTTGATCTGTCCTATTCAGTCCATGATTGTGAGCAAGTCGAAAACAGTAATGGTGAGGTCTGAAATCAGCCCTATTCACCTGAAGCCACTGGTCTGCTACTAGTTCCAGAATCCCCAGCTACCTTCCCTCCTTTGTCCCCTGCGTATAATAATAGACTACGAGCTAAGTCGGAAACATTAATACTGGGGTCGAAGTTCCCCTGTCAAGACCCTTGCATTTTAGTGTCAACAATTTCGTCATCCCCATCTCTTTGACAGCTTGTTGTTGTGGGCCGCACTTCAGTACTGCATCTATTAGGTACCCTGCTTTGCGAGGTGAACAACGGCAACACCACCTGCACCAGAAATCTTATTATCTGAAATATGTGTAGAGGTAGTGAGATAATGTTTGGAATTTTTAGTAAGTGTCAGGGTTTCATACCGTGTGTCTTTATTAGCATTTTCCTGAAACCCTTCCTCTTCACCACTTTCGTCCTCCTGTTCGGTGTCCTCCACCACAGTTGCCTGAGGTTTTGTACTCTTTTTCCTGTTTCAGACATCGATCAATGCCGATACAATCAGTATTCGCATGGTTTTGAGCAGTCGTAGTCACAGACTTTTATTTTTTAAGGAGATATTGCATAGCTTTGGACACTCGGTTATTGTTTCTAGTGTTGCATAATGTAGACTCTTGTTATAACAAACCTTTTTCAGACACTAGGTACTCTTTTCAGTCATTCATCCACAACTTGATTCAGTGAGTTATGTGCACTCACCGTTTTCCAACATCTTGCACATCATCCACTAGTATGCCCTTCCCTTTATCATCTCGGCGCACCCTCTTCATGTCGCGCAACATTTCGGCCAACGTGCTTCCACGCACAAAGAGCAACGAGAGCCACATATGTTATTGAACTTGTATACATATCCAGTCATTGCCAAGTAGAAGAATGAATTAGATTTCAGAAACTTACACATTATCATCCGACTCAGCATCCAAGTCCACAACACTTTGGTCTGTCGGTTTAGATCTTACAGGCCTGCATGGACAAATATATGTCAGTAATGGAGATACTGTAACATGAGTGTTGTTTCTTATTTTTAAAACCTAAGATACCATCGAACTTGTGAGCGTGTCACCCTCTTCCTCGGTGTATAGTTATGGTCCTCTGCTTTCCTGCTCTCGTGCATAGATATTTCTTCTCTATCGACATGTTCTTCCATATCATCGATAGACATCTCGTCCAAACCTAGATCAAAAGCTGCATAAACAATCACCAAAGGACTGCGGTAATAATCTATTCATACACTATGCTGTTGTTAACCCCTTTTTCCGTACCTTTGCAGATATTGAAATCTTCCATTCTGTCCTTCAACCTTGCAAGAATTCCGGATTAACCTTTTAGACATTTGTCATTTATATTACCATTAATTCGTAATATGTCTAATTCACATGTAAGAGGTCCGAAACTAGCCTGTTATGGATCTCCACTGTATCTATACCAGCCATTCAATTAAAATCAAATTACAAGCATATGTCTGAAATGATTTATGGACACTCATTTCATTCATTTTAAATCAACTAGTTAAAACATCTTGTCTTGAATAGTCATAAGCAACAATCGATCCAAACCAATAGTGTAGGTCTAAAACAGCTGCAGTGTAAGGAAAACATGGGTCATTTTCGACATGTTTACACCCGGTCCTAGTACCCTTAATGCCGTTCGATTCAAATGCTAACACATCTAAAATACTAAGGTCTGAAACAAGGAGTGGAAGTCTGGATGCGACAGTGTAAGTCTAAAACATGTTTCCCCCATTCCACCTACAGTTCGAAATAAACCAGAGCCCCACCGTTATTGCCGTTCGATTCAAATGCTAACACATCTAAAATACTAAGGTCTGAAACAAGGAGTGGAAGTCTGGATGCGACAGTGTAAGTCTAAAACATGTTTCCCCCATTCCACCTACAGTTCGAAATAAACCAGAGCCCCACCGTGATTTATAACCAAATTTGGGTCCAAATTTCCTCACGAAATTTGTGTACCTTTTGACGATTGAACCTTTGCACTATCCGTTTAGTGGGCTTCGCAGAGTTACGGCCGCCGGCGACTCCAAGTAACACCGTCGGGGTGGATTTCCGGAGGCTTCAGTTCGAGCAACTGCCGGTGGCTTCGTTCCTCATAGCAAAAAAGATGGTGGTGAGTGTGTATGCGTAAAAAGAAACAGGAAGAGTGAAGGAATTTGGTTGCATGGGTCTCGATTCCGAACCTGCTCGCCCGCGTCGCCGCGTCGGGAACGCGTGGGTGTCAATTTACGGTTGGGTTTCGCCGCCGGGTACGTTTCGTTACCAAGTCGAACAAGTGGGAGGAGGGAGTAACCGAAATCAGTCTTCGGTTTAGGGTTTGAGTTGTCGAGAAATCCGGGCATTCCTTTTTTTGCATGTCTGAGAAGGAGTTTCAAACAGCATGTAATATCAAACGGGATTCTTGTTGAGAAATTGCTGATTTGGTGCAATTCGCATTAAATGAATAACAGACTTCCCATTTCAGACTTCCCATTTTTATGTTTAGTGTAATTTTTAATTTCAGACGGTTACTTAACGTCCAATGGATGGAATAAGGTTGGGCATATGTATGCCCAGGCATACACACTCATGCCTCGTGGACGGGTGTAACAATAAGAGTTTGAGCTTGTTTAAGATTGGGGCTCATTAAGGTCAATTCGATGAAGTGATCTTGTTAACGCTACGCAATGACGGAACCAAAATTTTATAATAGGAGGGGCTAGAGTTGCTTACTACTCAATCTTAGTTATATGGAGGGCAGCACACAAAACTATCACATAAATCCCTAAAAAAATTTCTAACCACCCTATACATAATAATACATCTCATAGTTATAGGAGGTGCAGCAGCCCCCTCCGGTCCCTTATATGTTCCGTCTCTGACGCTACGGCTTGTTAAGGTTTGTGAACCAAGGTTCTCAGACTCACGGTCAACCCGTATGATAAAGGAGCTGAAAATTTAGCTTGAGTTTGGTAACGTGTTCGAGCACGAGATTACTCGGAGCAATTAGTGACACGACGGGTCTCTACTAGTTATGTTTTAGGTAACCTATAATTAGTATATCGCGATCTATCATAGTTCCAATTATTTAGTTGTATATATTGAATTGTATCTGGTATGTTATTTACGGTAATTGGCTTTACGATATATATTTAGCGATACTATCCATAAACGTCAATCGTTGCAACGTACAATATTCAAGTTTATACTAATCAATAAAGTCATGTCGCAATTATTTAGTCATATTAATTCTGTATATATACACATTCAAGGCAAGACAAGATTTGTCAAGTCTAGGTGTTAGACAGCACAGGGGCGTAAATATAATTACCTTATTGGGAATAATCCACAATGTGACACTAATGAGACACCAAAACCGTAGTCAAATGAAAGAAATGCATTATGTATGTACTATAATTATCAGATGAAGAGGGATTCCGAACCAGCCAAGAAGAGCAAGTTATTTAGTGGGAAATTGGCAGAAACGCACAATTCCGATTATATATACATAGAGAGAGAGTCGACATGAACATTATACAGAAATGGCGAGGAAGAGTATGGGGAGGCAGAAGATCGAGATGGTGAAGATGAAGAACAATGGGAATCTGCAGGTGACGTTCTCGAAGAGGCGATCAGGACTTGTGAAGAAGGCGAGCGAGCTTTGCACTCTCTGCGGGGCTGAGGTGGCCATCATCGTATTCTCCCCCGGCGGAAAGGCTTTCTCTTTCGGGCACCCGGACGTGCACGCGGTGGCGGACCGGTTCATCAGCCGCAGGGCAGCAGCAGCAGCTCCGGTGTGCAGCTCCGGGACGATGCAGCTGATCGAGGCGCACCGTAACGCGACGGTGTGCGAGCTGAACATGCAGTACAGTCAGGTGCAGAGCCAGGTGGAGATGGCGAGGAAGAGAGGGGAGGAGCTGAACAGGGAGCGGAAGGCTCGGCAGAGAGAGTGGTGGTGGGAGGCGCCGGTGGAGGAGCTGAGCACGGCACAGCTGGGGCAGCTGAAGTCGGCGCTGGAGGAGCTGCAGAGGAATGTGAAGAAAGAAGCGGAGAGAGTTCTGATGGAGGCCACAAGTTCGCACTCGCAGGCGCTGATGATACCCAGTACTACTACTCATCATGGTAGTGCTAGTGGCAGCAATATTAATCCGCCAAGAATGGTGCAGCCGCTGCCACAACCACCGCAGGCGGCAGCGGTGCCTAATTACCATCCAATGCAAATCCCAAACATGCAGCTGCCTCTGCCCCATAACAATGCCTATAATCCAGCTGCATTCCCACCCTTCTTCTAATTCTAGACTATCAATCCTATCCTTAATTTACAGTATTAATTACTCAGCACAGTTATTATAATTATTATTAGTATTAGTATTATCATTATTATCATTGTTGTTTTGTGTTATGTGTTGTGTGGCTCATGAGTTGTGTTGTGTGTATCTACAAGATTTTGAAGTACGTAATTGAAGTTTTTACGTTTTGTTCCAATTGTGGTAGCTAGCTAGCTACCCCGCCCTATATATACAACGTAATATTGGCACTTGAATAATTCAATATTTGGGGTATTGTATGGTCATATTTGGATTTGACTATATATATATGAGTTCTTTGCAGAATATATTAAGAGTACGTACTATATGATTCCTGCAGGACCGTTTCGGTTTCTTTGCAGTTTTAATTAATTATATCAGTTTGTAGAAAAAATGATGTTAAAAGTAAGGCTAGCTAGCTCATTATACTTAATAGCTATACATAATGCTTGCACAATAACGATGAAGGTGCCATTAATTATATGGTCCAGATGCTACATTGTTTCCCGGACCAATGATGCCAGCTAATAGATAATTAGTTGGGACTAATGATGCATTAAGAGAATAAGATTTCCTATATGAGTTACAAAAATCTTGTGATATTAACATGAAACAAATGCAAGTTTATGACACTTGTAAAACTGAAGCTAGCATATAATTAATAATACATGTCCTTGAGACACTAGGAAAAGTGAAGCATTAATTAGTAATTTCTGTAGCTACTCTAGCCCAACATCATCGGATTGGTCGATGCAGATGACGGTGGCACCTCCACGGTGCTTGAGGACTCTCAACGGTTTTTAATATATAGGGCTTGTTAAACGACACTAACCGTGTACGTGCATTTTTCCTGGAAGCGGCAATCGCTAGTTTCATCAAATTGAAGCTATAGCTGGCTGCTGGGACTTTGGTGACTGATTTGGTTTGGTAGTACTACATATAGTTACTGGGAACGGGGGGTGCTGGTGGCGGTCAATCCATTACCCAATTCGTTACTAAGGTGGCCGCAAGGGACGCTACACATTCTGCTACCAAAATGGGTGCTATCATTAGGTGCCGCTATCGAGCCATTACTTGTAGCGGAATTTGTAGCAGTTAAGCTGCTACCAATTAAATTTATGAAATGAAAAAAGTAAACGTAAATTCATACAAATGCATCTCACATTCATTAAACTCGGATATTCAATCCAGAATTCATGAACATATTCAAATGAAAATTCAACCCAAAATTCATCATTCATCAAAAGCTTATTACATTAAAGAATAAAAAGAAACAATACATATGCTATTAGAATCAAAAGTTTTTTGAAATAAAAAAAAAACCTAAATTCATACAAATTCATCCCGCACCCAAATTTCTTCCTTCACCAACCCTAATTTCTTGTCTCCGTCGCCTACCTTCTTGTCATTGTTGTTGTGCCGAAGATATGCTCTTTCTACACGAAAACAAAAACAGATTAAAAACGGACAGAACTGTCAAAAATGAAAAAAAATGGTGCAAACTTACTTTGGACGAAGAAACGACGGTGGTGCGGCTAATAAGTTGAGAGAGTTTAGAGATGAGAGTTGAGAGATGATTTTCAGAGAGTTAGATCTGGATCAGAGGAGAAGAGCTAGCCTGGATGGGGTTGGTGGGGATAGCGGCCAAGCCGCAATCCAATACAGTACCCTGGACGCTACCTTTGGGTTATATTCTGGTGGTGGCAGTTGTGGCAGCGGCTAGGGTAGTGAACAGTAGCTGCATCACTACAACAAAATGTCATTTAATGGCACACAATAAATGTCACTATACGACAAAAAATTGCCACTAAAAATACCTACGAGAAACAGCAACACACGAAATAACTGCCAATAGAAGCAGTAAGTCTAAAGTCTTTTAGTGACACTTAACATGTGTGTTGCTGCAGATTCACCGGGAATTAATGGCACATATTTATGAGCCAGCAATTCTTAAAACGATCTAGTGACAGACATAAAATGTGATACTAACACCTATTGTGGCCGAAATTGTATGCTACTGTAATATAAATGGATTTTTTGGCACTATTCTTTGTGCCATGCATGTACCTATCAACCCCTGTATTTGTTATTATGTCTCAAGATAATAAAAAATTGAGAAAGAAAATTACTCATAACCATTAAAATAAATAAATTGCATTACATAAAAGTAAAGTGCAATCACAAACTAGAGGACATTAACATAAATGAAATGTACCAAAATAAAATAGAAAATTAAGAAAAGTGTGTAGTTCATAAAAAACATACTTAGCAATCTAGATTACTAGTAAACATTCTTGAACATAACCTAGAATTGAGCTATAATTAAGGGTAGCAGTAGCCTTCACTCCACATGCTGCATGAGAAGTCTTGCTTTCTTTCCAAATGAACCGAAACAAATTAATGTGGTGATTAATTCAAAGAGGATCAAATTGCTCATTTAGTTTTGTTAAAAAAATTCAAATTGACCCCAAAATTAATAAAACCACATGTTTAAACGGAACCGGGACCGGAATACGAACTGGTTCATGGTCCGATCAGTTGAACCGGCCGTTTCGGTTCGGCTCTTACAACCATGCCGAGAAGAGGGCGATCAGCAGATAAGAGATTCTATCAATAATATTACGTAACCGATCCCAATGACTTGGGATTAAGGTTCGATTGATTGATTGATTTTATTAATGCTGCGAAAACCTCGTTGAAAGAAGCAGTAGTACAGTAGAAAACAAAGCTGCATGCGAGGACGGAACTATAGCAAGACGGGAGGGGGCGGTGCCACCCCTAATAGTTGAAGGGGTATGGTATATAGTTTGTTTCATTAGGATTAATTTGATAATTTACACACTAGCTTCTTCTACTCAATCTAAAATAAAATGTAAACCCAGTTATGATTAAAACTCAACTCAATTCCCAATCACATGAATTTTAGAAATCAAATCACTTGGCTAGGTATAATTCATTTTGGTTCCTATTCTTTGTTATAATTTTATTAAAGTCACTGATATTTAGTTTGTTGCAGTTAAGACATTTCTCATGTTAAAGTAATAGTTTGGTGCTCAAACCTAAACTTTTAATGTTCCTTTTATTTTTGTTTAGTACATTTGACTTCTAGATTTACGTATTAAAGGTTTTTGCAAGATTATTTGGATAGAATTTGATTTTATATTACCAATCCCTTTTGATTTTCATACTTGTCATAAGTTTCAGTTTTTATTTTATGTATTTATCTTCTTTTATTAATTTTCACTACTATTTTTAATAATTAAATTGTGGTATCAATTTACTGCGAATGACAAATCATAATTTTTATAAGTAAATAACTAATGGGTTTAAAAAAGTCTTAGGTCAAGTTAAGTTTCCGATCGACCTAGGTCAAAAATCTTGTCATTGTAGTTGGCGATTCCACTATAGGAAACCTTTTTTCTTCAATTACTATAGAGATTTACAGTCATTAAGGTGAGTTAAAGTAGCCATTTATGACTTGGCTCTTTTACGACGCGTATATTTACCTACCCACCCGCCCCTCCTATCTCAAATTCCTAGTTTCGTCATCGCTGCATGCCCAGTAGTAGTGGACCTTGACCTACATCCACGACTTGGGCTGATCATTTAAATTTGAAATAATTAATCAGTCAGAATTAATTATGATTAGAGATGAAAAGGGAAAGCAGCGAAGGATCGTAAAAAGGAATCAAATCTTTCTATTGAGGTGATAATAAAGGAAACACGTATGTATTATTGACTGATCTGATTTGAGCCCTAAAGTTTAGCTAGCTAGGTAAAAATTAAGTAATTAATTAATAAACCCAAAAATTTTGCCCTGAAAACAAGGAGTACTGCCTTTTAATTGATTGAATTTAGAGAAGAGAAGCACATGTATGTATGTATATAAATAAAGTAGCTAGCAAGCTTGGCATGCAAGAAGCCTGATCATTAGGTAATTACGTACGTACTCTTGAGATCGATCATGAGGATGCAGAACAAAATTACGAAAACGAAGACGACGAAAGGGCGTCAGAAGATTCCGATAAAGCGGCTGATTGACGAGAACAGCCGGCAAGTGACCTTCTCGAAGCGGCGTGAGGGTCTGTACAACAAGGCCAGCGAGCTCTGCATCTTAACCGGCGCTCGCATCGCAATCATCACCTTCTCCCCCAACGTACGGAAGCCCTTCTGCTTCAGCCACCCGGAGATGGACGCCATACTTGATGCCTATAATAATAACTTGCAGCAGCAGCAGCAGCAGCAGCAGGGCCGTACTCATGATGATGATGAATTAGAAAAGGTGTTTCGAGAACAGGAGGCGAGAATAGAGCAGATATGCTGGGAGCCGAGGCAGCAGTCTGTGGCGGCGCGGCTCCAGCTTGAGGCGGCGCTGATGATGAACAAGGACGACGCCGGATCATCGTCAAGCGGTGCGTTTTGGTGGGATGAGGTGTGCGTTGAGATGGTGGATGATGTGGAGGAGCTGGAGGATTTCACCAAAGCTTTGACTGATGTCAAGAATAATCTGAGGAAGCGATGCAATCAGCTCATGATGATGATGGGGTTTTCTGCACCAACGACGACGACGACCGGAGATAAGTACTATTCCACCACTGATCATGATATTAATGACAGCTGTAATAATATTACTCACAATGCTGCTGCTGCTGCTGCTTGTTCTAGTGCTGGTGGTGGTGGTTTAGCTTCTGATCATCATCATCATCATGATAATGATGGCTCAGCTGATCAGTTTGATCACAGATTATTGGGTTTCGGTGGTGACGCCGACTACTTACACAATTGGAATTTTGGATGATCATTCCATTCTACGTTTACATATATAGGACAACACGAATGAGACTGAGGAAGTCATATATATATATATATATATATATATATATATATATATATATATATATATAGTCAGCTACTAGTAGCTAGTTTATTTAACAAGCATGCCCAACTAATTAGTACTCCACGGAGTTTTAGAGATGATAAAATCTTCCAATTTTAATTTGCCCTTTCTTTCATCATCATCCGCTAGCTTCGTTGAACAACAGAGACAATGGACAAAAATTTACCCAAATCATGAGAAACACTTATGGAAAAAATTTAACAATTCCAAATCTAAAACAAGCAAGTCAATTGGATGATAAAGTAGTTGTTGATTTAGATCTCAGTTTTCTTCAACAGAATCAACTCATAGTGGCTGAGGATGTGAGATTTATGGAGCAGTGGCTGTTTTGCGTCGAAATGTTGCGTCGGTCGAGGTTGGCCGAAGGAGAGGCTAGACTTCCAGCCTGCGTCAGATCGATGCATTGAAGGAGGCTTCCAGAGGGAGGGACAAGAGTTGAGGTTTCTGATGGCAAGGACAGGGACGAAGGTTTTCGACACGAGAGATGAGAGCGGAGGATTTCGATGTGAGGAGAAGGATGAAGGTCTACTGTGAATCGAAATTACATAGTTGAGAGAGAAGATGGATTTGTGGCTGCAAGATAATAAGTTGGGTATAATTAATTAATTGATGGGCATTATGGTAAATTAATAGGTAAAAATTTGCTAAAATGAGTAAGCTTGCAAAAATTTTGGGGCGTTCTAACAAGGAAAAGTGTTTCAAACTTTTTGAGAGGGATGGAGTACTAATTAGTATTCTAGCCTTGTTATCACTGTAGCTATCTATAGGCTAAGAAAAGTTCAAATTTTGAAAATTGATGTTATCTTTGTGATTGGATAGGATTGGAACAAACTCTTTGATTTTTTTTCCTTTTAGGAAATTAGCAATCACTTTGTTAATTAAGTCGACTATTCATTTATGGAATGTGCCTACTGTGATGCGTAGCGTAATACTACTTTCATCCTTTTGCAACTTTTCATTTATGATTTTATTTCTTTACCATTTTTAAATATAAATATA
Organism: Stellera chamaejasme; assembly: GCA_024586325.1. Taxonomy (NCBI): domain Eukaryota; kingdom Viridiplantae; phylum Streptophyta; class Magnoliopsida; order Malvales; family Thymelaeaceae; genus Stellera; species Stellera chamaejasme. The sequence goes on from CM044986.1 coordinate 30,819,395, forward strand.
AAATTTTTAATAAATAATAAAAATTTAATGTATTTAATTTTCAAACAAATTTTTTTAAAATTTTTTCTAACTCAAATCAATGCAGATAAATTGAACCATCGAAAATCAAAATACTGCAATAATAAAGCGATGGAGAATGTTGTAGGAGTAGCTGAATTACTGTTGGGCTGGACTCGAATATGCTTTCCGTGGGCCCATCCGGGCTGGACTGGAAGCTGTACTCTTCCGTTCCCAATATTACTCTATCTGCACAATTTCTCACCATCTACAACTTTATAGTCCCCCCTTGATGAACACATTAGGGGTTCAAACTTAAAAGGGGGAATAAATTTTTTTCAATGAGATTTTCGATTCTCACCTATGAGAAAAGCGGATCGATTTTCCCTACCTTTACACCCCTCAAACCAGATTCAGGTTACCCAATCCTCACCCTCCACATGCCTCCTCCTTGTCTGCCTGCTAGTCGCCTACCTGCTTCGGCCACCGTTGGAAGCAACCAACCAGGCAGGAGACTGAGTGGGGTGGAAAGGTGGAAGGGTGGGGCATCTTTTCATATCTCATCTGGTTCTCCGAAAAAATCACAGTGAGTTTCGGTAATTCACATCGATGTGAATTACGGGAGGGGCGAAAAAGTTGGAAATCACGGATGATTCGCGGAGGTGAGAGTTTCGATTAACTCACCTCAAATTGATAAACTTTGAAACCCCCTAATATCAAATAAGTAATTAAATGTATATGATAAATTCTTTGCTTCTAAATAAGTAATTACATGTTTATGGTAATTAGGAGTATTTAATTTTCTTGAGATGGAGAGTAGTTAGGACGCTTTTACAATGTGTTGACCATAATTTAATTCACTGCAGACAGAGAGATGGAATCCGAAAAAGGAATCTGACATTCTATTGGATGGAGCTCTACTGTAAAAAAATTAAGTAAAAAATTAACGAGAATTAGGAGTAAGATTAAGAATCAAGTGAAAATAACTTTGCAAGTACTCCATTTATAAAAGGGTGAAAGTGAGAATCAGCGGTCGGTCACAATGCAACTTAAAATATGTGTGGCGTCACAATCAGGAATTCTGTTCTGCCGAAAAATGTGATGTGGTTTCTGGTTTGTGTTCATTTCATTGTGGGCGGGCGATTGATCATAACGATGATAATGGTAGACAAATAAGTGTGGTATAAAAGCAATACTCCTCTATCTCACAAAGATTATTTTGTTCGTTTTTCATAATTTAATTTATAATTTTTTCTTTTAATGTACATGGATATATCTAAATTATAAGTATAAATCACAAAAATAAATCAAACATAAATACAAAAATCAAATCAAACAACTTGAACAATTTTTTTATGGTGAGAGAATGTAGATAACGAGGTATTTTGTAATACGCGCTTCGCGACAGGAGACAATTAAAATAATATCAAAATTTCAAATTAAGAGAAGAAAATCTCTGTCAGGATTGATTTTTTTTAAAAAAAATGTGTTGTGTATTCCCAAAATTATAATTTATGAAGAAAAAAAAGAATATCATATATTGATGTTGGTTGCAACGCCGCATGTGTATGATTGTCAAACAAGTAGTAAACGGTGACTACCAGGTCGAATCCACATGGACTTGTGATTCTAGCAATTTGTGTATGAAATATGAAAATAAAAGAGATTGTTGATGGATTTTTTGTGAAAATTATTAACAAAATTAAATTGCAGGTGATGAGAAAATTCAGAAATTAAAGCTGTTTTCTAGGATTTATAATCCATTTGACCTTCGGGTTTAACACTCTAATTTTACTACAATTATTACTCTCAACATGTGAGAAGATTTATCAATTCTGGATGTCCTCTATTGAGCGTTTCACATATGTGATTAAAGCACAGTCATCGCTCCACTCTAATTATTTTGGTGATCTATCTTCTTCATAGAACCCGTGACAAGCCATCGCTCTATAACGGTATCTAGCTTAATTATCATGTGGTCTAGTAATATTCTTCTCTATCGAGGAAAAACACACCACAAATATTATGTGATCAAGAGAATAATGCATCAATATTCCAAGTAATTAAACAGCATCCCAGAGTGATAACATGTAGAATTAAAGTGCTAGATCCTACAATCAAGCTTCACAAAACAATCATAGAAAGCAATTATAAAATTAGCCACTAAACATGTTCAATAGTAAGAAATAATAAAATAATGAAACCCAGATTTTTAGGATGAAAAACAATGAAGAACGGTGATCAATTTCTCCAATTTTACTATGATGAGAGGATGTTCCTCTCAGAACAAAAGGATCAAAACCTTCCACACCCCATGCTGGATTTATAGGTTGTACCTTTCCAGTTAGCCTATAAGGATCGGACACCCATATTCCAGGACCATATAATCCTGTTACATGAAATGCGCCAAAACCAAAGCAAGCCACTCCTGAGAGAAATAAATGAATTCCAAAGATCTTGGGCAAATCCAAAGAAGCCTGCATTGTTTCTCTCCCAAAAATCACCAATTCGCCGTTTTCCTTTCCATAATGCGTGACCTCCTTTGCTGCACTTCAACGGTTCAACCTAGTCCTTGTTGGACTAGACTTTAGCTTTATCCTTCCTTCTTTCCTCAAACTTGTATTAGTTGTTCACTTTGGCTCCAAAACTTTATCTTTGTACCACTTTAGTCACCAGTTTCTCCATTTAATCCAAATTGTCTCCATCTTTTCACTCTCTTGTAAATTTAGTCATAAATTCCCCAATTTTCCTTCAATACTTTCCAAAGTAGAATCCTACAAAACTCTTGCATAAAATAATGAGAACATAGCAATTATTTGAGTTTATATGTAAAATTGAGGATAAAATATTTACAATACCGTGCACTTATCAGTTGTGCAAAAAGTATAAAAGTATCATAAATAAATAGAAATAACAAATAAAAAATCTGAAAATTTTAAAACACGTGAACTTAATATACATAAACTATATCAATATAGGTGAGTAAGAGAAGTTATCTAGAAACTATAAGAATATAGGTGTGTAAGGGAAATTATCCGTAAACAAATATTTAGAACACAAATTTAAATATAAAAGTAATAAATAACAAAAATTGTCAAAAGAAAAAAAATATTTTTCTTTACCATGATAAAATAAATTGTGCTTAAACGTCGTTTTGGATTCTCGGATGTGAAAATTGTTGACAAAATAATAATGATAAATTCATTAAAAAGTTTACGAGTGATTGAAAATAACATGACAGTGTTTGTCGAAAGTAGCTCAAATGCCTTGAGTTTGCTGCATTGATCAATATACATGTATACGTCTCTTCCTTTCAGGAAGGGAGGATTAGGAAAATCCTTGATTGCAGCTTTCTCCATACCTCCGAGAAAAGCATGAAAAAAATGGTAGCCAAATTATATATAGACCTAAGTATTTTCAGGATATCAAATACAATGATATTTTCCATTCAAAACACACATACATACATAATAAAATAGGCCTTAATCATAAAAATGAAAAATATATGGGCTGATGTATAATATATATATATATATAAGTATCCTTAAAACAAAAAAGTAAATAATTGAAAGGAATTTAAAGATCAGAAAATTGGAAAAATATGGGTTTGATGTGAAAAAATCCTAAACAATATAGTATAGCCCATTGAACAAATAAATAAAAGGCAAATAAAATAAAGAATTAAAAAATATGAACATTAAAGAAAATATGAGTTTGATGTGCAGTAGCCTAAAGAACTCAATCATTTGGGTCCAATCCAATGTGTAGAAAATACAAAAGTACTGAACAATACATGATTTTTTTCCCCAAACAACCATAAAGTAAAAAAAATGACAAAAATGTCTTTCCGCCTAATACGGAAAGAGCTTCTACATTTAAATAAATTCAATTCTAGGAGAGTTCTAGAAGAAAAATGGTATAAAATAGAAAGAAAATAATCATATCAAAATAAAAGCAAAAGGAAAGAGAAATAGTTAACTAACATAACTCAAATATTTGGATCCAATATGTAGAAAATACAAAAGTACTAAACAATACATGAGTTTTTCCCTAAACAACCAAAAAGGAAAAAAACAACAAAAAAACCACTATGCCTAATACGGGGACATAATTTCTACATTTAGATAAATTTAATTTTAGGATAGCTCTAACAAAAAAATGGAGTATAAATAAAAAGAAGATAATCGTATCAAAATAAAAGCAAAATGAAAGAAAAATGATTAAATAACAGAACTCAAACATTTTGATTCAATGTTTATAAAATACAAAAATATTGGATAATACCGAAAACTTTTTCCTAAATAATCATAAAAACAAAAAAAAAGAAGGAAAGCGACAAATAAAAATGGAAGCAGCTTAATAAGAAGCACATGTTTTCTACATTTAGTAGATAGTAATCGGATGAGATGGAATGGGTGGCGGCGATGGGCCCAAGGGTCCAGCTTGGAGCCCGAGCGGGAACAGCTGTGTGCCAGTTACGATCCCTTGGTCGCCTGCTTGGAGCCAACCCAACCCAACCCAACCGATAAAAAGATTTTGTTTTGATAAAAAAAATAAAAAAGGAAATCGCATGATTGGAGGGAAGGCTGCAAACGACAAGCAAGGGAGAGGAAAGCGAAGAAAACGACGATAGATCCAGAATTATGTATGTATGTATGTATGTGTATGTATCGGTACTGTTTTCGTTGTGTTTTGGAGAAATGCTAATCATATTTACTTTAGGCTAAATTACAAATAGATTTATTGAAATCTTTTGGTTGATTGCTCTATTTTCAAAGACATTTATTTACCCTTTAATGAAACATTCAGTTACTCTTTTTATCCGTTTGTTATGTTAATTGAACATCACAGATTATACATTTAACTGCTTTTATCAATCATTAATATTTCTAATATTTCAACACCATTTAATTTATCTTCTTTCTTTCTCTCTCTCCAATTTCTAATTGGCTATCCTTGTCAGTAGTCATCATTGTCATTTGATCTCTGAAATAACACGGATGAGCTTAGGTCACAACGACCCAAAAGAAATCATGTCATTGCGATGCAGGTGTTCCCAGACTATCCCTTGACTATTTTAGATTATAGTTAGTGTAATTAAATTTAAAATCTTTAATAATCAACTAAAACCACAAACGCTGAATGGATAACTAAAGGTTTTACTATTTCTTAGAGGAATAACTGAAAAATATTTAAAATAAAAGGACAAATTGAAGATTTCAATAAATTTTAGATGTATTTGTAATTTACCATTTGACTTTAATACTATTATTCACTTATGTGACCATTCTTTTAAATCTAAAAGTTGATTGATTGGAAAATTCAATCTTTGAATATATATATAGATAAAAGTAATAATGATACTACATTTATAACAGTAAAATTGATACAAAAACTTTTTGGATCATCTCAGCAAAATTGTTATGTTATATATATATACACCAAATTTATCTTATTAACTTTTATTTCTCTTATCAAGCTAGTTTTATCTCACGTAGTTGCTTTAAATTTGTACTCTCGAGCCAATAATATTTTTTATCCTATGTATCTAATTAAATGTAACATTTTTTAATCGAAGTATGGCTGGCTGTCTCGCAAATCGCAAGTGGCAACCTTCTTTGTTTGCGTACGTGCGGTCTGAGCTCCAGCTCACGCCCTGTTATCTTCTCCCACGTACGTCCCCTTCCTGCCTGCCTGCCTCCCTCCCTCCTTTTATCTTCACCCAAACCAATTATATCCCCTGCTTCTCTCCTACGCTGCTCTCTCTCCATTATCCAATCATGCAACATCGCACCCCCCTATGTCTGTCATCCTTCAACATCCATATACTTTCCTCAGTTTCAATTTTGGGTAATATCAAAAACCTACAAGAGGTTTGCCCCCCCCCCTTCAATTTTAAGAAACTATCTAAAATGTAACCTAAACTTTTGCCTAATATACAGTTTACTTCCTTTACCCTAATCAACGTTAGAAATTCTACTTAAAATTTTTAAGTTTAATTAAAAAAATTGAACCCTAATTTTTTTAACTAACAATTATACCACCACATCCCCAAACCCCACAAGGAAAAAATTCATGTATGCATCTTTGCCATTGAGAAGAAAAAATCTACTAAAAAATGAAAGCAATATATTTAGAATGAAGGAGTATATGTCTACTTAATACTTAGTCATTTTCCTGGTATGGTAGTCAATGATATTAGATCATGGAAGTATTCAAATGGAGTAATGTTTATGGTAAATTGAATTGGACACTTGGACTGCCTGCCTAATTGAGGCAAGTAATTAGTTGTAGTTTGAACCAATAAACTACCTTAAAAGCAAGAGCTCTATCGAAAACGAAGGGAAGCACCCTTAAAAGCAAGAGCTAGCTTTGCTTTTATTTTTTTTTGTTAAACAGGGGTAAAAGATTTGAGATAATGAAGTGAAGACTCAAACGCAAAACTTTCATCTTATATGTTTAGGAATTCAATTTAATCAATAGGGTAGATGATCACAACAATCTTGCTAATTATTTCTTGTTGCGGAAGGAATAGAGATTGTATACTCATCTCATCTCGAGGTTTCTGCATGTTTTGTTTTGTTGTTTAATAAAATATATTGTCGTCCAAAAAAAACATGACCAAGACCAAAGCCACAATGATTTTTTTTTTGCCAAATAAGTAATAACCCAGCCAATATCCCTTAACAACCACATTTACTCACCCTCGCCGTTCCTGATATTCTATGGGCCTTAGGCAAAATAAAAAAATGAGATCCCACCTATAAAATTCAAAAATATAATTTCATATAAAAAATAGAAATGTTTTTTTTCATTACATTATGTCAATAACATATTTTTAAATAAAAATTCATAAAAAAAATAAAACATTTTTCCTTCAATCTCCATTAATGTTGTCAATCATCTAAAAATCTCCTCATTGTAAGGTCACCCCTTATCACCTTCAAAGAAAAAATCAAAACTAAATCACAAAAGCGGCTTCACGAGAATTCAGGGATGCAAAATCATTAATAATATCATCAACATCAATGTTTTCTAATAAATCTTTCTCAATTAATAATATTTTCAAACCATGCAACCCTTCTTGTGACACTGATGACCTCAAGTAGGTTTTATCAACTTTAGCTTTGAAAATTTTCTTTCAGCTGATGTCATAGTTACAAGCATAGTTAAAAAAAAATATAAGCAATGGAAACATTTAGATAACAATCTTTAGATTTTACAAACTTAAAAATTTCAATGGCTGACATTGGCTAATTTGGCAAAGTCGTTTGCAACACTTTTAATTCATAGTATAAATTATTTAAATCAACATTATATGAATCACCATGAGAAAATGTGAAGTGAAAATTAGCATGTGACTATTGAAGTTTTTAGGAAAAAAATGATATTTTTCATTTGAATTAATGATATTTTTAGTTGAAAAATGGAAAAAAGTTTTTTTTTATACATTGGAGGTAGGAGATTGAGGATGATGTAGACTTGAACACAGGACCTCCACCTTATGTCCCATGAGCTTAGCTACTAGGCTACAACAAACTCAGGAGAGACAGAATAATTGAACGAGATTGAGAGAAAATGAGTTGAAAGTCCATGGAGATCATAGAGGAATTAAAAACGTCAATTCTCTCTCTTTCTCTTGGATATGTCGTTCGTCAAGTTGTTATTAACGCAAAGTTAATTATTTTTTCACTGTATAGAATATATTTTCAAATTTTGGCCCCTTTAGCCGTTGGGCCCTAGGCGGCTGCCCCTCTTTGCCTACCCTAAGAACCGGCCCTGATTATTAATAAAGCATTAGTAATGACATCAGTTCTAGATAAAGTTTTAGGACCAACTATTTACACTGCTATTTCCGTCCCATGAAAATTGTCACATTTATTTTTCCAGCATTTAATTTACAATCTTTTCCTTTAACATTTTGACATGAAAAATTAGATTGTTTGGATGTAAATGATAAAATGTGTCTATTTATATATGTTACATGTATTTTTTTTTAAAAAAAATCTTCATAATAAAATATATGAGCAGTAAAACAAAATTATAAAATATATTTGGTATGATGGAGGGAGGGAGTATTAAATTACAGGGACGGTTTCATGACTTAGAAAGATTAAAATATTGAGGGAGTAAATGGAAATTCGGAACAAAAGTTTAGGACTGACTGTGCCATTTCCCACAAGAAACACGAAAAGACCAATAGAGGAAGTGAAAAGGAGGTTATTATATTCGGGCAGTAGAGTAGGAGTGTCTGTCCGCAGCAGAACGGCACCTTCTTTCCGGTGTGTTCTCTTCTCTGCAAGACCCAGCTAGCTATATTACAGCCTGTTCCGTTCCTTGTTCGCTTCCCTCTCTGCTTTTCTACCCTGCACTGCAGCAGCACAGCCATGTTCCTCGTTGCCACTACTTGAACTCCTCCACGATCCTTTATCTTCAGAAATTAGCGATATGGATCCATGCGCTTTTGTGCGGATCCTTGTGGGTAACGTAGGCATCAAGTTTCAGTCACCGGCCAGAGCACTCAATCCCTCCACTTCTCATTTCTCATGCAAGATCAAGCTCAAGGACTTCCCCCAACAATTCGCCGCCGTCCCTCTCGTCCAGCACGAAGAGATTACCAACTCCGTAGTCGCCTCTTTCACCCTCAGCAAGTCCCAGATCGATAAAATCGTATCCAAGAGCAGCAGCGCCCCTTGCTTGAAGATCGAGGTTTACGCCCAACCGGATTCCAATACCTGCGTGTTCCCCTCTGGGAAGTTGATCGGAAAAGTTTCGGTGCCTCTGGATCTGAAGGCGGCGGAATCCAGGGCCTTGGTTTTTCAGAACGGAGGATGGGTCACCCTCGGCGACGATAGAAACAAGAAAAACGGTTCGTCACCCCAGCTTTCGCTCACCGTCCGCGCTGAACCCGACCCGAGATTCGTTTTCCAGTTCGACGGCGAGCCGGAGTGTAGCCCGCAAGTTTTCCAGGTTCAGGGGAGCGTTAAACAGGCTGTGTTTACCTGCAAATTCAGCTTCAGATGTTCAAGCGATCGCAACATAAGACCAAGGTTAGTAATTCATAACAATCGATTCTCTGCTTTGGTTGTAGCCAGCTGACATTTTCGAGAAAATACGGAGAGTAATTAACTGCTTTTTTCGCTCTGCAGGTCATCAATTGAAACGACCACATCAAGAACTTGGCTACCCAGTTTTAAATCAGATCGAGATCAAGTATCCAAGGAGCGAAAAGGTTGGTCGATTACGGTCCACGATCTTTCCGGCTCGCCAGTGGCCATGGCCTCAATGGTAACACCGTTCGTCCCGTCTCCTGGGTCGGATAGGGTCAGTCGGAACAACCCGGGAGCGTGGCTAATCCTCCGTCCAGATTGCAACACTTGGAAGCCTTGGGGCCGCCTGCAGGCCTGGCGAGAGCAAGGCAGTTCGGACGCCGTCGGTTACCGTTTCGATATCTTCTTGGACGACGTCGAGACAAAAACCGTCGCAAACTCCGTCGTGAGCACGAAACACGGCGGCAAGTTCTCCATCGATCTTACCACCAAGTTACCAGGGACCCCGCTAATCAGCCCGCAGAGCAGCGGGGATTTCGGATCAGGATCGAGGAACAGCTCGAGGCCGGGGTCCGGGTCCGGGTCGGACTTCAGCTTCTCGTCGGTGCCGACGCATTCTAATACATGGTGCAAGGGATTCGTTATGTCATCGACGGTGGAGGCTGGCGGCGAGGCGAGCAGGCCAGAAGTGGAGGTCGGGGTGAGGTATGTGAGTTGCACGGAGGACGCAGCGGCGTACGTGGCGCTGGCGGCGGCGATGGATCTAAGTATGGATGCGTGCCGGTTGTTTTCTCAGAAGCTGAGGAAGGAACTGAGGCAGCAGACGCAGAAGTTTGTCGTTTAGTGTGCATTGGGGGTGTCGTTTTGGGTGGATGATGAGTTGGGATTTGGTAGATAACTTAGGCAGCAACAGTTTCCTTTGCGCTGGATTTTTCTTTTCTTTTTCTTTTTTTCTTTTTCCCCCTACTATCTGTACAGCGAGGATTGAGAATCATGCAGTGCGGCCTTTAATTTCTCTTTGTGAATTCTTTCATTGTTTTAAATTTAATCATTATGATCTCTCTGCTGATTGCCTGCTTCTGGAATAAAATTTGATTATTTCATTCTACGTAGGAGTATTAAATTTTAACATTCTTATGGAGTACCGTAGTATCCAAGATAGCTGTGCAATTTATTAAGCTCTCGCGCCCGTTATTAATCCATACAATTAAGCTCTTCCTACATAGTAATGGTTTTAATTAATCGCCTTCAATGGAAAACGAAACTCCGTAAACATCTTTTTTTCCTGTAGGTATTGCACATTTGCACCATCCATCTCAAGAAATTTGATAACTTTTTAACTTCTAAGTTGTCTATGTGAACTAATATGCTTTCGAAAAAAAAAACTTTTCATAACAACTTTATTCTATTACCTATAACTTTTTCTTTTTACTCATAAATTTATTTTATCTGATGTTTCTATTTTAAATTTACCCTTTACTTTAACAAGCTCAAATCTTCCCCATTCCCTCGTCTCAATGCCAATCATATGTACCATATTTGCTCACATTGAAGGAGTATTAAAATGCTATAAATGAAAATGACAACAATAATAATCTATAATGATCTATAACTATTAAGAATAATAATAAAAAAATATAGTTAATGAGGATGAAGAGTGCTTTTAGAAATGAACTACAACGTTCAGTTCATAGGAGGAAAAGAAATATAAACAATGATGTGATAAGTGAGGCAATTGAAAATCTAGATTACATGTTCTCATTTATGGTGTCTCATTTTTATCCCCAACTATATTTGACTAGCCTTTTTAATTATTCTATTAAAAATTTTATACAATAAGTAACAGTGTTAGTGAATTATAGAATTATAGTGGAGGACATAGATGGAACACCATAAATGGGGACAGATGATTTGGATCCGTCAATTAACGATGTTTTGCCTGTGCCATAAGCAGAAACAGAAACCATGCATGTCTCCTGAAAAATAATGAATTGATGAAAATTTGGAAGCCAGGAAAATAATTTATTGTCATGATCTATACAAATGAAAGCCTTGCCATATTACAACCATGATATCTAGTCGTACTGTTTTGCTTCATATGTTTTAGTATTTTTTAACATGGTTCTACATTTCAGTGCCATACTGCATTCTAGTGATGTATGGAGATGACCTTGATATTGTTGCAGTATCATCAATCTTATCATCTTCTTCTGGTCTAGGCTCTGCCAACTTTGAGTTCAAGTTGTGATCTGTTGACATGTCTGTCCTCTCTGTTATAGCAGATGGATCATTGCTGTTATAGCTTCCATATCCTCCAAAAGTTGAGCTCAATCTGTGAGTTGACATGTCTGTCCTCTCTGTTACAGCAGGTTGATCATTGTTGTTAAAGCTTCGATCTTCTCCAAAAGTTGAGCTCAATTTGTCAGTTGACATGTCTGTCCTCTCTGTTGCAGTAGATGGATCATTGTTGTTAAAGCTTCCATCTACTCCAAAAGTTGGGCTCAATATGTGAGTCTCATCATCTGAGTTTGATACTTGTCTAACCACCGAATCTTGAAGGTTGTCAGCTGTAGTGCCACCAGCACTTGCTTCCACTGTTTCAACATCGTTTGCTTCTGTACCTGATTCAGCTACTGATCGATTACTTGATTCATCATAGGTGTTTGAAGATTCTGATCCTTCATCAGTATTAGAAGATACGGTCACATGATCCGTTTGATTTGAAGTTGTCATATGAAGATAGGTTTCAATCTGTTTATCTCCTTCTAAGTTGGGTTCATGATCAGCACCTTTACTGAGATCCTTCTTTACCTGACTTTCTTGCTCAACTGTTGTATCATCAGATTTAGATGATGCAATAAAAGCAGAGAAATGCTGTTGATCCCTTGCCTCTTGCTGCATGTAATTAGAGTTAGTTTCACTCTCTTTCTGCAGGAACTGAAGAGAAGTATGGTCTGCAGCTTGTTGATCCGCTCCCCTTTCTTCATGCTCATCATCATGTCCACCTTCTCTACTAGTATTGTCTACTACTACACTCTCATTCTTACCAGTAATATTTAAATAAGATCCGTCAAGTTGATGCCCCTTTGGTTCTTCTACCTGATCAGCTCCTCTGGCTTCCTGATGATCAGTGATGATATTGCTGGATCCCTGTTGAACATAAGGAAGGTCCCTCCTCCCCAATTTCAAGATCACAGTACTACCATCGGTTTCAAGTTCATCAGTACTCGCCTGTGACCGCTTGTTCACATGGTACTGCACCAACCAAATGCCAATTGCAAGTAACACACAGATCTTTAGGACCTTAAAACCTCCACATGAACTTTTCTTATTTACACCAACTTTCCGGTTATACATGGTTCCAGGAATATTGATTGAGCTCCTACAGAGTTCCATAGATCAACAAGAAATACACTTTAATCAATTAAACCCTGCACCTTTTCTCTTTACTACTAATTAAGAAACATTTTAACTGACAAACCCATATGAACTGCCAAAAAGAAAAAGAAAAAAAAAAGATTACTGCAAAAGATGAAAAGCTCGCAACTTACCCGGACAATGATGGTGGAGAGAAGAGAGGATGATCGGAGTTGTTCTTGGGACCCTTACCAACTAAACCTCAGCTCTTATACCATTCCAATTTCCAACCATTCTTTTTCTTTTTCTTTTTCTTTTACTGTTTGCTCCTTAAACCCCACGGATCCTTTTTTGCCCCCCTTTCAATATTCTTTAGTTGTTTTTCCCTCTCACAAAACCTAATTTCTAGTTTAATGAAATCATTTTCCCTTTTTTTTCTTTGAGACTAAGGAGTACAAGTGAAGTTGACATTTATATGCGGTTTACGTCGTTCGAATTTGCAAACACGAAGATCACATTTGCATGTTGTCATGGTGATGGACAGGAGAATTAGTTAATAGTCTTATTTAATAGTACTCCAAGAATTAATAGATGGAGGTATCAATACCGTGACCTATATTTACCAATTAATTGCTCAAAAAAATAAAGATGTGTGGCACCAATAAAAGCTGAGGTTTCTGTTTCTTCAAGTTTTGACAATAAGAGCATCTCCAACAGTTTTCCCAAAAAATTCTCCAAAATGGGGAAGAAAAGTTCACATTCTCCAAATTATTTTTACTCCAACTCCAACAGCTTCCCCATTTTAGAGAATCATGTATTTATGATGTGAATCTACCTAGTGACGTATTTGCAACTTCTTTGAATTATAAGGACTCAAGAGCTAAGCTCAAGAACATGAAGGAATAGTGACCCAAATCTTCTTCATCATAATTTGAGCCCAAGAGGAACAAAACAATTTGGAAACATGGAGGACTCAAGTGACAAGATGAAATAAGTTGGAGAAAAGTGAATAATTTCATAGAATTTACACCTTTCAACTCCTAATGTTTCAACTAATCAATTGTCCACTAATGTTAGAAATAAATTGGACAATTAGTATAGAATTAATTCTTCCTTTAATTTTATTTATAATTTTTATTTTCTTCCTAGCCTAAGCCATTTCCCAACCTATAAATATGAGTTATTTTTACACTTTTAGAAAAACACACATCATATATGAAATTCACTTTGCAAATTTGAGAGAAAATTCTCTTCATTTCTATTACACTTTTCCACTCAACTCTTGTTCAAAGGTTTTGATCAAGTTCACTAAACCCAAGGTTGCTTTCTCTTGAAGAAAGAAGTGTTGGATCCATCTTCCTTCCATTGGCAAAACTTCACTTTTGCTTGAACTATTTATTGGATTCAAGAGGGGGTGTTGGCCAATTTTATTATCATTTTTCCAGACAAGAAAAAAAGATCTTCAAATGTGTTTCTTAATCCATAAGAAAACACATCAAACAGATTCACCATCTCATTCTCTAAAATGGGGAAGAAGGGGAAAAAATGGGTAGTCTTCTCCATTCTCTAAATTTTGGAGAACTTCCCCAAATCCGATATTTTTGGTAAACTCGGGTTAGGGTCGGGTTTAACCGAAACCCGTGGCCCAGCCCGAAATTAAAGCCCAACCTTAAAATCTCCTAACCCCAGCCCGAAATTACCTAATAACCAGCCTGAAACTACCCCGTCCAACCCACTCAGCCCACCACGCTAACCCTCACCCACTCAGCCCAACTACATTACCACACTAATCTGGACATTCAACCCAATACATGGAGACTGTTGGGACCCACATTTTGTATTCTTTTATTTTCCTTCATAACTTATTATTCTTTAATGTTATTATCCCCTAATTTCTTTTCCCTTTTTCACGAAAATTCTTTCTGTTTCGTCTTTCATTTTCTTTGTGATTTAACAACTGCGATTTGATAATATATACTACTAGCTACTTCTATATATATATAATAATATAATTCTATATAGAACACTATATATGGTTTTTCCGCTCATGTATTCTATTCTTTAATTATGTTTTTCACTTTTCCATTTCATGGCTATGGAAGGGGAACCATCAGCAAACGAAATAATGACAACAATTATTTATATTGTGAAAATATACAATTATGTACATGTATATATATATATATATATATCATATAATGAGATAATGAAATTCTGGAAATGCACCAATAAAAAATGTTGGGGAGTGGATTGCCAAATAATGAGACTTGGGAACCCCGCGTTAGTCTTTTACTTGCACGAATTGAGGTGTGTTGTGTACGCAATGGCTTGGGCCTTGGGCTAAGTAAGTCTCCATTTCAATGGTGTTTGCGTGCAAAAGACAAAGCTTGAAGTCCGAAAGCAAAGCACCATCTCATCTATTCAGAGTAGAAATTCGGGCTGTATGGGTCAACCCGGACCGAACTACCCCAACCCGACCCAACTTACTCCTGATTCACTAGTTTCTTCGTAGGCGTTGTTCGCCGCAACAACAATTGTGCCTCCCTCAACTTAAAAACATAAAAAAATCCATATACAGCTAAATGTGTTTTGAGAAAACCAACTTTGAAAATTTTCATTTGGAAAAAAGAGGAAAAAGAAAACCACTTTCTTAAACTAAACGCCACATACCTAAATTCTTTTGCTTAATTACTTTTTTATCAGATTTTTCATTCATGCATGAAATGGTGAAAATAACTACATAATACACACTATATATTCCCATTTTGTACTAAATATACAAAAAAAATACTTTTTTTATGAACATTTTTTTTTGGACGCGGATAACATGCCATGTTTTCTGGTTATAGAATGCAAGTTTACTGGGTTTCCTGTAAAAGCCAGATTCGTTACCATTTTTTCCATTTGCAATATGTTGTGTCATGCACCAGTTTCTTTTGTTGTTTTTTTTCCTTCCTGAAATAGGAAAATTATGCCATGACGGTGACCGTGAAATCAATTACTTGGATCGGTGACGCTCACATTTTTTGTTTTCCTGAACTGAAATGATTTGAAACACCATTCTTATAATATATAATTATTCAATCCGGAATATTGATCAATTTTACCACTGACCGTTTGCTAGAGGTCACCTTCTACTATTATTTTACAATTTTTGCCGTAACAAATGGGTCCATGGATCTTTGTTCTCAATAGTATGTATATTTATGTGGTGTATAATTTATAGATAAAATTCCTTAAAATTGTAATGGTCCTCCTATGTTTATATTTGAACAAATGTAAGTGACAAAACTGGTCCTATTCAATCATGGGATATTTTTTTAATGATTGATAAACTTGTTAGCTTAAAGGGAAAACAAACAACAAAGAGGGAGCAATATATTTTCCCTTTTAAAGACGATAGAACATTGAACGTGGACAAATGCTGTATAGATGATGTTGTATATATATTTAAGGAGAGGCGCTGGTGTTGAAGATATATATATATATACTCCTACGTACGTACTATTCCAAATATCAATAGGAGTATATATTAAGTATTATTCTTCATGGCTCCTAAACAAGTTCTAATTGCCAGTTTCCTGATCGTCGCCATTATCTTCTTCGCAGGTACTCAATATATTAATTTCTTCGAAAAACTCAATATATATATATATATATATAATTTAGATCATCAAAATTAATATCGGAGAAATTAAATTATACATATACTGATTGGAGTGAGAAGTATATCTGATCAACAAGTGATGATGATGATGATGATGATATATATAGCTAGCTAATTGTTGTGGATGCATGCATGGCTGCTGCTGCTGCTGCTGCTGCTGCAGGTAATTTGGAGAAAGTGAGAAGTGCAGATTGTCATTACATCGAGGAAGAATGCAAAGACAAGAGTTTCTGTGTAGCCGAGTGCAGTAAACAAGATTTTACATCTGGTGCTCTCTGTGTTCCAAATGTTTCTACTGCCTCATCACATTGCTGCTGTCTCATCGATTGATTAATCAACTTATATATACAGTATCAACTGATTGATCATCCTGATGCTTTTTAAAAATTATGGTCCACTTATATATAAAGTCCCTTAAGTTAAATTACCCCCTCCCAATATCCAATATGTATGATTCTTTTTTTTTCTTCCATTTTTTTTCTATGGAATCCATGTCCACTGATGAGTGATTTCAAGAAATAAAGTTCAT
Organism: Stellera chamaejasme; assembly: GCA_024586325.1. NCBI lineage: Eukaryota > Viridiplantae > Streptophyta > Magnoliopsida > Malvales > Thymelaeaceae > Stellera > Stellera chamaejasme. The sequence goes on from CM044986.1 coordinate 30,835,995, forward strand.
GTATCTTCGGTCGTATCCAATAGGTTTCTGCATTATTCCAGCTCATAAGCTCAAATATATGTGAAACTTGAACTTTTGATGGTAAAACTTTCAACGATATTATTGTAGGTAACCAAAATATCAATCCATAAAAACAAAATACTCCATATCAAAATGGGCACAGACAAAAAAAACAGCTATAGATATCGGCCCATTAAGGTTTGTTTGTTGCAACTCTCGGTGGGCTTCCAAGCTCCTATGGGCCGGAGATCTTTACTACATGAGATGGGAAGCTTGAAATAGCAGAAAGTCCATTATCATTTTCTCATCACAGAAAAGCACAATGGGAGTTTTCTAGGTTATTTTATAGCTTCCCTAATGAATCTTGGAAATAAATCATCTCCAACATCAATCTATCTAATATAATATAATATACAGTTTCTCCATTTTCTTGATGTACTCATTTTTTAAAAATTTTAAAAATATTTTTTCTCCAATAGCTTTCACATCTTACTCTCTAAAATGGAGAATGAGGTAAAAAAATGGGGAGTTTTCCCCAAATTTGGAGTATTCTCCAAATTTTACAAAGCCTTCCCAAATCTATTTTTTTAAACTTCTCTCATCTCTTTCTTATTTGGCAACTTGTAATTGGTTTAAACAACATTCATCTACAATCTCTTTTCTCTATCCAAATAATTCATTAATTATTATTTAAATATATAAAATATTTTATTCTTGTAATAAATACATAATTTCTCAAAATGGGAAAACGGTTGGGATTGAAATAATTTTTTTTTGAAAAATATGACTTTACTTCTCAATTTTAGAAAAAAATTTGGGATCTTGACAACCCCTTATACCTTTTCTCTCATCAACCCAACACCACCCGAAACCGGTTCCGTTAGTGTTGTCCACTCAAAGTATAGTTTTTAACAGTTTAAATTTTGGGAGTAATACAATAATATAATTATGAAATTTAAACGCAAGCACAAAACCTTTTATTTTTTCCAATTCATTAACACTTGCCATAAATAAAATATGAAAACGAGAGAGTGAATGGCCAAGTTGCATAAACCAAATAGTTCAAGGTATCAAAATTAAAGAGACCCCGGCCAAATAAAAAGTCTAAAGAGAGGCAAAAGGGAGGGTATTTTACCACTCGAGTTTACAAAATCTATAAATTTACAACTAAAGTTCATTTTGAAGTGAGAATGTCACCGATCAAAGATTGATCCATGTGTATACATAACATTAACAATGATGATGAAATTGTAGATTTTTTTAATGGACGAAGACTCGATAAAGACAATTATAATGCACTTTTTACCATTTTAAAGTTTTATCATATAGGTTTAGAATTTAGTGTGTGTGTGTGTGTCTATATATATATATATATATATGGACACCCCTTGGTGAAAATCCTGGATTCGCCATGGTAGCGTGCTACTGGACGATTATGTAGACATTGACCGTACATTTTGTTGAGTTAATATTGAATTTCACCATAAAATCTGTTACGTTTCAAGGGTTGAATTATTTTTTTACAAATCTTAAGTGAAATTAAGATATCAATCCTACAAAAATGTACAGTCAATATCCACGTAATTGCCCAATGGCACTCCACATAAGCGTCATGTGACAAATTAACGTTCAGTGGTAAATTTACACCTCCAATAAAACGCCGATGGCATCCTCGCTTCAAAATGAACTTCAGTGTTAAATTTAGATATTTCGTAAACTTCAGTGGCAAAATAACTCTTTTCCCATAGGCAAAATAACTAAATACCCTCCGTCCCTAAAAAAAATTGGTGCATTTCTTTTTGGGTAAAATACATTTATAGTCTCTTACCTTTGATGTGTGTTTTAATTGGTCCTGTTTTAAGAATTCGTCATATTTTGATCATATACTTTTGTTTTTTGTCCTACTTTGGTCTTAATAGTGACCGCCATACCGGTATCATTCAATGATTGTCCTACTATCATTAAGGATTACTTTCTTTACTTCAACAAACATTGGTTGTTGCTCCTTGCTTTAGCAAGTATTATCTCGCCTTTTACTCTTGTTGTGCAGGAGTTATTAAACTACTTTGGTTGATCTCAACTCATTATGGCTACAACGATTATATAAACATTCTCAAGTAAGATATCTAATTAAAGGTCTGTTTTGATTCCACTCAATAACCTCTAATAATTACTTAACAATTAGTAGGTAATGGCTGAGAATCCATATAACCAACTGATAAATGTGCATTTCGGGAACTCGGGCGAGGCCCGGACGACCCAACTTGAATAGTCAGGCGGTCACCTGACTCAAGATTCCAAATGGTCAGGGAGCCGGCGGAGCCGGGCGGAGGTCAGGCGACTCGACGCTTTTGGTCAGGCGGTCGCCTGCCTCAAGTTTTAGAGGTCTGTATTGATTGTCTGTTACACAACACTAGCTCGGTTTATTGTTTGGGCTGTTTGGTACCGTCCAGCCACCGATCCCAACGAATTTGAATTAAGGCTGAACCGAATAGTGAATTAGCAAGCCCACTAGCCCATGTCCAGAAGCCCAGCCCAGTAGAGCCTCCCCCCCCCCCTTCTCTCTTTAGTATTTTCTTTACCCAATAACCCAACACAAGTGCCAATTAGTGATTGATTAGTGAATTAGCAGCTAGTTACCCAATGATCTGAAGAACCCTACGACTCACTCTCGAGTATTTATTTCTTCTTTCTGTCTCCTCCGCTTGTGTTTGCTCTTTTCAATCGGTTGGTGTTGTTGGAGAGCAAGAGATATGGGAAACAGGAGCAAGGACCTCCTCCGCTTAGAGCACGACAAAGACTCTTCTTCTCTACTAGGTGCTCTTCCCTTCACCTTCCCGCTCCCTTTTCTCTATCTCACAATTTCACTCTGATTTCCTTTGCAGAATCTTCGCTTCTTGTCTGTGGTCAAAAGAAGAAATCCGCGACTTTTGCTCCTAACCCCGACAACAAGCCTTCAATTGGCCCTCTTCCCAAGAGCCAAGGTACCTGCTTTTCATTCCCCTTCAAATGGATTCTGTAAATTGTGGATTAACGACCTTTTTGAAACTCTGTGTCTGTGGTCCGTGAAGTTTCTGCCTTTACCCTAGTTTAAATGATTTTGTTTTCCCTCCAATGGTTTCTGCTTTCCGTTTCTTGTGGTCCATCTGTTGGAACTTGAGGTGGTTTTTTCACAACCCTCTTTTCTCGTGTGTTCATCACTGGATATAGCTCTGTATAATTGGAGGTTCACTGTCTGGTCGGATGTGAGATGGTACTGCCAGTCAAAAAAATTTTTTGACTAATCCGGAATCCTTTGGCCATGGTGCAGTTTTAGGAAAAGTGAAAGATTTCTTGGGAGTTTTTGCAGAATCTAATAGAAGGCTGGAACAGGATGCAAAGGTTTGTAAACTGGAATCATAATAAACTCTCTGATGCATGCTGGATTCACAGTATCTTATTTATTCCATCTGATTTTAGACTCTTCAACATGTAGGAGAACGCTGATGCTGTTGATATTGAAGTTCTCAGTGGAAACGAGACTAATGTCATTGAAATGGTAATACTTTTCATCCCTCCGACTCACTCGCGTTCTTGCAAAGCAAAGGGTTACGGGGTTTACATTATACAGTCCCAACCACTGATCTCTGCGCATATTGAGTACAGGATTTGATGCTGGGGATCGCTGATCTTAATACGCCGGAAGCTGTGGCTGCTGCTGAATCCGCAGTTACTGGTTGTCAGCAAGTGATTCCACTGGCATCAAGTACTAGCGGAACAGAATCAGATTTTGAAAGTGATGACAGTGATTCTGGCAACACTGATGAGGAGAGTGGTAGTGATGATGAGAAACAAAGAGGTTCTGAAGTGGATAAAGAAGTGAAAAGGAAACAACCATATAAGCTGCAAAAGATTATCGAGCTACCTTGAAAACCTTTTCCGTGCATGAATCATTGTTACCATGAAGTTCCTGTAACTGATCTCAATATGGAGTAGTTAGGAGGATTGGGGTCTAATTTAAGGGCGAGGTTAAGATGCGCTCATTAAAAGTGCACACTGTAAGCGCTTAAGAAGACCAGTTTATTACTAAACATGCACTAAGTGTATCTACGTGTGATTTCCAATAACATGGATTACGAGTAAGATGGTATCATGAATTTCCAATAACATCTGTAGTTAACATGTACTCAGACAACTAGGATCATTGACCACATTGGGGCTTTGACGTAGAGACAAAATGGCAGATTTCATTGAGGTGCTTCTTAGAGTCATCGTCCGGATTAGACGGCGGTGGAGATTGTTTCACAGAGACGACGAGACTCTTGCTGTGGAGAATCACACTTTGAATCTCAATATGGAAGGGAGAACCTTCAGTTGCCACTTGCCTCTGCCAACTCTTTGTAATCGAACTCTGTGTAATTGAACTCCCTTGCCGTCATAAGTTTAAGCAACGGATTAGAGTGTGCATAACACTAAATGATCCTTGGGGACTGGGAATTGGAAGTGAAGTGGATGATCAAGAAAGCAAGAATAAAGAGGCTCCTAATTTAGGTTGTGCTACTTTTTAACTTTTCACAAGATCAATACTCCTATCATAGTTTTCAAAGACAATTTTGCCTTTTCTCCATAAATTTCCATGGCTTCCCATCAGCTACAGGCTACAGCAGCATTCAACTGCATGCACTGCAATTTCCCTACAAGAAACCATACACGTGTTCAATGAAATATTCAGCAAGATTCTCATTATTTTTCTTGCATTAATTTCAAAAGCATAATTAGAACCAAAAAGAAAATGAATTTATCAATTGAACTTTGCTAAGTTATGCTGAAAGTTAAACCGAAGATTCTCAACGTATGTTGCGTTGGGATGATAACAAGGAAAATGTCCTAGCTCGTGTAGTGCTCTCGTTGTGTTTGGCAAAGAAAATAATAAGGAAAGACCACAAGGATCATGAATTTTGTTATTGCGGATCAGTAATTTTCACAATGCGGATTACTACGAGCAAGATTGTATGATGAATTTGCAATAACATATCTAGGTAACATGTACTTGTTAGACAACTAGGATCATGACTTTTGGTGCTACGGACCATTAATTTGGTGGATTCTTCCATGTCTTGGGCTTCTTCTTCACTGGAGCCTTCTCACCAGCAGGTCAGTCATCTTCTTGTCCTCAGTGCCTTCCGACGTCAAGCAACGGTGGGTTGTTCAGACAAAAGTTCAATCAGAGGCTGGTTTTATATAACTGGAGAGATACATGACACATCTGCTCACAATGGCTCGCCGGAATTTATCCAGAGCGACAAGAGCCGAACGGCCGGCGTCAGCGAAGGCTGGAGGAGGAGGAGTCACGCAACTCCGACGATGGCTGACTGAGTGGTCACGGCTGAGCTGCAATGGCCGACGACAATAATGGAGGCTAAGAAATGAATGGTGGAATGGACAATCATGTTTGTACCATGCGGGCTGAGCTGCATACACATGTTCAATTGGGCCTATTCTGATCTTTGTATGTAGTTCAATTCAGTTTGATTCTCCATTTTGTCCTTCGGCTATGGGGTTGGTCAAATTGTATCATGTTGATGCTTTGTAAAAAGTAAATTCTGAAATGGCATAATTAATTCTTTCTTTTGATTCAAACTTGTTGACTAATAAATTGTTTTTAACTTGCACCAGCTTACATGGTCCTGAGATGAGATGAGATGAGACAACAACTGGAGCATGAGTTAGTCTACTCTAACTAGAAAATCCACAACTGTTTTCTTTTCTCCCTCCAAATTTTGAATATCAGAACAAACTTGGTCAACACAAGGAGAGTCAGAGGAGGTCCTAAATGCAGAGCTGCTTCTTTGTACTCCTCAACCCATAAAGCTATATTTACAACAATAATAATATGTCATGCAAATCATAAGCAAAGCACAAGTCCTTTTTCACCTCATCATATCTATACTCATTATTTATCAGAAGAAAAGGCTTCAATTCTGGACTCTATTTTCTCAAGCCACACAATGGAGCGTGGTGCTTCCATGGAGATTGGCGGGAGTGAGCAGCATTTGCAGAGCTTGGAAGATACACAAGTAATCATCATCGGAGGTGGCATTGCTTGTTCAGCTCTTGCATACGCTCTTGCCAAGGTGATTTATTTATATCATTGTTTTAGAGATCAATCATTGAGTAATTGCAGTTCTCTGATCCTCTGTATAATTTATTATGCAGGATGGTTTGCGCGTGCACGTGATCATGGAGGGAGACATGAGTGACCATGACAGAAGCAAGGAGAACCAGCTGCAAGCAGAAGAGTGTCTTAAGTTGATTGAATTGGGACTTGAAGGTAAGGAAGATTTTAAAGGCTCATTTTTTGTTACAGGGTTTTCTCTTTAAAGAAAAATAATACTCCAATTCCAAAGGAGGAGGCAATCAATGCCACAAACTGACCCATTCTATCTCTTTTGTAGATTGTGCAGCAGGAAGAATGAGCTACAACAGTCAAAGCTTGATGAGGCAGATTCACCATAGAGCTTCTTCTCTTCCCAGGTATAGAATTCACACATTGCATTTCGTCCTTGATCATTGAATCTACTGTAACTCTTCTCAATATCCTTCATAACCAATGTGCAGCTTAAGATTGGAACAAGGCTCCGTTACATCTCTGGTTGAAGATATGAAGGGGACCATTCAAGGAGTCCATTACAAGAACAAGCTTGGAAAAGATCTCACAGCCAACGCGCCTCTCACCATCGTTTGCAATAACTTGTCCTTGCAACGCTCCCCCTGCAGTACTGTCGGTGCAGTGTTTGTTGATGAGAATGCGCACAGCAAGCGGCAACCTTCAACCGGAGGGGGAATGGCCAGTGCTCTGTCTGACACAATCCTCCTGAGGGATCTCATGAGGTCTTTATACAATTCTTCACATGACTTGACTTCCCTAAGCAAATGCTTGGAGTGTTTCTACGCCCTGCGCCAGGTATGCTTGCTTGTAGACATCTTTCTTGTTTCACAAGAAACTGAAGAAATTTTGGGAGTGATCAGATTTTTGTTTGTCTTCGTTTCATGTTCTGGGACTTGATCAGTTGCAGGCAGGTTGTTCCGGTGGCGGGGGATTCTCAAACTCTCAGGTGGCATTGCTCCCTGGGCGGAACCCGTGGCAGTTGATGTTGCTTCTTCGTTTCTCAGCAGTGCCTGTAATGTGGTGCTGGACACTTGTTACCTCCATTTCTTCTCCCCTTAGTAGTGTTTTTACAATGTCGTTGCAGTACTAATAGCTCGTCTTTTTATTTGTCCTCATCAATCTTCTCTTCTTTACCAATGTACGCATCAATCTTCTACTCTTTTAAGAGAGTTTCTAATTGACAGTTTTCATTCACTATACACCCTCATCCTCATGGAAGCACTCAGGCATCAACAAAAGTAATCACCCAATCCCCATAGAATACTATGGAAAAAGATAAGGAAAAAGAAAACACTACGATGATGATTCCAGTATGTATGAATATATGTAATCTCATTTCTCTAACCACATGAAACCTCCTGAAAAGAGTCTTACTAACCACAAGAGCAACCTTCACATAGATAGACGCGTTTGAGCTCCAAAGGCCAGGAACGTGAACAAATGTAAGGAGGATTCCCACTGTAAATGATGACAGTACAGTGACCCAAATGGTCGACCATTACATACAGAGTATCAGTTAAGCACAGATCGTGGCATGAACAGTTGCAGATATTAATTTTTGAGGGAAACATCTTCACTTCCTGTTAACTTAAGAAAGTACTCGTATTTCATAGAAAATTAATTGAGCTAAATGGGAAGTGATGCGTAAACCCCATTTTCGACTAACAGTAACATCAAACTTTTAACAGTACCAGATCAACTCAATCCTGAAGATGAGTAGCAAATTATAAGCATAAAATCAAAAATCAAAAAAAAAATCAAAACTTTCATTGTTCTGCATAAAGCTTCACAAATACCCTACGACTTCTCTTCCACTGTTCATATGTCAATTAGCCCACTTAAAAGCAACATAATTTGGCTAAAAAGCATCAGGAAAACGGTATATCCAACCAGCCGAAGGAGAACGACGAACTTCATGTGTCAGATCTTTGTAGTTCATCAGATCAGAATTCTGAAGTGGGTAAAAGAGGAAAACAGAAACAAATTAGGGTCAGGACTCGTGAACGGCAGAGATGAAGAAATCCATGACAAATTGATGTCGGTGGTAAAAGGAATAAAAAAAATTTGGACCATTTCTCGATTTATGCGTGTCATCCTTGCGCAGGGGCCATGCTAATCTTCTCTGTATCGTTCCAATTTTATCGGATGTCCCCGAAGGGACGAGCAAGTGATGCACTTTCGGAATATATAAAGAGTTCCTTCGGCTTCTCAGCGACCAATGTGGGACAAAGTGTGAAATAGTTCAGGAGTTGTTTTTTATCCTTCGAAAGCATTTGCTGTTGGACACAACCTAAGCTATGAGAAAGGAAGAATTCACAGCCTTATGAAGGAGTTACCAAACTGACGACTGTTTTGAAATACATCAATCCCTTCGAACAGTCATGTTCTGTCCTTAAGGATTGAAGTGAGAATTGCAATGTGGGCAACACAACCAGACGCCTCATTTAGCAAGGCAACAAGTGACTCATGAAGCAACATACTAGTAAGAGAAAGCTTGCACCTTAATCGAGCAATGACAAGTCGTCGTTTGATTCGACTATCCATCCACAAAATGAAGAAGGCCGAAAAGCGTAATAATTCTGAGAATACTGTTGATGGCTTTGCTTGGGAGCAGCGTGCTGGAAAGCTATAGCTGTAGCGACTCTTTTGATTTGAGCTTTCTAGAAGGTTATTTAAGTTCCCTTCCCATTTGTTTGTTGTTGACCCTGTTTAAGGTTTATTTGTCAAGCTGCTGAGCCCATTGGTGAGGAGCTTAGTTACGGTCCTTTCACAAGGGAAATTGTAAAATGACAGGTAATTATTCTTCATTAACAATGCGGTTACTTCTAGTTTGTGAAGCCTTCTATAGTTTCTGTTATTTGATTTTGTCGCTTGTTGTTAATTTAACTAAACATTTTCCATTTACCATTAATACATCTTTCTTCTTACATAGTAGTAGTAAGTTTTGTAAAGAGAATTGTGTGCACCTCATGGTAAGAACGGTTGGATTTAGTAGGAGACACTAACACACTGTAGAACACGTGAAATGTTGAAAAATCTGCATTGAAAGAAAACAGGTGAAGCAAAATCCAAAGCCGCAGGAAGATATGATGAGTTTTGGGCAAGCAACACAGCTCGTAAAGAAACTTATAGATCTAACAATGTACTCCATTACAAATGTTGGACCATCCCAAATTCCATGGCTGAACAAGTATCCTGAAGAGGCACGGCCATTATAGCTCACTCTGCTTCTACCTCAACCTACGGGAACAACAAGTTCATTACCATATGGCCTTCCAACTACATCCTTAGTCTTGTATCTTGGTTACATGAAATGCTGATCAATTGGTCATACAGGATTGGTGCAACAGAAGCTAGCCAGCAATTATACTCTATTACACCTTGAGGCATCACTACTCCATTACCATGTAAATGCCCGCCATCATTGTTGCACCAACAAATGTGAGGAAAACTATGTGGCCTAAAAATTCCGGGTGAAATAATCGGCCATTGCTTGAGCAACCAAAATCCAGATGGGTTTTCTGCTTCAGTTTCTCTTCTTGATATTGTTTAAGTGAGTTACAAACAAGTCATTCCACGTATCCGTCACTCCTGGTAAGCACCAGTGCATGCAGTCATCATGTTTCTTACCACCAGTAGCAGATGGATGGGCATCTGCTCTGAACTCACTCATGTGGGTAATGTCTAATATCTGGAAACTCGAACCATTCAGGACCCTGTACAAATGTTCATTCACCATCCGTGCCTCGATGTTTGTTCCATTGTTCTTTAGCGAGAACAGTTTTTCCACCTTAAAGAGACACAACGGAATCCATTATATCCACAATCGACAGGGCAGAAATGGCACCAAAAGCCAAAATCAGCTGAATGAATCTAACAAGCATCAACAGCTATATATGCTCACTTGTTCTGGCAATAGTGGCTGTACACGATTACACGAACCTCCTTGATCCCAATCACCTCCTTCAAAATGCCTTGGTGATTGTGTGCGGAAGAACTTTATAGTACCTAGTTGTGCAGTCTTGTCCACAAACAGCAACTACCATGGGAGTGGAATTGCCCGTAATCAAAACCATTATCCAACATAATAAATTGATATTGAAGTATCGAATCATAGGACATACCATGTGTTTTAAAACCCTATCCATACCAATCTCGGGTGGTATAGGAGGGATAACTGGTGCACCCTTTTCAAAGAAGAGCATAGGAAACTTCTCGGGATCAAACTTTGAGGGGGCAAACCACCTATGAACATGAAGAATGATAAATACCGAGCACAAAAATCTTTCTGATGCAATTGCCTTTTTCAAAGTGATAATGAATATACCAGTGTCCGGTATTGAAAATAAGAATGTCATGGAAGCTTGGAGCTTGTGCCCATGTTCCTTCGGGAATATCAATATCAACACGATAACCTTCTCTGTATCCAAGAGCTTCTAATCCACCGCCATTATCATTAGCTGACCACCTGAAGCAAACAGGTAAATCATACCTCGTCAACTGCAACTTAAGTCAAGCTAGCTCTTTATTCTGAAAGAGATAAAATCTGCAGATGAAAACTTCACAGCCATAAGGATCTGATGTGGTGTATAAAAAGGTGAGCAAAGGAATCATGATACAACAGCAATTTCATAAAAGAAAATATTACGACAGCAAGTTAAGACGTGACCACAAAATATGGGGTAGAAAATTCCTAATTCGCCTTTAAACTTTTAAAACTGATGCGTCAAGGAATAAGAAACGAAACATCATGCTTTTGAAAGAATAAGAAAAGGGCCAACAAGAACAAGAAAATGATCTAGAAAGGCCAGCAATGAACCAAAAACTTCCAATATTATATGGGCCTAGAATTCTCTAGTATTACCATGATGACTAAAGAACAGGATGAATTAGAAAGACTGAGCAAGAGATACAGGACTTGTTGGCTATCTACTTATCATTAACAACCTGGTTCTTGGTGGAGGAGTTAATCATACCATACTGTCCGCACGCCATATTCACTTATCGCTTGATTATGACTTAACACTCTACATGTGCTCTAAATGGTCAGGCAAAAAAACGAACATGATCAATTACAACAGTAGCACTTTTTTTTTGTCACAGATGAAGCTAATACTCCATGAACACACACACAAAAATGCAGAAAGAAAAGAAAAGAAACCTAATACTATCATTGAGGACATAATTCACTTGGTTGGATCACACTGAAATTGGATACCTTGATGTAGATACTATTGAAACAAAATGAACTACAACAAATATTCCACTTGATCTGCACTAACGGCATTTCATATAATGAAGTCAATAATCAATGCCCTCGTTAAGTTATCAATCCTTTTTTCTTTCCATCTAATAGACTAATACCTATCAAAGTAGGCACACACTCGTTAAACACTAGGATTGCCCCTCTGTTACTCATAACACTGGTTAAACTGGTTGAGCAATTTTCTGATTTGCCCAGATAACATGACAATACTGCTGTTACTAAAGCTGCACGGCGCTTCTAAGTTAAAAACTCCTGTAATCAGCTCCTTCAGCTTGTTGGCTAAGAGGTAATAATGAAAAAATTCCAACTAGAAATGAACAACCAATATCAACATACCTACCGTAACGCGCCAGGAGATTAGTCCGATGATAAGCAATCGTAAGGTTGTAGCGAACAAAAGTAAAGCCCCTGTCCGCCCCAACAGGTCGCCACTTCTTCACTTCACTCGACGCACTTTTTAAAGTGCAGAACAGTGAGACAAACATGTTCCTATTTAGCGAATCCCCAACAAACCCTGCATTTCTGTTAGTAGAAGCTGCGGGGGGAATTCTCACTTCAATTTTTGGTCAGAAAAAGGTCAAGAAATGGAGCGTACCAATGCTGGTGTCTCTGTTAGCCTGGAGGAAGTTGAGCGGATCCAAGGGTGGGAGGTGGCAATGCCTCGGCTTCCAGCGCCATTTGGTGATGTCTGGAGCGTTGGATTTGCGGTTCAGAAGGCAGTTCCATCCTTTGAAAATCTCCTTGCAGCTGCTATCGTACCGATCGAATCTAGCGTCTGGATCGTAGATCCATGAGCCATGGGAGTAGTCGCAGGCTCCCTGATCGGTTCCGTCGTTGAGACCGTCATATCCTACGTTGAGACGTTCAGGATGTTGGTTGGGAGAAGAAACGGAAGCTCTCCTGGAGAGGGAGAGCAGAAAGAAAACGGAGATGAAGCACAGAAGAGAGAGCACAGGGAAGAAAGAGGAGAACTTCTTTACTGCGGCCATGACGGTCACTCGCACTTGCGTCGTCGAGCATCCAGGAAAATGGAGGACAATTTTAGTTTACATCACGTTTGGGGGGATAAACAACTTCTGCGGCCAATTTGGCACAGAGTGATAATTACAGGGGTATTGCCATGGTTTGAAAAAACGAATCGTTTGAACATCGGTTTAAAGTTTCAACCAATAAAACCAATGATTCGACCGTTCTTTTAAGATATCCAAGAATCATTCAAGAATACAAAATAGGACTAACAATTCTTTTGAATTAAATGTTACAGTACTTTCAATTTGGGTAGCTCTATGTTTGGTTTGTTTCTTTTTAATTTTTACCTTTTACCTCTAATGTCCGGACCCCGCAATCATGGGTACCAAACCATTTTATATCTCCCTACTCTTTTTTTCTTGTCTATAATGAAAGTTGTTAAGCTATTAAAAAAAATGCACACCAAAATCAAAGTACATGGAAGGTATAATAACAATTTCATGTCTAAAAAACGACATAGATTTGTTTTTTTGAGTAAAACACAGTACAACACGAGTGAAAAGAAAACAAAAACTAAACAGGTGGTGGAGAAAAAGAATTAGATGAATATTGAGGAGAAAATGATTCATTGTGAAGATTGAAGCTCTTCGACTTGGAAGTCTGAAAACTGAAGCTCGAAGGATTGTAAATGTTCGTTTTTAATTTTTTGATTTATAACAAAATTGTTCCTTTAACTTTTTTAAAATGTTCACATTTACCCTCGCAACTCATAGAAACGCCGATTCTTTAAAAACCTGGTTTAACTGGTTCATCCGATTTTTTCCGGTTTAAGCCCGATTCTCATGCCTTCCACTGGTTAGCCGAAACTATAACCGAATTAGTTATTAGTTCACGGTTTAACCTGTTCAACCGGCCAGTCCGGTCCGGTTTTTACGACCATGGGTTCTGCGTGCTTTCGAGTCTCAACTTGTCCGAAGGTTAAATACGAGATCATTGCTAATTGCAAATGAGTACGACGGGGCATATAATATATGCACAGTCTATATTAGGGGTGAGAACTAGCCGAGCCGAGCCCGAGCCTAGCAGGTTCGAGCTTGAGCTCGTTACTGTTTAGGTTCGAGCTTAAGCTCGTTACTGTTTAGGCTCGGCTCGAGCTAGTGAACACGAGATGACCAGGCTCGAGCTCGGCTCGAGGTTCGTAAAGGCTCGAGCTTCTGAGACTAAAATGAATAAAATTGGAAAATACATGGACTAAAGTTGTAGTTTACCCTTACAATAGGTTTTCATCAGTTTCAAACAGAGTAGCAGACGCCGCAAAATTGTCATTCTTCTCTTCTTTGAAGTTTCTACTCTGTATTTCTTTTTCATCTGATTTCTTATTGCCTCTTTGATCAACTCTTCAAATTCCATTCTTAGCCTCCTTTCGAACTAGATCGACACTGATTCCATCAAGTTTAATCGGATCTGGTGGTGGGGATCAACAAGAACGTCATATGTGGGACTGCTAGCGGTGGGAGAGCTACGGAGAAAAGAAAGGGCATGGGTTGGGGCCTAGGGAATTGGCTACAGCTGGGAGTAGAGGAGTGGCCGGATGTGGAAGTTGGAAACGATTCAGAGGCACGACTGGAGGTGAACGACGAATTCCAAGGTGAAGGAGGATGCCGGACGTCGAGCTCTGTTACTGGTTTGCGATTGTATGGGTTTGGATTTGAGAATGGTATCGTGAATGGAGATGGGCAGAGGTGGGTTGCTCTCGTTCGTCGCGATAGAGATCGAGTTGGGTTGGGGACCGATGAAAGGTTTCAAATTCTGTAATTTGGGGATAGTCAGGAGGGTAGGATTAGAATATTGTTAAATGAGGGGGATAAACTAGTAATTTCACCGGGCTCGTTAAGGCTCGAGCTCAAAAAAGCTCGGTTCGACAGGCTCGTCCGATTCGTTACTCAGCCCTAGTCTATATATATGTGTGTGTGTGCGCGCGCGCAGAAGATCTCATACAATTTAAGTAGTACTTATTATTCATACTTTGTGTCACTTGCGGTGGCAGATTCAAGATTTTTTAAAAGGGGGCCCATTTATATCTTCTAATATATATTATTTCCTTCATCCCTATATAATAGTTACGTTTGATTTTTGAATTTTTGTTTGACTTCATTTTTTGCTAGAAATAATCTGCTAAAAAACTGAACTTTTTTTAGAAACTAGACACATTGATTTATCTTGTGTATACAAATTACTTAACTTTCTATACCAAAATGTTGAAGAAACAATATATAGATTAGATACTGAAAAATAAACGTAACTATTAAAAAGGGATGGAGATGGTACTTTTTTCGCCCTAAAACTTTTGCAACAATTTGACTTGGAATGAGGATTAATTGAGCAAATTTTATCTTTTGACTTTCCTATTTTACATTTGTTTTATGTTGTACACAGTTATCAGACACATAAATCGATAAAAAAAACCAAAATCAACTATTTTTAAATTGAAGAGAAAAGACATATTTGGAAGATACAGATATCAATATTGACTATATTTATGTATTTTTTAGACGTCACTTAGTGTTATGAAACTTTTAGAACAAATAAAGTAAAAAATTATAGAAATAATATCACAAAATATAGGGGTTCATTAAAATTTTTAAAGAATTATATCTATAAATTATATACCACATATACATACATTTGATTAAAAAAAAAGGGATCCATGGATGTGGATCCGCCACTCGATGTCTGCTCAACCTTAATTGGATCACAAGTTTGTCTTCCTCTGGAGAAAAGTTGATAGTTCTTTGAGAAAGTTTTTGTGATTTCTTGTTGCTAGGTGCACATGGTGTCTCTTGACCAGTTTGAGCTTCACCGGTATATGTATCTTCGGCAATAGAACCACTAGAATGGTACTGACTCAATGACAAATCATACGTCAGAGGTGGTTCATTCAGATCATCAAGGGACGATCCATTACTGAGGAGCTCCGTGAAATTCATAAGCAAAATCCTAATTCAAGAGCTTACAACACAAATATGCTTTAAAGTATAATAGAAGGCAAAAATGTGAGGAGAATCAATCAATTAAACCCAAACAATATGTCCAAAAAAACATAATAGTTATGCAAGATTTTTTAGAAATAGGTACACTAGTTACTCAACCCAAACATGAATCAAGACACGATCTGCCATCACACAAGCAATATGTGCAGCAATATATCCAGCAAACCAAACAGATCACAAACCCACACACACGAATAACAGATCACAAGCAATAGTCACGAATTGTCGATTGCGAGTCTCTGTAACCAATATGTCCAGCAAACCAAGCATATCACAATCCCACTAACACAAATAAAGAAACCTGCCCTTATCACACAAACAGCCCTACACACACGAATAAGTCGAACCTTAAAAGAACAGAGATGCAACAACCGAATTGGAAGAAAAGGGGCAGAAAGAGGCAAAAAAACTATGATGAAACAACTGAATTGGAAGAAAGGGGCAAAAACTGACTTCCCATTGATATTCATGACCGTACGCACAACTTACGGTGTGGTGGTGGACTACCGGCGACAACGATCAGCTTTTTCCGACGAACATCACGGAGTGGAGAAGTTGAGAACGATAGAAATAAAGAAATCAGAGAACCGAAAGAGATGGAGAGGGTTGCAGATGACAACGATCGGGTTTCGCTGACGACTGGGTATTTGACTGGTGAGTTGCAGATGACAGCGAGCGGGTTTCGCCGGCGAGCGTCACCGAGCGAAGAAGTTGAGAACAAGAAAGACCCAGAGAATCTAAAAAGACGCAGAGGCAGGGGCCTGTTTGTGAATTGAGTTGTTGAAGACTCGCTTGAAAAATGTGAAGCATTTATGACGGGAGCCTCGCCAAATATTTGGCGAGTGTTCCAGATTTGGCGAGGATATAGCTTTTTTTCACTCCTTTCTCCATTTTGGGGAATGGGATGGGGAGGCTGTTGGACCAAAAAATCATCCAAAATTCCCCAAAATTATGCAATCCAATAAAATGGAGAGTCTGTTGGGCTTGCTCTAACAACTCGACGTTGAAAACTTTCTCTTCCCCTAACTCCATCTATCCGCCCGTAAGAGCCCAAAGGGGCACTCACCTAAATCTAGGTTGAAGGCTGTGTGGAAACGATAAGAGTGGGTGACGGGTGGCAGGAAATTTATAACACACAAGACATTTGAGAAAATTTTGTCTGCAACAAAGAATATGATACAGTAAAAAACAACTAACGAACTGGACATTTAAATTGGGGTTTTTTATGTGTACGTACAAACTAGAAAGTCGCCTTTCTCAACAAACAAAAAAAAAACTAGAAAGTCGTTGGGAAAAGAATCCATACAGCAAAATTTTAAAGTTGGGGATTATATGTATATTAAAGGAGCTTGTTAAACGGTGCGGACGGGAAAGATTCAAACCTCTACATACATACATACGAAAATCATTCTTAGAAAAGGAAAAGGAAAAATAAACATTATTAATATTTTTAGCTTCTTTTTCTTTGTTTCGTCATTGGTGAACGGAGGAGTGCCCGAGAGAGACCTCGTGAGCTTTGTGTCGTTGTCTCCGAACAGAACGACACCATCAGTTAAGGCGTCGAGGTGGTGTGCTCTCCTTTTAGAGCATTCGATCGAACAGTTCGGAACCACCCTCTCCGGAAACCGTAATTAACAGGAGTCGCAAAGCGATCCAGAGGAAATCGCCACCCAGATCCACCACAAGCTTGGTGACTCCAACGCCACCACCGACAGAAACACCGGTGACGTACTGACCGGTCAATGCGTCTCTGGTCACCAGGAAAACAACAGCCTCTTGGAAGCTAAAAACGCGATGGGCATTTAGATGAAGAGAGAAAATGAAACAAAGAAAAAGAAGTGAGAAAAGATTAGGTTGTCGATTTTTTACTGACCGACAACCGATTTTAACCTTTATAGATCTCAGTTGCAGTCGATTCCTATCTCGTGTTTGGACCCCAAGAACTTTGCTCTCGATGTATAGCTCTTGCGTCCAAACACATGCTCTGCTTGGGACAACAGCGTTGGCTCAGCAAGTTGCTGAGTCGCAGCGAGTCGGTGACGCCAACTCATCTCCTGCGGAAGGTCATCTAGGAAAAAATCCACCTTAGACTCTGCGCGCCTTCCGACTGAACTCAGCCTGAGCGAGTCCCGGTGAAGCTTGGTTTTTTGGTAATGTTGATGGATCAAGAAGACGGATTTGGATCTGGATCGAGTTCGGAAGAACGAAAAGGTTGACGGTTGCAGAGAAATGGTGACCGAGAACGAGTCCGTCGCAGAGATGGTTAAAGAGTGGGAGAAAAAAATGTCTGGACTCATATGTATATTTATTTCAAGTTTATGGAATAAATTGCAATTTTAAACATAGGCATTATCGTCAATTATATCAACTAACGATTCAATTAACATTTTTTTAAACAGGAGGACTAAAGTAGGACGCAAAATCATGAGTTTAAGATCAAAATAGGACGAATTCTTAAAGTTGACCAAAATATGACACACGCAGAAGCTAAGGGACTAAAAATGTATTTTACCCGTAAAAAATGTTTTATACTAGTATACGTGGTAAAAAATCTTCTCAAGTTTAATTATATGCATATTTTCATTTAAATGGTAAAAGTGTGGAGTGTGAACGTGGACAATGATCAACAATTAAGGAAGTTGGTTCCATATTAATTAACAAATACTCCCTCTATCCTAAGTGAGTTGTCACAATATCAAAATATTTTTATCTAAAATAAAATGGCTCTCTTCCACTTTTGTTTTATTTTAATCCACTTTTACCACTATAATGCACTCACTCAAAGATCTAGGAAGTGGGTCGAGAGGGGTTAGAATAAGTTCGAAAGGTAGTAATGATGAAAGTTCATGTAAAATGAGTTAATGATATACCAAAAAAGTAAAAGTAACAAACCACTAGAAACGAAGTGAGGGAGTACTACTATTTATGATTGATATTACTCTCTTAGTCCCAAATTGATATTGTCACTACACGCATCAAAGAAATTTGTCCCAAAAGAAATGATCATTTTCCACTTTTGTTTTATTTTCTTTCACTTTTACCTTTGTAAATGGGATAAAGTGAACTCGTAGTCCTGTAACTTTAATTCGTGTCCTATCGGGATCCTGTTTTAACTTTTTGTACCATTAAAATCTTGTTTTTTTAACTTTTTTTCAATTCGTAGTCATTTTCTATCCGTTGTCCGTTAAATTAACGGATTTAGTGGAAAATTTTTAATTTCAATAACTCAACCTTTTTAAAAAATATATATTTACACACAATTTTTTAACTTAATCATTTATACACACCCCTAACAATTACAAACTTTAAAAAACTACCTTAAAGTTTCAAATAGCCCAACATAACCCCTGGCCACCTGCCGTCGCCGTCGCCAAACTCGTCTAATATTACCGAAAAATCCCGAAAATGACCTCAAACCACCGCTCCAACCTCTGATTGGCCGAAAATCGTAGCCTAGGACTTCGAATCACGAACCCTAGGCCGCGATTCGCGAGCCCAGGGCTGCGATTTGCCGCCTTGGGCTTGCAACCGCGGCCTAGGGCTCGTGAATCATAATTTATGGGAATGGATTAAAGTTACAGGACTACGAGTGCACTTTACCCCATTAAAGAGTCTATGGGAATGGATTTAGAGGGGTGAAAATGATTTTGGAATGAGGTAATAATAGAATTTTATAGTAAATGAGTTAATGATAAAAGGCAATCATAATTGGACTAAAAGTGAAATGAAACTTCATCCAAATGGAGTATTATTATTATTATTATATTCACAATGTGGGAATACAAAATTGGGTGTGCAAATTAATTAAACCAAAACATGGAGTGGCCTGTCCGCCTGCAATTAACTTGTTTTGGTCCTCCTGATCAGTGCGTACATGCTGCTCATTAGCCGGCGAGCGTACCGTTACCACCACCACCACCACCACACACACATGTCTAGTTTTTGCAACCAAATCAAATAGATCAATCACTCAACAAATTAACTCAATATTGTGATTGATCGATTTATTTATTCATTATACATACCTACGCTAGCTAGCTACGTACGTAGATCAGGGAAGTAGTTAATTACTCGATCGTCGACGAAATCATCGAGATCAGAATGGCTGAGCACCATTGCTGCACCTCCGCTTTCTTTCTGGACATCGTAGTGATCGTGTTGCTGGTTCTGTTCGCCGGCATGATGTCCGGTCTCACTCTGGGGCTTATGTCTATGAGTCTCGTTGATCTCGAGGTTCTTGCCAAATCCGGAACTCCCAAGGATCGCGCCCACGCCGGTGCTAGCTAATTACATCTTCTTCTTCTTCCCCAATTTCATCTCTGCAATCACTAATACATAGATCAATTCTAATGTACGTATATTCACTCACTCACTCACAGCCAAGATACTGCCGGTGGTCACAAATCAGCATTTGCTGCTTTGCACCCTGCTTATATGTAATGCCGCTGCAATGGAGGTACATTACTCACATTTTGTGTTGGTTACTAGTGGAGTAATTTAATGGTATCTGGAATTAATGTCATGCCCGTTTTAATTTGGTTGGTTATTTAGGCACTGCCTATTTTCCTTGACAGTTTGGTGGTTGCTTGGGGAGCAATTCTCATCTCCGTCACCCTCATCCTCCTCTTTGGTGAGGTGAGTGACACTTTCTATCTATCATTCCTAAACCTGCATGCATGCTAACCACGTACCACATCTTATTCTTTTCAATCTACCTACAGATCATACCACAGTCTATCTGTTCCCGGCATGGATTGGCAATTGGAGCAACTGTGGTTCCACTCGTCCGAGTTCTCGTTTGGATATGCTTTCCTATCGCTTTCCCCATAAGTAAGGTCAGAAGAACTTCATGCAATATCATTTACTTATTTTTCAGAGGCAACATTAATCATGCTTTACTGATCTGCAAAATGCTCTCCCGCTCACAATTTTGCATATCATTTCTGCAGTTGTTAGACTATCTTCTTGGTCATGGACATTCGGCACTTTTTCGCAGAGCTGAGCTCAAAACACTTGTCAATTTGCATGGCAACGAGGTATTTTAAATGCATGTCAACTGATCAAGGACTGAAATTTGCTATGCCCTTCCTTTCTACCTGAACATGTTTCATGGTTTGTATACATACATACCTTCTAGGCTGGAAAAGGTGGAGAACTGACGCATGATGAAACAACTATCATTGCTGGGGCTCTAGAACTCTCAGGAAAAATGGCAAAAGATGCCATGACTCCTATAGATGAAACCTTTGCGATTGACATCAACTGGAATCTTGACACGTAGCTTTTCTCCGAATGTTGAACAATTCATATTAATTTGTTACTCTCTAATCGTATCATCAACCTAACTATTTTTTGGCTGTGCGCAGAGAGCTGATGAA
This sequence comes from Stellera chamaejasme, assembly GCA_024586325.1. Taxonomy (NCBI): domain Eukaryota; kingdom Viridiplantae; phylum Streptophyta; class Magnoliopsida; order Malvales; family Thymelaeaceae; genus Stellera; species Stellera chamaejasme. The sequence continues at coordinate 30,856,806 of CM044986.1, forward strand.
TTTAATACTTGACAAAGGGCATAGTAGAGTGCCTGTTTACTATCAGCAACCTACAAACATAATTGGGGTTATTCTGGTAAATCTATAACTCCCCTTGGTCCATCAGGGTTATATTATACTAATAGATCTTTGCTTCTGTACTCCACAATGTTTTTTCACAACATTTCTTGCACTCTTTAGGTCAAGAATTTGTTGACAATAGATCCAGATGACAAATTACCTGTGAAGAATGTCACGGTGCGAAGGATACCACGGTATTGTAATACTATATGTCCATCAAATGGACTTTAAAGTGTATGTTCTGTTTGTTACCTTACGTATAATATTGCTCATACACCACTTATATGTCTGAATTGCTATAGGGTTTCTGAAACTCTACCATTGTACGATATACTGAATGAGTTCCAGAAAGGCCATAGCCACATGGCTGTTGTTGTGAGGCAGTTGCGTAAGACAGGACAGCAGCCTGCAACTACCTCTTCTGGCAGTAAGCTCCAAACTACCTGCTAAACCATGACTTTTCCTCTTGGTTATAATCTCACTTTATATAGTACTATTAACCTTCCGTAGCCCGTTTTCAATTTATATCCTCTATTTAGTTGATGGGTGGTTTAAGTGCTTGTCCATTTGTGTTTCCTGATGAATAAAATAGCTGCCCAAATAGAAGTGAGAGTCAATATTGATCATGGTGAGAAAGCACTAGGAGAGAGGAGCCTGAGGAAGAAAGTGTCATTGAAGAAGTGGCAGAGCTTTGCAGCTGGGGGTCCTGGTTCATCCAGGAGCAATTCAAGGAGCAGAAAGTGGACAAAGGAATATGATGAGAGCGTCCTACACCTGAACACCAGCCCATTTCCACAACTTCCAGAAGAGGAAGAAGCTGTTGGGATTATAACAATGGAAGATGTCATTGAAGAACTTTTGCAGGTACCATCATCAAGGCCCTTGCAAATTCGCTCTCTTTTAAATTCATCCATTCTTTTTAACCCCTGCCTAACATTGGGCCTATCGCAGGAGGAGATATATGATGAAACAGATCACCATTACGAGGACTCATGGCAGTGTTCTGGGTGAAGAAACTGAATATTCTTTATGTGCCGATGAATTCTTGCAGCCGAAGCTGCTGGGCACTAGCAAGTAACACGCAAACGCCACCCACACAACATTCTTCTTTTCATTGTTTCTGTGCAGAAGCAGTTAGCTCAGAATAAGTGTTGTATGATGTTCTTTTACTTGAACTAGATCTAAATCATTTAACCAAATCCAATGCACCAAGAGGGGAAGGACAAGACAAGTTTAAACACTTTCCGGAAAGTGATTCTTACTGAGCATTTTCTCCAGTGTTGTTTACTCTCTGGATTGCCAAGGCTGTTGATCTATCATATACGTATATTTTTAAGTTTTAGCTCTTTAAAAAGTCTGAATCAAGTGTTCCTCTATCATCTTCAACAGTGAGGCGCATTTGCGTTCTAAACGTAATGCTATGGAAAACTTGTGCAGAAAAAGTAAAATTGGTAACATAAATCAACCCGGCAGACAAACATGTGTGATATCTTCAGCCATTCCACAAACTGTGACAGTTATCAAGGTCCGATTCAGATCGTTTCGACAGGAGTTGACCGCAGAAACTTTTATCAGAACCTTTGACCAACAGTTTACCGGTCAACTTTTGTACACAATAGATCACGCAACACCATTAACAGTCCTCTAGCTAGTGAAGTGAAAGCGCTCGATGCTACCAATACAGAGATCGAAGTTCCATATCAATCAACTATCAACCTCTCTCTACCAAGTTTATTGTTCTCCATCCAGGCTTTGAAGTCATCATATCACATGTAGCTGTCAGGAAAGTCTACTTGCGTAGTTTCTAGAGGATTTCAGTCTTCTTATCATACGCACAACACATGAAGAGACTAGAGCCGAGTGCCATTTGGTACACTGTACGAAGGAAGGAAGTCCAAACTCGGGATTTTTCTTTGTCTGTTCACTTCTTTCTGCCCTCCTGTCGCTTTTTTTTCTTGTCTCTTTTCGATTTGTGTTTCCTCGAGTGCTTCTCTGAGCATTTGGATGATGCCTTCTTTACCTTCTTGTTTTTGCGCCCATCGGCTTCCTCATCAGGAAAATATTCAAGAGATTTGAGAGAAGGCGGCTTCTCAGGACCCAACACAATGCGTTCTTCCCTCAGAGTTTGACTACTACAAGGATTAGCTGGCGAATCTGAAGAAGGAAGATAGGGCCCAGTTTCATCCATCCTAGAACCAATAGAACCTCGACCTCGTTTTGCCCTGCCTCAGGAGAGACAAAGATGATGATAATACTGTCAGTTGCAAACTCATAAAAAGCCTGAGGAAGTTGTAGTTTATGATGCCCAGAGGGAGTGAGTGCAAATTTAATACTAGTATATCATTGTAAAATTTTAACAAGCAAGTGTTGGACTTGGAAACATATAATTATGTACAGATAACTGAAATATATATAACTTTTCAATAAAATACAAATTAATTGATTAATACTACTCCTACTATAGATTCTAACAAAGAGAATCTTCGTGCATGTGCTAGTACTTATCCGATTTTGTTCTATAAAAATAAGGAAATATAGCAGGACTTTGTAGAAGGAAAGATGAACTTTGTTGCTGCAACTTAAAGCACATCATAAAATCACAGATCGTAAAGCCATTAGCTAAGACCTTCAGGTTGCTTTTTTTATATAAAAAAAACCTAGACATTCTCTTTTGATTTTTTTTAAGCAATAGTTCATGGTACAGTGACCCTCTTTACTCCTGCGTATGTGACAAATGTAAGGTATAGATGCCAAGCACATCATAAGTTTGAAAGAGCCAGCAAAAATACCTTGAATGTAGAAATTCCTCCACCTCTTCATCTTTTAAGCCGTCACCTTCTTGTGAACAAGAAACCTCAGCTGTTCTCTTGCTCAAGGAGCAAGAAGAACTAGCTCGGTTATCATGCCTCCAATCTCTGCTTCTTGATTCAGTGTCCTTATGAACTTTGCCTCTATCACCACCATCTTTTGATTTCCTTTTATCATTAAGCTCCAGCTCTTTCTGTCGTACTCGCCACATCTCATTCACTTCTACATCTCGATTTGCTGATGAAGAAAGATGCAAAAATCAAATAATGTCATCAATATGAACATCCAGCAGACAGATAAGAATTTAAACAAGCATAAAAAAAAATTATAAGCATGAATGGACGTGCCAACATTCATGCCAAAGCCATGGCCAATTTCTGGGGGATTAATAACAGATACAGGAGCATTTCTATGTTCACTTCTGATGCTTGAGGGCTTCGGGTCATATACTATGACCTACGATGCAATCAATCACGAAACTAGTTTCTTAATGACTTCATCCAAGAAGCCTAAATGCTGTAAACTACTGAAGGAAATAAAGATGGGCTTCGAGTAACAAAAAGGTATTGAGAGCACTCCAGTCTAGATGCAGAAACTCATCAGTTATCACAGGACAAGAGAACAAACCTTGTTGAACTCCAAGAACCGTTGCCGTTAGGAACCGCGAATTGGGGCGATACCTTACTTGAGGTTGCCGGAGATAAACATGAACTCCTTCCTTCTCCGCCTGCCGCCGCAATTCTGCCGCTTCTTTCAATAGAATCGAAGCTATTCTGTTCTCCGTTTCGAGATCCATCACGCAAATCTTCAATGAAGAAGAAACTCGCAAGACGTGCGATTCTAATTATTGAAGAATTTAATTTTTTGAGATCGGCGAATAGAAATACCTAATGAGGGGCCAATTTCTCAGAAGAATCAGCGATCCAATCTTCTCTGTGGCACAAACCCTAACCCTAGTTTTCTTGTTCTCGTGAGATCGCGAGACAAACCCAGAAGAGGCAAGAGCAGGTATTTCCCACGACCATTGTCGAGCTTTTACGTTTCTGACAATCAGCCACTGTTGTGCAACTAGCAGTTAAACCCATAGATTTATTGTATTTCTAGCCATTCACTTTTGTTTAATTTTCCAATTGTGCCCTGAAACCCCAATAGGGTCACTGACCAAACTCAAACGTGGTAGACCGATGCAAAAATAATGGGGGTATTTAATCCGACTCTCTATCCCATAAATATTAAACATTCTGAGTGGATACAAACATGGGTGAACGTTTTTTTATGTCCACTTAATTAGGTCGAAAAGTGCAAATTGTCAACTTTTCTTTTCATCAGCTTGTTAACCATTCACGTTTACTCCGTTAGTATAAATTTAATATTTAACGTTAAGTTATCCAAATCAGCTGCATTTGTGATGTGGAACCCACTTTTACCAATGTAAAGTTGATGTGGCACCCACTAAGCCTTCAGTATTTAACAAAATATGCCTTCCTTTTACCCTTTCCATTATTTGACTTGCACTTTTTTTATCGAAATTCTATAATTTGCAACTTAGTTATTAGAAATGAGTGGTTAAAACATATCGATGAAAAGATCAGTAGGTAAATCACATTTTCCGACCTAGTTAAGTGGCTTTTTTGCACCCGAAGCCAAATAAGTTTGATTTGATGAGTATTTTTTAGACTTAAATACAGATTAGTACCCTAAACTATGACAAAGTGGATAATTAAGGGTCTTAACAAAAAACACTGTGAATAAAGGCCTGAACTATGATAGTGGTGTAGATAAGAGCCCCGACTTAGTTGACTCGTCTCGTGCGGTCACAAGGTATGACAGGCATTTACGTTTTTATTTGAAAAGCGAGAGTGGGGTTAACGGTGGTGATCTGGAGGGCTAGAGTATCAGTGTGAAAAGTTTTAAGTGACTGCTATAGCAAAGAGAAGTTTCTGGCAACGTACATGTACCCAACCCAACGTATTCCAAGTCAATAATTTTGGCAAGTAACTGGGGAGGGTGAGGTCCAGATCACCACCGTTAACCTCGCTCTCATTTTTCAATTGAAAACGTAAATGTCTGTCATACCTCGTGACCGCACGAAATGAGTCAACTGAGTCAGGCCCCTTATTTACACCTTCATATCCTTATTTGCAGTGTTTTTTGTTTAGGTCCTTAATCACCCGCTATGTCATAGTTCAAGATAGGGGTGTAAATGGGTAGGGCCTTTAGAGGGTAGCTCGAGCTCGAGCTCGGTTGGGGTTTATCGAGTCGATACCTATCGATTTTGAGCCTGAAACGAAGCTTCATAAGTTAACGAGCTAGAGCTCGAGCCCAACGATACTCGTCACTATCGACTTATCAATACTTAACGACACTTATTAAACCTCTTAAATTTTTTTACTAAATTATAATTCATGTTAGGTATAGTAGTATTTTATTAATATTAATTATTATAATTAGTAAAAAATTATCAATTTAGGTGTTTAACTTGTATACACTTTAATGGTATATTGTATTTTTTTATTTGTTAATTATAATATAGTTTATAAAGTTTTAAACGGGCCTATCGAGCTATTCGAGCAGAACTCGAGCTTAATTCGAGCCGATCTCCAGCCTAACATATTGGACTTGAGCAATTCGAGCTCGAACTCGAATAGTATCGAAAGGGCTCGGACTCGTCCAGGCTCATTTACACCCCTAGTTTAAGTTTAAGGTACTAATCTATATTTAAGTTTTTTTAAAAAAAAATTTAAACTTTTTATGAAGCAAAATAACACACGCTCATTGCAAAATACTAGGGTTTTTGCTTCCAGTCCAGAGTGAAGACTGAAGAGTCTAGCCTAGCCAGTTTTGACTGTTCAAAATCTGTCGTTGCAGAAATCAAATCAAAACATGTCGCTGATGAACCAACTCTCAAGTTCGATAATCTCTTCGTCGTCCTCTTCCTTTTTGGCGCCAGCAAATTTCAATTCCAGGTTTGATGTTGGGGGAAAATCTTTCCTTCCTCCTAATTTCTGGACAATCAAAGAGCTCTTTGAGTTTTTGCAATGTTCATGAGTTTGGCTATATTTGTACAATGATTCAGAGCTCGGCGGGTTTCACTTCCTGCGAAAAGCTTTGGCGTCTGTAAATGCGTCGCCGTACCTCAAGAAGAGAAAACCGGTACCTTCTCCACCTTCTTGTTTTCACAATATTATTATTCGTTAGACCAGTGAAATAATTCAAGTATTTTGAATGCTGTTCTCTTTATTGTAAAGCTTTCACGACAAAGGTCCCTCGAAATGAGAACATGGCCAAGCTTCAGGCTGGATATCTGTTTCCGGAGGTCTGTACATGGAGTGTTCCTATATGTTTTTATCAGTAAATTTGTTTTTGGGGCCATTGTTTACGGTTTTTTTAAGTCTTATTTTTCTTCATTGGAATGATACTGCTTGAAAAACAACGCAAATACGTTCTCCTCCACTGACGCCATATATTTTCTATTCCTTCATCTACAGATTGCCAGAAGAAGGGCTGCTCATTTATTGAAGTATCCTGATGCAAAAGTGATAAGCATGGGAATTGGTGATACCACAGAGCCCATTCCAGACATAATAACATCTGCGATGGCAAATGTATATCTGCTTTATATTACTACTCTTGAGAACATAGTCTCTGCTTTTGCTACTTATTGAGATATTATTTAAACTCTAGTGACAAATGGTGTAAGTCAGACTAGTATGAGGAGTCATGCTTCATAGGTTTTGGCGATTTTAGAGGTTCTCTTATAAAGATAGCTGCTTTAACTTTCATCTTGTTTATTTTTTTTTCCAACTAACTGTTTTCAGTTAACAGAGAGCCCATGCGCTATCAACATTAGAAGGTTACAGTGGATATGGAGCTGAGCAAGGTGAAAAAGTATGTGATGATCTTTCAGAAGCATCTATCATGTGCAGATAAACTTTTATATAGCATGTGGTTACACTTGCACATTGTTAAACCGAGCAACTTTCTATGAGGCCATCATATCAATGAACTTTCTATGTGGTTACACTTGCACATTGTTAAACCGAGCAACTTTCTAGAAGCATCTATCATTGTTCTCAAAATGCATGATTTAGTGTCTGGTTCATTTAGCATGCAAGGCAAAGTGTACCGTTATCTGTTTAAAACTGTAGAAAAGCCCTTTGGGGTATGTGAAAATTAATTGCCTTTTTATCGTGTATTTGTTTGGACAATTTCGTTTATGCTTTATAACAAGCTTTCCGTAGTTGTCTCTTTCATAGAAAACGCAGAACAGTTGCACTGTGTACTTGTTCTTAAATTTTCTTCTGACGCCATACTTATCTCTGTAGCCACTTAGATCTGCGATTGCCTCAGCATTTTATGGCAACTTTGGCATAGGGGACGATGATATATTTGTGTCAGATGGTGCCAAATGTGACATATCTCGCCTTCAGGTTTGAATTGGACATAAACCTATTACTCCTGTCTTTTTAGAATGTTCCATTTGTGGGTTGTCCTTAATCTTTTGAAACTTTTCCTTTTTAAGTAACCTTCTACACATCTACCAACAAAGTTTAATTTCTTGTTCCATCCTGTTCTACGCATTTTACAATAACTTTAGTGCTTTACTATACTTGTATTTTCTGAAGGGCATAAATGGAAAAAATCTACTCAGTTGCTCGTGTCACATTATTTTTTTCTGTTCTTGTAAGTATCAACTATGTTGTCACATAGACATATCAGATATTCTATATCATGATTACTCTTACAAAAACACACAATTGCAGCTAGAATATACTGCATTGTAAATGGGTAATATGACTTGTTGGCATGGACAAAATGGGAAAAAGAAGACTAAACAGTGACACGAGGCTCACTAGGCCAGCCATCAAAGCAAGCTACTAACTACAAAGCTTTAAGGAATTGAACTGGCAAGTGCCTACTCAGCAGAGAACCACTAGAGCAATGAACTGATGCCTTTAAGGCTGCAAAGCTGAACTTGCAGCTCAGTAGAATGGGATAGTATGTCAGCCAGTAGTATTGTTCTTCGATGACTTTGGCCTAACTAAACTAGATGTAAAAGATTGTTATTCATTTCGGTTTCTAATATCTTTTGGAAAGTTTCGTTCATTATGGACAAAGGATTTATGTTTTACCTGTTTTTATGTTGAATTGACTTTGCTTTATAAGTGATTGAAGACCTTTTTATTTTTATTTTACTCTAGTATGGTTCTACCAAAGTTTATTATGTTAACCACTTCTCTCTGACAGGTTCTCTTCGGCTCTAATATTACCATAGCCGTGCAAGATCCATCATACCCGGTATCCTTCGTTTCTCTATGGGTGAAGCAATCTTGTTTCTCTGTAACTGTGTTTCTTAACATGAGCAGCTACTTTATCATCCCTGTACCTCAGATGACCATATCGTTCTTTACTTCTTAAAGTTTATCCGTTTATTTTGGCGGGATTTTTCTATTTCTTTTCCATCCTGTTCGAGTAATGTAAACTCTTAACATAAACATATGGATATGGTAACTTTTGTAAGCCAGAGGAAGGATTTTAGACCTTGCCTTACACAGATTTTCAGTGGTTTTTCCCGAGGAACCAATGAACTGCTCCCAACTAAATGTGAAATTTTCTTATTTTTGGGCTCCCATTTACCTGCAACTCATCTTGGTGAAAGCTAGTCTACTTACAAGTTTTGTATTTCTCTGGCGTTTGGAAATCTACAAGATATAATATCACTTATTAGTTGTTCTGGGCAAAAAAATCTTCTCTGTGCCAATCTTTTGGTCTGGCTAATGGTAGCTTAAAATAAACTTATCTCCTTATCCTAAGCAGCTTTAGATAGATGGCGATTTTAGCATGAGACATTTCAAGGTGCCGATGCACTTTTATGGTTTAGATGAGTTTAAAATGAAGATCTAACTCGAAGTTGAAGTGTAGGGAATAGGTAGAGTTTCTTATGTTTATGCTTCTTGTGATTGTTGACCATTCTAGTCTCACCCCTGTTATAATTGCATGTTTTACAGGCGTATGTGGACTCCAGCGTCATAATGGGACAGACAGGACTCTTTCAGAAAGATGTTGAGAAATATGGAAACATTGAATACATGAGGTGTACCCCGGAGAATGGATTTTTTCCTGATTTATCGACTCTCTCTCGGACAGACGTCATCTTCTTTTGTTCACCTAATAACCCAACCGGAGCCTCTGCAACAAGAGAGCAACTGACTCAGTTGGTCCAGTATGCCAAGGAGAATGGCTCTATTATCGTATATGATTCTGCATATGCCATGTACATGTCAGATAACAATCCACGTACTATATTTGAAATTCCTGGAGCAAAAGAGGTAACTCTGATGTTCATCATTTACTTTGGACGTTTTGGACTCTACTGTTAACCGCTCTTATTTCTGGTTCAATACCATTCTTTTCACCTGTGCCTTGAAGTCAGCAGCCCCTAGAAAACCCACATAAGCAATAACAGTTATTTTACTTGCAAGCCATGAACCTGATGGTTGACTAAGTGGCAATTGATTGCTATCCTCCTGGGGTGTCTTAAGAGTGATTGCTGCGTCTGATTACAACGGGCAACTTATAGTCAAATTGACTGATTTCGAATTGCTTATTTTTCTGGACTTGCAGGTTGCTATTGAAACATCTTCATTCAGCAAATATGCTGGGTTTACTGGAGTTCGTCTAGGTTGGACTGTTGTACCAAAAGAGCTTTTATTTTCAGATGGGTTCCCTGTGGCTAGGGACTTCAATAGAATCGTTTGCACATGCTTTAACGGTGCATCCAATATTGCCCAAGCTGGTGCCTTGGCTTGCCTTTCACCTGAGGGGCTTCAGGTCAGCTTTTCAGGGCTTAATTTACTTATCTTGCTAGTTTTGGGAGTTATGATAGACCTGTTTCTTGCTTTTGCTTGTAGGCCATGCAAGAGGTGATTGGTTTCTACAAAGAAAATACGAAGATAATAGTTGATACTTTTAAGTTGCTTGGATTCAAAGTTTATGGAGGTCAAAATGCACCATATGTTTGGGTTCATTTCCCTGGCAGAAGCTCATGGGATGTGTTCAGTGAAATACTGGAAAAGACCCACGTTGTTACAACTCCTGGGAGTGGATTTGGACCTGGTGGTGAGGGTTTCGTCAGGGTCAGCGCCTTTGGCCACAGGGAAAATGTTTTGGAAGCTTGCAGGAGATTTACGCAGCTTTACAAGTGAACAAGGGTTTAATACCTTTTGATCACCTTATTCTGAAACTAAGATTAAGGAAGAGCTATTTCTGGACGTCTGTTTAGGCCAGTTAGTCATCATTCCACCATTGAGATCTGTTTATGGTTAGTTCTGAATGTTGAACCTTACTGTTTTTTGGGCATTTTAATTTAATGCTCTGAAGATTTTGTCTGGCAATTCGGAGGTTCTGTGGTTTGACTGTAAATGCATGAATAATCTGTGTGAGGGGAAAAAGGGAACTGAAGATGAATGTCTTTTGGCATCTAAACTTGTGGGAACTAAGAAGAATGTCTTTTCAACCCAATGCTACTCTAATTTTGTTAGAATTTAAACAGAACGGTCTGTGAAGCTGTTACTAAGAAGCCAAGTATTCAAATCTGTACAAGTATCTGACAGGCTCTAATACACCAAACGCGAATTCTTCCCATCTTCTAGATACAATTAAAAGTACATGGCCTACTACAAGGGGCGTAAGATTCAAGATTCAGAACTGTTCAATACTATTGATGTTATCGGCTTTGCAAGTTGTTTTATAGTGCCCAGTTTGGTTGCATCGGCTACAATGCACTACATGCTTCTCACGACTGAGATCTTCCATGCATATTCTCTTCTTCTCAGGGCGTCCCGGTGGTCTACGTAACTTGGGTGGTCGCACTACTTGAACCTCATCGTCCACAGGACCCTCTCCGGCTTTTCTCCATTCAATTTTATGGGGCAGAGGATAGATCTCTCCGGTGTATGTTTCATGGTAACTGGAAGCAGTAAAGCAAAACTCTGTGAACGCATAGACATCTTTTCGACAGGAGAGAAGTGCTGCAACAGCATGTGAACAAGGTATGCCACAGAATTGCCAGTCACGGCAGGAACAGACCCGCGTCGCAATATTAACTATCTCTGAGCGGTCTGCACGGATTACTTCAAATTCCACTTCATCCGATCGCAGAACCTGATATGCTGGAGCATAGTCCACAGCTTCCAAGATACGTTTCTCAGCAGTTGGCGCGAGTGCAGATTGCCACAAACTACATCTTCTTCGCCTGTCCTCAAACTCAGACCTGAGTTTACTGTGAATCTGCTCAATAACTTGAATAACCGGTAATTCTCGTGCTTCAAGAATCCATCTATTAAATTCATCAATGTTTGATGACAGATGCCCATAACGTTTCCCTTCAAAATATACTAATGCCCAGTGTGAAGGAGGAAACTGCAGTATCCACTTTGCAGCTTCAGGAGAGGCCGCTTTTATCTCGTCCATTTTCTCCCAAAAACCCGTCGTAGAGGTAGCACATGCAGCTTTCCACACAAGAGCTGCAAGTCTAGTGTTCTTAAACTCTCCGCCAACAGTTTCACTCAGATGGCGCAGGCAGTATGCATGAGAAGAACTTGGGAACTCTCTTTCTACCACATCTGCTATGCTTTTCTCTCCATCAGTAAGAAAAGTTATTTGCGGTTCATTCTCAGTGTTCATCCTTAAAGCTTTATGCAACTCTGACAGAAACCACACCCAATTCTCCTCATTCTCAACATCCACAACACCAAAAGCAAGTGGAAACAATCCACCATCAGCATCAAAAGAAGTTGCTGAAAGCAGGGTCCCAAGGTACTTGCTTTTGAGCTCGATGCAACCAAGTGAAATGATGGGTAAGCAGCCATTTAGAAACCCATACATTGATGTGAAGAAGGAAACAAAGAGTCTCTGAAACCGATTATCAGCGCCTGTTGTGAACACCTCAGCAATGCTCCCAGGGTTAGTTTTTCTAATCTGCTCACAGAAAGATGGAAGCAAGCAGTATCCTTCTTCCGAAGAGCCGTAAATAGCTGCAAGGCCTCGCTCTTTGGCGCGCCATGCTTGCTTGTAAGGTATGGTGATGCCATACTGCTTATGGATGTCATGTAAAATGTCCTTGGGTTTGTAATTGATGTTATCCCGTAGACGCTCCTCAATGAAATTCACGATCCAGTCAACAGATGCCTGATGGTGCCCATTATGTGCATTTCTCCCACAAGTGTGTGTTGCCTCAAGGTTTCTTATGATGAAGGTCGGGGAATCAGGCAGCTTCACTGCACGAATACGCCATGGACATCCCTGTGAAGCACACCTTGCCAGGTAGCGAACCAGGTCACTCTTTATAACTCGCAGCTCAAAATGTTGCGTAATTGCAGCTTCTTTAACCGCATTTCTGAAGGCTTTCACATCTGGAAACTCTTGGCCAACCACTAAATTATGCTCTTCCATTCAGAAAGTGACCACGCAATTATCAGCAGTTCGTCTTATCAAAATAATTATTCTAAGGCATGGAAGGAAAGCATCTAAAGACTACACCGAAGTCTATGACGGAGGACGAATACAATCAATTACTACCCACAGATAATGAATCAATCAGCCGAGCTGAATGCGATGGGAAGAAGGAGCAGAGATAATACCTAAAACCAACCACGGAAGGCGAAACAGAGAAAGCAATCAGCCGGCCGTCGGCGTTGAGAAACCGCAGGGTGGTGCTGCGATCTGGCTGGAGGGAGAACAGCAACAGAGGGGAGAGAGAGAGAGAGCACTGCAGTGGCGAGTAGGAGAAAGTTGTAGGCCTAAATTGGGCCACAGTTGGGCCGGGTCAATGTTAAGTTGGGCCTCCATTAGATTTAGCTCTGCCTTGTTTCATTCGTCGGTTGTACTCCATCTAGAATCCAACCTTGAATATTAATTATTGTTTATTGTTACAACTAATAAGCATTGCGTTCCGTTTGGATCCAAACCAATTTTATGTGGGCTACCTGCTGTTTCAATACCTAATCATTCATATACGCATCTTTACAACACAACTTTCATTTCGATCGCAAATTCTTATTCTCTCTCAACACGACATCAAAATATTTTATCACAAGCAAAATCAAAATGACATTTTCCCATTTTTATTTCATTTTGATCGCAAATTCTTAATATTGCTCTGTTCTCCCGTTTAAGCCGGTTAACATTTGTCAACCGTTTTCAATCGTGCTTTATATGTAAACAAAACTAGTTTATACATGGTAGACTGGGCTTGTTCAATAAGTGAAGATTCTTTCATCTAAATTCCATAGCAATCACTTTCCTGTAGGCTCATCGTGTCGCTTGCAAAGCAAACAAACAAAATTGTTTCAGGCTCAGGTTTCACCGGAGAATTCAGATAGGATAAGGATTGTAGAGCTCTACTTTTTCTTTCATACAAAAAAAAAACGACTGCCTACATATTTCATTAGGAGCATGTGACCCCTCCACCAGAAAAGAAAGATGGAGTTTTCAGCAGACCGAATTGCAAGGATCTCTTCTCATCTCTTCCCTGCAAATTATCATCAGGTCTCCTGAGTTCCGTTGTAATTGTTGGTCTGTAATTGTGCAAACTCAACTTAAAACTTATCCTTCTTCCGTTTGTACCAACAGATGGAGGAAAGCTGTGCAGTGAGGAGAGCAATTTGCCGGGCAAAAGGAGGCGCAGCTGGATTCAAAGTTGCTATCCTGGGTGCTGCTGGAGGAATTGGCCAACCTCTCTCAATGCTGATGAAGATGAACCCTCTGGTCTCGGTTCTTCACCTATATGATGTTGTCAACGCCCCTGGAGTCACTGCTGATATTAGTCACATGGACACTGGTGCTGTGGTAATTAATGTTCCTCATTTTGATCCTATTCACACACCACCAACCTGTGAGGAATGGGGTTTCATGATGACTGTCTTCTTAACCTACAGGTTCGCGGCTTTTTGGGGCAGCCGCAGCTTGAGAGTGCTCTAGTAGGTATGGACCTTGTGATCATACCTGCAGGTGTCCCAAGGAAACCCGGGATGACAAGGGATGACCTTTTCAACATCAATGCTGGAATTGTCAGGACACTCTGTGAAGCTGTTGCCAAGAGCTGCCCAAATGCTATTGTGAACCTCATCAGCAATCCAGTAAATTCAACTGTCCCAATTGCAGCAGAGGTTTTTAAGAAGGCTGGAACTTATGATCCAAAGCGACTTCTAGGAGTCACAACCCTAGATGTTGTCAGAGCAAACACTTTTGTGGTAAACATCAAAATATTCCATCTATTCCCTCATCCATGCAGAAATAAAATAACTGAAAACTAGTTTTTCTTCTCATAAATAGGCAGAAGTTCTGGGTCTTGATCCTCGGGATGTCGATGTTCCAGTTGTTGGAGGTCACTCAGGAGTTACCATCCTGCCTCTCTTATCACAGGTTATCACTGATACAGCTAATTAGCTGTATCCAATTTTCCCCTTCATTCAAGCAGTTCAATGACAAACTACTGATGGGCATCTCTCTTTGCAGGTTAAGCCTCCATGCACATTCACAGGAGAAGAGATAGAATATCTCACCAACCGCATTCAAAACGGTGGAACAGAAGTTGTTGAGGTACTTTAATTTCCTATGACAATGCAGAGTTAGTAAACTTCCCACATTCTTCCCTTTCTAATTTTGCAATATGTAGGCAAAAGCTGGGACTGGTTCTGCGACACTTTCCATGGTTAGTGTGTTTCTCCTAAAATGGCCATTCTTATGCTTGTTATTGACTAAGCAAAGAAAACCTAGACATCCAAACGACTGAGAATACAAGTGTTTGAACAATATTTAGGCCTATGCAGCTGTCAAGTTTGCAGATGCATGCCTGCGGGGCTTGAGAGGAGATGCAGGAGTTGTAGAGTGTGCCTTTGTGGCATCACAGGTGCTCCTTTGTTGCCCTGCATTTCAGTTCAATCATCAATGGACTTCAATTCCATATGAAAGTGGCAATTAGCACTCAACTTTACCTCTGTTTCTTCTACCAGGTGACAGAACTCCCATTCTTCGCAACCAAGGTAAGACTTGGCCGTGCAGGAGCAGAAGAAGTTTACCAACTAGGGCCCCTAAATGCATATGAGAGGTACAGAAGAGGATAAGTATTAGCACAGTATTTATAGACAAGCCCCACTGCCAGTAAATTCTCTTTACTATTTTCAACAGGATTGGATTAGAGAAGGCGAAGAAGGAGCTAGCAGGAAGCATCCAGAAAGGGATCTCCTTCATAAATAAGTGAAGATCACATGCTTGTTTATGCTCGAGATGACCACCGCCATATTGTACTGAAACCTGTTAAGCGCTGTTGTAGCAACCTTAGTAGTATATTGAAAACCGAACATAGATCTCTGTTCGCAGAACCTATCTTTGTTCAGAATTCACTGCTTCAATACTCCCAGTTACCAAAGATGACTGATTGCACAAAACCTGAGTTACTTGGCAAAATTTGTACACTTTCTTGCGTAGCATACATACAATTAATGAAAATTCTCTGCAGAAAGAATTGTTATTGTTAAGAAAAAACATAAACTGAAGTTAAGCAAGCAGTTCCTCAAAACATTTGCAGAGGAGTTGCTAAGACAGAAGCAACGGGGCAGATCTCGCACCCGTAACTGTGATAACAGCACCATCAGCCAATACCACTGTTCCGAACACCCCTGCATCGACATCATGCTGCAAAAATTGAGGTAACAGCAACATCAAAACAAGGCATTGAAGCTCGTTTGAAAGAAAGAAAATATAATTTTTTTTGCGCAGAGAGCAACAGCTTAAAAACCAATTGAATCATCGACTCGCTCAACGTAGTTAAAAACTGTATGAAAGACAAGTTACCTGAAGCGAACTCGCATATCATCGGCGTCCTGAAACCGGAGCTCTGACGGGCTCCTGTTCTACGCTCTGACGCGCATGTTATCAGAACCCCTCCTCCAAACACAACCCCTGTTGTTCGCCAGCTGTGACGGGCTCCTCCGCACGGTAAACCGGCGAATCCACGTAGTCCCATCCAGAAACCATTGAATCGTCCCCTAGAAACCCTAACACTTCCCTCAAATCATATAGAAAATGAAAACCGAAACAAAGCGAGTAGATTCGGAACGCAGCAGTCGGTTCTCAATCAGATCCAAATGCGAGAGTAGCCGTACAAGGGAGGGCGCCAAGTGAAGTGTAGTATAGTTCCTGTAAACCCAAGAAAAAAACTATGAAATATGAAAACAAAATGGCGTCGCCCGGACTCGAACCGGAGACCTTCAGTGTGTTAGACTGACGTGATAACCAACTACACCACGACACCTTTCATGTTCTGGTTTTAGTAAGTAAGCTAACATATGATAGCTATACATTTTCTTCTGTTCAGTCGTCTGCTCCTTCTACTTTGTCTCCACCAGCAGCTTGTCCCTTTTCATTATGGCCGACACAATTAAACCTTTTATATTTATATGTACATTCTCTTCATAAACTTCGTATATAGCTATGTATGCATCTAAATCTTGCTTGTTTTGCGTCGTCCTTACAACTTTTGGTGATGTTAATATTTTACTTCTCTTTGTTGTTGCAGCCTGCAGGCTATATATACGTGCGGTCTGACACAGCAAGCTTCTATATTAATGACTACACTACCGTCATGCAAATCCCTCAGAAGTCAAATTAACTGCTCGTATTTACTTCAGAAGTCAAATATGGTATTTACCTTTGCCCCTCCTCCATATGCCTATGGAAGTTATCATTTAGATTAGCCAAATACTAATAAATAATCTTATAGCTAGCTAGTGGGGAAACTCAAAAAATTTAATGATTAAGTGAGTTATATACACACATATCAAGCAAAATAGAAAGTATCAAAGTATCAAAGTTGTAAATTGTGAGATGAATTTTTCCAAATTCACCTTTAGTTTTTTCGTGAATCACTTCTCAACTTCATATTCGGACCTATGGTGAATATCTCAGAAGTGAAAATGAAAAAGAAGTGAATCACTTCAATTTGCTCATCTGTTCGGTGGACCCCACCCTGCAAACCCCCTGCCTTGCCTTGCGCAGCCCCTCTACCTCACTCACCTGTTGCTTGGAGGTGGGCCCCCTGCCTGCGTGGAGGTGAGTTTTAAGTTGCTGTTTGAGGATCCGAAAAATTAGGATAAATTTTTAGTGGGTTAATGATGTCAAATTTGGTGAAAATTTTTCCCCTCATCTCCAAGGTTTGAAACCCCCTCATCAAAGGCACACACACACACACACATATATATATATATATATATATATATATATATATATATATATATATATATATATATCAACGGCTCAAAAGTTTATTGTGGAATGGAAACAAAAGAAGAGTAAGCTTTTGTTTATACACACCAATACTGCACATTGTCTTTCTTGTGACATGATGTAACCTGAAATGCATAAATGAGATGGGCACTACAAAAAAAAAAAAAGAGGCCTTGTATGCCCACAAACAACTTCGTGTAAAATGCAGAAGTTGAGTGGACGACGGCTAGCTGTTCAAAACAAGGAGCCAATGCCACAAAGTAGTAGTAAAAATTTACACTTGGTGCTGTGTATATTTACACATCAAGTATACGAAAACACTAAAAAACTTGGCAGTTAAACCCTGTAAAATTTGGGCAACTTAATTACCAAACGTGAACGAATCGCTCTCGTGAAAGAGCAGGGCGGGCCACCGGCGCAGCGGAGCTGGAGCTCCTCCTCTCATAGAACTCCTGCAATATCCTTATCAGTGCACTTGCTCTCTTGCAACCAGCTCGAGACCTTCCTCCGTCGCCCCCGACCAAAGAATACAGAGACGCCATTAACGTATGGCTCTTCACCACACGACACAACACATCCCCACCACCATTCACGCACAGTGCAAGCAGCACCGACACGCAGCATTCCTTCACTGCTCTTGTACTCGAAGAACTTTCCATGGTCTTCAGAATGGCTTCCAGAAAGCCGCGGCGGCGCAAGATGGCGACTGTCCCATCAACTCTGTCTGCAAGCGCAGCCAAGACTGCGAGACAATCTGTGACAAGCTCTTGCCTTTCCGAGTGATCTTTCAACAGATCCAGCAGTAAAGGTACGATCCCAGATGCGAGTACCAGATACTGATTCTCCGTATCCTGCAAAAGCCCGAAAATCGCGACGAGTGCGTTTCTTTTACACCGTTCGTTCCCGTTCTTGATTAAGTCTACTAGAGCTGGGATGGTCACCAGATTCTGGCCGACCGTTGCTCTGTATTCATCCATGGAAGCGAGGTAAAAGATGACTCCGGCTGCGTGCTGTTTGGCTTCATCTTTACGCCCCTCTTTCAGAACATTTAAGATGGATTTCAAACCCCTGTTTTCCACCATCGTAGTTCTGCTGTTGGGGTGTTTGGACAGATTGAGAAGAGCAGCGATGGCGTTCTCTTGGGTGGTCGAGTCCTGTGACGACAACAGAGCCAGCAGATGAGGGATCGCTCCGGCTGTGACCAAACAAGACCTGTTAAAAATGCTTGTTTTGGTCAGCATTCGAATCTCGAAAGCCGCTTTGCTTGAGCTCTCTTTGTCCGCCACCGCGAGTTTGTTGACCAGAAAACGAGCCAGTAATTTCATGGCTCCCTCCGCCGCCAAACTTCCAGGGATGTGCTGCATTCTAGAATTAGCATCATGACGGCTCTTGCGGCTAGGTTCCGCCGCGACAACGCCGTTTCCAGGGAGGCCCCGGTTAAATATTATCCCCTTGATCGCGAGATTGGGCACTAGCTCAGTGGTGGCGAGCTTCTCTCCGGTACTGGGACAAGTTACGTTCCCGGACCTGAACCATCTGGTGATGGAGCTCCGGTCGTACGTTTGACCGGTGGATAAAGTCACCGGGTCCGACATTATCTCCAGAGAAATCGGGCACCGGAGATCGTCCAAGTTGATTCCCTTCAGCTCCGTGATCTCGTGCGAACAGCTGGCATCGACTCGTTGACTAATTCCTTGAGAGTCAACGGCATCGAACAGAACGCCTCTGCAGTATATCATGAAACCGGCGAGGCTGCTGAGAAGCTCTAGCTCCTTCTTCCTCTCCGGGTTCAGCAAGTCGAGTGCGATTTCTGATTCCAGGAACTTGACCTCCATGTGGCAATCGCTCCACCTGGTGATTCCAAGATGGGTCATGACTACTGCCACATCTACCGGGTCCGGGTCAACACCGTGCTCGAAACGGGCGAGGATCCGCAGGACAGTATCTGAAACCAGCAAATCTTCAGGGTCGGGTCGGAAAGTCGAGATCCATGTGTGACGCATGATCATGTCCAAAACCTCCCGTGTGTCGCCGGAGATGTTGACGGAGGATTTGAGTGGGAGAACGTCGAGAGCGGTGGAGATGGCGCGAATGGAGACCTGGAAGGCGTTGGAGGCGTGATGAGAGTTGAGAAGCATCCAGAGGCCAGCGCCGGGGCGGGTGCAGTCGTGGAGCAAGGCGAGAAGCTTCTGGAAGGCGAGGTGGAGCTCGGAGAGGCTGAGGACGGCGTCGTCTTTTGGAAGAAGATCCTCGTCCCGGATGTCCTCCAAAACATTGAGGAGATTGGAGACGTGACGGAAGGCTATTGCGGCGTTACGGCGGTTGGTAGAGAAGAAGGTGGTGGTGGATTTGTAATTTGCGGCGATGGCGGCGGCGAGGTTGATGAGTGAGTGAAGAAGCGTGGCGGGTGAAATGGAGTCGCATGGAGCGATGGCCGGGTAACAGAGGATCCGGCGACCTGATCCATTATGAGTTTGAGTACTGTGGTGGTGGATCATTAAGATGAAGAAATAATTGATTGGATTTGTGTGTGCAATTTGTTTGTTTGTTTGTTTGGCCCAAGCTGGAAGAAGGATGATGATCCATCCATCTTAAAAGGCCAATTGCCAAAGGAGACGCGGAGTTGAGAAAGGGACACGTGTAAGAAGACGGGTGGATGAAGCGTGGAGGGAGCACGTGGGGACGGCGGAGATCGTTCCCGGGCCGGCATCGTCGGCTGCAGATAGATCATTGCTTACGAAGCTACGTGAGCAGTGGTAGCCGACATGGACGCTAGCGTGGAATTCGCTTCATAATGCATCCAACTAGGTTTAATTGAGGCTTTTCTATTTTGAAGTACAAATTTTTTTGTGCGTTCAAATACCAAAAGCAGCGTCGTTTTGGAAGCGGCCAAAAATGTGATTCTGCGTTTCCACGTTCTTCTCCACGGTCGGACGAGGGCAGTGCGTAACTTCCACTCCTCCTCCTTCTTGTTGCACCGTGAGCGATGAACATCTTCCACCGTTATGCAACAAGCATCTAAGTAGCATTTGAGATAAGTCGGCGCTCAACTTTTCGTGTTCGAAAGTTATACGTTTGATCCGGTTGCGAGTAGCTTCCAAGTTTTAGGGTTCTTTAGTTTGTGGCGAGTTCGAATTCTTCTTGACCATGAGTGGGTCGACCGAAGCGAAGTAAAAGGAAGGGTGGGGAAGAAGAAGACGTCTTGCGCGAAGGTATGTTGATTTCTAGACCCCCTTCTAGCCTCCAAAGCGGACGGTGACATACCGAGAGGCCTATAGTTCGACGGTTTAAGAAGAGGTGCGATTCGTCCCAAAACGGCGATTGAGAGTAGTATTGACGTTATGGTGTACAATGAACAACGTCCGCGGTGTTATGTAGTGTAAACAATGATTTCATCATAATTTGCATTACACTGCGATGCGTTTTATTGTTTATACCATTTGGAGCAGTGGGCGAGTAAGAAGAGGAGAGCTATCAAGATCGGTGGCAATGCGTGGAACAATTTTCGATAAGTTTCATGCGTGAAATAGTTTAATTTTGTGATTCCCTAAAATATGTCTGAGTATATAAAAAGGTTCATTGTTACATGCGAGACTTTAAGGTGAAGTAAAAGGCTGGTGATGTTGGCCATGACGAGGTACAAAGCAAAAAGGATGTGTGGAATTAGATGTCACCCGAGGATAAGGTGAAGTGGGGTGATGGTGGGGATGGCGAGATGAAGATAGTTTTGAGATGCCAGGTCTGGACATTCTACAGCGTAGTTAGTGGGTTGAGTCAGAAGAGACATGAAATGATAGGGGATAGTCCTTCAAAAGCTTGTTGGGGTTGAAGGGTGATCCCACTAACAAAAGTCGATAAAGGACTGCTAAATTCATGGAGTCTGTGAGCAATGACATAGCATTTGGTGGGCGGACATATCCATTGACATTGAAGATTTTTGTGACATTATGGGTATAGAAGATGGGGAGAGGACATTAGAAACAGCAAGAATGTGAAGCCCGGTAAGGAGATATGTGATGCGTTTTGTGTGAAGTTGGTGGCGTACCATTGTTTCACATGAGTCGATTGTGGATGTGTTGCGTGGGAGCGCCGACAGACGATGGTACGTATAGCATACGATCTCTTGGCTCACGAAGGCATTCTCTGTCCTCCTCCGGAAAAGGATTTACAACCACCCAGTGAAGAATGTAGTGGACTATGCGAATAGGGCGAAGAGGTCATGGGGCCGTTATGCTTTACGTGAGTTGGTCGGGAGTGTTGAGACTTTTGTGAATGGAGTACACGGTGAGAATATATCCCGAAGGTCGGGGCTGTACAATATTTCTACGGTATGGTTCTTTGTGGTTAGCGTACTCATGTTTTCCGTAATCCCGTAATATGAAATTTACAAACCACCCATACATTATTGTAGATGTTTTATCTGAGAAAGATTGCAACTGCGCGGGGGGCGAGGATCCCGAAGCAAATTCCAGCCGTAGTCTTCTTTTCTCCTGAGATGACCGTTCTGTACATGCGTTTGTATGAGGTATGTTGAATTTGTTCAGTTCCAGCAATGCTTGATCTTGTGGTACTTATAGGTTTCCCTTACCATGTAGGGCCTTGCATGTGATGAGAATATGGAGGCCGAAGAAGAGGAGGTGAGGCTGCGAGGCAATAGCGGTGAAGAAGGAGAGTACGACCGAGGTTACTGTAGGAGAGGGTCGTGAGGATGTGGATCTAAGAATGGAGGTCTTGCAGTGCGCCGTGAAATTGGGTTTGTTAAGGCTCTGCGGGAGGAAGTTTTTGTGTTGCGGGGAATGAGAGAAGTTTGAAGAAACAAGTGACCAAGGCTGCAGGAAGAGAATTGTGGTTTGCGTAAGGAAGTTGATGGGCTGCAGAGGAGAGTTGAAGAAATTGTTACCATTTCTTGAAAGGTGGTCTGGTCATGTTGATGCACAAGCTGGGAGGACCGTCGGTGAATGTTGTTGAGAGGCGGCCAGATTTGAGGAGTGGTGAGAATACTCTGTGAAGGGTAAGGTTGATGGGAATGTAGAAACCGAGGTGGCGTCACTGTGCGAGAAGGGAGTGGGGGTTGAGAAGGTGAGTGCGGTGACCAATAAGGCCGCTTGTTTGTTGAAGAGGAGCGACATAGTGACGGTTGTGTAGTCCCGGGTGCGGACAGAGGCACCGGTGGTGAGAGGTCGAAGCATTCATGCGTCGAGGTAAGATGCTTTTATTTCGGTCGTTCTTTAGTTCATAGAATTCTATATGCATATTGTAGCGGTGCGTTTTGAGAAGCGATTGCTGATGGTGGCACAGATCACGAGAGGGTTCTACGAGGGTATGTTCCCGAGGAAGGCAGTCCAGAAGAATGCCGGTGGCGGACCTTTCCAGAGGACGCCTTGGATTCATGTGAAGAAGGCTGGTCACCCGAACTTGATGTGGGCTGGACCATTTAATGTGAGAGCTTCAAAAGCTTTGGCGAGGTTGACCACAAAATAGTGTCTTATGCTTTTGATCATAGGGAGGATGAGAAGTAAGTGTTAGTGTCTTGAAATTAGTCTTTTGTAAGGGCTGCGAGCATGGTCATTGAGAGTGCATTTGAGTAAGCAATTTACTGTTTAATGGGCAGGAGCACTGGTTAGGAGTGCAGGGCTACTTCCTTAAGCGATGGGACATTTCAGTAGGCCTATCTCGAACAAAATGCTATGTGATGGGATTGTGAATACGTGGGTGTTATTCCTTCAAGAGAGGCGGCCTCTTAAGGAACTCCTTGAGAGTTGGTATTTCCCGGTGGATTTACAGGTTTGTTATGAAATGTGTGATTAACATAGGGTTGCCGGTGATGTTTAGTAAGCTGTTATTTAATTTAAATTTGGCGGAGGTCTGCTATTGTAAGTGCAGTTCGCCTCGGCAGGGCCATACGGCTGAGGTGGATTCCCGAAGGCGTGAGGTTGAATCTGACGAACTTGAAGCGAGTTAGGCAAGCAAGTAATATTGTTTTAGTGTGGTTGTCATTGACATGTTGAAATGTTGATTTGAAATTGTGTAAATGTGTGCGGTGTTTGTGCGGTTAACGTAATTGATTCGGACACTTCTATCTGGTTGTTTTCTTCCTCGAGGGAAATACATTGACGTATGGGATAGCTTAGGTGGGAGTAATGAGTCACCGGCACGGTATCGGGCTGTCTTTGGACAAGTTGGTATGCCTCTCGAGACCTTAAAGTTCAACTTTGTGAGTTGGTGTTGTCATCTTTAGAGGTTTATCTAAGGCTATTTTGTTTACGCATTGCGGTGCCCTGCAATGGATGCCATAGTGAAGCCACTGGTTTTAGCTTTTGTGATTTTGCAAGAAGGGTTACACCGGTTGCTGACCTAATGCTCATGATTGCGGGGTGTTTGTTTGTTATTGGATGGGAAACCTCATAAATATGACAAACATACTACATCTGAGGTGATTATTACATGTAATACTAGTTGTGTTTACCTTATTAATAGTTATGTCAGCGATCGTTGTTCCATTCAAATTTGATGGCGCTCACATGAGAAAGCGATGTAAATTGGCTCTCCGACTACTTGCAAGTGAGACAAACGCATTATTCACCCATGTTAAGGACCATGCCATCCTATGGCACCGTCTGAAGTTGGAAGAGCTTGATAGGCCTACACGAGGGAGGGTAGCAGACGGCAAGTGACGTCCATGGACTTTTCGAGCGCCCCTCTTTGTAGAGTGTGGTGGTCCAGCTGCGATGGTGGGCAACACTTGAGTCCAGAATTCGATACGGAGGTCGAAGGTACGCCGAGGAAGAAAGGAAAAAAGAGTGTACAAACCAAAGGTGGTGAAAGATCGTGTGTAATATGGTATTAGCGGTAGGATTGTGATTGAGTTGGTGGGAAAAACCTTTCCGTGTAACAGTTGAAAGTTCATGTAATTATTACGGATGTTATGTTGGCACAATAGGGTTTAATGTACATGGAATTAGCGTTAGGCGTCACATATAGCGTTACGAGAAGGTGCAAAAGGGCTACGTTAAATTTAAATACGAGTCGTTTGTTGTAGTAAGCGAGGAATCGAGGCCCCAAATATTTTACATCGTATACTTTAGAGGTCCTTAAGTGATACCACGGCGTTCGTTATGGTCCTAATGTGACACATTGAACTGTGGAGGCACAGCGTTGCCACGAACCCTTAAGTGGGGACCGAAAAGGCTACGGTGACGATTCAAAGGAATTGTGGTCCTTTACGGATCCCTAAAGTGTGTCGGGTAAAATAACCGAATAGGCCATCCATGAGTCATTTGACTTTCATCGAAGGCAAGCTGGGCGAGGGGACCTCGAGGGCACGAGAAATGAGTCATGTATCATTTGAGGATCTAAGGCGCCCCAATAGAGGCAGTTATGGACCCTAGCGTTGCCAATGTACATCTTTAGGCACCTAAGGATCGGCCCGGTGACATGGCGTCACACTTGGCGGTTACACAGTAACCATTAAGTGCAGCAGTTTGTCCAAATCCTCGGCCACGAAGAACGAGTTCTAGCACTTGCGGCGGCCATGGATGCGATCTTTCGGAGGCTGGCGCCTAGATCGGTGGCCGGCGGCGGTAGACAACGGCATCGGACTCCCGACTCCGGCCGTCGACTTGAGGACCCGAGGTTTGTTGCCCAGTTCTTCTCAACGGTGTGGCGGGCGAGGTTGCGGTTTCTTGTTTCCTCTTTCTTGGGGTTTCTCTTGTTAGTCATCCTTTAGATGGCTCAGGATGGGTAGTCGGATGATGGAAATACAAGCTCGGTATGAACCCCGAATGCCGTGTGATAATGGGGAATCGTCGATCAAGCCCGTGAAGTTGGTTGGAGTATTCGGGAATACGAGCTATATTACGACTTGAGCATCACGTGTCAAATCCTCGGCCTGAGGTACATTTCGCTTACTATAACAGTTTTTGTGACAGATGGTTGTGTGTGGAGATTGACATCTTGGTGGAACCATGAGCAGGACCACCTTACAACCTTCGGGGCCACGGGGCTTCTTGACTATGGTTAGATGGTACGATGGCTGCCAAGGTACGTGAAGGATTCATTCAAGAGACACGGTGGTGCGGAGGAGTTTAAAAATGCAATGAAGAGGACTTACTGCGACCGTCGGTGATGCGGGCTTTGAGCTACTACGGTGGGACACCACACATTCGTTCCACTTCCCCACTGATTGGTGAGATGACCATGACGCCTCTTGATTTTCCGCCATAAGCGGTTTGAGATGTTCGGGTAAGAGGCTCCCGGTTGACATAACCATACGGGATGATGCTAGGAGGTTAGAGAAGGCTGTCGGGGACCCTTTGGGAAAGGTGGTACAAAAAAAAGGAAGTTAAGTACGAGATATCATGAAGGATTATGAAACCTACGATGTCGGTACTCTGACAGAAGGACCACCTCCTGCGGGTGTTTTGCTTTGTCCTCATCGGCACTACATTTATGGCTGACACTAGCGGTGGGTTTGTCGATACATTCGGCTATCATGTGTGGAAGACATCCCTGATGAAGACGTATGATTGGGGAAGTGCGAGGCTTGGGAACCCTTTATTTGTACATGGACGGATTAAGCGGGGGTCGAGTGGTAGTGGTGGTTCTTGGGAGGCATGGCAAGCTTGGGCTTGAGTACTTTAGGGACATAGGCCCCTCATTTGAGTCTTTAGGTGTTGGGGCGGGAGGACCTCATTCCCAAGAGGAAAACAGGCACAAGGATCGCAAGGGAAGAACTTGAAAGACATGACATTGTACAAGGAGCGGGGAGAATGCCTCGGTGACTAGGGTGATATGGAATCCATGGGGTGATGATCTGCCCGGTATGTGCGGGAAAGTGAGGATAAAGCCAAGAAACATGTGGTTTTGGAGTCACCTTATGGGAGGCGTGGTATCTAGGAGAGAGGGTTATGCGGCGGTGGGTGGCGAGGCAGTGAATGGCTTAAACCAGTGGTGCCCGGCCACCACCCAATACAATGTTTTCAAGGAGTGGACATGCAATAGAGTTGTATGATGCGTTGCAAGGGACATTTTCCGGGCGGTGGGTGGATGGTTTAATGCGGGATGTCCGTCACGGGAGGCTGGTGGATGGCTGAGATCACGGCTGAATAGGATAAAGAGGGAATTTCTTGCACTGACATTCCTCCTCCACCACCAAAACAGAAAAGAAAACTTGAGCGACGGGACATACACCTCTGTTCCGGCCACTACGGGTGCCGACGCCGTGGCTGAGTTTGAGTTCCCGTCACGGAGGATTTACATTGCAAATCTTGAGGCGGGAGCAAGCGAGCCATTTCTCATACCGATGCCACCCGCCGAAGAAGTTGAAGGCTTCCCATACCACCCACGATGACATCCGTATGTTCGAAACGCATGCCATATGTTGTTCCCTACCTGTTTACGTAGTAAACTAATAACATACACCTACTTTGTTTGTAGGTTCCTCTCGAAATGGCCACCGGATGCTACGAATGATTGGTGGGTTGAAGATGGCCCTATTTGATGCAAGGACTGCTGCATCAACCAAAATTAGGCTGCTCAAAGGTTGCGGGAGTAGCAAGATGGATGACCGTGCAGCGTCTTCATCCATACAGCAGCGGGCCAGCTCATCATTCGAAGCAAGGAGCAGGGTGCCAATGATGGAAGCCGGGAAGATGCGGCAATGACAACAAGCGAGGCGGTAGGCGGTGCGAGAGGATGAAGACGATGACACCGACCGGGGAAGAAAGCGGTGCGGAGGATAAAGGCGATGACACCGACCAGGAAAAAGGCAGTTCGGAGGGTAAAGACAATGACAATAACGATGCTCACAATGACAATGACACCGACACGGAAGAGGGCAATGAGAAAGAAGCTGCGGCGGGAGAGGCAGGGGGCGCGTCCGATATGATGGATTTCTTCATCCAAATCCGGCCACAACCAAAGCGTGCATGTTGCGGTGAAGGTGCGATCGAGCAGCAGCGGGGCCGGGAAAGTAACGTCACGTGACAACAAGGAGGCGTTGCATGGCGATCTTTGAGCGGAGTTGTCGCTACCGTTCTTAAACAGCTCGGGAGGATGTTGGCGCCGATGTGCGAGGCAAGTACAAGGGACCAGGTGGGTGGAGGTGATGTTACATCCTCGAGAGGAGAAGGGGACGACGTTCGAGGCACCTAAGGGAAGTCCGCCCCGTGTGATAACGAGAGCTTATAAAAGGATGAAGAAAGCATAGGGTGCGTCTTAATTCGTTGTAGTATGGTCATGTGTAAAGGGATGAAGAAAGCGTAGGGTGGTTATTTATTAGTTGTAGGTATGGTCAGGTGTAGGTAAACATGCTTTTCTTTTCATGTGTGGAGCTAATGGGTAAGCGCCGTTTGCATGTTGAGGAATGCGCGTTGAGACTCACAAACCGCGTCCATGATGTTGCAAATAGCGTCTGCCCTTGCATCGTGCGATCTGCGTGGCCCCAAAGATGACACCTGCGGCCGCCTCACGGCCCCTAAAATGACCACGGTGGCCGATACATAAATAGCGTTCCGTGGTTTAACGAACAACGTTGAAACTAACTTACAGCGTCAGTCGGTACAACAGACAACGTTTCACTCATTTGCACACTACTTACTACTTCTGGTGAAATTGAAATTGATGAAGGTTGTAGGACAACTACTAACAACATGTACAATATTTTAGCTCTGTTTTGTAATGGAAAACAAGCATTCATATCAGACATCTTAAGAGTCAGAATCCATCCATACATCTTAAGAGCAGCAATTAAAGTCCATACATATCTAAATAAGTACAACAGGTGAAACGGATACGCCATAAAATCCATACTCAACTAACGTTTGACACACGTTATTGTGACAAGGAGTTTATCACATTTATATCTTTACTTCAACATTTTAACACAAAAAGTTCATAAATTACTATATGAAAATGATAAGTTGATATATGCAGTTTATGGACAAATGAGTATACATTTATGGAAACTAAAAACATTAAAATACTAAATTTCTATGTTAAAAATATCATGCCCCCACAAATTACACGGTGGCCGTCTCATGGCCCCCTAAAATGACACGGTGGCCCGATACATAACCCGGCGTTCCGTTGCATGTCCAAATAGCGTTTGACCTAACTTCAAAGCGTCGGGCGTCTGACGAACAACGTTTCCATAGTGGGGCTTGACTTTTGAAATAACTTACAACGAACTATACAAGACTAATTGCTCTCATTCTTTTGTTTCTTCTTTCTTTTATACTAGCTTCATCCTTAAATTTTTAGTGTAACACTTAACTTTTAAACTTGTACTTGGCACACGTTATTGTGGCAAGGAGTTTATCACATTTATATCTTTACTTCAACATTTTAACACAAGAAGTTCATAAATTACTATATGAAAATGATAAGTTGATATATGCAGTTTATGGACAACTGAGTATACATTTATTGAAACTAAAAACATGAAAATACTAAATTTATATGTTAAAAAACACTGTGCCCCACAAATGACACAGTGGCCGTCTCATGCCCCCCTAAAATGACACAGTGGCCCAGTACATAAATCGCGTTCCGTGGTTTAACGAACAACGTTTTAACTAACTTACAGCGTCAGTCTGTACAACAAACAACGTTTCACTCATTTGCCGCAGTACTTGGTGAAATTGATGAAGGTTGTAGGACAACTACTAACAACATGTACAATATTTTAGCTCTGTTTTGTAATGGAAAACAAGCATTCATATCAGAACATCTTAAGAGTCGAGAATCCATCCATACAACTTAAGAGCGACAATTAAAATAAGTACAACGGGTGAAGCGGATACGCCATAAAATCCATACTCGACTAACGTTTGAACTAACTTACAACGTTTGAACTAACGTTTGACCCTTACACATGTTGCAGCCATAGCAAACAATAACACCACGACGGATAAACTACACAACATCGTACGCATCGTAAAGGCGCCTTTGGAGTAGAGCCTTCTCCTCGGCATAGGCAGCTCTCGGCTCACTTGATACTGTTTCGGATGAGCAACCTCCTCCTCTCTACCCGGCAAGCTGAACGTGACAAGCTGGATTTTGCGGTGAAGAAGTATATCTCTGGAGTCCTTGACTCATTAATCACGAGAGATCGCACGAGTTGGGAATGGTGGGTCAACCCACTCCTCGAATCCATGACTGGATCATCCCCACAGGTGCGAGAAGCAAGAGGAGTCATGGATTATGAAGATCTGGGTAAGAATGTAGAGATCTAAACTCACTGCGCACTACGGCAACGCAGTAGCGTCGGCACTGGGTTATCCGAACTCCACGCCGTCGCGGCGCAACCCAACCCACATGAGCATGTCTGGCCGTCGCTTGGTGATACGGTCGATGTCGTCGCTCTCGCCATAGCTTGACCCGATGGTGGCTCACCATGGCTAACCCTAAATCCCCTCGGCTCACGACCCACACGACCCGGCGTCTACGGATGGCTAATATACTAATACACCGGCGACCGTGAGGGTCAAAAATGCGTCAGCGCGCAGCTAACAAACACGCGAATTGAGCCCATGCGCGGGACAATTAATTTCAAATATCCATTTCATTTAGATGTCGGTGAAGCTTTTAAGGGGTCGAAAAATACACACGGCGTCACATGCGCTCAGCGAAAACTCTGTTTTACATACCACGCCCAGCGATTCAATCACAAATTGCCCGAGGATTAAAATTGGTGCCGGCGGTGGACAAAGACCAATGGTAAGTGGCAGCGATGTTGGCCCAACCTGGCCTGCATTCCTCCATCGTATTCGTCCGGCCAAATGTTCCCACCAAAAGCAGGGGTCACGTCACTTCCGGCTTCACGGGAAAACAACCCGCTGCGTACAAGGGTGGGCAGGTTACGGAATGTCGGATTCGAGGCTGCCTCGGCTTCCACGGCGTCTTTGCAGTACAGTTCCTTCGGTTGTGGCCGACCTCCCACACTTGCTACATTTCCTTCTTCTGTGCCGGTTGATTTCTTCTTCTTGGCGATGCGATAGCAACAGGATTGAGAACCAAGCATGACTTACTCCCATTTCGGTGTTGGTCCAAATTATCACTTTTCCCCCTAACTTCATCAACACGCGTCTCCAAGTTTCTCAGACCATCTTTTAACCACTCATACTCTTCCCTTGGACATCTAGCACCATTGTATACAATCTTGTTGCACGGGTTACCTAGCTCCATTTGCCTTGCCACAGTCAACACTTCATCGAGCTCGAGTCAAGCGATGGTTGGAAACATGGTTCTTTGGTGACTTAGTCCACCTTTTTAGTATCAAAGATTCAGGAATCCTTGACGCATGCTCCATCTTCAAGACAGAGAACATGTGTTTACAAGGGATGCTGCCAAGTCATTCAACAAAAGCGTAAAGATTATGCAACACTAAATACACCATTGAAAGCGTTATTCAGCGGGACTACAAGCGTTATTCAACAGGTCTATAAATGTTATTTATAACCCCAAACGCTTTTGGTTACACCTATGACGTTAATGTACCTTTGTAATGCAAAAGTGGACAAGTACATGTCACGCTACTATCTGGATGGGCGCAAACTTCTCTTTTCCTCACATTCTCTTTCCGATATCGCCCCACTAAATACACCCGCACTTCATCGCTGTTTCTTGTGACTTGCCTCACGAGCCAAATAGGGGCTTCACCCTAATCTCTTCAGCCACCAATCTGAAGATTGCATCGATATACACTTCAAGACATGTTTTCCGATTCGGAAGATGGGTTGTCAATTGTGCCCCCTTATGCTTGCTATTATAATTGTTACGAACTACCTTCTCCTCATTCTTGCTAATGCAATATCCACATGCCTCACAAACTGGAACAATTTTAAACTACTTGTTACAAAACTTTTATGGTAAGAGTGCATCCATTCGCACCTTTGTTTGCTTTACATACCGGCAAAGAATTTACCCTTTAGATATGCTAAAGACCACATATTTTCCGCTCATACATCTGCTTCACCCGGGGTTATCTTGCAACCCATACTCGGACACATTCGCATGCCACACTCTCTCGAAATCATCGGCATCATCAATCCGAGCATTAACTTCGCAAAATGTCCCGGAACTCATGTCTAAATTTCCCATCTTTCACCTTCTCGGAGCGATTTACCCATTAGGTGCCACGAACACAAAGCGATGTATCGCATTAGGGAGGACTTTCCGTATGGCTACACGCATGGCTGCATCTTGATCTGTAATCAACGAAGCAGGGGTCTTCCCATTCATACACTCCACAAAGTTCTCCAACAACCAAACAAAAGCTTCCTCACTTTGCTCATTTATAAGAGCGCATGCAAATACAATTGTGGAGAAATGGTTATTCACACCAACGAAAGTTATAAAAGGCAGTCCGTACTCATTTGTTACGAAAGTTGAGTCGAACCCGACAACATCACCAAGCGATCGGAAATCCCGTTGCATTTGGTCATCGGCCCGAGAAAAGATAGCGGAGTCTGCTGCCCTCGTCCACACGATAGGTGCAATACATGCCGGATCTCCCTCCACAACTCTAGTCAAGTACCACTATAGCGACCTCTGCGTCACTATCCATTATTTGCACCCTTCGATCACTATCGACAAAATTGTAAAGATCTTTAATCTGAACCCAACTCTGTTGAAACCACCTGCGACCAAGACCATGTAGTCCATTATAACACTGGTCTTGATGCCTACACTCTTCATCTGCTTTGTTTGCTCCTTCGCCATAAAGCTTACATTTTTGTGCGATGCAACAAGGTGCATTTCAGTTCTCTCGACCATAGGGTGATTATGACCTGTCTTGAACTCCCTCACTTCATACTTACCGGTCTCCTTAACACAATTGACCCGGAATGAAGCGGGACATCCACACCTTCCAACTCTCATGGGTTTCCTTTGCCTCTCATGGGAGCGAACTTGGGCTCATTTAGCCCATATCTGTTACACACCCACCTCCTCCTCATGACAATGTCATGCCCATGTACATTTTTTTCTCAACCCTCCTCGTCCCAAAACCCATAACTTTAGCATAGCATTTATAGAACCTCTCTGCACACTCGGTGTCATCAAAAAGATATCCTTCAAATCCACAAGTTCCCATACGCCTTGGCTTACTCATTTGTAAAACTATTGCACTCCATTTGATCGTCAAAAACATCGTCATTACACAACTCCTCGTCACTCTTTTCGATTCCGTGTTGTCCTCTGCCGCATCCATATTTTCAAAGAATTCAGCATCGTTACCTTTCCAACTTGAATGTGCGGAGGATAGCAGCTTGCATTACTAGAGCTGACCCAGTTCTTTGCACCACAATCAAATTGGTTATCACCCCACGATGACGCCATGAAATCGTGAAGAGAGCCTCTGTTTTCATCCATCATCAACCAAATACGTCAATTGTATTACGTGCGTCGACAACCACGTTGTAGTCAAGTTTCTCTTCACGTATGCATAAATAAATCAATGAACCATAAATACGCACCTCTACACGGCATCAACAACCACCACCAAAGGGGCGACCGCGGAATCAAAGCGAGAGGAATGTTACGGTTCTTCCGCTGCGCCATACTTACATTTCATTACAGACAGACAACCACAACCCGGGGTAAATCCATCTCAAACCATGCGTCGCTAGTAAATAGTGAGGTTAGGCGATCAACGGTGGAGTCTGAACCCTTTGCGTGCCTTGCTACCGTTTTCTCGGGAAACTAATGTTGCACGAAAGGCACCTAACGGTGCCCAGCGCGCCGCTCCATGCACTGGACTTACACTTTGTGACTCACTAAAGCCCATTAACCAGCGTTTCATTGCTCATAAATGACGTTAGGGCAATCATCAATAGCGTTACTATCTACCCTAAAATGATGCAAGCTTTTAAATGAGATTAATTACTGTTTTTAATCAATAAAAACAACACATGGGCTTATAGAATAGACAAAACTACTATTCGGAAGAGCTAAACATTTTAAATATGACAACCACGAGAATCTAGAGTACGGGTCATGACTTTAGGTATTGCCTCAAACACATACTTCAACAAGAGTTAACCTAAGAGGAATCATAAAAATAATTTCCCATACAAAACACTTAAATACACTATATTACATTAGGTACTAACATCTAAAATGTACATTATAATTAAATATCAAATACAAAATACAAAAAGTTCTAAAATTATACAATCGCGTTAATTAAACGTTATTTGACTAAACTCTAACGCTAATTTTAACGACTCCAACGCTATTAGGTAACTCTTATACTACACTTTCATCTAGAATGTTCTAGAATGACTAACGTTAGGTGCCTCGTAAGGGCGGCGAATATTTGGCTCATACAGAATGACTAATGTTAGGTGCCTCGTCGGGGGGCTGACCAATATTTCTCGATTAAATGAGCAGGTTACAACACTAGGCAAGCGGCTTTGGCCATTTCACAAGCGGGGTTCCGTCAAACTGCAACAACATTAAAATTACGTCTTACGCTTCGCACGAAAAAAAAAAACCATCAACCATGATTTCTTTCTACAGATTCTTTAATAGGCTATAACAATGGGAAACATTGCTCCTTCGCATGAATACACCCATTTTTAGCCTCAACATAGGAGAAATACACAACAAAATTGTGAGAAAAAAACTTTAGGTGCTAAAATGTCCAACTTCACAAAGTACAATGGTGTACTTCAAGTACTTGAGCAGTGTACTTCAAAATAGAAAATGCTGTTTAATTGCGGCACTTTATACCGATATAAATTGTAATATTTTATAAAAATTTAATAAAAATATAATATTAAGTGAAATAAATTATTATGGGTGAAAAAATTAGGTTTAAGATTTTTTACATTTTATCACATGAAGTTTAAATTATTAGGGAATAAACGTAAAATAATAAGAAATAAAAGTAAAATAGAGATTTAGTTTTTTAAATAATTTGAAACACAAATAAATAAAATCACTAAATTATGATGAGGTGACACAATCTTATTAGGTGGATACTATTCATACAAAATTTTATGTTTATGTATAGAGTTTTGTCATCAGCCTCCACCGCCATCTATAAGTATTTTTTGGGTATTTTATGAATTTTAGTATTTTAGGAATTATTTTAGTATTTTAGGATATTATTTAGGTATTTTAAGTATTATTTACGAATTTGTTGGTATTTTATGGAATTTTAGTATATACTTTACGTATTTTAGGAAAATAAGAATATTTTATGACTTTTAGTATTTTGTGAATTATTTTAGTATTTTAGGAAATATTTTTGTGTATAATGAATTCTTTTAGTATTTTAGGAATTATTTTAGTATTTTGGAATTTATTTAGGTATTTTAGGTATTATTTACGAATTTGTTGGTATTTTATGGAATTTTAGTATATATTTTACGTATTTTAGGAAAACATGAATATTATATGAATTTTATGAATTAAGTTAATTTTGTAGAATTGTGTAGATCAGCATGAATACTTTGTTAGATCAGTATGAATAACTTTTAGATCAACGTCCATACATTGTTAGATCAGCATGAATAACTTGTTAGATAAGCGTTCATATCTTGTTAGATCGGCGTCCAAACCTT
This sequence comes from Stellera chamaejasme, assembly GCA_024586325.1. Classification (NCBI taxonomy): domain Eukaryota; kingdom Viridiplantae; phylum Streptophyta; class Magnoliopsida; order Malvales; family Thymelaeaceae; genus Stellera; species Stellera chamaejasme. The sequence goes on from CM044986.1 coordinate 30,891,530, forward strand.
GGTAGATCAGCGTCAATACCTTGTTAGATCGGCGTCCATACCTTGTTAGATCGGCGTCCATACCTTGTTAGATCGACGTTAATACCTTGTTAGATCGGCGTCCATACCTTGTTAGATCGGTGTCCATATCTTGGTAGATCGGCGTCCATACCTTGTTAGATCGGCGTCCATACCTTGTTAGATCGGCGTCAATACCTTGTTAGATCGGCGTCAATACCTTGTTATATCGGCGTCCATACCTTATTAGATCGGCGTTCATACCTTATTAGATCGGCGTCAATACTTTGTTAGATCCGCGTCCATACTTTGTTAGATCCGCGTCCTTACTTTGTTAAATCCGCGTCAATACTTTGGTAGATCCGTGTCCATACCTTGTTAGATCGGCGTCCATACCTTGGTAGATCGGTGTCCATACTTTGTTAGATCGGCGTCCATACCTTGTTAATCGGCGTCCATACCTTGTTAGATCGGCGTTCATACCTTGTTAGATCTGCGTCAATACCTTGTTAGATCGGCGTCCATACCTTGGTAGGTCGGCGTCCATACTATTAGGTCAGTGTTTATATTTATATTTAATTTTAAAATTTTAATTTATGTATACGAACTTTATTGAATTAATATATTTTTTACAAAATTACCATTTTCCCCCTATTAGTAACATAATAAATATAATTTTAAAAATAAATAATATAATTTTAAAAATGAAAAAAAATTAATTTAAAATTGTTTAAAAAAATTGATGAAATGAATAATAAATATAATATAAAAATTGTAAAAATGTATTTTAAAAATAAAACAAAATATTTTCAAAATTACCATTTTCCCTTATTAATAACATAATAAAATAAAATTTAAAAAATAAATAATAAATAAAATTTAAAAATTAATGAAATAAATAATAAATATAATTAAAAAAAGTTAAAAATTTTAATTTTAATTTTAAAAAAATAAAAAAAAATATGGATGACTTGGCACAACCCTATTGGTCGTGCCACTGTTCACCAACAGTGTTTTTTCCGTAAATAGAGTAGAGAGTAATACTTAATTACTCCATTTTGTTTGTAAAAAGAAAGTCTTCTAATTCTAATTTAATTTAGTCATTTTAATCCTTAAATTCTTTGCCCTTTACTATTGCAACATCTTTGGAAAATGTACCGTTTTTCCATTAACGTTTAGGAAAAGGTTCAATATTATCACTCATTTGATTTGATGGTACGCAAATACTATTGTTTTCTGTATGTTGAGGAGGTTGCCAAATTCACTCAACAAATTCATCACCTAGTCCGGGTTCTTCAAAGTTACACACAAACACAACAAATACTGGTGGGCCCCACTCCCACTCTCCCTAATTCTAATTCACTGCTTGGGGTACGCACACAAAAACAACAAATTCTGGTGGGCCCCACCCCCACTTCCCTTGATTCTGATTGGCTGCTTGGGGTGGGTCCCACCTCCACTACTCTTTTCCTAACTCACTCCCACCAAATTCACACTCACTTTTAACTTTCTCACCTGAGGTCCGAAAATGTGGAGAGAGGTGGTTCACTGATTTTGGAGAGGTGAATTTGCCAAAAATTCACCTCCAAAAACCCAACTTTGAAGCCCCCTAATGTTGCGGGTTCTTTTATTTTTTGAACTGGTCTTATCATTCGTTTGACTGACGGCGTGAAGATGTTGGAATATTCTGTGACGAAGTGTTGACGTGTCAAGTGAATGCTCGAGATGGTTCTCTTGAATTGGCCAAGTGAGATTTTATGAAACTTATGGACTTAAATAAAACAAACTGAAAAGATGAGAGTAAGTTTACCCAAAAAAAAACAATGACCGCCTCTCTTCTTTGTGAGTTTGCCAGAATTGCTTCGTCTGTCTCAGCAAGATCCAACATTGGGCGTCCAACGGTTGAGACGTGTCCAGCTTTTCAAGATCTATTGTTGACAGTCGAAAGATGTTGGGCTGCCGCCGACCACGTCGAAAGACGCTAAGACCAGAATTGCGCCCAAGATTACAATTTATTGCCATCAGGAGAGAAACGTAAGGCGTTTAATCGGACCCACTTTGAATTTAGTCCTTTATTCAACCATTCGGGTCAAATCACCCAGTTCCATTTGCTCTCTTTCGTCCTTCATCGAATGGATGGAGGGTCGGACGGCGTTGAGGAAGATAAAAATAGTGTAGGGGCGAGGCAGTTCAGTGGATTTGGCGATGTTGGATTCAAGATCTGTTGCTGACGGTCGAATCTGGCATCTTCCGGCGGCCCAACGATATTGCCAGCATCTGATTAGGGTGAGGATGATGGCCAGATTTGATTAAGACACTTAGGTCCGAAAGTTTTGTAAAATATGCAATTTTATCCTAAACTGTCCATGTCATCAGCCAACACCTTGCCAGCTCACAAAAAATTGTTGATGTCAGCATGACTAGGCGCCAACATAAAGATTTTAATGGTGAGGGGCAAACATGTACCACAAACTATTACGGTAATGGTATTCGCGTACCATCAAACCAGAAGAGTGATAATATTGAACCTTTAGCCAAACATCAAGGGCAAAATGGTACCTTTTCCCACATCTTATTAGGATTTATTAATTTATCTTTTTAAACATCCTTCTTTTTACTTTTTAATTTATGATTTGACCTTATTAACTCACATGTAACTATTATCTTATTTTTTTATTATATGATTTGATATCAATAACTTCACTCGCTCAATTCTCAATCTTTATAGTAATTTTTATCAACCTTCAACAATTTTCTTTCATCTTTACTTTTATGTCAAAGTAAATATTGCATTTTATTAGGAAACCAATAATTCTATCAGTAAGCTATGTATCATCAAGCACTTTACTTATTTGACCACGTTTTTTTTTTGTTGACCTGACATAAGAATACTTATCATGGTCCATAATCCTATCCTAAGTACTCTTGTTAAAAAGGACAACACAATATTTCCCTCACCAAATGCACTCTTCGACCACTCAGTCGGTAGCCGCCCTAGCCCTAACCTCCATTGTCTTTAGCCCCTCACACCCAACCTTGTTGTCGGCCCAATCCCCCACATCGAGTCAACAACACCCATGGCGCACATACTTGGAGAGGGTGACGTTAGGCAAGGGTAAGGGTAAGGCTGGTTGGGTATAGGGGTGTGCATGGTTCGGCCAAATCGAAAAAACGATAACCGAACTGCCTTGATTTTCGGTTAAAACCGACTAATGGTTAATTCGGTTCGGTTGGTTCGGTTGATTCGGTTCGGTTTGGGTTTCTGATTCGGTTTTTTTAGAAAAAACCGAACTCCTTTATTTTATTTTTTTTGCATTTAATTTATGTTGGTATTGTTTTTATATTTTGTACATTTTTTGGAATCATCTTATTACAATTGTTTAATTGTTTTGTTTCATTCAACAAATTTAGGAAGGTGATAGGAAAAATAGGAAAAATTTGATCAAAATTGAATTTAACAAAATTTTCAGTTTATTCGGTTAAAAATCAACCGAAACCGTTCGGTTTATTCGGTTTATGGGTGATTTCGGTTTATTCGATTTATTACGGTCCAAAACCGAAAACCGAATTAACGGTCGGTCGGTTCGGTTTTAACCGAACCGACCAATCTGACCACTAGTTGGGTAGGGGGCTCATGGGGTAAGGGCTCTCAGCAAAAATGTGAATTTGGAAGGGGGGATCACAAGTCCATGCTAGCCTCGTGTTAATTACTCCCTCAACCCAGGAAAGAGCACACATCTGATTCAACACAAAGATTAGTAAATATTATTGACATATAAGATAAGCTAATTTTTTTTGGTGGAAATTGCAAGTGAGATACTAATATAAACCTCCTGTGAAAATATATTTTTTTCTTATGAAGATGCAATTTAGTAGCAAATTAAGGAAAAGTCGGAGCCACACACCCTAATGGTGAGGTGGGAAGAACCTGCATCGAGCAGTCAGAATCCCCTAAATCAGATGGGGGTAACGACATGCGAGACATGTATTCTGATTAAAGAAAATAAACTAATAATTTAAGCAGAAGAACCAGCAAAACTAGAAGGATAGATAACGGTTGAACAAATAACGCGGATTCTCAAGATATCCAGTTTTGTCATCCCAAGTCCAGACCCTCCAAGAAGCAAGACTATCACTAAACTATAAAGGTTTTTCATAAATCTGATAAGCAGTCCCCATCATCTTCAGGTTGAAATGTGACTCGGGTATACATCAACTATGTGCACTTGCCAGAGATGGATACATGCACAGAAGAAGAACCAGATAAGAAAAGCAAAAAATTGAAGCACTTTCCTCACCAGGAGCACATTTGTCGAAGCTCCTTGCTAGATTAAGGTGGTTATATGGGGAAGCTTTGAACCCACATAACCACCCGTATCAAGATTCATTCCCCTGGGCAGGGCAAGTTCATACTCAGCCCCGCCGACAAGGAAGAATTTGGAGGGAGCTCCTCCACCCGCTTAGACTCGCTTCCACCACCAACCACTGAAACCGTTAGTCGCCATGGCGGGGCACCACTCGAAGAGGGATATATATATACTTTCGTTTCTAGAAAGAGGGATTATATCACTCGAAGAGCCAGAATTAGCTCTCAACAAAATGCATCATGCTACTGATTAATACATGCTACAAGCAAAATTCATGTGCCTTAACCTTGTAATGTAAACCAGCAAAAGTTTACATCACCTCTTCCGTACGTATACCAGTTCCACCTTCTCAGGAAACAGTTCCTGCCGATTGCTCAGCGTAAGAAATCAATAGAATGGTTTCCCTATCTATCAATACTGACTATACAAAGACAGTACAATTATTTTACTCCGTCTCATATGGATTGCCCCTTTTCCTTTGAAAATTGCAAATGGAAACTGACAACCATTAAAGAATTTGGTATATCAATTTCGAAATGGAGCGGAGGCGGGATCTGGCTTTTGTACATACAACAAATGAACACGTTTCCAGTTAGGTTCCCCGGCAATGTAACTCCGCTACTACCTTCCTTGCTGCAAGGGAGGCCAAGCAATCTCATCATCATCTGTGTGTCCATGAATGAGGAAATCTGAACAATTCTTTCGACACCCGTGATTGTATGGGTTGCGAAACCGGCCATCTGGACCACGAAGATAACCATACCGTATAGCATTTGATAGCTCATTGGTGGTGATGTTCCGAGCTATCTGCATCATGGAATTGCACGAATTACTCATTGGCTTTGCCTGACATTGAAAAAAGAACAGAACAATAACTCGAGTAACAACTGCAAGATCCGGACAAGTCCATTTAAATCATGGTAATGGGCAATGCTAACAATCATCTTAAAACGCATCACAAACTGGTGATGCAAACAGAATTATGCATCATCCCATATTACCATCCTGGTAGCATCCTTAAATGCTCTTGGTCGTTTACCTGGGAAGCTTGTGCTGTGGTTAAAGTAATTGTTGCAATAAATATTATCAAGTCCAATGCCAGAAATAGGGCAATGCCAGGGTGCTGAGCCATAACGTAATGAATCCATGTTTCTTGAGGCAATGCAGGTGTTGTTGCCCAAATGCCTAGCATGAAACACACACGATTTAGTAAAAGAAAGCAAGTGGTGGCTTAAAGCTCAAACTTTTTTCTAGAGTACCACACACTTTGTGCTGCAACAGCACCACCGATCGATGATGTTGCAGTTCCCATGCAAAGGAAAATAAAGAAATCTCGTTTGTTCCTCTGCATTTATTCGACCCAAAAAAAACTGTTAAAGACAGAAATAATGATGATGATTGTAATAATATGAAGAGTTATCAACTCTGAACCTTCACCAATTCAGTTAATCAGGAGACCATAAGGACGAACAATAACGGGTGATTGTGCTTATAATAGATGAATAAAGAAATAGATGGAATTAGAGTTGAAGGTTATGTTAAACCTTTCCCACACAATTAGATATCCATGGACAGTGATGGTCGAACTGTTCAACGCAGTGCTGGCAGACAGGGCAGTGTTTTGAGCGAACAGGTCTTATTATCTGAGTTTGCAAAAATCATTTTGTCAATGCACTCAAGCTCAAATAAATAGACATTATCACCCCCCCCCCCCAAAAAAAAAAACAAATATTAGTTGTTAACCTTGCAGGTCGGGCAGAGCTGAGACCAATTTCCAGTCCATGCTGGGGAGTTGTTCAAGTCAATATTTAACAATAAATCCTGCTATTCGACCCATAAATAATATTGATCAGAAGATCAGAAATGCAACACCATAATGATTTTTTCGGCTTTATGTAATGTGTTTCAGCACACATGCAGACCACAATAGACATAAGCAGGGGAAAAAATGTTAATTGATACTCCCTCCGTCCCAAAAAGAATGTTACGTTTCACTTTTGATGTTGCGTTTGACTCAAATATTTACTATGAAGAATTTGATAAAAAAATTATATAAAAATATATTGTAAAACTACGAACATTGATTTCTCATTTGCATATAAATTGTTTGAGCTTATATAACAAAAGGTTGAAGAAAAAATCATAGATTAAATATTGAATGCGAAACATAACATTCGTTTTGGGACAGAGGGAGTATTAGGCACACCACAATAGGGGTGCAGTTCATTTAGCTAATGACAAAGAAACATCAGAAAAACAAATGCCAACATTATGTGAAAAAGAACTCCATCCCTGAAAGAATGTGTGCTTTCCTTATAGAGAAGTTCGTGAAAGTATGTTATGTTTCTTCTCTAGGAAACTCTTCAATGCAAATTTTACCTTATTACTCTCATTTTCCCTTACTTTTTAACCAATACTCCTTTACATATCCATCTTACGTTATACCTATGTTTCTATTGTTACCTTAATCACATAAACAAGACAAAAATAGGCAAAAAAAAAAATGGTCCTAGGCTGCCCAGAAGCCAGAAGCACATACCCTTTCAGCAAACAAATACTAAATCACATATAATAGGTTCTGATAATCTAGTAGATACAGTACCACAGCCAATAACAACTATTTCCTCCATCCCAGTTCTCTTGAAACATTAGTCTGGACAAGGACATTAAAGAATGATAAAAAAAAATAATTATGTTCTTCCACTTTTGCCCTTAAAGAAGCTATGGGAGATTGTCTAAAATTGATCAGAAGTACAAGTAAACTCTATCTGTAGTTGTGTACAATTGATAAAAAGAGAATTAAAATAAGAGTAATGTGGCAAATTGTTGTGTAAAAAGCTATTACTAAAAGGGAAAATGTTTCGAACGTTCTGAAAAAACCCAGAAATATATTTCAATAGTTTTGGATTGAGGGAGTACTGCCACTAGCACTTCTTCCAAAATTAGGTTTTCCAAGCAAGTTTGTTAACAATTTGAACAACATAAAACTGCAGTTTCACCCGTGAGATGGGAGGATTGTGTGACATAAACCAAATTCCCAAGAAAGGGATAAAAGTTGAAGACCAGTTTAAGCATAATCCTCCATACCTCTGCATCTTCAGGATCCCCCGACTTTCTGCGACTTTTAATATAACCTGGATCTTTACTGCAAAGGGTTGAGGAAGGTTGTTGTGACTGAATGAAAGGGTTTTACCATAACAAAAATAAAAAACGAGTTACGGCGAAGCATCAAACATGCCCACCCCGCCCCCTATTTCTTTTCTACTTTTTGTCTAAAGTTGGGCGTAAGCATTCAACATACATACCAAAAGGCATTTTGCGCTGGTGACCATATGACTAAGTGGCACATAGTATAAACTAGTTACACATATTCACTTAAATTATGCCCTTTTCATCAGGGTGGTGGCCAAATTAGAGACATTCCCCATGCTGAAAGCACAAATACTTACCCACAGCACCTATGAAGCATGAACAGTGAACCAATTGCTAGGGAAACAGCAATCCACCCCCAAAGCGCAACAGCAGCAGTTACTTTGGTCATACTAGAAGCTACCACAAGAGTGAAAAATCAATTGGCATCACATGTCATAGAGGAAAAGGAACTCAATGCAAAAAGAGGCAGAAGTTCAATTGCTGGCAAATACTTACTAATGAGAACAGAGTTGATAAAGAGAACTGCTTCAAATAATATGACACAAAACAAAATAGGAGCGAAACCTATATCTCCCATCTTCCCGCTGCGAAGCTTATCCAATAATCTATTGCTATTCGCTCGCTGTGCATTAGACTGAACAAAAGAAGCACGAAACATGACATCAATTGGTTGCAAACACCAAATTATGAAAAGTAACAAATAAGTTTTAGGGAAGCTGAAACATTATAGATTAAGGACAAAATTTCACATGAGCAAAAGTTGGGGCAAACTATATTAGACCATCCCTTAATCACTTGACTTAAACATATGTGATCATCATGTGAGCTTGGTTGCAACAGCCATGGCAAGACATAGGAGAAATATAGATCATATGTTGGAAAACACTCAATTTAAGAATTCTTTCAAAACATACTAGTTCAGTCAGCCTGAACAAAAAACTTAATGGCAAAACATACTAGTTCAGTCAGCCTGAACAAAAAACTTAATGGCAAAACTCTGTTGAAGGAAGCATCCACATCAATCACGTACAAGGAAAAGAGCAATTTGCCGATGACCTTTCTCAGATGCATGCTGGAAGGGAGTAAATCCAGCTTTATCTTTCACCAACAATTCCTGCTTAGTCCCTGCATGGACAAGGACAGCACAAGCTTCAACATTCCCTTTTATTGCCGCCCAATGCAATGGTGTACAACCTAGCAGAATAAGGAAAAACGTGAATTAAGATATTTGTCAGATAGCTAAAAGTCTGGCTACATTTCAAACATCTGAAATTCAACTATGTGAGCGAACATTCTTCCATGTTAATGATAATGATTTGCCTTTAAAATGATTATATGCTTATGAGCAGGAAAGCTTCTTAAATGATTTTACTGAAGCTGCAACTTCAGAAAACTTTCACAATGCAGAGCCATGCAGAAACAAAATAAAGTATTCAAACTTCTTAAGTGTCAGTCTTGAACATCATATATTCTGATGTCTGTAATTTGTAAAGATAGAAAATACCACAAGACTGCAACATCTAGAGTAGACATTTGAATGGCACTAAAATGAGCAACTATCAAACTATTCTTGTCAGAGGTGACCACCCAGCTTCTGACTTTAGTAAGCAAGGTTTTCTTTCTATGATGACCAACCAAAACATTTAGGTCAATGTTAGCTGGACTTAAAATCTAACAGAAATTAATGTGTTGAAACATTTAAGCAAGTACATGAAACTACTGCACAAGTTTCACCAGTGCATTTAGTTATTGCATGACCTTAGTTAAAAGCTGACAGTAAGCTTCCATCAGATGGTGTGCCTTTTTGTCCAAGTGGCTTTTCCCTTTAAAGAATCGACATGTTTTTCTTGTCTCTTAACAGAAAAATATGCTTAACAGGTTTTGTCATCATATAACGTGTGTTGCGGATGCGGAAACATGCATGGGTGCAATACATATGTAAGAGGCTTAAACAAGTTCGAAGGTCATAGATATACTACTATTAAGACAGTTAAAATAGGCTTAGGAGAATTCAGAGGATCAGAGGACGCTGAATGACATTTCTATCACCTTCTTCATCTTGCCTTGCCTGTGATGCATCTCTAAACAGAAGTAATCTTATTGTATCTGCAAATCCTTTATATGCTGCCCTGAATTGAACATCACATAAATAGAAAGTAGCCATTGAATTTACTTGTAAGAAAACCACAAAAAAAAACTGAATGTTTATAAAACGATGACGGTATGCCTTCCTCAAAAGAAACTTTTTTATGACAGAAATAGAACATTCGATGGTCTATTTCCTTCAGATACTTTATGTCCAAACTACTTTTCTTAATCTCGAGAATGACATTTAGTATGTAATAAAAAACAATGGAAGCAAAAGTCTTGGTGATAGAATAATCTTACTCACACTACTGCAATAAAGAAAAAAATTGCATTAGGTTTGGTAAAAAAAAAATATGCAGCCTACACAATCTCTTATTCAAACTAAAAAAGTTTGGCACTCAACTCAACACACACGCACTGATTTGATATACATTCAGTTCATCATATCAAGTGATAGAAAATAAGGCAACTGGTTTCATTTCTCAAAGATTTCATTATCCTCCTAGCATCTTAAGCCAGTTTTGGTACGCTCTGATTCTTCATGCAAAGTTCAAGTAAAAGATTTTCAGTGCTTATAGGATTTGCCACAGGAACTTGTAACAACTTAAGCCAAAAAAAAGAGAATAATCTTACTCGCACCACTGCGATAAATAAGAAAGATTAATTGGCACTCAAATTCATCACCCACACACCCTGATTTGATATACATTCAGTGCATCATAGCAAGTAATTAAAAATAAAGCGAATGGTTTCATTTCTCAAAGATTTCATGATTCTCCTAGCATCTTGAGCCAGTTTTCGCAATCTCTGGTTCTTCAGCGAATTGATTGCTTTCCAGATCCAAAAATCATGTCGACAACATTACTTGCATTAAGCAGAAGAATCCTCTAATGAGTTATAGCTAACTTCCTGAAAGATACTACAACATTTGGAGCATGTTTTCATGGCTATGCATGCATTGAATTAATTCTATTGAAATTATTTTCAAATGCAGTTCATTCCCATGAACAAATAAACAATTTTAACCTTTCCATGGCAACTCACCAGTGAAGAGGACTCCTTCCATCATTATCAAGTGCATCATAGTCCGCAAGATACTTCACAATAATATGATTTAAGAATGCTGTTTGCCCATACTGAGCAGCAACATGAACCACCTGTAAAAGATGGTATCGAACTCCAACCATAATGAACCAGAATAGATAATTCCAACACAACTTGCTTATATTCAAATTGCAACTTAAGAATTCAGTACTAACCTTTACACAGAAGTCGCAGAAATTCTTTATAAATTTTAGATATATCCATATTCATACACACAGCAGTAACCAGTAAGAGCAATTTTAACAAGGAAGTAAATTTAATACCATATTTCAGTTATTTTCTATATGGAAAAAGAGAGCATTAGGGTGTGAATAAATCTGAATTTAAGGATGGCCGTGAAAATCGAAAAGAGCAAGATAGTATGGCAGAACCACAATATTTCCAGCTAGAGGACAACAGTAACAATTATCCAAAAGCTCCACAGCATGTAGCATTTGGGAAGGAGAATATTCTTTAAAGCTCCAAGATTGAAAAAACATATAGAGAACATATAAGCTATTAAAAGCCAGAATGGATCAGAACAATGGATAAATAATATACTGCAAATTTAAAAATGCTGGCCTCATCGTTTAACTTGTTATGTATTAAGACAGGGTACAACACACTTATTTTTAACAAATCCATAGCATGCCAATGAAGTAGGCCACTACACTGTATGGAGTTCGCTAAAGCAATAAAATCTTCAACGCTTCATAACAATGTTAGAATTTTCCACTACAATCTTTAACACAAATATAGCCAAAAGCAACAATTGAATACAGAAGTTGATGCATATTTTACCCTATAACCATTTACATCAGATGCTTCAACTCGAGCTCCATTCTGGACTAGAATGTCAGCTACAGAGATTGCACCCCTAACTGCAGCCCAGTGAAGCGCAGTCTGCTTATTGCTGTCCATTGCATTGACGTAACCACCATGCTAAAAGGGAAAGAACTAAGCTAATTTCAGTCAATGGACATGAAATATTTTCAACTAACCAAGCATATTTCCCCGCAAAAAATGCACAAACGGAGAATACACACACACACACACTGACACACACGATAAGGGAAGAAATAAGACGACACATAAGATATCCGAAGCTCATGTATAGGAAAGTAAAACTCTGATTTGAGGGAAACTCAATTAAAACACTTAACATTGAAGTAACTCGACTGTCGTAGTGCTTGGGATCTACATCCATCCAAGAAGGAACTACTACTGGACGGAGTAGAGATAACAGATATAGAAACTCGCAAGAAAAAAGATAGCCTAGAACTTCAAGGATTTCAGTGGCACGGAATCGAAACGATTTTACTGCTATCATCCAATCAAAAGAAACAAACCAAGAACACGGACGGCTGAATCCATCGACGATAAGGGAAGCGAATTTGGGAAATCCTACCTCTATGATATATTGTACAATATCTGGGAAATTGTTGAGAGCTGCCCATTGGATTGCGTGGTAGCCATTTGCATCGGGCGAGGAGAGAGAGGCACAGTCTTCCTCAACAAACTTCCTGAGCTTGTTCAAATCTCCATAAGCAGATGCAGAGAAGGCATCAAACACGACAGCTTGGTGGTTAGGGGGGTTTTGTTGAGTTCTCGGTTGTGAGTCTGCCGCTATTACCTCGATCTCTTGAGAAGCCATGTACGCTAAGGTAGATATCAACTCAGGATTTCGGGGTCAATCGATTTGGGGGTTTAGGGTTTACTAATCAGCTGGAATTTGCGGGAGTTCATCAGCCGACACCGTTGTTTCTTTCTCCAGTTGCTTTTGTACTTGTTTCGTTTGCGTGGCCGTGGCGTGCTAGATTACAAACAAGTATAACCCTTAAACTTCATCATTTCGGACATTTCGGACCACAAACTACAATTAGAGACAATTGCACCCTTTTGCACACATGATACAACTAGTAGTAGTTTACATACAATCTAGCTAGGAAACCAAAAACGCTCGCCGCCGCCGGAGACTGTGACCTGATCTTCATAAACAGTCGCAGGGAACAGAGTTCAAATCGAGAATTGGCGACGGAGGAGAATTCAAGTCAATCATTCTATCAGCTCTGCCCAAATCCATCAACAACTTGGCTGCTGATAAAACAGAGTAGTCGTAACCAGCAGTCACTGGGCTGGCTCTGCGCTTCAAAACCTTGGGCCCAGATGAAACAGTACCAGCTCCGTCTTCCATGAAGAACAGATCTCCGTCTTCGGCGCCGGTGCCGGCGGTTCCATCAGGCAGCTTGAAGATGGTGATCGGCTGTCCAGCTTTCAAATTCTCGTTTTCTCGAACCAAATCCAACCACCCACAACCAGCAAAAACCCATTTCTTGTACTTCCCTGTCTTGCGGCTCCTGCACTTGACTTTGTAGTCTCTGCTCTTGTATCGGACCCGAATTTTGAAGCTGTTGCCTTCAGCTCCATTGTCGCCGGCCAGGCTCCGGAGAAGCTCGCCGTCCACGTTCAGTTCCTTGTCCATAGCGGTTTGAGAGAGGGAACGCGAGAGGACAACAGTGGCTCCAAGCTTCTTGGAATACATTGTTTGAGATTGAGCTTCGATAAGTGTTTCGTGAATCCGGCCATCTGGGCAGAGATTTAAATAGAGTGACCAGCAAGCGGATAGATAGCATCCGCCGCCCGATGCCGTTCCTTCTTTCTTCGAGCTCGTGCGCGCTCGGACGATCTCGTCGCCGAAATAGCTAGTACTCCCGAAATGTTTGTAGAACTGTGCATGCTTGTTGGGCCGGGGATTATGGAATTGCCCAGCCTCGTGCCTGCTTGCACGCTCTCTCGCCATAACTCAAAACTTGTACATCATTCTAACGAACTCACAAGTTAATACAGGCTGCATGCATCGTCTGTTAAAAGGCTTTGACTTGTGTTGTGCAGAGGTACTGGATGATGCTGCATTGGATGTACATCATCAACGAATGGAGTCAACTGTCAAAAGACAAAAATGTACTGTAGATTTTTGTAATATGATGGGGGTGTTGTAAGGTTCTTAACAATATTAACAGGTGGAGTATTAGCTTTAACCTAATGCTTAAGGTCTAAAAAGACAAGGGAGACCTTCCACTCTCTTATGACTCTTATCTACCTTATCCTTATTTAAACAAATAAGGTGAAAGTATACATTAGTCTAAGATATAGATAGTGTTTCTGAGCATTTTTTGGAGAAAAAAAAAACAACAACAACAAAATTATAAAAAATTTCTCAAATTACTCTCAATATACGGTCTCTCTCAAATTCAAAAGTACGTTACTCAATACGTCTATAAAAAAATTCACTTGTTTTTTACTGTTTTATAATAATTAATTTATTGTTTTTTAATAATTTTTTTAACATTTAAAACTAAATAATTCATATGCATACAGTAATTTGAAATTTAAATTTTCTACTTTTTTTTCCTAAATCAGTTTTACTATTTATTTTTATAAAAATGACTCACATACGGTCTCTCTCTCAAATTCAAAAGTATGTTACTCACTACGTCTATAAAAAAAAATTCACTTGTTTTTTTTACTTTTTTATAATAATTAATTTATTATTTTTTAATAAATTTTTAAACTTTAAAACTAAATAATTCATATGCATACAGTAATTTGATATTTAAATTTTCTAAAAATATTTTTCCTAAATCAGTTTTACTATTTATTTTTATAAAAATTTGAGTTAAACACTGAATTTTAAAATATGATGAAAGTTAAAATGTGGAATAATTTTTTTTCCGAAAGGTGTACTTGTGTGCTACTTTTCCGAACCGGGTTTGGAAGGTTTATGATGCACAATGATGTGCCGAGAGGAAGAACAGAGAGAGAGTAGAGAGAGATAGGGAATAATTCTTGACCGCCTTCATTCACCACTTGATTTACAATATAAGGGAATGTGGGAAGGGCCGTTAGCCAGCTATTGCTATGCTCCTCATGAGCTACAAACAAAAAATTGCTACAATAGAATTCAGTAACTTTTAGAATTGGCAGATATGTGGATATAATCCTTCATATTGGCAGACATTTTGGATTCTCGAGTGCTCCTTCTCAGTTGATGGGCTAGGCTTGGAACCTGGTTAGTAAGAGGCTCTGATGGGCCTGTATCATTTGCCCCCCCGGGAAGACACACCTTGTCCTTAAGGTTGAAAGTTGGGAAATCCTGTAGGATTTCAGCTGCCGGCTCCCAAGTGGCATATGCTGCTGTCTTACCATGCCATTAGATGAGGAGATGGGGACTTGGCTGGCCCGAAATCATATCTTTGCGACCCAGAATTTGTTGAGGAGTGAGGAGAGGTCTACCATTGTCTACAGCTGGTGGCAAAGGCGGTATCACCTACGGCGGCTTGCCAAGGCATTTCTTCAGGAGGGAGACATGCAAGACATTATGAATCCTCGACTCGGACGGGAACTCAAGTCTGTACGCCACTTGACCGATTTGTTCTAGTATCTTGTACGGTCCAAAGAAACGTCGTGCCAGTTTGTTCGAGTGGTGGTGGGCGACTGTTGTCTACCGATATGGCTGCAATTTGACATAAACCCAATCACCAACCAAAAATTCCTTGTCAATGCGGTGAAGATCGGCTAGATTCTTCATCCGTAGCTGGGCATGGGCGAGGTGCTACTTGAGTTGGTGAAGGGTCTCTGATCGGGTGGCCAGGAGGTCATCGACAGTAGCCACATTTGAGGTTCCTTGGATATAGTCTTGCAATATGGGTGGCTGCCTACCAAAGACAACCACAAATAGGGACATCTTAATGCAGGAGTGTCAGGCCGTGTTATAGTGTCAATCGGCCTAATGAAGGAATTTGGTCTAGGTGGAGGGATGATCTGCCACAAAGGATCGCAAGTAATCCTCTAAATATCTGTTGAAAACCTCCGTTTGCCCATCGGTTCGCGGGTGGTAGACACTGCTGGTCGAGAGAAGAGTCCCATGTAGCTTGAATAATTCATGCCAAAATTTGCTCATAAACAGAGGATCTCTGTCGGAGATGATAACGGACAGAAACCCATGAATTTTGCTGATCTCCTTCACAAAAGTTTCAGCAAGCGTAGCAGCAGTCACATGTGTTCCCAAGGCACGGAAGTGAGCGTGTTTAGTGAGCCCGTCGACAACAACCAATAGCCGGGTCTTCCCAAAGGACACCGGAAGATGGGTAATGAAGTCAAGGGAGATGGAGTCCCAAATCTTGCCTGGAATAGGCAGCGGTTGGAGTAGTCCTTGGGACGGGGTATTGAAAGGTTTAACTTGGCGACAAACATGACATTACTGGACAAATTCCTTGACATGTTGCCTCATTGATGGCCAAGTAAATACTGCAACTATTCTGGCCAAAGTTCGCCGCTGCCCCGAGTGCCCTCCTGTGGGGGTATTGTGGAACTCTTGAAGGATAAGATGCTGCAAGGTTGTGCTTGGGGCACCAGTATCTTTCCCTTGAAAAGGAGGAGTCCGTCACGGATGCTGTGGTCCGGGTAGGCTGCTGTTGTGTGATCAACAACAGCGAATAATATGGAAGAGGAACCTAGTTGTGTATAGAAATGTTGTAAGGAAGTTAGGAGAGTTGAGACTGGTCATGTGGCCCCTTGTAAGGCCAAAAACTCTGGATCAGGTAGCCGGGAGAGAGAGTCAGCCACGTTTTCTCGTCCCGGATAGTAGACAATCTCGAAATCGTAGCGTATCAGCTACGACAACCGTTTTTATTGCTCATGAGTTTGAATGGTCTGATGGAGAGCCTCATAAAAACTTTGGTGATTGGTGACGACTGTAAAGCGCACCCCAAGAGATATTGTCGCTACTTTTTCACCGATTCAACAATAGCATACATTTCTCGCACATATGTGGACGCAGAAAGCAGATGGCGCGGCAAATGTTTGCTGAAATAGGCAATGGGCCGCTTCTCCTGAGATAAGACTCCACCAATGGATAATCCAGATGTGTCGGTCTGGACCATAAATGGTTGTTGAAAATACGAAAGGCGGAGTATTGGTGTGGTTGTAAGTGCGAATTTGAGCTCTTCGAAGGCTGCGTGAGCTTCCAGCCCCCATACATACGCGTCTTTCATGAGTAATTGGGTTAGGGGAGCAGCCTTGCTGGAAAATTGGGAAACGAGCCTCCTGTAATAACCGCAAGCCCCAAAAATGCTCGGAGTTGCTTAATACTTGCTGGAACTGGCCATGTCTGGATTGCTGCAAATTTCTTTGCGTCCACAAAAACCCCTTCCACGGAAATAATGTGTCCCAGATAACTGACGGTCGAAGTAAGAAACTCACACTTACTGAGCTTCACCTTCAATTGGTTTTCTTCGAGAACATGTAGCACAATGTGTAGATGTTCTAAATGATCAACATTGCTTGCACTATAGACAATGATATCATCGAAGAAAATGAGTACGAATTTCCTCAACCATGGGCGAAAAACCTCATTCATTAGAGATTGAAACAAGAAGGGGGCATTTGTAAGGCCAAATGGCATCACAAGAAATTCATAATGATCAATATGAGTTCGAAAGGCGGACTTACTAACATCCTCAAGGTGGACGCGTAACTGATGGTGGCCTGAGCGAAGGTCGAGTTTGGTGAAGTAGGAGGTACGGTGCAATTCGTCCAACATTTTATCAATTATCGGAACGGGAAAAGATCTCTGACCGTGATCGTGTTGAGAGCCCTATAATCAACACAAAAACGTCGTGACCGTCATTTTTCCTTACCATTATCATCGGAGACGAGAAGGGGTTGGTGCTCGGTTGGATGATGCCTGCCTAAAGCATTTCAACGGTAAGCTTCTCTATCGCGTCCTTCTGATAATGAGGATATCAGTTTGGCCGTATCCTGATTGGCTCAGCTCCTGGGTGGAGAGGGATATGGTGGTCCAAGGAGCGAGGTGGAGGAAGTCCCGTCGGTTCGTCGAATGGGCCTTTAAAACAGCGGAGCAAGGCCGCTAGCTGGGGATCCTCCGCTAGGACTAAGGGCTCGATTGGATGTGAAGGGGGCTCTGTGACCATGGTCAGGCAAAATAAGTGAGAGGCGGCATCGAACTCCACGTCATGTTGGAGTTGCGCTGGAGTGATCGGCGACAACGGCTCCTGTGGTATTCCTTAGAGATGAACTATATGTAAATTTAGAGATTTTGATAGCATGATATGTTTCATCATAATCATGCCTCTCTACTTTCACAAAGAAGAAAGAGGAGAAGGAGGAAGAAGGAAGAAAGGGGCGTACCTTACACATTGAAAAACAGCAAAATGAATTTGTTCCTTGGTCCTTAAAACGTATGCTCCAAGTTGGTGGTGGATTGTTCTTCAATCTTCAAGCCTTCGAGTTGTTGTATAAGAATCGATTGTATGTGAGAAGGTAGAGGTGATTTTGTGTTGAATGGACACAGAAGAAGTTCACCCAAAATGCTCTATAGAAAGCTTGAATAATTCTGCCAAAGCAAGTGAGAAAGAGAGAAGTTTCGGATTTTTTGAAGTCTCTTGAATTGTGGCAGATTATCATCTATTTATAGATGATGTAAGAAGTTACAAGGGAGAAAATAACCTTCTCTTGGCCGAAAATACACATACTTTCGGCCTTGAGGGTGGTTATTCATCCCTTATGCATAGACAAGCCTTAAGGCTTGGTAACCACCCCTCAAATCCGAAAGGGTGCCTTCGAATTGGCACCATTTCGGCAAATGAGGCTCTCTCATGGCTGTTCATGCCTTAGTAACTTCCAAGGGATGTGCACACATGCACTAGGGTGCATACATCATGCACCTCAACTATCAAAGTCATGTCCTTTTATCAAAATATTCTTATTTTGTATAAAAGGATGCTAATAGGTAGTTACTACTCATGAAACATCACAAATGTTCCATATAGCCACAATTCACATAGTTGAGTTCCATAGAACTCATTTCAGCTCACCTAGAGCTGAGACTCACTTCTCCATCAAGACTAACTCATTTGAGCTTAAGTTGACTACTTCTAGTCAACATGAGCTAGAGTTAACTGTCTTGAGCTGAGAGTTGCTACTTTTAGCTACCATGAGCTGAAGTTGATTACTTCTAGTCAACTTGAGCTAATGTTAGCTACTTTTAGCTAACTTAAGTTAGAATTGAGCTGAAGTCTATCTATATTCAGCTAATGTGAGCTCAAGTTGAGCTCAAACGTTATCTCAAAAGGACTTGGTGCGCCAAGAATTCCAACACTAGAGTACCACTGAAAGTGAAGTCCATGGTTAGCTTCGCATAATCGAAGAGAACAAGACCGATCCCAGAGAGCTAGTGGCAGCCCAAGATGATATCAGACCCAATGATGGGAAGTACAAACAAGTCGACTGAGGTTGTTGTAGGACCCAGTTGTATGGTAATGCTATGTCGCGAATTGGACAAGACAAATAAATTTATATGCCCAACTCACCCTCAAGTGTAAGGATCGTTTTATAATAAAGAGGTGAGTAGAGGTCGATCCCACGAAGACTAGATGTATGATATGCTATTGAGAAAGTTATCTACTATGCAAATTAAGCTACTTAGAAGATTAGTGATGTAAGTGATGGAATGAGGAAATGATGTTTGAATATGAATTAAGACTAGCTAAAACTAACAACTAGGAATTAAACAAGAAATAATTAATAGAAAAATAACCACTAAGAGTTGGGTCTATTGCTTCCATAATGCATGATCTTAACTAGACGGATGATGATATAAGAGGAGAGGATTCAATCATATGTTCCACCCCTTTCGAGTATGAAACTTGTTCTTGTATCTTAACCTATGGCAATCTCTTACCAAAGCATTAAGACCAAGACCATTAAGAGCTAACCTATACTCCTAAGTGAATCCCTCTTCTTTCTCAAGCAAAAGGCAAGACACTCATGCTAGTTTGATGGTCTAAGTTTCATGAAAATCTCTCTTGAGCATTTCCTCGAACACCTTGTAGGCATATGCAAGACAAGCTTGTAATCTAAGCATACACTATTTTTAAGCACTCAAACAAGCCTCATATACAATCAACACATCATAAGAGTCAAGAATCAAGCATTACTTCCACAATAGACCCAAACCCTAAGTGGTTTGGGTCCTCTACAAAAGGACCTACGAAATTAGCAAATAATAAAGAAAACTACACATAAAAGAAGAGATAGAATGGATAGAAATATTAGATAAAGATAGAAATCACCAATAGAGTAGAAAATTCGGAGTTGGGTCCTCCATGGAAGAAAACCCTAAGCTCCTTTTGAAGTTCTCTACCAAAATCTCCAACAAAATGTGTTCTAGTCTCTTTTTCTTTCTAATTAGAAGAAAAATGACCTATATATACTTTGCTAAAGGTCTAAAGAGTCCCTATACATATTGGATACCTTTAGAGGGTTAAATGGGGTAAAAAGGTCCAAAACAACTGGTGCAAGTGCATGAGAATCGAGAAAGATCGTGGTGGTCCCGAAATATTTAAGTGCGGTGGTGGCGCCACAATGGTGCCACGATGGCGCCGCGAATGTGTCACTTTGAGGCCGAGAGCTCACGCGGTGCCGGCCTGGCTCCGCGATGGTGCCGCGAGTGTGTCACTTGAGGCCCGAGAGCTCATGCGGCGCCAGCTTGGCTCCGCGATGGTGCCGCGAGCTTGTTGCTTTGAGGCTGAGAGCTCACGCGGCGCCACCTTGGCTCCGCGATGGTGCCACATCTATACTTGCTAACTTATCAGGGTCATATCTTCTTCGTTTGAGCTCCGATTAACCCGACATTTGTCGTGAAACGTCCATCTCTTCATGCTTTATCATTTAGGCTCATGTTTGGTGCATTTCCACTCTATTTCCATAGAAGTTACGTGCCTACATTGAAAATATATTATAAGTACAAAACACGTAATTCTAAAGGATTTAACAACAAATATTGATGGAAATGGCTTAAAACATCATAAGAAATATGACATGTGTATGTCATACATCAGGTAATTGCTGGGCAAAGCCTAACGCATTTGAGTTGTTTACCCCCACTCATAGTGACGTGGCTGTAAGACGTGGGCTCATTGGTAAGGCCATAATGCTTGGTGACCCAAGGCTGAATAAAATTGTGGGTTGAGCCTCCATCAATAATAATCGTGGCAGGTTATCCTTTGATTGATCCACTCATCCGAATGCAAGTAGAGGACCTGTAGTTGTGGCCTCCTAAGGCATGCAGGGAGATAAGTGGGTCATCAGCTGGAAGTGGGCCCACTAGGGTTTCGGAGGTTGGGTAGGACTCGTCAGCCACAGTTGTGGACTCGATGTACGGCGGCTCGACGCCATCTTCAACCATCAAACAAAGGAACTGAGGGGTCTTGCAACGATGTCCCTTGACGAATTGATCATCGTAGTTAAAACAGAGGCCTTTCGCACGCCTGGCCGCCATTTCTGCCGGAGAGAGACACTTAATCGCCATCAGAGAAGCTTGGGAGGGCGCGGCTGGAACAGAAGACAGAGCGACCCTGGGAAACGAAGGATTCCATTGGTTGATGGAATTTCTCCTCAACGAGCTTAGCCTTGCCCATTGATGAGTGTGCTTTATTGATTTATATTTCACTTCTAAACCGTGGTTTTATGATAATTATTGCTAGTTCTTAGTGTTGGCGCAAGTGTTTTTGTAGGGTTCACATGTCTAATGAGAAGTTGGAGAAAAGAGTTCAAAACGAGCTGAATTGCATGGGAAAGCGAAGGCAGTGACCAAACTGCACGTTATGGAGAAGTTGAAGGCATCAGACCAAGTGAGCGGCCAGTGTGCGATCGAGGAAGGACGGTGAGTGGTCGCTTATTGTGAGGTGTGTTTTCACCGTAATTGCAGGATGGTGAGCGGTCGGTGCACGTCCAAAAACATAGTGAGCGATCGCTCACAATGCCCTTGTGAGCAATCTCTCACCCTTAGTGAGCGATCGCTCACTTCTATTTTAAAAGTCACCATCATCCTCATTTAAGTCACCATCATCCTCATTTTCTCGTCGGGCAAGTTGGAGTAGGTGACGAAAATTCCGGTTTCCCTCACTTTTCAAGCTCAAATATGGCTCATTGCTTGTAGTAGTTTCCCAAAGTACATTCTCACTCCTTTTTGTTGATTATAATGGGTATGTAAACATATATTCTAGGATATTTTTTCGGACTACAACAACTACCATACTCTCTTCCTCTAGTTTTATGTTTGCTCTTCTAGGTTTTATGGTTCTTGTTCATCCTCCTACATGTGACCTACGAATTTGTAGCTTTTGTTGAAGGATTGAAGCTTTGCACTTCATTTCTTAGTTTATTTCTACTCATCTATCTCTCTAATTTCATTTATACTCTTGAATATTGTTGATTTCGAATTTATCATAAATTGTGAGTAGTTTCTATTCCTTGGGTTGATTATGATGTTAAAGTGTTGCTAGGTTGATTATGGTTAGTTGGTTGTGAATTTTTCAAGTGTTGTAACACTTTATTAGAATTAAAGAAAGTAGCAAGGGTGTATGAGGCCTACTACTCCTTTGTGCCTACCATGTGTTCGATGAAATGCTCGAGAGAGATTTTGTTGAACTTGACTTAGGAAAAGTTGTTAGATACTCTAGGATTAATTTGAGGAAATAATCTATAGTGTTAGGAGAAAATTTTGGCTAATCTTAGGGCAATAAACATTGATGCAAATGGAGAGATCATTCATTGTCTTTTGTTGTGAAAATTGCTCTAGTGTAGTAACTTGAGCTTGGTTTTTATCCAATTTCTCAATGCTTGCAAGGATTACAACCAATCACCAATCCAGTAAGCTCAACACTGATCAATCGAAGGAGGGTTTTTATCCATCAAATTTCATTCTAAGTTTGTATCCATTGTATTGCATTTTTGTGTTAGTATAATTTAGTATAGTAGAGTTTGAACCTAGGACTCTAATCGTCAACTTGTCATTTACCATTTCCAATTGCTACACTTAATTAAAAAATCCAAAAACATAGCATTAAATAAACTTTTTTTATTACACTACAATCTCTTGGGTTCGACCTCATTCACCCTGCTACAATTGCACACCTTGCACTTGGGGTTAAATGAGTATTATTACTTGATTCTGTGCTTAATTCATATACATATAAAACGTCCATCAAATTTTTGGCGCCGTTGCCGGGGATTGTTTGTGAGGTTATGGATCTCTGGTGTATTCCACGTAATTCACAAGTTCATCTTGTTGAGTTTGATCCGAAAATTGTGAAATCCTTGAGAAGATTGAGAAACAAGATCAAAATCTCACAAGAAACACCAAATTCGATCACTTGTTCCATTTATGGCACACCACAACATGTTGAGGACCAACCAAGACCCTTATTATTGGGATGACATGGATACCTATGAAGATACATGGTTAGGACGTTTTCACCCGAAAACAAAGGTATCTCAAGTTTTGGCGTTTTCACCAATGATGTGAGGTCTTGATTTACAATACAAGAGAATGTGGGAAGGGCAGTTAGCCAGCTACTGCTAAGCTACAAATGACAAATTACCATAACAGAATTCAGTAACTTCTAGAATTAGCAGACATGTGGATATAGTCCTTCATCCTGGCTGGCATTCTAGATTCTGGGGTGCTCCTTCTCAGTTGATAGGCTGGGCTTGGAACCTGGTTAGTAAGAGGCTGTGATGGGCCTGTATCAGTGTACCTACAATTAACACAGGCCACTTGTCTTCTGCCGATGTAGACTAGAAAACTAGCCAAATTTCCCCAGTGTTTCCTTTTCCAATTCCACCACCATCAGGTCACTAGCAGTGGGTAGAGTCCATCACCATGGCGGCAGCTGTGAGAGCCGTCGCCAGCGGCAGCGCTGCTTCAACCTCATCCCCGTTTTTTCGAAGCTCATTTCGTTTCAAGCAGATATCCCTTCTCCGATCCAACGCCACCAAAACACCTCTAACTAAAAAGTCCTTCTCCTGTGACGCTATTTATAAGCCTCAGTACCAGATCAAAGAAGAAGGTCCGGCACAGACCCTTGAGTATAGAGTCTTCTTCCGTGACGCTTCTGGGAAAAAGGTCTCTCTTTCCTCGACCATCTCTATGTTTTCTTTCCCTAGTTCATAATTTTGGGGGAACTTACTCCAAGTAGCCTTTGAAATTCTAGGAAATTTGAAACATGATTCGCTTAAAAATGTGAAGAGACAAACAGGAAAGTGAGAAACTTATTTCCACAGTGTTTAGTTAGTTGGAAAAGGGCGTCAATTTATTGTGTAAAAAGGCGTTCTTTATATCCCAACTAGTAGGTAATAAGATCAGGTGAACAAATTGCATCTTGAACGGGGCATGTTCCCTGGTTAACCAAGTTGTATTATTGCTTCTGGTTATATGGTAGTAGTACATCCTTTAGCAAGAATTGTAATGGAAAGCGTTGCGGTTTGCAGATCTCTCCCTGGCACGATATACCACTGCACTTGGGTGATGGTGTCTTCAACTTTGTTGTTGAAATACCCAAGGAATCAAGTGCAAAAATGGAGGTTGCCACAGATGAGCCATACACTCCCATCAAGCAGGACACTAAGAAGGGAAAACTGCGATACTATCCGTAAGATACACCTCTTGTCCAGATCATGCATTTTTCCATTTGTCGATACGCTTATTGTGAAGATTGGTGTGACTCTATGTTCCATAATTGCACAGTTGTATACCTTGTCAAGCTCTTCTACTAAGAATATCTCCTGCTGCTTATGCTTTTGCCATTTATGTTGAACAACTGGTCTCAAGCGTTCTTGAAACTGTTCTGTATGTTGAAAAACACTGCATAAAATCGCATGTGAATTTGGAAATTTATAGTTTATCTTATAAGCTCTTCAGTGGAAAAAGAAGCAGTTAAGTCACTTTTATTTGCGTCCTCAATTTGGATTATACTATCTCAAGTTTGTTGAAATTGATAAATTTCATTGTACCAGATACAACATAAACTGGAATTACGGTTTACTTCCTCAAACATGGGAAGATCCCTCTTTAGCGAACCATGAAGTTGAGGGAGCATTGGGAGACAATGACCCTGGTACATGCTCGGATATTGTATGCTCCTTTTAACCACCATAGTTTCATTGGTCTGTGTGTTAACATTAACGCAGTTGTTTTAACTTCATGCAGTTGATGTTGTTGAGATTGGTGGAACTCAAAGGAAGATTGGGGATGTTCTAAAGGTGAAGCCTCTAGCTGCTTTAGCCATGATTGATGAGGGGGAACTTGACTGGAAAATAATTGCAATTTCTTTGGATGACCCAAAAGCTTCTCTTGTAAATGATGTGGATGATGTGGAAACACACTTTCCGGTATGTTTCTCCTTCTAAACCTGACTTTTCACTCATAAACCTCCATCGTTTTACATCAAATTATGCTACATACTAAAGCTAGCAAAAACACTACTTTTCTACTGTCAGTAAAGTGGTCTCTTATGTTTTCTATACCTATTTGAAGACAGCAGAAACATACTGGATAACACTGTTAATAATAGGAGCATCTGAGACAGTGAAATATTCTTCAGGCATCAATTTGTAATACTGCTTTCTTGATGTCTTCCAGGGAACACTAACTTCTATAAGGGACTGGTTCAGGGACTACAAAATTCCAGATGGGAAACCTGCGAATAAGTTTGGTCTTGGCAGCCAGGCAGCCAACAGGGTGAGCCCTCGAAAGTTTATTAGCAACACTTTTGAAAGACTCGTGCTTTAACTGATTGTATGCTGTACGCTTCTGTTTCCTGACATTTGTGAGATAAACAGGATTTTGCTCTAAAGGTCATCACTGAAACCAACGAGTCCTGGGTCAAACTTATCACCAGATCAGTTCCTGCGGGAGACCTTTCACTGGTCTAATAAACTAAAGACGGCACAGGTTCCTGCCGGAGCAGGTCTTGTCAATCCATTATGTTGAAAACCCATTGCATTAAATTCATCCAGATTTGATGACTTTAATTTGCTATTCTTTTAGTTCGTGAATAAAAGCTTATCCGTGTCTCATTTGAATAAGTGTTCATGATCTTTCCATGGGGAAGGCGGTATCTCTGTTAGGACATCTGGAAAATATCGGAATGTAGTTGAAAATGTTTTAACATAACTGGTTATTTACAAGTCATTTACAGTTGGGTTTATGTTTACTCCTGCAAAGAACTGAAGGAAGGAAAAAAAAAAACAGGGAACTTTGATTTGAACTTGAACCTATCTTGATTCATATCTACCAACCACTGAGCTGAAGAGACTCCTGAAACTTATTCTCCAATTCATATTCTGCTGAAGATAAAGAATGGATCTGGGTCTGAGAACCTGGCTCTTTCTCAAGCCTGCCACGTCGAACCCATTTGGCCGTGAAACCTTTGGCCAAAGCAAACGATGAGGGCTGTGAAGAGGAAGAAGATGAAAGCGTTGTGGTATGAGGATGGCGAGAGAGGATGATCATTGCTGCTGTAGGCGCCATGAGATTCAAGACTTGAAATGAAGAAGCAAGCAAGTCTCAGTATGAGGAGCTGGTCTGGTTGGTGGTTTTAAGAGTGTAGGCTAAATACACTTTTCTATTTTTTTTTCTTTTCTATTTTTTGCCCGTTTCTGTTTCCTGTGGGCTTGTCATCAGCTGATTGTTTTTTTCGCTGGTTTGGGGAAAAAAAAACAGGGGAACAAGTATTGGTTCTAGTGGCGGCACCTTGTCTTTCTCAGATCAGATCAGAATTGAATTTTTTAAAAATTTAAGAAAAAATTGTGTAAGGATAAATAGGAGATAAATATTCATTTGATAGATTTGAGACTTTCTTTTTTATCCCCCATTAGTATATTCCTGCAAGAGTTGGCATTAAACAAAAGCATTTGCCTATTTACGCTTTATTAATCCATGCCGCAATCATCACTCACCAGATGTTCAACAAATGCCACCCACATGAATTTCACCTGGCTGAAACCTTGTAAATAACCAAAAATGGCAAAAGACATCGTTAACCTATTCTATATTGACGGGATCAAGGAACTATATCTATCTACAGTTTAAATGTAGGCAATGGAAACAGGTAACTTCCTTCCTCTTAAGGTATAGCAGAACGTGTTCTTGCTTCTGGCATCTGCTCTTCAAGCAATGGCGCTGTGTTTGCGTTTGATTCATCATCTGTTGCACTCACTTCTCCCTCACTGTCTTCGTAGTATCGATCCACCACACTGTGCATGAACACACCTGCAATTACAGTAAGTTCACAGATTCCATAAGAACATGATAAGCGGGTTCCAAATCATGCAGAGTTTTAGCAAGTGTACAGGAACAACATGCCTATCAACCATATCCCAGCTGCCGGAAACAAGATTGCTGTCAGGATGAGAGCAGTCACTCTCCAGTTGTTAATGCCGTCCTGTGAAATGTCTCTCAGGGTTATATTATAGTATATCCTTCTAAACTCTTTGCCAACTACTACTCCGAAAAAGTCAAGGAAAAGAAGAAAATACGAGTAGTATTCAAGATCAACATGATAGGCAATGCAGACCTGAAGAACCCCGACGAGCGGTGAGGAAGGCACGTCTCCAAATATGTGAATTGAGACAGTGGAAATAGCCATAGACATTGGTCTAAGACTTGGTTGTACACAATGGAGGCAAATGAAATTCACAGGACCCTGCAGAATTCAAGAACATGCAGAATAAGCAACGGTAAGGAAAAGCTTATGATTCAATTATTTTTTTGATAACCATGAAATTCAAAAGAATCTTGGCAACCGAGAAACCAAACCAATAACACAAATTAGCAAGAACATGTCACCCTTTTTTCCTTCCATTTACCTGGGTGGAAAAAACAAGTAGTTCCCCGATTGCGAAAAGAGCTAGAAAGCCATACATGCTCTTCATACAAAATGCTGCAAAGCAAAAGACTGCACCAAGAAATGTAGCCGCAGAAAGAAGCTGCAAAAATACACAATAAATATACATTAACCCATCTTCGTCCAACCGACTCCCAAACCAAAACTTAATTAAAAAGTACTGACAAAAACTGAAAACACTAAGCATGAGCAATAGTACATAGGTGCAAACCTTAAAAGCATTGGGGATTGTGGAATTTAGATGATCAAGTACAAAACCTCCTGCCAGTGTGCCCAGTATGCCGCAGACTACAGTTATACCTCCAAATACCATATCTGCACTTTTCTGAAAATGAGATGGCGGAATTCAGGTAATAAATTAGCTGTGTTAACAAGATACTTTATCATGTCTACCTGAGAAAGGTTACCACAAGCTAGTGTAATGGTATTAGAACCATCAAATAGATGTCATGCTTACCATTTTGTAAATATTATAACCAGCCTTAGGCCCCCAGTAAGAATAAGCGCCTAAAACAAAATTGTAGGCAATATAACCTGCAAACGTATCAATTTGAACGGCTATTAGTTATGTGAATTGCTAGATATTGTAAGTACCGAGTTGGCTGCATTAAGCGGCTTAAGCTTGCACGTGGGGTGCAGTATCAATCTTAAGTTTCAAAAGTTTACAGTACTTGCTATTGTACTACCTCTCTCTAGCAATGCCAATAAACGTACTTATTAAAATAAAAATTAGGATGTGTGTTTTATTCCTCCCTCATCACATGCTTCAGCAAATGGCTTCTGTCTGTCTTAACAGCTGTCAAATCAGCTGTAAGATTACCAAACACAAGACTAGACCACAGATACTCCAAGAGGTTCAGTGCCACGGGGGAAACAGAGAGAGGGGAGGGAAGAATAGATGAGATCCAAAAGCTGGCTACAGCAAGCTTACCGAGAACATTGACCACAAAAACCTTCTCTCCAAGAAGTGCACGCATATCTTTCACAAATCTTGAAAACTGATTAGAAGTACTGGAGACACAAATCAACCTGCAGTTGACCGTAGACATTACATCACAAGTGTAAGTAGATTCTAGTTCTCTAGAAAATTGGCCCAGTTGATCAAGATTGAATTAGCAGATAAATTTTTACCGGACAATTCCCATATTTCACTGCATCTAATGAACACCAGAAATTGTTGCACTGTAAAACTAATTGGGACACCAATGAGATAGGGCGGTTGGCATCACAGACAAAATTCACTTATCCTACTTTCCCTCATGCCCAAAAACAAAGTTCGCTAAATGCATTGTGCCTAGGGAAACAGATGCCATAATCCGAGATACAATTTATGGATTTCAGAAGAGAAGGAAAACTATCCATAGTGTTTCAGATGACATAGCAGGTAAATAGACTCTTTTTTCTAGAACACCAATGAAAGAATACTTATGAGAGTAATCTTCCAACCCTAGAGGAACCTTCTGCATCAAAAATTCAATATGAAATGGCTGGAGCCATAAGTTTTTTTAGGATGAACCATAAGAGCAGGTATTGATGCCATATGAAATTATGAATTCTGCTTCTTCGCCTTTGATTACACCTAATAACCTTTTTGCTACAGTTAGAGGACCAGTGTCATTATAGGAGACTCTTAAATTTTTTATTAAGTTGTTAACCAACAGTTAGAGGATACTTTATATCAGACAAATTTTAACCATAATCCAAGACAGGAACCAATAGAACAAATCAGACTATGAGAAGAAACATATCATGAGCTTCACATATAAGTTTTCGTACTTGGATTTTGGTGAGCTTGTATCATCCATATCTTCCTTCTTGGCCATTGTACTAGCATCATAACCAGGCTTTGTACCTGCACCAAGAATTCCAACCATGAAGGAATGTTCAGACAATATGCTCATATAGAAATCAATCTAACTTGTTATCTGAACAGTTCAGATAGAATGATGGATGTCTCCTGAGAAATAATGACTGCAACTAGATACAACCATTACTTTTTATTTATTTTCCATTATAACCTTAGCTTTACCACTTCCCTAGGATGATTAACTTCACGTGAGAAACAACATATTAGGACATTCATCATCATCATCATCATCATCATCATCATCATCATCATCATATTGCACCTTGATTCCAACTATTATAACATTGAAATGGGTAAATCATTTCTTTTGTTTTCTTTTTTGGGGCATGGGGCAGTTATGTTGTGGGGGGAGGGGGTATCAGTCGGTGAGTAATGGAATTTGAATAGGCCAGTCATGAAATTAATATCGCTGACCGATAACGGTGACGAGTAGACCAAAAGAGTGTCTTAGTGTACAGCTACATCTTTATTGCACAAAAAATGAATTTAAGTTCAATATGAATGGATAGTAAGACACTCATATAGCACCTTGAACTTCTAAAACAGCTGTTGCTACGGGTTTGAGTACTTTTTTCGATCCAGCAGGTCCAAAACCTGTGTCGTGTTAGAAGTGGTTGGAACAAATTTGCAGGATAGAGCTAATCACACTCTATACACATGGTACCTTTTAACTGCAAGGGCTTGATAACAAAGCCCAGGATAGCAAATGGAAGCATTAACACAGCCTCCACCCAAAATGCAAGTCGCCAAGTAGTATGGTCTCCAACCTAATGAGAACTTTAAAATTAATTCACGGAAAAGAAAATTATGATTGGAATACTGCATTGCTAGTTTGCACCATTCAGACTGAATAAAAGGAAACATCGATCAGGATAAATGATTAAATGTACTTAGAGTAGTAAACTCACCAATCCACCATACACATAGCCAAGTGCATATCCAGTTGGTATGCACATATAAAATATGGCAAGCCATGCTGTTTTCTGACGTACACAGTAAGAACACAAGCACATTAATTACATCAAGAGAGCATTTGCTCAAGCAAGAGAAAATGAAAATGAAAATAAGTTTTTCATGTACATCTATATTAAGGTTAAATGAATATATATGACAATAAAAAAGGAATCAGAAAAAAACACCCGCTTTGCTTTATGTACTTGTTATATTAGAAATAGTGGGATGCATAGCCCTTATAAAAGAAAGAAATACCTGAGAAACTGGAGCATTGTCATCAATGAATGGGGCTGCAAGACTAATAAATGAAGCCTCACCAACACCGACAAACCTAGAAATGGAATCAATATCAGGGGAAAAATACGCTGAAAGAAATGGTCTTAGATGGAGATGTGGAACCCACTCACATACGGCAGATCACTATTGTCCAGAAGTTGAATGAAAAACCGCATCCAGTTACAGCCAAGGTCCAAACTGACAATCCAACACCAATTAGTCTGAATGGATTGATGCTGCAAGTTTTTTAAACAGAAACGGATTCCTCAGTGCTATAAGTGAAGAGGCCATCATAGAAGCCGACAATCATAGAAGAAAGTGAAAATTGGGAGATAAACTTTCTGGGCTTTTGAATTAATTTAAATATACATATGGGTGGATTGGCTACTCATTCATAACTGAAATGCATGCATCCTCAATAGTGCCACTGGCCATTGCAAAATCAAACAGTCTAAAGTTTATACGATGTAAATTAAGGGCTTGCGAACATTATCATAAACAATTAACTAAGTGAATAATGATGCTTAGGACAATCTCTTTGTTTTTCGCTTAAAGAAGAATGAGAGAATAGCTCCAACAGGTTACTGTAACCATGCAATCTAGCGCATGAACATCAAATAAACAGGTATCTTTAACTTATCAAAGATAAGCAAACAAATTATTGTGACACATAATAAACGGCTTGTAACTACAAAAGAAGGTAAATTAAACGATGGCAGCTGATATCAGGAGAAGAGACACTCCTTGGTTTAATATAGTCTAATCTAGATATTACAGCAAACCCAAAAAGTTTAAGGCAGTATGCATGTTACACAAGGGTAGCCTTGTAACACAAATCTTCTTGTTTGATGACTTCGGCAGATAAAGATGTTTACCTCTTTGCTAATGATGCAAATATAGGAGAAGCAACCAGGAGCCCAACCATGAATGCAGAGGATAGAACTCCGTCTTTAAAATTAGTCAAGTTAAAATCACCCCTACAGCAAACATTAATCTCAAAGTATGTCAGGCAACACTTTGGATCCAAAGAAACTACCAATGACCAGCTTAGGATCGAAAAGCCATTAGCATCAAAGACTGAGTTTTATAACTGTCATAGATTAGATGAAGATGAAAACAAAAATAAATGGGCGCTATCCGCAGTGATGTTTTGCACAGTTAATTGAAATGATGACAACATGATGCAGTGTACACCAGGAATGATTTGCCAATTTCTTTACTCTCAACCTCTTAAAAAGAATGTTTTCAGGCATGGTAATATGAGGAACACAATTACTGTACTATCGTGTGGCAGATATAATGGTCACCCATATGTACCAAAAGGAACCCAGTAAATACATTAATATGTGCTACCAAATGCACCAGAAGTAGAGTTCTCTGTTTATATAGAAGTTTCAAGATCTTACTGTATTCCACTACCAGATGTACATGTACCATCTGATGTACAAGATCTGCGTTCCCCATTCACTCCATTGCTTGCTATTGCTCCTCGGTCAATATAGTTTAGCATATTGATCACACAAAAGATGACAAGCAACCTAGAACACAGTATACTCCATCAATTCTCAAGAAGCACGAGGTGCATTAAAACTTCAGAGACATGAACTGCAAGTTCAGGAAGACCTTCAGGGCAGGCAACCATAATACTGATATACAGCAATCAATGTTAAAGTTCAAGAGCTATGTTGTCTCAGTCCTATGTAGCAGGGACATGGAGCAAAAAGTCTATGCTATATATTTGTTAAAGGGAATCTTTATGGCAATTAAAAAATCAACATTTTACTTGACTCCCACTGGGAAAAATTTCTCATGCCCTTCTTTCCTCACTGTCTTCAGGCGAACGGTTCATTTCACAATATAATTACTCTTTATCCTTTCAACCATCTGAAAGTAGCTGGACAGACTTTTCACCTTTTTTAGTATCAATAAGAACACTCCCTTCAACAATGATCCTAAAACATTTAGCTGGAAACCAACTAAAGAGCAGAAAGTTGAAATGAAATGTTTGAGTTGGATAAACTATCCTTCACTACGTCATACTGCCTATAGATGGGCCTGCTGTGCCTATAGAAGCGCCTCAAGTAGCGGAGGTCACCAGCCAACACAAAGCAGTTACATTATTCACCATCATAACCAAATACCCAATAAACAGTGAGATTTCACCAATTATCCATTAGCATTAAAGAGGAAATAGAGGTCGTTAAATCTTTAACAAAAGGAGAGGGAGCAAAAAAACTGCATCCGTAGAAGTAAGACTACGCTAACAGGAAAGTAAAAAAGAAGGTTCGTCTTCCCAAATTCATCTCTTTGATCGTAAAATCCTAACTTTAATGGTAATACTGATTCAAAAGAACCAGTAATTAGGAATGCTCGTTTTCAACCGCAAAGCTGAATGTGGTAACGGAGTACCTTTTGGGTGTAAACCAAGAAGGGTTTGGTGCTGATAATGCGTTTGGGCCGTCGCCGTCGGCCATCTTGGTTTTCACGGCGGGTCTGGAATCGGGTGCAGAAACTTCTGCTGCTTCCTCTTTTTTCTGATCACCCATCTCACGAAATCTGTCTGTCAGATTTACTCCTTTATACTATATGGGTAGCTGTAGCTGTAGTTGAAAGATTCCTAACCAAAATTTCACTCCCGCTTTCTGAAAGGTAGTTGAAAGACGTAACAGTGTTTCGATCTCATTGTTATAGATCAACTTTGGCACTCGGTTTCTCTCACTCATTTACTTGCTAGATTCTGTTTATAGTGGCCACCCATAGATAGATAGAGTGAAAGCAAAGTGGGACTTTATCGATTCAATGATTGATTCTTGGTAGGAGACCAGGAGTCCGCGGGAATAAGGAATCTCTTATTATCGACCGAATTACCACCATTACTCGGATAAATACGAGTAATTTACACTGTACATTTTGAGGGTAACGTGGGAGAAGAGGACGGCGATTTTATCTAGACGACATTTTGATCTGCTCCGATAGACCTCATCCAATTGCTTCACCTTGGAACGGATTATATTAAGCCCATTACGCATATCAAGATAATTTTCACAATAGAAATTTCCTCATTTACATCCAATTGTTGTGATACTATGCTCTCAACCCCATAGATTAGGGAGAAATGGTGATTTTGTCACTAACCTTTTAGAAATCTCTCATTTTACCACAATTTTTTTTACTGAGGTAACAATGTCATTAATATTTTGTTAAAAGGGTATATTTGTCACTAAACGTTAAGTTGTCCCAATTGACAGTGATACACTTAGACGATACCACTAGGCGATAACTAGAATGCACCCACCACTGGTGACGTCATAATCATATGCAAAATCGCTAGACGTTTATACTATCATGATAGCGGTGTCTTGAATTAGAAACAATTAGGAAGAAAATCGGTTGGTTGTAGGTGGGTACGTGGACTGGCCGTCGAGTCGCGAAGCAAGCGACGGCTATTAGAGGCTGAGGCAGTCACGAACGGTGCACCAAAGGTCGGAAACAGATCAACGGCTCGGGTGCAGCGGATTAGAGCCTCGGTTAATTCAATTAACCATTCATCCCCCAACCATGCCCTACCAAAAACTTAGAATACCATTCATTCTAGTCAACAATATTTCTAATTGTACGTTGGTCAAATGACTGGTGGTTAAATTGCTAAACAAATACAACACCGAGGGCAACTCGGGGTGAAAAAAAGGGGCAATAAACTCTGCATTTAGCTCCAGTCGGCGGTCACTACGAAATTATTAGCTTTTGGTTCGAACGAAGTTATCCATAAAAGCCATTAACATTGATGTATAGTGAATTGTGCTACCCTACTCCTACTGGTGGACTTGATGAACAACCATGAGCATAAATAAATCTATAACCCAACATCGCAATACTTTTTTTTTTTTTAACATCGCAATACTTTTTTTTTTTTTTTTACTTTTCCTTCTTTCGTCCGTCCCTTCATAGAGGAGGTTTCTTGAGCTTCAAGCAAGCAAGTACAGAGAGTTCTGACTTCTGAGACCATGAGAGCCTGTCAGTCTCATCACATGCTTCTAGAAAGAACAACTCTCAGAGTCGGCACCAGTTTCCTCTGTTGTTATTGCAAGTTTTCAGTTTGTCTCCTCAAGTGTATTCAGCTGGAAACGGTTATTGGTATTATGATTTTCATCGTATGCAGCATTTTGGTAGTCGGAATTGCAGGACTTGGGTAATTCACTTTCCTGCTCTTTCTCACATACTTCCTTTGTAGCCTTGTTCATTATTGTAGAGGTACCACCGTCTCTACTTGCAGTGGAAGGTATGGGCGCCTGATCACCGAGGATCAAGTCACCCACTCTTACCTGATAAAGCAAAAACAAGATACGTGATGAGCAAGAAACTTCTGTAACACAGCAGTAGATATTTGGATCAGATCATTCATAGTATGATGCAAGTTTGTGTACCTGCATTGGTTTCATAATTTCAGACTCTGCACTAGCTTTGCCAATGTCTTCTTCTTCAGCTTGTAACTCCATGGAATCCCTTATAATCCGCCTTAGGAAGGTCACGTCATCAGACATGACTCCAAACCCTCTTAGAAGCTTTGATCCAAGTTGCAAGCTTGTCTGCAAGATAAATTAAATCAAGATGTCTCCAGTTATGAACAAACGGATTCAATGACTTCCAGGCACGCTAAAGATAAGAACAGAAACATTTTGCAGCCATTTCACAGTACCTCGGCACTCTCCAAGAGGGCATCAGTTGCACCCGCCTTCTTCAGATCTAAAAGATGCCTGAGGTCTTTGGCTCTTGCATAAATTGGGATCTGTAAGCACAATGTCTTAGCAGCAGTTTTATCCAGAGAGACAGAGAGAGAGAGAGAGAGAGAGAGAGAGAGTTACTGCAGGGTAAGCAAGGCGTAGCCTTTGGACTGCCCCAACTGTCCTACTTCTTCCTGTATACATTATCATCACAGCTTTTGGAGAAGATATGCCAGCAGATTGCAGGACAGCTGGACGTGAACCGTCACCATAAAGGATTGGGAAACCTAGCTCTCTACATTCCTGAAAAGAATGACAATGTCGATGTTATGGAAGAAGATGGATCATGACTTTGCAGATCACCAAAATACAACATGTGTTTAGTAACAGGATCTATGACCTTGACAACCAATGGATTGAGGTCGAAAGCTACATATGGCCATCCCATGCTGTCACGATCTACACCAGAAGCCAATGGAGTGGACAAAAAATTTGCTAGGACCTGCAGTTATAAAAGGGGAGAACTGGTTCCATGAATTTACTGAAATTGCAAAACAGCAGTAACGCTGTGGACTTCCACCACCAAGATATAAGCTTTATTTGATGACCATTGATGTACCTGACCCATTTGCCCAAAACCAACAATAACAACAGGGTCACTTGCACCGAAATTAACTGCTTCAGGAGCTTTCTGACAACATAGAACAAAATTCTGATCTCACAATGCCGAAAAAGAGTTTGACAAACAAAGGCTGATAACTACATGAACAAGTATTTGACAGAATTAGCAGGAAATCTGAAAGCCATGTATGTAGAGAAAGGAAGATCATCTTCAAACCTGTATTTCACTTAGCTTTCAAAGGTTCTTTCAATAAGAAAATAAACTTTTTTACAGCCTCACAACAGAACTATTGAAAGAGGAAATGGGGTGAAAAAAACAACTTTTCCGCTCATTTGGAAAATTATCCGATCAAGTTACCGTGGGAATGGGATTTCATTTGTTGTTACCAGATCCATGAAATTAAAATATTGCTCATCTTCCAAAATGATATAAATTCAGTGCTTAACCTATGTAAAATATAGCCTGCTTCCTATTGCAAAAATAAAAAAGAACTCTTCAACAATCATAAGTCGAGATCATGAAACCTTGATCACCAAACCTATTGTCAGATATCTAAAGTTTCGTACCTCCTCTGGATTAAAATTGTCATCGATGAAACCTGCAGCCCTTCTTCCAACTTCATTAAGCAGTGGGGTTAATGCCATTGACAGAACAACCACAATGATAAGGAGTTTGTTCAGCTCCAGAGGAAGCACACCAAGTCTGTTTCCAGGAATAAAATAATATGATGGGCACGTACAGAAAATGAGGAAACCTTTAGAGAGAATGACTTTGTTGGGTTCAAGCTAACCTGTTAGCTAATGAGAATACCACAAATGCAAACTCGCCTCCCTGAGATAAAAGTAGACCTATTCTTACGCTTTCTTGCAAGGTGAGTCCAACACGGGGTCCTATTGCAGTTGTAATCAGTGTCTTAATTATGATCAGACCAGCCAAGAGAGAGAGCACATTTGGCAACTCTCGAATGAGTATCTGTAGAAGTAAATTGATAAAATTAATGTTAAATTGAAAACTCCAAATAGTTAAGTGAAGGGGTTAGTTGACGACTATTCAGTCATTGCAAGTACCATGTATGATGTCTCACTTGTGGATCTATCTTGTATCAAAAAAGAGAAGAAGCCTACCATAATATAAACCCTCAACTAAGCCCGTGTGAGATTATCCCAAATACCTGTCAGCTTTCTTTTACAAACTTGTCATTGTCTTTTTCCCCTTTCTCTTTCCCAACTATTCGGGAGTCACATTTTAAAGCCACTTACACCACCAACACCTAACAACACAAGGAGCAACTGCAAAGATGTGGTGGAAACTACCTCCATATCAATTGAAGTCCCGGTAGTCACAAAGAATAACCCCAGAAGCAAGCCTCTAAATGGCCTTATATCAGCCTCAATCTGCATCCTGAAGTTTGTTTCTGCCAGTAAAGCCCCAGCCAAAAATGCTCCTAGCTGCATATTGGGGTCAAATTCAGTCATTACTGGTGGTAGAGCCATACAAATTATCTATCTCCGCGGTACATTGACTTTGATAAGAAATTTACTGTATCGCTGAAGCCCAACTTCTGGGTCGCTAATGAAGTCCCAGCAACAGTTAGTAGACAGAGGGCAACAAAAGCTTCGGTACTCCTTGTTTCAGCAACAACCTGGAGACCAATCACGCAAGTAAAGGAGCTGTTCAAGTTTATTGACTGTACATTACTGAAGTATATACCTCAAAAACCCGTCTTATTATATATTTGCCTCCAAGAGAAAGCAGGCCAAGTCCACCTAAAGCTTTTAAGCTTTCTTGAGCAAGCATTGGCCAAATACTTCCCTCTGTGAGATTCTGCAGAAGAAATGAGACAGTACAAAATAAGTAGTTGCACGTACACATGATGAGCATCCAAGTACATGACTCTAAAAGTTCATCTATCAAAAGTAGATAAGTGTCGTAAAATTTAATGTAGGCACTAGGCATTATTCTTTCATAAGAAGGTTGCAGCATGAAGGGCGTCTGCTTGCGCGAATGAATATCGTGATGAACAGGCGTAAAACTTTGCCACTATGCTCTTGCATGAATTCATAGTGTCAACTAATTTGTGACAATTGATTGCCACTATAAACTTCATGCCACTGACATAGTTGGATTAAGGTTTTGTTTGATGATGACGACTATCAAACTTTTAAGAGACAACTTGTAGTAATATCTCCAGGAATTATGTGACTTTAGAAGCTTAAATATGCCAAAATCAGATAGGATGCAAATTTACATATGTGCATGCATAAATGTAAGTATAAAAGGGGTAAATAAAAAAAACTTCCCACAAGAAAGCAGCAAATACATGTTTGTTAATGGAGTATTATTTCGGTGATATCTAAAACCTATTACAGAAAAAGAGTGAAGTAACCAGTGATTCCAGCCAAAAAAAATGAAATTAACAGGAAAAAAATCACCACTGGTAAGATACACATTACCTGACTTTCAAGTACAGGAAGAATAACCAAGAGAGGGACAACTGCTATGTCCTGAAAATATCAAGCACAAGAGTAAAAGAAGAGTATAGGTTTTTTCATAGATTGTACTGAAAAAAGAAAGAACTGTTAAAGCGAAGTTTAGTAGTAGTACGTATCAGAACCTGTAGGAGAAGTATCCCCAGGGTTGCAGACCCCAATCTGGTAGGCAGCTCACCTTTCTCTGCAAGAAGCTATATCTTAAGTTGTGAGCTTTACAGTGGGACAAAAAAACTTCAAGTCTAATAAAACGCATCTTCCAAATGACATAAATCCCAAATTAGCAAATCCATTGTTGACTCTCTGAGAAGAAGGACAAAAAGAGAAGGAAAAACTAATAGCATTGTCAAGATTTCTGCTAAAACATTCAAATTCAGGCAGCTTTTCCTCTCCCTTTTACTGAAATCAAAGCCTCAGTATTGATAAGGCCATTTTATGTTCTAATTTTGAGGAAGTATTTAATGGATTAAATTGAAAATTGAATTGTTCTCCTCATAAAATTATTGATTTTGGCACTTCAGGATATTTTGGGGCAAGATGTAACAAAAGAAGAAACAAGAGGATCAAAACAAGGGAAATTTCGTGTTCTGGTGATCACCTAAAAGACAGGAGCTCTCAGTCCATCGCCTGGTGATCACCTGGTGATCACCTAAATTGCAGGGAGCTCAAGCCATATGAGTTGATCACCAGGTGATCAACAAGTCTGAAGGAAGTTGAAACATGTTGATCGCTAGGCGATCACCTAAAAGGCAGGAGCGTGAAGGCTGAATTGCTGAAAGTTGTTGACCAACTGGTGATCATCACGTTTGGTGATCACCTGGTGATCACCAGATGTCGAAAATTGATCATGACCATTGATCTCTTTAATGAATCAATCTGAACCGTTGGTTGCAAACTTGCCCTAAATAAAAGAAGGGCTCATTCTCAGCAGAAACACGTTCATTTTCACAGCAGCCAAGAAAGTTCTTCATCACTCATCACGCACAAACAAGATTTGGAGGAGCTCCACCATTTGAGGCTTGATTTCTTCACCTCTTTTAGATTAGAGCTAGGGTTTTCTTCCATTTTCTGAGTAGAATCCATTTCTTAGCTCAGATTTAGTTGATTTCTCTTGCTTCACCCTCATTTGAGATTTGTTCATCTCACACTCATTTTCACTCTAGAGCATGGGTTTCTTTCATTACTCTCCATTTATGCTCTTCATTAGCATGGGTAACTAATTTCCTATTATCTCTTAGGAATTTGTAAAGCTTGGATTATGGGTATATAATATTTTTGATGAATGGATATTGTTTGAAAATTTATGTTTGTGTTCTCTGAAATTATTGATTAAATACCTTGAGAGAGGATTAATCTTGGTAAAATTAGACTTAGACATAAGCTAATCTTATTAGATCGTAGAGAAATGCATGTTAGGTTAATTATTGAATGAGAGTTCATAATTAACCTAGGAGAAAAATTGATTAATTCATAATAAATTAGGATGCAAGACATTGTGGCTAATTTATCTCTAAACACTCTTGAGAGAGGGGTTTAGACCAAATGTATTTTCCTACATAAATCCGAATAATATCCATGAATGTTTATGAGCCAAGATATAATCCATGTCCCATGATCCAAGTGGAGAAAAATTCCTAGGAGATAACTTCATTAATCGGTTAATTAAATCCATCCGTCTCCATTAGTTTAATTTAATCAATTTAGTCCCTTTAATTTAGAATTAGCTAGTATTTGGAACACATAGAATTAAAAGTCCACGTGGTTCGACCGGTACTTCGGATTTATTACTTGCGACCACCGTACACTTGCGGTGAGTCACTGTCAAGTTTTTGGCGGCCGGGGACTTGTCTTTTCTTTGTGTTTCTTAGTTATCTAGTTGACTCACTTGTTTGTTAGAAATTTTCTTCATTCTCACGTACTTTGACTCCTGTGTATGCCCCGAACCCAACGAGGGTCTGAATTTCTCTACCACTCGGACATCACAAGAGCGGAAAGAAGTTTTCGAAAACAAAGACAAATGGCCGAGGAAGCAAGACAAGAACTTTTGAGACTTCAAAGAGAAAATGCTGAATTTCGTGAAAGGCTGGATGCCGTTGAAAACAATGCCAACAACAACAACAATGCTAACAATGGAAATGAAGAACCGCCGATCGACATGCCAATTCGGGATCACTTTCAACCGATAATTGCTGAAAATTATCATGGCATTGCTCGTCCAAATGTACAAGCCCGAACTTCACCATTTCACCCGGCTTAATCAATCTAGTGCAAAACAATCAGTATAGTGGACTACCGAGTGAAGATCCGAATCACCATCTTGTGAGTTTTCAAGAATTGTGTGATACAATCAAGATAGAAGGAATCACTCAAGATGCTATGAGACTCACTCTTCAGTTTTTCGTTGAGAGACAAAGCTAAAGCGTGGTTGCTTTCCACTAATTCCGAGATGATGACTACATAGAGTGAGGTTGCCCAACGGTTTCTAGTTAAGTTCTTTCCACCCGGGAAAGCCTCCAAGCTTCGGTCTGAAATTAGCAACTTCCACCAAAACGACTTTGAGTCTCTATATGAAGCATGGGAGAGGTACAAGGAACTCCTTGAAAATGCCCACATCATGGTTTTCAAGATTGGGTTCAAGTGGAAATGTTTTACAACGGTCTAACGGCACAAACTCGAACCATAGTGGATGCTACAGCCGGTGGAACGTTGATGAAAAAAATGCTCACGATGCAAGAAGTTTGTTAGATGATATGGCTTCTAACAGTTCTCAATGGCCATCGGAGAGAGCCGGCGGGAGAAGAGGTACTATTGAAGTGGACCAATTGACTCAGTTGCAAGCTCAGATGTCCGCCATGGCTAACATGATGTCAAAAATGGTACCAAATCAAAGGCAAGATGCTCATGTGGCGAATGTTGAGTATTATGAACATGAACCGGAACCGACTCAAGTTCACTATGTCAGTCAAGGCAATGCCGGGTATCGTCAACCACAACAAGGTAGTCAATATCGACCCAATGCTCAAGGAAATTATCAAGGAAATTATTCCTCTCAAGGTAATTACCCAAGAAATTACAACAACCAAGGGAACTATCAAGGTAATTACCAACCTCAAGGTAACTTTCATGCACAAGAAAATGTGGGTGCTCAAGAGCTCAACCATACAAACCACCTTTTGAGAGGCGGAATCAATATGAGGAAGGTCAAGCATCTACGGATCGAGTGTCAAGGCTTGAAAAGGATAATGAGCAATTGAAGCGGGATAATGATGAAATGAAGAGACAACTTGCACAACTCACAGCTCAAATGGCTCAAATGACCAAGAGAGAGTTTCCAAGCAACACAGAAGTAAATCCCAAGGATCATTGCAAGGCAATCCATTTGAGGAGTGGAAAAGAACTCCCGGAAAGGAAAGGAAGTAAAGAGACAGTGGTTGAAGAACCAATTGTCATTGAGGATGTGAGCAGGGAAGTGGCTCAAGACAAAGGAAAAGAGAAGATGGAAAGCATCCCGGAGGAAGAGCTTCAACCCAAAGTGGTGGTTCCAACACAACAACCACCACTTCCAAATATTGTATCCTCCCTCCCGTATCCTCAAAAATTTCAAAAGAAAAAGGTTAATGAGCAATTTTCTAAATTCTTAGATATGCTTAAGAAGTTAGAAAACAATATTCCTTTGCTTGATGCTATTGACCAAGTGCCTAATTATGCAAAGTTTTTCAAAGATGTTTTGTCAAAGAAGAAGAAATTTGGGGATTTTGAAACCGTGTACTTATTGGAAAAATGTAGTGTTGAATTGCAAAGCAAATTACCACGAAAGTTAGCGGATTCGGGTAGCTTCACAATTCCTTGCATTATTGGAAATTCATGCTTTGACAAAGTGCTTTGTGATTTAGGTGCTAGCATAAACTTGATGCCTTTGTCCATATTTAATCGGTTAGGAATTGGGGAGGTTAAGTCATCCACTATTTGTTTGCAATTAGCAGATAGGTCCATCACCTACTCTAAGGGTATTGTTGAGGATTTGCTTGTCAAAGTGGACAAATTTGTTTTCCCGGTGGATTTTGTTGTCTTAGATATGGAAGAAGATCGGGAAGTCCCAATCATACTCGGAAGACCATTTCTTGCAACCGGAGGCGCAGTCATCAATATTAAGGATGGTGAAGTTACATTGATCGTAGGAGATGAAAAGGTGGTTTTCAATATTGTGAAGACAATGAAGCAACAAGATGATTTACCCACTTGCCACCGGGTAGACATTGTGGATTCATGTCTAGATTTGCATGAATTGAATGATTTCCACCAAATGATTACTCATCATGTCTAGATTTGCATGAATTGAATGATTTCAAATCTTCTTGTGCCGTGAATGTTGAGGAAGATAACTCTTTTGAATGTCTTGATGAGGATGTTGATTTAGATGTGGAGAATGATGATGCATCTCAAGTTAGCTTTTCAAATGATTCATGTGGTGAAATTCAATGTGAAAATGATTTGAAAAATTTGGATGATAGTTCACATGTTGAAGTTGATGTTTTGGATGTGAATTTGATAGATGAAATTGAACAATTTGTGCCTAAGATAGAATTGAAACCTTTATCGGACCATTTGAAGTATGCTTTCCTAGGTGAGAATTCTGAATTTCCGGTAATTGTGTCGTCTTCTTTGAGTGAATTGGAGGAAAATAAATTGCTTGATGTGTTAAGGAAACACAAGTCAGCTTTGGGGTGGACCATTTCAGATATCAAGGGTATTAGTCCATCGATTGTGACTCACAAAATTTTGATGGAAGAGTCTTATACTCCATCCGTCCAACCCCAACGTAGATTGAACCCAGCCATGAAAGAGGTTGTAGAAAATGAGATTAAAAATGGTTAAAGGCGGGTATCATTTATCCAATTTCGGATAGTTCTTGGGTTAGTCCGACCCAAGTTGTCCCCAAATTAGGGGGAATGACTATTGTGAAGGGTGATGATTTTGAGATTATCGCCACAAGAACTGTCACAGGATGGAGGGTAAGGTGAACAAAGGAACCCGGAAAGATCATTTTCCCTTACCCTTTATTGATCAAATGCTAGATAGAATTGCGGGACATGAATTCTATTGCTTTTTAGATGGGTACTCGGGATATCACCAAATTTCAATTGCACCAGAGGAGGACGAGAAAACCACAGTCACTAGTCCTTGTGGTACAGATGCATTTAGGAGAATGCCCTTTGGTTTATGTAATGCTCCTGCAACTTTTCAACGGTGCATGTTTGCTATTTTCTCTGATATGATTGAAAAGTTCATGGAAGTCTTTATGGATGATTTCTCGGTTTTTGGTGATTCATATGATATTTGTTTGCACAACCTTTCTCTTGTTTTACAAAGATGTCAGGAAACTAATCTCATTCTCAATTGGGAAAAGTGTCACTTCATGGTGAAAGAGGGAATTGTGCTGGGACACAAGATTTCAAGAAAGGGTATTGAGGTGGATCGAGCAAAGACCGATGCGATTGAGAAACTCCGCCGCCGGCGAATGTCAAGGGAATTCGGAGTTTTCGGGACATGCCGGTTTTTACCGGAGAT
Source organism: Stellera chamaejasme (assembly GCA_024586325.1). Lineage (NCBI taxonomy): Eukaryota > Viridiplantae > Streptophyta > Magnoliopsida > Malvales > Thymelaeaceae > Stellera > Stellera chamaejasme. The sequence continues at coordinate 30,935,484 of CM044986.1, forward strand.
TTATCAAGGATTTCTCAAAGGTTAGCAAACCTCTTTGCAACCTTTTGGAGAAAGAAGCGCCTTTCAAGTTTGATGATGAATGTATGAAGGCCTTTGAGATATTGAAAGAGAAGTTGGTCACAGCTCACTGTTGTTGTAGCTCCCGATTGGTCACAACCATTTGAAATCATGTGTGACACCGGTGACTATGCCGTCGGGGCGCGTTGGGTCAACAAAGGGATAAAATTTTCAACATCATTTACTATGCAAGCAAGACACTTGACACGGCTCAACGGAATTACACAACCACGGAGAAAGAGATGCTAGCTCTAGTGTTTGCATTAGACAAGTTCAGGTCATACACAATTGGGACCAAGGTCACTGTTTTCACGGATCACGCCGCCATTCGCTACTTATTTGCTAAAAAGGATGCAAAACCGCGCCTTATTCGGTGGATTCTTCTTCTACAAGAGTTTGACCTTGAGATTAAGGATAAGAAAGGTAGCGAGAATGTGGTAGCGGACCACTTATCGAGGCTAGAGTTAGAGGACACGTTGGTGAGTGAACCCATCCAAGAAGCCTTTCCGAATGAGAAGTTGTTTAATGTTGAAGGCAAATTGCCATGGTTTGCCGACTTGGTGAATTTTCTTGTTACAGGCTTATTACCGCCGGACTTCTTACGGCCAAAAGAAAAAGTTTTTAAGTGAGGTCAAACATTACCATTATGATGAACCGTTATTGTTCCGACGGTGCGCCGATCAAGTCATTCGAAGATGTGTTCGGATGAGGAATTTACCAAGATTCGGAGCATTGTCATTCTATGCCGCCGGAGGACATTTTGGACCATCTAAAACCGCCGCGAAGGTGCTACAAAGTGGATTTTATTGGCCATCATTGTTTAAGGATGCGTACACCTATGTGAAGACTTGTGGTAGATGCCAACAATTGGGAATATATCAAAAAGACAAGAAGGCCCACTCCAAAATATTTTTGAAGTGGAGTTGTTTGATGTTTGGGAATGGATTTCATGGGACCGTTCGACTTCGTTTGGAAAGTCCTATATTTTGGTTGCGGTGGACTATGTCTCGAAATGGGTAGAAGCGGTGGCAACTACAACCAATGATGCCAAGGTAGTGGTGAAATTCATCAAGTCGAACCTCTTTTCACGTTTTGGAGTTCCCCGCGCCATTGTGAGTGATGAAGGTAGTCATTTTTGCAACAAACTCTTCACAAAATTGTTGACAAAATATGGTGTCCGGCATAAAATTTCACTTGCCTACCACCCTCAAGCAAATGGGCAAGTGGAAGTCTCAAACCGGGAGATCAAGAATATCTTGGAAAAAACGGTGAATCCAACCCGGAAAGATTGGACAATGAAGTTAAATGATGCATTATGGGCTTACCGAACGGCTTTCAAAACGCCCATTGGGATGTCTCCATTTCGGTTGGTTTACGGAAAAGCGTGTCATTCTGGTTGAATTAGAACATCGAGCTTTTGGGCCATCAAGAAGTTGAACTTGAATTGGGAAGATTCGCCGCCGGAGCCTTCAACTTAATGAGCTTGATGAGTTTAAATGAAGCATACGAGAACTCCGGATTTACAAGGAGAAAAGCGAAAGATGGCATGACACTCGTATTGAGAAGAAAGAAATCCGACCGGGTCAACAAGTGTTATTGTTTAACTCCCGCTTGAAGCTTTTTCCAGGGAAGTTAAAGTCAAGGTGGTCCGGGCCTTTTACGGTGTCAAATGTTTTTCCGTGGGGTGCCATTGAATTGAGAGGAGTTAGTGGTGAGCCATTCAAAGTTAACATTCAAAGAGTGAAGCCTTACTTTGGTGAGGAAATCCGGAAATTGGCCAACCTCTCTTTGGCCGATCCCAACCCATGACAAAATCCGAGCTCAAGAACGTCGAGCTAGCGACGATTAAACCAAGCTATCTCGTATCCTTTATTAACCTTAAAGTAAATAAGATACTTCGGTAAAGTAAGTTTTGACATTAATGCATTTAGGATGATTAGAAAAGTCGGATGAGAGATTGAATTTTCTTGTGTATGCCTTGCATTGGATGGAAATGTTTTGGAAAAGTGTTTTGGAGAAATATATTGTTGCAGGTGGAAGAAAGTGGAAAAATGGAGAGAGAGAGACTGTCTATGAATCCGGATCCTGGGGTGGAGGCGAAGCGGGATGTGGTGCTGAAGTAGTAGCTGCAGCCGACGGGCGAGGTCTCCTGCTAAACATCCTCGTCGAGATGAGGGCATCAAACTGCTGCTTCATCCACTCTCGCTGCTGGCACATTTGTTCTGTATACCACGCTCGCTGCTCGTGCATTTGTTGGGCATACCACGTTCTCTCAGCTGCTAGACTCTCCCGAAGCATAGCAACAGTTACTGGTCTGGAGTCCGCAATCACAGGTTGTGATTCCGCATCCTTGTTTCCTGCAGTAGAGCCTTCTTCAAATTTAGAGATGTCAATGTAAGCGTAGGAAAGCTTACATGGACGCAAGTGCTCATCATTTGGTAGGATCAACTCTGCCTTTGCGCAGAGTTTTTTAATCAACTCTGGGAAAACAATCTTGCAGCCCTTTTTATCTAGGATACGCGTCTTCAGATGAGTCAAGATGACATCAGCTACATTGAACGGCATGCACTTCTTGATCATGTACAAATGTCGACCATAATACTCAAGATTCACGATATGAGTCTTGCTTGATGGCAATATGGAAGCATTGACAAAATGATGCCATGCCTTCAACTCGCTGGATAGTACTCTAGCAGTAAAGTGGGTTGATTTGGTCTTCGCTGTTGTCCATGGAGCGGGCTTCCCTAGAAGTTCATTATCCACGTCCTCTTCTAGGGAATGAAGAGGTAATGCTAGCCATCCGATCACATCAGGTAATGAACTTCTAGGGAAGCCCGTTCCATGGACAACAGCGAAGATCAAATCAACCCACTTTACTGCTAGAGTGCTATCCAGCGAGTTGAAGGCATGGCATCATTTTGTCAATGCCTCCATATTGCCATCAAGCAAGACTCATATCGTGAATCTTGAGTATGGTCGACATTTGTACATGATCAAGAAGTGCATGCCGTTCAATGTAGCTGATGTCATCTTGACTCATCTGAAGGCGCGTATCCTAGATAAAAAGGACTGCAAGATTGTTTTCCCAAAGTTGATTACAAAACTCTGCGCAAAGGCGGAGTTGATCCTACCAAATGATGAGCACTTGCGTCCATGTAAGCTTTTCTATGCTTACATTGACATCTCCAAATTTGAAGAAGGCTCTACTGCAAGAAACAAGGATGCGGAATCACAACCTGTGATTGCGGACTCTGCATCAAGAATCGCTATGCTTCGGGAGAGTCTAGCAGCTGAGAGAACGTGGTATGCCCAACAAATGCACGAGCAGCGAGCGTGGTATACAGAACAAATGTGCCAGCAGCGAGAGTGGATGAAGCAGCAGTTTGATGCCCTCATCTCGACGAGGATGTTTAGCAGAGACCTCGCCCGTCGGCTGCAGCTACTACTTCCGCACCACATCCCGCTTCGCCTCCACCCCGTGATCCGGATTCATAGACAGATCTCTCTTTCTCTCCATTTTTCAGACTTCATAGACAGCTTGCTTACTTTTGCTCCTCCCAACATTGAGGCAATGTTTAGCCTAAGTGTGGGGGTTAGTACTGATTAGTACTTTTACTCGATGAACTCGTATTTTGTTATTCCTCTAACCCATTTATCTTTTGTTGCCTTGTGTGTTTATCTTCGTTAGTTGGTGCGCAAAAAAAAAGGAGCGAAGCCTCCTCATTTCTCTACTGCCTTTATTTCTCACTCGCGCAAAAAGGAGCGAAGACTCCTCATTTCTCTATCTCCGTTATTTCTCACTCAATCAAAAAGGGCGGTATCACTTTTCTTATCCCTTTCGTTAGTTGAATGTTTCATTGAGCATTTTGCCATGATTGATTGAGGATGAATGATAGCCTGAACAATGTGAACATTTGAAAGTTTGAATTTTTGATGCTTGAAACTTGATGTGAGGATAGTTTAAATGATGTACCACATTTCCAGGGAGAAAGAGCTGATTGTATATGATGTTTGTTGCATGGAAATGGTACAGCAAAGGACAAAGAAAGCCCACAACTTGGAGATTAGAGTGAACTCGAATAAAGGGCGGTACTTTAGTTTCAATACTTTGTCTTGAGCATGACGTAATATTTTGGCCTCTTAAGTGTGTTTGACACTAAGTGTGGGGGAAACTGAACCTTGAACTTCTTGATTTGCATGTCCTCCTGTGCATTAGGTAGATTCACGTTTTACTTCAGTGTTTATTACTTTATTTTAGAATTAGTAGCATATAGACATTAGGTGGCATTTAGGACCCGATGCTCCAATGAATTGAGTTATGGCAAAGAACTTGTATTGATTAATATGCATTTGATCTTATAGGTGGTGAAAATTTATTTTCATGTTTCAAACAGAGATTTTTACCATGTGAGGTTTTGTGCCTAAATTTTTCCGATGCATGAAATATGTGTGAACTGTTATTTCTTGAGAGTATCTTGCTAAGTGTTCGAGCTAGAACTTGCTTGTCAGGAACCGTTGCGAACCTACATTTGTTGTATGTTAAGTCGGGACGATGATGGCAATTTTAGGATGAGCCTACTTTCCAAAACAGCCAACCTAAGCATTAATACCATTAGATAAACCCCCTTTGAGCACGAAGACTGAATTCTTTGATCACCCGCATCATGAGCCATTCCTTTCTCTATATTATCTTCTTGTCCATGAAACATTTTGAGCATTTTATTTTGGGCATAGGGAAGAAAAAAATTGTGGTGTGTTCAAATGTTGAATTTGGGAGAAATTAAATGTTGTGCTATGTTAGGAGATCGGACGGTGGGATTGCATCCTGGAAAAGTTTTGTGTCTTTCTATAAAAAGAAAAGAAAAGTTTATGAAAGCAAGAAAAAGGCATTTGTATTTATGGTTTATACCAGGAATTGTCTTTTTGTTGTTAAAGGAGTTCGGGTGTCAAAAGTGGTGTGTCGCTAAAAAGAAAGGGGGCAGAGTAATTTTGGGTATTGTTGTACATTTCATGCATTAGTTGCCCGGTGTTTGTAAGCTCGAATGTTTCATATAAGCTCCACCAATGATAACCTCCAACCGAAATCCATTCTCACCGAGCCAGCCTCATTACAACCTTAATGAAAGACCATCGACCGGTAAGACATACAACCTTCCTTCGGGAGTCGAGTAGAGGAGTTTTGGTTCACTTGCAAGCTTATGGATAGAAGACATTTGGCGAGATCACTTTGCACACATGCACACCCTCTTTCGAGCCGAGAGAAACACCGAGGAGAGACCCTCTATTTTTGGGATTGAGAATAAATTTTTAAGAACTCGCTAGATCGTTTGCATATTTATTAATGATTACTAAGCTAAAACTCAATTCCAGCGGATATTGGTACACATGCATGTAGATAAGATTTGCTTGAGGACAAGCAATTGCTTAAGTGTGGGGGTATTTGATAAGGCCATTTTATGTTCTAATTTTGAGGAAGTATTTAATGGATTAAATTGAAAATTGAATTGTTCTCCTCATAAAATTATTGATTTTGGCACTTCAGGATATTTTGGGGCAAGATGTAACAAAAGAAGAAACAAGAGGATCAAAACAAGGGAAATTTCGTGTTCTGGTGATCACCTGGTGATCACCTAAAAGGCAGGAGCTCTCAGTCCATCGCCTGGTGATCACCTGGTGATCACCTAAAAGGCAGGAGCTCTCAGTCCATCGCCTGGTGATCACCTGGTGATCACCTAAATTGCAGGGAGCTCAAGCCATATGAGTTGATCACCAGGTGATCAACAAGTCTGAAGGAAGTTGAAACATGTTGATCGCTAGGCGATCACCTAAAAGGCAGGAGCGTGAAGGCTGAATTGCTGAAAGTTGTTGCGGTGATCATCACGTCTGGTGATCACCTGGTGATCACCAGATGTCGAAAATTGATCATGACCATTGATCTCTTTAATGAATCAATCTGAACCGTTGGTTGCAAACTTGCCCTAAATAAAAGAAGGGCTCATTCTCAGCAGAAACAGAAACACGTTCATTTTCACAGCAGCCAAGAAAGTTCTTCATCACTCATCACGCACAAACAAGATTTGGAGGAGCTCCACCATTTGAGGCTTGATTTCTTCACCTCTTTTAGATTAGAGCTAGGGTTTTCTTCCATTTTCTGAGTAGAATCCATTTCTTAGCTCAGATTTAGTTGATTTCTCTTGCTTCACCCTCATTTGAGATTTGTTCATCTCACACTCATTTTCACTCTAGAGCATGGGTTTCTTTCATTACTCTCCATTTATGCTCTTCATTAGCATGGGTAACTAATTTCCTATTATCTCTTAGGAATTTGTAAAGCTTGGATTATGGGTATATAATATTTTTGATGAATGGATATTGTTTGAAAATTTATGTTTGTGTTCTCTGAAATTATTGATTAAATACCTTGAGAGAGGATTAATCTTGGTAAAATTAGACTTAGACATAAGCTAATTTTATTAGATCGTAGAGAAATGCATGTTAGGTTAATTATTGAATGAGAGTTCATAATTAACCTAGGAGGAAAATTGATTAATTCATAATAAATTAGGATGCAAGACATTGTGGCTAATTTATCTCTAAACACTCTTGAGAGAGGGGTTTAGACCAAATGTATTTTCCTACATAAATCCGAATAATATCCATGAATGTTTATGAGCCAAGATATAATCCATGTACCCATGATCCAAGTGGAGAAAAATTCCTAGGAGATAACTTCATTAATCGGTTAATTAAATCCATCCGTCTCCATTAGTTTAATTTAATCAATTTAGTCCCTTTAATTTAGAATTAGCTAGTATTTGGAACACATAGAATTAAAAGTCTCTGTGGTTCGACCCGGTACTTCCGGATTTATTACTTGCGACCACCGTACACTTGCGGTGAGTCACAAGCATTCAGAATGATTAAAAGATAGTGTTACCTGCAGAACGAAAGCTGAAGAAGATAAAGAGAGAGCAGCACCAATCACAATGGCCTCGTCAACACTTCTGATGTTAACCTGCATTTCATTTGGATCACAGGTAAGAAACTAAGCACAAAATCGTTCAGCTGCCCAAACTTACATGATATGGAGGGAAAATGCACCACAGTAGCCCATAACATGCACAGTACATGGAACATAGAAAACAAATCAAAACAACATACAAGACCCAATATGGCGTGCCATCTAGAAGTTCAATATTTTGAGCATGTACTTTCAGCAGAATGTCATACTGCAACAGTGTATCTTGATGTCAATGCAGACATAATTAATGTAGCGAAAACAGAACAATCCAAAATGCATGTGGATCACATGGTAGACAAGGTTGTTTTTAGCAGAAAAAAGGGCTCACCAAGTCAGACCTTGAGTGGAAAAGAAACTCCAGAATTTTTGTACCAGTCGCTCCATTTGGTGGAAGTTCAAACGCTGTGAAAGCAAGGGTGGACAAAACAACCTTCAAAATAACAATTACCACAAACATCTCAATCTCTATTCTTTTACCAGGAAATAAAAAATAGCTATCATGTTAAATTCCTCTTGCAGATGGTGAAAAGTAACCACTCCAGACCTTTTGTTGTGCATGGCTACAAACAGTAATAAGGATCGAAAGTTCTAAGTACACAATAGTATAACTGCACAGGCAACAAAATGGAAGGTAAACAGGTATTCTAGGAATCCCTAGGTCCAAAATCACTATATTTTCGAACACACGGGCAGAAGGGGGAAAAACAAATTCAAGCTAGTAATCATACCTGAGTCAATCCCATACCAAATGCAAACTTAGAAAGTGCCTTAAGCCGGGCAATCGATAGTTCCAAGCCCATCTCAAACAGCTGAAAGATGCATGTGTAATGTATTAGATATGCATTAGCTTGAAGGGGTAATCATACATAAAACTACTTTTGACAGCACTTGCAACAGGTGGATCCCTTGTTGGTGTCCCTTCATTTTCCAAAAAGCATGTGAACAAACATTTGAAAAATGCAAATAAGTTGCTATAACGGAAGCAAAACAACTACTCCCTCCATCCGTGCAAACCGATAGGTTTTCCTTTTTGGGTTGTACTAGCAAAACTGATATGTTTCCTTTTTAGGAAACTTTTTCACACCAACTTTACTTTATTACCCTCCATTTCCCTTCCCACTCAAAGATGTTATTTTTGTCTTATATACCTACTTTAACTTTTTACCCTCGAGTCAACAATATTCCTTAATCTCCATGCCTACTCAAATGTATCACATTTGATGAGATGGAGGGAGTATAAAAATTCCTCATGGTAGTAGATAAACATGAATTCAGAATAAGCACACACACACACACACACCGGTCCTTCAAAGCATGAGATAAGTTGGCACAAATGATCCAACCATCAGAAACAATTCCAGCATTTTTACATTTATATCTAGGAGGAAAATGCAATTATATCATTGAAGGACATCAAGACAGCTGTCAGGAAAAGGGCTACTTATTATCAACCAATCAAGAGCGTAGTTCCTGATAAGAAAACATATCTAAACCTAGAAAGTGGCCAAACCGGGGAAAAAAACTTGACTAAAAAACAAAGCTAAGCTGGTTCAACAGTCTTATTCATTTTAGTCAGTAGGGCAAAAGTACATCCGCCAGAAGTCCAGAAGCACCAGAATGAATTAGAAGTCAGCTTACCAGGAAAAGAATTCCCCATTCTGATAGAACCTTAACGTCTGTGATGTTTCTAATTAGTCCAAACTGATTCAGCACTACTCCAGCAAAGAAGAAGCCAAGTATCTGAAACAATTAGTGTGTATTTAATAGCAAAGCCATAATACATACTAGACCTATGATTCTGAGAGCATATAATCAAGAAATCACTGGTATGCAGATACATGCTTGTCCTTTTCATTAACCTATTCACCTATGCCAATAAGAAAACAAACCCAGAACCCTTGTAATGTTCCTTTAAGAAGCCGAACCTTAAAAGACACGTGAATTGCACAGTTGAAATCCTTCCAGAACTTGTGATGAAATATGCAGTAACACTTTACTGAGTGACACCAACTAATTTTGATATATTCGGACAATTTACTCATAGATTACATTATGGATTTGACAGAATGAAAAATAAAAAAGTTAAAGTGGTAGCCAAACACATATAAACAAGCTTAGTAAAGGAACCAGATCAAATGGTCAGAAATGGCTGAAAAAAAAATAGTTATGATTCCTAATCATGAAAAAGCTAAGTTGCAAACATTAGAAAACCAAAGGTCAATTCTGGCTGGCATCCATATAGGAGTTGGATAAAAATCTGCTCTAACCAACAAAACCTCCTCCATTCGAATGTCAAGGAAACAACATAAAATGACCAAATACAGAAGCAGTTGAATTGGAAAAGTAAATAACAACTGAATCACTGAACTCAGTTCCTTATACTTACAGGGCTTGCTCTTATGGCCTTGAAAGCAGGAACAATGATGACCGTTACTGCTAGGAAAGTTAAAGTATCCAAACCCAAGTCATTGATGACATCAACTGCCTCAGCAACATCAACCGATGCATATATCCTGGATCTTCTAGTTCTTACTGATCTAACATCAGTAATCTTGTGTTCTTTCCGACTATACAGTGAATCAGTTAAAAAAGGTCTTCTACTTCGGCTGTTTTTCGAGACAAGAGGCCTAATATTAATCTTAACGCTTGAGGCATATGATGCAATAGGCATAATCTTGATGGTATATAACATATTAATGGAGCGCCCAGTGAACAATGACATGGCATGAGACTTTGCTGTACCAAACCCTCCCTGAAAAACAAGCGGGTAAAAAAGGAAATTGATTAAAATTTCCAAAATACAATCCAGTCTTATGTGTGAGGATACCATTACAAGCCAATGAGTTAATTGGAATCCTGGAATAGCCACCAAGTCACAATGCAGATGGAACACTAGCTATAAGGGACTTAACCAAGTAAAAGTTCTATGGCGGTATTATCAGAGAACATAATTCCCATCTGATAACCCAGAATAGGCATGTGAATGCTACAACTAGAAGTGCTTGAACTCTCAAATTAACAAGACATACAAGCAGTCAGAAGTAGTTGAATAATGGTTTTTAACCGCATAGTCCACCAATTTTACTAATAAACAACACCTTAGCCTTACAGCAAAAACATCATAGCACGTGTGGAGTACTAAGGCAATGTCTATGAATGGAATTCTTAGCCCATAAAACCAGGATGGACAATCACAGATTAATGATCAACTGGACCGCAATATTCTCAGGACGTTCTTCCTCCTCTCCTATACTAGTCCATCTTATTACCAAGTAATACTCAACATCGACTGTAAAGTCACCAACTAATAGTTGAATCTATCATCAAGTTGCTTTTAAGAACAGGAAAAATAAAAGTAAACATAAAGGAGGGGGGAAAACAAAAAAGGGACTTACGTTGGCCCCATGGCATGATGGAACTAGAGGCTCCAGCATGTTTTGGCGACTGCTAAAGTATCGCGAAGTAACTGAAAGCTGAGAAGTTAACTTGCATAGTTTCGACTCACCAATAAACCCTGAAGAAGAAAATCAATAACGCAATTGGGTGAAGTCAAAATTAATCCTTTTGCTGATGGAGCTCAGAAGAATGAGGGTAGACACTTGGAACGATGCAAAGTTTTTAGCTTTCGGATTCTTTCACCACTGGCGCTAATAGAGTTTACAGTTTGTAGTTGAAAGGGGCGTCGAAGAGGACACGTCGAGAGGATGGTGGCCGGAGAATCATCAAAATGTTCGTGGATCTTGTGGCGGAGGAAAGGCGGACGTTTGGACAAGCAAAATGTGGATTTTGTTTGCATTTTTGAAACTTCCTGTGTGACTTGATGATGCCAAGTCATATTCTGTTTCCATTTTTCAATTTTTTTCTTCCAAAAACGTGCAGGGCTTTTGTAAGATATATCTACGTGGAGGCTTGTTATTTCTGATTGGTGGATTTTTTGCACAGGGAAAAGCTAAGGTACAAACAAACAGGTAAGTGGATATCCTGCCGCTAGTAGCATACATACATACATACAAGATTGGACCTCCTGCTCCAAATAATAACAATCATAAACTTGAAAGATCAAACGAAAGCTTTGGTTATAATTAGTAAATGAATATATATATATATATATCAGGATTAATTTCCCCATTTGTTTGATGACCACATATGAATCTGATCATATACTACAACATGAGAGATATTGAACATAAGACAGCCATGCATGCATGCTAGCTCCACATATACATGGTCAAAATTTGAATCATTGAAGATTCCATCGTTATTTCTACTACTTCTCCATAATTTCCACATGTACAGAAATTTAAATAATTGCATCCCAACTTTCTTACAGCAGTTCCTTTGTGTTGCAACTTCTTTTATATGAAGCTTAACTGGGCAACTAATTAATTTATCGAAGGCTTGTTTGCTGTATAAAGCTTAATTTGATCCTTTTTTATATTATTTCTAAGAATTAATTTGATCCACGACTTCAATGGATATCAATCCAATGACTCGATATGCGTGTGAATAATTATATATTCACAAATCATTATAAAACCATTACTACATTCAAAGAAGATAAACTTACTATTTTAAAAAATGAAGTGTAAATCTATCACATAAATCATCTAATTTATTATGGACTATATTCATCAATTAAATAGAGTAGATCACAAGGCAGTCTTGTGAATTAATTAGTTACACATCCTCGATGATCTCTCTTAATGTGCAATAATTTGAGCGGCGAACCAAGGCGAATTTTTAATAATTGTCCTAGCTAGCTAGTGCGCTTTACAACGTCAACGAGATTAGCAGATGTATACTTGAATAATTAATTTTAAGCATCGAGAATTATCACAAAGTAAATACACGATATCTCGTGGGAATATACACTAGCGGACCTAGTAATACTTTGATATGGGGGTAAAAATTATATAATAACTCAATTTTTTTTCATTCATCTATCCTATTGAAATTGAAACTATGAATAGATGGAAAAAAGTGTTTTTTTTCACCGCCATCGAAGGGCGGTCGTTTTCTTTCTTCTGATCCTTCTTGCTGGTGGCGTCTTCGGATCCAGGGGTCGCCTCTCCTCCTCTGGCGACTTGCGATGCCTCTCTTCCAGTTTCTCGCCGCCGCCGGATGGACTCTTCCAGATACACGCGGCTCTCCTATCTGATTACGTTATTATCGTTCTCTCCGTCCTCCCCCTTGTCTCGGTTACAAGGCGGTCAACTGCAGGACATACAAGCTTTCCGCTGCCCGCATCAATGCGAGGTCAGGGCTTTTCGCAGCTTGTGGATTGGGCCGCCACCGAGTTTGCATTCATCTCCTTCAGCGAAGGAGGCACTCTCCACCAGTCACTGGCTCCGACCGCCCCAGGATCCACTTTCAGGTCGTCGACAGTGGCGGCTGGTCTCCGGTGCCGCCTTTGTGGCTGCCTCCACCTGCAGTGCCCTTTTCTTTATCCATATAGGTGGATCTGGGGTTGCAGCAAAGTCCCTTTACCACTCAGGTTCTGCTACCCGCTTTACATCCTCCTTGCGTGCAGCCCCCCGTGGCAACAAGCGACATTTTTGTTGTCAGGAGACTCGAGCAACAAGGTGTCGAGGGGTGTGGGATGTGGTTGTGTGCGTAAAAGTGCGCGGATGTTAGGAAGGGAGGAGGCCAAGGAAGTGGATACTGACACGGCAGGGCTGAGCCAGGGCTCGCCCTGCCTGCCGAAATGAGGAAGCTAGCTTGGGACTCTCAGGGCCTTGGATCCCCCCTATTTGTCCCTGGCCTCGGGCAGGGCTGTGGTTGGATCTTAACCAGTTGTATTTGACGTCTGGATGTGTCGTCTCGACAATGGTCATCTTTTATTCGCTCCTAGGTGGTACTTGGATGGATCGTTTTATGGAATATCATTGCAGGGACCAGGCAAATTGCAGTTTCTTTGAAACTGCCAATGCGGGGGATGATTGCTTTTGGTTATCTTGAGAATGTTGCGGACCGGTATTCCTTTAAAATCCTTATGTGGGTTAGAAGCGTCCTCTGTGTTAGTCTAGGAGTAGAGGAACTGATGTTTAGTGTTGAGATGATGCTTTCTCCCAGGTGTTACTGGCGTTTTATTTGCTTTTGGTTTGTTGGATGTTATTGTTTTTTTTCCGATTTGCTAGTTTTTTGGTAAGACGATGTCTTTATGGTATTGTCTTTGTTAATGCTCACTATGGCTTAGAGCACATAGGTAACTTTGTTAGGGACTTGTAATTCCTTGTTTCTTGGTGTTTGCCAGCGACAGCCGCGTATCTTTAAGTGAAAGTCATTCCCTTCAAAAAAAATAGAGCAAAAAAAAACTAGAAATGATTAGGTGTAAATGATAATGTACATCCTCTTTTGGAGTAGTTTCCACTAATATCTAACACAAATGATAATGTACATCCTCTTTTAGGTTTAAATGATTATGAGTATGACACAAATAAGATACTACAATTAAAGGCTAGATAAACTTAATAAAAATAGGTAAAAATGAGTATCATTAAGACACGAACGAAAACACGTATAGACATGATACATTAAAGCACAGAAACACAAATAAATAAAACAAGAAAGAAACATAAGCCAATAAGGGGGGGAAATCCAGAACATAAGCACGACATGTGCATAGTCTATAATTGTAGCAGACTGTCGAAGTGGTGATCAAGGAGCGGAAGGGTAAAGGTGGGTGCTTTTTAATGTTAGGGGTAAAATGTATTTGAATCATAGTCTGGTGGTGTCTTTGCAATTAGTTTTCCAATATTAAGTGTTAAGAGGAAAAATATCAGAACATGTCCTCAAATTCTTATATACATGCATGTATATCCTAACCTTTCCAAAGTTTCAGTGGAGCAGTTGCCCCCCACTGCCCCACTATAGGTTCGCCCCTGAGAATATATATATATAGTGATTGGAAAACAAAATGCGGAGGTGTAGAGGTGGTTATTTTGTTATTTCAGTTAAAACAAAAACCGAAAAAGTAAATAATATTGGTTTTTCGATTTTGGATATTCATAACCGGATTAACCAAATTAATGTACAAAATCGAAATAACCAAAAACAAAATAAATTCAATTTTTTGGATTGAAAAATTCGGCTAACCGAATATTAGGCATAAATATGTATTATCTTTAAGAGTTTATCGGTGTATTTGTAAATTTCTAAAAATTGAGGGGTGAAATTAAATTCCCCCTATACTTTGGGGATTTTTTGTAATTTTTATAAATGTGGAAGAATAATTAAGTTATTTTGGTTAAGCAAATTTTATTCCATCAGAATCGAAAACAGAAATAAAATACAGAATTATTAATCGGTTAAACAGAGAACCAAATAACCAAAATAATCGAGAAGTTGCTCACCCGTTGAATCATGAATTTTTTACAATTGATCATGACTTTTACTACAGGACCATAACTTTTCTGATATATCACGATATTTTATCATTGAACAATGAATTTCCTACAATAATAGATAAAGACTTTTTCACTACTAAATCATAAATTTCATACAATAAATTATTATTATTTTACTCATATGTCATGAATTAATTAAATACGAGCCCTCTGCTTGTTGGCTCGTATTTAATTATTTCTCACTGGAAATCGAACCCAATCACGATCGACGATTTATGGAACCCAATTATTTGATCTTAAGTGGCTCCTTTTTCAGAACACTTGTAAAGTGGTACACATCCAACAGATCCATGTTTATAGGGAGTGATTGCCTGAAGCTCTTTTACTAGGTAGGACAGTAGGACCCCTCCTCTGTCCTTTTGGTGTTCCCTTCCTCCAATTATTGATAAACTTGGGGCTGGTTTGTTTGATTGTAGGGATAAAAAATAATGGGATTGGATGATTAAAATGAGATAAAATGAGATTATATAGGATGAGATTATTTAGAATAGGATTATATGAGATTATAGCAAATAGGTTTGTCATTTTTTCAATTTTTTTTTTGTCTCATCCCTACTTATCACTTGGTGGGTGATGGATTATTTAGTCCAACTTTTGGGGATAAAAGTATTAAAAATGATAATGTTTATCTCATCATTGCACGCACCAAACAAGGAAGGAATGAGGAGAACGGGATAAAAATCATCTCATCTCTTCTTATCTCTGCAACCAAACATACCCTTTGGTTTGTTCACAGGGATGTATGTTAGCCATCTAAGATACCCCAAAAATTTCTTCAACTCAAACTCCGACACCTTATTTATTTTAAAAAATTATGTATTTATTACAAAAATAAAATATTATACATTTTTTAATTATGTAATAATTATGCTCTTTTACTAGGTAGGACCGTAGGACTCCTCCTATGTCCTTTTTGTGTTCCCTTCCTTCGATTATATATATACTAACTCAACATGCCAAAATTACTCTTCTTCGCACAGAAGCAGGGGGAACTAAAAAATACTCAGTTAACCTGGAATATTTAGGTTATTTGATCTATAACATTGACTTTGGTACAATTACATCCAACTTAACTTCTTTTATTAAAATTTAAAAGTACCAAAAATGGTTATTCCGAGACTACGAGGGTCAAAACATGGAAACTTACTTTCTTTGGTGGCCTCATAAGCCGCAGATTGTAATTTTTAGTTTTTTCAGAAACTCGCAAATGGTCCTCTTACTTTTTAAAGATGTACAAAAAAACCCCGCATCCCCTTTCTGAGGCCAGGAGTCTGCATCTTTTGGAGGTGCTTGGGATGACCCAAGGTGAGTTCCCTATTCATTATCTGGGGGTGCCCCTAATTGACTCTCGAATTCTAGCTCGATATTGTGCACCTTTGGTGGAAAGAATATGTAAAAGAATGGAGTCTTGGACATGTAAATATTTGTCTTATGCTGGTAGATTGCAGTTGATTAGAGCTGTGACCTTTAGTATCTAAAACTTCTGGAGTTTAATTTTTCTCATTCCTAAAGGGATGCTGGAAGAGATTGAAAGTAAATGTAGGGTCTTTCTCTTGTCTGGAACCACTGTTTCTAGGGAAGCTTCAATGGCTTGGGAGAAAATCTGTACTCCCAAAAGTCAAGGGGGTTTGGGTTTGTTTGATTTAGTCAAATGGAACCTAGCTGCTACTGGTAACAAATTGTGGAGAATTTTTGCAGATAAGGAAAGTATTTGGGTGCGATGGATTCATGTTGTTTACATCAAAGGTCAGAATATTTGGACTATGCAAATTGCTGATTCTACCTCAGTAATTTAGAAATCTGTGTTTAGATGCAGGGACATATTTGCTGATCTTATTCAAAAGAATGTGGGTGCAAGTGGACTTGACTTGAAGCATCTTTATGCCCACTGTACAGAGAACTTTGATGTTGTCTTTTGGAAAAAGTTAGTATGGGGAGCCCTCCACATCCCTAAACACTTCATGGTGGTGTGGATGACTTTTCATAATCGGTTATATACTATGGATAGAATATTTGCTTGAGACCCCTCTGTTAATATGTGTTGCAGGCTATGTGGTATTGGGATGGATTCGAGGGACCATCTCTTTTTTTATTGCAGTTATTCCAGAAAGGTCCTGCTTGAGGGGAAGATGGTGTGCAAGCTGCAAGGTTGCCCTTACGATTGAAAGCAATGCGGCCGATGGATTCTAAATATAGCCAAAGGAAAATCTATTTTTGCTTAATTGTCTATCATCTTTGGATTGAGAGAAACTCAAGAATTTTCAAACATGCTGCTAAAGATTGGAACTTAGTAATGAGAGATGTACTGGGGAGTATCCAAGTTAAGAATTCCATTCTTCTGTCCAAGTTGTTTAGATAGGTTACACTTTTTGTAGTCTGTTTTGTATAGCGGAAGCTCAGATATTTGGTGGTCTGGTGGCATATTTTTGTAAAGCTCTAGGTCTTCTCCTTGTAAGTGTCGTTGGGCGTTTTTCTAAAACAGTGATAGAATATAGGAGGCGAATCCCCTCCTTTATTTAAAAAAATTACTTTAAACAACCATTTTACTATAGTATACTTTGCACATGAACCCCAATTGTTTATCCTTATTACATTTATGACTACAGTTACTATGTGCGCATCACTGTATCAATGCCCTAAATGAACATAAACAAGGTTTAATTGCCCGCACTTTGTAGCGGTGTAAATTATAATATTTTATAAGAATTTAATAAGGATGTAATATTAAGTGAAATAAATTTATATTTTTATGAAATAAATGATAAAATATATAATTATTATGGGTGAAAAAATTAGGTCTAAGAATTTTTACATTTTATTATGAAGTCTAAAACATTAGGGACCAAACGCAACATAATAAGAAATAAAAGTAAAATAGAGATTTAGTCTCTTAAACAATTTGAAACACAAATAAATAAAATCACTAAATTATGATGAGGTGACACAATCTCATTAGGTGAATACTATTTATACAAAATTTTATGTATATGTATAGAGTTTTAAATACAAATACTAATTACACATTATTACTTTTCGTTAAAATCATCAACACTCAAAGAAGGAAAAAAACCATGCCATAAGATTTGAAACTTTGATGACAACATGCTACTTTTTAAATAGTTATAAACTGTAATGAAATTTTCTCTCGCACAGAAAAACGACACTACACTTAACGATGTTTTGAAAATTTAGGGCCGGGGGCCAATGCTCTACTTTCAAAATAGTTAAAGGTAAGTAATGGAGTTTGTCTCTATATATATATATTTATATACTGAGGGTATTATTCATCAAGAAGAGAATCCACAAAACTGTATTTCTTACAAATTTTATATTCACTTTCAAAATTACCAACATTTTCGATCTCCATAAAAAGCACTAACTAACACACTTTAAAACAACCAAAATGAAGAAGAAAAAGTGAAGAAATAAGATGGATGAGATGTGTATTCATCAACTAAACTACCAAATATTTGTGGTCTACTTTCATGAAATAAAATAGAAAATAAGTAATAATGATTGTAGGTAAAAAATCTTTGGCCTAGATAAAAACTCAGATTTCCAAAATTTCGAGGACCAATACACATAATAATTAGAAATAAAAATCAAATCAATGTTATCTAAAAAAATGTTTTCTCTCACAAATTTCACTTCATTTTTCAAATTTACAAACTTTTCCTCTATAAATAGTAAATGAACACACTTTAAAAGGAAAATGTAAAAACAAATAGATGACGTGACACAACGCAATTGGTTTCATATTAATTTTCAAAATTACCAATTTCATACCAATTTTTTTCCTATTAGTAACATAATAAATATAATTTAAAAAATAACAAAACATAATAAATATATTTTTTTTTAAAAAAAAAGAAATTTTAAAAAATTAAAAAAGAAAGAAATTTAATGAATGACGTGGCACAACCCTATTGGTTGTTCAAAATTACCAATTCCTATTAGTAACATAATAAATATAATTTAAAAATTAAAAAAACATAATAAATATAATTAAAATAAAGAAATTTAAAAAAATAATAAAAAAAAGAAATATAATGAATGACGTGGCACAACCCTATTGGTTGTGCCACTATTCATCAACAATAACTTTTCCATAAATAGATGGTATAATAATAATAAAAAATGTTGACTTATACTCCCCATTCCTAACAAAAATTAGTGCGTTTCTTTTTTTGATGTTGTGGGATATTTAAATTTTTATTAGGAAAATTCATTAAAAAATTTTGAACAAAATATCTTTAAAAAATGGACACATTAATCTATAATTTTCATTTAAAATATTTGATTTTACATGTTAAAACGATAAAGAAATAAAATCATAAATTAAATGTTGAAATCGAAACGCAACAATTTTTCGAGAACGGGGGAGTATACCGTAAAACATTTTTTCCCTCATTTTCCCTTCGTTTTCTCGCATTTACAGTCACATGTCTTTTTTTTTTAATTACTTACAAACTCCAATCATTTATGCGTATGCCAACTTACTTCACGAGGGATGTTATTTACCAACTAGTTGAAAAAACCACTAGCTAATTCTAACACTATCTAACTAATTTAACTAACTAATTAACAATTTTAAATACTAAAATACTCTTCTAATTAGGTATTTACACACATAACACAGCTAGTGGTTTTTCCAACTAGTTGGTAAATAACATCTCCCATGCTTCACACTCCATTATATACCATACATCACAATTTTTTTGAAACAAACAATATCCAAAATCTTTTCAATAATTCTACAGTTTAACAATTTAGGATGTTTTTCAAAATAATGTGTGAAGTTTATAAGCATATTTGTTGTAAAACAAAATCATTGAAGAATAAATAATATAAAATAATATAATATATATATAAACTTAAATTTATTGAACATAGTAATCAAACATTCAATTAAAAAAACAATTACGTGAAAGAGAAGAAGAAGAAGAAATAAGTCAAACTACAAAAAATTGAACTAGGAAGTAGGAAAAGGTATATGATTTTTTCATCACTTTGAGTCATTTTACTTAAGCAGAACTTGCACTTAAGCATAACAATTATTGCCTAAGTTGTCCAAATTACCCTAAAAGTAGGAAATTGGTAGATGGTTTTTTCATCACAATGAGTCCTTTAACTTAAGCACATCTTACTTTAAGCTAGAAAATTTTATATTTTCAATGGCAATTTAATAAACAGCTTTTAAATGTTATTAACGTACGTAGTTTATATCTAACACTATTAGATCCTTTTATTAATTTGTTCGTTCTAAGTAAAAATCAATCAACTATATATTTTCTCACTACGCTTTTCAATCCATAGCAACCAATAGTGTAGATGAATATAGTGGTCAATCAATAGTGTTGGGCATTTTTTTTAATTTGGTGTGTTAAATGAGATAATATGTGTTTTAATTTTATCTTTTCTTCTTCTTCTTACGCATTGGCCCTTATAGTTTTCATTTATATGGTATTGTCCTATTTTATTCTTTAAGTGTAGGGTTCTATTATATATACATTTAAAAACATGGTTGTGTCATCTAACTATAATTGAAGTTATTTTGTTGTTTTAAACGAAGTTTTTTATCAGTTTGTTTAAGGGTCTAAGTCTCTCATTTTGCTTTAATATTTTGTTAAGTCCCTCAAATTTACTCATATGATTTTCTCATTTTTCATCTTTTAGTGTGATGACCTAAATGTATAAAAATTGTATATATTGGTCGATTATAGATATATATATATATTTACCATTTTATCTTCTTCCTTTTTTCTTTACTTTATCTAAGGGTTTAATTCCCTTGTTATTGATAAGCTTGGGGTGTGTTCACGAGATGTATGTTAGCCATCTCAGAATTCACATACCACAAAAGTTTATTCTAACTCCAACTCAAACACCTTTTTCATTTTGAAGAATTGTGCATTTATTACAAAAATAAAGTATTCTATATTTTTTGAATAATAATTAATAAATTATGTGGAGAAGAGATATGTTAAAACCAATCACAAGTAGTTTAAGAAAGAGGAGAAGAAAAGTTTTTAGAAAGTAGATTTAGAGGAATCTCCGGAATTTGTAGAATGCTCTAAATTTGAGAAAAGCTCCCTATTTTTCTCTAATTTTCCATTTTGGATAATGATATGGGGAAGCTATTGGAGCAAAAAAAATGCTCAGAATTCTCCAAAACTAAGCGTATCGAGAATACGAGGAAGCTGTTGGAGATGCTCTTAGTCTTTAGAAAATGTTTTTTTCTTAGAAGTTTGAAAATGTATGCTTTAATTGATGGATGAAATGTATGTGAATATGAAAATTTAAGAAAAATGTAATTTAATGAAAAGTTGATGATGTTAAAGTGGATTATATCTCACATGATCAATAGAAGGGGCTAACCATTGCTATATAATATGATGAGGCCTCTCCACTCAATGTCAATTGGTTTTGGGTTGGATGTTTTAACATGGTATCAGAGCCGGTTGATCAAGGCCCCGACCACGGCACAAAGAAAGCCCAAAATACCTACATGTTGAGCGAAAATCTAGCCTACACGTGAGGGGGGTGTTAAAGTGGATTATATCCCACATGGTCAACAGAATGGGCTAACCATTGCTATATAATATGATTATGCATCTCCACTCATTGCCGATTGGTTTTGGGTTGGATGCTTTAATAGATGAATTTAAATTATTTTATATATTAAAATTGGTAAAGTTGAAGAAAGAAATCTGAAAATTTGTTGGTTAACATAACACGACAAAAGGAAATGCAAGAAGTAGTAGTACTGTAAATTGCCTTCACATAGGTATGTTATAATCTGATGGCCTCTAAGGTTTCAACCTATCGACGCAGCAGCCACCGACATCAGAGTTCTCTAGGAAGCGCTGACGGAGCATCTTTGGCGCTCTACAGACGCGAGTTTGGGCTTTGTGCCTTTCCATTTTGATCGATTTCGACTGAAAGCAACCGGCACGATTCCATCGCTGGTTTTTGACGAGGCCCAACGCCGGAGATCCATCAAAGGCCGATCGGCGACCGGGTGGGCGATTGTGCGCTCCTCTCCTCCTTTTTCAGCTCGATTATAAGCAAGGAGGCCGGCGGCGCCTTGTTTCGAAAGTCGGCTGGGTGTTGCGGTAGGCTTCTGCTTTCCCTCAAACTGCTAATTTCATCTTTTAGAGGGCGTCTCTCCTGATGGTTGTCCAACGGCGGTTGCTAGTTCTAGGGGTGGTTTCATTGGCAGAGGCCGGGGTGGATGCTTGTCTTATGTGATGGTTGGTTATACACCTAGATGGGATGATTACGCCATGGAGAGAGAGTTAGGACTGTTGCCTCTGGTGTTGGTGTTGGTCGTGATGGGGATTGTGTTCGATTATGTCCGGTGGGGGACGGAGAGGAGGAAGGAGCGGCAGGGTTGGGCGATGGCCTACCATGCTTGAGTCGATGAGGGACTCTCACCTAGGCAAGTTGGGTTCAAAGTCTTTCTTACTTGCTCAGTTTAGTGCACAATTGACTCGTATAGGGTACCTCGGGAGCTGTTGTGAGTTTCGACTATTTTGGATTCTAGCATTATCAAGGAGACGGTCAATTTTTTAGATCCAGGGGGCAGATACTTATGCAGGGACCAAACCGTTATTAGCTATTTGCGAGCAGTTAAGGTGGAGATTAGTGGCTTCTATTTATCTTGAGGATGCTGAGCACCGATGTCTGCCTGGAGGATCCAACTCATGGATCCCTAGGTTCTTTCAAAAGAGTACTCTTTTGTTGATAATGTGATTTGTTGAATGTTAGTGGCATAACGCTTGTTGCGAACTCTGTCTACTATCTTTACTTCGTTTTCTTTGCTCCCGGCCCATTCTGTCCGGTTATTTGGTAGATTGGATCAGATGTTTTCACCTTATTCATGCCCTTGCACCTCT
This sequence comes from Stellera chamaejasme, assembly GCA_024586325.1. Classification (NCBI taxonomy): domain Eukaryota; kingdom Viridiplantae; phylum Streptophyta; class Magnoliopsida; order Malvales; family Thymelaeaceae; genus Stellera; species Stellera chamaejasme. The sequence goes on from CM044986.1 coordinate 30,957,866, forward strand.
TGCTTATAGCTAGAGGACTCGGTCCTTTTTATATATCAGTGAGTTATTTTCTTAAAATAAAAATGTATTCACATGACAAGCATGGGACCTGTCACATTTCTCATCGAATTTCTACTTTCTATGCATGCAAGACCAGACACGATCCCACGTAACGACAGATTTTGGACATTTGTTTGTTTGTTTGTTTGCTTTTTTTTTTTTTTTGCATGCCCGTTAATTGTACTGCCGACGACAATATTTTATTTATTTTAGTTTAATGATATTGTTTTCAAGGGGCTGAAGTGCAGCTGCAGCCACTAAACTTTACAAATCGGCCCTCTCATTCGGAAGAAAGGGCGACTAAACCCTTGCTCATAAACTTTTGGGCGTTTTGCCCCACAGCGCTGACACTCACACGTGAGAGTGTTTTGGCCCTAATTGTTCCATTCTCCGCTGCAGCCACGTTGAAATCATTTTAGTATTTTTTTTTTAATCTATTTTTCCCTTTCGTTGCTTGATTATCACTTAAACTATCGTTTATATTCATTAAAAAAAATATTTTCTATATCATAAAAAAAAGCAACAACTTTAGAAAAGATTTGTTTTTCTTAAGATGACAGACATCGAACATATTTTGATATAGTTGTTGAAAAATTGAAGAAATTTAATAATTACATAAAATTGATGTTTATAAAAATTAATAAATCATATAAAATTTACGTCTTTAAATTTGATGATTTTTTACCACTTAACGGCCGTTGGTTGATAAATATATGAATATTTAACTTTACATGCCTAATATTCATAAAAAATCATATATTAAATACTGTTACATCCGTCATTAAAAGGATTATGTATATTTCTTTTAAGGGTATCCCTAAAAGAATAATGCATTTGATCTTTCATTGCTTTTAGTGAACAATTTTACTTATGTGCCTAAAACTTTTTATTTCAAATTTTACCACCCAACCAAATGGGCGTAATTTTGATCAACTGTTTCATTTTCCACTCATTTTTAATTAATCTTCATATCCAAAGAAATGCATCATCCTTTCAAGGACGTAGAAAAGTATGAAATGACAAAAATAAAAGTTGCAATTTTTATGAGATGGATGAAAAAATTTCTATATGTTATTGAATATTCTCTTCGTAACAATAATTCGAGTCAAATAATACTTTAAAATCAAGAAACAAAAGCTATCTTTTTTTTTCTTCTAGAAAAAATGTGGAAGAACTGGTATGTTCGATTTTTTAAATTGTGTTCGACTCTTATTATGCTTTTAAAATGTCAAATAGTTCTAAAAAATACTCCATCATTCCCATAAAAGTTGTCAACATTACTATATTATATTGTCCCACAAAGGTTGTCACCTTTTATAAAATAGAAACTTTTCACCATCACTTTCACCAGATTACCCGTACTTATCATTACCCTTTTAAACACTTATTTTCATACACCTTTTACACTGCGTAGTTGATTTATCGTTTATGACGGCCGTAACCGTCATTTATCCGTCACAATTATGACGGCTGAGGCCGTTGTTTGTTTCGTTATTATTTTTGGCGTCACATTTCGTTATGACGGCCTCAGCCGTCATATTTGTGACGGCTTTGTGACCAATACGGCCGTCATAAAATGTACGCATGTAACTGTGAACGGATGTTGATTATGACGGAAATATGACGGCCTGGGCCCTCATATTTATGACGGCTTTATGACCACAGTGGCCGTCATAATGTGTCCACGTATAAGTGGGGACGAATTCTGGTTATGACGGCTTTATGACGGATTGAGCCTTCATAAACTGTTTTTTATAATGAAAAAAAATTAATTCTTTTTGTATTGTTTTATGGATTCAGAAATTAAATGAATACGAAAATTTTAAAAAAAAACATTAATAATTAAATAAAATACCAATTTAAATATAATAAAAATATATTAACATCCATAATTGATAATTTAAAAGTTTCGAATATAACATTTTTTACAAAGATAAAACTACTCATCCGCCCGAGTGTTGATGTACTCGTCGACATCCTCCTCGTCCTCCTCCTCGTCGCTCTCCTCATCCCGCAAATCAACCGGAGCCTCGCGCGCCGTCGAGCCATCGACCTGTATCGGGGTCTGAATAGGCAGTGGCTGGGAAGGAGGTCCGTGGGTTGACAGGATTAGTTGTGCTGCTCCCTCCGCCGACGGTCCAATGCCGAGAGAAGTTGTCATGGTGAGGAGATCGGTGAACGTCATTCTGCCGTCTGCCGATAGTCAAAACCAAGACCGAGACCAAGTCCGAACCCAAGGCTTTCGATGCGAAGCTGTGGCTATGATGGAGGTGAGGTCTATACGATGTAGACGGAGTCGGCATAGGAGTAAAAACGTCTGGGCGAGGCGAGGCCGAGAGAAAGGAGCAAAACCGGGGATGCGGTAATCCGGGAAAGGAGTGACGTGCGGGTGGATCGGAGTCTGGAATGAAGGTTGTCTTTGTAGCAATTTGGATCGGAATCGGTGGATCGGAATGCAGGGTGAAGGCTGCGATGTACGTGGAGGGACATATGATGATGCGAGGCGCGAGCGTCCGTGGAACATCCTGCAGGCGAATAACTCTGTTCGCCACCATAGCATTCCACATATTGCGACCGTGGCCTCCAACCGATGATGACTGTCGTTGGTCTGAAGGCTATTCTTTGCATCTCGATATCATCTTTGTAAATGAAATTAAATAGATGAATAGTATGCAACACCACAAATAAAAAGTATATGAATTTGTAATAAATTTTTTGAATCAACTGCCTCACACGGCGGCGGAGGCTCGAACATCTCAGGGTGCGTCAGTTGGGGAGGTAGGCCAATGTAGCGTCCACGTGAAGGTCCCCCCGTCACCTCAATGTAGATGTCAATGTCGAAAGATGGTCTCTTTTGATCAGAACCGTACTTCTTATCCATTAATTCCTCGTACCTCTCTTAATTGCAATTTCACAATTTAATTAATAACATAGTTATAAATTATGATGAAATTGTTATTAGTTTAAGTTATAGAAAAACATACCCCATACGTGTCTTTGACGAGCCGTCCGTCTGCAGACTTGCTCTTGTTTCATCGGGCAAGTTTTTTTGTTGCCGACCACTCTTTGAAAATGTTCCCATATCTGGGTTAGCTTTGACCTCAAGCTGTTCAACAAGAAAAACATCGGTCATTTCCTAATTAATAAACCGCACATATTAATTAAGAAAAGCGTACCAAATCATCATAAAAATCGGCCTTCGACTTCCGGCCCGTGGCGGTGCTATAGCTCCACCGCTCTCATCCTGATTTGCTGCAAATCAATTTCTAAAGTTATAAGTTTTTATAGTTACAAGAATTTTACGGTATACCATAAAATATAGTAATTAGAATTTACTTGCTCTATTCAAGGTATTCTGAGCTGATAACTTGCCGAACTCCTCACTATTCCAATACGTCAGAAGCTTATCCCAGTCCTCCTGGGATACGTATCGAGGACGCTTGCCCTTGAACCTCAGGTAATCTGGCTGCTCCGCCCAAGATGGGTTCTTGGCCTTGCTCTTCAAAGTGGTGCGGATGTTATTTCGTCTTGTATTTCTTTCCCATCACCATGTGGAAGTGCGAGATCATGTCGGTGTGCTCGTTTCTCATCGGGGCCATCGGTACGGCGAATCGCCCGACATATGCGTCATGCTCTGTCGGCTCATCATACTATATGTCGGCGCCAACCACGGTGCAGCTCCTTCAAGATGCGAAGCAACTCGTAGGACCCCGTGCTCTTTCTGTAAAGACTATATAAAACAGAAATATCTTTAGTATATTTGAAAAATATAGGCGCATTAAGTTATTTAATGAGCGGAGGTATATTATAACTTAATGTCAGACGTATATGAGTTCGCGGGTCTCGGGGCGTTACAGCGGTGACACCTCTTGTGGGCCCTCTGTGGGCCATCCTGTGAGCCCTCCTCGGGCGACGTGAGATAGGCGTTCCCCGTCTGCGGATCTGCCGCGGAAGAAGGCCGGTCGCGCCACGATCGGTCGCGATGCACGGCCGTCTGCGACCGATGCACGACCGTGCCTTTGTCATGATGGTCTCCGGGTCCAGCCATATCTCTCAAATACAAAGTCCGGATATTACTTAAACAACATAATATTACTTAAATTACAGAAAATAGAAATAATAACATAATAACGTAAAACAATATGACATAAAACGAAATAACGTAAAACAATATTTGAAAACGAAAATTACTTAAATTACATGGAAAATATAAATAATAACATAAAACAATATTTTGAAACAAAAATTACTTAAATTACAAAAAATAGAAATAAATGACGTAAAACAATATTTGAAAACGAAAATTACTTAAATTACATGGAAAATATAAATAATAACATAAAACAATATTTTGAAACAAAAATTACTTAAATTACAAAAAATAGAAATAAATGACGTAAAACAATATTTGAAAACGAAAATTACTTAAATTACATGGAAAATATAAATAATAACATAAAACAATATTTTGAAATATCGTACGAAATATTTTATGACGGCTTCGTCCGTCATAGAGCCGTCATAAAATTTTGGGAAATACTTTATGACGGCTGTATCCGTCATAGGACCGTCATAAAATTTTAGGAAATAGTATATGACGGAAATAGCCGTCATAAAACCGTCATAAAATTTTCATTCTACGGATATGACGGCTTGGGCCCTCATTTGGCGTCACAAAAGTTGGGAAAACTACGTAGTGTTATATATTAGGGGTATAAAGGTTAATACACCACTATTTTCCCTACTTTCCTTAATATTTGTGCCCAAACAAATCTTACAACATTTGTAGGACGGAGAGAGTATATATTTAGAGACTATAAACATTAATTTACTATTTTATATATTTTATTTTATTTCTATATGAAAATGTTGAATTATGGTTTTTGAATAAACAACAATTTTATAAACATCATTTTTATATAATCTATTTAATTTCCGGATAAAAATATTTTTGATCCCTTTCATCTAAAATAAAAAATGCATTTCTGAAATTATAATATTTTATGATAGAAAGAGTAATATTTTTTTCTTTTACAAATAGAAAGAGTAATTTTAAGTTCTAAAGGGGAAAAAAAAGATAAAAAGATGTCCACATGGTTGCAGCGGAGTACGAACAGTGAAGGGCTCTCACCTGTGACTGTCAGCGCTGGGGTGTAACTCGCCCAAAAGTTTATGAGTAGGGGTTTAATCGCCCCGTGCTGAACTTCAGGAGGCAACTCGCCCAAGTTGTATAGTTTAGGGGTTATAGGTGCACTTCAGCCATTTTCGAGGCTCAGTTCACCGTAGGAAAGATAGTGTATTTTAATCAATGAATAAGATGTATGTGAGTAGAAAAATTTGAGAAAATATAATTTTACAGAGAGAAATAATGGATTTAAAGTTTGTAAATGTATAGGAATTGAGAAATTAAGTTGAATTTATATTATATAAATATATATATATTGGATGATGAACTGACGCCTAGTAATTGTTTTTGAGTTCTGATAATAATTCATCACTAGTGGCAAGAAATGATGGATGAGCTGATACTGGGTAATGAAATTTTAATATTTCTATTATCAAATGAATGTTTGTTTAGGATAAAAATCATGAATGGAGGGCTGGTCATGGTGACAGATAACCATTGGAAAGGGTACCTACAATGGGTTGTCTGTGTGAGAAAAATCCTTAGTAGAAATTGTTAATGTGTGTGTGTGTTTGTGGTATTTGTTTTCTCAATAATCATTGGTTCTGAGGTTGATACTGCTCTTGATATATTTATATTAATGGTTTCACTTGTGTTTTTATTTTATTGAGTTGGAACATGTTTGCTAAATTGGTAATTACTTGCAGCGGCTAACCATATTTGTTTTAGAAGTAGAGAATAATACTTGTGTTTTATCGGTTAATTTGTTTTATCTGATTTTTTTTTTTGCATTTCTCCTGCAATCGGTTTCATCGAGTTTACTTGTTTGTTAAGAAAGTCTTTCCAAGGTTTGACTACTGCTACAGATTAGTTTGGTACACTTTGGCTTAACTTGTTCTTGTTCTTGTATACATTAATGTTGGAAGTTAGAAAAGTGTGTGTGCCTTAATTAAACTCTAGAATAATTTAATTTGATTAAAAGCATGACTTGATTATTTAGTCTAATACTCTCGGTTATATATAGCTTTTACGTACACTTCTATTTCTTTTAAGTTAATCATGAAATACTCAAACTGCTTCTTACAAAAAGGCTCGTTTGGAATGTTGTGTGTTGATCACTTGATTGTCCTCGATTACTGTAAGATCAAATGCTTCACAAAAGCTATGAATTATATAGTTCGAATATATTTAATTTTGCCTATTCTTAGAATTATTATATAATTTATTAATTCTTAAAACTAAATTTTGGTAATGACAAAGTACACTAAAATTTGTTCAATTGTGTACTTATGTTTATATCGATTTATTATCATCATGAATATTCCCTATTGATTTATTTGATTTTTATCTAGCATAATCTGCATGAAGGGAGTACAAATGTTGATCTTAGAGCATTTTCTTCCGCAAATATCATAAATGAATTTGAACGACAGTCGGAGAAAACGTATTCTAAAGACAAGAATTCGTTGAAGCTACGAGAGAGAGAGAGAGAGATTTTGATGGATGGTTGGTAAAAAAAAATGAGTCAGTGGAGCCAAAACTCTTATACGAGTTAAGAAGAATATTAGAATGAGGTGTTAAAAGATAAAGTACAAAAGGCTTGAGTAGGGATTTTGATGCATTATTTTGGATAAATTTGGAGTTATTGGTCTTTTGGGGAGGGTGAAATTCAATGACTAATGATGCCTAAATTTTTGTAAGATGTAAAGTACTATGAGATCAGGGGATTTTAATTTTTTATTGGAATATTTTTAATCAATTTTCTATTTAAGAAAAAATTATTTTCATTAAGGGCGTAGTTACAATTAAATCTTTATCCAATAAAACACCATATATCTTATTAAAACGGAAAAGTTCTAATTATTACTCTATCAGTCCTGAAAAATTAGATACATTTTCTTTTTAAGTTATCCCTGAAAAATTATGCATTTTTCTTAGATGAAAACTTTATCCTCCAAAATTACTAAACTATATATACTTTACCTTTATTTTTTCTATTTCATTTTTTGTGCAACCTCTTAAGGGAAATTATGTCAAATTACATAAACTCATGCATTCTTCTTAATAATCTGAGATCCGGGGGGGATTTAATGACTAATGATGCCTAAACTTTTGTAAGGTGTAAGGTACTTTGAGATCCGGGGATTTTAATTTCTTATTGGATTATTTGTAGTCAATTTTCTATTTAATAAAAATTTATTATCATTAAAAAAGTTGCATGAAGGGAGTAGTTACAATTAAATCTTTTATCCAGTAAAACATCATATATATTATTAAAAAGGAAAAGCTCTAATTATTACTCTATCAGTCCTAAAAAATTAGACACGTTTTCTTTTTAAGTTATCCCTAAAATATTATGCATTTTTCTTAAATGAAAACTTTCTTCTCCAAAGTTACTAAACTATATATATTTATCTTTATTGTTTCTATCTCATTTTTTGTACAACCTCTTAAGGGCAATTATGTCAAATTATATAAAGTCATACATTATTCTTAATATGAGATCTGGGGGGGTGAAATTCAATGACTAATGATGCCTAAACTTTTTTAAGGTGTAAGGTACTTTGAGATCCAGGGATTTTAATTTCTTATTGGATTATTTGTAATCAATTTTCTATTTAATAAAAAATTATTATCATTAAAAAAGTTGCATGAAGGAGTAGTTACAATTAAATCTTGAGTAAAACACCATATATCTTATTAAAAAGGAAAAGCTCTAATTATTACTGTATCGGTCCTGAAAAATTATACAAATTTTCTTTTTAGGTTATCCCTGAAAAATTATACATTTTTTTTAGATGAAAAATTCTCTCCTCCAAAGTTACTAAACTATGTATACTTTTTCTTTACTTTTCTATCTCGTTTTTTGTGCAATTTCTTAAGGGCAATTATATCAAATTACATAAAAGCTATACATTCTTCTTAATCTCCATATCTAGTCAAACATGAAAATCTTTTGAGGATAGACGAAATATTGATCAACTAATGAAAATCTCGTTTTAGATGTCTGGATGTGCCTGATTAATTTGTTCAACAAATTTAATGTGAGGGACTGGTCTCATCTTCACGGTCATGCTTGGTTTCCAATTCGGATAATCATGGTCCGACGTATCCGGAAGGCCAGAAATGACCACTTTCATGAAAGCCAACAGTGCAATCCCTTCGAGGTTTTCGATTTAGTTCACGAACTCTCATTTCGTTGGATATCAAACAGATGGTCTAAGGTTGGTTTGAGTTCGGGTGAATGGTTGTTATATCCCATTGATGTTGTTGCAAATTGCACCTAGAAATTTACTTTTTATGTGTTCTGCTTCTGACGTTCTTGTCGTATTTTCTGGGTAGTCTCCTCAACACCTGAGGAGCTGCCTCTTTTCTTAATAATATCCCTGTTTTCTAAAAAATAAAAATAAATAAAGATAAACCTTAAAAATCAAGTTCAAATACTCAACTCAATTGTTTAAAAAAGACACTCAACTCAATCCTTTTTTTTATGCATATTGGAGGTAGGGGATGGTGGAGACTTGAGCACAAAATATCCATCCTATGTCTTAGGTGTTAGAATTTTATATGGGCTTATATGTGATATAAACTATGCATTATATTTGCTATCATAAGATTTGACCAGATTAAAAGTGATCTAATAAAGTTTGGTTTTGGGCCATATACATCTTATAAGGCGTGGACAATTTTAATGTGTAGAAGCCAAAGTGTAACTTTTATTTTAATGATGGACTGAAATAAAAGATACACAACTATACACTCTCTCCGTCCCACGAAGATTGCACTATTTCTTTGATGTTTTTATAATATTTAATCTACGATTTATTTTTATAAATTCATAGACATGTAAAGTTAAATGATTCATATGTTTCTCATAATTTTTCATATAAACTTTATATATATATATATTGAATTTTTTTCATTGTTCATCTTAGTTAAATTTTGAGTCAAATACTGCAACTTAAAACAGAAAAAGAAATGGTGCAATCTTCATGGGACGGAGGGAGTATAGGCTATGGTCCCCAAATCATACATGCTAGGATTTTCTCCTTCAACTTCTGTCTTCTTTGAGTCTCATCATTAGAGAGAGCAAAAAATGAACTCACACGTACTGGTATGGAAGATCACTGAGCCGCAATTCCTTGCTTGATTATTCCACCATGAATTCAGGTATGTTTCTGGCTCTGCTTTAGAATTTAATCCCGATGATTTGACATGAGTGATCTTGAATTTTATGGATTAATTGTTTAATTAATTAATCAGCCATTAGGCTAGATGCTCAAGACACTAAACTCAATCCTATGCCTCTCGAATATGAAAATAACACTCAACATATCGCCTAATTAATATGTACTCTCATAATAATTGTTTCGCTTGACTTTTATATTTGTGTTAAGTCAACTTTTAAGTATGAAGAATTTGTTAAAAAATTATATATATATATATATATATATATAAACTAGATATATTGAAATAACACATTATATAAATCATTTGACTTTATGTATTAACATGATGAAGAAAATAAATCATAAAAATATTAAATACTAAAAATTAAATTGAACAATTTGTACGGGATGAAGGGAATATTGTAGTTTGTTAGGTGTTGTCTATTTTTTGTTCTTTTGTGTTGATTATTTCAGGCTTCAGCTAGGTACTAGTTCCGCTGCTCCCACATAAATTTGTTTCTGGGTCATTTGTGTGTTAAGTCAGTGTGTCATTTTACCGACTGCTTTGAGGTGGTCTCTGTTAGATATTATGGGTGGCATACCAGTCCAACTGGCGTCCCCATGCGTCTCATAACTCACGGACTTCTCGTACCCGGTTACGAGTTTCATGCCTTCCCCAGGACTCGAACATGGGACTCCGGGCTTAATGTCCCATTTCACATGAGTCTGAGTACCACTACTTTGATGATGATGGAACTTCATGATGATGGAAAGAGGGAGCTTATGTGGGAGGCTTTAAACAATACTTTGGTGACAACAACAACTACTTTCGTATCGTCCTTGGATGTCAATTTTTCCAATAATAGGGTGGAAATGGTGATTTGGGAGGTGTGCTTTTATTTGGTTTTTTTGTATGTGAGATTCATTTGGTTAGCATCCTCAGAGGGTGTGAACAATTGTTGGTTTCATTGCGGTGCTGACACGGGAGGGAATCAAAGTTTGGATGGATTAGGTGGGGGGCACCAGTAAGCCCGAATTGGTGCCATCGAAGATGGTCAGTTGAAACGGATGTAGGAAGCGGTAGGGACGGGCGACAACTCCCCCTGCTTGGATCACGGAAGGATTTGGTCCGGAGTGGGTGGAATTTTAAGTTTGCCTCAATCACTCGCACTTCACAATGGACTGGGGTGTGTCAGTGGACAATACGACTTTTGAGCTGGTTTTGGATGAGACCAATGCATCACCGTTTCTACGTTCTTTCCGGGTTTCCTTGTAGGGAATAGCCTCTCATTGGCCCGCTTAACGACGTTTTGGTGGAGAATGTTGCGGAATGATTTCCGTTTCAAGCCAACTGACATTTTGGAAGGACTTATGAACAAAGATTTTACCTGATGGTGTTTATTCTTTATTAGTTCGATACCCTTGTCATCCTAATGATCCTGATATCTTTTGTTTATTTCATACTTCTGTTCTCGTTAGCTTTAATTTTTTGGGAATGTAGGTTCGTTAATGCTCACTTTATGCTTAGAGCACACTTAATTTTCGGGATTCCATCCCTGATCAGTTTGTTTATTCAGCCTCAAACAGTTCGTCATTAAATAAAAAGTCATTCTTATTAAAAAAATTATTTGACAATATTACGTTTCGCTTTTATTCAAAACAGATCTAGCTGGTATATATATAAGAATATAAACAAGTTCAAAATGACAAACCATTTGCGACAGAACAAGCACTAAAAAGGGATTCTTTTCAAAAATAGTTGATGGAAAAACAAATAAATAACGTAAGGCTGCTGTACACAACGTAAATTTAGCAAAAAGATGGGGGTGTGAAAGGAATAGGATACGATGGCGGGACCAGGGTTCCCCACCAGTCCAGGTCAGGCCATCTTCACGTGGTGCCCACACAGGCTATCCAAGTTCTCTCCTCCGGCCGGTATAAATGCCAGAACTCGGAAGGAACGGAAGCACGATGATCGACTCCACTCCACTTAGAGGAGAGGGGGAGAGTAACAGTGCAGCCACGTGGGAACCTGACACGTAGCCGCATCTTCTTCGCTGGGATCGGTCGCCGCCGGTTGCCGGAGCGAAGCTCCAACAACTTATATTCCAACTCCAAAGAAGCTTTTGCTTCGGAGCTTGCCTGCAGGTCGAACCGACGGCCACTGGAGAATCGTAGGTAATTCGACTTGAGAAAGAAGCTAGCTAGGTTCCCGAAGCAAATGTACTCGAATCTACACAGTTCACAGATCGTATATGTTTGGTTTTTTTTATTTCGCTGTTTTGTGGAGTATCTCAGTAAGATCCTACTCAAACTTAAGCTGAACGTTTCCGAACCGGTGAGCTTTGGTTTTCATGTCGTTAAGAGTTTTCTCTGCGGGTTTAATTTGTTTTGTTTCGTTTTGCTGATAATTGGTCCTCTCTCTTTTGGTTATTCTGTTTCCGTTATACCATGACGGAATATAAGTTTTGCTGAATCGAGAGATAAAGATGTTGTTTGAACTTGAGTAGAGCTGTAATCATGGTTATCGTTTTAATTTGTTCCTCCAGTTCTTCAACACGTGAGCGCATTCTAGATTTTATTCACTAGTAGAATGTAACAGTAATAGTAAATTTCGATCTTATTTGCCCTTTGACTATGAAAGGAACTGTATTCCTATTTTCTGAGAGGGGTACACGTTTCAACTTTAGAATCACCTTCCATACTCGTTTTGTGTTTTGGGCTTGAGGGGAGCTTTCCTTTGCATATGTCTAATTCTATATTCTGGAATCCATGACTCAGATGCTAGAAGCTGTTCTAGACTCACTCTAGGTATCAATATGATTATCTTAGCATGGTTGCATTAATAACTGCTACTGTTCGTAGATGCTTACCCTTAAGCATAAGTTATTCCCTTTCTAGCTTGTGTTGGCCTTATGAAGAGACGATTAACAGTATCTACATTGCTGAAGACCAAATCCACTTGTCCCAGCAATCGTCTCTCTTCTTTCTCACCCTAGACAAAGTTGGCATGCTCTCTTTGTTTCTGAAAACTAGTACTATATGTTATATTGATTTATTACTATTCATTACTTCTCAGATTGGATTGTTGTATTCTATTCCCCAAAATGCTCTGTCTACATGTGCTGTCTGAATCTCAAGTGAGAAGCTTAAAGAACTTCTAAGTCCTGTTCAATGACGCGCTTACAGTCTCTGTTTGAGGAGGATTGTGACATAAATGCAGAGAAGTTAGGTCATGTGTCTTGCACCAAACTAGAGGACATTGAGAGGTAGGCCAGCTCTTTAGAAACTCCTACTCTCTGAAGAAAGAGAAGGAAAATAAGTTTCAAGTGATAGTCTTTTCTGTGTTCATCTGTCAGTGAAACCTCTCTTCCGTTTCCTGTTGTACTGCAGGGTTGATGAAAAGAACTTCTTCAATGGCGACATCTACTATGGAAAATTTAAGGGAATGCTTCCTCATGGCTATGGGACATACAAGTGGTCAGATGGTACAATCTACGAGGGTAACTGGGAAGAGGGGAAAATGACAGGAAAAGGAAAGATCGTTTGGCCATCTGGAGCCAAATATGATGGCGAATTTTCTGCAGGTTATCTTCATGGTTTTGGTTCATTTACTGCAACCAATGGCTCTGTTTATGAAGGGACGTGGAGAATGAATGTACAGCATGGGTTTGGTAGAAAGGAATACTGCAATGCAGATGTTTATGTAGGATCATGGAGGGAAGGAGTACATGAGGGGAGTGGTAGATACTCTTGGAGCATTGGAAATGTGTATATTGGGAACTGGAAGAGTGGGCAGATGTCTGGGAGAGGTGTTATGAAATGGGCAAATGGTGATGTCTATGATGGCCTATGGTCAAATGGATACAGACATGGGTCTGGCATTTACAAGTGTTCTGATGGAGGTTATTACTTCGGAACGTGGACCAAAGGGCTAAAGGATGGAAAGGGGGTATTCTATCCATCTGGGAGTAAGCATCCACCATTAAAGAAGTGGTACACCTCTCTAGGATATGATGATAGCGGCACAAGTTTGTTGTCTCAAAGTTCGTCATTGCATCTGGGGGACAGGCAAAAGAAACCGCATGTTAAGCGCAGTCTTTCAGAGAAAACCCCAGGAAGTGGAACTCAGTGGACATCAGATATCACACCAAATAGGACGAATTCGTCCGCTGGAAGTCAAAGCCTCGATTACCAATCCCAGGAATTATTCTCTCATGATTCCTCATGCTCCCTATCGTATACGTCTGGTGGTGGTTCAAGTGGGTTGAAAGAGCATACTGTAGCTTATGAGAGGGAATACATACAAGGAGTTTTGATTAGGGAGAAAGTCAGAAACTATAGTGATCTATCACAAAGAAGCAGAGGAGGCAATAAATTTTATGCAAAGGAAGTTGAGAAGAGTTTCTGCTTTGTCAAATTCAAAAGGAAGCCTAGCTACTATCTAATGCTCAATTTGCAACTTGGGATCAGGTAAGCAATTACAAGATATGTTTTTTTCATATTCATTCTACCATTTTGATCGTATGATTGAAAACATGGATAAACAAAACTTTTGGTAATTAACTGGAGGAATGCACTGACATTGGCATACAACAGGATGTAAAAGACAGTGGGTCAATTAGTATCTTCTATTTCAAAAGGTCTTTCCTTTCTATTCAATCATTTACCATGAGTCAACTGAGCGTAAGCTAGAATTGATACTCAAGTTGGAAATCAAGTTTGGGTGCACTGTACGTTGAAGTAAAATACCGTTCCCTAATTAAATCTATACCATTTCATTTGTTTTTCTTTCTTCAAAGCATCAAGTCTGTCCAGTTCAGTCAATAATTCAATAATCTTTGTCACACACTTTCACATGCGTAATTTATGAGATGCTTGATTTGAAGTTGGCAGGTATACTGTTGGTAAGATAACACCAGTGCCTAGACGCGAGGTTCGAGCTTCTGATTTTGGAAAACAAGCAAAAATAACAGTGTATTTCCCAGCAAGGGGGTCACGGTTAACACCACCTCACAGATCTGTTGACTTCTACTGGAAAGATTATTGTCCAATGGTTTTCAGGTATCCAAATCTATGTCCAATCTGTCAGTAAGCTTCAAAATAAATTTTTGGTTAGCAGCATGACTTTGAACTATATGGTGTAGAAGTAGAACTGAAGTTTTTATTTTTTTTCTTCTGAAATACAAAAATACTTTTTTCCTGATAAACTGAGCAAAATCTGTAAAACTGTATCCAATATTTCTTTTTAGGAGTAGTATTTAACTTCTAAGTGTACGCAGTGCAAACATTTTAAGTCACAAATGATTAGTGCGCTTTTATCATAAGCAACTTTACAGTTTCTTGTTTGTAAATTCCATGGGAGTTATCTTGCTAGCCTAGTTGCTCACTTAAGTTCACCCTTTTGAAAATTCATTTGTCATTTTTGGAGTTTTTTTTTCCCTCTCCCTCTCCTTTTTCTTTTTATTGTCTGGTATAAATTAACTGTCCTAACCTGATGCGTTTATGCAATGGAAAAATGTGTGCAAGTGCCATAATCTCAGGCTTCACCTTTTTTCTTCAAAAAACTTTTTTTTCTTGCCTGGAGAAAGGAGTAACTTTTTCAAACGGAGTGGAAAGCTCTGGTATCCTAATATTTACCTGAAATGAATTGTCTGTAACCTGATGTGCATAATTATTTTTCTTTTGATATGTAGGTAAACTGTTAGTCTCGTAATCTTCGTCTCTACTAGAATTAACTGTTGAGTTTTCTGTCTGGAATATACCATGTTAAGGAATTTGAGAGAGATGTTCAAGTTAGATGCAGCAGAGTATATGATGTCTATCTGTGGGGATGATGGCCTGAGGGAGATATCTTCACCAGGGAAAAGTGGAAGCATCTTCTATGTCTCTCATGATGATAAATTTGTGATTAAGACATTGAAACGTTATGAACTTAAGGTTCGAAATGTATAATATATGCTGCTGCTTACATGTTATTGTTGTTACCTTTAACATTTTTAACTCAAGTAAGGATCAAGGTTCATCACTTTTCATTTGAAGTTTCCTTGACTGCTATATCCAGGTTCTACTGAGGATGCTACCTAGATACTACCATCATGTTGAGCAATATGAAAATACTCTCATCACAAAATTTTTCGGAGTACATCGGATTGCTATTAGAGGCCGGCGAAAGGTTTCTGCTAGACTGCTCTTTCTGACGTCTTATCCCACCTTTTTTCATTAGGCTGCTGAGTTCTGAAAATTACTATTGTTCAACTTTTTTGCTTTCTTTTAGGTACATTTTGTAGTTATGGGGAATATGTTCTGCACAGAATTGCGCATTCATCGTCGTTATGATCTGAAGGGTTCAACTCATGGAAGATGTACTGAAAAAGACAAAATTAAAGAGAATACCACTCTGAAAGATCTTGATTTGAGATACGAGTTTCATATGGATAAATTATTGCTGGTGACGCTTTTTGAGTAAGTTCCTCATCTTAGTTCCATGATTCACATTTAGGATTCCCGACATGTTTCTCCTGTTGAAAATGATTGAAATCCTACCTTGTCTAAAATCTAAAGCTATTTTCAAGACATATCTTTAATCCTCGGCAGTCGTTCGTCAGTCCTATAATTGAATTACCTGCCCTAGGTTCCACACCCACTAGATTGATAAGGTTGTGATCCAGACCACCGTTCATCATTTAGCATTAGCATCATCATTGTCAACAATGCATATAGCAGGATGATCCTAAAAATGTAGGGTTTGGAAACTTGAGTCTTTAATCTCACATAACTACTGCAGACGGATTGACAGGTGGGTAATTAAACTACATCACATCTATTTCAGCACCATGAAACCACGCAAAGACCATGCACTCCTCTACTTGCTTGAGAAAGTTATGATGAGGTGGTGGTGGTGAGTGGATTACTATGGTCATGTTCTGGTGCACGATAAACATTGTGAAGATTAATCCTGTATGAGTATTTTGCTCTATACTATTAGTAAAATGTACAGTAGAACTAATGACTAGTTATTGCTATGCAGGCAACTTTCAGTTGACTGCGATTTCTTGCGGTCCCAACATATAATTGATTACAGCCTTCTCTTGGGCGTGCATTTTAGAGCTCCTGAAAAATTAGATGGCCTCCTAGAACCTCCCAGTGCGACACCCAGTACTGAGAATTCAGCTGCTGGTGATGGTAACTACATGCTTTGAAACTTAAACTCCATATTTACTACTCGTCAGTCTATATGAAAATCTTAATCAGTTTATCTTTTCTGGAAATTTGTAAAATTCATTGTACTCTCTTATCCTGAAAAGCCTCATCTCATCCACTGCATCATGCATGTCATCCAAACAAGCCTTGAGTGAATATAGTGATTTCTCAATATAAGCACTAAAGGAAATCTAACGGTTAAGGAAATAGGGTGAGTACAAAAGTGAAGTCGGAATAACTCTCTGAGAAAATAGATTCATTCTAACTTGAGGAATGTGTGAACTCTTGCTTGTGGATTTTCTAGTGATAAGATTTCAGAGTATGTGCTATGTGGGTTTCATTCCGAGTCCTGTAGGTGTGACTCCAGAAGGGGAACTGATGATTCCACCAAAAGGTCTGGTGCTAGTAGCCCATGAGCCAAGCTTTGTCAGCACTGCACCAGGCCCTCACATTCGTGGACAAACGTTGAGGGCATACTCTGTAGGGGAGAAGGAAGTTGATGTTATAGTACCTGGAACAGGAAGGTAATGTACATGAAAAGTCTCACATATTGCTGTGCAAGTCAACTACTGTAGTGTGGTAGTCTGTATGTAAGAGACATTAGTCAACTACTATATGTTTTACACCATGGCCAGGGTGAGGGTTCAACTGGGAGTGAACATGCCTGCTCAAGCAACACAAAAAGTCCTTCATGAGGAAATCTGCTCAGCTGAAGCTGATGTTGAGCTGCTTGAGGTCTATGATGTGGTGCTCTACATGGGAATAATTGACATTTTGCAGGAGTACAACTTGAAGAAGAGAATTGAGCATGCCTGCAAATCTTTCTTGTACGACCCCCTCACAATATCTGTGGTTCATCCACAATTGTATGCTCAACGTTTCCTCAGTTTTGTGCAGGACAAAGTTTTCCGTCCACAACCCTGATATTGGATTTTACTCCATTTTTCTCTCGTTCTTCGGTTGACTTCCTATATATATATATAGAGATCCACTGTCATATTTGGTTCATTTGTCGCCCAACTGATCCAATGCTCAGCCGTAAATTTTTATTTTAAATTTTGTAGGGTTAGGGATCAGTAAACTTGCAGCCATTTCTATGTATGTTCATTTCGGTTTATGTAAAATGTAAAAGAATAAAAATTTATCCAATCTGTTTGATGAGAGTGGACAACTGGAGAATCAATATTTGGTTTGATCATATTTGTTGAAGAAATACTAGTAATATAACAGAAACAAACTGCTTAAAATATGACAATGAAGCGTATGACCTATCAACTCAAATTCTTCATTGATATATTACTCCATAAGTGTGTGTGTGTGTGTATGACCTATCAACTCAAATTCTTCATTGAAAGCAAATGCTGAAATAGAGACAATAGATCCAGTGGAGCGCAGAACAAAGAAATAAGGATCCACCAAGTGTTAAGAAGCATAAGTTATATTTTTCCAACTCTGTAGCCGTAGAGGGGGAAGGAGCGAAGGGAAGAGGATTTTGTTTTTCTTTTTGCTGTACAAGTGGTCGCCCTACAGAAGTCACCAGCATTCTTTACTAGATTGAATTGATAGGGGGCCGACCCTTTCATTAGGGGTTTCAAACTTTGTATTTTGGAGGTGATTTTTGCAAATTCACCTCCGTTTTTTCATTTGTGTGATTTTGATTTTCTGACCAAATTTTCACCTCCAAAGTGAATTCGTGAAATTCACGTGAAAAATTTGCCCTCCGCTCCGGGCACCACCGCCACCGCCACCACCACCACCACCACCACCACCACCGCCGCCACCACCGCCGCCACCGCCACTGCCACCACCACCGCCGCCACCGCCACTGCCACCACCACCGCCACCACTGTCGCCGCCACCGCCGCCACCGCCACCCACGTCGCCACCGCCACCACCGCCGCCACCGCCACCACCGCCGCCACCGCCGCCGCCGCCATCGGTTACTTTATCAAGGCTCCGCAGGAGAAAAATGAGGGTCCGGGTAAGTTTTATAATGAAGCGAAGGTATTAAGTGTATTGGCTTAGTTGATAAAATAATGGGATTAATTTTTTAACTATGTTATGGTATTAAATTAGAAAATCAGGACAAGTAGTTGAGAGCTACTATCTTTCAGAGGAGTTTGTGACCGATTGAGTGCAATGGAAACACAAAATTCATTTATTTATCAACCAGCAGTTGGAATTAAGGCTTGTGAATTTATTGGTTCGTATTGTTTGGGTGAACTACAAATCCAACTTCCACTCCTCCGGCACATAGCACGAAGGGCGAGGTTATTCAAATGATTCTGCATAGATTAAGGTATAAAATACTTACTTATCTATGTTCAAAACTGTAATTTAACCACCATTCTTTTAAACAATATTTTTTTACCACTCAACTCTCGAACATTAGTGCAAAGTTAATACTCATTCGTTAAGTCATCCAATTCAGACGACATGCGTTCAACGGGATCCACAGAGCTGAGTTGGAGCTAAAGTTATGCTGTCTGGTTTAATTATGTTGACTGAGGAAGTAAGTTCAAGGACTCCGCTTTTGTAACCAGCAATTTTGGCAGACACAACAACGACCATGATAATGCCTCTGCGTGTGAGTAGAATCGCTTCCTGCCTATTGCCAACTTCGGTTGGATCAAACTTCATCACTGATGAGGTGTCCGACAATTGCTAGTGGGAGAAGATGAAAACTATCAACAGAGACGATTTTCTCTAGGCCTGGACCAAGCTCGACTTTGACGACTACGTGGAGTCACATTTATCTTCAATAGTATTGGTGGCACTAGACAGGGGTGTGCATGGTCCAGTCTAAACCGAAAATACCGTAGAACCAAACCATTAAGTTTTTTTAGTTAAACGGTTCGATTTTGGTTAAAACCGTATGTAAGCTAAATCGGTTTAGTTCGGTCTCGGGTTTAGGTTTCGGTTTTTTCCCGAAAAAAAACAAATTGCAATTTTTCTCCCTGGGTTGGGTTGCCACCAGGCCCACAACATCAGCCCATCTGTTGATCCCAACCTATTTAACATTTAACCGACATCAAACCCAAGCCCCAAGCCCGACCCACTCGCAAAACAAGAAAAACTTACACCCCCCTAACAGATTCACGAGCAGTCGAGCACGAACAAAGGACAGCAGCAAGCAATCACCTCAGACCTCAGTCCTCTCCTCTCTGTTGCAGTTCGTCCTCACCTCTGTCGATCTCGTCACCGTCAACCCGCCGTCGCCGCAGCTCCGCCTCCGGAGGCAGCAGAGCATGAGCTCGCCCCGCTCCTCTCTCCACCGTCCGGCCAGCCGTCGAAGCTCCTAAGCTCCACTCTCCTACTCCAGCAGCAGCTCCTAACTCCTAAGCTCTATTAGGTCCAGCAGCAGGTAATTTGTTTTAGGGTTTTAAATTTTAATTCAGTTAGGCAATCAAATCTTTAAATGTTTCCCTTTTCTTGCTGAAATTAAGTGGTGGGAGCTTGTTAATGGGTATATATGTGAATGCCAGAATTCATGGTTTCATAGTTTAGAAATCAACAGGTTGTGAATGTCAGATTTTTTCGGTAGGTGAGCATTGAGAATATTGGGGAAAAAATGTTGCATTTTTTTCTCCCGGTTTTCTCAGTTCCAAACTGAAGCGAACCGAACCCGTTCAGGTTCAGTTTTTCTGGTTTCATGGGTAAGTTCGGTTTCATACGGTCAAGAACCGAAAAAATTAACCGATTGCACACCCCTAGTTTTTAAACATTTGCTACTGGTTTTGCCTGGTGGTTTGCAGCTTTTGGTTTGACGGGTTCTCCTCTACAAGCACGTTCGCAGCTAGACGACATTTGGCTCCTTGGGAGCTCTTGTGGTGTGCCTTGGTCGAGATGGAGGATGTATATCCTGTAGTGTTTCTACTAGCTCAAGTTTTCTGTCCTTTAGGTGTCGAATAGCTGCTTGTTTGCTTTGGTCCAATGTTTTAGGTTCTTTGTCTTAAGCACTTTGTTTTTGCATTCCCTTTGATGGTAACAGACACCAAAACATTTTAAGATGAGAGGGTTGCAACTACCACTAACCCAAGCTCCAAGAATAAGACTACAAATGGCGCTGGAAAACCCGGAGTCCTTGTCTTCAAAGGCCAACTCCGATGCGTCACCGTTGCCGATCCTATTCCAGTCAACTATGAGGATGCCTTTCTCAATTATCCGAATCATTATTCATTAATCATCTATTTTTATGATCATGTCAAAGTTTTCATCCTGTCATTGACCCATTTTATTTTCCCCCTTCTGAAGGGGCCATGGAATGACCGAGCTTAATGGAGAGCTGGTGGCCACTGTCTGTGGAGTTGTAGAGCGTGTCAAAAAGTTCATTTATGTATGCGCTTTACGAGCCAGGTTTTGTTTTTCTTCAGTACCAAAATCTCCTCTGCTCTCCCACTCCCCCTTTCAGAGTTTCTTTTCAGCGCAGAGTTAAAGTAATGATGATTGTTATGTGCAGGTACAATCCAGAAGTGGGGGATATCGTTGTTGGACGAGTTATTGAGGTAAGATACCTCTGTTAAGTGTGGGAGTCAAATGACTCTACTTAACTCCGGGTAGTGACCCAAATTTTCTCAAGTTCAAGTTTTCTGTTCTAAGAGTCGGTTTAGTTTTCGGACCCTATGGTTTCTGTACTGCCATTAGAATTTCACTGCAAATACAATCTCGGTTAATTCATGATGCATTCTGTTTCCCTGCCCCCTTATCCGAGAATTCTACTTTCATTTTCACGTAGAATGCACTATCTCTACTTGCTTATTTCATAGACTTGTTTGACCATTTGCCTGTTTTTCAAGAAATAATGTAGCTTCTACAAGACATGTGATGCACTTAACTTTCCGCAAAGAGTTCATGCAAGTTGGAATTGCTATTTGATAACATCATTATTGCATATATCAGTGTAACGGTTTTTCACATGTAAAATACTGGTTCACCTAGAATAAATGGTTATCTAATTAGGAGTGTCGATTTCTATATTTTTTTTTTGTGCAGGTTGTTCAAAAACGTTGGAAACTGGAATTAAATTTCATTCAAGATGCAATTTTAATGCTTTCGTCTATGAACATGCCTGATGGCATTCAGGTCTCTCTCTCTCTCCATAGTTTCATCAGAGGGGTTCTAAGTCAGAACTCTGGTTCCTAAGCTGTTCTTCTTACAATCTGCAAACTAAATTTTTGCCGTCTACTAGAATTGGTAGGGGTGAATTAGAGTTTGGTTGCTTATTATGCTACTCCCTCTGTCCCATAAAGATTGCAGTTTTTTTTTTCACAGTAATTAATCTACGATTTATTTTTATGAATTCAAAGACATGTAAAGTTAAATAATCCATATATTTCTCATAATTTGCAATCTAAACTTTCAAGATATTTTTTTTAATTTTTTTTCCTTATTTATATTAATAAAATTTCGAGTCAAACACTGCAACTCGAAATATCAAAGTCAAACACAACAATCTTTACGGGACGGAGGGAGTATTTGTTGGAATTTTATATGGGCTAATATGTGATATAATTTATGCATTATATTTGCTATCATAAGGTTTGGCCCAATTTAAAGTGATCTAAATAAGTTTGGGTTTGGGCCCTAAACATCTTAATAAAGGTGTGGACAATTTTAATGTGTAGAGGCCAAAGTGTAACTTTTATTTTAATGATGGGCTGAAATAAAATTACACAACTATATAAATAGGCTATGGTCCCCAAACCGTGTGTGCTAGGGTTTTCTCATTCAGTCTCTGTCTCCTCTGAGTCCCGTCGTTAGAAGAGCGCAAGAGAGGAACTCACACACACTGGTTTGGAAGATCATCGAGCCGCAATTCTTCTGCTCCATTCTTCCGCTATGGATCCGGGTATGTTTTCCGGTTCTGCTTTATGATTTAATCTTGATGATTTGACATGAATGATTCTTGGGTTTTATGGATTAATTATTTGTTAATTAATCCCAACAAGTGGTATCAGAGCAAATTCATGTTGAATCATTGAGTTTTGATTCGTTGGAGAAATGAATTCCTTTTGTTCGTTCCTAATCGGCGATTGAAAATTATTTGGGTAAAAGTTCTGTTGATTTGATCGCCGAATCGTTTTTTGTTTGGGATTAGGTTTAACATTGTTTTTGGTTTTGATCATATGTTCGTTGCGGTCAAAATATTATCATGCCTAGTGTGTTCTTTTTTTTGAAGCTTGTTAATTGGATATATACTGGCTGTGGTTGCTCATGTAGCCAGGTTTTGTCATTTAGTGTGATGCTATAATAGCATGCTTTACTTATATGTATAGAAAATTTGGATGCTGATGAAATATATCATGTGCAATTTCGTTCCAATTTATGTTAGTTTGAGGTTCATGATGACAAGTACGCTTTTGCAAGACTTGCAAAATAGTTTTGGTTGTTGTTGCTTTTAGTTTCATCATGTCAAGTGTATTCCGCTGCTGTTGTGTGTGTTTTTAATTATTGCTGTAACTTTGGTACTAATTTTTTGGATTAGAAACTACAGCAAGTAAAGTTTTGGATAAATTAAATTTCAGTAATTGGTATATTTAGGATGTCTAATATTTTGGGTTGATCAATTGAAGTAACATGTTGCCAAAGCAACCTCTATTGTATAGATTAATTGATCTGAAATATTAAGATAGTTTCGGGTGTTTAAGTTTCATTCAAATAATCACCGGCCCAAAGGAAGGTCATTGTTTGGATGGAATTTAAACATGTCTGTGGTAATAAATATGTGACAATTATTATGTTCTTTATGTGAATAGTAAGTCGGTCCAAAGAAAGGCTTATTATTTGACATAATCTGAATTGTCAATATTTGATTACTACACCAAGAGGACCACTTACAAGTTAATATTTACGTCCCAAAGACTAAATATTAATGTTTGTACTAGGTCTCTTGTGATGAGTTATATATATATGCCAATTTTGAATTTAATAAAGTTATTAAGTATGATGTGAAATTTAATGTGAGCTTAATTAGTTTTATTTATTTATTCATTGTTCATTGCAAGTTACGCCACAAATATTTACGCTAGCATCAATTCTATTACTATGCTAAATGGAACAAACTTCAAGTCATGGCAAGAGAATGTTATGATAGTTCTTAGAGTCATGGATTTGGACATTGCGTTAAGGGTTGAGCAACCCACCGGCCTTACAGATAAGAGTACCTCGGCGATAAGAGGGAGATGGAAAAGTGGGAACGCTCAAATCGCATGAGTCTAATGATCATTAAGTTTGCCATTCCGGAAGCATTCAGGGGCACTATGTCCGAAAAGGTTAGAACTGCCAAAGAGTTCCTTCAGGATATTGAGAAAAGATTTGCTAAGAATGAAAAGGTAGAAACTAGTACACTCTTAGCAAAACTGATCTCAATGAGGTATAAAGGTAATGAGAACATAAGAGAGTACATTATGGAAATGTCTCATTTTGCTTCAAAATTAAAGGCACTCAAATTAGAATTGTCGAGGACTTGCTAGTCCATTTGGTTTTGATTTCTCCGCCACAGTTCAGTCAATTTAAGGTGAGCTATAATTGTCAAAAGAGACTTGGTCTCTTAATGAGCTCATATCTCACTTTGTAAGAGGAAGATAGATTGAAGCAAGATAAGGCGAAAGTGCTCATTTGGCTACAACCTCTAAAGGCAAAAAGAAGGACAATAAGAGAAAGAAGGATAAAGAAGGCGCAATTCGGGTACCACAAAAGAAACAAGCGGTTGAGGAAAAGAAAGAAAATGGTTGTTTCTTTTGTGGTGTGGATGGGCATATAAAGAAGAATTGTACCGAGATATCACGCATGGCGTGTTAAGAAAGGTACCTTTCTTAATTTGGTTTGTTACGAGGTTAATTTAACTTGGTACCTAGACACACTTGGTGGATAGATTACGTGCAACAACTCACATCGGTGTGTACATGCGGGGTTGCACGAGTTGCCGAAAGGCAAGTGATGGCGAAAGATACATCTATGTGAGCGATGGCAAGTCGGTGCAAATTGAAGCAATTGGGACATTTAGATTATTGCTAAGGACCGGATTTTATTTGGATTTGGAAGAGACTTTTGTGGTACCGTCATTTAGACGGAATTTGATTTCTATTTCTATTTTGGACAAATTTGGATATTCTTGTTCATTTGGAAATAGAAAATTTAGTCTTTTCAAGATTCAAAATTGGTTGGTTACGGTTCATTGTCAATTGGTGATAATCTATATGTTTTGGATACTATTGCTTCATTCAATGAAACCTTGCAAGCGAGTACCCGAGGTGTAAAGCGAAAATTAACCGATGAGAATTCCGCCTCATTATGGCACAAGAGATTAGGTCGTATCTCTAAACAGAGAATTGAGAGACTTGTGTCCGATGGAATTCTTGATCCCCTAAAATTTATAGATTCGAGATATTTGCATTAATTGCATAAAGGGGAAACAGACAAACACTAAAAGATTAGGTGCCAACAGAACTTGACGTCTTAGAACTAATACATACGGATATCGTGGACCCTTTCCAACACCTTGTCGGAATGGTCAACGGTATTTTATTACGTTCATGACGATTTCTCATGATATGGCTACCTATATCTTATTCATGAAAAGGCCCAGTCCCTGGATATGTTCAAAAATTTTAAGGTTGAAGTTGAGAACCAACTCAACAAAAGGATTAAAGTGTCGAGATCGAGTGGTGGAGAATACTATGGTAGATATGATGGTTCGGTGAACAATGTCCAGGACCTTTTGCTAAATTCCTAGAGGAATGCGGTATCGTCCCACGTACACCATGCCGGGATCTCTAGCATGAACGGTGTCGCCGAGAGGCGAAATAGAACGCTTAAGGACATGGTGAGGAGTATGATTAGTCATTCTACCTTACCAGATTCACTCTGGGAGAAGCTTTAAAGGCTGACTTACATTCTCAATAGAGTTCCATCAAAAGCAAATCACAAAACCCCATATGAGCTTTGGACGGGTAAGAAACCTAGTTTAAAGCATATTCACATTTGGGGTTGTCAGTGAAGCTAGGTCTTATAAGCCAAATGAAAAGAAAGCTGGACTCTGGGACGGTCGGTTGCTACTTTGTTGGATACTCGAGAGGTCCAGGGGTTACAAGTTTTATGATCCCACTTAAGGCAATTTTTGAGACGGGTAATGCCCATTTCTTTGAGGATGTTGAGTTTGAGGAAGATAGGGTTAAGGACCTTGTCTTTGAAGAGGAATGTTTTACCATTCCCATGGTTTCTCTTGACAATGATCAGACTTCTATCCCTTATATTGTTCCGAGGAAAATCAAGATAATGTCGAGAACCCCTAATCAAAATCAAGAAATTGTTCAAGAAGAACAAACTCAACAATCTCAAGAAATAATGCCATTAAGACGGTCCACTAGAGAAAGGAGAAGGGCGATTCCAGATGATTATATCATCCTTCTTCAAGAGAAAGAGGATGACAATGGATTGGTGGAAGATGATCCAATCAACTTTCATCAAGCTATTGAAAGTCCTAATTCTCAAAAGTGGATTGATGCCATGAATGAAGAGATGAAGTCCATGAAAGACAATGACGTTTGGGAATTTGTCTCATTGCACGAGATCTGAAAACCCGGTGGTTGCAAATGGATATTTAAAACCAAGCGGGATTCAAAGGGCAATGTAGAGAGGTATAAGGCTCGTCTTGTCGCTAAGGGATTTACACAAAAGAAGGCATCGATTACAAAGAGACTTTCTCTCCGGTTTCATCGAAAGACTCTTTTAGGATTATAATGGCATTAGTGGCACATTTTGATCTTGAGTTACATCGGATGGATGTTAAGACTGCGTTTCTCAATGGTGACATTGACGAAACAATTTATATGGTGCAACCTGAAAATTTTGTATCCGGAGATGCAAAAGCGGATGGTTTGCAAATTAAAGAAATCCATCTATGGTCTCAAGCAAGCTTCCGTCAATGGTATCACAAATTTGATCAAGTTGTCATTTCATTTCGTTTTGAGATGAATCTTGTTGATGATTGTGTATCACAAGTTTAGTGGGAGTAAGCATATTTTCCTGGTTTTATATGTCAATGACATCTTGCTTGCCAAAGAATGATATAGGTTTCTTGCATGACACCAAGAAATTTCTATCAAAGAAATTTGAAATGAAAGATCTTGGTGATGCTTCTTTTGTGTTAGGTATACAAATACACCGAGATCGTTCTCGGGGTACTGGGCCTATCACAAAAGAGCTATATTGAGAAGGTACTTAAAAGGTTTGGCATGCGGGATTGTAAACCGGAGACACCCCTGTGGCTAAAGGAGATAAGTTTAGTCTCAATCAATGCCCTAAGAATGATTATGAGGCTAAAGAAATGCAAACCATTCCTTATGCCTCGGCTATAGGAAGTTTGATGTATGCTCAGGTTTGTACGCGACCAGATATTGCGTACATTGTTGGAATGCTAGGCGAGATATTTGAGTAATCTGAATCTGGATCATTGGAAAGCGGCCAAACGGGTTTTACGGTACTTGCAAAGAACAAAGGATTACATGCTCACATACGAGGAGATCGGATCGAGATAGAGGTTGTTGGTTATTCGATTCCGACTTTGCCGGATGCCAAGACAGTCGAAAATCCACATCAGGCTATATCTACTTGCTTCTTTGGTGGAGCGGTTTCTTGGAAAAGTGTCAAATAGACACTCACGGCTTCCTCCACCATGGCAGCAGAGTATATAGCATGTCATGAGGCATCCAACCACGGCGTATGGCTCAGAAATTTTGTCACCGGGCTGCGAATTGTGGATAGTATTGAAAGACCACTTAAGTTATTTTGTGACAATAATTGGCGATCGATATGCAAATAACAACTCGAGTTCGTCAAAGTCAAAGCATATTGACATCAAGTTTCGAGTTGTCAAGGAAAGAATTGAGTGATCGGTTGTCTATTGAGCACATTGGGACAAACTCCATGATTGCGGATCCGCTCACTAAGGGATTGCCACCCAAGGTCTTTCATGGGCATGTTGCTCATATGGGTGTAGTATCTCTTCAGGATATTCAGTTTTAGTGGAAGCTTGTAATTTTGGATGCTCATTGTTTAGACATGTTTAAAGTTATTTTATGGATTGTTTTGGTTAAGTTTCTTTTATAGAAATAAAGTTTATGATTATATTCACTCTGAATTTGATGAGATTGTTCTCACTAAGGTTGGACGATTGAAAATAGACATGTTGAGATCACATTACATGTAATTTTCATGCTACGCATCCACACTAAATTCATGTCATCTGTTTATGTTGATACATGTGACCATTGATGGGTTTAGCTACACTACAAGTAGCGAAAACCGCTTTGATCCTTTGTTGATGTAATCGGTGGACGGAATTGGCTAAGATGATTTTGGCGATAGCTTTTCAGAGTACTCATAAGGTTATAATGCATAGTATAAAGTACACATATAGCCCAGTGGGAGATTGTTGGAATTTTATATGGGCTAATATGTGATATAATTTATGCATTATATTTGCTATCATAAGGTTTGGCCCAATTTAAAGTGATCTAAATAAGTTTGGGTTTGGGCCCTAAACATCTTAATAAAGGTGTGGACAATTTTAATGTGTAGAGGCCAAAGTGTAACTTTTATTTTAATGATGGGCTGAAATAAAATTACACAACTATATAAATAGGCTATGGTCCCCAAACCGTGTGTGCTAGGGTTTTCTCATTCGATCTCTGCCTCCTCTCGAGTCCCGTCGTTAGAAGAGCGCAAGAGAGGAACTCACACACACCTGGTTTGGAAGATCATCGAGCCGCAATTCTTCCGCTCCATTCTTCCGCTATGGATCCGGGTATGTTTTCCGGTTACGCTTTATGATTTAATCTTGATGATTTGACATGAATGATTCTTGGGTTTTATGGATTAATTATTTGTTAATTAATCCCAACAGTATTATCTAAGAGTTTTTAAGCATACACTTGTTTCTTTTCTTTTCTTGCTTTCTTTCTTTCTTTTTTGCCCCAATACTGCATTGCTGAAGATTCTGCAAAAAGTCCCCATAAATGTTTGATATCTGATAGTTTCCTTAGAATCTAAGATATCTCTAGTGCTGTTTAAGAACAATAGCCTTCCCATGTAAACTTGTTTGTTTCTATCATAGGTTGTGTTCTTTGGGGAAAAAATACCAATAGTTTAAGCTATAGTTTTTTCTTCTCTGATCAAACAGTATAGGATGTCGGACATAGTTGTCTGTGATGAGTACATGGATTTTGTTTTTTTATTCTTTTGATTTATATTAATTTGCATGCTTAATTCTTAGAGGAGAACTGCTTTGGATGAACTCAACATGCGCACTATCTTTGAAGAGAATGATGTAGTTTGTGTAAGTTGGTCTCCTTGGCCAGTCAGTAATGATCACCTTTGTTTGTTTGTTTATATATATATACACACACACATACATGATTTATCACTTTTGAGCCTTTTCTATGCCGACAAGAACTTGACCAAAAGATGAACTTACAAAGGCTGAAGTTCGGAATTTTCAAAATGATGGTAGTTTACAGCGCCAAGTGAGGAGTCAGAAGTATGGAAAGGTATCTCTAGTGATACTAATTTTATTGTTCTCTTCAGTAGAATTCTGAAGTGAATGAACCAAATGAACAGAACAAGATATTGACTATAGTGAACTGAAATATGATGCTTGGGACTTAATTTAAAAAGCTTGGGATTATAATAATAATAAAAAGCTTGAGAGTTTTTTTTATTCACAGTTCTGGATTTGGAAATGGAGATGCACTGTTTTGCATATGGAGTGGGAATGAATAGTGGGAGGCCTTATACCTCCGAAAAAGTATTTTTCTCTTTTTAAGCAGAGTTTGTAGCATAGGGGACGTAGACGGAACTATTTTTGTGGTATTGCTTTGACTATAAATCATATTCTGCATTCTCTTTGTTTTTCAATGGTTTTTTAATAAAAATCTTATTGCCGTTCAAAATATACTCCCTCCCGAAAAAGATGCACAAGTTGATTTTTGCACTTGTGTTTGACCCAAATTTTCAATAGGAAGATTTCATTATTTTTTTTTAAAAAAAAATAATTAGAAACTGAAGATGCTCATTTATCATTTGCATATAAATTATTAAACTTCATATATTAAAACATAGAAGAACAAAAACCATAGATTAAATATTGAAAAAATTGTTGCATCTTCTTAGGAACAGATATATTCTGCAATATCTTGCATCTCTTATATAGTAGGGTTATTTATGATTTCTTTTTAATTTTAAAAAAAACCACAGCTTGAAAAAGGGCCAGCTGGTCATTGTCACTCCATATTTAGTGAAGAGAAGCAAACAGCACTTTCATCACCTTGAAGAGTATGAAATTGACTTGATTCTCGGACACAACGGGTTCATATGGGTCGGTGAGCATGTAGAATCCAGGGATGGTACACTACTAAAGGATCAGCTTAATAGTAGTGAGTCGCTGAAAAGTCTTGAAGAACAAGATCAGACAGTTACCCCACTGGAGACGAGTCAGAATATATGCAGGAGCCAATGCTGCCCGTGTCTTGTCTTCTCTGGGCTTCAATGTAGACTCGAAAGTGATAATGGAAACTGTTGGTTTGAGTGTGTCAAATAAATACATGACATGCTTGGGCCCGAATTTCATATTTTGGTTGCAGAATATGAAGGTGGGCGAAGAAGCCTGACAAAGAGGAGAAAGTTGTGAGAGATCCTTCAGAATGAGAATGTTGAACACTAAAGGTAGAAAAGTCTTAAAATTTATGATAATTTCCTTGTTCAGGTGCAGTAATTTTCATTTATACCCGTTTGCTTGCCCCAGCATGAATTACAGGTGCCTACTCGACCTTAATTTGACAGATTTTGTAGCCATCATTTGCGTATGGATTCTGTGTTATTTTAGATCTTTATGGAAGCAAAGGATACCTGTGGGCACAGACTTTGAATTATATATATATATATATATATATATATATATATATATATATATATATATATATATATATATATATATATATATATATATATTGAAAGCTCATAGGTAGCTGCAGATTATGCCCGAAGACCTTTGCTCTTTTGTTGATTCTATGACATTCAGTTCTATGTTCATTCTACATGATTCTTGACAAGCTGTATGGACTAAACATTGACAGATTGCAATGCGTTTGTTTTCCTTTTTAGTTCACCTTAGAATAACTGATACAGCACTTTTCTTTTACAAGAGCCCTTTTCTTTTTAATCAGTTTATTGTTTTTCATTTCTCTTCCTTCTTTTGAAGGGTTAATCCTTTCTCTATTTCTTTTCCTACCGATTCCCTACAGACGTGAATTACATGTGCAACTTTGAGGATTCAATAGTTCACATGTCAAAAGAAAAGGTTTTTTTGGTTTTTATCACACTTCCACATTCAACGAACTAAATGATATGGAGCAGCTCAGAGCCAAATATCAAGACCCATTCAATAGTTTTGGATGATCAATTACAAGAAGTCAAATCAAGAAGACAAATGACATGCTCAATATGTTGATCACTTATGCAAAGTGTGAGGAGCAATTTGAAAACATTATCAGATATGAAGGACAAGTGCAAACACTCCTTAATTTGGGCCAATTCAAATCTCAAATTGTTCAAACAATTTTTAACATTTCAGTTTGGACTCATGATAATTTGGCCCAAGTGCATTTGTCAACCCATAATCGGGCCCATACCATCAATTTTTTGGGCTAAGGTCCATTCTAATGCTATGGTTCAACCGTTCAAGACTCACAAGCCCAGATCAAGTTGGCCTTATCAAATGCCAATGAAAGACATAGTCCACGGAATACTCAACCTGTTGAATTTTCAGCTCGCGCATTCAGTGCAGTTCAAACGTTTCTAAGCATTCACATCAATGACGGACTTCAGCAGCTTTGATGACTCAAAATTCATTTGCAATCAACCAGGAAATAATGGAAAATGAGAGGTTATTGGCTTTTAAGTCATACCATTGATTGGCCAATGCATTAAAGAGAGGAGCATTTATTACCCATTACTTGGCCAATTACTCCACTGGTTGAGCACAAATTTACATTCGTTTTTATCAGTTTTTCCAGCATAAGTGAGGCTAGTACCTCTTTATCTAGTGTAGAATAAAAACTATATGATTGTTTTAAGTTTCAACATTTACTATTTTAATTCTTACTCCCTCCGTCCCAAATGTAATGCAACATTAGTTTTTCAATATTTAACTTTTATATACAACTAAAAATTTGATGTCTTAACTTTATGAATGTATTTTTTTGATATTTTTTTCTTTTAAAAATAATATAGATAAATTGGAGTCAAATTGATATAAAAAATCAACCGTTGCGTTACTTTTGGGACGGAAGAAGTATTATTAAGTGAGAGAATTGAAAGGAGTTGTAAAACTGTCTTTCTAGTTGTTAGCACATTCACCTAAAAAAGGTTGCTAACATTTCTTGTTTGAAAATGAATCAACCTACGAAATATATTACACGTTTTTCTTGAAATTGAGAGTGATACTTTTTCTACATATCTACATTTTTCACTCAATTCTTGTTAAATTTTCTTGACAAGTCTACTAAGACCAATATTGTCTTCTCATTGGAAGAAGGTGGCATCATCTACATTCCTCACAATTTTGGCAACAAATGTTTTCTTTGTCTTGGACCATTTTTGGTATCAAAGAGTCGCCAAAGGCAGAACACTATCTTTTTCTGGGCAATGATCTAGGAGTTGGCGGTCACAATTTTGGCAACAAATGTTTTCTCTTAGTCATTCAAGGAAGTGAAGTGTGTTGCTGTCTGATTCATAAGAGGTTGAAAATAGTAACATTAAAGGTTGAAAACGTTATTTATAGCCATTAGAATTTTCTCTTAATCTCAAACGATAGTCATAAACACTAATCCCAAACTAGGTTGTGTTATGATTAGCGTTAGAGATTAAGAACGATGTTGTGTCATCATAACCAAGCATTTGGCATTTAGCTACCCCATCTGAGCTGGCTGCTGCTTCCGTGAAATTTGAGCACAACTGAGTTTATACTTGAATTGATTGAACTGTGCAGATCTCACTATGATCTAAAATTACACTCGGAAAATACCCAGAATACATCCATGGTTTAGACTATCATTTAGAGCCAAGGGCAAATGACAGCTTAGGCCGCAGTTTGTTCTTCCCCAACAATTTCATCTGCTTTAAACGCTCTTCTTCTTCTTGTTGCTTCTTCCTCCTCATTGCCTCTTCCTTTTGCCTCTGAAGTTCCTCCAGCTCCCTATAGCGTTCTTCCTCCTTCCGCTGCCTCACCATTGCCTCCAATCTTTGAGCTTCTTCCACCCTCTTCCTGTTCTCTTCCACCATCCTATCCAACTCCTCTCTCTGCTTCTGCGCTTGTTCCTGCCAGCAATGCTTCAAGTTCAAAGTTAGAAACGCCAACACAACATGATTATATTTACGGTGTTTCTTTTGTGCGTTTTTTGGGAAAATTTTGTTAAGCAAACGAACAGAACCCAGAATTACCAGAAGAAAACATTGTGCAGCCAGACAAAATCATTTTATCTGAGGCTAAAATTTAGATGACGGACAGAGGGGGTTTGGCAATTCACCTCTTTTTGTTTAGCCTCAATTATAGCAACTTCTTTTTCTTTTTCCAGTTGAGCTGCAACTTCATCAAGTAGTCTCCTCCGTCCCACTTCCAATTGCTTTTCAATTTCCAGCTTAATTTCCTCGGAATTCAGGCTCTCTTCAACCTTTTTTTGAATTGCTTCCTCAACCCTTCTCAACGTTTCTTCCTCTATTAATTTCAATTCTGCTTCCTGTTGCAGCCTGTATATGGAAAGAGGAAAAGAGCCAAAGGCATTTGTTAGTGCTAAAACTGACAGCTCCATACAACATGCTTCTGCCTTCAACTATGAGCATTCTAACTGCACAACGCCACAATTTGACATGTCACACTCTTTTCTTCCTCCCATTTCCCCATTCCACTCACTACAAACCTATAGTCACATTGCAAGTATAATTAATTGCAAACTAACCTTTATGACGACAAAAGCACTAAACATGCTTTTAAGGCATACCTCTAACCAAACCTGATTCAAACAAATGAGTTCCAAACTGGTGAACATTAGTTAAACAATTCATCCAATCAGATCATCAGTATATAGCACATTGAATTATAAGCATCATCCTTCAAAAAACCTGTAGAGGAATCAACATCAAATGATAGTCCATACACTACTCTGAATAACATATCCTCCAGCCAAATGAGAGATTAAAACCAGCATAAGTATAAAATCCTTTTCATTGATCTACGAGGGCACAGCAGTCAAAATGAAATACAGTAAAATAAGCTTCAAATATTTTGACTGGCTTGAGCACGACTTTCCAAGGTTCAACGGCAACATCTATTTGGCAACATAATAGTAGACTTGCAGAAAGCAGCACATAGACGAAGAGCGCTTCCTTACTGCTGAGTAATAGCTAAGATATTTATTAGTCTAGCTGATAAAACTAGTGTTATTTGATTTTCCTAAATTATTGGCTCAGCTTTCCCCGGAACAATCTTCTTTCAAACATTTTCGAATAGACTTCTATTTAAAAATAAAAAAATAAAAAGAATCAAGAAAGTAAAGAAATGTAACAGTAAAAACCTATAAAAAAAAACACATGGAAGTATTTTCTGGTCAAGTCTCTTTGAGCTTGTGCAAATTTTTCAGCTAATTAGTTTACATATGACTATATAAAACTAAAGAATCGCATTTGTGTGTTCCAGACATTCCCAGCTGAAAATATACAGAACTAGAAAATGAAAAGATATTCAGTTTCCTTTCCCTAGCCATAGCAAGTATAGCAAAATGCTTCTTCTTTCTCCGGTTAAGCACAACTTCTGTCATATCCAGAACCACAAACATTAATACCAAACTGACACCACCTTGTTAAAGAAAACAAAATACACATGCAAAGTTCATCTTTCAACTTTCACTCATAGAGACAACCAGTCCAAACAATGAGATCGACAAACTGATTCATGGTCAAAGATAATTTGAAAAAATAATTCAAGGGAAAAGAAACTAAAAGAAACATACAGATGATGGTTATCGAATATACCTTTTCTTCTCCTCTTCTTCCTTTTTCAAATTTTCACTGGCACTTTTGCCTTCTATCAACCCAAGACTTGGGCTAAGAGATTTTTTGCTAGGGGAAACTGAAGAACCTCTACTCCTTTGCCTTTTATACCGTTTAGGGGAAGGAGAACGACTTTTTCGACGTCTTATTGCTGGAGAACGACTTCTACGGCGGCGTGGTGATACAGAACGACTCTTCCTTCTGATTTTTCAACATTAGAAATTATGAGCAACGGAAAAACAACATGGGCACACAACAAATAATATGGCCGCCCGCCATCTAACAGAGCTCGGGGATATGGAAACACACACAGTTACCTCAAGACTGTTAAGTATAAGCATGGGAGATCCACCATCTATGAGATGAAGCTAATATGACAATCGATCAACGAAAAGCATACCGAATTGCACTTATCACCTGCTCATTTTCACTCACACCAAACACAGAGAAAGAATTTGCGGAGAACAACATCTGCCCTAACAAACTCACAAAGTAATGTCTAGATGTTTCCTCGAAAAGGAACACAATATCAAACCTATCAACCATCCCGCCAATTTGCATATGTTTCATTGCTCGAAAGGACAGAGAAATGTAACTTTGAAATATCCATCTGGCTCATCAGAAGATGCTCATGGTATCAAGCATATGCGGCCAAAACATCAACTAAACTATTGAAACTGGACCAGAACATTTCACATCTAAATCAAATTAGTGTCAAACTTTGAATCGCCTTGGAAGATACTAACAAGCAGATGTTTACAAGTTTAAAGTGATCTGAACAAACAACATGGCGATTTCAGAATTATAACGAAGAACACTAACATGTCCAATGAAACAGATAAATCCTCATCCTAACTAAAAAAAGCACCATTAGGCTATGTCAAATCTGGTCAACATATCGAGCCTCAATCAATGGCAGCTTTAAGTTGGAAACTGAAGAATCTCAGGTAAGATCTGTTCCTTCTTCTACAAGAGAAATCATATTTCTGACATTCATAAGACCCAGGCCATGAAGATGAACTTTCGCCCACAGGAAACTGAAGCACAGTGAAGCACCAAAGCTACGTAAAGTTTGCAAGCGCACAGATGAATCCAAATGTTGGGGGTATAATTTCCAAATTTCCGCGTGAAAATTATGTGGGTTGTCTGAAGATCCAATCTTTGTTACGATGGCTCAGCTACGAAAATAACATTAACAGCAGTATTATAAACGGGATCACCTGCTACGAGAGTAGGATGCATATGGTGACCGGCTTCTGTCCTTTCGACTCCTCCTGCTATACCTATGACCCACAGGAGAAGGCGAACGCCTTCGCCTATAGGAAGGTGAACGAGATCGTGATCTCGACAATTCCCGGGGCATCTGAAGTTACTTTAGCTGTAATATCATAGAATAAACAGAAATCAAACGCAATCCCAGGAATCGAAAAGATTTTTTATAAAAAACGCGATCCGTGCTACAAAATTTCATCTTCATGTAGACTTGCGAAATCTGGCTCATGTACAAATTCGTGTCATCAATGATACGGATTCAAAAGCTATTTAAACAAGCACCTAGGAGGTAAACAGTATTTTCGAAAAATGGAAGCACAAACCCTAAGCCAATCATACCAGGTCTGAAAAGATCAGCAACGCGCGGGGTGTTAAAATACGTTGAAAACCAAACCCCGGAGGAGAGGCAAGAGATGGAAGCAACAGAAAACCCTCAAGATCCCGAGATGGAGATATGATGATGATGCTGCCTGCGCTTCAAAACCCGAACCAGAAGTTGTATCGACGACGCCGATTGAAGTTGCGTTTTGACGACGATGATGATGGAGTTCTACTTTTAATGGGAGTCGTAGTAGCCTAGCCTAGCCTCCTAGGGTGAGCAGGCAGAGCAACTTATCCGTTTTAACCGATTTAATTAGTTACTTTGGTTTTGATAAACCGGTTTAGGGTACTTAATGATGGAATATTTATTAAGTCGTTTTAGGGTGCTTAAAAAGACAACTTAATTACATATATTGTCATTTACTTACACATTAACTCTGAAAATCCGTGCCCTTCCTTTCCGTGTTGCTCCTCTTTAGTCAACTTGGTGATCCAGGTTCTAAAATTTATGATACGTGTTACCTAATTCATATTACACAACGTTATTATTGACACTTTGTGATAAAATCTTGCTCCCGAGCCAAGTTCATGATCCGGCTTTTAAAACTTATGATACGTGTTGTCTAATTCATGTTACACGACGATATTATTGAAAATTTGTGACAAAATCTTGTTTCTGAGCCAAGTTGGTGATGCGCGCTCTAAAACTTATGATACGTGTTAGGAAAATAAAATGATGCATTGTAGAAAAAAATAATATCAGCTGTAGTTACACAATTGATAAAGGTAAATGTAAAAAAAAACATTTCAACGCCTAAACAGAATCTGAAAAAATCATCAAAACATATGACATATGGGTCTTATTTTGTTCATCTTCTTTTTTCTTTCCATTTGACTAATTATTTTTAATTTCAAATTATAAAATAAAATGATATACATTTTTTAAAGAATGGGGAAAAGAGAAATGGTATAAATATAAATAAGATAAAAAGTAAAGCACAATTTATGCATCAAACACATTTAGCACATCGTAACCTCTGCCAATAAAATTATGCTCATGATCCTCATTGTGACAAAAAATGATCCCCGCAATAATAACTCATGGTCCTAGTTATTTAATGGCAAAGGTGTAATTAAACAGAAAACTAGAGCATTTAGGATGCGCTATTTTAAATAGTGCATCTTAACCTCTACCTTATTTACTTGTGTTTGTGGGCATGTGTGGGGGTGTTCATGGGCCAGTTCGGAATAGATACCGAAAAAATAGTTTATATTGCCAAGTGCGCGGATATCATAAATACAGTTTATTCGGTTTACAGTTTTTTGTGATTTGGGTACGAGTATCGGCATATATTTCTCAAGTATACTTATGTTACAACTTTATTCAATATATTAATAAATATTTCAATACTACCTATGTCTCAGCAAAATTGATCCATATTTCTTTTTGGGTTGTCACAGAAAAATTGATACGTTTCTTTAAAATGAAACTTTTTTACACCAACTTTACCTTATTACCCCTCATTTCTCTTCCCACTTAAAAAAGCATTTTTGTCTTATATACTTACTTTACATTTTTAACCTATAGTCAACAATATTTCTTAATCTTCATGCCCAGTCAAATGTATCATCTTTACTGAGATGAATGGAGTATTTTATA
Organism: Stellera chamaejasme; assembly: GCA_024586325.1. Lineage (NCBI taxonomy): Eukaryota > Viridiplantae > Streptophyta > Magnoliopsida > Malvales > Thymelaeaceae > Stellera > Stellera chamaejasme. The sequence continues at coordinate 30,995,757 of CM044986.1, forward strand.
CTCCCTCCGTCCCATTATTTTTGAAACGTTTTGACTGGACACGCTGTTTTAGGTGGAGCTGATTTTGAGTTGACTTGATAGATGAAAGAGAATGATGAGGGATAATTGAGTAAATTCATGTACAAAAATTTACTAAAAAGGGAAAGTGTTTCAATAATTTAGGGACAACCCAATAAGGAAAGTGTTTCAATAATTTTGGGACAGAGAGAGTAACATTTATGTGTAGATTTAAAGTAACTTGCACATAAAAAAATAACAAGTCTTTGTAAATTTATGTTTTAAACAAAACATAAGATAATTTTGTTATTGCGTAGAAAATAATACTCCACAAATTTGGCTTGAATATATATATATATACATCCTCCCTCTATCCCACAAACTTTGCACCCTTTCACTTTGCACGCAAATTAGTAGGAGTTGTTTACCATAATTAATTTTCCAAAGTTACCCTTGACCAAATCTTATCTCTCTCTGTCCTACTCTGAAAACCAGAGCAAGCAAGAACACGCCTACCTCCATGCTCCCTCAATCTACGCCCTTTGTCACCATAGTCGTCCAGATCTCCGACCACCGCACGTATCGCCTTTTGTCACCAGGGTCAATGCTTGGAAGTTGTCGCTTTCCAGTCCTCCAACCTGATTGCCTCGCACGTCACATGCAGGCCAATCTCCGGCGACCCGTTAATCAATTCCCACCGCTACTAGCTGTCAAAAATCGTCACTAGCCTCACCAAATAGTGAATCTCGATTTGGGGAAGAAGATAAATCTCTTGGTTAAGGTAAAACTCTACCTCTGCCCCCGTAGATCTGAATCGATATTGTGTACTACGAGCGTGTCGGTGCTGCGGGATCGTGAAATCGATGGCAGCGGTGCTTTGTCAGAACGGGATCGTAATCAATCTGTGTTGTGGTTTGCCATTCCGATGATGTTTGTGCTGGAGGAGATGCGGTAGAAAGAACTGAACATGATGAAACAGACGATCATGTTCATGGGACAGAGGGAGTAATATAAAAGAGAAGTATTGATTATGGTTTGAATAATCGATTCCGGCGAGTCTTGTTCAATTACGGGGAGTGAGGTTTTTTTACTTCATACATTCGTCCCTAAATTTTTGATAGACTCATTTTTTAATTGTCCTGAATTTTTGAAAAGTCGTAGTAAGTTTTTATTGGTGAATTTACCCAATTACCCATATCCTCTTACCCACCAATGTGATGTCACATCTAAAACTTCATTTTCCCTCACTCTCTTCCATTTTTTTCCACCAATGTGATGCAACATCAACCACGAAGATCGATTTTTAGCTTCTGGACTAACCAGCTTTTCGATTAACACCATTTGGCCTTTCTCCATTTCCGGCGAGAGGTTTGCAGCGAGAGATCACAAATCGAGAGAGTTGCACAAAATGACTGCATTTAATGGTTTCTCTAATTCATTAGTAAATCCAACGAAAAAGAAGAAAAAAATGGACGCCATTGTTGGTCTGCAGCATGGAGAGAGAAGGAAAGAAAGATGGCAGAGAGGTTAGAGGTCAGGGGTATAAGTGGTAAGGGAAAGTTTCTATAATATTTGTGCCAAATAGAAACATTTAAAAAAATGAGACAAAGAGAGTATTATTTAGGCTTAATTATGGTTTACTCCCGTGAACTATTTTGACTCGTCTTCTTTGATCCTTGTACTATAACTCAGAATTACTCAGTGCTCGTACTATTAACATCGACGCAGTTTGGTCCTTTCACTCAGTAACAACGTCAATTTTTAACGGTTTAGTGCCTAATTTGTACGAATTTACAAGTTTTGGGGCAATAGTATAGAAAAAAGATGTAGTGGGGTAAAAGTTGCAGGGTAATAGTTTCAATCTGTCGCCGATGAGAGGAAGAAGGAAGAGAAGGTGGAGTTGGGGAAGGCGGCCAAGTTTTAGGGAATACGACGAGGCCGGCGAGCAGCGTGATTTCACTACGTGCTCCTTCGCCGCGGGGAACGCCTCATCCCAAACCTTACCGATTTACACTAAACAATCGTGCTCCTCCGCCGCGAGGAACGCCTCATCCCAAAAATGTGGCTACGAGAAGTTCCGGACGCCGTCGGTGCTCGTCAACCCCGTCTTCGCTCATCGCCTCACGATTTCTGGAAAGATTTCAATCATCAAGCTCTCGGTGAGCGACGACGAGTTACTGTACCATCGCCGATTCGCGACCACCAAGTTTTTCCCAAGGGACATCGACTCTGTTTTGAAAAAGAAGCTCTCCCTTGGGACCTTCCTGGTGGAGCAGCCCAAGTTGTGGGCGGTTATCTACAGCGAGGGAGCGGGGGAGGAATGGAACTGCAAAGTTTTATACATTTCGGTATCTACGAAAGGTTTACGAAATTTTAGAGACCATTTTATGTATTTCACCTTTGGTCAACCAACTATGAAAACAGTTAAGGGATCAAACTGTTGACAATAAGAATAAGTTTAACCTAAACAATGCACCACACTTTATTGATGTAGCTTGGAGATATATATATATAGTACATGAACGTAAACAACCTGAGTCCTAAGGTAATACTGAAACAGAATCCTATTAGGACTTAAGTACTTCAGTCCAATTTAACTACTTGAATCCTAAGTAATCCTAAACCGAGTTGGCTTGCCAAGCAAGCTAGCTCTATTATTATTATCATAATCCTAATACCAACAATTCCTCCCCTTAAACTGACTGCAGTTTGCAGTTCAGTTTATGTCACCAATGGGTTTCACTCCCAGCAGTTCTCTGATCTTCATGAAAGCCTCCAGCCTCAATGCCTTGGTCATCAGGTCTGCTAGTTGATCTTTAGTTCCACAGTGCTCCAGCAGGATGGTTCCCTTCTTAGTTAAGTTTCTCAAGAAATGATACCTGATGTCTATGTGCTTGCTGCGGCCATGAAGCACTGGATTTTTAGACAGCTTAATAGTAGAACTGTTGTCACACTTAATATGAACACATTTGTCCATTTCATGTCCTAGTTCCATCATAATTCTCTTTATCCATATAGCTTGACAAGCACTCATTGTTGCAGCAATGAATTCGGCTTCTGTGGTGGATAAAGTCACAATTGGCTGTTTCTTAGAGCTCCATGATACTGCCCCTGAACTTAGTAAGAAGACATAACCACTTGTGCTTTTCCTATCTTCAGTATCACCAGCGTAATCGCTACCAGTATAAGCCATCAAACTTTTCGATCCTGTCTTCAAATAGTGGATCCCATAGTTCACAGTCCCCTTCAAATATCTCAGCACCCTTTTTGCTACCTGCATGTGTAATTCAGTAGGTCTAGCCATAAACCTACTAATGAGACATACTACATACATTAGATCAGGTCTAGTAGTGGTGAGGTACATCAGACTTCCTACCAGCTGTTTAAACGCAGTCACATCTATCTCCACACCTTCATTATCTTTACCAATTTTCAATCCTGGAACCATAGGGTTAAGAGTAGGATTGCATTCATCCATCTTGAATCTCTTTAGAATCTCCATTGCATATCTGTGTTGACAGATGGAGATACCTTTCGAATCCTGTGCCACTTCTATACCCAGAAAGTAGTGCATTTTTCCTAAGTCACTCATATCAAACTCCCTCAGCGTGGATTCTTTGAACCTTTTCAGCATGATTTCATCATTTCCAGTGTAGATTAGGTCATCAACATAGACACTCACTATGATTATTTGACCTTGTCTTCCCCTTTTGGTGAACAGAGTTTGTTCACTTTCACAATGTTGGAAGCCTTCCGAGATGAAGTGTGATTCGATTTTGCTAAACCAGGCCCTTGGTGCCTGTTTTAGTCCATAAAGAGCCTTGTGCAATTTGTACACAAGGTGTTCTTGCCCCTTCCTTTTGTATCCTTCAGGTTGCTCAACATAGACATCTTCTTCAATCTCTCCATGTAAAAAGGCTGACTTCACATCTAACTGAAAAATAGTCCAGTTTCTTTGAGCAGCAGTAGCTATTATCATCCTTACTGTGTCCATCCTTGCAACTGGTGCAAATACCTCAGTATAATCTATACCATGCTTCGAGAGAACCCCTTTGCAACTAACCGGCTTTATACTTGTCTACCTTGCCATGTTCATTTAGTTTGGTCTTGAAAATCCACTTTACCCCAATTGTTTTAGCTCCTTTTGGCGGTTACGCCGAGTCCAGTTTTATTTCTCGAATTGCCTCAATTTCTTGATCCATGGCTTTGATCCGGTGTGCCTCTTGAATTGCACTGTTGGAAGTTAATAGGGTCGATGTGTCACATAGCAAGACCATGTCGATGTATCACATAGCAAGGCCATGTTTACTTCTTCATCCGAGAGACTTTCACCATCTTCATAATCTTCTAACCACTGAGGAGGTTTCCTGATCCTTCCTCCCCTTGTTCCAGGACTGATCTGTGCTTCAACTTCTATCTCTTCTTCTTCTTCTGCAGATGTTTCCTTTTCACTGTCTGAGTCTCCCCAATCAAGGGTTTCATTATCTGGATTGTCAGATATTCCATTCCAGTCCCATTGTTCATTCTCTTCAAAGATAACATCTCTACTGATCAGAATTTTCTTAGTTTTGGGATCATACAGTTTGTATCCCTTTGATTGATCACTCAATCCCAAATATACACAGGTAGTGCTTTTCTCATCGAGTTTGCTCCTTTTTACATCAGGTACATGAACATGTCCTATGCAACCGAATACCTTGAGATGTCCTACAGAAGGTTTCACACCACTCCAGGCCTCTTGGGGAGTCTTCTGCATTACAGCTTGGGTTGGACATCTGTTGAGAATATAAAGGCTAATTTTGCGGCTTCACCCGAGAATTCCTTAGGCATGTTCTTCTCTGTGAGCATGGTTCGACCATGTTCATAAGCATCCTATTTTTCCTTTCGGCCACCCCATTTTGTTGGGGTGTGTGGCGATGGTGAGTTGTCTCTTCACACCCTCCTTTTCACAAAAAGATTCAATTCAGCCGATGTAAACTCACCTCCCTATCTGTTCTTAAACACTTGAGTTAGACTGTTTCCTTCTCAATTCTTGATTTAAATAAATTGAAGTGTTCAAAGACCTCTGACTTTTCAAGTAGAAAATATGGCCAAGATTTCCTACTAAAATCATCTATGAGACATAAGATGTACCTCTTTCCTCCACTTGACTTAGGTGTGATGGGGCCGCATATATCTGCATGTATGAGTTCCAGTTTCTGACTTGCTCTCCACATACTTCTCTTTGGAATGTTGTTCCTGTGTTGTTTACCTTTGACACAATCTGTGCACAATTTCTGTGGTGTGGACAGTTCTGGTAGACCCTCAACCATGTTGTTTTTGTGGAGTGTTTGGAGTCCTGCATAGTTCAGATGTCCATATCGTTTGTGTCACAGTAAGGTCAGGTCCTCATTCTTTGTTTGAAGACATTTGGACTGTTGCTCAAGTACTTGTGCATGTATGATGAACATCCGATTAGCACTCATCCTAGCTTGTACAATTAGGCCCTTCTTGTCATGATATATTTCTGAGACTCCACCTTGGATTAGGATGGCTAATCCCTTCTCTTGTAATTGGCCTATCTTTGAGGAGATTGTTCTTAAGGTGCAGGACTAGGTAAACTTCATTCAACACGGTAGGAATTCCTTCCATCACTAATTTTATAGAGCCTTTACCTAGGACTTGAAGCTTGTTGTCATTGCCCGGCTTTCTTGAGTCTTTGGAAACTTTTGTCAGTCTGTGAACATGGACTCATGTCCACACATGTGATTTGAGCATCCGGAGTCTAGGTACCACTCATGGTTTCCACTTTGCTTGGTCATCTCGTCAAATGCCATTAAAAGCATCTCTTCTTCTGTATTGTCTTGTGCAAAATTAGCTTCTCTGTCCAATCTTGGACACTCATATTGGAAGTGACCAAGTTGATGGCAGTAATAGCACTCAATGGTAGATTTGTCAAGGTTTTGACCTCTTCCATTGAACTGCCCTCTGCCATAAGATTGTCCTCTCCAAAAATTCTGGTTTCTCCCACGACCTCTTCCTCTATATCCTCCTCTACTTCGTCCAAAAAATCCTCTTCTTTCATTTGTTATTTTCAAAACTTGATCCTCTTCTTCTGTTTTCTTGAATTTTTGTTCATGCACCATCAAGGAGCTCTGTAGTTCATCAACTGTCATCTTGCTTGTGTCTTTAGACTCTTCAATAGAGCAGACAATGTAGTTGAATTTGTCTAGTAATGTTCTCAAAATCTTTTCAACCACCATCCTGTCTGTCACATCCTCACCTAGATTTCTCATGTCATTCACCACCAACATGACTCTTCCAAGATACAGCGTGACTGTTTCACCATGTTTCATCTCCAACAATTCAAAGTTTCTTCTCAAGATGTTCATCTGAACTCTCTGGACCCTCTCGTTTCCTTGACATCTGACTTTCATAGCATCCCACAACTGTTTGGCTGTGTCTGTGGGAAATTGTCTTCAAGTGCCTTTCTCTGTGCATCTGTCAAGACTTCTCTTTCTCCAGGTTCTCTGAAACCGGGATCAATAACACTTCAGAAGTCCTTGGATCGAAGTAAGTTCTCCATGAGCATGCTCCAATGCTCATAATCACCATCAAACCTTGGAATGGAAGGCATTGCAAAGTTTGCTTCTGTCATTGTCAAGTCTGCGGCTCTGATACCAATTTGTTGACAATAAGAATAAGTTTAACCTAAACAATGCACCACACTTTATTGATGTAGCTTGGAGATATATATATATATATAGTACATGAACGTAAACAACCTGAGTCCTAAGGTAATACTGAAACAGAATCCTATTAGGACTTAAGTACTTCAGTCCAATTTAACTACTTGAATCCTAAGTAATCCTAAACCGAGTTGGCTTGCCAAGCAAGCTAGCTCTATTATTATTATCATAATCCTAATACCAACACAAAGCGCCCAATGTTAATAATATGAGGACTGAGTAATTCTGATATGGATCCAACTCCAAAGAGAATGACCTATCCTTGGATGATCTAGCTTGTTGGAAGATGAACACCAAGAACACAAACAATTTGGCTTCTAACCACCTCAATCCTCAAATGAAGTGCAATGGAAAGGTTAATTGCAAGGGAATGAGGGATCTAGCACCTCACTTCTTAAATGAAGAGCAACACTAGATGTAAAGCTTGAATCCACTTAAATAGATTCAAGGGGATGATGAAGATAGCAAGCAAGAGTTCAAGATGAACCTATTCTCTCTCAAATTGAGATGAATTTTCGGAATTATCATTAAAAGTTATGGAATGATACTACAAAAGTAGCATATATGGTAAAAATGGTCAAATGGTGAGGGGAAAGGGTTGGGACATGACTAGGAGACGATGATCCTAAATTTAGGGGATGTGATGAGATGGGAATGGTGATGGAATGACAATTGTAGGCTACCTACTCTCATTTCTCTATAAAATGCAAATTACACATTTCAAATGAGTTGAAAAGTCAAATATGGTGGCTATGTGTTCAAAAGATGATGGGAAAATGCTTCGACAAGTCCTTGAACTCCTTGGCTGGGAAAAGGTGGTGGCGCGTCTAAGATGCATGGTGGTGTGTGGGAGAAGGATGGCGGTGCGTGGAGGAACTTGGCCGGAGTGTGGCAGTTGGCGTGGTTCCCAAAACATGGCCGGCGGCCAACCTTGAATGTGTAGAGACTTGGGCGGCTTCGTGGGACTCCGAGATGGATGGTGGAGGCGCGTGGGCGCGTGAAGGAGCTTGCAAAGGAGGCCGGGCGATCGCCTGGGTGATGGATCGGATCGCCCGGCTCCCTGTACCTATTCGAGCGATCGCCTGGATTAAGGTTCGGGATGCCTGGCTGGTCGCCCAACCACCTGTACCTCTTCGGGCGACCGCCTGGATCGAGGTTCGGGTCGCCTGGCTCTTCGCATGCAAGGTTGGTGAGGGTGATGCTTTCCATGGTGCTAGGGTGCTTTTCCACTTGAATGTCCATGTCTTGAAGTTTGTTGGCTCGACCTTGGTGATGTCCACATCAAATTCCGAGTTATAGTACAGCGCAAAGAGGGTGAGTCGAAATAGTTCATGGGAGTAAACCATAATTAAGCATTATGTATGAGTCTGCGATTAATTTGGGGTTTAAGAAGATGAGTTTGATGGAAAGAATGGGATAATTGGGTGGTGTTTTGTCAATTAGCTAAATTACTAATGGGAATGGATTTTGAGGGTAAATGAGTAAATTTGGTAGATAAATCTTTTTTTGATAAGAAATGTGCAATCTTAGTGGGATTTCCAAAAATGGAATATGGAGCAAAGTTCACAGAAACGGAGGGAATATATGGTATATGTTTACCGGTATGTTAATGCAATATGAAATTTAAGGGAAGATATTTATAATTGAACAAAAAATTATGGTCTTACCAAATAATTGTTAATACAAATATTTTAATAACTCATAATAGAATTTTAGATCAAGAAAATTCATATCGTAAATCTCTAATAACTGAGTTTGCTAATAAAATTATAGAAACTGAATTAGAATTATTTAGAAAACAAAAGGAATATAAATTAATTAAATCTCAATTAGCACCTGACAAATTTCTTTAAAAGAAACTATATTAGTTATTTTTACATTCTCTACATAGATATTTAGCCTAAACATATATATATATATATAGTTCAGTTCGGATATTCACGAAAAAACCAAAAACCCTAAATCACACCTCGAATCTACTATTATATACTATTACGGAAGCCTTGCCGAGATAGTAAAAAAAAGAGAGAGATTTCGTGAGGACGCATAAGATCCACACAGACACCAACTAAACACGCTTGAATTTGCCTCAGGTTGTTGGTCTGAAGCGAGTTGTTAGCAGTGGTCGACAAACCAAGTTCTAGTCGGATCCTTGGTTACTTCCGATTCCATTAAAAGATCATTTTCGCAGGTTGTTCCACCTGGACTTGAATTAGGTGGTAACCGTTGAAGCTATAGCTGGACTCTCCTCTGATGGTGTCTGCTAGTCATGGCCTTGGTGCATCTAGCCATTCGGAAGGACTACAGCTGAGTTCAACTCCTTAACCTCTTTGCTACAGGAAATCTCATTGAATGGTGCGAAAGATGACTAATGGAGTTGGAGCTTAGATCCTAAAGGTTTTTTCGTGGCTGTACTGGCCAAGGCTCTTGATGATTTCAAGTTCCCAACATCTTTTCCACCATGTTTCTGGTTTAAATTCCTGCCAAAGAAAGTTCTAATTTTTTTGTGGCATGCCCAACGCCGTTTTCTTCCAGTCATGATCCAACTTCAACGCAGGGGTCTTCAGGTTCCTTCCACCATTTGTTCTGTTTGTAATCAGATGTTAGAATCTGTTGACCATGCTCTTTTTGGATGTTCACCCATTTTGTTAATTTGGGATTCTGTTCGTCGATGGTATGGTGCTCCTCCTGGTTTGATTTTGTCAGTTGAGGAACTCACGGACTCTGATTTTCTACATGGTGTTCCTGTTCTGTTTCAAGAGGTTTAGCAGGCTATTGGAGTTATCTCGGCATGGGCAATCTGGAAGGCCCGGAACCGGTTGGTTATGTAAAAAAGCCCATGGCACCCTAATGCAATTATTTCTGAAGTTCAACTTCAGTCATATTTTTGGTTCAAAAACAGGGGTTGTTCATTAATTAAAGCATGGTGAATTGGCTGCTGTGTCCTTTGGATATCTAGCAGGTTCCCTCAGTTTGCTCGATGCTCTGGTTCATGCCTTCAAGTGATTTCTAGGTGTTGCTGTTGTGTGGTGTTTTTCTCTTTGGGTTGTTGCTTTTATGTCTGTTTGGTCAAGTTTTTTTGCTCAAAAGCTTCTCCTTTTTTTCGCTCTTCTTGTATCTTCTTATTTATTTTAATACAAGTCTCTTTGCTGTCCAAAAAAAAGCAGTCTACCATTTTTTAAAGAATTGATTTCCAATTTCAGTCATCAAATAAATTAGATTAATTCTCTCTATATTTCTATATTGGATTCATTAATTATTAACTAGATTGATTCTCTAAAAAATCTTCAATTTATTAATTGGTAGTATTAATTTTTTCTCCATTTCCCTTACCCTCTCATTAATTAAGTGTCACGCTTTCTCCCCCCATTCTTTCTCACAAAGTTTTCATCTTTCTCACCAAGTTCACATCTTTTCCAATGGTCTTCTTCAATCACTGAATTTATGCTATATTTAAAAAAAATATTTTCTACATTTATATTTTTCTATTATTTTGTTTGCAAAAATGACTTTTATTTTGTTTACATTATATTTTGTTTGTCATCTAACACCATTTCTTTTTGCTATAGTTAAAAAGAGGGTAAACTCCAAGTTTAGTCCCTTACCTTTCAACTTTGTCCTATTTGAGTCCTATTTTAAGATTTTGTCCTATTTCAGTCCCGTAGCTCCATAAATCGTCTCAATTGTAGTCCTTCCGTTAAAGTCCACGTTATGTTGGCCGTTAAAGTCTTAAGTGTACGGTAAAGCGACCATCAAACCCTTCCTTTTTTGATCTGGATCGGCGGCCGTGGCCGGGCAGCGGCCAGTGCGGATCGGCGGCCAGCGCCGGGCAGCGGCCGGCCATGGATCGGCGGCCAGGCCGCGGATCGGCGGCCAGCCGCGAAGGCAGCCACGGCAGCCAGGCCGCGGATCGGCAGCCAGCGGCAGCGGCAGCGGCCAGCCAGCGGATCGCGGCCAGCGCAAAGCAGCCAGCCAGCGGCAGCAGCAGCAGCCGCCGAAATGGCAGCCAGCCGTGGATCGGCAGCCAGCTGAAACAGCAGCCTAGGCCGCGATGCAGGCTGCCGCTGGCTCGGCTGCCGCTGCGCTGTCTTCCGCGGTCGTGGTCGCTATCTCGGCGCTGGCTGCCGATCGGCCGGCTTCCGATCCGGATCGAAAAGGAAGGGTTTGATGGTCATTTTACTGTACACTTAAGACTTTAACGGCCAACATAACGTGGACTTTAACGGAAGGACTACAATTGAGACGATTTATGGAGTTACGGGACTGAAATAGGACAAAATCTTAAAATAGGACTCAAATAGGACAAAGTTGAAAGGTAAGGGACTAAACTTGGAGTTTACCCGTTAAAAAGATAAAAAAAAATTTTATTTGTAATTTATCAGCACTCTATTGCCTTTAAGAGACGTGATTTTTTTTGTTGATGGATATGTGAATGTTTTTGGATATTTTTCCCAAAAAAATTTTATGCCCTTAGTCTGTATTATTTTAACGTACTATTAATTATCGTATTTTTCATTTTCATGTCTGCAATTTGAGGTCAAATATTTTTTTTGACCTATTTATTAGGGGTGATCATGGGCGGGGTTGGGTAGATAGAATAGAAAATGTTATCCATATGTAGCGGGACTGGTACCCAGTTTTATTATCCATAACCGACCTGCACTACGCAGGCACCCACGTCGTGGGTACCCGCACATCGATTGGTTTTTGCGGATCGGGTGACGGGTATCCGCACGATAATAAATATTAATATCATAAAGAAATGTGCTTTTAAAATTAAAAAACTTGACTATATCAATTCTTATCATTATAAATAAGTAGTCATGCTCCTGATGACACTTGTAGAGGTCTTGAGTTCGAGCCTCATGTATCCCCAATCTCCTACCCCTTTGTATAAAAAAAAGTAGTCAGGTACATAACGAAAGTACCACATCTTCAAACATAATACGGATGAGCCACCAAAAGACGCAAATGAAGTGATACCAACTAACGATCATGTCGATGTCAAGTAGTTCTCAAATATTAGATCTTTATGTAAATGTGTTTTTATCATAAATTTACTCCAATTAATACATTATTAATAATGATACCTTATAAATTTTGTTAAATATTAATTTTTGGAACTCGTGCCGCCGGCTATTAAAACTAGTTAACCGTTTATTTAAATTCGATTAACACTGTTGGGCTCTTTTTTAAACATCCTAATTCACTTGACTTGCGACTGCGCTGGATTGAGCTGAGTCGACTCGTAGTCGTACAACCCTGACGCACAGAGATCCACTCCTCCGCATGCATACCTGACCTGAAGCAATCCAAATCCTGAATTCTGATATACTACTACAAGAAGACGAGACATTTAGATGGGGAGGAGTGATAGGGTTCTGAAGGCCGTAAACATTCTTCTGTTGTTTCTGTATTTTCCGGCGACCAATGCCATTTGGCTGAATCTACCGCCGGCGGGCACAAAGTGCGTCTCCGAGGAAATTCAGAATGGCGTCGTTGTTTTGGCCGACTACGTGGTTGTCTCCGATGATTACTCCCACTCCTCCACCATCTCCGTTAAGGTGCAATTATTCACCACTACTTCAATTTCTCTCATTCAATCACATATTTTATCGTCATGAGTTTTACTACTGCTTGAATAAGTTTGACTTATCTGTGCGTGTGTTATCACTGATCATGCTGCAACGAGGATTATTTTGGTCAGAGAAGTGCTGCTTAGGCCATGGTCATTTCGTGCTGAGAAATTGGGTTTACATATGACTGATTGAACCATTAGAATTTGAACGGGGAAAGGTTCAGTTGTTTGTGTTGTGTTCTTTGGAATCTAGCCGAGGGAAGGGTTCACAACTTGTGATCTGGAACTGGGGAAAGTTCATAAGGTTACGCCCTGCCTCTTCACAGTACAAGAAAATCCGCATTTGCTTTGTTTTGTAATTCTTTCCCCCTTTGAGGCTCTTGTCTCCTTGGTTCATTTGTTATTGTTATAATGTAAAAGAGAGTTTGAAAGTGTGGCTTTCGCTCGATTTCATATTACTACTAGTTTGCAAATTTATTTATGTTTAACTTCTCCTCGAATTCACAATTAATCCATGCACTTGGCGGTTTGTTTTGGAGTTGCTTAGAGATGCTTAAAGTAGTTGCAGATAATGATGTACATTTGTTTGTTATGGTCTTTTTTGTAAATTATCAAACTAGCAAAAGCTTCAGGAAGTAGGATTATGTTTTAACTAGCAGACTACCTCATGTAGGTGACATCACCTTATGGCAACAATCTTCATCATGTGGAAAATGTAACACATGGTCAGTTTGCTTTTACAACTCATGAGGCTGGCAACTACATGGCATGTTTCTGGCTGGATAGCAATGTCCATGGACATGGAGGAAAGGATGTCAGCGTCAACATCGACTGGAAAATTGGAATTGCTGCTAAAGATTGGGACTCAGTTGCCAAGAAAGAAAAGATTGAGGTTTGCTCTCAAGTCTTGACAATCTTTTATAACATCTGATTCTTTAATAGACCTGTAATGTTTATTCTATGACCCATGCCAGTGGCTAGGACAGTGTCACAAAAAGGGTTCAAAAGTTTTGGTTACCATGCATCTTGACATTAAATGAGTTTTGCAAATGGGCCATGAATTTCCTTGCACTTTTCTAACAATAGATACTAGTCGAAGTTATTAACCATAAACAAGTTGCTGATGCTCTTACCGCAGCTTTTTGCAACTGACAAATACACTTATTTTTTCTTGAATTGTTTTTTTTTTCCATTTTAAGACTCGTATGATCTATTTTAACTTTATTGTATTTACTAATGTTTAACATCTCCCATTTGGAGAATTTCATACATAACAAATCTCCAGATTTTTGGTATGCATCTGTTTTCCTTGGTGGAATGAAACTTCCTGTAGGTTGTAGATACTTTTTAAAGATAAATAAGAAGAGGAAAGTGGTACTACTAATTACAAATTGAAGAACTTATCATATCTGCCTTCTAGTAGGATTGGTTCCCTTACAGTTGCTTTTTCTTATGATACAGGGTGTTGAACTTGAGCTCAGGAAACTTGAGGGAGTTGTAGAGGCCATACATGAGAAATTAATTAGTCTGAAAAGCAGGTAATACTCAATTTGTTGATGGCCTCTGTGAAATGAATGTAAAAGTAGTGCTTCATTATTCCTCCCTCTTACATGCTTCTGGGATACAACTGCAGAGAAGCAGACCTGAGAACACTGAGTGAAACAACAAACTCGAGAGTGGCTTGGTTCAGCATCATGTCTTTGGGCATCTGCATTGTGGTTTCGGCTTTGCAGGTGTTGTACTTGAAGCAGTTCTTTCAGAAGAAGAAACTCATTTAGATATATGCGAATCAGATGGTGGCGTTTAGTTTGAGAAGGAGCTTCTAGAGGTCCTTCTCGTTTTTACTCATTTTCTCTTTTGTACATTGCGGATTACTGCGTTTACTTCATCCCTGGTCATTCAGAATAGAACGTTTATGGAGCAGTAATTTAAACACAAAAACTCATCAAAAAATTAAAAAAACACAAAAACACAAAAACGTCTTTTTGTGCCCACCACCCTCTTTACTTTTTAGGAATCAAGTTCTTTTTGTGCCCAACACCTTGGTCCTAAAATCTAGAGTGCTGACTTAATAATACAAGGAGACTTGCATCTCCAACAGTCTTCTCATTTTATTGGAATGTTCATCTTTTGAGAATTTTGAGACTTTTTTTGGTCTAACAGCTTCATCATTTCATTTTTCAAAATGAAGAAGAATGGGAAAAAATGGGGAGCCTTCCTCAAATTTGGAGCATTCTCCAAATTTTGGAGTCTCTCCAAGTCAACTTTTTTCAAACATCTCTTCTCTCTCATCATTTTTGGTTATTTGTTATTGATTTAAACATATTTTTTCTCTCATCTCTCATCTATTCAAATAATTTATTAATTATTAATATAAATATATAATATTTTATTATTGTAATAAATGCATGATTCTCTAAAATAGGGAAGCTGTTGGAGTTGGTGCAAAGATTATTTGGAGAATGTGGACTTTGCTTTTCCATTTTGGAGAATTTTTTTTGGAAAGCTGTTTGAAGATGCTTCAAGTAGTTGCTGTTGGGAAGCTTCCGTCGTTTCCATCGTGAACTTCAGATTTGCTTCTGAAAATCAAACATGCTCAACTAAGCAACATAAAAAACACATGAATTTGTCGGCTATGAAACTCCAGAACCACCAAACTTACAATCAATGAAAAATTGAAATTTTTATGATTTAAAAAATCTAAAAAAACGATGATGATCTAACAAGGTAGTCATGTGGATCACTTATATGCCGACCTATCAAATAGTTATGTCGGTCTAACAAGGTAGTCATGTAGATCTGAAAAGTTAGTGATGTCGATCAAGGTAGTCATGTCGATCTAATAAGGTAGTAATGTAGATCTAATAAGGTAGTCACGTGGATCTGACAAGATAGTGATGTCGATCTAAACAACTCATCATGTTGATCACCTATTTATGCTAATCAATCAAGTGGTTATGTCGATCTAACAAGTTAGTCATGTGGATTTAACAATGTCGATTTAAACAACTTATCATACTGATCTATTATCAATGCTGACTTATTAAGACAATGTCGATCACTATGCATATGGATATTCATTCTGACGATGTTGATCGAAACATGGCATATTGATCTATATTCAATGTTGATCTATCAAGATAACAACGTCGATCGAAAAACACGAGTGACAAACTTGTAAATAAACAAAACGTTTATGCGCAAGCGTATGTCGTGCGTATTTTAACCTCGGCTAAAGAACGAGAGTATAATTCTAACTTTTATAGATTTACGATCAATTTGTTCATTTTTAAAAATTTAGGTTTAAATTGGGTTATGACAATAGTGATATAGATGGTCACATGGATGTCCGTTAAGAAATATTCGAAAACATTTCATTCGTTAATGAACTGAGTGATAAACAGTGTCAGAAGATTTAACAACCATAGTAAAAAGTGTTCAAATAGTAAATCGGTTGGTACCAATACTAATCAAACAGATCATTACGCAATTTGAAGCATTCGAATGCTTATTTGATGTAAATTGTCATGAGATACGATACAAGCAACGTTACTCAAAACAGGGAGCTATAAATCTAGAAAGTTTCCACATGAAGAAATATCTTGAATGGAAGTTTCTGTTAAATTAGCAATTACCAAATTTGAGCTTATTCTATTTTGACTATCTTGCGGTTCATGTGCCTGAACCTGCAGATCTCATCAAAGAAATCATCAGTGCTGTTATGTGAGCTCTTAATCTGAAGAATCCTTATTATCATCGACTTCAGGTTCTTTCCATACTTCAGCAATGACTCAAGCGTGCACATCTTCTGCTCAGCATTCAATGGCGACCTCACTGTGACTACAACCTCCTCCAGACACGGTATCACAAAGCTCGACTCTATCTGCAAACGGATGAAATGAATGTAGAGCCGTAGAGGGTCAGACAAGAAATGATCGGAACCAGAACATTTATACGATCAAAAGCTTTGGCAACTATGACAGACTGGGACTACACCCTGTGAACTTACATTTTTCAAGCTGTTTTTCTGGCAAAGGGCAGCGAACATGGCTCCATGAATTTCACACTTTTGCAGCTTGGGATGATTGTTGAAAAAATCAACAAAATCAATTTCTTGGAAGGCTTCAAGATCATCATAGTCTCCAGCGAACTCAACTTTCATGAACAGATGTTTCACCTCTCTTGCCCACTCAAGCATTTTGCTGATGGCATCCCAACACCACTGGACCCCCCTCATTGACAGAATCTCTAGAGCTGGAAGCTTTCCAAATTCCACCCTGGACACCTTTCCTGAAAGCACAAACCCAAAAAAACACCGTTAGATACTTGGGTTCTTAAAGAAAGGTTCTTTCATCTTCAACAAGGGTGTTGATAAGTCTAAGGTAGACGCCCTACCAATACTGTTAGCAATGGAAAGATTCTTCAAGCACTTGGTCTCCCGAACCCTAATACAACCGCACCCTTGCACATCGAGGAGTTCAATCTTTGGACAATTTAGAGTAAGAGAGCAGTTACCCGCACCGATAAAATCCAGCTTGCACTGCTCCAGATGAGGCAACTCAATTGACACTGATCGAACACCTTCACAAGCACGCATCAACAGCTTGGTCAAGTTAGGACATGCACTGAGAGCAGCAGACAGTGCAGAATCCTCCAATTTGGCACCAACAATTTGGAGATAATGAAGATGGGGGAAAACATCCCACTTAGGTGGATCAAGCATATGTGCACCCCAAAGTGTGAGCGACTCCAGGTTTCTAGCTGTGCTGATGCAGTCTAACTTCGATGGGCTCATACTCTGACCACCCTGATTCTCAGCAAAATTATCCATTCGGAGCTCAAGTTGTTTGAGTGAAGAACATGCCAGTGACAGCCAGGATGCTAGACCTTCACTAGAGAAGTGACTGTACACTACAAGCTTCTCCAAGAATGCAGTTTCTGCTACCATTCTCCGGATAGTTTGATCAGCACTGTCTGTGCTTGGGCAATAGTCAAAGGAATTGCGTGGAAAGAAAAGACACTTAACGTAAGGCGTTGATTCCTTCCATTTCTTGGACACACAATTACAAACTGCCACATCCCGAGCATTGCTAATCTGTGACAAGATGTACTGGAAAACGGCTTCTGGGAGTGACTCCATTTCCCTAAAATATGCACATGTAAATCATGGATTAACACTAATCAATCAATCAATCATCTATCTCAGTGACGAACTCTACTCGCTCGCATAAACTGAATCACAGCCATTACAACCCTCAAGGTGGAGGGTCAACACAGCAAACTAGAGTATACACTCGCCAGCTCTCATATTCTTTTTCCATTATACACAAATTCCAGTTTCTGAAAACTAATCAGATTCAACGAAACAAAGCAATCCACACATACCCAAAACAAGAATGGACACATTTACGAAATCCAAGCACGATTGGAATCAACAGATTCCCGAACCCAGGAATAAACGAAAGAAAAGCTCTTGCAATTTACACACAGAAAAGACACAAGCAACAGAAACTGAGAATACTGATGCGAAACTTCACCTGTGAGTCTGAGATCTCTGAGCAATCGGATCCAGCTTGCTGGTGCGTGAAGGGAAAGAAGAGATCTGTTAAGAGACCCGGAGGTTTGAATTTGAAAAGAGAGCAAGTCTGGAGAGTGTTGAGTGTAGATCGGAGTGTTACTTATATATATACTATACTACTATGTAGTAGTATGAATAAAACAAAGAAGAGAGAGAGGGTGAAGAAATGGAGAGGCGTCGGGCTCGGCGGGCGACCATGGTGGGCTGGCTAAAGGGAGCTTTTCATTCAAATTTTAAAAAATTGCCATACAGAGAGAGAGGGGGAAGGGAGGGACCTTTTCTTTCTTGTTCCATGAATTCTTGTTTGAATTTGTACCGCCTTTAAATTAAATTTTCGTTTGTTAGTATCTATTATTCAACGGTGCTTCGTGGTTGGTAGGTAGGCCTGCAACTGCCATCTTTGGACCACTTAAGGCCCATAACTTGTTGGGTCAACTCAACCCAGGCCCAAACATTGCTGGATCACTTAAGGCCCATTAGCTTGCTGTATTCTTTATCGCTGCTGCTGGATGGATCTCCCCTCCTACCCATCTACAGTTCTCCTCAAGCTACTCTACTCCCTTAATTAATCCTATCAAAATTGAATATTTAGATATATAAAACGTAATTTGCATGTGGCTCGTAAATTTATTTATAAATTTTCTATAAAAATAAAAATTTGAACTTTTTTCACTATTTATCGATTTTATTAATAACTTGAGTCAAACACAAAGTGTAAAACTTTAGTGTAAAACATTAAAGGCAAATCATTTGATTTTTCGATCATGGATGTATGAAGTATATGTTTGAATAGTGGTTTGCATATACTCTTAACAATATATTGTATGATGGTTCTTTTGGATATAGCTCTTGGCATAAATTGATGAGTCCAATATATTCAACCTTTGAAATATATAAATATTTGTAATTTATGAAACTGGCAGCTAATTAATCCAGTTGCAGCATCATATTCATCTCAGATGCAGCTAGCCATTTCTGTTTTTTTATTGTGGAAGCATGACTTTGATATATAGCTTTCAGTACTGGTGTGTGGTCGTCATAGATTGATATACATAAATACTATATATAATTAATTAACTTGTTGGTGAAAATATAGGTGAGCAGCTGTTTGGCTTTGCATTCTTGAAAACTCAATTCCAACTTTTCAGGTTTGGTTTGTCAAGCAAGTAAGCAACTTTCCTTGAGATAGATGCACCACCATGACCCCAGCCAGCCACCCGTCTCTTCACTTTTTTATTTATAATTTTCACATGGATCTCGCTCCCTAAATCCACTATATATAATACTCCATCCGTCCGGTTACACGAAGATTGTATCGTTTATTTGTTATTTTTACAGTATCTAATCTATAATTTATTATTATGAATTCATAAATATGCAAAGTTAAATAATTTATATAGTTCTCATAATTTTCGATCTAAACTTTTTAGATATTTTTTTGGATTTTTATCACTGTTTATCTTAGTTAAATTTTAAGTGAAAAACTACAACTTGAAACAGTAAAAGAAAACGTGCAATCTTAATGGGAGGTAGGGAGTATTCTACTTATACAAATACACGCTCCTTTATCTCTATTGGTTTTAATTTGGTCATCTTATTTATTTGCAAGCTAACTAACTAAGTCATCATGGTTGTAATAAATAATAAATAATAAATAAATAAATAAAAGCAAGTTGTGCATAAAAGACCGTCACCTTTTTATCATGAACATCTAGCCCAGTAACTAAGCTTCTCGGACATGAGATAAAGTTCTTATGTTTAAATCTCCATCATCCCCCAACCCTCTATATATCAAAAAAGAAGAAGAATAAGAAGAAGGCCACTTTTCCTCGGTTGGTTATGTGATAATGGAAGATTTAGCGTGAGTTCATCTTCCCGATTTCTTAAAAAAAAAAAATCAATTTTTTCACTCTCAATACATTTAACAACATTAAATCCATCATTTATTTATAAAATAACATTTCTCTCAAATTTCTTCACTCACATACATCTTATCAATAAATAAAAACACACTTTTCCAAAATTATTTTCTCCCGACTTAGAATTTTTTATTAACCTTGGTGGACAAAATCAATTTCAAATTTGTCTACAAGATTTAGTACTACAGAGTATTCAACACAGCACCTTTTGAATCAAAAGAGGAAAAATGAAATACGGTCAAGGGAGTGAGTGTATTGATAATTGAATTGGAAGAGCCAGGAAATAAAAAGAAAAAGGGACGAGTGAATGAAAAGAAATGGAGCAATAATAATATTATTTGTTTGTTTAACAGCTGGCAGCCGTGAGTGTACTCCACTGCCCCGCCAATTAAACTCCAGCATGTTTGCAGATAGATAACCAATGAAAAGGTAGGACTGAGGAGGAAACTTCTCCTGCACACCGACAACACCGAATCTTGTCCTAATACCTAGCCACCAAGTAAAATTTCATTCCGCGTCTTCCCTTTTACTATAAATAATTATACGCTTCCCTTTTAAAATATTATCTCATTATGTCGACAGTTTTATAATATTAATTAATATATTTTTATAAATATCTAAAATTAAATAATTTATATGTGTATTAAAATTTGTGAATTTGTATGAGATAATGATAAAAATTTATATAAGTTAAGTTAATAATTAAAGATAATTATAACTCAAACAAAAAAGTTAAACGTGAAGGCTCATTTAAGAATGGGAGAATATAATTTTATGTTTGCTTTTTCTGTCATCATATAAGCATATTCTAGCTTTTACTATCTAGAGTATATGTTAATAAATATATATATATATATATATATATATATACACACACACACACACACACGAGTCTCTTTTCAATAATACTTTTCTATGTTTTAAAGAAATTATCACTATTCTTTAGTCCATTTTTTAGTAAACGTTTTTAGAAATAAACTTTATGCCTTCTCATTGTGTATAATTCATTAAATTGCTTTTTAATACTATACTTGTACCGGATAATTCATCAAGTTTATGTTTTTGAATTGCGTATGTGATATTTATGAAAGAAAATGTAAAGGGCGTTATCTCGTTGAATTGTTGTTTATACTCCATTCGTATTAAAAAATATGCACAGTTTAACATTTGAAGTTGTATGTTCAAATTTTTACCAAGAAGATTTAGGTAAAAATACTAAAAAATATATATATTTAAAAAATAGAGATGTTCATTTATCATTTATATATAAAATTTATTTTTGAAAGGCAAACATACATACATATAATTTATTGAACTTCGAAAATACAGCTATTTTTTAAACGGTCATATTTCTCCCCGAAAAATATTGTAAAATAAGTTTCAATAAAATAAACAAATTGTTACCGCACAGGAAAAAATAAAAATAACTACTTTAATAGTTGATTTCACTTTCTTTTCTTTGTCCCAAAAGTAATGCAATACTTGTTATTCATGATTCAATCTATGATTTTTTTTTCTACATCAATTCAAACTGAAATTTGAAATTTTGACATGCAACTAAAAATTTGATGTCTTAACTTTATGAATATATTATTTTTTTGATATTTTTTCCATTAAGAAATAATATAAGTAAATTGAATTCAAATAGACATCAAAAGTCAACTATTGCATTACTTTTGAGATTGAGGGAGTAGTTAAAAATTACATGTGTCATTCTTTTGTATCAAAAATGGCAATTTAAAATTTGATAATATTAGGTGAAAAATGGATACATAACAAGATTTTAATAGAGGTGTACCCAACCGTTAAAATGTGAATATTGATATTGAAAAACAATATCTACAATTAAAAATACTAAAATATCATCACTTTATATTCACTCGTCTCATTTTGTTTTTTACGTTTTCACTTACAAGTATGTAATGTCATATTATTTTTCCATAAAAATAAGACAACTTTTTTACAAAACAAAATACACCATCGTTTAATTAAGTTACGTTCTTATCATAAAAAAGCCATCAATTTCCCATAAATTTCTCTCAAATCATTCATGTTTTTTCTCACATATTTCACATTAATGTCCAAAAATGTCTTATTGTATTTACCAAAACAATAAAGAAAAAAAAACACACCCTAAATTACTCATGAGAATTTTACTTTTCTTTCAGAATGGTGGTTCAAGCGAGTTTAGCTTCTCTCCTGTGCGCACCTCCGTCCATTTCTTCCAGTACGCATGGTGCTGCCATGTGGACTCCCCAGTTTTTTTTTTAATTCTGTTTGCTTCATTTCATGCGTATCCATTTTTTTATCTATTGAAGTGTTTTTATTTAAAATAAATCTACAATATTTATTTGACAATTCCATTAAGCTAATTTTCAAGAAAAAAATTTGATTTGATTTTCTGTATTTATTAAAAAAATTGTATAGCTGTAAAACAAACATGACCATTTTTTTTATAAAGATAAATGTCATACAACTATAAAGAAAACAACACTATTTATTTTTTGATTTAAGATTATATACTGAAATTTTAAATCGAAAAATATTGAAGTTGGGATGAATGAAGATATAGACATTTTTCTTAGTAATAGTTTTAGTTAAGCATAAATTAAAAAGGTAATAGTGATGGATAAGATCTGCTAACCGCAGTTAACTTAACTGACCATTTCTGGTGGTTTTAATTATGATTAAAATCACGCGGTTAGCGGTTGTGGGTTTTAATTTTTCATAACTGTCAACTTAATGGTTGTGGTTGTGGTTGTGGTTTAGGGTTATCCGCACCGCGAATAACCAATATCTGCGGTTTGGCGGATAACCACCAATCCACATCATAATTAAGATCCATCCCAACCAATTACACAACCCATTACCTCCTAATTTCTCATCTAAAACCTAATGTGTAAAAACTTATCTAATAAATTATGTTATTTTCTAATTATATCATTTTCTATTTTGTAGGATAAGTCATGCGTCACAATAAAATGAAGATGATAATCTTACAGGTTTGGATGTTTGGGTTGATATATATATATATAGACTATCATGAATGTTTTTTTTTCTTTAGTGATTAAAGTGTTGTTTTAATG
The DNA here is from genome assembly GCA_024586325.1 of Stellera chamaejasme. NCBI lineage: Eukaryota > Viridiplantae > Streptophyta > Magnoliopsida > Malvales > Thymelaeaceae > Stellera > Stellera chamaejasme. The sequence goes on from CM044986.1 coordinate 31,018,643, forward strand.
TTTATATTGAATTTATGGATTTATTTAGGATATTTGGATAATATTCAAGTTTTCATCTAAATAACCGCGAATGAACCGTTAACCGTGGGTATAAATTTATAACCAATACGCGTAAAACCGTATACCACGGATACTAAAAAAATCGTAGTTGGTGGTTGTGGTTTAACGGTTACCGTGGTTTAATCACCTCATTGTCATGCCTCTGTACATCACATCTTCCTCGATTCCTCCTCCAGTCCCGTGTTTAATTTACTCCGATAATAATTAATCTAATCCTTTCCATTACGTATGGTTGAATCCAAGTTCCCACTTGTTGGACCACGTGTGTGCCTCGTATTGGTCAGTTTCATTCGGTGTGATGCATCCCCGCCACGCACTCAAGCGGTAGGGAATGTATAAGCATTAAATAAGGCATAGGCTATTATGTGTCAGGCTTTAATATGTGCATCTTTGTGCCCAATTGCATTTATTTTCAAAACTGTCATCGCTTCTTCTTCTCCGTATTTTTATTGTCAACGTACCTCCGACATGAATCAGATCATCATCCTCCATCTCTCACTTGCAGTCTCCAACCACCATAGCTCCTCCTGTTAGGACCGGCTGGCCATTAGCAACTCGATGATGGTTGCCTCCTCCCCCATCAACAATCATCAAAGTCACGACAATTGTAGGAGATCCGTTCGGACGACCCGCTATCCGACCCGACGAAATCCGCCAACAGAATCCGCAATCGACTGCTCCAAAGCAACCAATCGCTTCCCCAGTCGCCGACGCTTCCTAGCCATTTCCTGAGCTAAACGACTTAATTCGTCTCACGCCTTGAAACTAAACTTGCTGCAGATGACAGAATTATGATGCCCCTACATACTATTATGATGTGCTCTCAATTTATTATGATGCTCATTTTTATAAAAATGATGTAACCAGGAATTGCAAACAAATAATGCTCAAATATATCAGACTGAACTTAATAATTCCAAATAGTAATGAATTCGAAGAATATCAGCTGAAATAGATGGAAAAAGATGATTTTTCAGCAAAACAAGCATCACATTGCACCACATAAGCATAATTTCGCATAGAAGCATCATTTGATGCAGGGAGTGCATCATTTGATGCATGAAGAGTATCATTTTGGAGGATGAAGTGCATCATATGAGTTCATCATTCAGGACAGGAATTGCATCATGTGTGAGTAGGAATGCATCATTAGTGAGGAAAAGTGCATCATGTTTGTAAGGGATAGCATCAAAGTGGAAAAGGAGAGCATCACTCTAGTTACAAAGCGCATCATTTTGAAAAGTTGAAGAACATGAGTGCATCATTAAGCCATCATAACGTATACATTATTCTTGTGAGGGAGAGCATTATAATGCAATGAGAGTGCATCACGGTGGCCACCAAATGCATCATTTTAAAAGGTTGAATAACATGAGTGCATCATTATGTCATCAGAACGGATGCATCATTTTTGTAAGATAGTGCATCATACTTGAAACCAAGAGCATCATTCGTGTAACCAAAAGCAACATTTGGAACCAAGAGATCATACTTTGTCCACAGCGAAGAGCATCATTTTAAATGCCAAGTTCATCATACTTACCAAAATGAGCATCATTTTAAGCACATAGAGCATCAGTTTGAGAACTTCGTCTTTTTTGTAATGTTGAAGAAAATGAGTGCATAATTAAGTCATTAGAACGGGTGCATCATGTTTGTAATTGAGAGCATCGTAGTGTAACAAGAGTACATCATTGTAGTCACCAAATGCATCACTTTATAAGGTTGAAGAAAATGCGTGCATCATTAAGTCCTCAGAACGAGTGCATCATTTCTTTGAGGTAGAGCATCATACTTGAAACAAAGAGCATCATTCGTGACACCAAAATCATCATTTTTAACCAATACATCATATTTTGTCTAATAGCAAATAACACAATTTTTTTTACAAAAGTGCATCATTTGTGACATCAAGCGCATCATTTTGAACTAAGACATCATACGTTGTCAACAAGCATATCACTGTATTCTGTAGAGCAGCAGACTTATTGTTATTTTAACCACTTACAACTTTCAATGTTTGTAGCCAAATACCAACCTTTGGTCCGAGCCTATTACTTTGGGCTTGAGCAAGTCGAGCTCGAGCCCAGTAGTACCATTAGCTTATGGGGCCGAGCTCGAGCATATTTACTAGTTGCAACTGTCATTAATATCTACATGGTATTAAGAAGAAAAATCAAGTCATTTGTGTTTCATAGTTACTAGTTACAACTGCCATTAATATTTATACTTTGATGTTAATATGAGATATATATATATATATAAATATATATATATATATATATATATATATTGTAGGTGTTGGAGCCGGTGGAAATTAAATTACATTGATGTGGCTAACCCCGTGAGATTTTGATGGTTTCTTTACTGGATAGTTACTGCTGACATTGATTATAATATTTATACCTTCATGTTAATATAGATTTATATATTTTTTTGTAGGTGTTGGAGGCTTGGAGCCGGTGGACTGAATTTTCCTTTTTAGAACTTGTGATGTTTGAACTTGTGACATTCTGATGGTTTGGGAATAATGGAGCTTGTGATGTTTGAACTTTGAAGTAGCAGTAGGTTTTTGATCTGTTGATGCTTGATGTTTGAACATGAACTTGAAACTTCCGAACTTCAGATGTTTGATGTTTGAACGTGAATTTCAATGTTTGTTATGCATGTTGTTTTGTTGTGTTTGTGCGTGAATTTAAATACATGTATTTGTGAAGCATTGAAGATGTTGAAAGATGCTGTGTTGTTTGATAATTACAGGTATTTGGTGGCTGCTACAAAAATCGAGCCTTATCGATCTTAGGCGAGCCTAATGAGCTCGAGCTCGAATACTCGGGCTCGATATAGTTCAAGCCGAGCTCGAGCGGAATCCGAATTTCACAAGCCCAAGCTCGAACATGCCGGGCTCAGGCTCGGGCTCGGTCTCGGTCCGGCTCGAACTCATCCCTACCCTACGATCATCATTTACATAATTTTCATGGGGCACATGCCCCCATGGTGGGTCCGCCCCTGGGTAAATAGCTATACCCAAAAATAAAAATTGTAAATCTTTTCCCTATCTAGTTTATAAATCATTTATTTTAATTAATTTCATAAACTCGATCGGAATTACAATTACTATCCACTTACTGGATATAAAAATTGATTTTTTAAAAAAATAACAAGGTGAGTGTATTTTTTTACGAAATTTTAAGTATCTACAATGAGATATAGTGATGAACTAACTAATGGCTAAATCCTGAGTATAAAAAATCAAGTTCACTTTTTTTTTTGTGGCTTTTCCCAAAAAACCGTTCATTGATCATATTTTCATTTGTTTCAAATCAGCATCATTTAAAAGTAGTTGCCCCTTTAATCTTTATACCTTTTTAATAGTTATATTTGATTCAATTTTTTACTTTGAATAATTTGTTAATAAAATCTGAAAATATATATTTTTAGAACTGTATATCAAAATTTTGAACAAACAAATTTATAGATATTAGGGACCATAAAAAGGATGAATGGATACTGAGTACTTGGCCTAGTGGTTATGATTTTGAGATGCCTGTAAAGGTATCAGGTTCGAGCCTCCGGTATCCCCAACCCCCAACCCCATTTGTATAAAAAAAACGGACGAACAAAATAGAGTACCACTCCCTCCGTCCCATAAAGATTACACTTTTGTTTTTGGTAATTTTCACAGTATTTAATTTACGTTTTATTTTAATGAGTTCATAGACATGTAAAATTGAATGACTAATATGAATCTCATAATTTACAATATAAATTTTCTAAATATATTTTTTATGAATTTTTGTTTCACTATTTATCTTAGCAAAATTTTGAGTGAAACACTATTACTTGAAACATCAAAGTTAAACATTACAATCTTTACGGGACGGAGGGAGTATAAAATAAGCTAAAAGATAAATTTCGTTTATTGGGCCAAATAGAAACAAAATATTGGCTTAATCATAAAATGGAAAAATGTTTCAATAAAAAAAAACAGAGCATTTATTTGCGTTGTGAACAGAAAGGACACGCAACTTAAAAAAAAAAAAAGGAAAGGAAGGACACGCATTGCAATTTGCAAATGGCCTAATTGGTAAGGGTTGGTTTGAAATTTCGAATATACTTCTAGTGTATTTTTCCCATATAATGCCCCTAAACTCTTTCACCTCTATCTTATTCACCCTTACTTTTTTCACTTTTGCGCCTTCTCAACGGTCAGTACTCAGTAACCTCTAAAGACTAAAGAGTAAAGGAGTAGTTGAAAGTTTGACCAGAGTCCAGACAACTTGAAAAAAAGAAAAAAAAACTGTTCGAAATTGACCGGAGTAGCGTTGCTTGCATTAAAATATTTTGTTTTGAAATCATATAAACGAGGTATTGAGGTACTATTATACTCATACTACGTTACGGGTGCCTAACTATCATTCATTAATTCTGAATCAATTGAATTATAATACAAAAAATAAAGAATGAGTACAAAATTTTATGTAAATTATGCAAAAGAACCAAAAAAAATTGTATACCAAAAGGTAGTTAGTCCCTCAAGAAACAAGAGAAAACAAAAAAATGTTATTTCATCACAACACATTTAAAGAAAGAACCTATTTATTATAAAAATGAAATTAAAGGTAAAAAGTGAGTTATCATCTCTTTATAACCAAAAGTATTAAGAAAAAGATAGAAATAATAAAATAATAAAATATCTAAATTATAAGACTGGAAACATTTTGGGACCAATATGAAAAAAGGAATGAAAGTAAAAGGTGGAGTAAAATGAATTTATCCTTTTAGAAAACAAAAAATTTAAAAACATTAAGAAAAAAAGATCAAGAAAATATAAAATGTCAAAATATAATATTGAAAATATTTTGGATCGATATATAAAAGAAATAAAAGATAAAATGTTAAAATGTCAAAATATAGGATTGAAAATATTTGGGTTCAATATGCAAAAGAGTTGAAAGTATGAGGTAAAATAAACATTTATCCTCTAACTACACCCCACCCGACCACAACTAAACTACACCATACACCCTACCACACACAATTTAAAATCAATTAACTATTCATTACTGTAGCAAAGGTTTGTAATTGTTATATATATATATATATATATATATAAAATTATACGTAACACAATTTGCTTTGATTGACCCTTTCCATAAGAAGTTTTTGATTTTGATTTACCCTTTTAAAAGAGTAATAATTTTGTTAGATTTTTTTCTCCATCAAATTTTATGAAAAATTCATAGTGTATTTCACATACGAAAAACTTGTAAATTTTGAATTTCGATAAATTCATGGACGAAAAGGATAAAGAAAATGGAAATATGATACAAGTACAGCTGAATTCAAGGATTTTATCTTGTAACAAAAAGGTAAAAGCGCTGATTTTGCCACTCAAAAATTTGAAGATAGTTAAAATTTAAATATAATCAATCAATTCGATTTAGATTTTGCCATTATGAAAAAGAGATCATGTGTCATTATACCATTTACTTCGTTAACAGATGAAATATTCCAACATATTTCATAACAGAGTACATACATGTTCCATGTGTGCATATGTGGGTGACATGTGACATCCATGTCACTAAACCTAAGAATAAATTTAATCCTATTAAAAATGAATAAATAAACTCCAAATTTCCTAAAATTTACAAATTGACTTATCTTATTTGTCGATAATAGGATATACCCCATACCGTCCTCCTCGCTCCTCTAGCAACCCTAACCCTCCATCGCAAAAAAAATATTGTGACTGAGCCAAACACGGAACACTCAAACTTGCACACAGAGTGCTCAAAAAATGAGTTGTATTAACACAAACAATTATTCTAGCTCTCATTTGGTACACAAACCCTCTGAAAACTCATCGGTAAATTGGTTATTCATGAAATCTATAGATCTAAGAGGCCTTTTTTTGCCCAAAATTGTATTCACCGGCCTCAACTGGTTGGAATACTGTTGTGTTACATCATGTGAAGGAACAACCTTTCTAACAAGGTAAATTCAAGACTCGTTTTTGGAAGGAATTTTTGTTTCTTAAAATTGTTCATTGCTAAGTAAAAGCTATACTCTAGTAAAAGATACTTAGCACTTAACATAAGAAAATAAACGGGACAATGTGAAGAAAACATGAAACATCTTCCTCAAAATCATGCAACATAAGAAAATAAACGTCACCGATTTAGATATTGCATACCGAGCCAGAGGCCGGCGGGGTTGGAAGGGTTGTAGGTAGCGCGCGGGCGGATGGCTAGACAAGTTAGAGCATGTCCAACAACTTCTCAAATTTCTTAATATGCTCACTTTTGGAGAATTTTGAGTTTTTTTTGCTCCAACAGCTTCCCTACGTCGTTCTTCAAAATGGAGAAGAAGGAGAAAAAATAGGGAGCATTCTCCAAATTTTGGAGAGTCTCCCTCAAATTCACATTTTCAAACCTCTCATCTCGGATGATGTTATTTACCAACTAGTTGGAAAAACCACTAATTGTGTTATGTGCGTAAATACCCAGCTAGAATGGTATTTTAATCTTTGAAATTGTTAATTAGTTAAATTAGTTAGATAGTATTAGAATCAGCTAATGGTTTTACCCAATAGTGGGTAAATAGAGGAGCTGTCTCACCTCCCTCTCATGTTAATTGTGATTGGTTTAAACATATATTCTCTTTTCTCTTTCTTCAATCCCCAAACATTTCATTAATTATTATTAAAATATATAAAATATTTTATTATTATATTAAATATATAATTTTTCAAAATAAAGAAGTTGTTGGAGTTGGAGTAATTTTTTTATGGAGAATATGACTTTTATTTATTCATTTTTAATTATTTTTGGAGAGGCAGTTAGACATAAACTTAAACTTAAAGGCAGGGGTAGAGAAAGGATGGCCATGAGAGTTTGTGAGGTTTTGAAATATTCGGTGGAAAAGTTCATAACTTTTACAAGAATAAAGATTAAATATTGTAGCTATTTTAACAAATTATAAAATATAAGCACCACTATGTACACTTTAACGAGCGTGACAAACATTGTCCAAAATACAAACAATTATTAATGCTAAAATCTATCTAGAAATCACTTAAAAGTTAAAATGCCAAAATCCGGCAACCCCTAAAATTGAGTGGTAAAAATCTACCATTTTACTTACATAACAAAAATTACCCCCTACAATTAGGTAGTGGTAGTGAATAGTGATAGTGAGTAGTGATGGAGGGAGTAAAGGAAAAGATAGGAAAAAGAAGAGAGAGAAAGAGAGGATTTATTATTTTGTGTAGTTACTACTACTATTACAGAAAGTGTACGCCCACCATGAACACTTGTCTCTCAATCTCTTGCTCGTGTTGCTTTGAGGCCGAGAAATCAAAAAGAGGGTTTCTAGAGAGAGAAATCTGAGAGAGAGATCCAGATGCTCGCTGTCAATGGGGAAGAATGACGACCAGGATGTGCGACAGTCGCAGCAGCACTCCGATCTCGAGTCCGCCGCTCGCGCCACTCCCCGATCCCTCTGTCCCGGATGTTCCGCGCTTCTCTCCAAGCTCTCCGCCCAACTCAGCTTCAGATGCGTCTTTGTTCTTATACTCAGCTTTTCGGTTTTGCTCCCCGGGATCTTCTGGATCCTACCTTTCCGTTCTGTTAACTCCGGTTTTGATGCCAACCAGAGCGTCAAGCTCAGCGGTACGCTCGATTTCTGGACTAATTTTCTCCCTCGCTATTTATTTTTTCGGCGACATTTTGATGTTAGGATGTCGATCTTCAGTTGACAAGTCGGCTGTAATTGGACACATTAGGGATTGTCGGCGGCTGTCTGAACCAGTAATTTTTGCAATTTCTACCGTTTAGGTTAGGTTACTGGAACATCGAAGACTATGGTGGGGGTAGATTCCCCGCCCCCTGTTTTTCTTCTTCAATCTTAGTTTATCGAGTAATCAAAGAGGGTTTTGAGCGAATAGGTACTGTCGTGTTCACCTTCGTCTTCCAAATTTTGGGGGCTGAGAATTGAATCGAATATTGGGAGATCAATGCAGTGTTACGCACCGTCTTGCTTTGTTAATCAGTGTTAGTCAGGCTGCTTTTTTCAGCTATTAGTTTCTCATCGTGTTCAAGGGTAGATGAGTGCGTCAGCGACATCTTTCATTGTTTTCGTTTTCTTCCTGCATTTGGAAAAGTAATTCCATTCGATTGCTGTGATAAATAATTTGCCCTTTCTAGATAATCACTCCCTTCTTCAAGTGAGGAGAAAAAAAAACTAATTCTGGGCAGACTTTACGAGGCATAGCCATTCTTTCCTTGAATGTTCTATGATCCTGTCTTAATTAGAAATCAATTTCCCTCTTTTCAAAAGATATCTTCCAGCAAACAATTGAACTTCTGATTTCGATGGTTCAGACTTGAGGTACTTTATCTTGATGTCCTTTGCACTATATAATCCAGCTTGTAAAATATCTCCAAGTGATGAGAACATTATTGATCACTTGCACAAACAAGTTTGGTTATGAAGCTTTTCATTACTCTAATTTATTAGATGCTGGGATATATCTCCCTGGATGAGGAAAAATTACATGTTTCCCAAACGTAATGAAGGTATTTTGTTTAAATGCTGGTTAAACATATTTAGGTAGCTAAATACCACCTATCTGCAGGAAGGCCAGAAATCTTATTTTGTCGTTCTCATCAAACCAGCTATCAACTTTACTGGAGGTAGAAGTAGCGTGTGGTGATCTTTGAAATTGAAACATATTTTGAAAAACAGCTACTTTTCATTTACAGATCGTTTGGATTCATAAGTACCTCCCTCTCTCCAAAAACCACTTAGAATCTTCTTCCAGCGCCTTATCTTGTGTAATATGCTGTATGTGTGATGCCTTGATAGATTGGTCCTATGGTTAAACTGGAAGACTACGTAGCAAATGCATGTTGCACTGCTCCTTCTGTTGCACAAAATTCTAATTTTCTTTCTTTTCAGACTGGAATTTCTACGGACCTGTTTTCACTGTCAATTAAGGACATATAATAGCCTTTATTTATATGTGGATTTGCTTAGCTGTTTCATGCATATAGCAATTTCCTAGAATCCTAAGTGAGTCATTCATCATCGGGTGCTTAGACGTTCATATGTGCATTGCAGCTACAGTCCAGGCCAGCTTGAAGTTGCAGGCTTCGGTTAAGGATCTTGTTCAGCACATTGGAAGGTTAGAATACGATATATCTGGAGAGTTGAGCATCCCAGATGCCAAGGTTTTGCACTCATCTTTTACTAGCATGTTAGTGTTGCAATTCGAACATGTAAGGAAATTTCACTAACAGTCTGTTTCCTGCACATTAGGTGGCTGTCCTATCTATGCACCAATCAAGAGGGTCAAACCTTACAAATGTGGTTTTCGGTGTTATCTCTGATCCAGTAAATATAGAAATGGCTCCGCTCTCCCTTGGCCTGCTGAGGTCATCTTTAATTGAACTGTATCTTCAGGAGACAAATCTCAGTTTGACTACATCAATCTTTGGACAGTCATCAGATTTTGAAATTTTGAAGTTTTCTGGGGGTCTCACTGTAATACCTTCACAATCTGCTTCCATTTGGCAGATGCCCCAGATTCTATTCAATTTCACTCTGAATAATTCGATATCTGAAATACGAAATAACTTCGATGAATTAAAAGAGCAGCTGGAGTATGGGTTGAATCTGGGGCCTCATGAGGTAAATAACACGTAATTGGAGATATCTCTTACCATACTTCTTACTGCAGCTAGTCAGTGCGTCATAAAATTAGTGTAGCATGCTTTTGTGTGTGCGTACAGAACTGAATTTGCATGTGTTTTTTAAATAATTTGAATCACAAGTATTGACTTATTGAAACCATGTTCAAGTTCATGGATGGAGTGTCATCCTCACCATCAACTATGAGAAATACTTTCTCTGTAAATGTAGCTATTCTTGTTTAGACCCGAAGATAATGATGAGTTACGAGAAATTTGTTTTTCCTATATTCCGGCTGATGCTATCATTTGATACAATTTTGGGTAGAGCTTACGTAGATAATTCTGTATTTATAACAATTTTCTTATTGCATTTCACTGTTGGTTGCAGACCGTATTTGTACAGATGACAAACAAGAATGGCTCTACATTGCTGCGACCCGTTGTAGTGCAGGCTTCTGTGTTGACAGATGTAGGGGGACTTCTTCCAGAGAGACTAAAGCAATTAGCTCAAATTGTCTCAAATTCTCCAGGGAAGAATCTCGGTCTTGATAACTCAATTTTTGGGAGAGTAAAGAGCATTAGTCTATCCAGTTACTTAAAAGGTTCACTTCATGACACTGCTCCCACCCCCTCACCTGCTCCATCTCCTGAACCATCGAATTCTCCACACCATGGCCCTTCTAACTCTTCTCCAGCACCCTTAGAGCACCACCACCACCATCACCACCACCACCATCTACCTTGTTCTAATTGTAAAGATCATTCCCATAATGCTCATTCAACTGCCCCACCACCTAAAAGTGGTTCTCATCATCATTTCATCCACACCCCTTCTCCTGGACCTTCACCTTTAGCCATTAACCCGCCTTGTCCGTATCATAAACGAGCAGCATCTCCAAGACCGCATCCTAATAAAATTCTGAGGCCACCTGCGATAAGTCCCAAGTCACAGCTGGCCCCACGTCTGTCACCTTTACCTGCAGTATCTTATGGTTCCCGTCCAAGCAGAGATACAGGAAGTGCAACTGGAGGTCCCAGTTCTCCACTGCATGCACCATCTCCAATTGCATCATCCCCAATATGTAAGCTCTTACTGTTGTTGACAGATTGTTTAGGACTGTATGACAGCCAGTGATTGTAAATCCTTTTTCAAAGCAAAATTTGATATCGGTTACTATGATCTTTAGAGATATTACAAGCCTGTAAGTCATGCTCAGTAGTTAGTACCAAAATGATGAGGAAGAGGAAACGGCAGTTTCTATTTGAACTCGGTCTGAAAATGATCATCTTTATGGTATTTTAGAATGCTTGGAAACATTGATGACAGACCTTTCAGACTGTTGGGGAAACCCTAGGAGCTACTTGCTAGTGCAAGTAAGGCTGTGTGGGTAGAGTTAGATGGGATCATCTGATTTTTAGGTCCTTCTATGTCTCATTTGTTATTTCTTTTGCTGTTTCTCTCCTTTTTAGCTTTGCTTTTGCTTGTCAATTGCTCTGTGATTGCTGTTAATCGAGTATATACGCATTTGTGTCCACAGCTTCAGCACTGGCCACTCTCTCCAAGCAAGTACAGTTCGCAGCACTGGGACTCTTGATCATTCCTCTGCTTCTTTGGTTATGATGGGAACAATATTCTATTGGTGTACCACAGAAACCTGTTGCAGCATGAAGCAGATGAGAGAATTATAGGGTTATTAAGCGATTTTGCTCGATAACAATGTTGGAAGCCTGTGCAGAAATGAGTTCCAGGTTCTTTCTTAACTTCAACAAGCACTATAAATGTAAATGAAGTGGAAGATGCAATGTTGGTCAAAGCCAAAAAAGGTGGCAGGCCACTCATCTTCTGAAGCTTGTGGCGTAACAAGAAGGCATGGAATTATCCTCCCACAAGGGAAGGATTTCCTGTGTTGGTGTGTGACCACTTTTGCGAATCTCAGGAGGAATCATCCTGTGTATTGATTCAAGTGTAAAGAATAGCCTTAAGTTACCTTGTTAAAACACCATCTGCGATGTAGGTACAGTAGAGTTATTGTGAAAAATGAGGGCAAAAGGTATTTAAACGAGATGAGGGAAAGATCTGAATGGTCACACCAGCTCTGCACCATTAAGTTGTTCTTTCTTTTTTTTTTATTTGCCGGGCCAATAACACCAATATATCGAATTTTGAAATGCTTCTGGCCTCGAAAGTTGTTGGCCTTTCTTTGAATAGTGGCTACCTGGTACTCATTGAAGAAATTGAAAGAAAAATGGATTACACTTTCATTATACTGAGCGTACAATATGTCGTCTGACATGTACAGCTACTCACTCTACTCCCTATCTTTATAGAAGAAAGAATGCCTTGCGCAACAAGTATAAACCTCAATGGTTTCTCCTAGATCCTGTTTTACGCCTCAGGAGGAAAATAGGAGCTCTATCAGTAAAGACTCTTCGACCATCCATAGACGTAGAATCGTACTTCCATGCAGGTCCTAGAAGCCAAGACATTGCAACTCCACCAAGCAGGCCTCCTAGCTGAAACGTTGCACGGAATCAAAACGGCCCGATCAGCATTCAATGGTAATAAACTGGTCGAAATTCAATTTGGGGCAAATCAAAATCATGCAAGTGGTCGTAATATTTCTCCTCTAAAGAGAAGGGTTGCATCAAACACGTAAGTAGAAGATTCTAATGATTTCCTCATTCTACCACTGTTACTTGATTGGTCATCTTAAACATGTTGCTTTCAAAGAAACCAAGTATTCCCATCAACAAGAGGAAATTTCGATACAAGTAAAACCAACTTGACGTTTCTTCAAGAAGAAGAAGAAGAAGAAGAAGACGTACATGACCCCAGTTGTCAATTCCTTTTGATATTGCCCCGATAGCCTGCAGGAAAATTGTTATAGTACTTGTCAGTACACTTGACATATTTGACAAGTAAAATCAAGACTAAAATTATCAAACTTCTAAAGCACAAAACACTTTTAAGTGATTAGATATGAAAGAAAGTAGAAGAGTTTTTGTAATGACCAATATTCATGCCAAAACACATGTTAGTTGTTGGCAGAGTTTTTGTTTAACATATCCTTACTAACTGAATAAATTTCAGCTGTAAGAAAAATGCTACAGCTACACAAGTTTCATACAAAACTGAGACGTCTATTGATCATACCATATTTACAAGTATCACTTGTGCAATACGCTGCAGATCTTCCTCGGAATCTTTCACAAAGCTTCTATGCCTTATTATGAAGACAGCTACTGATCCGACCTTTGACAAGAGAAATTCCAAATGACACATTGAACTACAGGAGCAAATAACAGCTTCTAAAATCTAAATAATCATAATCCGTGAACACTATAGTTTCCATTAAAAAAAAGAGAAAAAAAAGGACATGAGTACATTATAGCAAAAAGAGGCATGAGCAACCAATGCCATGCCAACCAGGGGGTTAAGATTTCAAGCTAATGGCATTTAAATTGCTTGGTTAGAAGATTTGACTCTGCCAATACAAGTCATGGTTGACAATGAAATTGCATCGACAGTAGACATATGATCAGTCTGAGTATGCATCTGTATCTTGTAGTTCCAAATGTCAACTTCATGCCTTCACTTTTTCTATTTTCTTCTTATTTAATTTTTTCCCACCCAAATCATTAAGATATTTCCTAGCAAAGTAAGAAAACTTAAGTAGAATGCTAAAAATAACTTCATGAATAATTAACAGACACCAGAACCGAACCAAGTCATTGTTATCTTGCTCCATAATCTGACTCAGAAACTAACCATCAATCTTAGAAAATGACTTACCAATCCGAAGATGGCTCCTGATGCACCAACAGCAGGAGCTTTGCAGAACCAGTAACTGGTTGCCGTACCTGGTTTTCTCTAAGATGATCAAGTTAAATCCGAAATGTAAACATTGTCTACTTATATAATACCAAGTTCACAGGCTGTTACTTGAGATTGCAGAGGTCAGATATATTGCAAGGTATCTCCGTGGACCACTGATATTCTCCACAGTGGGTCCAACTGAATTTAAAGAGAAACAATTGACCTGAATAAACAAAAACCTTCAGTAAACTGAAAGGTGTGATATTTCAGGTCATTAGAGTTAGAAGTTGTAACTTAGAACATACCAAAAGGTGTCCTATATTTGCATGTAAAAGTGAAGATGTTGCTAGTCTCCAAATTTGGCCCTTGTCAATTAGACTATTTATCTGCAAACAGCAAGCAAGTTACAAGTGCCAGAGAAATACTCGTATAAATTTTGTACAATTGGTCTCTTGACCAACTTCTAATTTTAGAGTGCAGATTCAACCGTTGCTGCATATATCAGAAAGACTGCTCAACATACTAAGTTTTGAAGAGCTAAAACTCTGTGCTTGTACTCGTCCAAAATATAAAACTTACGGAACAAATTCTAGTAGGCTTTGGAAACAATAATAGGCTTATTGTTGGCATACTCAATTCTGTTCCAAATTGATGTACCAAGTGAATTGTCAGCTCCATTGATTTCTCATAATTTTGATGGGCTCTAGGGTCATAAAAGCATAAACGAGCGTTGGCTTAATCAAATGTTTGAACTGATTCATTTCAGAAGGTAAAACTACACTCACCTTAGCTCCCCATAGCAGTAGCTTCCCCTGAGTTGCAACTTGTGCAACATAAGCTCTGCAAATACAGATCCACCTTGAGTTCAGGCACTTTTTACGTTTAGCTCACGAGATTTAATTAGGAGTAAAAGTCTAGCTACTCAGCGCACAGGTAGGAACACTGATGCAACCAATTACGGGATCCATTCCAATAGGGTAGGGTGCTTACAAGACATTAATGGCCAGGAGAACATTAGTCCAGTTCCTTCTAGTCAATGACTTCCTCCTAGAAGGCCCGGCCATCAAGTTGTCATCTCCAGAATCATTTCTACTCAATCCCCCATCGAAGAAACTCAAACACAAGGAACATGATTTTTCGAGAGCATCTTTACAGATTCCCAAGACCTCAATACCTTTCAGTGCAAATGTTCTCTCGGAAGAGATGATAAACGGAACTCTCTGTCCAACGAAAAGAGTAGTTAATAGTTCAAAGTTTAGACAACAAAGACTCAGAAAAGGCCGAAATTGAGAGTAAATGGGAAAACTTTCTTCTCTATTACATCATGTCAGGAAAGGAATGGAAGTGAATAACTTGAATCAGTACCTTGAAGGAGCTATGGTGGAGAGACCGAGCGGAGAGTCGAAGGCGGAGGATGTGGCGGAGGCGGAGGGAGGCGGCGTTGATGATGAGGTGGAAGATGGGCTGTGGGAGAATTGAAGATGGTTCTGGGACCCGCGAGAATGGATGATGAGGAGGAAGTGCTGATCCCATTTGCTCTATCACTTACCGTGACGATTTGAACTGATGCTGTTGCAAGCCTGCAACTGAACTGAAGACAAAGATCACAAGATCATCATCTCATGAGTTTCATCTTACTCGTTATACACCCCTGGTTTTGTGTCATAATATCTTTTGAACCCCTTACGTTAGTAAAAGGGCAGTAAACCCCTTACATTAATAAAAGGACAGTGAACCCCTTACGTAAAAAAGGTTTAATTAACATCACGCTCACAAACGAGTTCCATTAGAAGTTCACTTCACTCAGCAAGTTTTTAACTAATACTCCATTTGACATAACTATTGAAACATTTAACTTTCAGCATCAATTTAACTTCAATTTATCATTCCTTACAATCTAAAACCCTGAAACATCTACCTTATACCTTTCAACCCTTCCACCTAGCCTGTTTCTCTCTCAACCCGTCGTGCAGCCATCCACCTTTGTAGTCTCCCGCTACTAGCCCATCACAACCACCCTCCTCAACTGACCTCAACCACCGCGTGCAAAGCCTTAAGTGCTACAATTCACTATCCTTGACTCACACGAGCATGACCTCAGCCTCGTCAGATTTGCACCATCCTACCCGCTATCCGCCATCCTGCCACCTCATTGTGTTCTCTCCTATAAAAGGGACACTTGTCCCCCGGCCCCCCATGGTGTGCGACTGACACTTGTCCCCTGGCCCATGCTGCCGCCCATACCGTTGCCCATATCCCCTCAGGCCACTATAAATACTCCCTTTCCCGCCCCGCCAAAAGGACGAAACTTTGGAAAATACACTCTCAATTTACTCTCAACTTACTATCCCTCGGCTAGTTTACGGAGCGAGTTCTAACTTGAGCGTCGAAGAATTGTATTAGGTGCTCACTCGGCCTTGGAAGCAGCACGCCTGTGAAGTGAAGCGGCGCAGACGAAGCATCGCGGAGATTGTGCATCCCAGGAGCCCCTCAGGAGAGCCCCACCCCATCTCGACATGGCAGGATTCTTTCCCTTCGGGAAGCCCACCTTCTCGAACACGGTCTCAGATATTTCACCCTAGCTCCGACATTTATATTACTTAATGTTAATCCTTTGGTATTAACACTAGTTGAGGGTGGCGATGATGGGTTGGTAGCTGGCGGCGGTGAAGGTGGGTGCATAGTGGGTTGAGAAAGAGACAAGCTAGGTGGAAGGGATGAAAGTTATAGGTAGATTTGTTTGGGTTCAGCTTTATAGATTAGTGAATGAGAGTTTCTGTAGGTTTTTTAAAATACAGGATAAAATTGAAGTTTCGTGAAACCTCGTGGGGTTTTTTATTTGGTAATTTACCCTAACAATAACAATACAGCCGGCCGAGGCGACTCAGCAGATTGTTCGAGTTGGCTCGCCACCCATCGGATTGGGTGGTCGGTTTGCTCAGCTAACTATCCATCAAAAACCCCTCAATCCCCCACCAGCGCTCTTCCTCTTCACTTTCTCTCTCTTCCAACGACCAAAAAACCCTCTTCAGTCAGGCAGGCTCCAAGAGAGAGAAAGCTATTGGCAGTCTGCGAATTCTTCCATGAGAAACCATTTCTAAAGAAATACTATTTCTTCAAGCGCAAAACTTGAACAAAGATGTCTCACATAGTGTTCCAGACAACTCCGCTCCCCAAAAACCTCGTGCCGGGCCTGTCGCCGCCGCCGCTCCGTCCTGTTTCCTTCAAGCCAAGGGGAATTCATGTCCTACGGTGTTCGTCTACGCCGCTGATCGACGGCAGAGAATACGTGGTGGAGGCACTCGAGCGCTGCTTCGCGGCATCGTCGGCGCTGGTGGCATCCGGTCCGGTGGAGATGGGTCCCGTTATGAAGGGGAAGTATAGTTCGTTGGGTGCGGTTACTCTGGAGAAAGGGAAGCTTGATTTATCTCGGAAGGAGAAGGCCGCGTCTAGCCCTGAGGTCAGAACTAATTCCGTATTTAGATAACTGATTCTTGTTACATAGCATCATCCAATTCTAAGAGCTTGTTCATGGAAGCTCTTAGAAAGACTCTGTCAGAACCGTTTCACGAGGAATTGGAATATCCAATTCCGTATTTTGTTTCACGAGGAATTGGAATATACTCGTCATTCTTATAGCGTGCTTTACCCCACTATTCGGTTCATAGCTCTTGGAAAGCCCGAATTCACCTAGAGTGTTTCCATTGTAATCATGTTCCATTTTTACCAGCTTCTTCTTACGATCGTGGACAGTTTTAATAGGATTTATAGGTGTGTTTCTGATGGAAATCTGTATCTTGAAATTGGTCTCTTATTAACAAGGAGTTACTGGATTTTTCATCTAGTGATTGTTGCAATGCTGATACTTTAATGCTTGGTGGCATATAGAAGTAGGATAATTTGAAAGACGAACTTTTTGTTCTGCCTTTCATTTATCACCTTTAGCATACAGACCAATGAAACTACATGAGCAAACTGCGGTACTAAGTGTCCGTGTAAATGGTGTAGGAGAAATGATAATAAACGCCGAATGTGCTGTTGTTGGCACACCCTATTTAGCTTATAGGAAGAACTCTTTCTGGATGGAGGGAATTGCTAGTAGGGAGAGAATGACACTAAGATTTTTCTTCTATGATCTAGAGGTCACAATTTTTAATTCAACAGCAGCCTTCTTGTCAAACGACTAAAAACGAATTGGAAAGTGTGTTTATGGAGGACCTTACCCTGGGTGATAATTTTTTTTTTCCTAAAATGATACTCTCGGAAACATACTGGATGTTTATGAACATAGCAATTGGAACCTAGGTAAAACAAGACCAATTTCATGGTCAAAGGCTACTGCTTCAAATTTGTAGGATCCGCTCGGTTGCTAAAGACTTTTGGGAGACTGGGCCCTAGGCCGTAAACTGAGGCCTTCTGTGATTTTTTTTCATCATTTTCACATTTCTGAGCCATTTGGGTAATTGATGTGAAATTACAGCTTGCAGTTGGAGGTGGTGGTGGGGACATTGGGAAGTCAATAAGTCATGGTGGTGGTGATGGAGGTGATGATGATGGTGACGATGATGATTACTTCGATGACTTCGATGACGATAATGAAGGTGATGAGGGTGGACTGTTCAGGAGGAGGAAGTTTCTAGAAGAGGTAATAAAGTTATATGGACAATAACTGACCTGATTCTCTCTGTTTGATGGGAGTAATATCATCATGCAGGGAATCTGATAACTGTGTGAATTGATGACCGTGTCTTTCCTTTTCCAGCTCTTTGATCGAAAATTTGTAGATGCCGTGTTGAATGAGTGGCAAAAGACGATGATGGAACTTCCTGCTGGTTTTCGCCAAGCATATCAAATGGTAAATCCTGTTTATCATTGCTTGATGGTTGTTCTAGGGATTTATTAACCCGTGTTCATCTGCAGGGGTTGGTCAGCTCTGCACAAATGGTAAGGTTCTTAGCTATCAATGCAAGGCCGACCAGCAGCAGATTTATTTCTCGAACACTTCCTGAAGGAATCTCGAGGGCATTCATTGGCAGGTAAGGCAGAATTGCTTCAATTTAGATTAGCCTTTATCCATTTTCTTTCTTCTATTAGTTCTGTGCCAAAGCTATGTCACTGTTTAAGAAGTAGCTGTTTGGTTACGAATGCTCATCCTTGATCAAGTGGTTGCCATGCCCCGAAAGAGTTTGTTTTTGTATTTTCTTTGGTTCTTTGTTTCGTTTTATGTAAAACATTATATTAGTGTCGTCCTGATGACTCTGTCTAAGTATTTAGCTGGACATTTATATTTGTTTAAGGGTCCTGGTTTATTCTTAATAAAATAAGATTAATGAGATCCTATTGGTGGAAATAAAAACTGTTTTAAGTTATGCAGTATAACTTGGTAAGTTTTCAGCCTTTGGCCCGGATAAGGAACTCTTTCCTGTATGGCTGACCATTGGTTATATATTTTCCTTTTGCATTTGCGTCAAAAGCTCTTACAGTGTACACATCCACAAATTTAGTAACACAATTTTCTATATTTAATGTGGGAATATGGTTTTTAGAATGATAAGATGAAGACATCTAACATCTCTAGTAATACTTTATAACCAAGTTTTGAGACTTCCTGAATCGAGTAAACAATGGGAAAGTTTGGATCTGCAACGAGCTAGGAGCTAGGATTGGTGATCTGCAACCTTGTCGGGTAGCTAGAATTGGTGATCTTCAGCGAGCTAGGAACAACTAATTCTGATACACTGAAGAGCAACAATGTGTACATTTCTGCACCTCTTTTTACCTGTGCACTTATAAGTTTCTTGTTTCAGAATGCTTGCAGATCCAGCTTTCTTGTACAGGTTTCTGTTGGAGGAGGTAGCTACCATTGGCACTTCTGTTTGGTGGGAAGTGCAGAACCGAAAGGATAGGTTGCTTTCTTTCCAGAGGATGACTATAATTTGTCATGTGCTAATGTTCCTTGCTGACAGTTGTGCGGTTTACTGTTGCAACAGGTTGAAACAGGAGTGGGATCTAGCACTCATTAACGTGCTTACAGTTGCTGCATGCAATGCCGTTGTGGTTTGGTCTCTTGCACCTTGTCGTTCTTATGGTAACACATTCCGGTTTGAGTTGCAAAACACACTGCAGAAACTTCCAAACAATGTATTTGAAAGGAGCTATCCACTCAGAGAGTTTGATGTCTGGAAAAGAGTTCACTCTGCTTTCTATAAGGCTGCTGAATTGTCTATTGTTGGCCTATCTGCTGGGGCAATCCAAGGTTCATTGTCAAACTTTCTGGCTAGGAAAAAGAAGGGAAGGTACAAATGCATGCACACTTGTTGTATTGTTTTTCACTATTTTTCCTGAGAAATGGGAAAAAAGTGTTTCTAGTTAAAATTGGCCATTGGGCCTATTCTGTCATTAGGCGCTAACTCTTCGATTTTCCAGGGTATCTGTGACAATTCCTACTGTGAGCACTAATGCACTTGGGTATGGCGCTTTTCTTGGTATCTATGCTAATCTGAGATATCAGCTTCTGTGTGGGTTTGAGCAAACCATGGTCAACCATTTTGATGTGATTGGAGTAGCACTGTTCTTCAGCACAGCTTTGAGGTCTCTCTCTCTCTCTCTCTCTCTCTCTCTCTCCATATGTTTTTTTTTTTTGCTTAAACATAGTACTTGAATGTGCTGCATCTTTCTCATGTTACTTTTTTTAAGTGTGCTTCATCACTGTTATCATCATTGAGCCCCCTAAATTTACTCCCTCACAATGCAAATGAGGGAACTAGAATGAAAGAAATAAAAAAAATAATAAAAAAAATAAAAAAGAAAGAGAGAGAGGAAATGTCCTATCAAGACTTCAGATGTTAGAGCTAGCACATTTAATAAGTTTAAGTTCCTTAGAGGAAAAGGAAATGGTGGATGCATATCCTGCATTAGATATGCTGCTGCTGTTGTACTATTGTTATCACTGTTTGATGCTGTGGTCTCAATGCAGGGTTTTGAATGTTCAGTTAGGAGAGAGATCTAGGCTGGCTTGGCTTGGGGTGGAAGCAGATCCACTGTTGCAGTCCGATGGTGTACTGAGATCTCGCAACAGACCTACTGAGGAGGTGACCGGGTCATCCTCTAGATGGTTGATATCCAAGAATACTTTTGTTTCTGGTCTTGGACTCCTTGGCATCGGACAGGGTAATGTTGATGGCGAAGCTGCAGCTCCCAAGGCCCGGAGGAAGAGGATTGTTCGGAAAAAAGTATCTGCAAGCACTGCGTAGGTTAGTCGTATTCAACTTGTGCTAACTACATCACAATCCAATTTTGCTGGAGAGAAACGTTCAGTATAGGAAGAGCATCCGTCAGTGGAGTTCTCGGCCTGCTGTGGGTTAACATTAAGGAGAGGGGAGGGTGAGATTGCTAGTATATCGTTACGGTGAAACGTTTTGGTCGAGAGAAATTGAATTGTGTTTTACTGAGTCAAGTAATAGTAGTAGTAGTAGTATTTTTTTTGAGACCTTCAATGGAATCTGTTTACACACTCAAAAGCTATAAGCGATTTGCTGGGAAAAAAGTCTTAGTAGGTCCAAATTTTTTTACGTTTTTCAAGTTTTAGGTCTAAAAATTTTTAGACTTCGAATTGTAGGTTTAAACGTTATTTCCGTTACTGGGTTGTAGACCTAAAACGTCAAGTGGCCGACGGAATGTTGACGTTTACGAATAACGACATTAATTTTAAATTCTACTGCCACCTCATAAAAACGACGTCATTTTGTTTCCAGATTTGAGTGAAAAATGTTGGGAATTCGAAAATTAGGTCTAAAACTTTTCTATTTAACAACTTGTAGACATATAACTTTTCATATTCATCAACTAGTAGATCTATAATTTTTGATATTTAACAATTAGTAGTCCTATAATTTTTCGATTTCAGCTTAAAACAATTCTCTCCAAGTCAGTACCTCTAAAATGTTTGTAATTTGAAAGTGTCATTCAATTCAAGCACAAAAAAATAACAAAGTTCATCAGAAATTTAAATTCATTATATAACAAGTACCTGCAAGTGTACTATATGGACAAAAAACCATGTAATCAAAGTACCTGCAGGGGGCCGACCTACTTTTTTGTTCAGCAGCAGAAAATTGAAGGTAACTCTACCGGTTAGGGTTTTTGGAATTAAATAAAGAAGTTTTCTCCTTCGTAGAGTACAATAAATTTGTTCTTATTCACTAGTGGGACAATAAAAGTATTATTAAACTAGTTAATTGCAGTTTTTTAAGGTTAATCTATTATGTGCTATAAGTTTAGGCATCAATGAATGAGACAGACTTTGGCTCGATATCTTTGTTAAAGCTAGTTCTTGATTAACAAATATATGCACTTCTCAATTCAAGAGACCCTAAGGTTATATTAGTTATAGTTAATAAGAGTAGTAACTTTCATAACCATCATAATCTTAATTTTATTGTAGCCTGACAAAACTAGTGAATTGATAATTGGAAGGCAAACGAAGACTCTTAATAAGTTGATGGAAGAAGTAGCCACAACAACCAGAAAGAATAAAGCAACCAAGCAACACACGACTTTGATAATGAAGCAGCAAAGAAAGCTTTTTCAAATGTCGTTAAAAAGGAATATTGAATATTTGAAGGACCTCATCAAAGAACAACATAAGAGAAAGTTCGACAATTTGGATTAAGAATGTATAAAAATACAAGATACTTTCATTTTGAAGTTGGACTAGTATTTTTTTAAAATGATGTTGCCTAGTTAGGTGATTAGGGTCAAACTTAGTATGTCTGACCATACTGTAGGAGTAATGCCCAGAAACCAATCCTCGGTGATGTGGTTTTGGACATGAATCATGTTATTTATAGTTCGATTATTGTGTTAGTTTGGATTTGTGCGTTAATCAAATAACACAATATATTAACCCTGGAATAAATCAATATTCCTAAATATCCCTAGTCAAGGTTAGGGGTGTAAACGAGCCGAGCCGAGCCCGAACCTCACTAGTTCGAGCTCGAGTTCGAGTTCGTGGGAGTCAGCTCGAGTTCGAGTTCGTTCGAGCCGAGCTCGAAAATAATGGTTCGAGCTCGGCTCGTCTAATGTTCGAGCTCGGCTCGATAGTTCGAGAGCTCGAAAAATTTAAGTACTCAATTAATTAAAATAGAAAAAAAGAAGGACTAAGTTATAAATTTTCCCAAACTCATCATCTTTCTTAGGTTCGTGGCTCGTGAAGCTCGGCTCGTTTAATTTGGTTCGACTGTTCGAGCTCGAACTGGCTCGCAAATGGCTCGATTCGTTTTACACCCCTAGCTCGAATTGGCTCGCGAACTAACTCGAGCCGAACCTTAAAGGTTCGAGCTCGGCTCGTTTTACTACTCGAATCAAAATTTCAGCTCGAGCTCGGGTTCGTGGCTCGTGAAACTCGGCTCGTTTAATGTGGTTCGAGCTCGAACTCGAACTGGCTCGCGAACGGCTCGGTTCGTTTTACACCCCTAGTCAAGGTGTTATAGTGAACGTGAGTTGCTATAACACATTTGAGATTAGCATAAGGGAATATTCACATTGGTATTGTGAAGGCTTACTTATGAATACATAGGAAAGGAACTATGTATTTGGATCGACCCGTTTGAGAGCATTATGAGAATCGTGGTGTGAACACCATAAGTGCCTCTCATGGATCATAGTACACGTAGTCCTTCGACCTGAGGTTATGAAGATCTGCTCATGTGAGTGGCATGCTTTGATTCTATGTACTGTCTCTTTCGTGACTGGGAAATTGGACTAATTTTGGGTGTGTTGCAATATTATGGAGTTGAACTGTTATGAACCAAGACGGGATTCGTCACTCCCACACCACGGGAGAGTATTCTCATGAGCAAAGTTGAGCTGTAATGAGGATGCAAAATCTGACATCGGTTCAACTTGAGAGTCTGACTGAAGGGACATATCATGTACATGTATGATCATACCGATGGGTGAGGTTCCGTCGTGACATCGACTTCATCGTTACTTGGGTGGTAGTGATGTGTTACTAGATACCGCTCACTATCTGTAGTTATGAATAGGGATTCATAATTACTGCCAACATAACGGGAACCTATAGGGTCGCACGTAATCCGATGTCGATTAGGAGCTTGTTTGAGCAGTGTAAAAGCACAGGGACTTAAGTGACAACTTTTAGAAAGTCTGTGCACTAAACCCTAATTGATAGGCATTGGAAGTCTATAAATAGACTCCCTCTGCGCCATTCATAAAGGTGGGCACGCATCACGAGAGATCACCCCAGCGACCTCTCACGTGCCTTGTGCTCTGCGCAAATTGCTTCTCTCCCGGAGAGGATTCCGCTGCTAGCACAACGTCGGGAAGGAGGATCTCCTATTGTAGGCGTCCACGGAGTAAGCTACGAAGCATCTACCTGGAGCGTGGATACCGTAGAGGACAGGTGTTTTCTCGTCAAAGTTGCACGGATCATCACCACGTGAGGTAGATTCTTGAACACCTGGTTTAATTTGTTTCAACAGTTGATCATGTCGGAGTTCCGTTAATTTCCGTTGCATTATGATTGAGAACCGGAAACCCTAACACATACTACATCACCAAGCAGGAAGAATTGTATAGAACACCATACTAATCATACATGTATGGAACAATACTTTGATTGCATGTTTTTTTTCATATAGTGTCACGGGGCGCCTGCGTCCGGTTACGGAGGCGGGGCCGCGGCATCGGAAGCGGAAGCTGCGTAAATGGAAGCGGTCGGTCCAGCCGAGACCTGCTGAGTGTGGTGATTCCGTGACCCGGCCGGCAAAGTCTCGTTCTCAAAAGCCCGGTGCCTGAGAACGCTTTGCTCTGGGAGTATGCAGACAGAGTTATGCGCCTATATTTTTCCGTTGTGTTTCGACCCCCGCAACCTACAATTCTCAAACATGGCAAGTATACAGTATAACTCTAGCTATCCATGGCGAGCCCCGTCCCACTGAAATAGGTGAGCACTCTACCATCACCAAACATACAGTTCATGGATAACATCATAAATAAGCTCAACAGAATCATACCAATACAGAACATGTCTGATCCATCACAACATGATCATATCACGAGTCTCGCCCTCCACTGACATGGGCAAGTCCCCGGTCATACAGAATATCCAAGATATGTACACAGAAACAAAATGTATCCAAGATACATAGCATGATCCAACAAATGACATGCATGCATATTCATCTACAGAGCCGACCCCAGGATACCTAAGTGCGGAATCTAGGAGAAACTCCGAGATCAGAAGATTCCCGCACGTACCGCTGCTGCTGCTAACACACAAACAGAAGGGAGAGGTAAGTTAACTGTGAGATAACTCATATGCTATACATAGTATAAATCCAGAATCAGAAAACAGACTATAACCTCTACCGAGACTACCCCTATAACTTAACAGAAGTTCCGTGGCAGAATATATCTCGCAGATACATGATCACAAAGATGCAAAGCACCACGCTATCGAAACTCTAGTCCTACTCCGCGGGTTGCTTACCAGACGGCTTGTCGTCCTCGAGAGACAGTGAAGGGCGGAATGTGGTAAACAAGAATGTATGGGTGAGTCCTCGGAAGGACCCAGTAAGGGCTGAGGTAAGGTACAGTTGCAATAAGTAAGCTAAGTGCGTGGGTACCTGCAAAAACAAAGAAAACACAAAAACATAAGAATATATATATATATATACACAAACAGATCATAAACCCGTGGCCTCCAAGACCACCCGGGCCTTGAAACAGGATATCACCCGGAACCCGCATCAACTAAACCCGATAACATAATTAATAAATCCCGCCTCCAGACACTCTACCAAAGCTCGACAGAGTACCTTCTTCCCCCGAATGACGAAAATTACACCCAGAATAATCTCGGTGCGTTTCTTCCTAGAACCGTGAGGAGACAATAAGTAAGCCTTGAAAGCAAACAAATGTAACGATCCGGTAAGGGCTGAGGTAAGGTACGATTGCAATAAGTAACGAAAACACAAAAACATAAGCCCATAATTAATAAACAGAGTCTGAAAGCAAACAAACAGAACGACGGCCCTCTCCAAGAGGTCAGAAGCCGAAGCTAACAGAGGCATGGTACCAGTCGGGGTCGCGATCCCCTAACTGTCATAGGGTCATAAACAAAGTATACCGCATGGTATACAACATACAGAATATACCACAAGATATATACAGAATATCAGCACCCAGTGCAGATATAGAATACCGAAGAAGAACTCGAGGTCTCTGAGACCATCCTGGGCCTTGAACCCGCATACCTAAACAGAGTATATTGCAGGGTACACAACAGACATAATATACCGTAAAGTATATACAGAATTTCAGCACCCAGTGCAGATATAGAATACCGAAGAAGAACTCGAGGTCTCCGAGACCGTCCCGGGCCTTGAACCTGCAAACATGTACCTTACCATATAACTGGCCCCGGGCACCCGTCCTCAACCCAGAACCAGCTTCAACTAACCCTGATATACATGATATCCCTCCCAGAATGTATAACGAGATAAGTTGAACCCTTACCGTACTATTACCGATCCGCAGAAGAATCCCGAGAAAATCCCGATGCTCGGCACGAAACGCGGTATTGTGACTTCCGAAGTCCCGCACTACTCCACAACTGCTGATTCAAGTTGAACAACCATTTACAAATCAGAAATCACCAATCTAGACCCCCGGAAACTAATCTCGCACATTGCGCAAAACTTCACAGAAAGCTCGGATTTTCAAATCGAGCTAGAACATCATTGTTTATACTCAAACATGCACAACTAAGCATCTAAAACATACTTTCCCAAATTTAAGCAAGCAAGCAAGCTAGCATGTCGAGTTTCACGGTTACGTTCACAAATTCAGAAAATGAAGTTCCAAACATCGTTTGTTACCTACTTCAATTCCCGATATCATTTCACAATACACCCCCGAAACACACCATAACTATTAACACACCCTTCCCTTAATTTCGGCCCCAACATGAACTTTATACCAATATCCTTTCCAATCAATTTAAAGCTTCCAATTCATGCATAAACAATCACTTAAACATTCTAAGCATGAATATCAACATATCACTCAACAATTCCATCAATTTCCCCACTAAAGTATTTGGCCAAGTTGGGGTTTTTCAACCCAAGATGTTCTTCCATATTTCAAACCTTGATTCCTACACCAAATCACACCAAGAACAACATATCCTAAACTTGAAACAAGAAGATGAACACAACACCTAGCTAGGGTTTAGCATAAATTCGGCCCTTATGGTGTTCAACCACAACCATGCTTCAAACATACCAAAATCATGAAGGAGACATGTTTACCTCAAAATTAACACCAAGAACAACCCCCCTTAAACCCTTGAGCAAAATCGGCCTTGTAAGGGAGCTACTAGTGTGTGTGTTTGTTCTTTAGAAATGAAGAACATGTGAGTGGGAGAGAGAGATTTATGAGCCAAAAATGCATCTCTTTCCAATTTTCACCTCATATACTCC
This sequence comes from Stellera chamaejasme, assembly GCA_024586325.1. NCBI lineage: Eukaryota > Viridiplantae > Streptophyta > Magnoliopsida > Malvales > Thymelaeaceae > Stellera > Stellera chamaejasme. Next base: position 31,045,723 of record CM044986.1, read on the forward strand.
TTATCATGATTAGTCACCTTACAAGCACACATCAAAGTACCTTAGTCACCATAGTGAGTCACCTAACAAGCACACACCCAAGCACCTTAGTCACATACCAAGCACACACCCAAGCACCTTAGTCACATACCAAGCACACACCCTAGCACCTTAGTCACCTAAGTGTTTAAGTCTCATCTCGTGCCAACTTATTCCGAGCAAATCTTGACGTATGTGCTTGCTAGCTTAACCGAGTAATCTCGTCATGTGTGCTTGCTTTGGTTATCACCACAATACCCATCCCGAGTAATAACATACCACACACCATTGGCACCATCAAATTGTTCGTCCCGAGCCCCGAGTGTCGCCCGAGAACGAACGTCCCGACCCCGAAAAATATTTTTCGCGGAAAGGTGCGAGGGACTCGTGCGATCTCGAATATACAAGCATTCCTGAGAATGTTACCTAGAAAAGCTCTGGGAGCCATCTGACCAACTGAAAACATGCCCCGCATGTTTGGAACGGAGCCCCGGGATACACAGAAGTCACCACCCGCTCGGGGTGACTGTAACATATAGTACCCTTGCAGGTATTTGTTATCTAATGAATTTAAATTTCTGATGAACTTTGTTAAGTTTTTGTGCTTGAATTGAATGACATTTTCAGGTTACAAACATTTTAGAAGCACTCACTTAGTGAGAATTGTTTTAAGCTGAAACCGAAAAGTTATAGGACTACAAAAAGTTATAAGCCTACTAGTTGATGAATATGAAAAGTTATAGGCTTACAAGTTGTTAGATAGAAAAGTTTTAGACCTAGTTTTCGAATTTCCAAAGTTTGACTTCCACTCAAATCTAGAAACGAAGCAACGTCATTTTTGTGAGTTGGTAAAAGAGTGTTTAAAATTAACGTCGTTATTCGTCCACGTCAGCACTCCATCGGCCACCTGGCGTTTTAGGTCTACAATCCAGTAACAGAGCTAACGTTTAGACCTACTATTCAAAGTCGAAAAGTTTTAGGCCTAAAACTCGAAAACATAATTTTCCGCGATTTGCTCTGGTCCCTGGAATAGCCCCAAATAATTAAGATTCACTGGTTCGCAGTTGAACTATTCTCCTACATTTGTTTTGGAAAACAGGGAGCTCATCTCTTGAATTTCATTAATGAAATAGGTCAAACGGCACTTACAAGGCAAAAGGATCAGGCACCTACAAAGCTGAACTATTCTCCTACATTTTTTCCCCTTCTTCTAAAAATTGTAATCAATAAATTCGTAACTGCAAGAGGGGGCCAAGCCAAAGGCGGCCATTTCGTAGTGTTGGTGTGCAATATGGTAAGGTATCAATTCAAAAACCAATCTGTGAAGGAAACACTTTTTAGCCTCTGACTTAGAACCCTCAACTTGTACACGTATTCCGTTCCCTCTTGTTTAAAGCAAAACGATGGCTTGCAAGCTCTCTCTTGCCAGTAGTGTATGTAATAGATCATCCACCACCACCATATGGCACTCACACTCACACCCATCTTCATCTTCATCCTCTTTGCCACAGGTACATCTGCTTTCCGATGCTTTTTACCTCTTGTAATTTGAGTAGTCTCAAATGCTTGGCTTTCTAGTCGAGTGGTTGTATCGTGAAGGTCGCTGTTAAAGATGATGGTAAAAAGTAAAAACAATCAACATTTATTTGGTATGCGCAGAGGTAAATGCCAAAAACATCACCTTGGTGAATCAATGCAAAGAGACTATATGGCCGGGTATTATTACTCAGGGTGACAGCTACAACAACGGAGAAGGCTTTGTCCTAAAGCCCGGCCAAACGGTTGTTTATAATGCACGGGAGGCTTGGAGCGGCCGCATCTGGGCTAGAACTGCCTGCAACTTTGACCACAAAACCAACGGCACTTCATGCCAGACGGCTGACTGTGGCCCCTCCATCAACTGCACCAACCCGGGAAGCGGCCCTACGACCATTGCGGAATTCACCTTCGGCCAACAGGACTTTTACGATGTTAGCCTCGTGGATGGTTTCAACGTACCTATAGTTATCAAGCCTGGAGGAGGCACAGGGAACTGCAGCACCTCCGGTTGTGACGGAGACTTGAAGCAGAGCTGCCCTTCCGAGCTTGTTGTTAAGGACTCCGGGAAGGTGATTGCTTGCAAGAGTGCTTGCGGCGCCTTCAACACCGACGAGTATTGCTGCCGTGGAGCGTTTTCCGATATAGCCACTTGTATGCCCTCTAACTATTCCAAGAGTTTCAAACAAGTCTGCCCTGCTGCGTCTAGCTATGCTTTGGATGACCGCACCAGTATTATTACGTGTACCGCAAGCGATTACATGGTCGCTTTTTGCGCCTCCAGGTGAGCACCACCACTATATGATCCATTCATTCATTATCTCATTCATTTGCATCGCTAAATGAAACTACAACTGAATGCAGGAATCAAACAATCTGCTCCTACCACGACCAGAAGTTTGTCTGCAACAGCACAAGCACAACTTCCGATGGCTTTAAACCATTCTGGAAGCCAAGTTGGGCGGCTCTCTTGGTGGCGTCTCTCTCTATTCCCCATGTTTTGTTGTAACCACACACCAACTGCTTTCACATCCCCTCTTTGAATTTTTCACCATTGCATTCTCCTGTCAATCTCTAATATAAATCCTCTGCTCTTCTCATCATATCAACTATAATCCCCAATCAAAATATTTATGAATATGAGACCTGTTTGTTGGTCTTGTCGATATAATTACCAGAAACCTTCATGACAGAATTACTGAGACAAAACGAAAAGCACCCTTAAATTTGAAGAAGAATAAATAAAATGATACAAAATCTGCTGGCCAAGTTGTTGCGCTCTCCCTTACCCATTATCAGCCGCTTATGGACCTATGTACCCTATATGAGCACAGATCTTACTGGTAAAGATTGTAATGCTATATATAAGAAATAACGCAAGGAAGATGAATCTCAATTGACAAAAATTGTACTAGTACCTGAACAAATGAAATGGAGAATATATGACTAGTACAACCCAAGTATGCCAAGCTCAGCATGACAACTTCTTCATGCTGGCTGCCTGGCACAAACAATGAACTGATGGAACATGTCGGTTGTCATCCTGTATCCAGAAAGTTTCTGATAATACCATCATACTGAGGAGACATGTCCAGATTCTACTAACTTCTTCCATTAGCGAGAGAGCACATCAGCGTTCAATCTGTATGGTCACATGACTGATGTTGTATTCCCTTCTGATATAGTCTACAACATTGTTAAGCACGACGTCTGCATTTGCTTCTGGTGTGATCTTCACATGGCAAGCCAACAGCACCTTTCCCACAGTAATGGCCCATATATGAAGCTCATGAATAGCAATCACCTCATCCATCTCCAACAGCCCCCTCTCCAGCTTCGTTGCATCAATCTCCCTTGGTGTGCTCTCCATTAGGACCTCAAGAATGCTCCTCAACATTCTGATTGTCGTTCCCAAAACAATGACGGAGAAAACTAAGGTGCAGACCAGATCGACTATCTTCCATTCAGGCTTGATCCATATGATTGCACCACCAATCATTACCCCAACACTCTGTACGCAGTCACCAAGCACATGAAGGTATGCACCTTGCATGTTTATATTTTGTTTCCTTGGTTTATCCAGCAACGGATCAGAACTACCATTATGGTGATGATGATGTTCATCCAAGGAGTGCTCCTCATCATGGTTATGATGGTGATCCCCTGAGTGGTGTTCAAGGTGATGATGACCATGCTGATGATGATGGTCATGGCTGTGACCTACACCATGACTGTGACCATCATGCCCATGATTGTGGCCCAGTAGCAAAGCCATGATAATGTTAACCAACAGACCAAAGGAAGCAACAATAAACATGAGAAACCCATTCACGTCATCTGTAGGATGAATAAGTCTAACAATGGCCTCATACACTAGAATTCCTGTAAGCAACCATATGAGCTGGATGGACACAAGAGCACCAAGAATTTCAATTCTGAAAAATCCATAGGATTGGCGAGGAGTCGCTTCCCAACCAGCAGCCCACAAGGAGAACAAAGAAATAGCAAAAGCTGCAACATCCGACAACAAGTGTGCAGCATCAGTTAAAATTGCTAAGCTATTTGATAAAATTCCGCCAGCAACTTCAACACTCATGAAGATAACACACAGTGCCACAACGATGAGCAGCTTGCGCATAGAAGCAGATCTTTCTTTGGCATCTTTAGAGGCAGTTCCTACATCCGAGAAACCACAAGGTGCTTCCCCACAAACCTTGTTCCCTATAATCCTCTGTTCATTACCAGGATTGTCTATGCTTATTTCCACAATTTGCCCATGTTGAGGATCGTGAACTTCCATCTGGAAATAAATGAGCTTGAATCGAAAAACCATCCAGAGAGTGCAATAAAGTCAGATTTCAAAAACATATCAAGCACCAAGGGTTCTTAAAAGGAAAGGGAAAAAGCTGCAAAAGTTACAAGATTTTGCAAGTAACATCTCCATGGTAAAACTATGACACCAGAACAAACGGGTGGATATAAAATTAGTGACTCAAAGAGGTAAATACTGAAGCTACTTGATACATGGCTACCACAAACGAACAACTGACAGATTAGGGGACTCTAGAATTTGTTGTAACTGGCATATTGGTGAGTTATTGACCAAGAGGGAGGCAGATACATGATTCAAGTTGAATAGAAGGAAACATATTTGGTTCCTAAATGAAACCAGTAACTGCCCTAGTTCAGTGACCCTGTTAACAAGTTTCTCATTCCCTTATTGTTTTTCTACTTAAGAAATCTTATAAACCAGAATATGGTAAAAGCGAGGCCACTGCCAAACATAAGAAAATAGCCCATTTAGCTGATTAAAATTAGCCGTCCTTACCTTCTACAGAAACTTATAATAACCCTTGCAATTTCCTTATGACCTCAAGAGGTTAGCTGGAAAATAATACGACTCAACACGACATCATAGCCAGCACCAGGAAATACACTTAAAGGCCTTTTGTTCCCCAATATAAGTGACATCACAACAATCACAGAATCAAAAGTAATCAAGTATGAACACAATCAGCAAACCACTTTGAATGTTATGTGAACAAGAGACGTACGTCTTCAACATTTAACCACCTAATCTTAGAAAACACAGTGTAATCAGTAACAAAAAAGATGACTCCAGAAACAGAAAAAAGTGAAGAGGGGAAATAACACCATATGTAAAATTTCTTTTATTAAAAAAAAAACTCTGAAAACCCCAGGTTGTTGCAAGTTGCAGAAGTGTTCCGCGAGAGGCAGAAGGTTGTAAACCGACATTATTCGAGCAACAGTGAGCAAACAATAAAGAAACAGAATCAGCCAGCCACCCAGATCGGCATTAGCCATATATTCAGAAGGGATTGATTATTGAAATAGGAATGCATTGATTATTGAAAAGGGATTAGAATATTGAGAGTGTGGGTTGGGTTTTCAAATGAAGTAGTAGTAGTAATAATTACTGTAAAAGGGAAGGCGAGCATAACCATATATACTACCTGCAGGTCTTGAGCAGCGATGCTGATGATCACCAAGTTGGACTCACAGGTTAACCACAACCACCGAGCACCATATATATACCTGGTGAATGAATATAATGGAGAGACCGAGAGAGAGAGTGGTTAATTAGTAATTAATTAATTAATTGGAGGTATATTCTTCTTCTTTTTTTCTTTTTTTGATGGGAAGTACGTATATTCTAGTTGGCTTGGCTGGCACTGTCTCAGATTTCTATTTACGATTTTAACCCTGTGGATTTCTCGGACCTTCGAGCACGAAAGCCTCTTTCCGGAGAAAGATTCGGTGACTCGTTGATTGATTCCTTCTTTTCTCCTCAACTCAAGGCAGGCAATGCCAAAAAGCCAACAACTTGTGCCCATAAAGTACATTTTTTTACGGAAGACTCGTGAATTTCTGATTTAGGTCACTTCGGTCCAAATTAATTAGAGTGCATTTTTCACCCTTGGGTAGTAGTATGGTTGTTGCGATTTGCTACTTTCTGTTTATACCATAGTTAGGTTTTTTACGTGCTTTTGTCCAAGTTCGGTGGGATATAAACATGCCTTTCTCACTATCCATTAGGGGCCGGAACGAGTCAAGTCGAGTTCGAATCCGAGTCCAGTAGGTTCGAGCTCATGAATATTAGACTCGGTTTGAAATCCATCCGAACCCAGAATCGGGCTCAAGTCCGGCTCGGAAGCTCGTGACGCTCGATAAAAGAGCTGAGTAGGCTCGTTTCGGTTCCAACCAGGCTCGAACTGAGCTCGTGAGACTAAAAAATTATCTATACTCAATGAATTATAAAGGTATCATGGGTATTTTCACGTGTGGCTCGATAAGACTCGCGAGCTTTTTTTAGTCGAGTTTCTCAAGCTGGCGAGCTTAATATTCAGCTTGAGACTCTTGAAGCTCGGCTCATTGGGCTCATAAGAGCTTGAGCTCAAGCCAAACTCGAGATGGCTAGTTTCATTTCTAACCCCTACTATCCATCCATCCATCTCTACAAACATGTCATGTTTGATTGAATGAAAAGATTCAAGCTTTGTAGGGTAAAATATACTTTAGTACCCTAGACTATAGTAACTGGTACATTTAAGCGCCTGAATTATGACTTGGTGTGACTCACTCTCTAAACTATGAAAGTAGGAGTGTATGACACTTCAAGGCTTAAACTATGAAAAATGTCTATTTAATATTAAAATATTTATAGAATGGTTCTCAAACTTTTAAAAAATGACAAAATGGTCATCAAATTTACCAATTTTACATGAACATATGGAGTATTTTATACATTCAATCAAACAATTTCCAACACTTCGTACACACAAAATATTTAAAATAATGGAGGAAATATCATTAACAAAATTAATCATTTTTGTTTATGGATTGACACTTTAAAGAAAAACATTATTTTGGCCAGCGAATGTGTGTAAAAATTAATTGAAAGTCGTGAATACTTAGAAGCGACAACTTCTTAATTTTGTACAGCTTGGTTTTACAACTCATGCGGATTAAAGTGAAACTTTTCAAAAATTGAGTCCTCTACTAAATTTTCCAACAAAGTTTGGGACCAGATACCAATAAGTGGCTATCCGGTGTGAAGTAAACACTATATATACATGGTATGTTCTGTTTATAAATGCTTACGTTACATGGTAAATGTTTTCTGAAGAAGATGGTGGCCCGGTATAGTTGATCTTAAATAAAGTTACGAGTCAATTGCATTGGATATATAAATCGAGGAAATCAACACATTGTTGAAATTAGGATTAAGGGTTCATATTGTCGAACCAAATCAATCGGAGAAGATGATTTTTTAAAATCTCATCTCTTCCATGTTGTACTTTTGTTTTCCAATCGGATCATATGCAGTGGCTCTCATTTGGTACGATTAAAACGGTTTAGTGGTTTATTTGATCAACTAAATAGTTTAGTGGCTAATTTGTGATAACTCATGAAGTTTAATGGTTTCGTGATGCGTTTTGCAAAACAAATCAAATCAAGATCAAAGAAAAGAGAAATTAGGATTTTAATTCAATCTTGATACTCCATTAGTCCCTAGCCTTTGTTCATTAAAAATCCACCTAAATAACTCATTACTTCTATACATCCACCATCTAATTATATTCGTAAATCCATTCATTCCATAAAAAGTTACTTTCTCTGTCCCTAAATTTTTTTAAAAGTTCCATTTTCAGCATTTAATTTTTGAATCTATTTTTCTATCAATCTGAAATATAAATTCAATATTATTGTATAAAAATGGTAATTTGATACATCTACTCTATAAATGAACTTTTATGAACAAAATTTCAATGAATAATAATGTAGATAAATTGATATCAAGTGAACATCAAAAGCTAAACATTTCAAAAATATAGACATGGAGGGAGTATATAATGAAGAAAATTTTGCTTACTTATTTTATCTTAATATCTCATAATTTTCCTTTCACTCAAAATGTATCACCCTTAAATATTATGCACCATTTTCCGTGCGAGTCATATCAAATGTGAGTGATGATCACCAGTCCCATTTTACGTGCCTCTATCTTGTTTTAGAATTAACATCATTAATTATTCCGTTAGAGAAAAATAACAGTTAGATTGATGATCCTATTTGATCGTACTAAGAAGACATGATGACATGCACAAAATCGTCAGTGTTATTTATCACCCGGTGAATTTTCACCCGCTTAGAGCACTTGGAAAATGAGAGGTGGATGTGTAATTATTAAGTTAATTGGACCTGGGTTTTTAGATTACCTTATAACTTAACCATTTAGACTAGTGAGTGAAATATCACCTAGGTGATGATTAACAGGATTGACACAAAATGGGCCATATTATGTTTTGGTTTATCAAACTTATCAATTAATCAGATACCGAGACTTTGTTTAAAATTAGTACTGTTTGAGGTTTACAAAGCATTTTAGATCGTGATTGTTTCTTCAAACCTTTAACATTAAAAGTTACAATTGGATAATGTTTTTCACCCTCTAATGCTAAGTGCTGGGGCTATTCAAAAATAGACCTTAAGATATCATACTTCATATTCTTTTCACCTGTAATCCATTGGGCTAAAGCAAAATCAATCCCAAAAGCACCAAATTTTTACAAAGTGCATGGTATATATTTATATCTTTCATAAATTAATTTGAACCATGTTTACGGAATTTTTCCCCACAAAATTACCACTAAAATCTTATTATAACACATATCCCTAAACTTTATATGAAAGTACACCTAATTCTCTACTTTTCAATCTAATCACTTTAACCACTTGACCCACCACTATCTAAATTCCCCCCGTTACCTAAATAATTGGCTCATTTAATTTCTAGTAATTAATGTATGATTTTATTTTATGCAACATCTGATACTAAATATCATTAGTTTTATAGCCAAATGAAAATTTAATGTTTATAGTTTTTCAAATATGTATTTTTTATATTTTTTTAAAAAATTATTTTTAGTAATATTATTAGCCTGGTACAAGTTCAAGACCAAATAAGAGAATCAATTTAGTATGATTTGTTCAGTCCATTAAATAGTCTAGTGGGCAATTCAAAAGTTCAATCGTTGTTTAGTGGCCATTTGGTTTTTTGGGTAAAAAGAGGGGGCGGGATATGGTAATAGGCAAGCTGGCAGGCAGGGTTCTTCTACTAAGTAACAGAAAAGACGCGCGGTTTCTTTTTGGTTCTGTTCTGTTTCCCCCATGCAGCTAGGATGTGATTATTTATCCTGCCTAATAAGAACCACAAAAAATGTAACAGGTCTATGGTCTTGGTTTGGGGCAGCAAACCGTTCCTCTGCAATCTCCTGCTTCTATGGCCTTATCTTGCAACTCTGCTGCTGCTTCAGTAACCGCCCCTCCGCACGCCACAGCCGTCGGAGGAGTTGCCAAGCTCGCTCCTTTCGATGCCGGGCTCACCCATCTTCACTTCCCCCATACACCCACCACCCTGAACCTCTCCAGAAGTTCAGACAGAGTTTGGAGGACCAATGTTTCTTTCTTTCAGGTTCCTGGTTTTTTATCCAAAGGCAAGGACGCTAAGCTCCTCAAAGAAGAGCTTTTGGAGGCCATTGCACCTCTCGATCGAGGGGCTGATGCCACTCCTGAGGATCAGCAGATAGTCGATCAGGTCAAGTCTCGGTCTTTCTTTCCGATTGGAGGTCTTTTGTGTAGAAAATGGAAAGAAAAGGCACTAGGAACTGACCCATTTTCATTGACACTATGAAACTGTGCAGTGTTAATCGTATCTCTTTTCTCTTTCTTAATTTCCTTTCAGTGCTTTGTTTGATTCTTGTAATTAACCTGTATAGATAGCTCGCAAACTTGAAGCAGTTAATCCCGCCAAGGCGCCTCTCAAGTCTGATCTTCTGAATGGAAAATGGGAGCTTTTATACACAACTTCGAAATCTATACTTCAAACCCAGGTGAAATTTAGCTATGTCATCTCTTGTACATGACATTCATGGGTTGTTATCGCATGTTCCAGTCTGTTCTCAGTATACTGTTTCTGTAGATGTTCATTCCAATTCTACATGTTGTGGGCTGTTGTTCATCGTGTTTCTGATTTGCTTTCCTGGAGTCTTGGGTACAAAGAACTAATCATTAGTCAATGAAAGGCCATATCATATCAGTTGCTCTGAGTTGAAGAGTTTCATGCTTTCAGCATTGTTATGAAGTTCTTATTGATATTATGCAATGTTTTCTCCATGATTTAAATGGCAGTCCTCTTAGATTAAATACTCATGGAAGTTGAAATTTTTTTTACCATGAAGTCAATGTTCTGACAGAGACCAAAGTTCCTCAGATCAACTAGAAACTATCAAGGAATCAATGCGGATACACTTCGTGCCCAAAACATGGAATCTTGGCCTTTTTTCAACCAGGTAATCCCATCTCAACAACCTCTCATTCACAAATTCTTTGAAAACTCGAAGCGAAAAAGGTAAAAGAAAAACACTTCACTTCCTAGTCAGATTCCCAGCTAATTCTGAGCAATATTACGCACACATTTATGAAAAGTGAAATTCTTGAGTAGCCTGTTTGCAATTTAGATGTAGAATCTCCATATAAATGAATGCCTTCTTCATACTTTACCTAACAACTGGAATTTTGATTAAATATAATAATGGCTGTCAATGTCTTGTTGCCTCCATGAACTTCCCAATTGAGCATTTGCTCCACAGCTTCATTTCATATATACTCCTTATTTTCAATGCAGTACTGTTCTCCAAATCAGCAAATTTGAGTTTGTGCCAGAAATAACCTATACTATCTGTTTTCTTCATCATGAGTAAAGCTGAAGGAGACGTATATGCTCCTGAGTTTTTTGCATTTACTCGTTGCAGGCTCTCCATTCGGAAATACTTGTTTTACATTTCTGTCCATATATCAAATTACCCTGCTTCCGAATCTTATAATTTTACTGTGTTTAATAGGTTACTGCTGATTTAACTCCACTTAATGCAACAAAGGTGGCTGTAAAATTTGATTATTTCAAGATTGCTGGTCTGGTAAGTTGGCTGTCTCTACTCTCTTTGTGAAGTTTGAGGATTCTTCCAAAACTTGTCGAGAGTTCACTCTCGATACCTTGTCCTTTTTGCTTAGTTTTGTGTGGAATTACATTCGTTTTAGTTGTATTGTGTTACATTTCCTTGAAATTGTACCACAATGCAACAAAGAAGACATGCCCTGAAAATATCAACAAGGCAACTGGACGAACTAATTTTTCTGTATTTAAATTCTTCCTCTTGAGGGAAAGCTTCAGTTACCATTGATGCACACCATGGAGTTTGGCTCTTGATTCAAATATGAGACTATGACACTTAGCCATCCTTACTGCGAACTTGAAACATAGCTTATCATGAAAACCCCAAAATATTAACACGCGGAGGCATTATCAATATACAATTGGTGTTGCAGATCCCTGTGAAGGCCCCAGAAACAGCTCGTGGCGAGTTGGACATTACATATTTGGATGAAGAATTACGGTGAGCTAGTCTAGTCATATACTCATCTTGGAGCATGATGTAGAGTCTTGTACCGTGTGGCTTAATGTTTGTATTCTTCACAGCATATCAAGAGGCGATAAAGGGAACTTGTTCATCCTGAAAATGGTTGATCCTTCTTACCGCGTTCCCCTTTAAGGGGATCTAATCTCTGAATACTTGTTTGTTTCTTCCAAGAACAGGAGATTTTGAGGAGAAACCAGGGACATGAGTCCTTGTGTATATTGTATGTGTTTAAGGTGATGAAACCAGGGACATGAGTCCACTAGTTTTGTAAGTATTTATTTATTACATGGAACGACACATTCAGACTTTTACTCTTTTTACAAAACAGTTGTTTATTCTGGAAGTAGGAGAAAGCATTGAGATGACAAGCTGCCACAAGCAGCTAACCAACAATTAACATAAGTAACCACTCCAGGTGACAGTCACTACTGTGTGGGGTTAAGCTAGGCTGCAGTAACAGCTATCTTCATTCCAGCTTGGCAGTGGCCGGGGATGGTGCAGATGAAGTACTTCTGGCCCTTCCCAAGCTTTATCCGATCCTTCCCTGACCGGAAAGTTCTGGCTCCTTTTGGGGCGGTGCAGCTGTTGTACCCCGCCTTGTTGACGGCCACCACGTTGTGTGCAGCAGGGCTGTAGTTAAACACTGCGACAATTCACAGTACCACCAAGTTTAAAGCAAGAAGAAAGTGAGCCGAATGTGTAACTCCACTACACAAAAACATAATCGCAGAAGTGAAGTGATGTTATTGTTATCAGTTACCAAGTGCGTCACCAGCCCTAAAGCGCTTTCCTTTAGGCCATGAAGCCAGGTTGAAGGTCCAGCCGCTAGAGCCTCCAACAACGAAAGAGGCTGCGTGAGCCATCTCTGAGTACTGCAGCACCAGCAGCATGCTCAGCACCACAGCTGCTCCCACCATTGTTGCACTGCCTCTTCCCTTCCCCATAGCTCTCGTTGTTAAGAGCTCTTGTTATGCTGTGTGAGAATGTGAAGAGGGCATGGGCGTTGATTTATAATGGTGTGGTTCAGTTGGTGGGCCAATTTTGGAACCAGTCAGTCAGAGCAAGTAAAAGAAGGGAGTCATCAGTGCCATCATTTCTTTCTGAAATATCTTCAGGATCACTCCTTATGGGGTTGGTCACGTCCATTATACAGAGAAAAAAACAAACAAAGACCAGATCTTGGCATTGCTTTTTTACCTTACAGTAATTCTGGATGCAAAATTGAACCATTTTACCGCAACTTCTGAGATGGTTTAAGACCAAACCAAACCACTCCTACGACTTACAGTTTTACCAAATGGCAATCGTCCATGTAATCAGATCCCATAAATACATTAATCTTTCAGCAAAGAACAGATAAAGAAATGGGGACACACATGATGAACTCCACTAATCACTAAGATTGAAGACTCAAATTAGAAAAGAACACGGATGAATTAGTGTGGCAGTTTAGGATAATACTAATTATTCTTGACACTTTTTTCTTCCACTATTCCCTTGGAAATCGTTGACTTTCCGCTGCATCTCCAGCCTTCCGTCCATACTTCAACAACACATCTCCTTCTTCAGCAACTTCACAGCTTCCAATACCCCATCCTGCAAGCCCAATATAATATGAAAAGAATTAATTTTGTGTTGTTTGGTTTTTCAAAAAAAAAAAAGAAAAGAAAGAAAGGCTAACCGGAAGACAAGAAACTAAAGCAACTTTGTTTGCATTGAAAAGTCAAACCGCATGTTTCTCTACTGTGAAGTTGTATGTTGGCATTGCTTTAAGTACAAAAAATTGATTCTTATCTCACTAAGAGAATGGTGTTAATTCCTTTTTACTTGAACAAATGGCTACTAGCTTCTGGGAATATCAGTGTACAAATACCTCATGAGAGATCCATTTTGCAACAGCTTCAGCACGCGCCTTCATTTCAGGAGACAACGCATCTTTTGCTGCTTCACATATTGCACTGGCAGCAACCTTGATGCTAGTGTCACTCATTGAATCTGGTACCAAGTGGTTTCTCCTCAGAGGTGATGGGGCAACACCGAGCCAGCACATCTTCTCAGCCCAGTAGAACTGGTCCAACATAAATGGGCATATAATCTGTCATTAATTGTAATTGAACAGAATGAGTGAGAGGACATAAAGAAGAGGAAACACTTTATCTCAAACATGAAATGCCAGAAAAACTTCCATCTGCCATCTCTATAAACATCGCTTTAGTTGGATTTCCCATTATTGCCCAGGAGACAGTTTGCAAGTCTAAATGGCAAATTATTACCCAAAATCTGTAACAAGGTGCAGTAAGTAAAGTCAGAAAACTGACCTGAGGAATTCCAGAACACAGAGCAGCAGCTGTAGATCCACTGTTTTTAATTTCAGGTGGCGAAGTTAGGAATGGAGTTTGTGAAAAGCTGTCTTTTAGGGAATTAATTGACACATATTATTCCAAAGTTATACCTTCCACCATGATGAATTGCCACAGCACATCTTTGGAAAAGCCAAATGTATGGTACAGTACTGACATATACGATAAACGAACGAAGTAGTTAACTTTCTGCCAAAATGTATGTTATTTTCAATTTGAGTTCTTTAAATCTGTTTTATACTAAAGTGGAGCACAAGATACTTACCCGGAGAAGCAAAAGAGCCGACCTTTAAAGACAGAAACCCCAAATTCAAGTAACTCTTTCCCAATTAAGAATGGGGACTCTTTGGAGGCAATGTCCCGAATTGCTGCTTCAAGTGGTTCATATGCAGCTGTGAAAAGTACAAATCTGTGATCTGTTACCTCCAGAAGAGACTGCAGTACCTGTAAAAATGCTTGAGCACTTCTCAGAAACCCCATGCTACAACACAGCAAAATGAACTCAGGTTAGAAAATAACAGGTACGAACAGTCTGGGGAGATTTTTCCACCATGAACTACTAACAAGGCTATCTAAATAAGAAACACTGCATTCAAGTATGTGAAAGATGATGCATTCTACAACATTAGCAATGGACAAAGTGAGCTAAGACCATACCTGCCAATAGAACTAAGGCCTATGAATATAGGTCGCATAGAAGCAGGAGTCTCCAAAAAATTCTGTAATTCAGCATGAGCTGAACACAAATTGATCTTCATAAGATTCCTCGAAAAATGCAGAGCTGCAATTTCTCCACATTTCTTACAGGAAAACTGCCATCCGATAGGCATAAACCAAAACCCACAAACATGGACATTTGAGGGCCAATAACCTGCCAACAAAGTAGAACTTGATGCCAGGAATATGAAGTGGGGAAGCTACTTAGATCATGACTACAAAAATTACCCATACTCATGCTGAAGTAACAGATTGTTTATTGAGAATATCTAAGTACTTAATCTTTCAAAGTTTTCGGATAGCTATCAGTTTCCCTACAATTCTCCTGAATAAATAGTATAATAATCCAGATAACATGACTACAAAATAAACGTAACTATTAAAAGGAGTTCAGTGACTAACGAGAAAAACACAAAACAACATTTAAGGATGACATTATAAAGAGCCCTGAGTTCTAGGTACTGGAGAACTGAAGAAGAATACCAGGACGTTCAACAATATCTTCGCTAAACCCATACCTGTTTCACAAAAGCAAATTCATGATTATACACACAACAGTAGCATCTGAGATGATTATTAAAGACAAATTTTATTTTTAACATAAATTCCTTTCTTTCTGAAAATTTGAAACATGGAACAATGCGAGAACCAGAGCAGAAAAAACCTTGGAACATATTCGATGAAGTATAACCATTAAATTTCTAAAATGCCTTTTCTACTTAAACAAGTCACATGAGATTAATAAAGTGCAACTGACATATCTGTGGCCCATATCAGAAGTTTGTTTACTTACAATAAAAGTGGGGATGGGGGCCAATCATGCAAAGTCGGAAGTCCTGTTACAGGATCCTGAACTCAAAACCAAAAAGGGGAAAAGGAATGAAGTTTTCTTTTAATATGTAAAAGTATCATATTGCTAATTAACTATTGTGAACAGTCCATGTTAAGGTGCTCACAACAGGATCCAGGCAAAAAATAATATGAACAAATAACCCAAATGGTTAGTAGGACTAACTGTTAATGGACATGCACTCAAATTTATTTCCTCGCTTCTCCATGATCCCCAATGTTCACCAAACAGTGGCCACATCCAATGCATCACGTCTTTCCAGCAAACCTACGCACAAAATATAGCATTTTTGTGAGACCTAGGTCAACCTCTGACAAGATACAACAGCAGCATCAGAACTCATCTTTTAATCTACCACAAATGTAACTTCTTTATCCATGAGTTTGCTATTATAATCCAAGTTGGTAAAACCACTAAAATGAACACACCTTACCCAAGGGAGCTTCTTGGAGATAACGATACAGTGCTGGATGTTCTTTTCTGAACTGTTGCTCAAATGATGATGGTGCACTACGAAAGAAAAAAATAGTAACTGAAATAAGTATCCAATATGAAACTCATTGCCAGCTGCCTATGAAAAAAGATGAGTAAAAGTTATCTCCAGCGCATTCCAAATATGCTGAAATAAAATATTGCTGCCGGTGAACATTGATTGGCAGAGGTGTGCATTGATTGGCAGAGGAACAACAGCCAAACAATTGTAATGAGTTTAGTTACATAACCACCAGCTATGAGTAGCATTTCTCTTACCTATATGGAACGACATAAGGGGAGGCAACCACACAGCGGACATGAAACAGCTCTGCTAGACTCCAGCCCTCCTATAGCAGTAATCAGAGGATTCTTATAAGTGAGAAGTCAGATGATCCCAAGTTTAGAACTTACAATTGAACTGTTGCAACAAAATACCAAAGCAAAGAAATTTATGGCAATGAAATCACCCTCAATGTTAGGTCCATTTCCTAAGATCCTTTCAACTGCAGACAAACATTCTTGCCTATGTTCCTTAGTTATCATCACTTTATGCACCATAAACTCCGACTCAACTGCACCTGTAAATAGTAAAAAGTCGACGCTTGTTAGAACTTCTTTGAAATATACTCCTTCCTTCCTTGCCCATATGACCATATGAGCAACTTAAAACCTAGATATAGGACGAAAATTCAGGACCTGTTCCAACATCATCTGCATGGCAAGAAAGAACCGGCGGGGATGAAGTGGGCACGTAAGTAATACGATTTTCTACCAGATGAGAGCTTATGCTCTACAATTTGGGTGAAAGCAAGAAATAAGATGCATTTATACATCAAACAAGAACCTTTTACTAAATTCATAACACTATGGAGGGAGAGAGACTAAAGAACCTGATGAGCAGAATGAGTTATGAAAAAGATGTCGTATTGGGTCTGATCCTTGGAGAAAGCCGCCGCAACAGCCTGCAATAAGCAGCGGAGAAGCCGACAATACATCAAAATGCTACTCTGCCTACTATATAGTGTACTCGTATCTATTAGCGAAATTTGAGCAGTTAAATGAAGAACAGGGAAAAATCAAACTCGACTGAAACGAGAAGTATAACAGAAGGGTAGCTACGGCAATTGGATAGACGTCGCCTTTGGTTCCGAAAGCCATGAAAAGGGCGACTCGTCTGCTTCTCATCGATTCCATCTCGTCTGTCCCTCATCAATGATCCACCTTAGCTGCTTTTTCCCGGTTTTCTTCCATTCTTCTGCTTACAGTATATCGCTAGTCCTCTAACTCCTGCAAATCTTTCATATCTGCCCCCGTACTTTACTTCGCTACTTCTTCAGTACAGTTCAAGTTCAACTTCGTGCGAGCTTCGATAGTCATCGTCGTAGCAACATAGGATACTTCTTCCTCTGACATATTGATCAAATTAGTGCTACACTGTCTTGGAAGACACGGCAAAACAAACATTTAATCAATGATTAAACCCTTACTGGCTTCTGATTTTCATGATCAAGCTTATATTGTTTTAAGCGGAATAAAACATAATACTGCTCCGTATTAAATATTTCAGGATAGTTGGAAGTGAAAAAAAGAAAAGAAAAGAGAGAGACTTGAAAAAGAAGAGAAGCGTTGTGAATAGAATTGCAAAACATAAAGATTCAGATAGTAGCGTCCTAATCCAACACCGCGGATTTTGATATCTGAAGTTCGAAGGAGCTGACAAAATTTAGGGACAGATAATCCTTTCTCGTTATTTTCACTGAATTAGATTCATCTGATTCAGATGTCTTCTTCCTCCTTTCCAACAAGACCTCCTGTGCGAGTAGGAGCGTACTTTTCCATGAGAAGGCTTAGTCTTGTTTCAAGTTCCTTCTCCAGCTCAATCCTTTCCTCCCAGTACTTTTGAGTAATTAAACACCTCCTTTCTTGGATACTTCTCTTCAGCTTCTCCTTCTCTTGTTCAAACCCTTCAATGTCTTTCCCTTGGAGTTCTTCTGCAGCTCTTGTGTTTTCCTGTATCCTTGACGATCTGATTTTTTCAACACAAGTATATAATGCTATAATATTAGCTTCAAACATTAAGCATGGAAGAAACTGTAAGCTTGTTTTGGATATCTTTACCCGTGTTCATCTTCTTCAGTCTCCAAATTTAAGCTTAAATCTTTGGTCTTTTCTGTTGCTGCCCTTAGCAGCTCCTCAAAGTTGGCCTCCTTCAATTCCATAGCTTGATAAATAGTGTCAATTTGCTCTTTAAAAAACTGATCTTGGGCATCCAGCTGAAAAATGGTCAAACGCAATAATTAGCGGAACAGCCCATCCCACAGCAACCGCGGTAGTACAAGAATTACTTGCAATTCCTAAAACAATAGATACTGTGAGCATGCACCTCTTCCTTGTTCTGTTGATGCAGCAATTTAGTGTGTTGCATGACGATTTCTGTCTGCTTTTCTGTTCGGTGTAGCTTCAGACTCACTTGTCTAAGGGACTCAGCGAGAGCTTTCTTCTCTTTTTGCTCTTTATCAAACTTGTCTTTGAGACAAGTAAGCTGCTGATTATCTTCATTTATATGCTTTATCTGACTATCAACCATCTCCTTGTATGATTTCATCTCAAATTTCAATGAAGGTTTGCCTGCAAGATTTTAAATAAAGTTAGCGAAGAATGATATAGATTATACAATGGAGAGAGGGGCAGGGGATCACAGCAGACATCCATGGTGCACATCTGCACCAAAAACTCAGTCCTGGCCACCACCCATTATCCCACACAAAAATGCAGACACAAATTGAAGAGGGGAAGGACAGACCTTTCGAGTGCTTATTAAATATCACTAGATCTTCTTTTGAAGCCATGAAACCATACAGCGGGCGCTTTGCACCTGGGCAGAATGTAACCCTGGAACAGTCCCATGCCTTCCGGTCTCTGCCTTGCTCTCTAAAATGATTATGTAGACGTAATGCCTCTAAATAACCCGCTGCAGAGCCCTCAAATATTAAAGCACTCATTCCATTGTGACCTCGTGGTCCATATGAATGTCTGGCCTTTACTGCAGCATATGCCGAGAAGTAGTCAAGAAGCTCCTGACTACCCATTCCTTTCCACTGCCATAAAATATTAGGTGATACAGTAATAATTTAAAACCAGTTTTGAGAGAAATAAACAATACTACAAATTGGTAAAAGAAGATAAGGAGTATCCCACTACCTTGTCATTATCATCTCTCTCACATCTTGTATTCATGATGATTACAACTGGAGGCCAAACAATTAGATAATCCTCAACACTCTCGTTCAATCCCTCCCATCTGTCAAAGGCTTCACTAACAGCAGCAAGGGAAATTCCCCTCCTGTGCACCTCTTCATCCAAAAGTTCAGAAAATCTACGATGAACTCGTGGTCTTCTTGTAGTTTTCGTCTTGGTATGAATGATCAGACATTGCAAGCCTTTGTACCAGGCTATAGCTCCCGGACCCCCTTGGCAAGCAGGGCAATGCCACTGCCTTGATTCTGAACTGATGTCCTCATCTGTCAGCTTGTCCAACGAATCAAAAAACGAAAAAAACCATTTGCTCTTTTTATGTTTCTCATGGATATCATTGCAGTCGGGATCATCTGAATCAGAATCGAAGAAATCGGTGTCATCACTACCATATATTACTTCAGAGTCACTAGAATCACGATCAACATCCTCAGCCTTAAAATTATCATCTTGTAAACTATTCAACAGACTCCCATGTCCAAAAGTTTCATTGGCATGTTGCTGCCACACTGTCCCATCAATTATAGTACTACCAAAGTCAGTGGCTTTGGTTTCTAGATCAGCAACAAACCCCCTTGTTGCAAGATTATCAGAATGCAATCCTAAATTCCCAGTTACCTTTGGAGCACCCCAAGCAGAAGTTTGAGGTAGCCATGACTTTAAAGGGGTATAGGCCTTGGACTCCCAAGGATTGACTTCTCGACTAACTGATTGAACAACGGCTATGTCTTCATGAACCTTACTCTGATTCAATGTACTAACTACGTTACCAGATGTCTTATACACACTCCCTAACGTGGGAAACTGATTCATGGTATCCTCCATCAAGATGCCTAAAGCATTCTCCAAACTCTAGTTCCAGGAAACTGTTTCAAATAGCAATGCTATATCAAAAGAAGCATTTTGAAAGAAAAAAACAACATTACAAGTAGAGAAATGTCAAGAACTGCAATGTAGAACAAAGAAATCTATCAAGCTACCAGCAGGCATAAACGGAAAAATTTACTACCACCGCAGTTTTCCACCGAACAAAGTAGAGGATAAAGAGGCCTCCAGACCTTAGTCATTACACAGATCAAACATGGTAGAAAATTAGATGGTAACCTTGAATCATAACATGAGCTAAAAAACGGTTCATAAATGGTTATTTAGAAGGACGTCCGTTTAACCAAAATAAAAGGGAAATAAAGATAGGGATACAATTTTAAAAATTTGGAACACTGGTTGGCAACAAAAGATATGCACTTTTTTCACTAATTGACAAATTTGTGTGACGAAATTGCTAAAACAACTGAAAAGAACGCAAGTTCAGTCCTTTCTACATCAAAAGCTGTTTTCTGGGTGTACAAAAACCAACAACAAAAAGTATAACCCACATTGATATGTAGGAAACGAAAATCTCCCCATATTTTCTGAAATTTTCCATCCACAGTACTGATTCTGAATCCACAAAAGCATAAGAATTCCGAATCGAGGATTTCCCAGATGGAGGAGCAAAAATGAAGATAAAAACGAGCGTCACATCACATGCTCTTGTCTGTTGTGCATGCGAATATGAACAACAGAAGGCAACGCTTGCCCAGAATACCGAGGGACGTTTCACGAAGAAAGGAAGAGATAACACGATGCGAAATCGATAAAGGAAAGGAAAATGTCAAGGAAGTTGAGACGAAAGAGGAATGAGACGCTTGAGCTGGTGACATTGGCATTACCTGAGACTCTGTGAGTTGCTGGGCACATGAAGACGAGGCCGGAAGGAGAATAAAGCAGCAGCAACTTGATTCGCTCGCTCACTCACCTGACTGGTCGACCCTTGGCCCCTTGGGATTCTTGAAGCGAATGAAAGGACAGACGACGAGTAGCCTAAGGGCCCGTAATACAAATAGACCGGCCCACAAAGTCCAGAGTCTCAAACTATAGATTTTTTAAAATTTTACATTTTTGTCCATTTTATTGTTTTTTTTTCATCATCTCATTTTATAAACTACCATTTAAAATCATATTTCTTCCTCAGACACATTATAGTTTTTGGAGGTAAAATATACAGTGAAAAGTGAACATAATTAGGAAATTGAGAAATTAGCAAAATATTCGTTGGGAGAAAAATGTAAATTTAAAAGAAAAATTATCTTTCTGTAAATTTTGAAAATATAAAAAAATAATATGATAAAATTTGAAAGAGCTTATGGAAACTGTAAATGCAAAAAAAAAATTGAGAGAAATGTGATTCAAAGGAAAATTGATGAAATTAAAGTTATTTTATGTATTATAATTGAGAAAGTCGAAATTTTGTTTGGGGAGGGTGGGTACCAATGGCAGTGGGTCGAAGTCTCCGCGGATGGTTCTCAACCGCCTCAACAATCCGCGGATTTTTTTTACCCCCACGATTTGTTGGTTTTTCCCTAACGGATGTAATTTTCCTCCATCTCCATCTCCACCATCCACAATTATTTACACATCCACGAGACATCTGTAGATACTTCAACATCATTTCTACTTAAACATAATTAGAGATGTGATATAACAACATCCAAACATAAATTATTATTATTATGGTGGAGCTCCGTGGTACGGATGGGTTAAATCCACCTCCACCTCCACCTCCACCTCCACGAAACCTAACGGGTTAGAAAATCATCCACCTTCATAAACCCGCGGATAAAATCCACTATTTAATCCACAAGATACGGTTTTGCAATAAATTGACAGTGGGCATATAAAATAAAAGTACTTTTTTAAGTAGAAAGAAAATTATTATTATTATTATTATTATTATTTTGATACAAAGAAAGAAAATTAATTTTAATAAGTTAAAGTTGGTGTAAAATTTTTTTTTAAAAAAAAAAAAACGTATCCCAAAAGGAAACGTATCAACTGGCATGGAAGCCAAAAACTCTAGTTTCAATTAATAGTGGCAGCCCTGTAATAAATACAGTGATTACATTAACCA
Source organism: Stellera chamaejasme (assembly GCA_024586325.1). Taxonomy (NCBI): domain Eukaryota; kingdom Viridiplantae; phylum Streptophyta; class Magnoliopsida; order Malvales; family Thymelaeaceae; genus Stellera; species Stellera chamaejasme. The sequence continues at coordinate 31,067,884 of CM044986.1, forward strand.
ATAACATCATGTCATGTATACAAGTTAGAGGACTTTCCTCCAACCCGGGTTGGACGAAAATATTTTCCTTTCTCTTTTATCCAACTTTCATCTTATGTGTGTGTTTGGCAACAGTTTTTTCAAATAGCAGTTCGTGTTTTGAAAAAACTATCAACAGTTTTTTTCAAATAGCAGTTCGTGTTTTGAACCACCAACAGCTAGCGGTAGATATTGGTGAACGGTATCGATTTTGAATTGTTATTGCTGGTCAACCTGTAAAAACATCGTCATTTTGCAAAGTTTTTTTCTTTTCCTCTTCGATGGAACTGATGAAACAGGGATGAAAAACCCTAATGCTTCCGTTGCCTCTTCCTCTAGCGCCGTTGGCGCCGAATCAGAAGCTCTCTTCTGATTCATGGCGTCGACGGCACGTTGGGAAGCTTTTCCCTCAATTGGTGTTGCTGGAGCTGTATCACTCGCTTGTGGTGTCGTTCCTCATCTTGCCACATTTGGGGCTTCCTCTGGGGTCCGCTGTCGCAGTTTATCTCCTCCGCTGCCGGCCTCCAATCTCTTGAGGCTCCGACATTGTTTGCTAGAGCGTTTTGCTCTACCAGTTCGCCGGCTTCCCGACTAGAATCAGTGGGATCCTCTCGTGGCTGCGAGCAATTGCTCTCTGGAGACGTACTGCCTGGCTGCGATGTATCTGCCTTTGATTTTGGCCCGACGACGCCTCTTTGATCTCTGTCATCGCTAGATGGTTGCATGATGTGCCTAATTATTGTGATGCACTTGTCCTGTGCGGGTGGTGACGTTGATTGGAGAAGTGTGGAGGGGTTTTCACTGATGCCTTGGCTTTCGATGGGCAGGGTGGTCTGCGCAAAGAAATGGAGTTTTTGTGTAGACCATTCGGGATCTGGATCTTCTTCGATGGTTGAAATCTCTGTTTCAGAGATTGAATTGATCCCGGTATTTTCTCGCTCTTGTATGGTACATGTTTTGTATTTGTTACAGCTTGGTGAGACGTCCTTGGCATGGAGGAGTCTGAGTCTCATCACTCTTTGGAGGGAGCTCGACACTGATGGAAGGGACGTCCCATCAATTCTTCTACCCCCACCCATCCACAATTATCTTTCTGTTAGGTACTTTGGTTTGTCTCATGCGTGAGATCTTGTTAGTTTTTTGGCTGTTTATTTGAACTTCTTGGTTCCTACCTTTTAATGAATTTTGGTTCCCATCAAAAAAAACTTTTAGTCTTTTACTATGAATAATTTTGTTGGTCAAACCCATAGAAAGTAATCAAAGTTTATTAATAATGTAAAAAGAGTCACTTTTTTCTCTAAAAACGCTAAAAAGCCCTTTTGTTTTTTATTTTCTACAAATAAGCCCCCTACTTTCTACCAATGAATGAGTCACTTTCTTCTGAAATCCTCTTTCCTCTTCAATGACCTCAAATAAAATGATGATTCTATGGTGACTCGATTAACAAAAATTATACTATTTGATGTATTTTTACTATTTTCCCATTTTTTCAGTTAACAAATATTTCCTCCGTCCCAACAAATATAGTGCATTTAATTTTACACGAAGATTAAGAAAAGTTGTTGACTAGAGGGTAATAAGGTAAAATAGGTATATAAGACAAAAAATCTTTTTGGAGTGGGAAGAGAAATGGAAGGTAGTAAGGTAAAGTTGATGTAGAAAATTTTCATTTTTAGGAAACATTGAAGTTTCGCTGGAACGACCCAAAAAGAAATATGTTGGATATTTGCTGGGATAGAGGGAGTAAAACCTGCAACTACTTCAAAAGCCTCTATACTTTTCTTTCATGTTCCTTTCACTTTTCAAATGAGACATTCGGTTTTATAAATGTGACACATGAATCAAATTCAAAACTTTTTCTATTAGGGTTTTAAAACTATTAAATATTTTCAACTTGTGTTGTAAATTACCATTTTCATGTGATTTTGGAGACTTTCATATAGATACCAAAGAACGGAAATCATATATTAGATTATAAAATATAATTTGGAGTGAAATAAATTTCTTATGTAAGTTGGAGAGTCCAATTGCTCTCAATGTTCATTTTAGGGGTATTTAGTTTTTAATGAATTAATGCTACAAACTAATTTTTAGATTAGTTTGTTTTTTCCCCTTTTCTTGGTTATTTCTTAGAATAATTTCAGTTTAACATTGTTTGGTTTTTTCTTATCAATATCTTACTATTTTTTACTTTTCATATACACATTTTTTTTTGAAAATTAATGACTTTTCATTCAATGACTAACAGTCTCTTGCTGGATAAACAAACTAGTCAAGAACCAACTCCCGAGAAATACCTTTGCTCTTTGCATGAGTCGAGCAAGATCACACTTACTATCCCAATAACTTAAGGCTAGCGAGAATAATAATCCTAAGAATAATAACCAAAATGAGTTTAAAGAAACATAAATTCGATAAAGGATAAAAATCAGGAAGATAGAAACATAAAGTCGATATAGGATACAAATCCTCACGTGAAGCTGATCTTCACAAGTGCTCTCAAAATGCCATGAAGCTTGATTCAAGGATCCGTCCGCAACATCTGTCTTAGAGATCGAGGCTGTTATGAACCCATTTTCAGAGCTCATAACTCGCAGGATCTTTTGTTTTTAAACAAGTTGAGTTTATAAAACTAAATGAAAATTTTAACTAAATAAATCAAAATAAAGTTTTAAAGTTCTTGTACAGAAGTCCAAAGGTTTAAAGTAAGTGTGTTACAAAATAAAAGATAGAAAAGTAAAATACAAATAGATAAAACCCTAGTGGTTCCTCGCTACTCTTAAAGTCTCTTCGGCTTCTTGCAGCTTTCCAGCTCCCGAGCCTCCTCTCTAGATCCTCCTTCTAGTCCTTAAGCAGTGTCAGGTTCCCTTCAAGTTATATTGAGGGGCGTGAGAAGATTAACCAAATAAAGTAAAATACTTAAGCAAATAACTTGAGAAGGAAGAAACAAATAAGGAGAGAGGGTTCATGAACTTAAAGGGGTGGGTGGTCACCCCCGGTTAGGGAAGGTGAGCGCCCGTCACTGAGAAATCCATGAGAGGAGATCTCATGAGAGATTTTCAAAGGTCTTCTCGAGCGAGAGCAGGACCACTTCCAAAACAACAAGAGGCAGCAGATAAGGACAAGAGGTGGTAATTTGAATTACCAAAGTACTAATCAAATAAACAATTAAGTAGCAAGAAGTAACAAGATATAAAGAAAATCAGTAAAACATGAGCAGCAGTACACAGCCGATCCTAACATCCCAATTAGTCAGGCAAGTAAAATTATTTGGAATAAGCATGTAAGGCAGTTAGCCAAATATACTACAACCCAGCCTAACTGTTGCCACCTATAACTACTAATTGTATTAAAACACACGTGAGTTTTGAGGAAGTCAAAACAACAAGGGCAAATGTGGAAACATGCTTGGAGAGTAAGAAGCAGGAAGCATGTTATCATGAAGTGGGCAGCAGGATGAGGTCAAGAAGAGCATTAATTCTAAACAAGCTACTAATAAAAGATCATAGAACAGGCAAGCAAAATGAGACATCACACTTAACAAGCTACTTGACCGTATATAATTAATGAAATTCCATGGCATTCTTAAGAACACAATCAAGTTCAAGTGACAACCGAGGGTTTTACTCCAATGTTTGCTAGAGAGCAGTGGAGTATAGGACACAATTCATAGGCATGAAATTCAACAATTGAAACCACTTGCCTGAGCCTGACTCATCAGGATAATGCCATAAGCCACCGTTTTCTCTACATGCATTCAATTAATTAGCAATTAAAAGAGATATTATAAAACTCTTAAGAAGGATAGACACAACCTGACCCAATTGTAAACATGCTCCTCCTAGACCTTCCTCCCTTCATGGACCTATAGTTGCTCCGTCCAATTGCTTGCCTGATTCTTTGACATCGTTGCTGAAATATTCTTAACCCACCTCCTTAGTTTCTGAACTGTGACGCTGTTGATCGTCGAGAAGAAATGAACCGGGAGGATGCGATCTTCCTCTCGCATCAATCGATTTACCGGTGTGGACTTTAAGAACCAGGAATCCTTAAAGCGTTATCAATCCTGCTCTGTCTTGCATCAAGATTGCCCCTTTTCCGCCTCCACTCGCTTCTGCAATTTACTTCCTCCCCTTTACCCGTCCGGTTCATGTTCTGTAATTTTTCTGTGAATTTCGGCCGTAAGTTTAAATTATGTAATTATCGGATCACAAATGACTTGTGATTTATTAATAGAATTCAGTGTTTGGAAGTTGATTTGGAGTTATTTGCAAGTGTTTTATATGTTGGATAACATTTACGGAGTTCCGGGACGTTTTGCCAAAAAATCGATTTCGAATGGCAAAATGGTCACCGAGAGAGGAAAAATTTGGAAAAATTTTCTTTTGGGCCGGCCCATTTGTGAGTTGTGGAGGGAGGATATTTCTTTTCTTTTTTTTTGTGAGTGGAGTGAGATATTTCTTTTATGGGATTTAGGAAAAACAATTTCTTTTCTTTCTTCATAAAAGTCAAGTCTTCTTCCTTTAAGCCCAAGCCCTTCTTTTCTACCCATCCCCTTCCATTTAATCAGACTTCACCCATTATTTTCTAACCATTCACTCTCTTTAATCTCCCTCATTCATCATTCATCTTCATTATTGGACAAGAGATAGAAGAACCTCTCTCCATTTGCTGCCAGAAATTTTTGTCTCTCTTCCACAGCCTTTATGCCCTAGTAGACGTTCAAATATGCTCTTGGGGTCTTCAGAGAAAATCTTCATCAAGGTATTGGCTACAACCTTTATGAAGGAAGAAAGAGCCAAAAGTGAAAGTAAGGTCCCCAAAACCTTGGTGCAATATGACGGGTCCAACAGCACTTTTGGTGCCAAAAACTATTTCTTGAAGTTTTGAGCTTGGATCTTCAACAAGCTTAGTCCTACCACTTCCTAGGCTTCCTAAATCAGTAGTATTCAAGGTATGATTGAGTTATACTTATGTTGGTTGAATCTTCATGTTCTTGAAATTAAAACATGAAGAAAACTCATCCATTTCCTTTGTTCTTCTTTGGCCGAATTCTTCAAGGATTTTTGGTGGTGGATTTGTCTCAACAACAGCTCATCCTAAGCTAAGCTACAAGTATTATCAAGGTGAGGATCCTCCTTGGTAATTTTTATGGATTTGGTTCATGGATGTGTTTGATATTCAAGTATGTTGTTGTGTGAAGCATGTAGAACATATGTTGTTCTTGGAAGTATGTGAAAAGGCATGTTGGTTGAATTTTCTTGGTAAGGCCGAAATGTTGGATGAATTTTTGGGTGGATTTTTGTTGAAGAAAGTTGGTAGAAAGCATGTTATTAGTATGTTTAACATGTTTTTAAGTTGTTGGAAAAGTTGGAAATTATTTGGTGAAGTTTTGGGTGGAAACCAAAATGTTGATGTTGTTGTGATGATGATTTTGTGAAGTTAAAGTGTTGGAGAAAGTGTTTAAATGATGTTTTGGTTAAGAAAGTATGGTTTAAGTGGCTAAAGTGTAAGTTTATAAAGTTTAGGGTCAAAATGGAAGGTTGACCGAAAATAAGGACTTGGCCGAAAGTTTGGTTGGAAAAGTTGACAAAGTTAAGTATTTTGTAACTTTGCGAAAACTTAAGGGCTAATCTTAAAGTTCTTAAAACGTTTAAAGACTAAAAGTGTAATTATGGAGAAGTTAAAGGAAAGATAGCCACTTTAAGTTATGGAATAAATTTTGGACACTTTAAGTATAAAGTTGTCACTTTTTGCAACTTTGTGAAGTTTTGGGTAAGATTGCAAATTTCTGAAAAGTTGGAGGACTTAAGTGGTAATTTTGGATAAATTCCCAAAGTAAGGAACTTTAGTTAATTAACTAGAGTTATTCTGTGTTTCTGATTCTAGCAGATTAAATCTGCGTTTCTAGGATACTGCTCGTGTGCATCGGGGGCCACAGTAGATATCCGATTCTGTTAAGATAAGGGGTTTAGCTTTCTTAATACACAATGTAGTTCAACTCATGAGTATTAGGTTAGTTAAGGACTAGTACTCGGGTCGAGGTTGGAGCCCAGTGACTCTCGGGGCTAGTCACATGGTACAATAGCGGTTTGCAGGTTTTTAATATTATTCTGGACTTTATGATTATCAGGGGTCGATGACGGACTCACTCTCTGTTTTGGTTTCTGGACATATGTTATATCGGATATGCTTATCGGGGGTCGACGACGGACCCATTTTCTGTTCTGTGTCGGCTTTATGCCGCTAATTATTCTGACAATTAGGGGCAGATCACCCCTCGCTGGTACCATGCGTTCTGATCCCGATAATCGGCGTGAGCTTAACAAGTCGCCGTAGGGTGCTATCTATGGTCAGAGACCATCTGTATGAGAAAGTACCACCAGTCCGACGGGACTTCTGAGCATCATGACATTTGCATACCATATGCATGTTTATACTTAGAGTTGTATCATCTGCTAGTTCATTGCATGCTAACCTTTTATGCAGGGAAAACGCTTTTTAAAATGTTTTCCCAGTATCGTACATGCCCCCTTACGGGTTCTTTCGAGAACTCACCCCCCACATATTAAACATTTTTAGGGGATCGTGGCAAACGACCTGCGGAGTAGACCTCCCGCAGTGATCGTTCTGCATTCTGTTCTGAGAAGTATATTTCTTTCGAGAACTCACCCCCCCACATATACTTAAGATTCAAATGCTTTGCGAATTGAGAGGGGAATTAGGAATGGGCTCAGCTTTGGGCAGGGCCTGGAATGGTAATCTTTTAAATAGGATTTTGGGAATGAGCTTGGAAATATAATGGACTTTTGGCATACATATTGCATGGTTAGTTACATGGTTAACGTTTATGGATATCCGCGGTTCGGATAGCTGATATCCGTAACCGTAACTGTAACCATTTATCTCACGGTTACCAAAATCCATCTACTAGTCAATAACCGCGGATATAACCGCTTATATCCGCGGTTAACAAATATCATCCGACCCACTACCATCCCTACTTGAGACATCCTGGTAAAAACACTTCTCCATGGCATGGACAAACTACATCCCCTAGCTCCAGGCCAGATCATCCCTTCTCTAAAACTCCTCCGAAAGCCATCCATCCCCAATCCAGCAAGCACTAGCCTCCTTTTCTCTCCATCAACATAGTTCAGGAGCCCATCAGGTCGCACCCAGGCTGCTCGCGGGAAGGCAACTCTCCGGCATGAAACACCAAACTCGACAGATAGAGCCCAAGCCAAAAGGATAGAGAAGTCCATCCCGTTACCCATCGGCGCACACTCTAGGTACACCATTCGCCGGAAAAAAATCAGAGTGGAGGATCATCCCTCCTAGAAAAGCCTCGAGCAAAAGCCAGCGCTTCCTGATCCGATTGGTCGAGGGTCCACCAGCCCAGAATCGCGGCCCTCTGCAGAGGGATACACCGCTGATCAATAGAGACTCCGGCACGCCGTCGCGAGGCCACCTGTAGACCGCCATCGGAGGACCGAAAAGAGAGCGATGGTGACCTAAATAGCTCCCAGTTCCTGCACAGAACGGAGAGGCATCGAGACGAATTCCTAGCACTAGCCAAGAACCCGAGCCTGCCGCCGGGAGGGCTCACCAATCCAACGCCAAAACGCACACATACGTCTCCTGGATCGAAATGGTGACGGCGCCGTCGAAAGACTTCTGAAATCCTAGCCATTGCAAACATGCACAGAGAGAATTTCCTTCAATTCGTATTAAGATGTGTTAATTAATTACTCTTTTTGTGGTATGATTAATTTAATCAAAATTTCATATACATATTAAATTCTTAAATGTATGCATACATGAATCTTTATTATTTATCCTTTTTCTATTAGTAGTATTTTGTAACTTTTGGATATTATGAATTTTTTAAAGATGTGTCAAAATTAGTCATTTTTAGATCAAATTCATGTTGTTATTTAATTTCGATTATCCAATATAAGCTGTCAATCGTATTTTACACATTATCGGTCATTCAATCCCTTAAGTTTTTTCTTCATGTTTTAGCTCTCTACTCCTTATAGTTTAGTACTTCTTATAATGCTTATTAAATTGGAAGAGCTAATGTAGTAACCATTCAACTTTCAATTCTACTAAGCTTTTTCCTTGGAAAAAATGCATAAATTATGCATTTCACTCTTTTTCTTTAAAAATGCTTACAATTTTGGTCACTTATTGTTTTTTTTTATGTCAAATTTAAAATTCTCTCTCCTTTTAAAATGCTTACTTTTTCTAATCAAATTAAATGCATTTCTTTCCTTTTCCAATTGTAAGCAGGTATGTGACGAACAACCCTAGATGAGAAGAATAATATCCGAAAGAGGGAGAGGGAGAGGGGACGGAGGAAGCTTACCGACGGCGTCGATCGGAGGAGTGGCCATGAATCGCGAGCTGGAGGAGGAGGAGGCTTCCCGATGTGCCGAATGAAATCGAGTGTGTTGAGTACCTTGTTTTCAAATTAAAACAATAAAATGCTGTTTTCAAAATCCTTTAGTTTTCATTTTATATGAAAATAAAAATGAAAATTATAATTAAACACATTTTCTACTTAATGAATTTTGCAAACTAAACAAACCCATATTTTGTTAGATAATGACTGATAAGGGAAATGTGCTTTTTGTAATACTCGTCCGTTCGTATAGGATGGGATATGGGCCTCCTAAAGGCAAGGCCCATGGCAAGCCATGTGTATAGAAGAGTCATGATTATGAACTAGTAATAAATGAATTAGCACCAAACATGAAGATGGCAGGCAGGCAGGCAGGCACCCAGTCTGGACCTCAATTTAAATCTCACAATGGGGTCGGTCTGATTTACTTTCCCATGTGGGAGGAGACGTGTTGAGGCGAAAACTAGGTAATTAGCATGCATGACGAGTGTGGGTTCAGGACGGGCAAGCAAATATTTGGTGCATTTAACATACACACACACACATGCAATGCAACTTTAATCTCAATCGCCACACTGCCCCTGCATTTGTCACCTTCTAACTTCTTCTTCCATGGCGTCGTTGTTGGTGGCTATGCTCTGGGTACTAATAATAGTGGGAGGGTGTATCTGTGAGGCAGATGCAGAGCTAAGCATAGGGTTCTACGAACAGAGCTGCCCGGATGCAGAGTCCACGGTCACCGGCGTGGTTCGGGATGCGGCGGTTTCTGACCCCAACATCCTCCCCGTCCTCCTCCGCCTTCACTTCCACGACTGTTTTGTCCAGGGGTGTGATGGGTCCATTCTGATAGATTCAGGGGCCAAAGCAGAGAGACATGCATTCGGTCATCAAGGAGTTGGAGGGTTTGATGTGATCGAGAGAGCCAAGTCTGAGCTCGAAGCTGCCTGCCCGGGAATTGTTTCTTGTGCTGATATCGTTGCCTTAGCTGCCAGAGATGCTATTGCCCTGGTAATACTTACTGCATGATCCCCCCACCATGCATGCATGAATGAATCATTCCTGATTTTTGATCATGTCTTCCATGAATGCCGTACAGGCTAATGGACCGGCTTATGAGGTCCCAACAGGACGGCGAGATGGCACAGTCTCTGACATCTCACTAGCCGCTGACATGCCAGATGTGAGCGACTCCATTAACCAGCTCAAGGACAAGTTCTTACAAAAAGGCCTCACCCCTAAACACCTTGCCCTACTCACCGGTCTGTGCTCTGCATGCCCCCGATCCATCTCGTCCGCATTTATTACTATAACAATAAGACGATGCACTCTTTAGTCTTTAGTCTTACGATCAGTTAATGCTACAGTTGGCTTAGTTTCTGGGTTGATGTGCATGAATTTATCCTCATCTTCTTTGAAATGTCAACATACAGCGGCACATACCATTGGCACAACCGCATGCTTCTTCATGACCAAGAGGCTCTACCATTTCTCACCTGACTCCGCCTCCGATCCGGCCATCATCAGCCCCGCCTTCCTCTCCCGCCTCAAAGCCACATGCGCCGAGAACGGGGACGTCAATGTCCGGTTGCCCATTGATCAGGGAAGCGATAGAGTGTTCGACAAGCAGATTTTTCAAAACATCAGGAATGGGACGGCTGTGCTTGAATCAGACGCAAGGCTGTACGATGATGAGGAGACAAAGGAGGTGGTGGACTCCTACTTCCGCCCGCTCCCCCCCATCTTCGGACCTTCCTTCGAATCCGACTTCGCCGAGGCCATGGTCAGGATGGGCCAGATCGGTGTCAAGACTGGCCTTGCCGGACAAATCAGACGTGCTTGTGCAGCTTTCAATTCATGAATTCTAATATCTCTGTATCTCTTTGGTGTGGTGTAATTAAATACGCCCATGTTCTTATATCAAAGAAAGAAACCACTGAAATCAATCCTTCTCTTCCATATTTTTCTATATGTTGATTCTCAATGTTTATTCCATGAAAGGCGGAGCAAAGTAGTAGTAGTAGTAGTAGTAGTAGTAGTAGTAGTAGTATTAGTAAGCAGGCAAGGTGCAAAATATGGTCCATTGCTAAAGATCCAACTACAAATGGGACCCAAGTAGCCTTCACTTTTCTTCAAACCAACAAAGTCACTGATCTCAAGTCTCCAACTGCCTGAAATCAGAAACAATAACAGTCAGGTAACTCTGGATTTTCCACTTCGCCATCTACTAGTGACAAGTGCATCACAAGCATCATTTACTTCACTTCCAAACTTATTGGTTTTTTTCTCAGTCCCTGGGTGTATTCATTTGCGTTACTCAAGTCTAAACAAGCTCACTACTGAATCAACTCATGCACGCACTTGAGCATTTGGTTGTACATGTATAAATAAACACACACACACACACACAGCTGTAGAGTTGGTGTCTTTAGTGCACTCCTACATGCTACAATGCATCATAACGTTACACTTACCTATCGACACAAGTGCAACATGCAACCCACGAACATAATCAGTTTAGTCAGCGGGACCTCGATCTTGATCTGCAATATTGAGCAGACACGTGTTCAGTGATGAGATACGTGAGCTTAAAACAGAGAGAGAGAGAGAGAGAGAGAGAGAGTTACAGGGGGATGGTCTAGAAAAAAAGAAAAGCATTACCTCCTAATGCTCCTAGGACTCCAACTACGACCCTCTCGTCCTCTTCCCTCGCAGGCTTTCACCTGAAAACTCAAAGTATCGTTAACATTACCAGAAAAAATTAATAGGGCAGTGTTCCTTTTCTAAAAAGGAATAACCACTCACACAGCCTAGAATGATAGTAGGCACGGAACTTAAGGCCTTAGGATTCAAAGGTTACATGACTTATTTGCATTAAATCAAATTCAATTCAAAACCAGTGAACATTAGAACATGGAAGGACGCTTAGGGATACGAGAAACCTTACCCTGATATAAGCCCTTGTATAAGGATTCCTAAATTCTGTATCATCCAGTTTCCTGATCTGTGCACCAGGAATACCAAATGTCAAAAGACTCGCAACATCCACCAAACAAACTAATCACTAGAGATTGCAATAAATTCTATACTTACAGCATATGCCATGTCCTCATAATTGGTATAGTCAACAATACCAATGGCTCCTGCGGATGGAAATGGATCATAATAAGAAACGTAATTTCTGGTCACATTTTTTTGTAAGAGTTAGATCTAGTTAAGTTATTGTTAGGCAGGAGTAGAGAAATCAGGGTCACATTCAGTTTCACTTAATTAACAGCCAACAATTTTGCTTCTAATGATTTTATTCTTCAGTATGCTTGAGAACACAACAGGTAGAAGAAATTGCAAGCAGCTGTCCAAGATTTAGAGAAGGAAAAATGCAAATGTAGTCAAGGTTGAAGAAGCATCATCAAACAAAAACAGAGAAAAGTATTTTAAGAAAAGGAGACAAACAATACATGTTGTTAGTGCTAAAATATTTAGTATATGGAGACAGTCTTAAAGTCTATGAGGGATATAACCGATGACAAAAAGATCTGTGCATTCAGTCATCCATAATGCTTCTGGAGTATAACTCATACCATCTCTATCACGGTTAACTTCGGCGAAGCAAACATCTCCTGCTTTGCGCATATGATCCTGAAGAATAAAGTATCCTCTCTTAGTAGGAAATGGAAGCATGGCTGGGCTGCACTTAAAAGAAATCATAAAAAATCTTACCTTTAAATCCTGCCATGAGGCTGAAGATGGAAGCCCAAGAACAGTAACTAATCATTGGTGAAGCAAACCAGCATACAAGCTCGCAGTTTAGAAAAAAGAAAGACACATAGGTTGATGCACTGAAGCAGTAAACAGTAAAACATGTGTAGACATATTTACCTCGAAACTCAGATCGGTGAGAAACACCAAACTTTCCTCTACCGCCAGCACCACCAAACCCATGTTTGTACGTTTGTCCTCTACCACCATGGGAAAGTTCAACCTGCTTCAATTATAAGATTGTGACACTATTAATATGCAGAGGCTAAATTCAATTGAATCCAGTGTACTGTATCATCATTCCTTGCTATTCTATTCCAGTTAAGCTGCACTAGGAAAGACTTGGAATGCAACACAATCTGGAAAAAGTGAAAATTTCCTAACAATACTCAAATGCAATAACTGTATAAGTGGATTCTATTACCCTTAACCGGCAGCCACCAAAATTGTAACCATCCCGACCCCTGATCGCATCTTCAGCATCCAAAGGATCTTCAAACTACAAAAGCAGCAGGAATGTAACAGAAAATGGAGCCGCAACCTAATGTCACTAAGCATCATGCTTCAACAATTTTCTGCCTCTAAGTCATGAAAAAATAGCACAAAACCTATTCGAAAATACAGAAATTTGAATAAGATGCATACCTCAACAAAAGCATAAGCAGGAGAACGGTGAGGAAGCTTCAACTGGATATTCAAAAGTTGGCCATACTGCAGATAACAAGTGGATCTTATATAGATTTAGGACACACGCATATCTCTGCAAGTCAAAGAACCTAAAACTAAAACACTATATTAAAACGGTTAAAGAAAATGAACTTAATAATCCTCCAGCTATAAAAAAGGCTCCCTAGGCCCCCTCCGTCGTCCTTGAGAAGAGCATGTTGTGGTATGAAGAAACTTAATTCCAACACATCAGACCTTAAAGAAGGCGTAGATTTTTAGGGATCTATACCACTTAAGAACTACTGAAACCCACAAAATTGAAATTCAAAATCAAACATATTGACTAAAAATAAACTGGAAAGGTGATTGATTTTTGTAAACCTTGTGGAAGAGATCCTCAATTTCGGATTCTCTGACATCCAAGGGAAGATTGCCAACATAAATCGTGCTTGAAGGTCTCTCTGACATTTCTCAGCGTAACGTCCACAATTTGATGAGAGCAATTGCTGCAACAGTGGAGAAAATAGTCAACTTGCAGTATTGTAGCTCAGAGAACAGTTTTCTTCATAACCATGATTTCTGGCACTGAGCATCACTTCGCAATGCAATAATAATAAACCAAAACCTACACTACGAAGCAAACGAAGAGAAACCATTGAGTTGGTACCCCCAAAACTGCACTGCTTTTAAGCTCCAACGTTCACAGGAGTTATCACTTCATGAATTTTAAACCGGAACCCCATGTCCTCTCTTTCATTTTAGCAAAGGATAGATCACAGATGTCGCATGTGAGCAACTGAGAACTACCACCGAGAAACTTGTCCACAAATAAAAAAGATCCTTTGTTCCAATTTTTACATCCCTATCTATAGTCCTAGAGCTCTTATCCAGTGAAGCTCCTTCATCTATCATGCAGCAAGTGTTGATGTTATGAAACATAGTAAAATATTAATACCATACATGCAATTACCAGGTTCTTTAAGCGCACCTTGTGCACTTTTACCATACATTCCAATGGACTTCAATATTACACGTGAGCTTCAGTTCAGCAAGTTTCTACGAAACCGTTGCTTTCACTATTACAACACGAGATTATGTAGGCAGGCTGTGGTGGGCAAAGGTTAGTCTAATGGCTTCTGTGCATAAACAAAGTGTTGTACCAAACGTGGCTTCACCGATACACCTACTCAGTTTGTGGTTTAATCGTTTTTCTCGATATTTCACAAATTCATGGAAGTTGGTAGTAACTAAGCAACGAAGGTACCATATAGGAGAGGAGCAATTATAGGGGTTTAGGGAGATGTAAGAAATTGCCCAAACATCAAAATTGATCTAAATCCACCCGCAGATGAAGAAACTTATTAGATGGCAAAAAAGCACCAAATGGATCATCCGACCAAGCTCATATTTTAACAAAGCTATCTATATACTGATCTGAACTGAACTCTAGAATCATCTTCAAGATCGAAATTTGCAGAGGACAATGATACCTGAAGAAACGCTTTTTCGTCGTTCTCTTTCGCAAAACAAAATGCAGTCCAACGCCAGAGGAAAAGTGCTGGAGGATTAGAGTCGAGGCTTGAGGGATTGGACTTGGGATTCTTTTTTTGGATTTTCCAGTCTTGTTTTCCAAGGAGGGGAAGGGAAAAGGTATCACTGTCTCAGTGTCATGTTCATGTATGTACTCCCTCGCTCCGGATGGATGATCTCATACGCCTGAGGTTTACGTGAGATTTTTAGGTTATATATTCCTTCCTCATATATTAATTTACAAATTCACCTCGCTTTTTTCATTTGATGAATTTTTGAAAATCGACTCCAAAATTCACCTCCAAAGTGAAAAAAGTTTTTCACGTGAAAATTTTTTCACGCACAACTTCTACGGAGATGAGTGGGGTGGGATTGGGCCCTTTCGCCGCCACCAACCACCACGGTTAGCTTCCCCATGAGAAGACGAAGCTAACCCACCCTCCCACGTTTCGGAACTGCTCCGATTTAAGGAGAAATTCGCGGTTAACCGCCACGACGAATTCGCGGTTAACCGCTCGATCCGCCGTTCTCTCCGTCTTCGGCCACCCCAACCACCACCGTTGGAATCACCGGTCGACGGCGCACCTTCCAGAACCAGGTACACCAAACATTAAATTTTGGAAAAGTAAAATACATACTCCTCACAAGATAAGTAATCTCTTTGTCCCTAAAAAAATGTATGATTAAATTTTCATATAAAACGTATCTTTCATGTGCTCATATTTCACTAAAATAATTATTAAAATAAATAGTTAAAATATATACTACCTCCGTCCCTGAAAGATTATACACTTTGACTTTGCTGTTTAAAGGTTCAATGTTTGACTCAAATTTTGACAAAGATAGCAAGTTTTAAAAAATTCAGAAAAAATATATTTAGAAAATTTATACTTCAAATTATGACATGCATATAAATTATTAACTTTAAAGTCTAAAAATTCATGAAAAAAAAATCATAGATTAAATACTGTAAAATAGTAAAAACAAAGTGTACAATTATTCAGGGACGGAGGGAGTATTATATAAAAAATTTAAATTTTAAATTATGATATGTATATAAATTATTTGATTTTATACATCTAAATAAATGTAAAATAAAATACATAAATTAAATATTATAAAACAGTACAAAAACGTCCCAACTTAAGCATCTGATATAACCTCCTACCTCCACCAACCCCTCTACCTTGGTTATTAAAAAACAGAGAAATATGGTTGATAGAATTTGAGTTTACAAACACAGTTAAGATGAAATTTTGGTGTTCTTTAACGGTTTTCCATATCATATACTCTTCCCATCCCATGAAAATTGAACAACTCGTTTAATTGTGAAAATTTTCCATTCCAGATTTTCTTTATAAAGGTTTGGATCTAAAACTAGTTAGTTAGTGATGGAAAACTTTGTTTTCCATTTTTGAAAAATTCTAGTATTAATTTGGATAAAGTTCTCCAAAATTTTGAGAACAGACTTTTCCATAACTAAATAACTAGTTATAGATCCAAAACTTTACAAAAGAAATTTGGAATGAAAAATTTTCTCAACTAAAAGAATTTGAAGTGTTTAAGTTTCATTTTTCAAGTTATAATGTTTAGCTCAATTATTTGCTAAGATAAAAAGCGAAAAGAAATTTTTAAACACATTTATTTAAAAAATATAAACATGATAAACAAATGAATTATTCAACTTTATAATACTAGAAAATTTTGAAAAAAATCATAAATTATATAACATGAAAAATAAAAGATGCATTTTTATTGTTGCATTGAGGGATTACTTGTTTTCAACTTTTGAGCTACTCATCACTTTTTACTGGAGTGGAGTACTTTTGCTCCGATGACCTGTTATCGGACTTTGAATACCTATAATTGGAACTGTTTTAATCGGGGACTGAAGGAAATGAAGGCACCAACGCAATCCAAATCAACCAGAAATAACACTGCAGCTCAGGAACACAACCTTATTTTTGAAAGAGGGTGCCGAATCCAGAGGAACATTGGTCACTGGATCACAGCTTAGTGACTAGTACACTAAAAGTAAAACGCTACACAAGTTCCATAGAAAAAACCTACGCTTGGAAAGCTAGGTAAGACATTTCACAGTAGACTCAATTTTTGTTCTTTAGCGTTTCCGGCCATGCCTCTTACTCTTCCTTTTGATGTGCCTATCATCAGAATCGGAATCCGAAGCTGAGTATGAATCCGAAGACTCAGACGATGAGGTGTACCTTCTACTCCTTCCCTTCTTCTTCTGCTTCTTCTTCTTCTTCCGATGTCTCCTCTCTTCCTCAGAATCGGAAGACGAACTGTCATCTGTACTGCTCTCCCCTGAAGAGGAATCAGAACCCGTGACAGATGATGCGCCACTGTCAGTCTCAAAAACTGGATCCTCGCTATCACTTCCGGAATCAGAATCTGATCTATGCTTCCTTTTGCTTTTCTTAGAAGTCTTCTCAACTTTCTCATCCTTTACATCTGGATTATCCAAATCATATGAGATTGACAACTTCATCCTTAACTTGGGGTTCTTCAACTGTTGTGTTCGTGATGGTCGTGAAATGTAGACCCTCTCATTCTTGCATTCATATGTCCAGTGTCCAGACTGGAAACATTTCTGGCACTGTGAAGCGCTGCCACCAATTGTAGACATTGGAGCCTTGAGGTCTTTCCTTTCACCTAATTTCACTGCCTTCTCGGTACTCATCAAATACATCTGCCTTTTTGCTTCCCTTTTCTCCTGCCATCTGCTAGGACCTTCTTCCTTCTGACCATAGGCATTAACATTTCGGGCAGCAGCTGCAGCAGCTCTCTCAGCCTGAGCACGACTTAGACCCTTCGCTGCACTCATGGCTGCAGCCTTAATTCTTTCAGCGGCAGCCTGAGCCTTCTCTTCCTTCTTACTCGACATTTGGAAAACACAAAGCAAATCTTGAATTTCTCTGAACCTCAAAAGAAGGTTTTAGTTTGGTTAAAAGCCAAACTATCCTGCATCCATTGTTAGCTTCAGTGAATAATTTTGCCAATATCAGTCTAGCTTCATATTAATAACCATATCTAGCATCTAGACATGAGATAATAAACTTCCTGACACCAACTAAAGACAAAGTGAGAAGCATACGTTTATTTCTGGCAAATCGTCATCTAGTATCTTAAAACAAAAGCATGAATGAAGTAAGCCATAACGATAGAAGATCTCGCTGACTTGCGAGCACATAAAAAATTGTGACCCTAACCCTAGCTTCTTCCACAGCGGCATTATCATCCTATGTTCAATTTCCTTCAAACAAATTTAACCATGAACCCTAAATCAGTTTCATCGCCCAATGGCAACAAGATCTATTTTGGTAAGCATGTTGCGCTAAAATTGAATCACAAACAGATACGGACGTGAATTGCAGCAATCGATCAAACAAGAGAGTAACGAAACAGATCGAGAAGGAAAAAGATTTAATACCCGAAGCTATTTGAAGAATTTAGCGATCCGGCGAAGCAAGCAACGATTCCTCACCGACGATATTTTGAATCGGCCGACAGGTCCAAGGCGACCGATTTGTTTTGCGTGAGAAATTAGGGAAGGAACTGCTGCGGTGCTGGTAAAAAGAAGTAGGGCCGACCGCTTATCAGAATTCAGAAGTCCCGTTAAAAGCAAATTTGCCACCCTAAATCAGCCAAATGGGCGACTTGTCCATCAAGTTTCTAATCAGTCTATTTTGGCCACAAAGCATTTGAATTGGTGCTTTGAGTCTTTTAGAGAGAGCGGTATGTCCTGAACCTCTAATCTAATTGGTTAAACTCTAAGGATGTAAGGTAAATATTTTGAGTTCTAATCTTTTTTTTTTGTCAAAGGGGACCGGCGTTTCATCAAATTTAACAAGAGGCACTTACAGTTTGTTTATAAGGATGAGGCACCTACATGAATGAAAACAACCAAAACCTGAACCAAAAAGATGCAATGGAGGACTCCTCCAAAACCAACCTGCATATACTAAACAAAGAATTACCTATACACCCTGTAAGCTCTAAACAAGAATCTCATGTATATCTATCTACACATGACCTACTATGCACAAAATCCGCAATTTGAGCCACAAGATTCTCCCAACTCTTGGGCATCCCAGCATGTGCGTTCCTCTCAAGCCACACCTGGTACACCGTAACTGCAGCAAACAATGCTTTCCTCCGTTTAGCTTTCACACTTTTTCCTTTTGTTACCCGCACAAGCCATATCCAGAGCTACTCCCACACATAAGTTGCATGTATGGTGCATGTATTAAAAAAAACACATTTCCTATCTCCACAAGGTAAAACGAAAAAAAAAGTGTCATTGAGAATATAAATTTTTTCATTAGCTAGAATCCATTGTCTATATATAAATTATACTAGTAGCTTTTGCATTTTCATCATCCAACTGTACTTTTGGGCAATTGAATTTTTAAATTATGCCAAATTCGAACACTTAAGTTCTTTTGGCCAGTTCTAACATTAAACGTCGTCGCTTGTTTTATGATGTTTGATACTTGTATTATTATTGTTTAAATCTTTGATAATAACATACAAGATGTCACAAACTTAAAAGGCGAAATCTGATCCTTGCATTTTATTAGCATCTACCAAACTCTTAAACCACCACAACCCTTGGTGATTTCGCTATAAGTGCCCACAATCTTTAGTGTACTTAATTTCTTATTTGTTTTTTGAATTTTTAACAGATAACAAATGGATAAATTTCTTATAAAGAAGCGTATGGTTAATGAGATAATTATAGGATGAATGACTTATTAGTCATTGTTAATGCCAAAGGATTAACATTAATTAGAAATAAGATTGGGATTAGAGAATCATACCCGAGAGGTTGTCCGAGAAGGTGGGCCTCCCCGGGAAGAATCAGACATGTTGGGGTGAAAAGGGGCTCGTCTTGGGTGCTTCGTCCGTCTTGCTCCTCTCCTACGCTCTGCTGCTTCCAAATCCGGATGAGCTCTGGTACAATTCTCCGACGCTCAAGTCAGTACTCACTTCGCAAAGTAGCCGAGGCACAGATAGTTGAGAGTAAGGGTAGGGGGTTTTGTCCAAGTTTTTCTTAGATAAGACGAGGCCAAAGTGGGAGTATTTATAGGACTTGGGGAAGTATGGGCAACGGTATGGGCCGGGGACAGTGTCACCCACACACCATGAAGAGTACTGTGTCAACATCCCATGAATAGCGGCTCGGCCTAAAACCACGGCTATGTTTCCGTGTTCCATGGGCCGCAACGCCCTGGAGCCGGCCCGTGGCATGGGCCGCCGGCCCAAGCCCTTGGCCTCACCATTAGCACCCGAGGCGCCTTGTCCAGGAGAATAGGACGAGGCGCCTTGACACGCTTAAGTAAGTAACCGTTGTGCCACGTGTCGCCGCCACGCTGGTCGCGTCGCGACGGTTAACGTTTTCACGGTCTATAAATAGCGAGCTAACGCCTTCAGTTCACTTTTCGCATTCTTTGCTTCCTCCCGCCTCGGCTTCTTTCCATTTCTCTCTGTTTTCCGCTCTCAACCGGCTCGTCCATCTCGCTCGTCTCAAACTCCACACATTTTCCGTATGATTTCTTTTTCTAATTCGATTTGTTCTTGTTGGTTCCTCCTCGGGGAGATGGCCGGACGATTCCAGCGATGGGGATTCGTCTCGGCTCGCTTCCTTGACTCTCCCAGATTCCTAGCATGTCGAAGCGCCCGGGAAAAGAGGTTTGCAGGAGGCGGCCCATCGTCGAAGAGGCCGAGGGCCGAGAAAGCATTACCCGAGTCCCCGACGACATTGAGTCCAGGATGACAGGAAAGTTGCACGCCGACCGGCGTTAAAGTTCAGCTTTCCGAGGAGATGGATGGCGAGTTCGAGCTCCTCGAGATAGGGCCAACATGCCTAATGAGTGCGATTTTAGCATATACTCGATATATTTCTAGATGGGTCTGCGCCGCCGCTCGGGAGTTCGAGGCTGCCGTGCTTGGCTTTATGACTTGGCGCCGAGCCAGTTGGTGCCCAACTCATGGAGGCACATTATTGGTTTCAAACTCTTCGCCCTGTCTATGGGCTTCCAACCTACATCCCAGCTGTTCCGCCATGCTTACAAGATTTCGGTCAGTGGGAGCGGCGGGGGACATTGGTACCACTTGGCCCACCGCTCGCAGCTGCTAACTCCGGGCCCAACGTCGAACCACGGGTGGAAGAGGAAGTTCCTCTTCGTCCAGATCCCCGGCTCGGCTGGGTTTAGGACCTCCTGGAGGACGGTCGAGCCTGAGCAGGACATGAACTCGATTGGGGAGAGTTCCCTCTTTGGACAAGAGGCTCAAGCTCTGATCGAGCTACAAAGGGAAGGGCTCGCCCGGCCTTTTCCAGTTGAGGCCGTCCTTGAAGCTGGCTGGGCTGAACTCCCAGAGGGGGAGGTTCCTGATTTGGATGAAGCGCATCGGCTTGCTTCGGGCCGAGGTAGTTCCTCACCAGTGGGTGCATCGTCAGCAGCCCCTAACTTTATTAAAATGTTCGATGAGAGTGGCTCGGACGATACGCCTCATTCACTTTGCCTTAACTTAGCAAATATTGTACCTTGCTTGGTTGAGTATCTTAACGTTTTTTAACATTCTCCTTATTTCTTACTCAGGCTCAAACATGGATGCATTCGAGAAGGCCGATGCAGAAGCCTTCATGGTGTCGCCCGTCCCTCCTAGGCCCAGGAGGGGGCGAGGTGGGAAAGCCACCGCCTCCCGAGGCCCGGCTTCTTCCCGCCCCAGCACCGGGGGAAAAAGCCCTAGTAGGATGAGGGAGGTCTATGGCCAGGGCCCCGCCTCAGATGCCCACGGCCCCGGCTCAGGAAGTAGCTCGACGGACAGCGAGGGTCACCCCGCGAAGAGGCCCTCGCTCGCTGGGAAGAAAGCTGGATCTGGAGGCCAACGACCTCCAGGTTCTAAGGGTAAGGGCCCCGCCGAGGAGCCCATTGATGTGCCGAGCGAGCCGGAATCTCATCACGCCTCGCCCCCCAGGGCTCGTCGGGTCGACCTCAAGTCGCGCAACCTTACTTTTACGGTAGCCGAAAGACTACTTGAGGAGGCCCCCAACAACCAAGGCTCGACCCTCTCCAACCCCGAGTCTCTACGCCTCCATTGGGAGTCCATGGTCTCGACGAGGGACGTCGAGGCATTGCGTGCCTGCAAGCCCCGGCGGTCTGAGTTAAGTCACACACTCCGGAGGAGCCTCTATTGGGTAAGTCTTCGTCCCATTTTTGTGGAAAACGCATAGGCATCCATTTGTGCCGAGGAGATGGGGCGAGACGAGGAGGTGCTGCAGGAAGCCCGGGCCGAGGTTGAGAAGGCCCAAGAGGAGGCCGAGCTCCTTCGCAAAGAAAGGGACGAGGCTCTGCGCCGGGCTGAGGGAAGCGAGTCTAGGGCCCTCGGCCTATCCAAGACCCTTGCCCAAGAGAGGGATCTCAAGAAAGCGGCCGAGGAATCTCTGGCCGAGCTGAAGAGGAGCATCCCTGGCCAAATTGATGAGGCCAAAGCTGCCTTCCTGGAGAGTAACCAGTTCAAGCAGATGAGGGCCAAGGACACGGGGGCGAAGTACCGGCTCGCCATCGCCGACGTTGTCGACGTGTTCGGGGAAATTTACCCCGGCTGGACCTTACTCCCATCCAGTCTCTCCCGAACAAGGAGAAAGCGGTGGAGAGCCGAGCCGCCTGCCGTGTCCCCAAAGACTCACCCCTCTACAACGCTATCTATGATTACAACTCCGAGGAAGAGGGGGAAGGGGACGAGGCCCCAAGGGATCATCCGGGCGCAGATTCTTCTCACGCTTAGTTCAATTTTTTCTAAGTTCAATTTATATCCGAGCCACTTGGGCTCGTGATTCAAGCAATTTGGGGTTTGTAATAATACTCTCATCTATTTACTATTGTCTTCCTCCTTTTTTAGATTTAACTTACATGGTTTTCTTTATTCTTTACTCTTTTTGCCGAGCCACATCGCCGGTCTTATTGCTCGCGTGTAATGTTTCGAGCGTTTGGAGTTAACTCTTCTTATAGTGCCGAGCTACAGTGGCTCGGTACATAATACTCATTTCTTCGAATAACGGTTCGTACATTTTCCATCCTTCAAACTAAGCATAATATTTTTGAAGGCACTCCGCATTCCAGGCGCGATTGACCATTGTCCCATCAGGTTTCCCCAGTCTATACGCCCCTTTTCCCAATTCATCGATAATCAGATAGGGGCCTTCCCACTTTGGGGTACATTTGCCTTCAGCGTGATCTTGTTGAGTTGTGGCAGTGCTTCGAAGCACCAGGTCCCCTGTCTGGAACCTTCTCGGCCTAATTTTAGCGTCATAGTATCTCTTTATTCTCTGTTGATAGGCCCGGCTATGTAGCTCGGCCTTGTCACGGGCTTCGTCCAATAAGGTCAGGCTGGTACACAGCTCTTCATTGTTTTCCCCTTCAGAGAACTGGCTGACCCGGAGAGAGGGGACTGCCAACTCCACGGGCGTCACGACATCCATTCCATACGTAAGGGCGAAGGGGGTGTTACCCGTTGATTCACGGACGTCGTTCTCATGGCCCACAAAACCTCAGGTAAGAGGTCGGCCCACGCACCTTTGGCCTCTTCCAACTTCTTGTTGATGGCGTATTTAATGGTTTTGTTGGCTGCCTCTACCAACCCATTACTTTGAGGATGCGCCACGGCCGCATTGCAATGCTTGATTCCCAAGCCCGCCAGAAAGGCCTCTATTCGACGACCCGTAAATTGCTTTCCTTGGTTGGTCACTATCTCCCGGGGCACCCCAAAGCGACAAATTATGTCATCAAAGATCATATCAGTCACATCGTCTTGCCTGATACTCGATAGGGCCCTGGCTTCGACCCACTTGGTGAAGTACTCAACGGCCACCAAGACAAACTGTCTACGTCGTGGGGCCATGGGGAAGGGGCCCAAAATGTCCAAACCCCATTTTGCGAAGGGCCAAGGGGCCACAATGGGGTCCGAGGTTCGGGCAGTCTCCTAGGAGTGTTAGCAAAGCGGCGGCACTTGTCGCATTTCTTAGTGTATGCCTCTACGTCCGCCTTCATACTTGGCCGAAGTAGCCGGCCCTCTTCAGCTTTCGCAAAACAGTTCGGGGCCCCGGTGGTTACCACATATCCCCTCATGCACCTCAAAGAATGGCGATTTGCGCCTCATCAATCCCAGGCATCTTAGGTACGGGTCGAGGCCGAAGGACTTTCGGTAGAGATCGCTGAAGGGGAGAGATAGAAGCGGGCCGCCCTGGACCACTAACTTGTGTGCCTCCCCGGCATCATCCAACAACTCCCCGTCTCTAGGTAGTGCGCAATTGGGGCGCGCCAGTCTCCTTCGGCGAAGAGGATGCCGACCTGCTCCCCCTTAATGGACGGGGCTCCCAGGTTTTCGATATATACCTCGGAGATTTCCTCAGTTCTGGCGGCCAGGCGCGCTAGGGCGTTGGCCTCGGCGTTTGCAACGAGGGACTTTAGTGATCGAGGCACTTGAAGTCTTCTTGAGCCTGTCTGCAACCAACCTTTGATATTTTTCCATCTTTGGCTCTTTGGTCGCGTCTGATTCGGCAGATTGGCCCACTACGAGTTACGAATCAGATAGATTTCTAAAGCAGTGCCCAGCTATTTTGGCCAATCGCAGGCCATCAAGACGGCCTCATATTCTGCTGGTTGTTGGTAGTGGGAACATCAATCGGCCGAGTGGACAGATTCGATACTTTCGAGGACCTCGGAGTATCACACCGACACCTGCCCGGCCTTATTGGAGGAACCATCCAAAGACGACCCATCTTTGCGCCTCCGTCGGCGCTTCGTCTTTTCTTTGCCCCGCCCGTAGCCGCGCACACAAAGTCGGCCGAGTTCGCGACTTAATGGCTTTTGGGGCGTGAAGTCAATGTGGAACTCGTGAGCTCCATACTCCATTTACTCATTCACCCCGAGAGATCGGGCTTGGTGAGGCACGCTCGGAGGCGTGCTAGACATCACCTTAATGCGATGGGCCTGGAAGTACGGCGCAGCCTTCCGCGCTCACAATCACGACGAGTGCCTCCTTCTTGACATTGGAGTAGTGGGGCTCTCCCCCTGTAGGACCCTGGCCGACAAAGTAGACGGGGAGTTGCTCTCTACCGACTTCTCGGACTAGCATCGGCTAAGCTATCATCTGGAGTACGAAGTGTAGAGCAGCAGGTTTCCCGGTTGGGGCGGATGTAGCGTGGGTAATTGGGCGATGTGCTCTTTAATCTTGGCAAACGCTTCATCACATTCCGCCATCCATTCGTATTGTTTCTTTCTAAGTAGCCGGAATAAGGAGGCACTTCTTCGACGAATTGGAGAGGAACCGGCCGAGGACGCCATGCATCCCAACAGCTGTTGGAGTTCCTTGATCCGAGTGAACTTCCATGGCTCGGATAGCTTCAACCTTATCGGGATTAGCTTCAATTCCTCTCGGTTATCGTGAAGCCGAGGAACTTGCCTGATTCGACCCCGAACACACACTTTTTAGGGTTGAGGCGCATTTTGTACTCCCGAAGAACGGTGAAGGTCTCACGGAGGTCATCGACATGATCCCGCTTCGTTTTGCTCTTAACTAGCATATCATCCACATACACTTCAACATTTCTCCCGATCTCGCTTCTCAAACATTCGGTTGACGAGGCGCCGGTATGTCGGCCCGGCGTTTTTAGGCCGAAGGGCATCATTTTGTACCCAAAATGCCCAAGTCGGTTATGAAAGCGGTCTTCTACGTCGCTCGGCTCCATAAAGATTTGATTGTAACCGCTTATACGCATCCATGAAAGATAATAATTCATGCCCGAAGTGGCGTCAACCAATGTATCGATACGAGGGAGAGGAAAGGGTCCTTTGGACATATTTTGTTCAAGTCTGTGAAATCTATACACATTCTCCATGTCCCGTCAGTTTTTACAAGGACAACATTGGCGAGTCACAAACGGTAATAAACTTCAACGATGAAGCTCGCCGCTAGAGCCTCTCCACTTCGCCTCGGATGGCCGCCTTCTTTCCATATTGACGCCTCGTCTCCTTTAGATGACCGGCTTGGCGTCGGCCGGAATGCTCAACTTGTGAGTAATGACCTTGGGGTCTACCCACGACATATCGGTTGTGCTCCATGCAAAAATGTCTTTGAACTCCTCAACAAGCTCCTTAATTTCTCTTCTTCTTCGGGTGGTAACTTAGTGCCAATCCCGTGACTGCTCCGGCAAGTCTCGTAATCATCACCTCTTTCAGCTCCTACTGCCGAGCCCCTCGGCCTCTTCTCCTCATCCCTGAGATCGAAGTTGTCCGTGGACAGGTCAATCAAATCCAACGGAGTTAGATAGCCATAAAATCGTTCAAGACTTTTTACCAGGGGGGCCGGGAAGGCCGAGTCACTCGGAGGGCGAGTGTGAATGATGATTGGCCCTCGTGAAGTTGGAAGACGTACTTCCATAGTCTTCGGCCTTAAATGCAGGTCGAACAGAGATTGGGTGTGTATCCCAAGGATAACATTGTAGGGGCTCATGACTTAACCACCTTAAAGCATACTTCAGCCACTACCGAGGGGCACCCTCCTTGTCTAAATCCCGATCGATGCAAACCGGCAGAGTGACAAAGGCCTGCAACAGGTATGGGATTGTTGTTCGGTCCATAAACCGGCATGGTACACTGCCGAGGGTGCCACTGATCTCCTGGCTCATCATGCGAAATGCATGGCAAAACAATATGTCGGGCTGAGCCCCCGTGTCAATTAGAATTCTTTTTACCCTGTACCCCGCTATCTCAGCCTCTATGGTGAGGGGGTTCTTGTGTGGGAGGAGCGCCTCGGCCTCAGGGCCATTATCAAAAATTATCGGGGCGCAATTAGGGGCCACGAGAAGGTTATTCACCTGCTCCGGTCGGGCCCTTTCATCCGGATGATCAAGGATCATGTGGATTATGGGCCGCTTGTCCTCCCTTCTTTGGACGTCCTTCAGGCGTGAGCCCTCCGGCTCCTCTTTCTTTGGGGCGATCTGCAAGGGTGTGGCCTTGACAAACTGAGGGAGTTTGCCTTGTTGGATCATTTCCTCAATGAGCCTGCAGAGCTCATGGCAGTTTTCAGTCACGTGACCATGGTCGCGGTGGTATTTGCAGTACAGCTTCTTGTTCCTCTGCTCCTGGGGACCTCATGGCACGGGGCCTTTCAAAGCCTTGCCGCCGCTCGAGGACGGCGAGGATCCGCTCTCTAGGAGCGTTAAGGGGGTGAACATGTCGGGCGCGGGAAGCGCGGATTAAAAGAGCCCTCGTCCCTCTCGACCTCCTCGGCCGGGTCTCGATGACCCCATCGGACGGAATCCGTCCGTTGGCGCTTTGAGCGATCATCGGCTTGCGCTGATTGTCGGCCTTTCGGCTGTAAAGTATCCTCTAAATTGATGAAGGGTTCCGCCCGCTCGTAGAATTCCAGGAGAGTCCCGGGTGCTCGTGGCCGCGACGTCTCTCCCAAAGGGTGTCACGGGATTGACGCCGCCGAGGCTGCGTAGAGTGGCCACCTCGTCGGACACATTAGTCATCTCGACGAGGTGATCGTTGAAACGGTTGATGTAGCCCCCGAGTGGCTCTGTTTGTCTGTGCCACGCCCCTAAATCCGAGGGGGTTCCTCCTCACCCTCTTTTGCCGAGGTACTTGGCTGATGAACATTTTCTTCAACACTTCCTGTGTTATCGCAGTCCCTGGGTGATCATGGAGTACCATGACCGAGCCACCCCTTCAAACTTTGGGGAAAGCTCGGCCATGGCCACATCATCGTAGCCCACCCATCTCATCTTGTCTTCAAAGATCTCGGGCGTGGTCTTCGGGGTCGGTCGTCCCGTCATAGAGGGCGAAGTCTGGGAGGTTCATAGGCTGGACAGGCTGGGGCATCAGGACCCTGTTGTACTGTTGCTGCGCCGCTGCTGCGGCCTGCTGGGCTTGCAATAGAGCCACTTGGGCTTGAAGCTGACGGCACTGTTCCTGTTGTGCTTGGAGGTACCACTCCAAAGGGGATGAGGCCTGGGGCGGTGTGCCCAAGGCGGCCGAGATGGCCGGATCGACCCCCGTGTGGGGCGTCTGGAAAGGGTTGGGGCCGAAGCCTTGGAGCCTCGTGAGGAGGTCATTCGACAGCATTCCGGTGCTTAGGCCAAACGGCTGGGGTCCCGGAAAGGTGTTGGGGCCGAAGGTCGTCGTCAGAATCGACGTTGGGGTAGATACTGGGGTAGTGAAAACCGGGGTGCTATGCGCCGTGGCGTGAACTGTAACCACGGAGGGCGTGGCACTTGGTGCAGGGATATTCCTGCAAGAGGGGCATTCAATTAGAATGCGTTTGTGCATAGTTCTGGGGCCGTGGCCCGCGTGAACTAGCGTTTATCGCCCGTAGGCACTTACGTTTGCATTTGCCCGAGGCGGTTTGGGCGAAGTCGGTGAGCAGTTTCGGGAGCGACCCGCCACTTGTCGCCGTAGCTATGTTGCGACCCTGCCGGGGTAGTCGTCTCGGATCTAGACGGAGTGGGGCTCCTAGTAATGGGGCATGAATCGCCGCAATGATTGCCTCCGTGCCCGTAGGCATCTTTGGTGCCGATGGCAGAGTAACCCTTGGATCTGAAATCGGACCCCACGGTGGCGCCAAATGTTAATGCCAAAAGATTAACATTAATTAGAAATAAGATTGGGATTAGAGAATCATACCCGAGAGGTTGTCCGAGAAGGTGGGCCTCCCCAAGGGAAGAATCCAGACATGTTGGGGTGAAAAGGGCTCGGCTTGGGTGCTTCGTCCGTGCCGCTCCTCTCCTACGCTCGCCGCTTTCAAATCCGGATGAGCTCCTGGTACAATTCTCCGACGCTCAAGTCGCACTCACTCCGCAAAGTAGCCGAGGCACGTAAAGTTGAGAGTAAGGGTAGGGGGTTTTGTCTAAGTTTTCTTAGATAAGACGGCCCAAAGTGGGAGTATTTATAGGACTTGGGGAGGTATGGCACAAGATGGGCAACGGTATGGGTAGGGACAGTGTCACCCACACACCATGAAGGGGTACTGTGTCGACATCCCATGAATAGCGGCTCGGCCTAAAACCACGGCTATGTTTCCAGTGTTCCATGGGCCGCAACGCGGAGCCGGCCCGTGGCATGGGCCGCGGCCCAAGCCCTTGGCCCTCACCATCACCTATGTTAAAAATGATTTACTTGACGCAATTGATGAAGTAATCATCCAAAACTTTCAAAATATGAGATCTCATAGGGAATTTTCATTGTTCTGTTATTTCATGTAATTTTCATAAGAGTACATTATTTAGATTTCGTAACTTGAATACATAGAATTATGTCCCCACATAAGAAAACTTTTGGGTCCGTCATTGACCCTTCGTGATCCCACTACAAGTGCCCATAATCTCTAGTGTACTCAATTTCCCTCTCTATGGACCACTGTTGCCTCATCATCTGTGGTTGGTTTCTTTTCCTCTTTCAGATGCCACCATCTTCTCATCTTCTCCCCTCTTATCCTTGTTGATCCTCCCTCACTCAATTTGATCTTAAGCAAGATGTTTAGCGAAAGTTTACAATAACCACGAGCAATCAACCGGTGAGATCGGAATCAAACCACATTAACTTACGTTTTGTGAAGTATCATAACTCGAGTTGTATAGTTTGGTTTGGATGAATCGATGTTTTATACATAGTTCAATTTAACCAACCAGTCTATTTTGTCATTTTTATTAGATCAAATTATTGATTAACCAAATTAGCTGAATTAGGTAATACAGAAAAAAACAACTCATTTGTCATACGAATCCACCAAGCCTAAGTCTAACCCAAATGAATAATTGATGGGTAAAGTGCAATGAAGAAAGCGCAAGGTTGGGCCACAGTAACAGTTGGTACTATAAAGGGACTATGAGGTTTTTGATGAAAGTAATTTTAATTACATAAATATTAACGATTTTCCAATTTAGGATGTATTCATTTGTATTTTTGAAAATTAATGGGAAGTTTATGAAAGAAAAAATTGATTCGATGTACTGATTTTATTTTTGTTGAAATAAACACAATCATAAGATAGTTTTGTTATGTTTTCTTTTTATATAAAGGAGATAAGGGATTGGGAAATCAGAGATTCGAGTTTTTGAGACCCCTATAAATATTATCAGAAGCATGATTATTAGACCATGTGCCATTATATTTTCTTTTTACCACCTAATATCAAAATTTTCCTCTATATTTTTTTTTCAATTTCCTCTCTATGTATGGGTTTTCTACTTCGGGGAGTATATTTTATGCCACAACGTTTTTTTTTATGAAGATTTTATGCCACATTTTTATTTTGTTGAGACAGAATGAAAACAAAGGAAATTTTGAAAAAGCCGAAGGATACTGAATCGAGCGAGCGTCAGGTGAATTAAAAACCCCAAACAGGACAGGAGGAGCATTACACAAGTTAAAAATCAGTGGAGAAGGAAGGTCAAAGGAGAGTCGAGATTGGGTGAATCAATGGCAACTAGTAACGGAGGAGGAGGAGAAGATCAACTTAAGCAGATGGCAGAGTTGAGCAAAACCCTAAAAGAAGGGGAAAGGATTCTGGCGCCCACCCGCCGGCCCGACGGAAGCCTCCGAAAACCCATTCGGATTCGCGCAGGCTACGTTCCCCAGGAAGAAGTAGCTATCTATCAATCCAAGGGAGCTTTGGTACGCTTCCAAACCCACTTTTCTATA
This sequence comes from Stellera chamaejasme, assembly GCA_024586325.1. Taxonomy (NCBI): domain Eukaryota; kingdom Viridiplantae; phylum Streptophyta; class Magnoliopsida; order Malvales; family Thymelaeaceae; genus Stellera; species Stellera chamaejasme. The sequence goes on from CM044986.1 coordinate 31,097,989, forward strand.
ATGCTTGTAGTGTTACGTATATTTACGTATGAACACAATGTACATATGTACGGTGTCTGAATTGAAGTCTTGTTGATGAACTTCTGAGAAGGATGAAGTGATCATCATGCTAATTCCCTACTTATCTTTTTCATGTCAAGTTTTTGTTTTTTATAATTAATGATAAGAATGTAATTTGAATATGCGAGGCCAAAACTGATTTTTGCCTCTTTTTTATGGTATAGTGGAAAAAGGAGATGGCAGCACAAGTGGTTCCCCCTGGTTATGATCCGGATTCAGATGTAAAACCTAAAACCAAAGCTGCAAAGAGAAATGAAAGGAAGAAGGAGAAGCGGTTGCAGGTGCCACGGCCTATTCTTTATATCTTGTTCCTTTTGCTTTGCCTCTTTTTTCAGAATTTTAGTCTTTTCTGGGGGTACCCATTCGCTTGTAAACGTTTAAAGAGTGAAATAGTCCAACGGCATTTTTTAGTGTCCTTGGAAAGAGGATCCAAACATTCAACATGATATGATCCATTATCCAACTGTATGGCTTTTTATTCTGTAAGTTGTTTCTTCATCACTCTTGTATAGTTTTTTTGTGGCTGAAAAGAGTAGCTTGTTAGTTTTTTCGTGGATATAGTTAACTAGTGGTTGGATCTAAGGTTCACATACTCAGCTGTTTTTGAATTTGAGCTTTCTCTACTTGTTCTTATTTATCTTATCTTATCTTCATTGATTATAACAACTGCATGCTAATGGAAGCAACGTAGGAAGATTAAAAAGCACTTATTTTTCAGAACTGTACGTTCCATCTTATTGCTTACACGTATAGGATGTGTAGTTGTCCCCTGAGCCAGCAGTAAATTTTTTGGCTAAGTTAGACAATCACTTTGCTCCCCACAGACTAAGAGATCATAACAAGAGGCTGTGTCCACTATTCTCATCCAGTTCATTCTAGTATGTAATGTTTATACTCCTAAAAATTACTAAATGTAATGACCAATCAAACCTCTGAAATGTGTAAATGAGGTACATTTCCTTTTTCGTTCTTCTCCTCTTCTCTCTATCCAATTTTACTTCGATATATGTTAATCAAAGTATATGATTTAGTTATATATAAAAAGTTTGATGTGGTTTATGATGTTGAAGCAGCAGTTGATGGTAGATTAACAGCATGCAGACATGTGAATTACTGAATTTCCTTTTCCTTAGAGCTAACTTTAAACTTTTGAGGTCATGTTCCATGTTGTACATGTTGATTTTGCAGTATCAATTTTGTAATGGGACATGACTATAGAAATTATCTCAACTAATCGCCATCTCATGATATCAAACTTTTGGCATCTTATTGTCATCTTATTCTCCACTGCGCTTCTATCAATTTTTGTTTGCTGATATGTATTTGGATTGCTCTCATGTTAGTCTTAATCAGGCACCAAATGCCATTACATCTTTTTTCTTCTCGACATCCTATGGCCATTTATTAATGCACACTTTGTGCTTAAAATTCCAAGGCATTAGTGATTTTGAGCTGTTGATGCCTGTTAGTGGTTCTGTTTTTCAATCCATCATTATCATTTAGCCACCATTGAGTTTAAGGGATTCACCAGATTGTTTCTGGTAACTGTTTAAAGAAATTTTCAAGAGGCTAACCAAAGGCAGAGCACACCATGTGCTTAGGCGCCCTTTTTTTTGTTTTGAGTGTGCATTCATGTGAACTGTTGGTTCAAATTTAGTTACCAAACATGTTTCACACTTCAGAAATGTGAAGGTTTTGTCAATTGTATCTGGCAGGCTGCCCTGGAAAAGGGTAAAAATCTGGATGTAGTGGAAGATGGAGAGCTTGAGGTGGAAAAAGTGCAACCCAATTTAGAAACAAACATAACTTCAGAAAATATGGACTCATTGACATCTCAGATCTCGGAACTTGCGGTTTCATCAAGTCCTGCCGTTGTCAATCCTCCCCTTGAGGAGACCACTGATACGTGCAGTCAAGCTCAAGATATTGACAAAAAAATCCGAGCATTAAAGAAAAAGGTATGCTTTGTCATGGTCTTTTGCTGCCACCACCAACCCCTCCCCCTCACAGACAGTCACGCACAATTCTTTTTCTAGCTTACACGTGGTAATGATACACGATTGTCTCATAGTGTTTCCTGCCCCCATAAGGTCCTCATATTTATTTTCCACTTGTAAATTGTACTTTTGAAGGGGCTTAGTGTCCAATGAGTTCTATATCGTTTCTTTTGGGGTATATAAAGATGAATTCTACTCGCATTTCAATATGGGGTCTTAAGTCTTAACAGGCATAGGCAGTCACATAGATGACTGAGCTACTTGCATTAGAAGAGGTATCCATGTCTCATTCGGGCTAAGGAAATTCTTATATCTGGGTGGCAAGAGAATATGGTGGCAACTCAGACATGGAAAACCATTCTGTTATCAGATATGGATATGCTTATAGTTGTGCTCCCTTTTTCAGATACGGCTTGCGGAAGCTCAACAACAGAAAACTTTATCCCACGATATGACACCAGAACAGAGAGAGAAGATGGGTAAGTTGGAGGGTTGGCGTGAGGAGCTAAAGCTTTTGGGGGTTAAAAAAACAGGCGTGGAAGCATCATGATTCAGGAATTTAGTTTTGATTGTGTGATGGAACCTTGTAACTTGATTATCTGATTTGCTGAAAGCGCGAAGCGGGAATTGTTAGAGCAAATATCTGCCCTGGATTTTATATGCGAATGTGCGTTACTGCATATGACCATACTGGATCCACGAGACGATAGTAGTCACCTTCTTTTATACCAGCCAGTACTAGCGATGCAGGGCATCTAGAAACAGCCCTGAACTGAATGAAATGTGATTCCGAGGACATTGCGGCCGAGTATCTGGTACGGAATTCGCACACCCATTAGCGTCTCTACTCTATTCAAAGTTGCAGTTTTGCACATCTCATCCTCTTCGGCCCAAAAATATTTCTCCTTTTGTTTGCCCACTGAAGGCTTTGTAGCTCGCATATAAGAAGAAGCAAGTTTTAACATGATGCCACCATCTCTAGCTGCCAGTGCACCGATGGATACTTTGTTTGTGCAGTTTTGCACCCTTGTTCCCCTACTAGTGAATGGTCCACAATCACACCATGTAATGACTATCATACGTCAACAGTCCCAACTATTTCAAACAAATTGTTGGCTTTTTTTGTTTTTTACGTTATTTTTTCCAATTGCAATTGTCTAGATTTCCCCTCGAGTATTTTAAACTGTTTTTTTAAAGAAAAATAAGCCAAATAGTTTTTTGGTTGAATCAATTTTATGCTCTTTCATCCCTAAAAAAGGCTTACAATTTGTTTCAACATTTAAGTTAATAAGACTTTCTTAAATTATGAAAGCTAGTATATAGTTTAAGGGTTTTAAAATGAGCACGTCGTAGACGTGCCCATGAACTATTCGCTTATTTACAAGTTTATCATTCACTAAATTTGACCAACATAATGGTCGTGTCTGATAAGCATGATTAATCGATCATCAACCTCTCCTCGTTAGAACAACATCAACAGATCAACATTACAAAACTACTTATCAACATTGGACAGAAGCTGATTAACATGATAAAAAGAAAGATCAACGTGACATAAAGGGATATCAACATGATAAAAAGAAAGATCGACATAACAAAGAAGATAGATCGACATGTTAAGAAGAGAGATCAACATGGTAAGAAGAGAGATCAGCATGACAATAAAAGAGATCAACATGCTAAAAAGAATGATCAACATGGTAAGAAGAGAGATCAACATGCTAAAAAGAACGACCAACATGACAAGAAAAAAGATCAACATGATAAGAGGATAGATCAACATGATAAGAAGAGAGATCAACATGCTAAAAAGAACGATCAACATGACAAGAAAAAAAATCAACATGATAAGAGGAGAGATCAACATGGTAAGAAGAGAGATCAACATGATAAAAAGAAAGATCAACATGACAATAAGAGAGATTAGCATACTAAAAATAATGAGCAACATGACAAGAAGAGAGATCAACATACTAAAAAGAAAGATCAACAGAACAAAGAAGATAGATCAACATGGTAAGAATAGAGAAAGATTAGCATCACTTAAAGAATGAACATGTTGGAATAAATGTTAGTCTGATCAACATCACTTCACGCAAAATCAACTTCGTCTCACCCAGTTGATTAGTTTTGGAAATTTCAATGTTATATCGTTTACAATCTTTTTTGTGTAATCGTTTTTGGTAAATTTGTATTTTTTCCGGGATTTCGTTATGTAATCGTGTTGGTTGTTTTGTTTAGTTGAGTTTGGTTGTTTCTAAGGCTTTAGTTCATCGCCGAGTTCGCCGTATATTTCACCGTTGAAGTTGGCCACCGAAGTAGCGGTGACACTTGATGTAATTTAAATTACATCTTATGCGCATGCACTGCGCATGTGCACAGTGTATAACAACCCATAATTTTAATGCAAATTGAAAATGTCAACAATAATCTAAACAAATCAGCATTTTGTGCATCATGATCAACATTTCTAAAACATTTGATCGACGAACCTAGTGAAATTAAAATAGTAACACTAAAAAAATGCTCATCATTTGTTTTTTCCCCATATATAAGAGCTGCATCTCATCTCTCTTGAGTGGTGAGACTAGGCATCGTGTGGATGTCAATTTTGTTGGTTTCTTTTCTTGGGCGCTATTGCCCTGCATGTTGCAGCCGATCGTCGTGTCAACAAAGAGTTTGTGGAGATGCTGCTTCTTCATGGAGCCAGTGCTGATATCACACTTGAAAAACCTCGTGATCATGGTGTTTACAGCAGCATGCTTAATCTTCAGGATTCGAAGGCTACTACCTCGCACTTCCTCTGAAGAACATTGCCTTCCTCTAATTTCCCCTTTTTTCTGATTCAGATTATTATTAATACGTTCCAAGTAATGATCAGTCTAAATAGTCAACACCCATTATTTTCTGGTAAAGCTTAATTTGTTGCTAACAATACATGTATGTATGACTTCCAATTGAGAATGGAATGGGTCAGGATTCATGGAAATCAGTGAATGCATGATGATGATGAAGATTGTCAATGTAACTGAGGAAAGTTTGAAGGAGGAGTATGAAAAAGGTGGTGATCATTCTCAGATTAAGGAACTTGAGATTAAAAAGAACAAATTGATGTTGGTGTTCGTATATGCTTGAAGCTGCACGGAAAAAGTGGGAAGGCAAGATGCAAATGCTCTCTTTTCTTCGTGATGGTCCTGAAATATAAAAAGTTGGGATATTTGATCATCATGATTAGCATTATTCATATGTCATTCTGTTTCAGGTTGCAGTGTAGTCTTCGAATAACTATATATTATTGGACAAGAAATGGTAATGGAGGATGGATGTCAATGTCTCTGCAGATTCGGGTTGCAAGAGCTCAGCAGCAGAAGGATATATAATGTGGCGAAACTTGAGAGTTTGATGGAAGATAAGAAGAAGGCTGAGACCGCAAACTGCGGGGACTCATGGTGTTTTGTTACAAAATGTCACAGCCACCCCGCCCGGTTGCGGAGGCGGAGCCGGCTGCGACGTCGAGAACCGGAACCTACGGCGGAAAGCGCGGCAGCGGAGCATCGAGCTCAAGTAACACACAGCCAAGTGGCAACTAGCAACCTAGATACTCATTCAAGGCAAGCATACTAGTAACTCCAACTTCTACCAAACATGCGGTTCATGGTGTCAAACATCAAACATCACCACAACCCAGAACCACCAAATCCATAATATGACAACAACTCCAATATAAGCTAGTCGGGGCTCCGCCCTCGACTCAGAAGACAAACAAAGGCAGAGTATGTCTCAGATTATACGTCTTATACAAATACTTGCTCTAAACTAGATGCATGCAGCTACACAGAGCCATTAAACCAAAACCTATATACCTATTGTGCGGAATCGGAAACTTTCTCACTCGGGAGATTTTCCGCCCGTGGTACTCGTCACTGAAACCCAAGAAATCCGAAAGCACCGCGGATCTCTATTCCGTCGCTTGTTTTTCGTAACAACCTAAAAGGTGTAAACAAATGAAAGGGTGAGTCCTCGAAAGGACCCAGTAAGGGCTAAGGTAAAAGTGTAGTTTGCCCATATGGCGCGAACTGAACCTGCAAAACAGAGCAGATACAAGCACAATCGCATATATATATGTACATGTATATACATGAATGCAAAGTCAGAGGTGAGTCAGAATCCATCGTATGCGGTCCAACCGCCAGAACGACCCAAAACGACACCTCTCTAAGAGGTCGAAATATACAAAATGTAATGCAATGTAAAGCACGGACGGGCCGGGGTCGCGATCCCCAAACCGTCGTAGGTCACAGAGGTATACCGGCACTCCCGGTGCGAGTATACGTAAAGTGTCGCACCCTCCAAAGGCATACACACGTAATGTAAGTACTGCACTCTGGTGCGGATACGTAATGTAACCAAAGAGCACCCGCGGTCTCTCCAACCATACGGGTCTCGTCATAGAATCGTAACAAATAATAATAACAATGCACAAATAAAAACAAGTATCATACCCGATATACACATACGTAATGTAATAAGAACCCGGACCTCTAAGGTCTTCCGGCCTTGAACGGAACAAACATACATTTTTACCAAATTTAGCCCTTACTCAAACGCCGCTCCGCATGACCCCAAAACTCGGGAAATCCCGGCTCCCGACCAAATGCACAACCAGGCTCCTACGGTTCCACGCTGCTCTACCAACGCATCATCAAGCCGGATAACCATAATTAGGTCGAACACATCTGAAACAAACCCTAAACCAATTTCCGCACAAACCCGCACTTTCCCGCAAAAGTCCACAGAAAGCTCGGTTTTACGAACCGAGCTAGAGCCTTGTTATTCCAACACCCACAAACACATTCCAGCCTTCAAACCCGTATTCCAGACACTTTTCCCAGATAACCCGCATAAACCTAACTTTCTCATTTCTAACCCGAAAACGACATTTCAAACGCCATAACGCACCTACTTCCATCCACAATACCAATTTAGCATCCAATTCAATCAAAATACATCACCAACATAGAAAAAGAATCACTTGAACATTTCGGTCCTTAACCAATTTTCCACCATACTTCCAAATCAAACCATTCAAGCTTCCAATTAATCATACTAATCACCAATTTCACTTCCTAACCAAAATTACTAACCAATTGCATCAAAAACAACAAACCTCAACCTTGAACATTTCGGCCAAAAGAGGGGTTTTCTACCCAACTTGTTTTCCACCAAATTGAAACCATAGGTTGTCTTAGAATCATGCAAGGAACAACATATCTCAAACATGATTCAAGAACACAAACATACACAATTTTAGAAATTTCCCTCTTAATTTCGGCACCTAAGGTTTCTTCCAAATATAGAGTTTTTCCAAAATCTAACCATAGATTCTTACTCCTCTCAAGCCCAAGAACAACATACTAAAATTTGGGAGGGAGAGGATCACTCAAACACATAGCCAAGAACAAACCAATCTTTCAAAAATCCTCTCTTTCTTCCACCAAATCATGCTTCTAACTTGAAAAGAGAAGAAAGGAGGAAGCTTACCAATCTTTGGAGCCTTAAACCTTGAAGTTTCAGCAAGAATTGAAGGTCTTGGAGCTGCTGTGAACAGTACTCATGGCTGAAGTTTACGGGAAGAAGAAGAGGAGGAAGAAGAAGAAAGAAAAGAAATGGGATTTTTTGTGAATTTTACTTGATTTATTAGCCTATTATATTACTTCCCTTTTCCACAATTAATAAAAATGGGACAAGTGTCCCAGCCCAAGGCTGCTGCCGACTTTGACCCAAATCTGACCAAAAATATACTTAACTTTAGGGTTAATAACAACTTAACCCCCAATTCTCCAAATCTTTGCAATTAAATCCCAAATATAAGTAACGAACCCCAAATGTAACCAAAACTGACCAGAATCCTCAGAATATCATAACATTCATAAAACATTTTTCAAATATTTATTTACCCTTCCGTAGCGTCCTACCGAGCTCGCTGAACCCGAACAAATCCCGGCGTGACCGCATAATAACCCTGGACCTCAACCCGTCACCACAAAATTCCTCAAAATATCCATAAAATCCACTTTAAAATATAACATGATTTACCCTGGAGCCGTCGGAGAAATTCCATCCCGAGCCCCGGGATTCCGCCCAGAGCCCCGGGAGTCGCCCGGGACCGCACGTCCCGTCCCGAAAAATATGCTCCGTAAAAACCTCCGGGTCAGTCCCACGATTCCAAATTCGCAAACGGTTCCTCAATCTGAGGTTCTGGGAGCGCTACCGAGCCCGCTGTACGTCCCGAGACAACCTCCCGGCCCCGAAAAATATTTTCGGCAAAAACGTCCGGGGGACCCACACAACCTCAAATCCCGAAGGATTTCCAGAAATGATGCTCAGATAAGTCTCGGGAACCAAATAACCGCCCAGAAACGTGACCCGCAGGCCAAAACCGGAGCCCCGGGTCACCCGGGTCACAACCCGCTCGGGGTGACCGTAACACAAAAGCTGGGCTAAGTTTACTTCAATTGAGATTAGCCTAGGCTTGCTCGTGTGTTTTAGAAAATCAGATTTTGACCAAGACTTGAAGTTGATGAACGGTTAGCAGACGCTTAATCAGTCGTCCTCCCAATTGTGTTGTCACAACATCAAAAAAAAATATCTGAAATGAAATGACATTTTCTCATTTTTGTTTTATTTTATTTTACTTTTACCCTTTCAAAATGAGTCCAGGAAGTAGGTTGGGAGGGGTGAGAATGAGTTTGGGAGGGGATAATGATGAAAGTTTATGCAAAATGAGTTAATGACAAAAAAACAATCCTAATCTACCCCTTAGATCTTTTAAGTGAGTTCATTGCAAGGGTAAAAGTGGACTAGAATAACAAAATTGTGGGAAAATGTCATTTTATTTTTGACACAAATATTTTAATATTGTGACAACCCACTTGGGACGGCGGAAGTAAGTTAGAAAACCATTATTGGATAAATAACAAAGATTTAATTTTCCACGCTCCGCAATGGATGTAAGTCACAAAATTTATAAGAATTTGATAAGGCTGTAACATATAAAAAAGGGTTATAGATATTACTTTATCTTCATAAAAAAATGAGAAAGTAAACAATCATTATAGATAAAAACTATTAATGTTAAAACTTCAAGGCTCAATGCGTAAAATGTAAAAAAAATAAAAGCCAAATGGAAGAGAAAGTTTTTTTAACAACTGTAACAAAAAAAATGTCAAAAACAATAAATTTTGATAAATATGACTAAAATGTGAAATAAAATATACACTTTGAATTTCATTTTTAAAGGTTTAGTGTTTAACTCAATTTTGTATAAAGATAAATAGTGAAAAAATAGAAAAAAAATATTTAAAAAATTTAGATTTCAAACTATGCATATGAGGTTTTTTAGTTTCAAATGTCTAACAATTCATCAAAAAAACATAGATTAATTACCGTAAAACAATAAAAAAATAGGAAATTCCTTTTGGAGACAGAGGGAGTATGAGACTAAATTGTAGATCACACATTAATTTTTTACATTTACGCTATCCATGTGAAAAGAGGGAGAAAATGTAAAATCATTATGAGTGATAAATTTCGTTGACAATTATTAGAAAAAGGCAACAAATTTAGATAAATACGATAAAAAACAAAATGGAGTATATGAGACTAAATTGTAATCCATACATATACTTTATTTTCATTCACGCTATCCATGTGAAAAGATGAAGAAAATGCAAAATCATATGAGTGAGAAATATTGTTGGTGTAGACTATGAAATAAAAATGAAATTAAATAAGCAAGTGAAGCAAGCGAGTTAGAATTTTAAATAAGTTAAAGGAGTAGAAAAAAAAGAATGAACTAAGAGCAAGTAGGAAATGAAATATAAAAAACAAAAAATTAGATTATGCATTGCAAATAAAAGAACAATTTTAGGCCTAAATTTTTCTACATTGACCAAAGACTAATGTGTAAAAGCGTAAATTTTAAAAGTCGAAGGAGCGAAATATGTCTTTAAAGAATTTAAAGAAAAAAATCATAACGAATTTTAAAGAAATGACAAAATCTCATTAGGTAAATACTGTTCATACACAATAATTTTTTGAAAATTATATAAAATTATAATAAGACACGCATATTATTGTTCAACTTTTTGACCACCCACATTAAAAGAGGAATATATTAAAAAATTGCGTAGGTGAGAAACTTCGAGATCTATTTGAAGAATCTTAAAATTTGGCGGTAAACAAAGTAGTTAAACCTATAACTAAAGAAAAAAAATACAAAAATCATATAATGTTATAATTAGTTCACCACAACTTTCAAACCACCCATATTAAAATATGAAGATATAATAAATTATATGAGTGAGAAAATTTAGGTGTGCATCCGAAAAAGTTTAAAAATTGGTGGTAAACCAAGTAATTAAGCTTAAAATTAAAGCAACAAAATGAAAATTATATGAAGTTATAATTGGTCTACGGCGACTTTGAGACCGAAAACATTAACGATGAAGATATGATATAATTATACGAGTCAGAAACTTTTGGAATCTATCCGAATTTTTTTAAAAAGTTAGTGGTAAATCAAGTAATTAAACCTAAAAAATAGGGAATTATATAATATTATAGTTAGTTCACGCATAGAATTTCCCTACTTTCGGATCACCTACATTAAAAGAGGAAGATATGGTAAAATTAAATGACTAAGAAATTTTAGATGCATGTTTGAAAAAGTTTTAAATTTTTTGGTATATAAAGTAATTAAACCTTAAACTAAAAAAATTGCAAATTTTAGATCCCTATTTGATTTTTTTTTAAAAAAATATGATAAATAAAGTAATTAAACCTTAAACTAAAAACAATTGGGAAAATGACAAAAATGACTTTGTTGATAAATAGTGTCATAAATAGATTTTTTAAAAAATTATAAATAAAGTAATCAAACCTTAAATTTAAAATAATTGGGAAAATGACAAAAATGACACTGTTGATGAATAGTGAAAAATATGATAAATAAAGTAATTAAACATTACACTAAAAACAATTGGGAAAATGACACTGTTGATGAATAGTGTCATTTTCCATAAATAGATAAAAGAGTAATTAGAGAGCTATTTTAAGATTAAAAAGGCTAACATTGAAAGGGTCTGGAAATTTGGGATGCAAAAGGTGGTACCATTTCTTGGGCCAAAAGCTGTTGGCCCAAAAGGAATCACAAATTCCTGTTTCCCTCTCAAAATACGTTGCTTGATTATCACGACACAAGTACAGCCCCTAGCCATTGGAGTGGCAAAATGTTCTGACCGCCGGCACGTCACCCGGAAAAGCAAACTGTTTTGTCTTTTCCTGAATTGATGGAAGGTTGATCAGATTAATTACCAGTGAGATTAAGCAATGCGTGCGTGATCACTTTCGTCTTCAAAATTTAATCTTTGATTATGCACTAATTAATCAACATCTCTCTTTCCATTGCATTGCATTGCATTGCATGGCCTTCTATCTTTCCTTAAACGTTTAAAACCCGCTCTGTCTCCGGTCTGTACGTCGTCTGACACTTACCTCCTCCATAAACAAGAGAGCATAAAAGAAACCAGAGTCTCCCTCCCCTCTAATTCCCATCTCTCCCTCTTTCAAACCCTAGAGAAAATTAAAATGGATGGTTCTGACGCTGAAATCGCCGCCAACATACAAGAATTATCCATCCGCCATGAGTCGGTGCCGGCGTTTGTGGAGGCTGTGAGGAAGATTCCTCAACAGAAGAAGTGTCTGATCGGTCGGATTTTCGTCTCATTGTGCGCCAAGACCTATTTGGGTCCGAAATACAGGTTCTTTGCAGAGGCAATGCTCAACGGCGAAACTGGCCATGTTGTCAACGTCAACTTCAGGTCGCCCGGCGGCGCCTCCGCCCTCCACCTCGCCGCCAGAAATCACGACTTTACGCTCATCTCTCTTTTGGTCAGTCGCGGAGCGCGGACTGATCTCGGAGGTCTCAGGCCCCATAAGCGGTATGATGGCGAGGACGGTTATGACTTCAACTGCGAGGACAAGATCCCTCTCGAACTGGCTTTCTTTTCAAATCCGTAAGTAATTAGAAAAAAAAGGATAGTTTTTTACTACTTTTTTCTCAGGTTATTTCCATTTCTGATCTTGCGGGAGCCAATTGGTATCTTCCTTGTTGAGTCTTCGCAGGCCTTTTAGTCGACTGATACCAAGCTACTGGACCTCGAACTCCGGAGGGCTGTTTGGGATTTTCATGGCGCATTTTGCGACGGTGGCTCCTAATTATCTCTCCCTTGCCGTAGTAGCTGTTTTTTTTTTAACTTTCAAATATCGAATCCACAAGTTATAAAATGTGCAGGAGTTTGTGTGGAAATCTTTCAAGTTGCTTACAAAGAACACGGAGAAGATTGGCAGAGTGATTTATCGTTGTGTGAAGGAAGCCATGCCCGAAGTTTTAGCTCTACTGCTCCTCGCGGATCGTGACAAGGTTTTGTCTTCAAATATGTTGGAGGAAAATGATGGGCTTTCTTCCAAGCAAAGAGTCATGACAGTCCAGGAGGCCATTTTGGCTGAGATTGCAAGTGCAAATGAGGACAGGTCAAACATGACAGGCCGTGCCAGGAGTTCTTTGCTGTATAGAAAGCTTGAATCTAAGGAGCAAAAACTGACTTTTTGCTTGAAGTTACTTGAAGTATTTGACAAGGCAGGGGATGCTCTTAATGCGCTTCTTCTCTCGACGAAAGGCCAGAAGGTGAGTTCTTTAGAGAATCTCAGTAACTAATCAGTCCAATATGTTTTTGCACCTGTAACTGGTCTTGTGATGATCTTGTTCAATTCAGGTTGCAGTGCGGGAGGTTGCTAGTTTGCTCGAGGAGTGTGGCTGTGAATTGAGTTACGATGACTCAACTCACCCTGGCTCGACGCTGGACGATCTTGAGACTGTATCACAAGTGCTGAATGGAGCTTCTGATCTTGTAGAAGTTGACAACCCCCTTGCATTTTCATACTTGAATTTCCAAGAGGGCATGAGATGCAGTATTTTGTACTCTACAGAGGCAGAGGATAAATACCACAGTGAGTGTTCTATGAAGTATGATCGCTTAATCTCAGATGCTATCATTGTACGTGATGCGGAAAAGCATATTTTTCACCATGCTTTTTTTAGCACTGGCCAAGCTAAGTCCACATTCATCAACTTTGTGAAAACAATTCCAGCTCACAAGACGACCCTTGTGAACAATATCCTTATCTATGCTTTGTGCTGTTCATTTGATTCGAAAAAGGAATGCTTCTTTCCCATATATAAGAGCTGCATCTCATCTCTCTTGAATGGTGAGACTGGGCATAATGTGGACGTTAATTTTTTGGGGTCCTTTGGTATTACTGCCCTGCATGTTGCAGCAAAGCATTCCAACAAAGAGTCTGTGGAGATGCTGCTTCTCCACGGAGCTAGTGCTGATATCAGAGCTGAAAACCCTCGTGATGATGTTTACAGCACCCTACCTTTTGATTGGGATGATAAGGTGTCTGGAAAGCTACCGCTTGAGCTTGCAGTTTCTCTGAAGTACATTGCCTTCCTCTTTTCCTTACCTTTTTTTATGATTATGATTAATGACTGAGCTAAATAGTCAACACCCTATCTTTTTTGGTATTGTTTTGTTGCTAACGTATATGAGTTCCAGGGTTCACTGTAATGGAGAGCCAGCTAATTGGACTTCTTATGCTGGAAAATTTCTTGATAATATTCTCGAATTGTTTGAGCCAAAGGTTGATATAAACCGACTTAGAATGTCTAGAAAGAGATGATCTAGATGCTCTATCTTATTTCAACTTGATTGTGAATATTGCAGGATGTCAACATGGAACTTGTTGGTTTGCTTGCATCACACACAAAGGGGATCAGACAAGTAGTAGTAGATTACATAATGGGAGGAGAGGTTCTTGCTTTAGTTGCCCTGGTTTTGGCAGCTTATGAAAAAGTAGTTTCTTTGCCACTAGAGAAAGGAATCGGTCCTTCCCAGGGATGCATGAAAATCAGTGAATACACCATAATGGAGATTGTCAATCTAACTGAGGAAAGTCTGAAGGAGAAGGGAAAAGGTGGTGATCATTCTCAAGTTAAGGAACTTGAGATTAAGAAGAACAAATTGATGTTTGTATTGTATATGCTTGAAGCTATTGAAGTTGCTCGAAAAAGTGGAAAGGTAAAATGCAAATGCTCTCCTTTCTTCGTGATGGTTGTCTTTGAGGTCAGCTTAAGTTAGTTTCGTTTTCTTTGTTGGTCGACTCGGGAATCTACAGTTCTGTTACTCCCTATATTCTTATCTCTTCTATCAGCATCATGTACTTAAGTATCAGAAGTCAGAAGTCTGGATTCGGATTACCCCTATTAATATAATCATCATCATCATTAGCATTATATATATATATGAACAGCAATTAGCATTATGCTTATTTTATTCTGTTTCAGGTTGCAGTCAAGGATGTTTCTCGTTTCATAAAGGGCAAAAACTTCAGTTCAGAGTATGAACACGTGAACTATTGTTTTATTGACTACATAGCTGTATTATTTCTCCCTTTGCATCACCTACATAGCTGTATTCTTTTCCCTAGTGATTTACAAACGTGTCCTTGTTCTGGCATACAGAAGGTGCATGAGAAGTGCCAAGGGGAAGCTGCAAAAGTTCCAAGACAGCATTTTTGAGTTGCAGGTAGTAGTTTACTTCCCATCTTCTGCCTCAGTTTTATGTTCAACATAATAAAGATGATCAAGTATACCTGATTATCTATGATAGGTGGTGCCAACTAGCAAGACGGAAGATTTTCTACCAGGGCATACTTCAGACTTTGGATCAGAAGATGTCAAGTCATCAATAACTTCACAGATGTCTGAGCTGCAGGTTTCAGGAAACCCTGCAACAGAGGAGGCTTCAAACAAGAACACGAATCTTGGTAGAAGAATCAGACTACTTAAAAAGAAGGTTCAAACGCATGATGAGCAGTTTAATCTTTGAATGACCTTTATTGGACAAAGAATGGTAATAGATGGGATGTCAATCTTTGTGCAGATTCGGGTTGCAAGAACGCAGCAGAAGGATAAGCTGGCAAAAGTTGAGAGTTGGAAGGAAGAGCTTCAGCAGCTCAAAGATAAGAAGGGTGAAACTGCAGATCATTACCAACAAACTTATGAAGATATCTAGCTATTTTCTCAGTTTTGAGATAGACATGGTAAGGAAATTTAGGAGTATATTTTGTCAGAAAAGCTAGGCTGAGTTTACTTCCTAAAGCAACGCTTTGAACCAAAGTTCATCAAATACATTTCACCACTGTATGTATGTCTGTCTGTTACCTTTTCAATCCTAGATTATTGAAATATCCAACCGGCTGGTGGTATGACGTTCGTTGTCCAACATTCTCACATTCCTCAAAGAAACCCTAGCTTGGTGTTGAATGAATTCATTAGAATGGTGTATTTCATTTTTAGTATTTAGTATATGATTTTATTTCTTTAACATTTTAATATGTAAAGCCAATTTTTTTTAAAGCCCAATTGTCTCTTCAGATTTAGGTGTAATTTTATTATAATGAAATATTTTGTTGCTTTTCAAAAAAGAAAAAATATTTTTCCAAAATTCTAATGAATTCTTTTCAAAGAGAGTTCTAAGGGCCGTTAAAAATTCTCCCATTCCTCAAAGAAACCCTAGCTCTTTACATCTCCAATATTCACTTTTTCGCTAAATTTGCCTCTACATTTCAACTTTCCTCTTGGTAGTCCACAAAAATTTCTACCAGTTCTCTTAGTTCGCTGTAAATATTAATGTTCTTATGTTAGATAACTGCAAAATGGATATTATGCCTAAAACCAATAATCTTTGAATCCTTCCCAAAAATTGCCATTTCAATTGTGATGGCCATAGTAATAAACCAAAGCTATTTGACAATAGATTTTTCCTTTCTAAAGTGTAACAACTCGTACAAACGCAATCGATACAAAAAGCGGAATCTCCTTGGTGTTGAATGATACACATCTTCGGCAACAAGTTACTACCAGACAACATGCCAAGCTTCAGATAATCTTAAGAAGATTCTACATCGGAATCACCTGGTCCTTCTCTATATAGCTCAAAATCATCTGGTGTCCACCGACAGATCAAATGAAGGTGAAACTTAGCCATCTTGATCCCCAACAACCGCTGCACACCACATACCAGATTCATATTTACGTTGAAAACAAAAGATCTACCAGCATCTGCAATGCACCATTAACAAGAACACAATAGTCAATTAAAAAAAAGTACCAGAATACGGGCTGACTCAGGCGACAAATGTTGTCCCTCTTCACACACAACAAAGTCGGATACAAGTTCTACAGCACCTGTACATAAATGAAAAGATTAAAAAAAAGCCTAACATCTCAGTTCAGTCATTCCAAGAATCCAAATCAATTGCACATGGATTGCAGTAATCAAAATGAAATTCACTACCTTTGTTCAACCGCACAGGCAACCCTTGCTTGCGTAGAAGTGGTTCCATCTCATGTGTAAATTGTTCCAATGGGCCTTCAAGAAGCTCCACCTGATCCAAAGTAAAAACAGATTTTAAAAGTTTAAAACATAAAGTCTAAGTTCATGCAACTATTCAGAGCATGCAAACAGAATACATATGATTACCAGGCTAGACTGCAGATCTCAAAACCAAAATGTCAATGCATGAACTTTGCTCTATGCATAGGTTTTAAGTTATGAGCTTGACAACACCAGCCCATAATGTCGACAACTAAAGTGATTATCTGTGAGAAAAATGGCAACTTATTACCTTTTCTGTTGCAACGCTTCCAGTCCTTGCAAAGTCAAAATCTTCATATTTGTTAAACAAACTGAAAAATGGGCAACAAAACATAGATATCAGAACAAGGAAAAAATTGACAGAAAAAAACAGGTCAAAATGGACCGTCTAATAAACTTGGGTGGATTGCTTAAGGACAATATTTTTGTTATTAAAACAGAACATTTTTGTCATGCCATTATGCCAAAAGATTTAAGAATTCTTATCCTTGCCACATAAATAGGCAATTAGTAGACATTCGAGCAACCAAGGAATACATGATAGTGGAAGACCAACTCCGAACCCGAGATTCTGAGATTACATATACTTAAAAGAACATGATGAATGATCATTCAACCACTCAAACACGGAAGTTCAATATGTTAGGAAAATTTTACACAAGAGATCATGACCTATCTTCATCAAAGAATTTCAACTGACAATTAACATGAGCAATGAAGGCAGAAGGGTTACCTCTCAACTTCTCCCCTTTCCATATTGGTAAAGAAAAGGCCAGCGTCACCACGTAGAAGCTAACAAGTAATAAGACAACATTTAATTTCAAAGAGAAAGAAAAAACTTAGA
Source organism: Stellera chamaejasme (assembly GCA_024586325.1). NCBI lineage: Eukaryota > Viridiplantae > Streptophyta > Magnoliopsida > Malvales > Thymelaeaceae > Stellera > Stellera chamaejasme. The sequence goes on from CM044986.1 coordinate 31,115,451, forward strand.
AGTAAGAAACAGCGATCTGATTCCACAATCATCTTAAAAGCAAACCTTAGAAACTTTGTAAATGCCGGGTTTTATCTCATCCGCTGCAGATCGGCCAAGAGCAACCTGCATAACTTTATTTGACCCTAGGAAAAATCTGAAACAAAACACCATTAAATAAATAAAACATCAGTCATGGAAGTTGCATTACAACAGAAAATGATAATACGTGACTTCATGAAGTTGAAGACAAAAAGCTAGGACGTTTAAGGAATCATATAATCATCAAGCATGCGAGCTTTATTAATCGTATAGAAATTCCATCCTACATAAACATGTAAGTGATGGCCATTTGACAAATCTTGGTTGCGTGTACAAAAAAAAACAGGCAAATGCTACGTGAAGACTCGTGGAAACAAATTTTTAACCTTGGCTTCGCATCTAGGCAAAAGTGTCAAACTTTGAACACCAAATGCTTCCATTTAGCACAGTTAGATGAATTCAAGAGTCATGAAGTAAATCAGCTTTATACTAAGGGTCACCACCAAATCAATAACGACAGTCAATTTGGTCTGATATTCTCACCTGCTTGTAGACTTAAGCTGCTCTCTGAACTCCTTGAATTTCAGATTTCTCATATTCTCAAAAGCAAATACATAGACTGAATCATACTTCTCAGTAGCATCCCGTATCGCATTCACAACCGCTTCCTTATGCTCCCTCCCCTTCTTCTTTGTCTTGGATAGCGTAACTGCGATTAACAACAAAAACAGAGATTTCCATTACGCGCCCGTCAAAACACAGAAAACAAGCGTCGGACTTGTCCCTGAAGCTCACAATTTCCTCAGCAATTCGGACGAATCTCGAAACTTTCCAGTTTCTTTTCCAAGCATGCGAGCCACAACATCAACGAAGTATTAACACGGACCAATGAATGAGAAAGAGATGACAAACCTTGTCTGTTGCGCTTGGATTTCGGCATAATTGATTGTCACTCAAGCTTGATAATGGATGCCGAAAATGGCTGCTGGAGTTTCAGCAGCTCCTAAAACCCTCCGAAAAGCCTCACGTCTGCTTTAATCTAGGGTTTCTGTTTCACTTGGTCGATGATTCGAATGTCCGGATCCGGCGGCATCTGGTCGAGGCCCGGAAAGCCCATCATGGCCCGGTTTGATGGCCCATTATATAAGGTCTCGCTCAAATTCAATCCTGCACTCCTTAAAAGTATAAAACAAATAAATCTTTTGTTGCCTTTAAAACTATAAAATCAACGAAAATATGTTATCTTTCAACAAAAAAAAAACTCCAACAATAGTATTGAAATTTAATTGTCTATTCTGTACAAAAATACTAGTAAGTGATTCTTGTTACTTTTCGGTTTTTTATTTTCCCGTTTCCAGATATAAATTGGGGACAATAAATTGGGTGTTAGATGATGTAACATAAAAGCATGCACTTATAAGTTAATCATATACTATTGAAGATACATGGAACAACAAAATTCAACCATACACCAACAAATAATTAATTGTGCGAACATCCATCAAATTTCACCATTGAGATCCATAATCGGGTGGTCTAGTATCTCCCCTTTGATATGTAAAACAACATAACTCACTCAGCCCACAAATCACTACACCGCAATTAGTAATATACTTTAATAAATGATAATTACCTGATTTCTATATTATCATTATTCAGAGTAACTTCAAGACAATATTCTTTTGTTGGCTCTTCAACATCTACCTTTTATTTTCAAAATCTAATATATATTTTTTTCTTCAACATTTCGGTATATAAAATTAAGTAACTTGTACATGAGATAAATTAATGTGTTTAGTTTCTAGAAATATTTTTTTTCAAATTTTTTGAGCAAATTATTTCTAGTAAAAAATTGAGTAAAACAAAAGTTCAAAAATCAAACGTAAAAATTAAATAAAGACAGATGGAGTATATGATATTTTATTTGCAAATAATTTTGAAATGAATAAATACATGTTTAAAAATAGTACATTTACTTTAACCGAGTAAGAATTTTAATTTTGTAACTGTATACATGACTTAATGAATTATTTTGTTTAAACAATTTCCGGTCTACCCAATGGATTAAATCATTTACTAAACGTGAATTTCATATAGATGCTCATTTGTTACTTGATTTGACCACATTAATCTTATATTGCCATATTCAGAAATATCTTTTGTTGAACGAAACAGCTTTGATGCATGCTAGAGACACATAACATGTTAAACACATTCAATACATGTAAATTGCTTGCATCGTGGGGTTTTGCTTGGACATTCTCATGGCCATCAAAACCACAAGCATCCATCGATTATCAGAAACTCTTAACCGCTAGGAAAACCAGCAAGGCCGTTGTAGCTTCTAACGACGTCTATGACTGAACTGAAGAGCAAGCTAACAACATGTAAACTTCCAACTTGCATCCATGCTAGCAGGAGTATCTATTATCGTATAAGAAGAAAAATGATACCCAAATTGATGATGATAAAAGAATTTATTATACCTTTATATGATAAGAGAATTTTGTCTGCTTTCTTGCAACATTTATATGAGGAAACACTTGTGTTGGAGCCCATTGTTACAACATACATATCATAACTAAAAGAACTCAAATCTTACCCAAGTAAAAAAAAAAGAAACAGAAAATGGTTACAACTGGCACCTTGTTCAAGGCAGAAGAATGGAGGAGGAGACTACCACCGAGTTGCTAACTATCCGTCGGTCTTTTTTTTGTTAGAGACCAGGTTGGCATACCAGTCCAACTGGCGTTCCATGCATCCCTAACTCACGGACTTCTCGTACCCGGTTACGAGTTTCATGCCTTCCCCAGGACTCGAACATGGGACTCCGGGCTTAATGTCCCATTTCACATGAGTCTGAGTATAGCTCAAGTGGTGCTCAAACTCATGTGAAATGGGACATTAAGCCCGGAGTCCCATGTTCAAATCCTGGGGAAGGCATGAAACTCGTAACCGGGTACGAGAAGTCCGTGAGTTAGGGATGCAGGGAACGCCAGTTGGACTGGTATGCCAACCTGGTCTCTAACAAGGAGGAGCTATGCTGGTCGGAGGCTGCAGGTGAGAGATAGAGGGTGGTTTAGTTCTTCGTGAAGGTCCGACGTCGACGGTGACAGTAGAAACATGGAGAAGGAGAAGGAGAATGAGAAGGAATGACATTTTTGAAAATAAACAGAGAGTGGCACAAAGTGGCACATGTTCTTGAGTGGCATACTTTAGCCTGCGCCTCATACTCTGATCAATTCCATATGCATTGGGGGAGTCACTCGAAGCAAGAATAGTAACATGTCATATAACGACATTGTTGTGGAAAATAAGATGATTGTTTAAAGCAAGAAGAGAATGGAATGCTGCTATTCTGAATAGTGGGTCTTATCATAATGGGTACAAAATACAAAGGAGTAAGAGCATAAAAAATTGCCAACCAATGTTGCAATGTTGCATACATCAAAACATAGGTTTTAGTCGAAGTGTCATTTAACAACAATGACAAAGTTGATCCTCCTTGAAAACTCATATGTACATGCTTTTGTTTCTATACTTTTCTTGCAATAATAAAAATTTTCACCAATTCCATAATTTTCTTTAATGGTCTTACACAAAGTTAGACCTTTCTAAACCTTAGGACAAAAAGATTTGTGGGTATCAGGTACTCTAGTCTGCTTATTTCCTGAAGAATCACAGTAACATCAATTTTTTACATGGCATTCCAGTCATTATCATAACTTTAATCTTCCAAATAACGGAACCAATTAGTTTGACAAACGCAATAACAGATTTGTCCTTTATCTGGAAAATTAACTGAAAATGAAGTAAACATAGCAAAATTTATCAAAAAATGAGGGAAATGATACAAAATTATTGTTGAATAAAACATATTCAAACTTGAGCAATGGGAAGCAAAAATGAGAAACAAAAGTTGAGAACAACATTTGAATCAATCACTAAGGTTAAAATTGAGAAAGAGTCTAGACCTGAGAAATGATAAATAAAATGAATCAGTTAACATTAGAATTCACTTTCATCTCGTATCTCTTCTAGCTTGACCTACGTCATCCACTACCACTAGAGCGCCACCAACAACTGTATGTTCGATTTTCCTTCCTACACGAACACAAACCATCGAAGCCGTCGTTAATCTTCCATTTCTATCGCGTCTATCCCTTCTTGTTTCCTGCCCAGATGGCAGTAGAATCCAGCCTTCCGGTGCTATCGCTGCCCTCATTGTACATCGCAGAAAACTGATACAATGGCGAGTCTTATCCTCGATTCCATCCATGCTCCAAGTCCCCTCTATAAGAGAAGCTAAACAGAACAGAGAATAGTGGTAGGCCATAAAAAGAGAGGGGATTTCTGGGAAAAGGGAGAGGTAGGATACACACACACACACATATATATATATATAGTCATATATTTTTAAAAAACCTAATTTCATACCAATCTCTCATGCATCCATCGGCCTCCTGTTCAAGTTGCTTGATCTGGCCTCGATTCCCCACCTTCGCCGTTGCGTCGAGGTGACATGGTCGTCGTATTGAGAAGCTTTTGCCATTGCATCCAGGATGGTCCAACAACGCACATAATTAGAAGAGTTAAGAGAATCATAAAAGAAAAGAGAGTGAAGAATGAACAAAAACCTCAAAAAAAGGAAGAGTGAAGACATACTCTTTGCCTAGAAGCGATTGGTGGATGCCGACATTTCTCTAGATTTAGCGAGAACGATATCACGCATGTGTGAGGTGGAGGACTTCACCGTCAAGGATTACGTTGGTTGATCCAAAACATTATGTGTGAGGTGGATGCCGACATTTCTCTAGAGAATCGGTTGTACTCTGGTTGTGGAAGAGGGGAGAGGAAAGAAATGGAACGGAGAGAGGAGGTCAATGAGCGTAGAAAAAGAAAGAAATAAAGAGAGGTGAGAGGAAATTGGTTCTTATTTAATGGAATTGATTAATTTCCATATCTGCAAGAATCATTTAATGGAATGATTGATTTCCAGCAAGAGAGTCCTTTAATTACGGTCGATTGAAAGAAAAAAAAGCCTCTCGCACAACTGACGCTGACGTGGATCATACGTGGCTTCACTAAATCTCTCTGTTAACCTTTTTTTGGCTATTTTTGGCAGAAGTCCTGTATTAGTATATAATAGTAGATGAGAAAGAAAAGAGAGTTACAGATTCTCTTGCCAGCCAGGTTGGTTGAGAATTAAAATGATGACTTTAACACGTGCATGGATCGGAACATTACTAACAGTACAATAAAGTGAGTTTTGCTTGGAACAGTCATTAAATTTCTCTAAAAATGTTTATATATTTTCACATCAGTTTTCAGATATTCTTAATCACAATTAATTCATATGTTTATCAACATATCATTTACCACGTCAATAAGAAGAAAATTAATGTTATTTTTAGTGGAGTCCGTTTATTTACCACATATGTGGAAAACACACATACCTAAATGTACTACTAATTAACTAACTTAACTAACTAACCTAATAAATTAAAAGACTAAAACACCATTCATAGAGATTTATTAATAGGGTAAATTTGACATTTTCAAGATGTGTGTTTTTCCACATATGTGGTAAATAGACACCCACTTTTTAGTGACCGTTGGTATTTTGTATACCATTTTGCAAGAAACCTTGACTTTTAAAATTTTCGTAGATGAAACGTGGAGTTCATTAATTTCCATTTGTGAAATAAGTGTTTTTTAAGAATATAATGGGTGTTTGTGGAAAAACATTAGATAAAAAAATACTTTAGAAAGTTTGTGATAAAAGAATAAAGAAATGAGTGGAAAAATAATAGGAGAAACTTCTATCTTAATTGCAGGTTTGCAGATGACATGCCACCTTTCTTTTTAGATGAGGTGTAATATAACTGCAATTTTCAATTATGGCACGCTGCACACAACCTCATTTTTCTTTCAGTTGTGTTCAACGAAGTTATGGGGAAAATGAGAAAAAATTTATATTGTTTTTATCGATAGATGAGTTGTATCGGTAAGAAAATTTAAGGAAAACATTGATTTAATATTGAATTGATGAATTATTAAAGGATATTTTGTAAATTGGATAGAAAAGGTGAAATATATTTTTAGAAAAAATATTTTCTCAACACTACTTCCATCATAAATAATTCCAAGCATGAAAGGGAAACAAATAGGGAAAAGGTAAAATAAAAGTTAAAATGGGAAAAGAAAAGAAAAGTCAAGAAAAACCGATTACATATGAAGTTATTCTTTTTTGACATATAGGTGGTAGGGGATCGGAATGTTAGAGACTTGAATATAAGACCTTTCTCATATCCTAGAAAGTTAGCCACTAGACTACATGTTTAGGACTAGATGATGAAGCTGTTATTATACACAATGATTTTCTTTTTAGGTTAATGTTAACGTTAGAAAAAAATTGGTTGTGTTCAGAGCCGGCCCAGCCCAAAACCGATAAGCTACCCGCTTTGGGCCTCAATCTTAAGGGCCCCAAAAAAATTATCTATATACATATATACAATACACATAGAAAAAATTATAATCTTTTGTGGGATGGAGGTAGTAATATTTACATAATCTTTTACTTTAAAAATATGTATGTCACAACATAATGATAAAACTTTCAATAATGATAAAATGTTATAATGTTTAAAACAAAAATATGAAAATTACAAATATTAGTATCTAATAGAATGTATGAGACTGCTGAGCAGGAGGATGCCGTGTAGAAGACAAAATAAAATAATTCGTTGCTTGAGCCGAAAGATCAATAAGAAGAGGAATGGATAGCGCATTCGAGAGAACCTTAGAAGAATTGACATTCACTATAGTGTCAACTCTTGCATAACATATTAACGTTAGAAAAAAATTTGGTCGTGTTCAGAGCCGTCCCAGCCCAAAACCTATAAGCCACCCGCTTTGGGCCCCCAATCTCAAGGGCCCAAAAAAATTATCTATATACATATACACAATACACGTAGAAAAAATTATAATCTTTTATGGAATGGAGGTAGACAAAGAATGTAGGAGGCTGCTGAGCAGGAGGATGCCGTGTAGAAGACAGAATAGAAGAATCCGTTGCTGGAGCTGAAAGATCAACAAGAAGAGGAATGGATGGCGCATCCGAGAGAACCTCAGAAGAATTGGCATCCACTCTAGTGTCAGCTCTTGCATAACATAAGTAAGTAGTACCAAGATCTGGATCTGCTGATCTATCTCTAACTCTTGCAGGTGGAGGTTGTGCCATGGCAGCCTGATAAATAGGCAGAGGAATGCCCAAATCACGCTCAAGGTTGAGAGCGGGTTCCCGGTTCGAATCCAGCTCGTGAACGCACAAACTTTTAAGGACGGATGGAGTATTTTGAGAAGGGACCCAATTGTTTTTTGCTTAGGGCCCCGGAAATCTCTGGGTCGGCACTGGTTGTATTCATATTCTACAATTTCTTTTAACATTCCGTTAAATCAATATTTTCTTTTGATATTTTTCTTTGTGCCTTTTGTAAAGCTTAAGCATTTGGCGAATTTTAGTGATATTAACATCACTAAGTATTGTATTCATATTCTACAATTTCTTTTAACATTCCGTTAAATCAATATTTTCTTTTGATATTTTTCTTTGTGCCTTTTGTAAAGCTTAAGCATTTGGCGAATTTTAGTGATATTAACATCACTAAGTAGAGAAGTGTCGGGCTTACTTAAGTAATGAAAATGCATATGAGCCGTTAAGTTTCTGACGGACTGTAAACCGCCATCCAAAGCTGGACGGCCTTCCTCCTTCACCCTTTCTGATCTGGGCGAGTCAATCCCACTCTCGAAAAGAGCGCGTACACCATACGTAGCAGCCTCGTGTGTCTAAATCAGGAGCTGTGCGTGGCGATCACTCGCCTTGAGAGAGCGTGAGGTTCACACCCCAAAAATGTTGCCACATCTATCGAAATCCTCGAGTCATTTGTACGCTACTCCATATTCTCAACCATTTTCTCTTGGCGCCCAAGAACTCTCTCCTTTCTGGTTTTCTCTCGATTTCCTCCTCACCTTCTTCAAATTTGAACCCTAATTTCATATATGTTCTAGCTCCCCTGCCTCGGTACGTCACCCACTCCCCGATTCTCCGTAAAAACGACTTCTTGCGATTTTCCGCATTGGGATGTTCATCGGAAAGTTGGAATTTTTGTTCGTGATTTGATTCAATTTTGTAAATGATATAAAAAGCTCCGATCTGTTTTTCTCCTTCTCAAATAATTGGTTGGGTTGTTATAATTGGGGATCTCAGATGGGGGTAGCTAGAGGACATGGCCATGTGGGCGTGCGTTATCCTAGCTTAATGTTCGTCGGGCAATTTTTAATTCCTGTTAACGAACTTTCGTCGTCGGCCTAATTCTTCTATCTCGAGCACGTTGGTTGCTCCTTTGGAATCTATATAAATATCTCTCATTTCTCGTTGCGCATGTTCCACAGGTGCACTCGGGAATCTCCAACTAGCTCGTCTCTCGATCCAGATTTGGTAGGAGGAAGGTGAGGGTTTACTTTTTCTAGCCCCATCTGTTACGCTTCGATTTGGATCATCATCGCAGAACCGAATGGTTCTGCGGTGTAGCTGGGATGTTCATGGCTGAACCCAACTCTAGCTGATTAGTTTGTTGTGGGTTGAAACGGGATCTCTCCGCCTCGTGCTAAACATAAGCACGTAGGATGTGAACTTCATTTACTGGCCAATTGCTTGATATTTATAATTATGGATTCATCATTCTTGTTGGTTCTGCGTTTGCTGTTACTTGTTTGCGTTTCTCTTCATTGGATTACTCTCTAAGTTATGCAACTTTGCAGCTAATAGCTTTTGGATCTGTGTGTTGATAACTTGCTTGGATCCATGTTCTTACGGTGGCATGAAGAAAGAATTGTCAGCTATAGGATTTTTTTCTGATCCATATTTACTTCTACCTGATTCAACTTGCAAATCGAGTGCACAGGGAACTGTTTGGAGCTGACCAGGGGCCACCTACTGAGTATCATTAATTCCATTGAAGAAGAAGGAAATTTGACTATATCTAATGATTTCCTAAATTTTCATATTTCCCATATATGAACATATTTGATCAGCTGTTTGAACGGGATGGATTTGTGTTTAGGTTCTTGATTCACAGGGGACCTGCCTGGTTTAAATGTATTTTTATTCACACCTAATCTTTTTTTATCCATAGTGTCCTGCTTGTTAAACTCTTCACTTAGTGGATTGGAAGTACAAGGTTGAGATAGCAGATTCAGATCACAGATAGATATTTAAGCCATCACATGCTTGCTCATTCAATCATGTGTGTGATGGTAAAATTCCATCAGAATACATTTTACTCCATCCTTTTCTAAACTTTTGAAATGTTCGACATTTGATGTCACTTCAATATATCTGTATCATTCCCCAGTTGATTTTTTTTAAAAATAAAATAAAAATGCTCATAAGGTAGAGATATCAACTTACCATTTGTGTGCAAAAAGTTTGAATTTAAAACTGAATGTTTCAAAAATTTAGGTACAGGGAGTATGATTGAAAGCTGTTTTTTCTGTTCAGGTGTTTGGTAATGGCAAAAGGTAGCAGGCCACATCGAAGAATCCGATCCACCCCCTATTCATTGTGTACTTATCAACAAGGCATCACTGAGGATATGCACTCCCAAAAGTATTCCAAGCAATTGGATACCAAAGACTGGGTGGATGCTACATGTTCCGTCTGTATGGAGTGTCCACACAATGCTGTTCTGCTTCTCTGCTCCTCCCATGACAAGGGCTGTCGTCCTTACATGTGTGGAACTAGCTTTCGTTATTCTAACTGCCTTGATCAGTACAAGAACGCCTCCACCAAACTGGCCTCGCAGGATCAGCAACCATCTACAGGTGACGCAGTCGATAATGCAAATCCAGCATCTGACTCTAGAAGGCCTGTCGAAGAGCTAGCATGTCCACTTTGCAGGGGCCAGGTGAAAGGGTGGACGGTGGTCGAACCTGCAAGGGAGTTCCTCAATTCGAAGAAAAGAAACTGTATGCAGGATGAGTGCACTTTCGTTGGGACTTTCAAGGAGCTAAGGAAACACATGAGGGCGGAGCATCCAAGCGCTCGGCCACGTGAAGTGGACCCTGCTCTGGAACAGAAGTGGAGGAGGCTTGAGAGGGAGCGAGAGCGGGATGATGTGATCAGCACAATAAGATCAACCATGCCGGGGGCTTTGGTTTTTGGTGACTATGTTATAGAAGGTAATCAACATGGTTTTCAAATGGGCGAGGAGGATGAGACTGATGTTGATGCTGTAGACAGGAGCGGAGGATTTGATGTTGGGTTAGATAGTAACTTTGTGAACTTCTTTCTTCTGTTTCATGCCTTTGGTCGGTCAGGCGGTGATCTCAGCAGGCGTAGCAGAGTGTCTGAGAGACCACGCCAGAATGCATCAGATGAAAACGGCAACAGTACACCTTCCGTTGGTGCTCTTGTTCTGTCTGATCAAGATGATGACGACAGTACCATCCATGGTGACAACGATGGAGGTGGTGGTGTATCACTTGTTGACCGTCTGCGTCGACATGGTAGGGTTCTGTTGAGCCGTTCTGGTAGAAGACGCAGGCGTAGGGATGGCAATGGAGGTGAATGACATATAAAAAATGCAGTGGAATGGCAGGAGGGGGCCCTGGAGACTTGACACAAGTAAGTACATAGTTGAGAGGGAGAAGATTAGGTTAGGATGATACATAAGAGATTCAGCTCGAATCTACACTGACTTCCTCATTAAAGAAGATGGAGAGTTTTCATCCCCATCCTATTGTTGTGTAATTGATTTATCCTAACATTTTCCTATTTTAGTTTCATCTGTGCGAGATGGTGAATTCCACCATTTGTAAGTTTGCATTGCAATGGGTCCGCTTGTAATTTCTTTGATACTCGATTGTAATTTGGGTGTTCTTTGCTGGGTAATATGTTTAAAATGAAAAGATTCATATTGTCATCTAACGTGGTTATTGATTTTACTAAAAATTGAACTGGGTAGGCTCTTTGGGCCCTTGCCCGGCAAGCCCAATGAAAACCGATCCAACGCCCGCCCACCGCTGACATTGCTGGTGCAGTCTAAGTTGTTTCATGGAGGAGGAGAAGTTGTATACCAATTTGCAAGCAGTTAATAGAACTCTGCATTATCTAATAGAATCCGAGATCATGGAATATTTTTGTCATCTATTTCAATACTTTTATTTTCAGATAGAGATTTGGGATCTGATATTTATTTTTTGAAGAGCAATGATTTGTTTTATTAATACGAAAATATAAAAGATACAACATCTTCACCCAAAAAAGAATTTTGGGAAGAACCTAAACTAAAACCCAAAAGAATTTTGGGATCTGATATTAAGACATGTAAAAGCACATCAGGCTTGTTTACTTATTTCCTGGTATTCAAAGAAGCAAGCAACAAGCGGTGGTTCTATTCTATCATTGGCAGAAGCTGAATACTCACATCACAGCAACCCAACCATCAGTAACATGTTAAGCAATTTGGTTACCCAGGCAGGACATTAGAGGATTTGTAGCATGATCAAATTAGACCTACCTGAGGCTGAGGAGTCCATGTCCAATGAGATAAAGCAAGTTTTTGGGGCCAATTGCCAAGTTAATTATTTTGTGGGGTTAACCTAAATAATCCTAAAACTTAAGAGTTTAATTAAAAGTTCATTCTTGTGATACAATGGTTAAAACAACGGAGTTAACAGAGCCTTAAGTTCAGAGAAACACCTGAAGATTAGCATAAACCTGAGTTTGTTTGTTTGTTTTTTAAAAATAAAAACCTGAGTAATTAGTACTATAAGTTTACCTTGAGAAAAAAAAATAGCATTCCGAATAAATCTGCAACGCAAACAGAGCAAGTGACTGTTAACTGACTGACGAGCTATCAAAGGACAGATGGAAAATTTCCTTGTAATTACAGACAGTGACATCAGTCATGCAATCATCGTGTATGGTGGGAAGGGATTCCACATTTGGACCAGGCCTCTGCTGCTCTGCACAGGTCAGTCGGTCTTCTTAACCCAGATCGATTCAACTTGAATGGTTTCTTTCTCAGCAGTGCACTCATGCTGCTGCTGCTGCTACTTTTGAAACTTGTTGAGTATGTGTTGATATTCAACTTCCTGTAAACATGAACCTACTACTTGCCGCCCAACCAAACCCACCGATTCAAACCATTAATTGGCTACAGGCAGGAGTTGGATGGATCATTGAAGGAACCACCGCCATATAGGCATGCCCTTTCACATCACTGTAACTCTCACCCATGATGCACCGTATCTTTCTTCTTCCTTATGCCTGTTGGGACACCGTAACAAACCGGTGATGCACCAATCAGGAATGGAAGTGTACATGCTTCACGAGCCTGACCCATAAACTCAGCAATTCTTGGCCTATGATAGCGGACAATCTCCGATGACCCACATTCACAACTTACAAGTGTTTTCTTACTTGTTGTGCCCTGTCTCCTGGAATTTCTTTTAATGTTCATTTCCGCAAATTCTTTAGCAAGCACGTCACACTCATCGCACCTATCAGACTCCACTCTTGCCTCCAGCCAAGCATCAAGCATCGCTTTTGCGAACCGGTCAATGTCCTTATCTGTTACCTCCCACAAGTTGGCTACTATAACAGGGGAACCTGCCAACAGATATGATAGAGGAGCGCCTTGAGGAATATAGCGGCCATGCAGTGACAAAGCACCGCTGCTGCAACCCATTAGAAGAGAAGCAGCACAACTTCTTAGTTTCTGAATCTCATGTTTAGAAATGTATTGTTCCCCTGCACCATCAAAATGCATCAAAGTTTGTTCAGGTCAAAGAGCCGGAGCCAACAATATGAATGCAGCAGTCAGTAAGAATAACAAGCTTACCACTTCCATGACCAAAATATATAAAAAGGTCATGACTCTTCAGGGCTGCTAACAGTTCTTCAGCTGTGGGAGCTGATCCAGCGATTCCCTGCATCAGTGTAATATATTTAATCTGATTATAAGCACTTCAATGAACATCCTATACTATACAAAAAACATTTAACAGAAAAAAGTAGTAATACATTGACATATACCTCCAATCTTTGATCCCTAAACCAGTTCTCAAATTCGACTTGTGTACTGCTGAGATCACCACTCGGATTTAACAAAAAGAATGCATCCATTGGATCTATCAATGGCAAGGCAGCAGCAACGCTCACAACTTTCTCTTGATAATGACTTCTCTCAAGAGTGACAATAAGACTGCTAACGGAAGGCATGCGGTATATCTCCTGATTTCTTAATATTGGCAAACTTTCCCAAGGAAGCATCTGTTTATCATCTTCCAATCAGTATGTCGCAATGAGGCAACATGGGAAACAGAATATGGAAAATTGAGATTGTTATGTTGTAGTAATAAACACTATTGGTGATAAGATCTAGAGTATACTACCTGCACCTCACGGTCCAGAACTAGAACTGTTGGTTCTCTGGTTAAGCCTTTTTCATCAAGCTGATGCACTGCATCATGTATGAGTTGGAAAGCCAATTGATCTGTTAGGTTTGCTGAGGACTCACAAATTTCTTGACTCTCTGCTATGTAGCATCCTTTCCCCGATGACAAATATGGAAGCAGTGCTCTTTGTAAACCATATGTTCCACCACTAAGAATAAGTTGAAGAAGGTTGTCATTTGCTTTTATATTACATTGAGATTTCAAATCACGCAGGAGCTTCTTCTGTGCCATATCGAAGGTTTTGCAGGCCATGTCTCCAAGGAGCAGCAACCTCCAAGGCCCCAACCAAAAATCTTCAATGTTCCTGATTAATGAAGCAGATTTCAAGTTTCACCAACTCAAATACAACTGGAGTGCAATCATGAGAGAGAGAGAGTGTGTGTGTGAGAGAGAGAGATTGGTTGAGGGGGAGGGCGTATATAATAAAGGGTTCCTACAGTTGCAGCTTATGAGATAATGAGAACACAAATTTCTGACCAAAAATCAATCAAAGCTCCAGAGTTTGTTGAGTATGCTGGTCAAATATACTCATCCGGAGGGCAGGGAATTTCCTCCCAGACCTCTGAAACCACAGACGTCACAAATTAAACAGTGAACTATGTGAAATTGCAGTACATCTTCTTGGACAATCTGTCTTACCTCAGCAGTTTACCAAGACGGTGATCAAGATTCTTCCTTCGCATCCACCATAAAGATCTATTCTTCTTTGTATCCTCTGAAGGACAGAAGGAGGATGACATATAGTTTTCCTCCAATATTGCTTTAAACTCTGGAGCTACAGAATCAACTGCAGTGAAACTGGAAATCCAAGGACAACGCCATCGTCTACCCAGGTTATACTCAAGTGGATTGAAAGAAACAGAATTTCCATCAACATCCAAGACTGCAGAATGATGAATTCTGTTTTCAGCTCAGAAAAGATGATCAAGTGCCAAAAATACCGTAAAATCATAATTTACAATTCTCTTTTTGGGAAAACAAAAGGAAAGGTTAAAACAATACCTTCAAAAACTGACTTCAGAGGCGAAAGTAAGACAACAGGTTCATTCTTGGAGTCCATGCGTGACAGAAGAATCCAAGCATGGACACATGAAGGATACAGTAAGAGCTCTTGTAATAAATTTGCATAAGCACCTCCAAGCAAACTTATGCAGATGACACTGGTGGAAGGTAGACTTGCAAAAAACTTTGCCACAAAGCATTCGAAATCTTCTGTTGACTCAGGAGCAAGCCTGCATAAATTAAAAGGACAATGCAACGTGTGTTCAGGCATTCTATAGTTCCATTTTCAAGCCCAGGAAGCAGCATAAAAAAATTTGCTATCCAGAAAGGTAGCAGCTGAAACCTGAGTAAGGAGCATGGATCTGTGTCCATGCATTTTGAGCCAATTACACCTGATCCCTGGCGGATAAGAACAGAAGCTACATGAGAAAGAGAGAGAACCGGCAGGGGGTATGCATGGCAGTTTATACATTTGAAGTTAACTTTATTAAAACTAAAACATTGACTTGGCATATTTTGAATTTCAAATAGCAAGGTACATAGGACTGAGAACTGTAACGTTTAAATCAGTCTTGATGCACGATTCTTAATATTTTCAACATACTACTAACTAAAATCAAACAACAAAGATTTTGACCAACTATCATTATGACATTTTCCTTTAGAACTCAATCAAAGTATAAAAAAGTTGTTAAGTAAGCATTTTACCTTAAAGTCAGTGCAGGGATCACCAAACCGCCCACCAGTATTTGAAAAGAACTGATAACTAAGATTGGTCCCTAGAGAAGCCTGATGGAAATATGAAGCCCAGTGATTTTCAGAAAGAGCTTTGCAGGTAGACTCCAAAGGAAAGTCATTACTTGTAGCAGAAATTAGATATATAGCAGCCAGGAGCTGTGAAACCTGAGATTTGCAACAGAAATCCATAAATTAGCCCAAAGTTTGTCAAAGACTAAGGATAGAGAAAGAGTAAAACAGCTCCTTGATATCAGGTAAAATTAGTTGTCAGCACTATCTGGATTAGAGCGTAAATCCGAACAATCCAATTGGATTTAATAAAATGGTTCATAGACTTTTCTTTTTGGTTCTAGTTACCAAAACCGAAGTTAGTGTCCAACTTATTTCCTCCCAAAACTTGAAACCAAACAAACCGAATAAAACATAAAACCTATCACTTTTTACTTTTGAATTGTATGTCATTGTTCCAAGTTTGTTTCTTATACGGGAAATAAATTTTTCATCTGCTTTTTTCATTCATCTACCATGTGGCTAGGTCCAACAAAGTGTTTACCAAACAAACCAATATGTACTTTGATAGAATGTAAATCAGACTCGAAACAGAGAAAATCGCCCTTCAAGTTTCAGAATTTCCATATCTTCAACAGTTAAAAAATTCCTTGAAATCAACTGTCTATAACTCCTATCAACTACTCCGTAATATATAAGCATATCATTCCAGCCCACACGCTGATATAATAGATATTTCTTCCTTAAAAACAATACTGAATGGCACGTATATCAATTTTGCTTTGAGACTTCTAAAGCAACAGCATAGCTAGAACCTAGCTACAGATGAGATTTACTGTGTATCATGTCTCACTAGATTCTTAGAGAATAAGAAAATTGTTAAAACCACTTGAAAACATTCACATTCATTCATATTGTAAAAGATTCGAAAGTTTAAAGGTGAAAAATCCCTTTTGAACAGCAATAAAAAGAAACAGAAACATTCAGCGTTAAGGATGAATGGTTCATTTCATATACTGAAGCTGCAATGCCAAATTTTTACGCATTCTTAAGCAACAAAAGAAGAAAGTCACCAAAAAAATTGTAAAATTGATACAAGCAGGTTTAGAAGCTAAGATCCTATGAAAGCAAATTTACCTTCTCAAATAAGATAGGTACTTCACGGCAGAGAACAAAGGATAGTTTCAACCAAAACACTATTCTGGAGAAATGAATCTTGGACATATTGCAGCATGAAACCCTGTTCAATAGTTGCAACCAACGATGAAAAGAGCACAAGTATTACTCACAGAAACGTTATCTTCTGAGTCTGTATGGGTCTGGAAAACTGGAGGACACAACTTCTTTGGACCAAGTCTAAATTCATGAAAGCATGACCAAATACAAAGTTTGCTACTGAAAAAATACATTAAAATTATTTCCATAAAAGCCTAGGTATTTGGAGTTATGAAGGCAACAAAGTTTAGGATACAAATTGCATAAATAAAACTTGTGAAGGGTAATCAGAGTGATTAACCAAATAATTTAACATAAATATTAACGGAGTTAACGGATGAAAGGGGTAAGTATCTATAAAAAAAATCTAGCAACAAACAAAACGACAGCATCTCAACAGTATAAGTGACAGATTTTTTCTTTTTGGGTACCTTGAATTTCTAGAATGGTAATTCTTCAGAAAAAACAAACACATATGATATAGTACTGCTGCACGTTCAATCGCAAAAGAATCTCCAACGAATTCCCTTCCAATCATATCAAGCATGGAAGTGGCACATACAGCGGGAGAATGATTAATTGGATTTCTGCTCACTAGAACATCAATGCTTTGCATAATAACAACATGTGTCTCATGAGTATGACCATGTATTCCTAAGCACTTCCCTGCAAATATGAAAAACAAGGTATGAGGGGGATATATTTTAAAGTTCATACTAATTGAAACCAGCAATGACAGCATAATGACATTTTTATGTGCTTAGCTCATAAATGAAAGGTCCCTAAGAGCAAATTTGAAAATTACAGTACACCATAGATTTTATTGCACAGTGAATTCTCAACTTTATTCACTGATAATTAATAGTTTCTCTAGTGAATACTACATCTGCACTAATAATGTTATATCATACCTATGCCTGTGACCACTCTCACTAGAAGACGCCTGCGAGCAAATTCCCACCTTAGATCAATAAAGTTTCTCAACAGTCCAGAATTAACGACATCCAGAGGAAGGCAGAGCCAACAATGCATTTTCTTGCAAACGCAAGAAAAATCTTTTCCCACTTTATCTATGCTTGTGATTCTGCTTGCAAGTGACCCATTTTCTCTAATAGTAGATAACTTAACCACATTACTATCTTCTGACTTTTCCAGAGTACAAGATTGCGCCTCACCAGATTTGACAATAACTTGATCCCGGGCATATCGGTTTTTTGACCGAGTTACTCTTGAGTTACATTCAAGAATTACATTTTGCTTCTTTCGCACAGATTTCTGCCCGCGTTTAGTCGTTCTAGGCTTTCTCATGTCCATCTTTGAATTTGTTTCTTCATCAGCATCCTCATCACTTATAATAGTTATCTGTTGGGAGCTTTCCTCGGTGCTGACAAGGGTTTTCCACTCAGAGTGATTCAGTTTCTCAAGTGCTGACCTGTACAGATTTTCTGCTTGGCAAAGAATTTCCATTGAATCCTTCTCTCCTCCTCTGGCAAAAAGACTACGGTACAAATCACCATGTTGATAATCAACATTAGCTTCCAGCATTAATTTGCATTTTAGACAAGAAAGGTTCTTGAACTTATCACCGATACACTGTTTGGCTGTTTTCACTTCCTTTTCAGCCAAATCCCATAGTCCTTTCTTACGGTATAAGTTCCCTGATAGAATAGAGAGAAATGTAAGCTACCGAAATTTCAACTCTTCAGGAAGTAAAGTATATAGTAACAGAAACAGAGAAGACGTAGCATAATAACTCTCATGCCTAATGCTGTAGAGAAAGCAACTTCAAACAGTGGCAAGCTCTGTAAATGGGCAATATTCCTTCCCCATGATAAAAATGTTTCTGCCTCAACTCCATTTCCGACAATTTCATGCAGTGCTCCAACCTGCAACCAAAAAGTTCAATCACTGGCAAACAACAACACAAGATGGAACAGAAACGGTATTATATTATATAGGGGATGAGTGCAACTGAAACCTGAAATATGCTCTCCAAATAGCATTGAAGTGAATTCCATGGGCTAAGATAATGGCTATCAAGGCCCATTGAATTACCATTAAATGACCAAATCTCATTAGCAACTCTTCCAACAATATGAAGATTTTGAGGGACACAAGTAAGCCTCTGAATCATGTTACCCTCGGCATCATATTCTGCAGCCTGCTGCTCAACAGAGTACCTAAATTTCTCCTGAAAGAGTTGAGCTCTGAACCGATAGGCTTCTTTTGCATATGTAAGAGCCTAAAACAAAAGGCAAATCATTCAAAATCGTGTTAAGGCAGGAACTCAAGCATGGATTCTGCAAAGGAAACTTTCAGACATGACTGGTGCTCAAATTTTACAGGTGAACCCTCAAGAACTAAAATCTTTTCATTTCCACACATAAAAGATCCTTGAACGAAAAACTTCCAATTGATGAAAGGAATAGTATTGCTAATCAAAGAAATTTACCGCAAAGTTACCTCTAACGTACGTCCACTGGACATAAGTCTTTCAGACAAATCATAGTACAGATATCCAGCAAGAAACAGAGACCGATTGGGCACTGGATTCTGTAAAGAATGCAGGCACAATATTTAAGCAGCATGTTTTAACCATACTTGAGAGATGTGAACAGTCAAATGTACAAAAGTAAGCAATTTACGCTTACAATTAAGAGAAGCTCAGAAATGACCTCCTTCACATCTTTTACTGTCACTTCTGGCCAATAACCTCGTTCATGATTGTTAGATACATGTGTAAAGTTGACAAAGAAAAAGGAGAGACTCTGTTGAAGTCCAACAAGTAATGGTTGAGAGCCATTTAGACAATTGTCCCAAAACCTTACATGTTTACAATTATCTGAGACCTCTGAGGAAATCTGGATAAAGGTATCACTGATAGGAGAGCCACAAAGCCCATGACATAGCCTTCTAGTTTCCCACAAGATTGCTACACATTTTTCCACTGCAATATTTGTTAATTTACACAACCTAATCATTAGCTGATATATGCTTCCATGCATTTTTGTATGGCCCTGAAAATAATTGGTGAAGCAAGTAACCAAAAAACACAGTTACATATATTTAATAACCCAATTAATTACTCTACATAGGATAGCAAAATATATATACATGACAAGTACACACAACTAATGAAAGATCATTTTGAGACAACATTAAACCCAAAAAATATTATATAAAACGTATTATACCTTCACAGACAGCAGGTCCATTAAATTATATAACATCAGGACTATGCTTCCTGAAGCTGAATTCAGCTCATGACCTGCATCTGGCACAGATATGTTCAACCAATGATCCAATGCAGTACTGACATCTTGAAGAACTCTCTATTGATAACAGAAACAGAAAGACACGTTAAATTAACTGTGATTTCTCTCAAAAATCATAATAATACTACTGTGAAGAGGCACAAGCACTAACCAGCCAACTCTACCTTTGAGTTTGGTTCAGCTTCCTGAGTACATAATGCTCGTAAGCTGTAGGCAACAGCTAGCTGGTGGAAGATGGCAGTTCTGCTGAAACTTTTTTCATCGCACAGTTTCCTCTGCTCAGTAAACAAGTAGCCAGGATTCAAAAAGACAATTTGATCACACATGTTTTTCCTGAGCACACAATGTTTGTTATTCTAAAAATTATCATGAATAAAAGAAAAACATCTCGAAGGAACTCCATCTCACCATTATAGATATAGCTTCAGACAAACACTGAATGCAATCTTCCAGATTTTCAATTCCCTTAGCTCGTAATGCTCCCCCTTTTCTAATTAAAATACTTGATTTCTGTAACAAACTTTCTCTAGAAGCATAAAGATCGTGCAACAGGATAGAAGTTATCTCTGATTGCATTTCCTGACAAAAGTCTGGGTAAAAAAGATTCATTTCCTCGTATGCATGAAGTTCCTGCATAGATTTAGGAGCGAAGTACAAGAAATACTTATCAAAAGGAAATTTCAAAGGTGAATGCATCAAATGAAGAGCAAAGAGCTATTTAGTGAATAGCAGATATGTAAAGCCAAAGCATATAGATCCTACCTGCTCTAGGATTGTGCAGATTGACATCTTCGATACAACTATAGAAGAAATTAAAGAGAACAAAGTTGGAGCACGATCCTTCACCTCCCGGCCATTATAAAGTCTACACTGTATCTGGTAATGTCATCATTGGAAAGTGGTCAGTCAGCAATAAGTAACAACTTTCCAAAGAAAATTTCTTTCATTTACCTTGACCCACTGCTTTATCAGAGGCAAAGGACCCGGCAAGCCTTGAAAAGAGCATTTAGCAAAAGACCAAATCCCAAGGATGTTTACAACCATTTCTCCAAGCTCAAGACTTCCAGATGAATGAAGGACTTCTAAAGCAAAAGCACTTGTGGTGCATGCTTCGGACACAAAATCTACAACAGAATCTTCCGACAGGTGACTGTGAGAGCTTTCTGATTTGCAATTAAACTTTCTGCAAAGAACCTTAACACAAGCCCAAGATGCTCTGCTAGATAACTTTAGTGCCTCTGATGCCTACAAAAAAGTTCGAGCAAGTCAGGATTCAACATTAGTAAGTAAGACATTAAAGGAATTTTGTCTTTTCTTTTTTGCAGACAGACAGCAAATCATGAATAAAATACAATGATCAAGTCTTGCAGAATTTGGCTCAGTCAAGTAGTCCCAATCATGTTTAGTTTGGTAACTTTAAAGCACTGATTACCCATGAAAAATCATATTGATATTATGATTCTCGCAAAGGAATGCAATGGCAAGGCCTCATAGCAAGTACCCTTTATTTAACGCTCTTTCAATAGTTTCCTCCACATACACGGAAAAGGTTTCAAAAGACAACTAAAAATTGATCATTAAGATAGCTTTCTGTGACAATATTGGCTCTGTAAAATAAATAATGTGCAACGTGGAAACAAGACACCTAGTAAATACGCATCAAATGATTTATAGCATCCTTCAATAGCACTTCTAGTAAACAGAGAATCATTTGAATGAGAAAATAGAGCACAAAATGATCCATTTTCAACAGATAACCTGTCTGATAAGTACAGAGTTGAAAAACTTGATATGAAGTCAAAACAAGGCTAAGAATTATACAGTCAGAACGCACTAATCAATTAAGTTGATTAATCAAACCAAGCACTCATTTGCTAATGTCAAACAACAAAACTGAAATGCCAAAGATTTCATAGATAATTTACCTCTTCAATTTGTTTGTTTCTGTATAAAAGTAGACCAAAATTGTGCAGTGAGGTAAAGAGATATTTTAGCTCCTTATCTTGAACCCATTCACTCTCAATCATTTGCATGACCACTTGTGTGCTCTCCTGAATATGAATGTGGAAACCGATTAGTAACAACAACAACAACCAATACATATACTCAAACCCGTGTTTGAGTCAAATTATTTTAGGAGTTGAAAAGATTTTGAAATTGAGGGTAAGGTTTAAATGGTGTTAAAAAGTTTCCTTAGAATGAAACGTTTCAACTTTTTTGGGACAGCCCAAAAAGGACAACGTTTCACCTTTTCTAAGATAGATGAAGTAAATTATTTGACTTTATATGTGAAAAGGCTACAGGAAAAATGCTGAAAAAAGGAAACGTATCAATTAAAAAGGGAATGAAGGAGTATATATATAAAATCAGGGAGAACATACTAAGAAATACTACACCAGACAGGTAAAGACAAGAGAACTCAAAACCTGAATTTTCTCTTTTAGGCAGATAGAGAGAAAGAATCCAGCAAAGGCCACTACTAAAATTGTCATCTTATCCTCAAATCCATCCCGTTGCATGTCAGTCATACGGCTGCATAAGAAAGTAAAAACACTCAGAAGTCTTCAGTTGACCATTGTCATGAGCTAGTCAGTAATCAGATTCCACAGCCCTTTTGTGTGCGTGTCATATCATGCATTTGATGCTTGCAAAGAAGCACAAATTCCAAAGGGAAAGGAGATAATCAGAAGTCTGTATTCTATGGATGTAGCATACAAGACTATTCAGCAAGTTATATACCATGAGAATGCAAAAAATAAAAAATAAAAAATAAAAATAAAGGAATGCTTTCTTTTTTGTAGCATATTTTGCGATACCAGAGAGAAGAATGATGAATATCATTTATGGAACATATAGCAAACAACAAAACTGCTCCTGGCACTGAAATAACTGCGATAGGCTTACCAATGAACTGAAAGAAAATTATCACAGAACTGATGAAATGCATTCTCGATACATAATAACTTGTTGACAGGACAGGCTTCCAGTTGAGATACTATCTGCTTTTTCTCCAAGTTCACCAGCTCAGCAAGTGGCTGACATAAGTACTTAAGAGCACTTAAGCACATAACGGTGTGAGTCGAACAGGAAGTCTCCTTTTGAACATTACAAAAGTAACTTTCCAGTGATTCAAGCAATAAATTCAAAGGGCCTATTTTATCATCACCAATGCACAGAACTTTACAGGGATATCTGTCGCCTTCAATAATAGCAGCGCCATTGAGTTGGAAGTTAGAATCACATTGTATGAAATCCAACCCCATAGCATAAAGCTTCAGTATCAAATGATATGGAGGTAATGCCTGTTACATGTGTCAAAGTTACTTATCTGTATTAGGCTGATAATGCTAAAAAGAGGCAAACGGAATCAGTTGGAATTTGACATAGCTAAATACCTGATGTGCAATGACATTGAGGTGCTCTGCAAGAGTACTACAAAAATATGTACCTGCAGTCCTACACTTATTCGCGCAATAAGCAATTAGTTCCAAAAACTGGGTTCTATCATTATCTGTTTCAACCTGTGAATCAATTATCGGACATAATGTAAGCAAAACTAGCCAAAAAATTGTAAAGCACAGTTCAATTATGATGCTGAGCAAACGAGGTCTTTTTTCTGGTTGGTTTGTGGGTACCTTGCACCCATTGGAAATTGTAGCCAAGACACACTTTAGTGCATCTGCAGCAACTAAGCTCTTATCCTTTAAATAGAAAATAGAGGAGCATATCCGACGGGCAAACTGCAAAGAAATATGACGAACTAATAAAGACATACTATAAATTATGAAATACAGGAAAGCAGTTGGGGGAGGTAACAGAGAAAGAAAAAGAGCACCTTAAACATTTGGTCCCTCAAAGGTGGCTTTGCATACTCAACCAAAGACGCAAAAGAGAAAGCCTTAACCAACTCCGGATTAAAATGGTCAGCGTCCGCCACCAGGAGAGAAGTACACTTCCCGATGTACGTTCCAAAAATTCTAACCAACCTCTCATACTCCTTAGCTTCTAAGACACTGGTAAAACACAATTCTACCTAAGATAATAGTAAATTTTCCGAATTATAGTAGACCTGCTTTCAATACAACAGTAACTACCTACCTGAACCAGGGAGTAACCTCATCTACCATAGAAAGCAGCTTCCGGTAATCTTCACACTCCCTGCTCTGCCGCCCCGCAATAGACTTGATGATCAGGACCACGGATTCCACCACGACCATTCCTAACTCCTTATCGCCGGTGGCATCCATCAAATCCGGCAACAATTTGCAGCGAGACTTTCGTCCTCCTTTAAGGGTCTCCAAAACCCTGAATCCCTCCTTTTCTGCCTCAGCAAACAACCCCCACGCGTGGAGGCAGTAAATAAGCCTAATTCGCTGAAGATGTACAGCGCTGCGGCTACAGGACAGCTGGGAAGAAAATAGCTCGAGACAATCGAGGCAGAGAGAGTAGGTGTGAAAGAGGGGGAGAGGGGTTTGGTAATTAGGGTTTTGCTTGGAGAGGCGTTTGGGGAGGACTGAGAGGGATTTGTTGACGAATGTGAGGAACTGCTTGGTGAGGGACCGGAGAGTTGACAGGTCGTGCTTTTTCTTTCCATTGCAGTTGATGAGCACGGCGACAGGCTTTAGGTGGCGGGAGACCAGCGAGTGGATGGAATCAAAATCATCGGACGATTCGAGTTTGGACAGAACATTGAGATCGGTATCAGAGGTCATTGGAGTTGAGGAGGAGGAGAAGGAGGAGGTGGAGGAGGAGACGACGACGAAGAGGAGGAGGTGGGGGCGGGGGATCGAAGGGAACGGTGCCTGATTGGGCAAAGAGCCCGCCTAAATTTTCATTCGAATAAATGTTAACGTTGGACGGTTGGAGCCAATTTCAATGAGACGTAAAAAGACCTAAACCTGTCTGAGTTATGGTTAAAAGACCTAAAAAGACATCCGAAATATGCCTTCAGACCCAAAAACCGCCACATTTCTTTTATGCCTGAAGCAATCACTTAATTCACTTAGTTAGCTCCAAATAGCCATCATCCATTTGAGTTAATTACGTTTTACCCTTGAGCTTTTATAGATTAAACTACAAATCCAAAACTTTTCAACAAATCCAAAATGATCATCTTCCTCACGGGTCTATGGGCTTTGAGCCAAATTTTGGAGCTCAAAAAACCACCATCGTTGAACTCTGATTAAGGTTTCTGCTTGACCATCAATTCTTCTTTTGCGTGTTGAATTTCAGCATAAATTCAAGAACTTTAATTTTTTCATTCCTTGTATAGACACGAAATTAGTCTGATTAAGTCCAAATTAGTTTTCAAAACCATAGGGTATTGATTTTTTTCGACCCTTAATCTTCTAGACCCAAAGGATTTATGATTCCATCTAGCTCCGAAAAGGCAGCAAATGCAGAGGAGAAAGAGGTTGACGATGAAGGTGGGTGGAAGAATAGACACTATTTAACATATTCATAATTTTGGGATACATCTGAGAAAAAATTATGAACACTTAATTTGTAATTAAGTTTCCAAAATAGTCCATGATTTTCACCTATTATTTTTACTATCTCATTGACTAATATTATCATTTGAAAAAGTTGGATGACTTTTTCAAACTTTTGGTGTAAATATGGTGGTTATTTGGGTTTAGAAAAATGCAATTGGTTTTTAAGTTGACAAGGTGTATATTTGGTGGTTTTGGGGGGTCTTTGAACTGTTCAATTACATTGGATTAGTCATGTAATCATAGAATTCTCAAATTTTACACTTCATGATTTTCTTATGTCAAAAGAACATAGATAAATTATTTTTGGTATCAAAGAAAAAGACAAACTATCAACTTTTTCATGCATATTGGTCGAGGTATAAATGATGGAGATAGTATTTAAACCCAAGATCTTCACCATATATCTTGAAAAAGCTTAGCCAGATAATTTAGAGCCTAGAACGACATTCTGTCATTTATTTTAGACAAAAAATAGCTCAGAACTTCACTGAGTTTTAATGTCAATTAAAATTTACCCCTTAGTTTTAAAACTCTTCTACTTAACCTCTTGAAATTGTTCACACTTGCCTCACTCTACACCCTTTATTGCCCACTCCACTAGCGCCACCTCGCCCGCCCCCATCACACCATCCACCCTCACGTCTTTTGCCACGCCCACCCTCACATCCATGACAACAAACCTAACGACATACAGTTCTCTCGCCACGCCCAATGTCAAGGTGGCCTCTCTCACTCGCAACTTCTCTTGATTGACAGATCTACCTATGATAGGCCATTTTTTGAATCTTGTGACAAATATAGTGACACATGAAATCAATTTTCAAAATAACTCCAACGATGGTTTAAAGGAGATGTGCCTAATCAAACCCTAGAGAAGATGAGCCTAGTCGAGCCCTCACCAGAGTCATCAACTACGATGAGCCAAGTGCAATTGCAAGCGCAACCAATTGAACTTGCTAACGTCAACGACGAGGTGAAAGTGCGGCTAAGTTGTAATCAATTCAAAGTGTAGGGTTTTTTTGCAACTATTTGAAAACATTTGGAAAGCAATAATATTTTACCTTTTTTAGGGCACGTTCATGAGAGAAAAAAAAGTGATTTAAGGGGGTTTTGTGAATTGATAGAACATGGGGTTTCAAAGTTGATAAATTTGTGATGAATCACCACAACTCCTCACCTCTGGTTCTCACCGTGGTTTCCCAAGTTTTTCGGACCCCCATGACTCACACTGAAGTGAATTATTCACCGTGACTTTCACCCACGGAACCTCCCCTCTCAGCATCCCCCCCCCCCCCCCGCCTCATGCCTGCTTGCGTGCTTCCGCCGGCTGACGAAACAAGCAGTCAACGAGGAGGGGTGTGGGGTGGGAACTTTCTCAGCATGAAAAATTGTTTTTGGTTTGAGGGGTCAGGGGCTCCGTTTCATTTCTCACCGGCTGGAGTTCGGCAAAATCACTGGGAAAAGTTTTCCTCCGCCTTTCAGGTTTGAATCCCCTAATATGTGTGAAAGGAAAATATTGATTTGATCGGAAAAAACTCCCCTGTAAGGAGTGGTTTATGAAATAGAGGGGGAAACAAACAGTCCCACTAAAAGGGCAGCGATGAAATCTGCACTCGATCAATGGTTGCGATAATCAACACACCTATATCACAACTTTACCCAACAAAATTCCACTGAAAACTATGGCCCCGAACCACTTGTTTGACACAAACCTGCAACAATTGAAGAAAATTTCAATGAAAGACACGAATCTGTAATTTCAAAACAGCAGCAGTTTGAGATGATTACGGTGCCTCACAACATTGAAGCATGTCAATGAAATTGCAACACAATTGGAGAAAAGAACATGCAGTTAGTTGCTAGCTAAATTAGGCACCATCCTTCTAGGGAAAATTTAAAGGCATGCGATTTCATGTTCTAAAAGAAAGTGCTTTTAGGTATAGGCTTCATCTTCGCGATCATATCGATCTTACAGTTAGTGACTGAAGCATCCAAATTAATCTAGATGCTACCAACGCATTAAAAATTAACAGAGATTGCAAAACCTAAAACTTACTTTCTATCACAATCAGCACGTGATGATAGATCAACTGTGTATATCTGCCAAGCTAATTGCCCAGATGCTGCTGCCAAGAATGGATAGTACAGCCACCCTGATGACAATAAATTAGAACTGATGATCAATATAACAGGCACTTCTAAAAACTTAAACAACTTAAGGTTCAGCTAAAGACAATCACCAATCTCAGCATTATATCCACTGAGGGCAAGACAACTGATGCACGATGTTCCAAATCCACTAAGCCACGGCTTACTTGAATCACCAAATCTCAGAGCTGTAGATTTAACACCAACTTTCACATCATCTTCCTTGTCCTGGATTCATAATTATTATTTGGATCATTAAAGAGATGGGAAAAAAGCACCACAAAAATTCAAATCCCAAGTTCTAACAACCTATCCCCAATCAACTGATCCAAGTACACAACATGAATTCCCAAAATGTTAGTATATTCCAGATGAGACCAAATTACCTGGTGTGCATATATCGTATCATATACCAGAGTCCATAACACTCCAGATATGTACAGTGGGAGGACAACAGTGGGTTCCAGACTGCCTCGAATAGCAGCCCACCCTAATAAAGCTCCCCAGTTGAATGTCAAGCCAAGATATGCTTGAGGCTGCATCAATTAGAGTACACCAGAGGTCAAGAAAGAAAAACGCAAATGAGGTTTTCTGATTTCTGACAGACATATGCCACTCGATCATTATACCCAAAATGTGAACCTCTTCATGAGGGGATAGGAAAACACTAGCAGCAAAGATGAAGCCCCAAGAATTTGGCTGCAAGGAAAGTTAATGGAGCTTAGTTCCAACACACTAAATTACACTGTAGAACAGTAATTGGCGTAATTAGCATGAGGAAAACTTCCAGGAACGTTTATGGATGGACAGTTACTCTAATCACATACTGTAGTAAATTACAAGAAAGGAGCCCAAATTACAAACAAGAGCACATAGATGCACCAAATGATATCTGCACAAATGAACTGCAAATACAAATTCGAAAGTGCAACAATCCTCTGTATTTTCAACTATTTTCTGAAAACACTAACCAAAAAGTCAAAAATAAATGAATCTTGTCTTCAGATCCCTACCACATGTTAGTATTTACAAAGAACTTGTTAACTTGCACAATTAAGCACCTAACAAGAACGCGAAAAACAGGGTATGATATTTACACTAACCTATAAATATTTAACTGGAGAAGAATCCCAAGGCCTAAAAGTAATTGAACTCCGAGAAAACAAAATCCTTGAAATGGTGTTAAAAGTCCACTTGCAACTGGCCGCACCTTGGTACGCTCAACCTGAAAATCATTTCAATCAATGAATATTTGACCGTCTAGATGTACTTAAGAGCAAAACTAAAACCAATAGCTGAAAAAATAAAGACCAGTAATTTCCATTGTCTTCTCTACAGAAAATAAAGGAACTGACAACTTTAGAAACTTCCTACTTATTAAAATGTTTCAGAAATTGAATAATACTTGAGCAACATCCGTGTTCCTAATGCCAGGATACAACATGAACATATATCTTCACATTTTTACATTTTTCATTACTTCAACCATCAGTATAAAACACTCAATAATGTTGCCAAAAAGCCATAACTACAAGACAGCGAAAATTCAGATTACCATTGTGTCGATATCCCTATCAAGAAGGTCATTCACGGTACACCCAGCACCCCTCAAGAGCACAGCCCCAGTTCCAAAAAGAGCCAGCATCTTAAAATCAGGTAGATGTCCAGGAGCTGCCGCTAAGGTTATTGACCTGGATCAACAAGCAACATTTACAGGTAAACCAAAGCACTCTAAAGAGCAAATGTTATTGAATCAAAAAAAAATAATACTGCGAACAAATTTGTTAAGCATTCTCGGGGAAACAAAAGAGACTCATTCTCACCATATACAAGGCCACGCCAGCAGCCAAGTCCCAATGGGTTTATCAAGCCGAGCAAGTTTAGCGAACGGTTGAATTCCTCTCGGCAAATATAAGTCAATCCACGAAGCAACACCAATTGTCTTTGTGGATTCTTTCTTCCTATCATTTCCATTACCATTAGAATTCCCAGAAACTTCAGAGGACGGAGACGTTGAAATTTCAGCAAACCCAACTCTGTAAAATGAAAATAATTCTATCTTTTTCCTCGAAAACCCCGAACCATGACAATAACAGGGAAGTTGAGAAACCTTGCTGATTATACTCGGGCTTCCAGTTGCTACAGTTGCTGGTTTCAGCAGAGAGAACGAGATCGGAGAGGATGAAGTAGACGCCAATAGTTTTAAAGGCCTCCATGGAGCTCGACGGAGCAAATTCGGAGACATCTTCAATGTCAATGAACCAGACAAAGTAACATCTTAAAGCGCAGAATAATAAGCTGATTCGGTCTTGTTTTGAAAGTGAAATGCTGAAGAACGGTTCAAGAGAAAAAGAAGTCGGGATGAGAACCCACAAGTTTGGGTTTCAACAACCTGTTGCCAGAAGAGGTCCAAGAGGATGTTCGCCGGAGAAGAGAGGTTGAGCGGCGAGACCCCTAGCAAATGACACGAGTTTTGCTCTTGGGAAAAAAGCACTGAAAAAACCACGTAGCCTTTCAACTCGTATAGAATCAGACACCGACTTTTTTATTGGAACGAATAGATCACTAAAGTTTCTAACAATTTAGCTCATGTTGTACTGTTGAAGTTGCCCCATGAGTTTTTAGCAGGTTCTAGTGTTGTACTCTCTCTATGCCAAAAGTTTTGCAACACTTTTTTTATTAGAACGTTCTAAAAAATTTGTAACATTTCAATTTATGGTAAGGTTTCGCATGTCCATTTACTATTTTACCCATCCTTCTTCACCAATAATACTACATCAAACTGCATATCTTTCTTCCTATCGATGTACATCTGCGAGATTTATTGGTTTTAACAATGCACAAAAAAATTACTCACCCTTTAATCATAACATGTCAAAAGGTTTTAGACCCATCATTGGTCTATCCATGCTCGTTGATCATCTTGCTATCACTACCCATCTATCTAACCAAAATATACATAATTGGATCTAGTTCTTCTCATCTTTCATTTCTCTTTTCAATTGTAAAATTATTTGATTTAATCGGTCGATCATTGTTATTGTAGAACTAATCATTTGAGATTGCTTTTCTTTTTGCAGGTGCATTGGTTTATGTGCACAGCTTCAAAGGGTGATTAAGTTCAAGGGTGAAATGGGGAAATTAAGAGCAGATGTCGCTTTTCTTAATTTGCGTGTCATTATGAAATGTTTCAAAACTAATGGAATGAAACGAGTATGAGTTAATATGCCGAGTGCGTTCAACTCGCACCATACCACCATGGGAGTAAATGGGTTGGACCGAGTCCGAGCCTACTACTTAGTTCAAGTTGACCCCTTTACTTATCGGCATCACTCGGATTTGAACTTGAATTGCACGAGCCTAAATTAATAGGCTCGAGCTTGACTCGAGCTTGTAATTTGACTGGCTCATTTTTTAACAAATTATAAACTACTCATTCGTCTCTAAAAAATTGGTGCGTTTCTTTTCTTATATTGTGGAAGATTCAAATTACTACAATAAAGAACTCATTAAAAATTCGGAAAAAAATACATTTAGAAACTACACATATTAATCTATAATATGCATATAAAATATTTGACTTTGTGTTCCAAAAATGTTAAAGAAAAAAAGTATACATTAAATGCTAAAAAAGAAACACGCCATTTTTTAGGGATTGAGGTAGTACATTATAATCAATAAATTCTCTATCCATTCAAAAGTAATGCAACATTTAACTTCTGATATCATTTTGAATTCAACTTATCTATATTATTTCTTAGTAAACAAAAATCAAAGAATATTTTTATAAAATAAAGGTGTAAAAAATATACTTCATCCGTCCCAGCAAATATCCAACATTTTTTTTGACGTCCCAGCAAAACTCCAACGTTTCCTAAAAATGAAACTTTTATACATCAACTTTACCTTACTACATTTCATTTCCCTTCCCACTCTAAAAAGTTATTTTTGTCTTATATACATACTTTACCTTATTACCCTATAGTCAACCATTTTTTTAATCTCCGTGTAAAGTAAAATGCACTATATTTGGTGGGATAGAGGGAGTAGTATTTAAAAGTTTTAAATTTATAATTTAAAATAATACAAAAATAAAATAATGGACTAAATGTTTAAAAATAAGTGTTATAATACTTTTGGGATGGAGGCAGTATACGATAACGTCAAAACTTATACACACCTAATTGGATAATTATAAACTGAACATAATGATTATCATTAACTAAGTACTACTATACGTAATCTAAAGTATAACATTATCGAAAAATTCAAAAAAATGATAAGTATCGATGACCAATATTGTTAATTATCTTTGTATTTGAGCTCGGTTCGTTAACTTATCAAATCACATTTTAGACTTAAACACGAGTTCAAATTCGATAAGGATCAACTCAGTCATGGGTGCAAATGGGTAGGACTTTTAAAGAGTAAATTTCATACACAGACCCGTAAAAATAATTATTGTCATGTTTTGGTCATATTTTAAAAACTTGTCCTGTTTTGTTCCTATCTAAGGGTTCACTGTCCTATTTTGGTCCTTTCCATCCATTGATGCCGTTACTCTTGACGGATCTCTGTGAAAGTACCATTATACCCTTCTGATTACCTGACGTGGCGCTCACGTGGACCAAAATTATGACATGGCTTCTTTACTCATCTGGAGTATCAAACCCACAACAATGGCTTCCGCCGTCTCCCTCTTCAATCTCCTCATGCCCCTCGCATTAGCAACCTCCGCGCTCTCCCAATCCGATAGCTCCGCGTTGTCGCCTGCCGCCGATTCCTGCAACGGGGTTTACTTGTCCTACTCCTACGACGTCGGATCGAAGCTCAAACCCACCAACCTCCGACGCTAGCCTTACCGATTCGATTTCACCCTCACCATCCTAAACAACACCGACCAGGACCTCAAGTCCCGGAAGGTCGCCGCCAAGTTCACCAACGGCGAGATCTTGGTCTCCGCCTCCAACGCCGCTTTTGCTTTTCAAGTCCCAGAATTGCTTGCCCTTTACCAAGTCAGTTCCCTTGTGCTTTTCAAGTCTCTTGTTGTCGTTTTCTATAGTAAATAGAAAATGAACTACTCCCATATGCTTATGAAAATGGTCGAGAAAGAAGAACAAGTCATCACTCGTGGTCCCCTCTAAAATGGAGTTTGTGCTGGGGAAGTAGATTAAACAGAGAGGTCATGTTGGAAACTGATAATTTGTTATAATCAAATACTATTAGGAATTGGGAAGTACTGTGACATCTGTATCCTAGCTTCTTCAAACTTTTGGTCAATAGCCCTTCTCAAAACTGTACTGTATTCACATCATCAGTTGCTCTATTTCAGTGCTTTTTGCAGTCTAATTGTTTCTTTTGGTTGTTTTTGTAAATCTAGAGGCATCTCTTAGACATTCTCCATAAGGTTGCAATAGATGATATACTTGTCGTCCTGGTTGTTTCAAATATATGTCTGTGAGAGATTGAAGAGGGAGACGGCGGAAGCCATTGTTGCGGGTTTGATACTCCAGACGACTAAAGAAGCCATGTCATAATTTTGGTCCACGTGAGCGTCACGTTAGGTAATCAGAAGGGTAAAATGGTACTTTCACATAGATCCATCAAGAGTAACGACATCAATGGACGGAAATGACCAAAATAGGACAGTGAACCCTTAGATAGGACCAAAACATGACAAGTTTTTAAAATAGGACCAAAACAGGACAATAATTATTTTTACGGGACTGTGTACGGAATTTACTCGACTTTTAAAGGGTAGCTCGAGCTCGAGTTGGGGTTTATCGAGTCGATACCTATCGATTTCGAGCATGGAATGAAACTTGATAAGTTAACGCTTCGAGCTCGAGCCCAACGATACTCGGCCCTATCGAGTATCGATACTTGTTGATACTTATCAAACCTGGCCTTTTATATTAGGTATAGTAGTATTTATCAATTTAGGTATAGTATTTATCAAACCTGGCCTTCTAAACTATATTATAATTATGTTAGGTATAGTAGTATTTTATTAATAGTAATAATCGTGATTAGCAAAAATTTATCAATTTAGGTGTTTAAATTGTATAAACTTTGATGGTCTTTTATATTATTTGTTAATTATAATGTAGTTTAGAAAGTTTTAAAACTGGCCTATTGAGCTATTGGAGCCGAGCTCGAGCCTAACATATTAGGCTTGAGCTCGAGTAGTATCGATAACTAACTAGGGCTGTTCACGGGCGGTTTTATTAAAAGATCAACTAATATTTTGAAAAAAATCATCTCAAATATAATTATAGAAATTAGAAATATGGGTTGAGAATGGGTTGAGATTGGCGTGGGTTGCTACAGTCACCCCTGCGGGTTTATATAATTTTATCTGATAAATTGTTAAACCGAGTTTAACAACATAGTATGAAGATCGAGGTTTCTATCAAGTGTTCTTTTGAGTAATTGAGGTCTCGGGGTTTGTATTCAGTTGCGGGGATATTTCAATGAAGGCCCGAGATTTTGTTAAAAGGGCGGGACACATTTCCTGTCGATCAGTAAGCTCGGGAATTTTATCGGGACCTTATACAAGTGAATTTTCAACATATTTGAGGTCGCACGAGCATTCCGCACCCTTCCACGAAGAATATTTTTCGGGGTCGGGACGTTCGTTCTCGGGCGACACTCGGGGCTCGGGATGAATAATTTGATGGTGCCAATGGTGTGATATGACTCGAGATGAGTATTGTGGTGATAACCAAGCAAGCACACATGACGGGATTACTTGGTTAAGCAAGCAAGCACATACGTCGGGATTTGCTCGGGTTAAGTTGGTGCGGGATGACACTCGGGGCTTATAATTAAACATGTGAAGCATGTTTTGTGTGTGATATGAGGTCCCGAGAATGTGTCTCAGATTTCGTTCCGTTCGGTGTTACGGTTTGAAAGTTGCAATTTTCGGGTTGGACTAAATTGCAACTTTTGAAAGTTTAGGGGCTAAAGTGTAAAAAGGGAAACGTTTGGCACAATGGTTGGAAAAAGACAAGAAAGAGGCGGCTATTTGGTGAGGGAAATGGGACACTCCCATTTCCATAAAATGGAAAAGAAAAGAAAAGAAAGTATAAAAGGGAGGAAAATAACAAAAGGCATTATTTTCTTTTCTTCTTCTTCCTTCTCTTCTCCTTCTCTACCGCAACTTCAGCCATGGATGCGCCCTTGAGCTCCCAAAGTTGATATTCTCAAATACTCGAAGAAGCTTCGAGGTAAGGTTATCAAACTGATCCTTGTGATGCGTAAGTAAATAATCTGATGTCGGAATTTGTGAATTCAGCTCGGTTTAGGAACCGTGATGTTAGAGACCAGGCCTGGAGTCCCATGTTCGAGTCTTGGGGGAGGCATAAAACTCCTAACCGGGTAGGAGAAGTCCGTGAGTTATGACTTCTGCGGGGAACCGTTGCAGGGGAGTTTTAGGGCCTCCCCAAGACTCGAACATGGGACTCTAACACGTGAGCTGCTGAAGTTTGGAAGTGATTATGGAACCACAAGGTTTACTTGATTTCTTGGGTTCTAAACATTCCTTGCACCTTCTTGTGCATGTTTTGTAACATGGGTGTAAGCAGAAACCTTCCAGAAACGCTGCCAAAATTCGTTTCTGATCTCCTGCACACAAACCCTTATTCAATTTCAGTGAAAGGTAAGGGTATATTTGTAATCATGGTGAAGAGTTATACGTGTTCTGCTATTCGGTTTTTCCAGAAAATGCCGTATGTGAAAGCCGTTTTTTCCTGCCCGAGCCCTAATTTTAGCGCCATTGATGTGGATTGATTCTATGAATTCTTAATGTGTATTCTATATCTGTGGATCATATGTAAACAGGGAGCAGTCGGAAGTGCAGCCGAAACTCTGCCGAAATCCGTATCGGGACCGTTGATCGGGAAATTTCATTCGGACTTCTGTGAAAGGTAAGGGTTCAGCGTATCTTCTGGTACTGCATTATTCAGCATGCGTAGCAGAATATATATTGAAGCTAGGTTTAGTCCGAGGGATGGCCCGGTGATGCTAAACCTAGCCATGTGGTATAAGCATTGGTTTGCAGGATTAGGGATCAGCATCGAGGATGTGCTGCTACACCCAAATGGTGTAGCATTTTGGGATGTGCTGCTACACCCAAATGGTGTAGCATTCTGATACACCTTTAAGGTGTTTCTGATATGACGGTGGGGATCGCGACCCCGAGCTGGCCATGCTCTTCTGTATCTGATTCTGTCTGTGCCTCGGCTAAGGCCGGGAAGACCATCATTCTGCCTAACTTCATTATAAATTGTTGTTTGAACTACATTGCATTTGGTTGAAATTGCATTGTTTGAGCATGTGTCTCCATTTATATTTTAATATATATCGTACATTCTCCGTTTTCGCTTTGGATGCAGGTTTCTTGTGCGACAATTTACACCATGCTTATACCTGCACCCTTACTAAGTTCTTTCGAGGACTTACCCCTTATTTTCCCATTTCAGGAAAAAGTGCTGACAAGCAACCCATCGAGTAGAATCCGGGGGTTACCTTTTGTGTTGTACTATTTCAGGTACTAATCTGTGAATTCTGATCAGTGTGTTTATATTTGTGTGTGCGGGATAAGGGGTAAGGTCCGTGGTCTGTGTGATTTCATGTGATTAGTTTTATGTTGTGAGTATGTGTATGATCGGTCCCGGGATTTCGGGTTGTGTGTGCTATGTGGGTAATTTCGCATGTTCGGTTATCAGTTGTGTGTCTGTGCTTTGTGTTCTGGGATTTTGGCTCAGTTTGCATATTGTGTGTGAATCAACATGATAAGGGTACTTAGGTATTTTGGCTCGGTATGTGTGAATATTCAGATTCTGGAATTTCTATGAAAATGTCCGTTGTGTGTGATTCATTGTGATCAGTTTTTTGATATATGTGTGTATGTTCAGTTCTGGAATTTTGAGCTAGTGTATGTGTATGTGTGATTCTGCAAGTTCAGTCATGTGTATGTGTGTTATGTGTGAATCGGCATGCCAATGGTATTTAGGTAATTTGGCTCGGTTTGTGTTACTTGTGTGATTCTGTATGTTTAGATGGAGTTACGTGGGTGTGATTAGTGAATTCTAGGAAATTCAGTTGAAATAGTTACTTTGTGTGAATCGATGAAATTTGCATGTTCTGGGCTTTCTGGCTTGTGTATTTAGTTCTGGGTATTCTGTAATGCGATTGGTTAATGAATGACTTAGTAAGTTCAGATTTCAGTATTATGGGTTTAGTTTGGAATTGTGTGTGCAAACGTTCAGCTTTGAATTCGGATTATATAAATAAGCACCAAAGGCTATTCACGATTAAACTTTCTTATAGGTATAGCAGCAGCAGCATCCGTTACGTCGAGGATTGTGGTTGGACCTTGGAGTGTCACCCCCTCGCACGTCCCGTATGTATTCCAATTGAATATTTCTAGTTCTGTATATTGTAAATGACATGCATACTTGTAGTAGTATCATATTTGGATTTGTGCTGAATTCTGGAAGAGTATGAAACATGTGCGGGAAATCGGTTGTGAGTTAGTAAATGTGTGTGTGATGAGTTTGTGCGAAGTGTGTGAAAATGTGTGCTGAATTTCTGTTATGAATGGATAGACGTACGGAATTATGTGTGTTGTGCAGGAATTGTGAAATTGTCCAGGTATGTACCATTTTATGACCTTGTGTTCAGAAATGCACAAGTCAGGATCATGGGCGTGTTTGATAATGATTATCATGCTCGATCATTGTTATGATCAAAAATTTTAAGTGGCCCTGGGGTTAGAGTGACTCACTTACTGATTGTGTGTTCTGTGTGCGCTGTTACCCCCAAGTAAAGTGTGTAATTAGGGTGTAGCGATAATCCTAATCACCCGTACGCTTCCGCGGTAAAGAGGGTAACATGGGTAGATGTAGGTAGGCTCATATAAAAGTAGTATAAGTAGGCACAGTTCGGGTTGGTTATCCGCGGGTTTGACGAATCATAAACCGAAACCGAACCGCACAAACACGGTTTTTACTGTTTTACGGTTCACGGTTTATCAGATCTTCGATTTCTTCAGTTTGAATCGCTCGATTCAACTCGGGTTTCAGGTTCCCGAATTTTATGAACATCCTTATAACTAACGGGTCGAGCTCGAGTTTAAAGGTCTCTAGCTCGGCCTGGCCCATTTACACCTCTATATGGCTCAGTAAACTACAACTCCAGCCTATCCAAAGTTAAGGGACTTTTAGACACTTTTTCGACCAAGATAACAGAAAAGGCAAGAAAACTTGTATTAAAAGGATATTATCAAAAAAGGAAAAGAAGAAGAAAAGATCACACCAAACACTCTCTTACCAAACACTCTCTTGCTCCCCCACGATCTGTCCCTTCAGCTTCACGTCTCTAGAGAAAAACTCGCACCAAACATAGCAAAGTCCAGAGCAAAGAGAGTAGTTTCGTCCTCCTCGGAGGAGGAAAAATAAATAAATAAATAAAACAGCAGCTCTCTTCTGCGTTTCTTAGAGCAACTAGTTTTCCCCCTTCTGCGAAAAAGTTTCGGTGATTGGCTGTCACAGAACTGAGGGCGCAAGGCGGCGGCGTCGTCGGGATCGAGGTGCTATGTCCATAAAAACCTGCTGTTGCTTGATAGCGGTTTCATACTCAGTAGACCATTTCGCTGCTCAAGCATCGGGGTATAGTCTGAGGAATCGAGGTTTTCGTTAGTTTGTTGGTTTTTGCTCGAGTAGGATTCGGTAGTCCGGAAGGGAACCCTAAGTTTTCAGGAGGATTCTCTCGAATAGTGTACAGATTTTAGCGATTCGGTCTCTGTCGGTGAAATTGACTTAGTTGCAGGATTGTCCATGTGATTAGAGAACAAGGTTATCGAATTGGCTGAGTAGCTTTTGTTGGAGTAAGTAAGTGCAGGGAGTTTTTGGGTAGGCGCGCTTGTTTTCCATGCGGATTGTTCTAGAAATAAAACCTTTTCATTGACTTGTAGTTGGACTACAGAGCAGAAGGTGGAGGCTTGTTTGAATAGAACAGGATTGAGTTCATTGATTTATTTTTTTGGTCGTTATCAACTAAGGAAATTTTCATGACCTTAATATAGTGCACAGAATAGACTAGAACTTTTGAA
Source organism: Stellera chamaejasme (assembly GCA_024586325.1). Classification (NCBI taxonomy): domain Eukaryota; kingdom Viridiplantae; phylum Streptophyta; class Magnoliopsida; order Malvales; family Thymelaeaceae; genus Stellera; species Stellera chamaejasme. The sequence continues at coordinate 31,153,994 of CM044986.1, forward strand.
GCACAGTGCAGTGCATTTAGTTAGAAACATTTGGAGTTGGAGGTTCTGCCTTTAGAGCGTTGCTAGTACATGTGAATGGAGCTGGAATTTGATTCAGAAAGTGAAGTAAAGAAATACTAATAGTTTTACACGACATCAGACTTTTAAGATAATTAGTAGGATACTCGGATTTTATCATGTTCAGTAGAACTGATGGATAAGAGTGAGAGCTTATCCATATCTCGAGGGTTGAACGGCACTGGAGGTACCAAATTTAGTGGCAACGTGTACCACCAAGGCTCATCTCAATCCTTGTTGTTATCATCGTCTTTGCACCCAGGTAACTTTGTCCTCACACTTCCATTCATTCTCACATTAGTTAACACTAGAAACTCTTGCTCAATCACTTCTTTTGGGTATATTGTACTTTGTTTTCCATGCGTGCTTATTTGTATAGAGAAAGCAGACAAACTTCTTTTCGAGTTCGGTTTGTTTTGTATGGCTCTAAAAGGTATCTAAAGGGTGCTAAGCCTATGGGAAATAGAGCATTCATGAAAATGAGTCACCAGATAGAGCAAGACCTTTCAGAGAACAATGACCAAATAATAAAGATTTAATAAAATATATCTCGTAGATGACCCTTGCAGCTGACCCTGACAAATATCTTATAAGCTCCACATAATGGCCATTTTACCACCCATGCGCCCTGCCTAGTTTGTTTACTGATTTCTTGTTTAAAAGAATACGTAAAACAGGATGATGATTCCTTAAAGTTTACTGAAGCTTCATGATAAACTCAAAGCGTAAAATGAAGACCACAAACCCCTTTGACAAATAAAGGAATAACATTCCTTTCATGTATGGAGCAATACACTTTCATCCACATTTTCTCTAGAAGTTTGGCACAGAAAGGCATTCTCTGAGATAGATTTTTTAGAAAAAGATGTTGGTCTGAGTATCATGTCATGGTGGAGTTTATCTTCCTAACAAACCTGAACTTCACTGTGTAGTGAGGGATGCACAGGGCAAATTCTCTTCAAGGAGTGATCATGGCACAGGCCAGCTATCTTGTTTGGAAAGTACAAGCTCCTCCCATTTTAGCTGGAGCTCTAGAAATGGTCTTTCTACCCATCCTCGCTCTTATAGTAGCTTTGCTTCTACTGGCACACCTGCAGTTCCAGTCTCATTGACTAGCCATAATATGGCTGAAACTGTGGCCATTGGGCCTTCCCCTGCTCGTACACCGCCTCTGGTAAATCTGGAACTGCTTGTTTTTAGTTATGCTTGTAGTATAGCTTCTCATACAATTTTATTTTTCTTTTTGCTGCTGTAGGTGAATGGTGGAACTCAGAGGGTGGATGAGCTGGCTTTTAAGCAATCAAGACAATTAATTCCAGTGATGCCACCTACCCCTAAAATTGTGGTGAGCATCTCAAATGAAGCATATTATCATGGAAGATGTGTCTTCTTTTATACATACATATATATATATATATATAGAGAGAGAGAGAGAGAGTTCCTAATTTACTCTGTTATCACCACATAATGAAAAATGTCAAATCTGAGCTGAGCAATTGAAACATACTAGAATTTGATTCTTGGGCCAAATTACCTACCTATTACTCCCCTAAACTATGTTAACTCAATCACTTTAGTCCCTGAATCATAATTCGTTCCAACTCAGTCCCTGAACTATGCAACGTTAATCACTTTACCCCTTTGACCATATCAATGTTAGTTGATCTTAGGAAAAATATCTATTATGGTCCTAAGTTTTTTCCAATCTATACTTAAACACCCTAAACCTGTTAGATCTATAAAAAAAAATAATCTTGCCCCCAACAACCATTTTTCCTACCTACCACCCTACTACCTTACTGTTATCGTCATCACCATCTCCCCTACATTTTTTATCTTCTCTTGCCTTCAAAACTTCAAATTTATACAAATATAACCCCTAAACCGTTAAGTAATTAATGGTGTTAAGCTCACCAGCACCGAGTTACTGAGTCGAAGGACTAAAGTGCTAGGATTTACATAGTTCAGGGACTGAGTGAGAACAAATTTTAGTTCAGGGACTGAAGTGAGCGAGTTAATATAGTTCAGGGGACTAATAGGTAATTTGGCCTTCATTCTTGTGTGTCTAGTTGTTTTGGACATTAATGTTGCTCAATTGTTATGAGATGAACACATTTCTGTAGTTTATGCTGGAACTGCAGGCCATCCCCCTTAAACTACCTAATTCATCGTCTACATGGTAGTATCTCTTCCTTTCAGAAATCCCAGGGCTTCTTATTTATTTGAATTTTACCCAGGCACATACAGGTTTGGTAGTGTATAAGTGCCATTGCTGTTATTAACTCTAGCATTGAACATGCTTGTTTAGTGTGCTGAGTGCACTTAATTTGACCATGTGATTTTGTTAATCAATATTTCAGGTAGCCAGTCCGTCAGATAAATCAAAATTCAAGATCGGGCAACACTATCAGTCTCTCAATCAAGTACGTGGTGGAATTGGAAGAGCTGATGGTCTTAAAACAGCAAGTGAGACAAGGCTCCAGGTTTTGAAACCATCGACGATGGTGAATGGTGTTGCTTCTGCTAAAAGAGATGGTTCTATCAATGGAAGCAAGCCCTTTGATAGTCGTCATGCTTCACTACATGCGCCGTACTCTTCCTCAATTGCTTTAAGTCACAGCATCAGCTCAGAAATTTCTGAGCGGAAGCCAGGTCCTAACCGTGTAACTGTTGAGAAGAGGTTGACTGCTCAAGCCCAGAGCAGGAATGATTTCTTTAATCTTCTGAAACAGAAAACTTCAGGAAACTCATCTCCAGGCGGTACAAATTGTGCCTCAGAACCTGCTGTGTCTTCGTCCAACTCGGAGAAGTCACGGGATTTTGGCGAAGATGGTTTGAGTGCTTTTGTATCTAATGGACGAAGGAGTACTGCTCCATCAGAAACATCAGTTCCTTCCTTCCCAGCTGGCCTTGCAAGTGAAAGAAGACATGAGGATGGTGTATGTGGTGGTTCTCAGAAGTCAAACCGGAATGCGGAGAAGCATTCAGATTCATGTGCTTTTCTTTGTAGCGATGAGGAGGAGGCTGCATTTTTGCGCTCTCTTGGTTGGGAGGAAAGTGTTGAGGAGGATGGGGGCCTGACAGAGGAGGAAATCATCGCCTTCTATCAAGAGGTGGGTGGTATTCTGAGTCTTCTGCATTTTCTATGTGATCAATTCCCTTTATGTTCCAATCAGTTCCATTGTTGTGTAATGATGCATTTTATGCTGTTGCTGCGTCTGATGAAGTTTTGTTCATGCAGTGCCTGAAGTTGGAAACGTCAGTTAAACTTCTGAGTAAATTGCAGTCAACTTTATCACTTCACTTGCATGGCCGAAGCCGCGGTGACGCTGCATCTGCGTAGGCCACCTTGTCAGTTGTGGATACGAGCCTTTTTCTTGCAAAGTAGCACTGATGTTTACAGTCCTCGTTTTGGGGGTTACTTCCCCAGATATGCCGAAATAAAGACCCCGTTTGGCAATAGTTGTTTCAAGTAGCTGTAGCATTTTGGACAATTTTTTAATGGTCTAGATCAAATAGCTTTAGCTAAACGCAAAACTCTATCCGTAGATAGCTTTTCAAAACGCAAAAGCTACTTTTAAAAAGCGGTTGTTAACTAGGATAAGGGTGTTGTTTGCTAGGAACTACTATGAAGGAGGGTAGACAAAACGCCAGGGATTAATTAATGTTCTGCAGCAACAATGGGTCTGTTCGCAATATCAGGGTTTACTCAAACCTTGATATTGAGTGGTGTGATAAAATACCAAATGACCACCCTGATTTAATTAGAAGTCTAGAAAATCCCCCACCATTTTAAATTTGTACAGTTCCCCACCACCTTCCGATTCTTCCCCATCCCAACTACCACCGTCGTACACCATAGATCTGCTAATTGTAAAATCAAATCCAAATCAGTGGCGCCATGCTGCGCATCCAAACAGGCTTTTCCCACCTGAAATCAATCTCATACAGCCCGAAATTACAATGGCTGGTAAAATCGATAAACTCACGCCGCCAGAAAACACCGTCCCTAGCTCCACCAGAACCTTCTCCGGTCTCATTCCCTCATCCTCTCAACGAAACCGCTGTCAATTTTGTATGTCGCCTCTTAATTCCAAAACCAAGTCTGCTAATTCATTCCGCTTTTCACCTACCCGTTCCACCATCGCCGGCCATAAAGAATCAACGAATTAAAATCAGGGTGCAGTGACAGATCCGATTCATGACACGGAGTAGCCCAACTCTTGAGGAAAAACACGGCGCTGGCCATATCAGCAACCGCATGTGAGAATAGAGCATTGATAACGAACCCTCCGCACAAAAAGTCGGTAACTTTGATCATGGCTACATCTGTTTTAAGTCCACTTTCATGGCTACATCTCGTAGCGCCGGATCTGAGCGGCGCGGCCGGTGGAGGGCGGAGGCAATACCATCGAAGGAGTTGACTACTTGAATGGGTGGTTGGGGACAGGGACAAAAGTGAGCAGTAAAAAGTTTTAGGATATAGAGTTGATTTATGGAGTGAAATAGGGCTTAGTAGTAATTTAGGAGTATTAATTGAAATCAGGTTTTCGCCTTAACCCTGATAATGCGAACACAACCAATTACGTGTCATTTATTCTGTTAGTGTGAAAAATACGCTTGCTCCCGCCTGATTCATTTTGAAGAGAAATTACATAATTTTGGTACATATTTAAATTGTTAGTGATTTTCTTTTTTGAACTGAAATGGAATTATATTGGTAAATAGAAGCACTGTTGTAAATTGTTAGTGATTTTCTGATAACAAGTATGATAAGAAGAAAAAAACTTGAAAAATCAGTAAACCAATTTAAAATATAAGTACTAACAAACTTTATACATGTATTTTTTTTGTTAGCTTTATTTTTTGTTCCTTTTAAATTAGGAAAAAAATAGCCATACATTTTCATTACTTTTGTTGGACAAATTAAAGGATTATGATTCTTGGCACAATTTGTAGCATATTTCAGCTCTGCAAAGTCTATAATAGGGGGCTTCTTCGCTCCTTCCTCTTCACGTGAGTAGGACCTCGTTAGTCACCGTTTTCTACGCGGAGCTCAAGCGAATAGGTCCAAAGTGAACTTAGTTGTTCACATGAGTAGAACCTCGTTATTCATCGGCGCTTCCAAATCTCTCGTATTTGAAGACCATCGTAGATTCCATCTATTTTTCTGTCGTTCAGTAGCAAGGAACGCCAAGGTGATAGTGGGTCTTCTCTTTCCACTTCATATACTTCATTCACCATCGTTTTAGCGTTTGGTCTGCCTCAATCGTCTCTTCCCAGCTTTGGACGGTACAAATTCTTCTTGGGTTAGGGCAGAGGCTTGCTTAATTTGTGTTGTCCTGAAGTTTATTTTGAACGCTGATGGATCAAAAATATTTGCGTTGCGCCTGCGCACAATAAGGGTGAGTTTGAGTCGAGCCGAGCCCGAGCCTAGCAGGTTCGAGCTTGGGCTCGTGAAATTCGGGCTCAGCTCGAGCTCGGCTCGAACTCGATCGAGCCCGATAATTTGAGCTCGAGCTCTGCTCAATGGTTCATGAAGCTCGAGCTCATTAGGCTTGCGAGCTCGGTTAGGCTCGATTCGGCCCCAACACTGAGTAAACGAGCTCGAGCTCGGTTAGGCTCGATTCGGCCACAACACTGAGTAAACGAGCTCGAGCTCGGTTAGGCTCGATTCGGCCTCAACACTGAGTAAACGAGCTCGAGCTCGGTTAGGCTCGATGGTTCGTGAAAGGTAGTATCGTAATTTTAGACGAGCTCGTTAAGGCTCGCGAACCCTTACGAGCCGAACGTTTCGAGCTCGAGCTCGGCTCGTTTATTATTCGAGCCTCAAAACCGGCTCGAGCTCGAGCTCGAGGCTCGTGAGGCTCGGCTCGTTGGGCTCATTAAAGCTCAAGCTCAAGCCGAGCCTAGCGCACATAGTTTCGCACAACGTTGTGCTCGGCACACAGATGTGCGTACAAATAAGTGCACAATATAATTGACACACTTTCAGTAAACGCACAGTGAAGCGCATAGGCGCGCACAACCATGATCATGGACTAAAATACTGTAACAAAGTATTGTGCGCACAACACAGTAAGACGCACATACTAGCGCACAACATGGAAACACATGAAAACTATTTGTGTGCTTAACACAACAAAGAGCACATATGATCGCACATATGATTCCTACCTACACTCCCTTCAAATGAAATTTATACAGCCCAAAAAAAACAAATAGCTAAATTACTTTGACCATACGAGATTAGCAGTGAAATGACAAAAAAAACCAAAATACTAGATTTTGAACAAACTCATTCCAGTTCAGCCAGCTTCCTCAAATTCTCCAAATTCTTCTTCTGTCAACTCTGTCTCTCTCATATTCCTGTGCTTAACGAGTAAGATGACACTACCCATAAAATATGAGTAAAAGGAAGGGGAAAAAGTCACCCGAAGAACTTAGAAATAAGGAGAGGAGATGCACTTCTCGGGTTTACGGAGAAACGTGAGTGTCTATTTACCACATATGTGGAAAAACACACACCATGAAAATGTCAAATTTACCCTCTTAATAAATCTCTATGAAGGGTGTTTTAGTCTTTTAGTTTATTAGGTTAGTTAAGTTAGTTAATTAGTAGTACATTTAGGTAGGTGTTTTTCCACATATGTGGTAAATAAACGGACTCGTAACGCCATAAAAATGTAAGGGAAAAGAGGCGGGAAGAGCTGGGTGCGCCAAAATCACGCCCCAGCCCCCTTCAATTCACGAGCTCCTCAAACTTGGACCCCAATTACTCACTTTTCCCACTCACCTCTCAAACCCTTAGTTATTAGGTGAAAAACTCATCCCCCAATTTCTAAGTTTGAAGCCCCCTAATACAATTTCATAATCCATATAAATACATGCAGCAACTGTGCATAAATGGACAACAACTAAAAAGTGAGAAGCAAAGAAGTCCTTTGGAGGAAGGTAGGATATGAGGCGGCGGAGCTACAAGCTCTTGTCCTTTAGCCGTTTACCTTATTGGACAATATTTTCCTGATGGAAAAATATCAATTTTTCTATTCAATATATTCGTCAAAAGATCACCTTTTGACATTTATTTTTTCAAAACAATTGGACTATTTTTTATCATCGACATTTTATTTTTGGACACTTTTTACAGAGGATTCATCATAATGACACGTTACGCGAACTTCTATATCACAATTCAATAATTAATTTAATCTCAAAATTTCTGACTATGAAAAATTTACCCAAACAATTTTATTCTTTTACAGTTTCATCCCTTCCTTCCCCAACCTCAACCCAATAGCCGTTACACCACCTCTCTGCTGCCGGGCCGTCGTTACCAAGAGCTGCAAGGTTGCAGAGAACAACGGAGCTCTTTCCCAAACCAAATAGCGAAGACCTAGGGCTTGCTCGCGGTAGCCCAATAATCGCTCGCGATGTCCCTAGGCTAGCTCGTCGTAGCCAAGGGTCGATTGGCGATTGTGGGGGTCTTGGGCTAGCTTGTGCATGTAGGGATTTGTATAAATATTCAACGCATCGGAAAAATAAAACCCCAGCCAGAATCCTTGTGAAATTCAAAATACAGAATAATTTAGTTCATAAATTATACTCCTCCGTCTCTGAATAATTGTACACTTTGTTTTTACTGTTTTACAGTATTTAATCTATGATTTTTTTTTCATGAATTTTTAGACTTTAAAGTTAATAATTTATATGCATGTCATAATTTGAAGTATAAACTTTCTAAATATATTTTTCGAATTTTTAAAACTTGCTATCTTTGTTAAAATTTGAGTCAAACATTGAATCTTGAAACAAAGAAATTCAAAGTGTATAATCTTTCAGGACGGAGGTATACCTGAAAATAATTTATGTTGGCGTCGCGTTAGAGCTGAATATTCAGATCCTCTACTGTATCCACGCCAAAGGAACGTTGAGAATTCTCTGATTGTCTAGCGTCGTGCTAGCAACAATTGTGTAGGAAACTAGAGCAATCAGAAACCAAAAAGAGCAACTATCTATGTTATTATTTTTCTTCCACCAGAAGTCAAATAATATAGCACTAGGTAGTTCCCTGTTTCATCAGGAAACTACCAAGTATGTGAGGTACAAGGAGTGAGGAGCATCAGCCCTCAAAATTGGGCTAATTTCGTCTTTAGTCCTTTATCTCATATGTTCTTAGGTGCTCAACTTCTACAAAATTAACACTTAAGGAAAAATTCTGTTTCTAATCAAATAACTCTCAAGTTCACTCATCGAGCGTGTGATCCTGTAGGTTCCCATTACGTTAGTAGTAATTATGACTTCTCTCTCACAATTATAGACAATTAGCGGTATCTAGCAATACATCACTGTCACCCAAGTAATGTAGAAGTCGATTAATACATCGAAACCTTATCGATTGGTTAAATCATACTCTTGTACATGTTGTGTCCCTTCATCATATTCTCTAATTGAACCGTGTTCAATTTGGTCGTGAGAATAAACTTCCGTCGCATGGGAGTGACGAATTACGTCTTGACCTATGACAGTCTTGCTCTGCAACTCGTGACATACCCAAAACTTGCCATTTCCCCTCGGTCAAGAGATAATAGTGCGTAGAATTAAAGGATGCTACAAAGCACAAGATGAGATTCATAGTCTCAGGTTGAAGGACTACATACACTATGGTTATGTGTGAAACTTGTAATAATTATGCCACAATTATTTAAGTTATCACAAGTCGGTCGAACCATTACATCTCACTATGTAATCATAAGTTAGATTCTACACTCTATGTGAATCTACCCTTATGCTAGTCTCGCATGTGTTATATCAACCTGTGTTCTTTATAACACTTGACTAGAGTTATTTAGGAATATTACAATTCCAAGGTTTTATTATTATGTTTGTATATTATTGACGCAAAATAAATGCATCCATAATAATCTGAACAATGCTTCGATAATTAAATAATTATATCAACGTTCCAAAAAATAAAATACCAAATAATGGCTTTTGGGCACTACATTACACCTACAGTACGGCCCCAAGGTCACTTGAAGAGGACCCGGGCTCTTGCGCAATGATGTTTGGCAGTGGTAGTGTTGTAGCTAGTGGTCTCTGATGGGAGGTGGGTGGGTGAGGGTGAAGGCTGGTCAGATTGTAAATTTTATAAGTTGATGGTCAATTTGTTTGTTTTAAAAAGTTTGTGGATTTAATTGACTATTAGAATAGTGATACAAATATGACGTGTCAAATCGTTACGGTATTTTCCCTCCATAAACGAAATCGATAGTAAATTGTGGTTAAAGAATAAACGTCATGATAAAAAGAGTTCAAAGAATAAACTCCAATGATAAAAAAGTCTATTTTTTTAAAATAATGGTAAAAATCAGTCCAAAGAGTAAACGTGTAAAAAAGTCCACTATATGCTCGAGTTCAAATATATAGTGGTAAAATTCATGTTACGTTGGGCCGGTCCGCAAAGCGGTCTCACACGAAAAGTCGAGCCCATGCCCAGAATTCGTTGATTTGAATCGATCACCGGCTCACCGCCACTAATGGCCTAAAAGCCCAAAGAAATGACCGCGGCTCAGGGTTTTTCGGCGCTTCGTTAACGCTCAGGAAGAAAGAAGAGAACTTTCTTCATCTGGTTTGGTTATCGGCTTATCGGAGCGACGAATAGAGAGGTCCGTATGGGGACCGTCGTTGAGAAGACAGCTGTGGAGCTGCAACGAGAGATCGACGAGCTCCGCAGGCAGCGCGCCGAGGTTAACCCTTTTTCATATTATTGGGTAGCTGTTCTACTTGTACGTATGTTTATTCTTCTTGTACGCTTGGGCAGATTACTGAGCGGCTGAGGGATCCTCGGGGCTTGCGAAGAGGTGGCTTATCGGGTGGCCGTCCCAGAAATTTTGCTGCTAATGGTGCTCGTCAACGAGTCATTGATCGTCAGGTACGGCTCTCTGATTCTAAAATCTGGTTCTATGGGATCTATCTCTTGATTTTTTTCAGGTTCTAATCTATGCGTGTTTGTAATCTCTGAATTGTCATAGGCTAATGGAAATGACACCGAAGATCAGCCGCCAGCAAAGAAACGATTATCTTCTGCTGTTGTTAAGGTGTGGAGGATGTATATATTTATTTATTTATATATTTATTTATTTTTGTGATTGCTATGCTCCTTTGATGTCTTTACTGTTCCAATTCCAATTTTTCTTTTTGTCATTGTTTTCCCTGGTGTTACCCATGAAGAATGACCATTCTCAGAACTTCATGTCCTAAACTTTATGTGCCAGCACTTGTTTTCACACGGTCTTGTAACTTCACACAGCATTTAAACTACCAAGGAAGTTCTCCTGAAACATGCATGCACTTGGGGTAAGAAGTTTAACGAGACTTAACAACTATAAAGCTTGACAGAAAATTAACAACTATAAAGCTTGACGAGTCCCAGTATTATTCACTTTTGTAAAGATGAAAAACGCCATTCTTCTAGGAGTGGAGGATTAGTGCCTATCATCACAATCAGAGTCCCTATCATCACAATCAGAGTCTACCTGTGGAATTTTCTTAGTTTTTATCTTTCTTTTTTTTTGGTTGAATTGAGAATCTTTTACTATCTAATTGACTTTTTATTAAAAAATAGGTTACTGAAGATACTGGAGTTGATAAAGATGGGAAGAGGAGTAATACCAACACCGAGATGGATGGATCTGTTGCAGAAGATCAAATTGATAATAAACCACCAGTGCGTCAGCAAGGTGGTTGGTCTAGAAGGGATGACAGTCTGAGATTATCAGCTAAAAAGGTGCAGCTTTATCTGTATAGCAGTTCTAGTAAGTCTATCAACAACTTACAGTTTCTATTTTTTGTTGCCAATGACCAGGACACTGAAGATGTAGTGATGGAGCATGTTCCAAGGGTTTTTCCGAAGAATGAAGATCCAAGTCTTGTTAATAGGAACAAAAGAATGTTGGGCCAGCTCTTGGGGACATTGGAGGTTTGTGCTCCGGTCTAAAGCTTGTTGGTATTAACATAACACTGGTTTACTTGTATGGGTTTCAAAAGTGTATTAATAATCATGCTATTGTGAGGTTGCACTTACAGTATCTTGTATGGTAAATGGTACTATGTACTGTTTAAAATTTCTGAAATTAGATGGATGTACGGGAACCTCTTCCTCTGTCATCAGAGTGAAACTGTTTTGTGTCACTTTTTATCAATTTTAGAGGTTAATTTATGGCCTCATCTTTTTACCCTTCCCCCCTGCTTTGGCTGATCCTGCAGTCAAATAAGAAGGAATTGTATAAAATCATGTGTGCTGAACTATGATTGTTTCGATTTGAGTTTAACAGTTAGATAAAACATTTTTTTCCCATCAAAGAGTTAAATGTTTTTCAATTCTTTATTAGCTCTTCTATTTGTTTGCATGTGCTGATACTGTCTTTTTTGCTGATCTCAGAAATTCAGGAAAGAAGATATGCAGCTCTCAGGAACCGAGGCATACATGAGAAGATCAATGTCGTTACAAAGAGTACGTACTTCGCTTTTTTTGCCGTTGAAATGCACTACTGATGGTTGAGTGTCACTTCTGTTCCTTAGCTGCTTTTTAACTCCATATCTGGTTGATGATCCTGCTGAAATGCTTGACTTCATTTTATGATTAGGAAATCTTAACCTTTGGTTTTGTTAATAACAGTAATGATCTTGATCACATTATTAATTAGCTTGTCTGCTCTATTGGTGAATGATTCACCCTCTCAAGATAATGAAAGTTCACTTATTGTTCTGAGGCAAAATTCCTTTCTAGGACTTAATGAGGTGAGGTCTTCAGAGTATTTGCATTATTTTATATCTTATCATACATTTTAATCTCTTTGCAGGCTGAGCAAAGAGCACGTGAGGAAAGCGAGAAGTTGCGGCTGCAAGAGCGTGAACAGATTGCTGAAAAGAGGAGGAGAGACTTGGTTAGTGTTATTTAATTTTACTATTCGACAGTCACACATTTGGCTTAAATGATTATTTCAATGAATAGATTGCTCTGAATCTTCAATTTCCATGGTTTGCAGACCCTTCGGGCACGAATTGCTGCAAAAGAAGAAGAAAAGAGATTGGAATTATTGTTTCTTAAATGGAGTGAGCATCAGAAGAAACTTAACAATTTTATAAGGTGACCTTATCATTGGAGGCAATTATGCATTTTGGGTCCTGTTTCGGTCTTTATGAAGTATTTTTCTCTTCCATCAGTTCTTTTAATGATGTGGGTATTGACATACTTCGGTTGGTTATCTTTTGCAGGTTATTTTTAACTTTGGTCCCAAAGTGTCCATATTCTCAATTTTATTGGGACAAGATAAGTTTCTGTTCATGTGCATGAATGTTGAGAACTTAAAAATTGAATACTTTTGCATTTCAAGGAATTATCTAGAGATGGTATTTCTTATTGTTTCAGTTTATGAACGTTTTCCTATTGGTGTTGCTATTTGGATGGTTTCAGGACTAAAACAGAGCCTCCAATATACTATTTACCAAATAAGCCGTTGGAAGAAGATGAAACCCTGCGTGAGCAACGCAAAGAGCAGGTCTGTCTTATTTGTTTTCATGCTTGAACAAGTTTTTGTGTTTGCAGATTGATGGATTATACTAATGTTAATTCACACTCAACAGGCATTCTTAGAGTGGAAGACAGCAAGAAGAGAGGACCTGTCTGGATATCAGAAACGCATTGGAGAAGAGTATCTTGCCAAAGTTGAGAATGATCTGGAGAGGTGGCAGAATGCTAGAAAAGCTAGGAAGTTCAACAACGAGATGAATATGCAGGAAACGATGGACAAAGAATTAGAGACACATAGGCTTGAGCATGGTCCAAAGAAGAGGAAGATTCCTGATGGCAACAATGAAGATGAAGAAGATGTGGAAGATATCAATGTTGGGGATGATGACTTGATGGATGATGTTCTTGGAGTTGATGAGAATGTTAGGAGAGGTGACGAGGTAACTAAAGTAGAAGAAGCCGGTAATGACAGTCCGGCGATGGGGAACCCATTCTCAAGTGATTGAAGCTGCTCCACCTAACTCGCTTGAAATTCTGGTTGCGATCTTGTATCTGCGTTCATTTTCTTCCTCTTTTTTATTTCCTTAACCCTTTTTTGGTTCAATTATTTCTCTGCGCCAGTGGTAGGTAGCATTTACAAGTATCTGAAGTTGTGGGTGGGTGTCTATGTTAGCCAGCCATTCATGTTTCTTAATACCAAGGTCGATTTCTAGCGTTATACTGTATTACTTCTGATAATTTTGACTAGGATTGAGTGGTTCCTTTGGTCTGTCATCCAGGCTCCTCCTTGTTTTCCATTTGCAATTCCATTCTATTCTGGTTTCTGTAGCTCATTTGAAGACTATTTTGCAGTTTATCTAACAGCCGGTCGACTTCTATTGCTACCATGAGAGTTGTTCTCATGGCAGATGCGTTGTCATTTGGGCTATTTGTACTGCTGCCGGCGCTTATTCCGTCTCCTCAGCAGCGTTCACTACTTTCTCAGGAATTTAAGGAATTTATGGAGGAAAATCCGCGTACGGTCCCTGTTTGTGATCTATTGTGGTTTCACTTTAAGTTTTCGCTTCATTCTGGTTTTGTTTTTAAGTTGCGCGTTCCATTGTAGTTATTTTCGTCCATTTTAGCCGTTTATATGGACGGTGAATGGTGAAATGATAATTTTGTCCCTAAATATTTGCTAAAATACACCCCAATATTTTAAATTTAATCAATTCTATCCCCAAAATTTTCAAAACTTACACATTAACCTGAAAAACCATAAAATAGAGAAGCTAATGACCAAGTGAAACAAATATAAGGATAGGGGCAAAGTTAAGATTCCTTTGGTTTTAGGTTGAAGTTAGAAAACAACAGACTCGGTGATATCGTGATTTAATCCGATAGTAGGTTAGGTGCAAGTCGATGGATAACGGGGGCTAATCCCGCCGGAAGGGGCGTCAGAGGTCGGCATAGACGTGGTAGGGGCAAGGGCGACCGATTGTGAGTTTTGGAAGGCTGAAGCGGGGTTGGGTCGGTGAGGCAAATCGCTAATGGGCTTGTCGTGTTGGCGTTGATCCGGTCATTAATTGCGGCAAAGATGGATAGGGATGGTGCGCATGCGGTGAAGGATGGTGGTGGCGACGCTGTAGTGGCCGACCGAAGCTTCTGGATGTCTGTAGAGTGAAGAGCCGACAACTCGGATTTGGCTCCTCTTGCTGTGACTGAGGCGGCGTTTCAGGGTTGAGCAGCCTACAGAACCTCAGGCTGTGAAATTGCGTCAGGCTTGAGGGTTGTTGGCGGTGATGGTGGATGATCGGAGCCTCTGATCGGGCTGGAGAAGGCATCATCGGACGGTGGTCTCGGTTCGACCGAAGCTTGTATCAACAAAGCAGGCAAAATCTGATTCTTTTTCATGACTACCCACAGATTTAGTGAAGTTAATTTTCACTAAATCAAGGTGATTAAAAGGTGTGGGCGGTTGGCGGGTGCTGCTAGTGAAAGTTGCTGGAGAAGGCGGTCGCTTTTTGGTAGTAACAGAGTTGGAGGCCTAGGAGTGATAGTTTGAGATGGTAAAAGTGAATGTTTTTGGAGTTTGAGGGTTAATGTGTATGTTTTGAAAATGTTGGGGTAGAATCGATTATGTTTAAAATATTGAGGTATATTTTTGCGTTTAAGGACAAAATCGTCATTCACCTTCCGCCGTCCATTTAAACGACTAAAATAGATGAAAAGAATTACAATAAGACGCGTAACTTAAAAACAGGATCAGAATGAAGTAAAAACATAGGAGACCCTATGCGGATTTTACTCGGAATTTATGTTGTCAATCAACATGCACTCGGGTCGTTGATTGATTCTCAAAATCTGGAGTGCAGTAGTTCTTAAATGCAACTATCTCGTGAAAGAAGTCCATCCAATGTATTTAAAGGGGTGTCATATCATACGTAGGTGCACTTGAACCCAATGAAGAACTCAAGGAACTATAGATACGGGGTTTTAAAAATCCCAGGGCTTTTAAAAGTACCGGACAATCCCTGTTTGGGTTATCTGCGTTTAGGATCTCCTCATATCTCAACTAGAATTGTTGACTTTTCTATTAAATGAGATCATCGCGGGTCCTATAATCAAATCGGTTACCTACATTACAGATTTTCTATGATAAAAAAACGTAATTCAAAACCCAATGACCATATCACGACATTGATCACGGATATATAATGTCCCAACACCTACTGCTGGGCACTCGTTTTGGCATCTCTCTCGCATAGCAGAGTAACCCCCATATGATAATCAGATGGGTAGAAACAACGAGAAGAAGAAGATGCCCCCGAGAAAATTCTGTTGCATGTATCTCACAAGACTGTCTACTCATCACCACCGCCTTCGTACATGTCTTCATCGGCATCTTCATATTCAGGTGGCGCCTCATCAACATCCCCGCCATGTCCATACATTGGAAAGTTTTCATACTCATCATCACTTCCACCCATCATTTCTACCTTCTGTGCACCGACTGCCATAGACTCCAGCTTCTCGTCATTGAAAAAAGAAGAGTAGGGCTTTGATACCTGCGCACAAAAATTCAGTTTCATAGCCTTGTACAGCACGCATGATTGCTCTGGTGAACCCTAGGAACCTAGAACCGCATGGATGGCATTCACATGAACTGCTCAGAGCTCCACCAGAATTTAATTCTCCACATAGATTCTGACATTGTTACAACTCAAAAGTTTCTGAAGCAATGAATTTTACCTGAAAGAAACACCCTCTGCTCTCTGCACTTTCAATCAACCTGTTCCAGTGTTCATCACTTCTAAGCGTTTCTGCTGAACCTATGACCTAAGGACACAAGCGAATTAGTCAAACAAACTGCCAGGACCAATTAAATTATCTCCCTCACACAATGGAGAATTTTAACTATGGTCTATGCCACATTACCAGCACAGAAGATTTGGCTCGGGTGATCCCAACATTCATTCGTCTGAAGTCAGACACAAACCCAATCCCTCTATCTTTGTTTGCTCTGACACAGGAAAATATTACGACATCCTTCTCCCTGCCCTGCAGCACAGGAGCAAAACTAAATCTGGTAGTTGTCTTACCGAAACAGAAGAACCCTGAAAACGGGTAGACCGACTTTATTTGGTTGGAACAAATGGGTGGTATGGTATATTATTTATTGAGTCTCTGACCATCTGATGCTGAAGGAAATCGGTTTTGTACTTTAGATACAATACAGGCAGGCATAAGCCATTTATTTGGTAAAAGTTCATTATCAGCAACTTCCCATCAGCAAGAAATTCTAATATGAGCTGGCTTTCCAAGTTCTTAAAAGTTTTTTTACAACAGGGTTCAAAACCAGTGCCTCAGAAATCGCAGAACTACATTCACACTGTCAACAGGCACCACACACCACCTTCTTAATTAAACAGACATAAATGCTCATGAGCTGTTTTAAAGGAAGTAAGAAAGTGCTGATGCTCTGTACCTGGAAGCCATCAACTGTACCAATGTCTACCACTTTTCTTGATTCCACACCAAAAGTTTCCTTGAATCTGTCTTGGAAAAGCTTTACTTGATGTCTATAAGGGCTTATTATTGCAAGCTGAGCACTTGACTTAAGATCCTGAAATACGGATATTAATTTAAGAAGCAGCACAAGAGCAAACTCAACCTCATCAACATTCGTCCATGACCCGCTCCCTGGGGGTTGAGACTCCTTTCCTTCATGTATATCAAAAAAGCAAAATGGTCCAAAGCAGCGGTATTTATGCCAGATGCGGGTTGTCTGTTTTTCAACATCAGGCCCATCTTCCAATGCCTCATCATAGAACTCCTTTGAAGGAAAAGTTCTAATCTGTTTGAAAAAAAAGCATATAAGGTTAACATAAAGAAACAGATACTTGCTATAAATAAGAGATCCAGGGTTCCAATCTCCACCAAAGCTTTTAAGAGGATAAACTAAGAAGCTAGCATCTTAACCAGAAATAGTGTACAAAGAATTTAGCCTGGCCCATCTAACACGACCTTCATCCAACTGGAGAAGCAACTAAAGATAGTTAAGCAGTACACAATGTGAACAGATAGGAAGGAGAAGAATAACCCAAGAACTTATGTACTCAAATATGAGAGCATGATTGGCATTACAAATAAAGATTATTATTGGTACTCTATACTGCAACACATGCAGGTACGATTAAATCATTTCTAAATTAACAAGTTCAAGATATCTGGTGACTCCATTCTAATCTACCCCATCATTGATCTATTTAAGCGAATTAAATCCATGCTAAACTTAATAGGTTCTAACTGGAGAAGCAATTGGAGATAGTTATGCGGTACACAATGTGAACAGTTGGAAAGGAGAAGAATAACCCCATAACTTATGTACTCAAATATGAGAGCATGACTGGCATTACAAATAAAGACTATTATTGGTACTCTATACGGCAATACGTGCAGGCACAATTAGATCATTTCTAAACTAACAAATTCAAGATATCTGGTGACTCCATTCTAATCCACCCCATCACTGACACTTAATAGGTTCTAACTGCCTCGTGGAACATACATGGTGCCATGTTTCACCACCATGATTGGCCATCAATAGCATTTTTCCTTCTCATGAAACATACCACAGTAACATGCCAGGAGAAAGTTCTCAGATCAAGATCCTAACCTCTGGATGCATTCTGTATTGTGTCCTAAGCATTTGTACAGGATAACCAGCTCTCTGAAACCTCTTGAACAAACTTGTACCATACCTTTAAGAACATGATAGGTAGAGACGTTAGGACAATTATAATTCATAAACCAGTACTAAAAACATGAGTCATGAATATCAATTATCGATTGTACGAACTACAACAAATATTAAAAAAGTACTACTAAAGTCAAAGTGTTTACCCAAATTTCTCTGCTACTGAAGAAATCACGGTGGCAGGTAGTTGAACTGGATCGCCTATCTGTGAGAGAGAGAGAGAGAGAGAGAGATCAAGCTTAAAAAAGATCTTCTAATTTACCAGACAAATCATCGGTACATACGTATGATCACATAATAGGATGAGCACATGCCATTTCAGCTGCTCCCTGCCGATTCTAATGACCATCATGCATATACCACCACTGTTATAGGTAATACTCCCTCTGTCCCAAATTGATTGCTCAGTTTTCCTTTAAGAGAAGTCCTGAATAATCTGTTTCTTTCTTCTTCATGAAAGCTTTACATACTTATTGCACATCATCACCCTCACTTTCTCTTCCTAACTCTCTCTGTATTCTTTTACATAGCCATCTTACATATTATCCCCTCTTTCTACTTTTACCTTAAACTTTGTGTCCAGAGAACGGGTACAATTAATTCAGGGCGGAGGGAGTATATTGGTCCCGTTTGGGAAATAGTTGTTTCAATTAGTTATAGCTTTTTGGATAATTTTTTAATGGTTGAGATCAAACAACTAACAACTAAACTCAAAAAGCTACCGTTGATAGCTTTTTCAAGACGCAACAGCTACTTTGAAAAAGCTGGTGCCAAACACAGCCATTATATAGAGAGCAAGAAAATGAGAAATTGTATAAAAAATGATCTAGATGAGAGTATGAGAGGCGGTTGGATAGGCGGGAAAGGATTTTCTCAAGTTTGACCTGACTACTCAGAATTTATGAAAGAATGGCGTGTAGTTGGATTGAAGAGAATTAGAAGAGATTCTAATCTATGACTACTCTCCATAACACACTAAATCAACATATAAGTGCATAGTTTAGAATCTCTTCTAATAAAATACCCCTGCCTGCTATAACAGAAAGAAAGTTATATACAGCCTGTTTGAAAAAAGAAGTGAACATACCAGAAATACTTGCTTGCATCCACTGGCCAAAGGGACAAGTGTTGCTGGCTCCACCTGGAAAAGTATCTATCAGATAACATTGCACGATGCTGACAAATTTGAGTGCTGCAGCATCTTGATAAACATATTTGTGTGGAAAGCAGAGCCAACACTCCCTCCATCCCAAAACTTTCGCAACACTATGTTTGGCATGAAGATTAAGGTTCGTAACACTAAATAATGCTCCGCAGTTAGTTAACTTCAATGGGAAATGCTAGGGACACTCTCCGACACTCACTTTGGACACTCTCCCATTCAACAAATGCCATGTAATCATTTTTGTGGGTCTGCTTGATTTTGGGTCCACCAAAATGAAGACATGGCAAATGTTGAGTGGGAGAGTGTCCAAAGTGAGTGTCCAAGAGAGTGTGCATAGCATTTTCCTAACTTCAATAACAGTTGAAATTCCTAATTCTACACCTAATTAAGTTTCCTAAGTTCTGAAAGGTGGGCATAACACTGATTATCTTGGACAAGGTGGTGTGAAAAGGAGGAATGAGCAGATTTCATCCAAGAAAGAAACGTGAATCATCTTCTGCTATGCTGCTTGTTTTATTGATGACCAGCTCACCATAGTGCAAAGGCAGCAAAAAAATGGAGTTTCATGAAGATTATTTTAACACAACTGAAGTGAAAACCCAAGCAGAAAATGGTGGAAGAACTGGGACAACTGCAAATAAATGAAACTAAGTCAACCGAAATGGTGCTGATACAGTCCTTTAACTGAGAGTTTCATTAAGACATGCCAGCAGCTTTTCAGCTTCCATCTAAGAAATTCAAGGAAGTGATCAAGAAAAATGCATTGGCACTTTAATCCCAATTATGTTGGTCTTCATGAAGTTCAAAGTGTCAAATGAACATTTAGCGTCCTAAGCCCTTACTAGCACAATCCTCTTGTGAGAGAATAATGTGATGAAAACTTGGAAATGGTGATTAGGAAGGGTTTTCTTCGATTACAGGGAAAATATCAAGAGACAGTGATGAGTTAATAATTGTTATAGTCACCTTCCATACAATATTAATGTTATAAAACAAGCATGCATATCATGGAACTTGGGACCTTTGAAGCATATAAGTGCATAGTTTAAAAATTTAAGCCATTATCTTCAAGTGCAAAAAATTGACAAACCATTATGTCAGGAACGCTAATTTCTAGAAATAGCCCCTCTAAATAATTTTTTTGTAGTCAAAACCTTTTCAATGTAAAAAGGCACTTTCATAACAAAATAACACCTTTCTTCACAAAGGATTTTACATGAACCTACTGTGCAGGAACAGACAAGTGTTTTGAAGTCCTAAAACCTTGAGCAATGTTCCCAGAACCATGAAGCGCAGCTCCTGCTGGAAAATCATTAAAGGCTTCAAACATGGATTTAATTTGCAACTACTAACTCTCTGAAATCACAGCTTTGTGCTAATGTTTATCAGAACTGACACACTACATGAAGAGCTTTCTACCTGAAGCTATGTCACACTTAAAAAATTCCTCCAACAAAACTTTATTTAGCAGCCAAAATCATTTACCAAAATTCAAATGACAGCTATAATTTTAAAATGGATGTGTTTTAACTTTTGATCAGGTAAAGGAATTACAAGCAAAACAGTGTTCTCATAATTGTTTCCCACCAAATTAGATAGTGATGAGTGCATCTGATCATTCTTTATCAGAGGGGCAAGAGAGGAGAAGATCTTAATGAAGCAGCA
Organism: Stellera chamaejasme; assembly: GCA_024586325.1. Taxonomy (NCBI): domain Eukaryota; kingdom Viridiplantae; phylum Streptophyta; class Magnoliopsida; order Malvales; family Thymelaeaceae; genus Stellera; species Stellera chamaejasme. The sequence continues at coordinate 31,174,655 of CM044986.1, forward strand.
GTACTTGAACAGATATTTGTCACTTACAGCTTGGGCAGCTTCGTCAATAATAACAACATCAAAGCCAGAACTCATTCTAGAAAGAACTGCTGAGCCACTGAAGCTGAGGGTAGAGAAAACCTATATGGAACAAATATAATATATCATGGCAATAACGACAATTGTGATAAATTGTGAAAACGTTAATTTGCATACAATAACTGCCTCATCCAAAACAGAAGCACGAATACTGTCCAAATCCCTTCCAGTGGCCCCTTGTTTCTGTTTGTCTGCAGCTAAATCACGCTTCTGATTTACCTATAAAGTAAAAACTTTCCCGTCAAATTGAATCAAGGTTACTTGAAGAGTTTAGATGGTATAAATTTTAAGCTAGAGCAATGAAGCTTCTTCAATGCTCAGCTTCAAACATCTACATTAATTGGGTAGAGATTTCCATAGGCAATATTGTGATTTTTAAACATAAAATCATAGAGCTCAACAGTTTCTACAAGTTCAGGCTGAAGACGACAATAAAATCATCAAAATCCTCACATAAGTAACTTCCATCCTCAGTCGAACAAAATGGGATGAGATAGGACACATGCGTATGCAAGAGCAAAACACATATGTCAAAATCAGAAATGCTTAGATCCTTGGTCAATAAACGTTTGAGATGCCTTACATCCATAACTAACCTACTGATTTTATAAATCAGATCATCAAATCATAAACAACCATTGAAAAGCTCATGATATTTTTAATACTAACCGTTCCTTAGAGCATCTACAACAATGCTAGCTATCACACTCTTAAGTTAAATATAACTAGCAAAAATAGGAAAAGTAGATAAATTTGTGATCCAACAATACTAGCTATCATACTAGCCATAATAGCTTTAGCTATTTGGCTCTCCAAATTTGGGAGTGAGGAGAGAGATTTTATTGCTAGCTATATGATAAATATGGTTGATTTCAAATCAATAATAAATGTCACTAACTATAATAGCTAGCATTGATGCAATAACAATGTTAAACTCACTAGCCAATATAGCTTTTTTGTCATTTTGGCTACAATTTAACTTAAAATTAGCTAGCATTGTTGTAGATGCTCTAAGGAAATCACTTGTTTATTGTGGGAAAAAAATTCTTCAATTGAATAATAGAGTGTCTACCAAAATAGAATGGTAGATTCCTTGCTAGAATCAAAATCAGTATTTTGATGATGTATACAAAAATGCATAAATATCCATTGTGATTACCCATGAAATGGTACTATCATCAATTTGTCTCCATAGGTGGGAGATCTATTTTTAATTTGAAGCCATGCTGAGGCAGTTATATTATGCTTGAGATTTGGGTGGGGATAGAAGTTTGATTTACACAACCTTGAATAGGTTATGCTTTCGATGCTTAAAAAATTCAGTTAACATGCTCTTCTTAGCTATTGACACGTACTAGGTAATCCAAGGACACAGCCTCTATAGAGTGATGTGGTTTAAGACCAATCCGGACGATCTTAGGGGTATATGCATGGATGTTTTCATCACGAACACCTGCAATAAACATAACAAATAATATGTGAGTACATGTACCTACAGCCACAAGGCACACACCAATAATCATAGTTACAAGAAAAAACATACCAGTTTTAAGGAGGCGATACACAATCTCATCAAGTGCAGAGTTTGATGGGGCACACACAAGCACTCGAACATGATATTTGCGTCTGGAAGTTACAGCTTCTGGCCTCTGTGGAAATTTAATCAACCATCATAATGTAATATGCAAGGCATGACCCAACGGCAAGATCAAAACCTACCATTTCATTTCCAGAGGTGGGATAGAAGCCATCATCACCATCAACAGGCATAACCAGGTCTCTGGGATTTGCACCAACTAACCATGGAGATGCCTTTTCCCAATGCCTGTATCTGGTAGATTACAGAAAGTAATGACAATTAACGGCCACTCAGTGGTCGGTGCTCAGTGCAATAAGGCTTGTATGAAAAATTTAAAAATTAGCTCCTGCCTCAGAACAAATAGAAATTCACAGTAAGATATTCCAATTAAACTCCATTTCAACATACAGGCTCAAATCTATATTTTTTTATGATGAGCTTAAGAGATCCAAATATTAAGAACCCTATAAATATGTAGAACACTAGCATAATCCATTTCAATATGTGATATGATGAGCTGCAATAGGAAATAGAGGTTATAGTGATGTGAAGATGATTGCCAGTAAAACCATCCATCTAAAAGCATGCAAACAAAAGATACTATGTAAAGTGATTACTCATGCAGCCAAATTTTAAAAGTACTACTGTCTTGCACTTTTTTTATTAAAAGGTCCAATGCTTCATCTTAATGACCTCAAGAAATGCTAACCTTGTAGAAATACACTGCATTTTACACCATTAAATAAATTCAAAGATGAACTTGAATAAGAATCAAAACATACTTTTCTTGAATGGGTAGCTCTGGCCTATAGTTGATCAGCAGTCCGCTCCTACATAAAAATCAAGCAGATAACGAAAAATAAAAACAGCGCCAATCCAACTACAAAGAGGGAATCAAACATATAATTTTGCATTCTTAAGAAGAAATGCAGTAAATCTATGATAATGCTAAAATGTAGGCAACTCACTGTATTGTATTCTGCATTCTTAAGAAGAAATGCAGTAAATCTATGATGACATAATGCATATCGTTGCCACAAAACCAGTAATAAGAAATCTGGCTAAACTACCCGGAGTTAATTCTTGCAGGCGTTGCATGCAAAATAGCACTCAGGAGTCCCAGGATGGTCTGTGTTTTCCCTGTTCCTGGGGGTCCCTGAAATAGAAGAATCTGCTGGTCAGCATCGAAACAGTAGACCATGCATAGGTGAGAGACAAGTTATCACTGCATTCACACCCTAAGAAGCCTATATTTTACAGAACTGTTTCTGCTAGGTTCATGAAATTAGGTTTGCAGAGAAATCAATTAGAATTAGAAATTTTCTTCACAAATCAGGGCAGGCATATCACACTATAAATTTCAAAAAGAACTCTTGTAGCGAGGACCAGCAGTTAACTGCATTCATCCTTAAAAGAAGGATATATGCTAATCATACCTGTATTAGAATGAAGGCTTTTCGAGCGAGGCCAGCCTGTAATAGTTGTGGTGGAAAAAATCTTTTTAGTTATGGTATTCATACTGAATTTAGCTATAGTGCAGACCAATTGTTGGAAAGCCGTGAACGAAAAAAATTTAGGGTACTCACATCTATGGCCTCCTTCTGAGATTTATTAAGGTTCTCCTTAAAATAATCATGCAGCGTTGCTGAAACTTTCCAGGCCTCATTGGCAGAATCAGAATCCCTTTCTGCAGCATTTAGTATCAAATCTTTGAAGGGAAGGGACCCAACTGAACATAAAGCAATGTATTCACGAACAATGGTAGATAAACTGCATATCTAGAGGAGGAAAAAAGGAGGAGATGTGGCATTAAAAAAAATTGTAATTTTTTAAGAGGTAATGCTTCCAAGACGAAGAGCAAGGATCATACATTGCTACTTTTAACACTATCTAACCAAATGGTGAAAGCTTAACTCAATCTCAGGTGATTAAAAAAAGGTTAGAAAGAATCAAATTTCTTACAAAGAAAAAACACAAAATAGTTCTCACAAGATAAATCGTTTTTGCTCAGTAATGCCATACGGTTTGGATAATGATCCACTTTCTAAGGACTAACTTCTACAATTTTCAATCTAGTACTTATAACATAGTAGAAGGTTTTTTCTCTGCTGCTACAAGCGTTAAGTGCTGAAGATGCTGGATAAAGTTAGGGTAAAGCCATGGTCCTGTAACTTTAATTATTGTACCACTAGGGTCCTGTTTTAACTTTTTGTACTAATAAAGTTCTGTTTTCAAGTTTTTTCTTCATCCATGGTCCTTTTTACGATTATTTTACTATTTTACCCTTTCACAGAAATGGTACAATAACGAACATAAACTGAATTTTTCTTATTATACCATTTACACCCTCAAAGTTTAAAATTCTACAAATAAACCCTCCAATCTACCTTAAACTTTTCAACTCACCTATCTCAACCACCATCCGACCCACCACCGCCGGAAAGTCAAGGGCCGCCGCCGGAAAACCGTGGGGCGCGCGATTCGCGTCTTGCGGAGCGCGATCCGCGGCCCTGTGCCGGTGGTTCGCCGCCCTTGGCCGGAGATTCGCGGCCCTGAGCTGCAGATCTACCGCTTAGACTTGAGTTTCGTAGCTTAGAGGGCATTCCGGCGAATGCTGTCAGCTGTCCGGCGAGATTTCCGGTGGTGGATAGGAGGTGGTGAGATAAAATGAAGAAAAAAATTTTAGGGTAGAATTGTAAGTATTTGTAAAAGTTATGGTAGAATTTTAGGATTTATACAAATTGAGGGTAAAATTGAAAGTTTTGTTAAACGTTAGGGTGATTTTTATATTTTACAATTGTTTAAAAGGGCAATATTTTAAAAATTGAGGGCAAAAATGTCAAATAGGACCATTGATGAAGAAAAAACTTGAAAACGGGACTTTATTAGTATAAAAAGTTAAAACAGGACCCTAGTGGTACAATAATTAAAGTTACAGGACCATGGATGCACTTTACCCGATAAAGTTACTATCAGCCAAGGACGATAATCACTGAGCAGTAACAATCCAGTGAATTGAATGCATCATAAACTAATAAAAGCATCAACATCTGGATAACCCATAAAGTGAGATAAATTTTAGTCATGGAACATGATGAATAAAGTAAAAAAATGCTTTAGAAATTTCCTGATCCACATCAAAATGCACATCTTAAAATAAATAAAACAATTCATCTGCTACCAAATTTCCAGAACAGTAGATTAAGTTTAGCAGTGGCACTATGTTTACAAGAATCAAGTGTATTAGTATATGTCTCAAGAAACTCTGCAATTTAAATTACTGAACCTCACCTTTAAGGTGAAAAGGCGTTTATCCACAGCACTAGCTGAGGATGTGACAAGAGCTTGCATACGCGAAAGCCTCACAGGATGTTCGTTCACATCCGGGTTCACTTGCACAAACTCTGCTCCAAAGAACATTCGGAGCCTAATCATGTTCTTCTCCATGTGCTCCACCAGAGCAAAGGCATAGGTTTTTGGAAGTTGCTTACCCTCTTTGAACTGCAAGAAGTGTTGCCACTATTAAGAAGCAAAAAATGTAACTGTATTTCTTTCTAGAAACTGGCAAGGACATTTTCCTATTTGTTCGTTCAAAGTACCAAAAGGGAACTATACATAAGACATTTTTTGAAAGGTAAATAGAGTGGAACATGAAATTTTGTACAAAGAAACGAAGAAGGATGTTGAATTCTAAAGGTAGTCGTAAGATTCGAGCACGGTGAGATGGCTGGAAATGGTCCTTCTGGCTTTCCATTACCTGCTCTTTCGAAAGAAGTAAAAGGTCGTTTGTTGACATTCTTGATTCCTCCTCACCTTGTTCATAGGTAACAGCAGGCAAATGAAACCCATCAGCCTCATTACATTCCATAACCAACCTCAGGTTCCACTCAGCAGCTGGAAATCCAAGTCAAATACGGACACATGAGAAAGACATCATGGGGATTTTTTTTTTTTTAAGGACAAAGAAACTCCAAAACCATTGTACTGCATTGAATAAGTAACTCGCGGATGATCGTAACCTTCAGAACCATCAAGTTCACAAAACATTAGACATAGGAGACAAAACTACCTTCTTCGTCGTCTTTATTTTGCACAATATGAGCCTTGACTTCTTCGAACAAAAGAGGCTCAAAGGTAGCTAGATAATCATCAACGTCTTTGTACGTATCTTTCACTTCTTTCAGTTTGGGCGCGCCCTCTTTCACTTTTTTCTGCTTTCAATAACCATGCCCACAAAACAACATTTAACAAAACCGAATAAGCCCTGAATCCTCGATCACGAAGATATCAAAATACAAACCGAACACGTACATTGGAGAGTTGAAGGCGAAAAAAGTCCCAGCCGAGAATAATTTGGCAGAAACGTGCGAAACAAGCCTCCTCTTGAAGCTTCGCCTTGTCGATAGCCATGTCTCCGATGCTTCTTCCCTCAGTCTAACTCCGTTTCAGCAGAAGAGCGCCCGGGAAGAGAGCCGGCGACAAACAGGGTTTAAGTAACCAGAACCGTGATGCGGGATTTTAAGTTCTTCCTTTGATGGGCTTAGTTGGGCCTTGGGATGGGTCTGTTGACTATGACACTCAATTGGGCCTTATTCAATTCCGCAGTTTCAAGAGGAGGCTCTCTTAATTGGACCATTTAATCTCAAGGCTCTAAAAAATGTGTAATAGCTATCGATAAGTTTCAAGAGCCCCTACATGCAATCATAGTACTATAACTTAAATTATTGTATTTTTAGTGTCCTATTTTAACTTTTGGTATTAATAAAGTCCTCTGTTTTCAAGTTTTTTCTTAATTCATGGTCCTATTTGACAATTTTACCCTTAATTTTTAAAATATTATCCTTTTAAACAATTTGTAAAATATAAAAAATCATTCTAACGTTTATAAATACTTACAATTCTACCATAAACATTTTCTTTCCACTTAATCTCACCAGCCGGACCGCCTACAACCTTCATCGGAATGCCCAAGAACACCTAAGCCACGAAACGCAACCCCAATGCGGCAATCACCGGCCGAAGGGCGTGAATCGCGAGCTCGTGGTGCTTCGGCAGCGGCCTGTGGCTTTTCGGCTGCAGTCCGTGGAGTTCCGGCGGTAGTGGGTTGGATGGTGGTTGAAATAGGTGGAGTTGAAAAGTTTAAGGTAGATAGGAGGGTTTGTTCGTATAATTTTTAAATTTGAGGGTGTAAATGGTATAATGAGAAAAATTCAGTTTATACTCATAATTGTACCATTCATGTGAAATGGTAAAATGGTAAGATAATCGTAAAAATGACAATGGATGAAGAAAAAACTTGAAAACAGAACTTATTAGTACAAAAAGTTAAAACATGATTATAATAGTATGATAATTTAAGTCAGAGGGACTATGGGTGCACTTTACTCGACCATTTAATCTCAAGCATAAAAAATTATTCAAAAATCTGCAATTAATTGAAATAGTCATTACTAAATGGAGTAAATTGAAAAAATTATTGTCAAACACACATTTACTTTTTTTTCAAGGCCAAAGCCAAACACACATTTTGCTACCGCATTGCGGAGCATCTCTAGGACTCTAGAAACATTTAGGGCTCGTTTAGTTGGTAGAATTTTCTGAAAATTTTGTGAAAATTTTCAGAATATAAGAAATAAAATGAAAATGCGTTTAGTTAGTTATTTTCATTTTCATATTCATATAAAAATGAAAACACTTTTGTAAATGATTTTGCAAACAATTTTTTGATGTTTTCTTTTGAAAACACAGAACTCGTCGCAACTTCTTATTCCACCGTCGGACCGCCACCAGAGTGCCGCCGGACCACTGCCGGACCGTCGCAGGACCACTGCTAGACAACCATCGGACCATCGCCAGACTGTCGCCGACCTCCGCCATTGGTCCGGCGACGGCCCTGCGGTGGTCCGGCGACGGCCCGTCAACGGTCCGGTCCGGCGGTGGTTGGTGGTTTGTGGAAGTGTAGGGGCCACCGATGCATTTTACTTTTTTCAAAATGTTGTTTTCAACGTGTTATAATGAAATGCATTTTCAAAAACTATTTTTGTAAATTATACATTGAAAATGAAAACTGATACAATAAATGAAAATAAAAATTGTTTTCATCGCCTCTAGGTTTTGTATTTGTATTTGTTTTTGTTTTCATTTTCCATTTCTCTATCTATATATGCTTTGTAGTATTACTTATTACTAGGAGATCTCTAATTAATGTTCACATCCACACATCTCCCATGAAGCATTGGACGAGTTTAAATTTTATAAATCTTGTATGTGTTTGGTAACATTATTTTAAGTAACTGTTATGTTTTGAAAAAACTATTTATGAATAGCTTTGAGTGATTAGTTGTAGTTATTTGATCTCAACTATTAAAAAAAAATTTATAACACTATAACTAATTGAAACTGATAATCCCAAACAGGGATTTTATTTTTTATTGGATCAACCAGAGCATACAATATACGGAGTATACGGAGTTAAAGATGAACTATAGATTTCGGTAATTCTTAATAGATAATTATAAATTTGTTAAAATGGAGTGGTTGTAGATTAGAGTGTACATCACTCATCAATGGTGTTTGAAAAGTTTTTCAAAACGCAGTCTTTAAAACAGATAGAAATTCATATTCATTGCACAATATATGTAATGTTTGCTTTTTTTTTTTTATAAAAAAAAATATATATTCTTGTCATTGTTGGTTATTTTATAAAGGGGGAAAACCATTTTAACTCGTGACCCTATATATCATGCACGACATTAACATATCTTGATTTGAAAAGTTGAGAGGGAAAAATATTGATAATGTTATTTATTATCCGAGTGAATTTTCACTCACCTAAAGCACTTGAAAAATTAGAGGTGGATATGTAATTGTTCAGTTAGTTGGGTCTGAGCTTCCAGATTATCTTGTAACTGAGCCATTTGGACTAGTGGGTGAAATATCACCTAGGTGATGAATAATAGGATCGGAAAAATATAGTGCTCCCTAAATATTCAATTAATTGATACATTTTATTTTTATGTTTAAGAATTCAATATTTAACTTAAATTGTTATAAATATAAACATGAAAAAAATTATACTTATAAACTTTATATTTCAAATTATGATATGCATATTAATTACTCTCTCCATCTCACTAAAAATGATACATTTGACTGAACATTAAAATTAATGAATATTGTTGACTATACGGTAAAAATGGATGGTAATAAGATAAAATTGATGTGAAAACTTTCGTTTTTAGGAAACGTACCAATTTTCCTGAGAAAGCCAAAAAAGAAAATATATTAAATTTGTTGGAATGAAGGGAGCATTTAACTTTACATGTTAAAATATTAATAACATAAATTACTCCCTCCATCTCCAAATAAATGGTGCATTTTCCTTTTCTGGATGTCTCTGAAAAGTTGGTGCATTTCCCATTTTAGAAACTTTTGATGGGTTGTTTTACTTAATTACCATTAACATTTCATCCATATTTAGAGCTAAAAAATGCACCATTTATTTATGGTGTATTTTTTAACAAAAATTTTTCTTCCCACCATTTTTTAATTGTCTTAAATAACCCGTAGTACCCTGAACTATATTGACCTGGACGAGTTAGGGCCTGAACTATAAAACGGGCAGATTGGTACTCAAGTGGTGCAGATATGGGTGCAAATTCGGGTTAACCCGAACCCGAAATTTTGGAGGCATATATTGTAATCCGAACCCAACCCATTATGATTTTCGGATCGGGGCAGCCCGAACTCGAAATTTTCGGGTTAGGGTCGAGTTGACCCAACTAACCCGTTTTTTTCCCTTTCTAGATTTCAACTTTAAGTTTCATATTTTTTTTTCGGACCGGGACTGGGCTGGCTAGGTGTACGGGTGGGCTCTGGGCTGGGATTGGGATAGTTTTAGTTTTGGGTTCTTTAGTTTCGAGCAACCGCCACCAAACTCATTGAATCTGCTTCAGACTCCCTTTGTTTTTGTGTAATGTTCAAAGAGAATGGATGAGCTCCCTCGTTGGATCCTTCATCAATTGATGTCGTTGTCTATTTTGGTCTATCTAATTGATCATTCTATCTAATTAAAACATAATATACTTTGTGCATTTTGTTTGTTGATGCTTAGGTGATAAACTATTTCCGAGTAGGAGGATGATTTCAAGACCAAGGTTTTGATAAAACGTTTTCTGGGTCATTTGGGTTGTTATTTTTCATCGTTGATTGTCCTTGACTAAACCATAGTTGAATTCGGAGCAAGATGTGGGGTGGGTTTTACAAGTTGAATGTTTTTTTTTTCAATTTTAAAAGCTTGGGGGTTAAATTAGTTATGAAAATAGTATATTACGGAATGTTCTGGGAATATACCCTCTGTTAATGGCTTAGTGGTAAATACGATACAAAAAATAAACGTTGATGGTAAAAAAGATATAAAATAAAATATTAATGGTAAAAAGAACTATTTTTAAAAATAATGAGAAAAGGACCTTTACCAATTAAATCAATATAATATTTTTCGGGTTGGAGAAAACTCCTCTAATTTGTATAAGTGTCATGGGCATGATGTTCAGATGTAATGAAGGGGGTTTCATGGATCCCTTTTTTTTTATCAATATTATATATATGATGTATAGTTTATGGATAAAATTTCATAAAAATTGTAATGGACCCCTTATAATTTATGATATTATTGATATATTTTATATTTCTTTCGCGAGTAAAGTGCACCGGAAGTCCATTGACTTTAATTCTTGTGCTATTGAGGTCTTATTTTAACTTTTTGTCATTTTTAAGACCCATTTTTTAACATTTTACTCGTTCGTGGTCCTTCCGTCCATTTTTTCCATTAAATTTAATGGATATGTAGAAAAAATGCTAGTTTTAACTACTGAAATTTTATAAAAACTCTATTTGTGCCCTAAAAGTTTTAAACTTAACAATTTAGTCATCCCGGGCTCGATATCCGGTGGTCGAGGCTCGCTATCCACCACCGATTCCGGCCTAGGCTCACCGATTCGTGGCCAGGGGCTAGTGATCCGGTGGCCCGGGCTCCAGATCCGGAGGCCCATGGCCCCGATCCGCTGCTTGGTGTCATTTTTGGATGGATTTTGAATTCCGGTGGTGGGCCGGCGGTGGTTCAGAGGTGGGCGGAAGGGTGGTGGGTTTATTGGCAATGTTTGAAAATTTTAGGGTAAAATTGTTAAGTTTAAAATTGTTAAGGATGACTAAATTGTTAAGTTTAAAACTTTTAGGGCACAAATAGAGTTTTTATAAAATTTCAGTGGTTAAAACTAGCATTTTTCCCACATATCCGTTAAACTTAATGGAAAAAATGGACGGATGGACAACAGGTGAGTAAAAAGTTAAAAAAATGAGACTTAAAGAGCACAAAAAGTTAAAATGAGACATCAATAGGACAAAAATTAAAGTTAAGGGACTTCCGGTATACTTTACTCTTTCTTTCGCTCTAAAAGTTTTACAACACTAAGTGGTTTCTTAAAAATATTGAAATATAGTCGATATTCGTCTACGCCATCCGTCCCAATTTAATTGTTACGTTTCTTTTTCAGCATCTAATCTATGAATTGTTTTCTTCAACATTTTGTTATACAATGTCAAATAATTATATATAAAAGGTAAATCAAAGAGTTTAGTTTCTAAAAATATTTTTTTTCCAAATTTTTTAACAAACGACTCAATTAAAAGGGATGAAGGTAGTATTTATTTTCCAAATATGTTTCTTCTCTTAAATTTTCGAACTATTAAATTTTTTAGTGGACAATTCATTCTTATAGTTGAATTATTTTGGTATTTGTTTATTTATGTGCCTCACAATATTATACTACAACATAAAGAAAGGGTAGAAAGGGTAAATCAAAAGTCAAAATTCTCACTTTAAGTCATGTATTAACTTAATATGTTACAAAAATTTTGAGGTGGAGAAAATAATATATATTATAAGATATAAATAAAACCCATTTTATAAAATCTCTTGTCCGCCATTGTCACTGATGATGTTAATGGTTGGTGTCACCACTGTTTATTAATGACGACATTGAACACACTAACACCGTTAGCACATATACATACAGGTTAGAGGATCCCGGGCTTCTAACTTAATGGCCAAGTTTTTAGACATGAAGTAGAGTCTTTTGATCAAGTCTGACCACCCTCATCAATGAATAAATTAAGTAAGGTGATCTCCATCTCTATTCCTTTCTGTCTGATCGAATACGACGTGTCGACTTTTTGGAGCTGTGTAGAAAGTCCCGCGAAGGAACTGTTAAAAATCAGCAGCTAATTTCCTCGTCTTTGATTTAAATAAATAAACCAAGCCAAGCTGCTGCTGATGAGCTGAAGAAGAAGAAGAAGCTGCCCGTGATTTTGAATTCTTTCAAACTTTGCATCTTTATCCAATCAGAAGAATACCAACAAAAAGACAAGAGAGAGAGAGAGAGGGAGAGAGAGAGTATCAAGGAAGGAATAGAGGAGAAGACGACCCTGGAAGGTCGGGGAAGAGGAGGGTAGTCTGTAAAATTGCCAATGGCGTCCTCTAAGGTTATCTCTAACGCCTCACAGCCCAATCAAGACCCGCCACGCCAGCAACGCTCCTCCACGCTCTCCGCTCTCCTCGCCGATCTTCAAACCAACCACCACCAACCCCACACCCTCACCATGGAAGACCTCTTCAAGGACATCTACGCGCCTCCTCCTCCCGAGGCTGCGCCCAAGTCCGTCGATGAGGTCTGGAAGGAGATCGTCGCCGGCGGGGAGCAGAGGATGACGCTCGAGGATTTCTTGACCAAGGCCGGCGCCGCCACGCCGCAGGGGGAGGTTAACGGTCTCCCCGTTCCAGGGGCTAATCAGCCTGTGGAATCGACCGCGATCAACGGTGCTGCGCAGTTCCCGGGGTACGGAAATAACGCTCTAGCGGATTATCAGACGTTACCGGCGGCCGGAGGAGGAGGAGGGAGAGGTAAGAGGCGGGCTGTGGAGGAGCCGCCCCTGGATAAAGCGAGTCAACAGAAACAGAAGAGGATGATCAAGAATCGAGAGTCCGCCGCGAGGTCGAGAGAACGCAAGCAGGTCAGTTTAGCTTTCCTATTCGATTCATTGCTACTGTTTTGGGAATTCGTTAATCATGAAACAAAAACAGAGGTGGATTTGTAGTTAATCGAAAACCTTTCACCTGTCTTCTTAATGTAATCATCTGTCTGTTCTGTTCTGTTCTGTGTGGTAATTATGAAATCTTTAATTACTGGGATCCTTCTCTTTGTAATAATCATTTCATTCATGAGTTGTTTAACATCCATTCGTATCCTAAACAGGCTTATACGATTGAACTGGAAACACTGGTAACACAGCTGGAGGAGGAAAATGCACAGCTGCGGAGAGAAGAGGTACTACTTCTTGCCAAATCCAGGAATGAAAAACAGAACAACTTTCATTTTTTGTGTTTTTGGTAATCTGGTTTCTGAAGGATTGAGCAAAACATTTTTTTGCAAGCAAACTTACCTATTAGACCGCTGTGGCCAGTCTGCATCTTTTAAGCAAAATTTAGAACAAGAAGCAATCTTAATTTGGGTTAAAACAATCAATGAATTAAATCCTCTCCTGTTTCATTGAGGTTTTCTTTGTTGTTCTCTCTTTCACTTGGCAAAACAAAGTGGGTTTGAGATAAAACTTGGATTTGAACTTGTGACATGTGCAATACATGATTAGTTTACTAAGACATTAGATTGCTTTCTTATCCTCTCAATCAAGGAGGAAAGTTTCTAACATAATCTCCTTTAAACACTAAAAATGTTCTTTAGTCTGTTGCTAGTTGGCACACTTGGTTTTGTCAAGGACCTGGTTTGTGCGCATCAAGTGTGAATATTTAATGCACTATCATCTCTACAACTTAGTTTTCATTCCTGCTACATAATCCGATGCTCATATGGCCTTCTCTCCTTATTTAAACCATGTTTCCAGGCTGAGAGTAAAGATAGGAGGCTTAAGCAGGTTTGTCTAACCACCATAAACTTATTGTTTAAACTTTCTCTAGTGAAACCATAATCATGTAATCTATCTCCTTAAGTAAACTAAGATGCCTTGGCTTATGTGCAGTTGATGGAGAACCTCATCCCAGTTGAGGAGAAAAGAAGGTGTCCCCATGGTCCTCATCGGCGGGTACGTTCTTTGGATTGGTAGAGTCCTAATGTTGAAATAGTGTACACGACGCAAACGAACATTCATTTTCTATGGGATCTTGGAGGGAGAGAAGCTTAGAATGAATGAAGTGAAGGCATAAGCGAACATCACTGGTTTTGAAGATACACTAGACATTTGCGCCTCATGCAAACCTCAACTCAGTTGGGTTAAAAGCCTAATGGAGCTGATATGGGAATTTAACTAATGCAGAGGAAAATTATTGTTGTAGATAGGTAAAAATCTCTTTGTTAGATAGTTTAGATGAAATGCAAGCACAATAGAAGGCAAATAGACCCAGCTCAGAGCACTAACTTTTTTAGTATAATTGAATAATTTTACAGATCTTCCTTTGTATCTCCATGTTTATCTTATAAGATTGGCTTCTTTTCAACATCTAATATCCACCTTCTCTCTCTCATTTTCCTTTCTATTTTTTAGTTCCTTTAATCCAGACATCTGTTATTATTATTATTTTATTATTACTCTATCTATTTATGAAAATGTCACTGTTGATGAACAGTGCTATTTTTGTCATTTTCTCAATTAAATTAATTTAAAGTTTAATTATTTTATTTATCATAATTTTTTTAAAAAAAGTTCAAATAGTGATTTAAAATTTTCAATTTTTTTAGTTTAAGGTTTAATTACTTTATTTACCAAAAAAATTAAAACTTTTTCAAATAGCCATCTAAAATTTCTTAGTTATATAATTTTACCATATCTTCCTCTTTTAATGTAGATGATCCGAAAGTAGGGAAATTCTATGCGTGAACTAACTATAATATTATATAAGTCCATCTTTTTTAGGTTCAATTACTTGGTTTACAACTAAATTTTTTAAAAAATTCGAATAGATTCTGAAAGTTTCTGACTCATATGATTATATCATATCTTCCTTTTTTATTGTTGTTAGTCTCAAAGTCGGCGTAGACCAATTATAATATCATATAATTTCCATTTTTTTGCTTTAATTTTAGGCTTAATTACTTGGTTTACCAACAATTTTTAAATTTTTTCGGATGCACGCCTAAATTTTCTCACTCATATAATTAATTATTTCTTCATATTTTAATATGGGTGGTTTGAAAGTTGTGAACTAATTATAACATTACATAATTTTCATTTTTTTGCTTTAGTTATAAGTTTAACTACTTTGTTTACAGCCAAATTTTAAGATCTTTCAGATAGACCTCGAAGTTTCTCATATATATATATATATATATATATATATATATATGTTTTTTTTCATATATTCATCTTTTAATGAAAGTTGTCAGAAAATTGAACAATAATATGCGTGTCTTATTATAATTTTATATAATTTCCAAAAAATTATTGTGTATGAACAGTATTTACCTAATTAGATTTTGTCATTTCTTTAAAATTCGTTATGATTTTTTTCTTTAAATTGTTTAAAGAAATATTTCGCTCCTTCGACTTTTAAATTTTACGCATTTACACATTGATCTTTGGTCAATGTAGAAAAAATTAGGCCTAAAATTGTTCTTTTATCTATAATGCACTGTCTACTTTTTTCCTTTTTATATTCTCTTTCCTACTTGCTTTTAGTTCATCTTTTCTTCAACTTGTTTAAAATTCTAACTCGCTTGCTTATTTAATTTCATTTTTATTTTATTGTCAACAACAACAATATTTCTCACTCATATGATTTTGCATTTTCTTCATCTGTTCACATGGATGAGGTGAATGAAAATAAAGTACATATATGGATTACAATTTAGTCATATATACTCTATTTCGTTTTTTATCGTATATATTTAGATTTGTTGCCTTTTATTTTTTTTCTTATAATTGTCAACGAAATTTATCACTCATATGATTTTACATTTTCTCTCTCTTTTCACATGGATAGCGAGAATGTGAAGAAATTAATGTGTGGTTTACAATTTAGTCTCATACTCCTTCCGTCCCCAAAGGAATTTCCCATTTTTTTACTATTTTACGGTAATTAATCTATGATTTTTTTCATGAATTGTTAAATATTTAAAACTAAAAAAACTCATATGCATAATTTGAAATGTAAATTTTCTAGATATGTTTTCTATTTTTGCACTATTTATCTTTATACAAAATTGAATCAAACACTAAACCTTGAAACATGAAATTCAAAGTGTATATTTTATTTCACCTTTTAGTCATATTTATCAAAACTTATTGTTTTTTATATTTTTTTTCTTACTGTTGTTAAAAAATTATCTCTTCCATTTGGCTTTTATTTTTTTACCTTTTACGCATTGAGCCCTGAAGTTTTGACATTAATAGTTATTATCTAGAATGATTGTTTACTTTCTCTTTTTATTTTATGAAGATAAACCAATATCTATAACCCATTTTTTTTATGTTACAGCCATATCAAATTCTTATAAATTTTGTGATTTACATCCATTGCGGAACGTGGAAAATTAAATCTTTGTTTACTCTAAAAAACATAATCATTTTTACTTCGTTAAATTTACTTCATTGTTAGTTTGTTAAAACATCTACAACAATGCTAACTATCACATTTCTAAGTCAAATATAACTAATAAAAATAGAAAAAGTGCACAAATTTTTTATCCAACAATACTAGTTATCATGCTAGTCATAATAGCTTTTATTATTTGGTTCTTCAAATTTAGGAGTGAAAAGAGAATTTTTTGCTAACCAAAAATTAAATTTTGGTTGATTTTAACATAATAATAAATGTTTTTTTAACGAGTAACAAAATACTTTCAATTAAGAGAAAGAACAATTACAACAAGAACAAAAGAGAGGAGGGTGACTAGTTGAATAGGTGAATGAGCCCCTTGAGGTAGGGAGCAGCAGGAGCACATGACAACCATCACCTCCCAAACACTCCAGACTGGAGTAACATAATAATAATTTTGACTATCTATAATAACTAGTATTGATGTGGTGACAATGTTAAATTCATTAGCTAAAATAATATTTTTTTTCATTTTGGTTACAATTTAACTTAAAATTAACTAGTATTGTTGTAGATACTTTTACCCCAATCCAACCGTTAGAAAAAGAGAAAGGAAAACATCTCTATACCTTATACGGTAGATGGTAGTGGCATTGCGTTGCACTGCGGTGATCTGTCATAGATCTATAGTCATTTAATGGTGATGGGCCACTGGAACTTAGGGGGTCACCCATAACGTGAGGGCTGTGATGCGTTTTTCACATGTTTTGTTTGACAAACCGTCACTTGAGTATTTTGGTTTAATTTAACTTGTCAGTTAATAAATCTTATCTTAACCTTGACTGATCCTGGATAATTTGGTACAGTTGGTAGGAATGTTGGCGTTGCATGCATAGCATATACAATTTTTGGTTGCTCGCGCTTCGCGACGGGTGTCAATTTATAATATTTTATAAGAATTTAATAAAGTTGTAAACATCAAAGAAAACAATCGGTATAGATAGTGGTATACTTTCATGTAAAAAAATGTGAAAGTTATTAATATAGGTGAAAAAATATATTTAGGCCCAAAATGTTCAATAATGTTTTAACATTGAGAAAAAAACCGTTATAGAGAAATATATACTTTCATGCAAAAAATGCGAAACTCATCATTAATGTAGGTAAAAAATATATTTAGGCCTGAAAGCTACTCCGTATCATATTAGCTCTAATTCACCCCACTAAAACAAAAGGAAGAATTAAAAAATTAAACTTTAGCGACTAAGAAAATACAAAAGTTGAATGCATATAAAAAAATTAGCATCAAATACATTAAAGTTAAAAACAAAAACAATGTTGACTGGTGTGGCATAACCTCATTGGTATACTTCCATGAAAAAAATATGAAAGTAATGATTAATGAAGGTGAAAATATAGTTAGGCCTAAAAAGTTATCATATTAACTCTAATTCTTCCCACTAAAAAGGAAATACAAATTCACATAATTAAACTTTAGCAATTAAGAAAATACAAAATCTACTATTATATATTAATACAGGATAACTGCATTAATTGCAACAAAAAAAATGAAACTCGTTTCCTGATTAAGCCACATTTACTCCACCTTAGCTCCACATCAGATTTGGAGTCTTTTTTTTCCTAATCCCATAAGGTAACAACTGAATATGGTAAATTACAAAAATTTTAATTGTAGTTAAGGCAAACATTTAATCACTCTCCTTTGTTTTCTCATATGTAATTAAAATAATTAAAACACTCACAATCAAAAAATAATTAAAACACACTTTTACAGATTTGATTTGATTACTCCTCTCTCTCTCTCATCTCCATCCGTTTATTTCAAGCCATCACTGAAACATGAAGAAACCCTGCATCCTGAGTTCTCCACAAGACTACGTGCTCGATTTGCGTATCGGTGTGGACTCGACAGTGGGAGGGATGCGAATCGATGGTGCGACATTGTCACTTGGTGGGAGGGGATGAATCGATGCCGAAGATCATCGTTTATTCCAGATCTAAAACGTCTTAGGTTGCGAGGGGACTGCTTGTCGGGTTTAGTGGTGGGATGAATTATGACTTCACATTTCCAGATCTGATAGTGAATTTTATGTTAGCAGGTCCTTCCTCTTCATTCTTTTTGTTTTTTTTATTTTCAATTAAAATATAAATGTTCTGAGTGATTAACAAATTTCTCTCCACCCAAATGCTGAGCAGATAATGATCAACCAAGCACGAAAGGTAATTCTAAGAGAGTCTTATTCATTATCTGTTCTCACATCTTCCTTCAGTGTCTTATAGTTTTTAAAAGAATTAGTGAATTTTTTCAATTAATATTAATAGTGAAGCACAAAAAAAATTATGCTGATCAAACAGGATGAAGATTTTTGCAGCAGCACTGGCAGCAAGTAAGGGTAATAAATTTTGCATACTGACGCTGATTGGGTGAGTATACACAATTGTGCATACAGAGAAATTCGGTTACCTTTGTTGCTCGAAGTCTAGGTCTTAGGATAAACTACGGTTGTCCTTTGACTTCATTTGATGAGTGGATTTGATGCATATCATTATATTTGAAATTTTTAAGACAAGTGTGGAAAAATACATTTCGCAAAGACTTGAATAAAGTTCTTAAAAGGTTACACTGAAATGTGCCCTTTCTAGCATAAGTTGTTGTGGAGAGAGCACTCACTATAGACATGTTTGCAGTAACACTTTTAAAAGAAAATTGTGGTGCTAACATTTGTTTATTTGTATGTTTGATTACTCACATTTTCCCTTTTCATGTCATTTGTTTGCAGCAATTAAATAGAATTAAGATGTAGATGTCCAAGCCATTAAAGAAATAATTAGTAATTACCAAGAAGAAAATGTTGAGCAGAGAATGATCAATCAAACACGAAAGGTAATTCTAAGAGACTCTTATTCATTACCGTTAATCGTGCGAATTTCTCCATCTGGTTTCCAATCTCTTTCATGTTCTTTTAGTCGCCAATAAGGACAATCATGGTAAGGTGGAGATGCGGCGTGTCGTCGAATCGGGTAGCAGGCGTTTCGAGCAGAGTCATTTATTGTGAACAAAAAGTGTAAGTTATGTCAACGATATGATGTTTGAGCTCGCCGTCGAAAGCTTCCAATATGGTCACAGATGGTCAAAAGTGGTCCACGGGATGACCA
This sequence comes from Stellera chamaejasme, assembly GCA_024586325.1. Classification (NCBI taxonomy): domain Eukaryota; kingdom Viridiplantae; phylum Streptophyta; class Magnoliopsida; order Malvales; family Thymelaeaceae; genus Stellera; species Stellera chamaejasme. Next base: position 31,194,094 of record CM044986.1, read on the forward strand.
CTCATGACGTGGTCGAGTTAGGGATAAGTAACAAAACAAATTAAATCATTAGAGATAGAACTGATATCTTTTCTTGGATGAAAGATAGAAGTGGTATAAATGTCATTATTCAAATAATAAAATTAACCTAAAACTTTTAAAAGTGAACTAATTTTTCATAAATCTAAATAAATCTAAGCCAAAATTTTTAAAAACGAACTAAATTTCTATAATATTATTAGACCGGATATATTGTTATTTAATACATTAAGAATTTTAATAATTATTAATTCAGTGAACCCGTGACGAAATCGGATATTAGAATTAGTTTGCAAATAAAAGAATTAGACATCAAATACATTAATGTAAAAAAAATGTTGGATGAAAGGACACAATCTTTTTAGTTGATCACTATTCATCAACAGTGTTGATTTCCATAGATAGATAGAGTAGAAATGTTCCAATTTACACGCTAAAAGTTAGTGTGGAAAATTCAACTCATACGTTTCTGTTCAACGGTCATGTTCATGACAGTTTAGGTTTCTCTTCTTGATCCTGGAATGTGGAAACGCTTCCACTCACAAAGCATGACAACATTAAGAGAGAGCATATGAAAGTGGACAAAAATCTAATTTTTAGATATTTTTCTTTGATGTATATTTGACTTCATTAATTCTATATTATTCTATCATTCTATTCTTTGGTTGAAAAAAGTCTTAAAATATACCCTCTCTCCCCAGCAAATAATGATATATTTTATTAGACACGAAAATTAAAGAATATTGTTGATTAGAAGGTAAAAATGTAAAATAGGCATATAACATAAAAGTAGTTCTTTTGAGTGAGAAGAGAAATTGAGGATAATAAAGTAAAGTTGTGTGAAAGTTTTTTTTAGGAAACATCAGTTTTGTTGCGATAGTCAAAAAATGAAAATGTATCAATTTTGTTGGGATGAATGAAATATTTTCATAAATTACAATCATCAAATTATTACTTATGTTAAAAGTTAAAATCATAAAAGTTAAAATCGAGATATTATAAAATAGATGCTGAGAAATATCTATTCTAAAAATTTAGGGATACTGAGTGGGGGACAGTACATAGCAACTTCTAGGCTATAATAAACTTCACAAATCATAACATGTACCAGCAATATACAAACATTTCCAACCAACCAATTGAAATGACGGGAAAGAAGGAAAGTTCTGAAATCAAATCCCTCTGTTACACTTGTCTGCGCATGATCCAAGTCATCATGTTATTTTATTCACAAGCCAACTTATTATCAAAGCTACTCAGACAAATGGCAAAAGCCTGAAATGCTGACAAAGGATAGCAATAATCCATGGTGAACAAGTCTCTGCCGACTTTCCCAAACTGCAGAATAATCTTATCATATTCATATGAAGCTGGTTGGGATGACGACGCCGGTGCCGGCTCTGTGACTGCCAGCAACTGAAAGTTCTTCACCGACGCCATAGTTACCCGACCTCTGAAATTCAGGCACCAACACTGTAACTGCTCATGCCATCGCGGTGGCTTGTTCTTCAGCACCAAGGGTTTGAATTGTGGTTCATCACTGGTGATTTGAGATGCATTTGAACAGAATAATTTCGCAGGGTGGTGGTTAAGACAGCCAGGGAAGGAGAAGCTCCGGAACGAGCCCTTGAGTAGCTGCCGCTGAAGAAGCTCTGGCTTGCAGGCCACGGTACCACCAACGTCAGTTGCTGATGCTGGGATAGATTGCATGATGCAGTGCATTCGGCGTGGACCTCTCGCGCCGATCATGTTTACGTCATAAGAGATCTGGCCTGTGTTGTAGCTGGCGGTAGGGACCTTGGGAGAGATCTTGTTGGAGTTAAACCTACGGCTTGGTCGTCCTGGTGCCGGGATTGAGGTGTCACAGTATGGGGGTTGCGTGTCATAGATCACAAACTTGGTGCCAAGGAAGTTTGATCTGCGCCACAAAACTAGGAAATCAAGAAACCATCATCAATCAACAAGTTTTCATAGACTCTTACCTCAGTTTCCCTATATAGCCACTGCTTGATCTTGAGATATTGTCTGCATCCATGGATATGATATACTCTGTCAAAGTGGTTCGACGTGTCTTCTTCGCTGAGAGAAGGAACTTACCATTTTCAACCAACACTGCTGCCAAGCATAAACGTAGAGACTAGTAAATGTTGAAGATGAAAATGTTCAATAAACCTGAAAACTGTCAAGTAGAGTTTGTTGAATTTTGTTAGTCACACATGGAGTTTGGCTTACCAGGACTAAGACTGAGGAAGAGATGGTATGTGAAGCTAGTTTTGTCCCTTTTAATGAAACACTGGACTGTTCCATCACGTGTCCCAGGCTGAAAATTGAACAATAACATCTCATTTCCTTGATGCTTGTATTGCAAGTCAAATTAGAGACATTAAAACATCAAAAGCAAGGCATGGGAAAGTTGGCTTGCCTGCTTCAAAGAAGCTGGGAAAGTGAGCACCCCACAGAGCTCAGGACTCCTAACAATTTGTTTGCAGATTGATCTCCAAGAGCGGCAAACTGCAGCGCACGCAACAACATGCTTTCGAGAAGGCCACGTTCTCTCGCTCTCTTCCAACCTTTTGATAACATCACAAAGTAGCTCAGGAGGTAGATTAGCCCAGCAGCTTTTCTGATTTACATGAGCCTCACTTTGCATAAGATGTAAACAACCATGAGACTTTCCTTTTTGATGGCCATTCAGGATGACCTCGAAACTCTTCCTCGATAAGCTCTTTACATCCCGGAGCATGCTATGAAAAGTCATTCTAACAAGTGTGTGTCGAGAAGGACGCCGTTAGATACCTGTGAGTATCTGCAAACATTACATCATTATCAAAGAACGGTCAGTTTATGCAACAATTTTTATCAGTCACAGGGAAAAGAATAGTGAACAAGGAGAGGATGGACTCTCTTTTAAAAAACCACCTGCAATGGCACTCAGAGTTCTAAACTTAGATTCTGAAAACTAAACAAATACTAAAAACATCATTACCCTTGCTAATTATGCATATTGTAATCTTTTCAGTGAAAATGTCTCTGTGAAACATGACAATCACAGTTACTTGTTTCCTGAACATAAAGCTTAACCAATGACATGATCAAAACCCACATATAGGTCTCAAAAATACGATAGAGGAGGGCATCCATCGGTCCATCCCTTGATCAAGGGCTACAACTTCAACCACCTTAATCAATTCATATCAGCCAATCACATAGCTCAAATGAAAATATATGAAGTTAAAAGCCTAGGAATCAACTGTAAGCTAAAGCTTGTTATACACAATTGAAAATGGATATTGTACCAGAGATCAGGAGTTGATCAAATTACCTTCTGAGAAGCAGCTGTTAGCTAGGATTCTGAAGTTGATCAGAGCTTCGCAATCCACAGGGCTCGAGGAGCCCCAAACGGTGCTAACTAAGATGACAGAAGCAGCAGCACCAAGACCATGAATTGGAAGCAAAGCCAGGAAAACGTTCAAGTTTACCGCCAGTGCAGCATGAAATTGCACTCTTAATGAAGATCCAAGAAGATGAAATTTTGACAAAAGGGTAGAGAAATAAATGGTCTTTTTGGCTTAGCTAGAGGTCCCAAGAAAACATTCCAAGACAACATGAGCTGGAATGCGGACCATATTGCTGGTAAGGGGCGGACTTATTCGAGTTTTGGTGCATGTTGCCTCGTTCCTTGCGTTAATCTCAACGTTGCATCATTGCCTTTTGGATTTTCTTTTTCTTTTTTTGTCAAGAACAAGGAACCCTAATGTTAATTAGTTTAAACGATGTTTTTTTTTTGAATAGTTACGATAACTTCTGTAAACCGTTAAAAGCTTTATGTTGTTCCCAAAACAGTAATTGGGATGCTCTTTTCATCAAATCACTCTTGTTTGGAAACTTGGGAGCCAAGCAAATGTTTGCGAAATGAACTTGGTCAAGAAGCAACCTTTTTAAGGCCAGAACTGGTACTGGTGATTTGGTTTCCCCCCCCATTTTCACCGTTTTACTATGTCGAACTTTCCCAATTCATCGAACATGAGCACTGTAAGTCACTGTTACAAAAATATGTATTAATAATTCATCAAGTCCGGTGTAAATTAATACTAGTACGTACTAGTATAATACAGGAGCTAATTAATTAGTAATTTATTAATTATAGCTAGGTACACAACTGAGTTGTGAGCAAGAAGATTAAGAGATTCTAAATATTTTATGGATCAATAATTATGTGATGATCGTGATCAGGTGCATGTTGGCACTTTGAGGGATTTGTCTCTGGAACCTGTAGCTGAGTTGCCTTCTTCATCTCTCTTCCTTTGCTCCACAACACCACATACAACCCCAGCACTATCAACACCGCCCCTATTACGCTGCATGCATACAACACTCGTACTTCAATTAATAAATCAAATAACTCAAATTGATTAATTAACAAGCCAATTAATAGTAACAATTAGCTAGCAAGCACTTAATTAATTACCTCCCTAAATAAAGAATTTCGTTCAAGAAGAGACAACCAGCAAGAGCGACGAGTACCAGCATTAGAGGATTGAAGATAGACGCATAAAGAGGTCCTCTCATTCGCACACACCAGCTCATCAGTGTTACTATCAACCCGGATGCTACAATTCCCTATTTTCACTTAATTAAGATAATTAATTAGAAATAGCTATATATATATATATTATATATATATATAGCTAGATTATATATAAATAGCTATATATATAAATAGCTCATCAGTGTTACTATCAACCCGAATGACTCATTGGTTTATTAACATGATGAAATTAAACCCACTTAACTGTTTTCATAAAAAGATGATGGAGAACTATCCTTAATTTATTGACTTACAGAATATGAGACTGTAAGGAGCCTGATATCCCATCCAAGCTTCCAGTGGTTGGAGTCCCTGTCAACGCAAAGCGCAAAGAGTAGAGCTTGTAGGGCAGCCATGGCGCACATCAAGGCGGTGCATGAGTAGTGGTAAGGATAGTTCTCCATCATCTTGGCTTGCATGATCAACCACACAGCGTAAGAGAAACAACTTCCTAAACCTAACAGAGCGCCCAAAAGGTGGTGGTCATGATCTGGCCGATGAACAACTGGTTGCACAAGCTTATTCATGTGGCTTGACGATGATGATGATGATAACTTGAATTGAACTCCTTTGTAAAACGTGAGTACCATCGCTCCACCAATTCCGAGTAATGTACCCAACACTTTTGCCTTCCCCTCGATTCTCCCCCATCCAACCTTCTCTAACCTAATGATCACCCCATTAATTAGCTTCATATATCGCGCGTTAATTAATTATACAACAATATCCATCGATCATTACAAACTATTTCATTTGTCCATGAAGATTGTTCTACTTCACTTTTGAATTCGTGTTTGACTCAATTTTAACAATGAACAATTAATTTGTTAAAACATTTCTTCAAAATATTATATTTAGACATTAGACACATCCATATAACATATGCATATAGATTATTCAGCTTTATATATCAACATATCAAAAGGAAAAAACATAAATTAAATGTTAAAAATAAAATAGAACAATCTTTGCGAGACAATGAAGTATATGCGAGTAATTAATTAACAAAATTTGTCATACCTAAAACAGGTTGCCAAAATTAAGGTGATGCCCGGAACGAGATTGGCGGTGGCTGAAGCGAATGTTGCTGAAGTCAACGTCAAGCTCTCGACGTACAAGTTTTGAGCCAGTGATCCTCTTAATGCATGAAATTAATGATTCACAATATTAAGTATGGAGCAATTATATTATTAGTTCAATTTTGGTATCATGTCCAAAACCAAATTGAATTGCATCTTTTTGTAAATACTAGATGTTTATCTATCCATGAAAAACAATATACTTATTTTTAATTAAATTGCAAACATCTTATTTTTAAAATAAATAAAATATGAATTGAGGGGGAAAAGTTGTATTTTAAGTGGTTTCTTGCTCAGCTTGCGTTGGAGAATTGGTATCTACGTACGTCAATTTCTTTGGGGCGACAGGGCAGGAGAGAAACAAAATTTAAAAAACAAAAACAAAAACAAAAAAGCAAAGGGCGATTGATGAGGACTTACCCGAAAAGGCCGCTGAAAAAAGCTTGAAGAAGAACTATCCAAGTGAGGTTTGGCCTCTCCCTGCACATGATAATTAACATGATTATAACTGATCAAATAATTAAAATTTGCAAATTAATTTAACACTAGCTATACTTTGAATATAATTACTCTACATATATTAAGAATTATGATGTATTAATAATTAACAAGTAGTACTAATTCTATCATTAAAAATATAAAAAAAAACTAATAGTACTAATTATATCGAAATAAATATTCATTTATTAATTTATTAATTTATGGTCTTTCTATAATATTCATTTATTAATTTATCCTCATTGTTTTTAAAAATAAAAAATAAATAGTATCTTCACCAGCTAGCTAGTTTTCTATCGAAATCATGATCATGTACTCGATCGGAGCAATTTAATAACAAATTATAAGCCGGTAAGATGAAACTAGAAGTTGATTAATCTACGTACATTCTCAACATCTCAAATTACTAGTATTAATTATTACTTCATTCGATCTCCTTCCATCATTATCATCGTCATCATCATCATCTTCTTTTTCCTTTCTGTTATGTCTACCCATTCTTCGCCGTTGTTGCTCCATCGCCGCTGCTCCACCGCCACGACTTGCTCACCATTCATCTGATTTCTGGGTTTTTTTTTAAATTGTGGATTCATCCACATTTTTTTAAATAAAAAATCTATATACTGCGGCCATACCCGCAGTAAGGGGCAAAACTGTGGCCAATTTTACCGCGGCGTCTATTACAGCCCATCCCACAACGTTTACTATCCGTTTACTCAATGTAGTGCTAGCTAGCTAGCTACTCCTATAGACTATATATAGTTTAAGGCCTGATGGCTAGCTAGCCCCTTTGCATGCATGCATGTTGTCTGATGTATATATCTTAACGACAGCAAGTAAAGAGTACTGGTACGTATGCATATATGTCATGTCCTTTTCTTTCTGGATCTGCATGCATGCTTAATTAGTTCTGCTGTTGTGGTGCTCTTTTGATGTAAATCACTCCTAATTCTTCTCTAAGGATTTTTATATAATAATGTTTCATTCAATAAATATATATATCTAAAATCTTTCAACCAATATATATATATATATATATATATATGATCATCCCCAAATTAATACTATATACTAGATGTACCTGTCGAGAAGAAGGGCAAGGGGGAGCATGAAGGCGGCAGCGAAAGAGAAGCGATAAGCGACGATAATGCGAGGATTCATTCCGTCGTTGGCAGCAAGCTTGTAGAGCACATTTACTCCGGCAAACACCACCTGGATGATGATCATGAAAATGGCCGACCTTGCATCCTGAATGCAACTCCATATCTTATTCTTCTTCTTCTTCTTCCCTGCTCCTGCTGCTGCTGCTGCCTCCATCTGATCCATATTAGACCAGAAAAGTAGTTTTCCAATTTGGAAACGTGATGATCGATGAATTACGCAGTTGCCGTTTGTGAATTGTGATGCTTTGGTTGACGTGGGACGTCACTGCATGCCTCCTACATTGGGCCACCAGATCATCATCCCACAATACACAAACACCTGCCCATATTTCTCTTCTCTTTCTCATTCCTTTTTCATCTCACTGTCCTATTATAATTAAATATACAGTAAGAAATGCAAGTTTCCTTGATGCATGGCAAATGATTAGCAATCGATAATATATTCTGTTGATTAAACAAAAATTAAATGAATTCTAAGTCATGAATCACGTGGTGGTAGACACTGCTTGGATGGAGGCTGTGAGATTTGTTGCTTTAACATATAGTAGTATAGAATATGGAATATAACGACGTTAAAGGTGAATGAGGTGATTGTGTATATGTGTTAGGCTATTTAATTTAGATGGATTTTGAAAATAGATGGGATGTGAGCTATCGATTTCCTCAAAGGTGGCAAAGCCCTTAAATCACAGTTGGCAAAGCAAACCCCTCTTAAGAATTTGTTTTGATTTTAGTGTCACAAATCACAATCTGACCTCATCTTGCCATTTCTAAGATTGCATTTTCAAGACAATATAAAAACTTGACCCAAACTGATTGACTTCGCACAACAAACAGAAAAACAACAGGATCTTTTTAGTTTTTACAAATAGTGGGGTAAAATAACTGCTACTCAAAATCCCAACAAGCCATGAGGCGAAGCGATGATAAACATGCCTCCTTAAATTAAGGAATGTATTATGAAGATCTTGGCCTGGTCAAAAAAAAAAAACTCAGAATTGACCAAACAAACCAAATTGCTACCAACTTCCATTACAAGCAACAAGCAAGAAGCGCATTAACTCTCTTTTTTTTTTCCCCCTCGCAATTAAGAAAGCTTCACTTCTTAACACCAAAGTTCCAAAAGCAAGCCAGAATGGACTAATAACATATGACACATGCCCTGAACGAAAAGACCTTCACCTCCAAATCTTCTTCAATGATAACAAAATTAGAAGCATTTCCTATGAACGATTGCAGGACCAGATTCATCATATTCGGCCTTGGTAATCCACATCTGCAACAAATTCACGACAGGAGTTGATAAAAAAGCCGGAGGCAATACAGAATTTTGAAAACAGAAGACAAACGTATAAGAGTACCTGCTGGAATGTGCTAAGAGATGCCAAAATTGATCCTCCAATCCAGACACTGTACTTTCTCTCAGGAGGAGCAACAACTTTTATCTTCATGCTGCTGGGAGCAAGGGCTGTAATTTCTTTGCTCATCCTATCCGCAATACCAGGGAACATGGTGGATCCACCACTCAGCACAATATTACCATAAAGATCCTTCCTGATATCCACATCACACTTCATGATGGAGTTGTATGTAGTTTCGTGGATGCCACCAGCTTCCATTCCTATCAACGATGGCTGGAAAAGGACTTCAGGGCAACGGAACCTCTCAGCTCCAATTGTGATTACTTGACCATCAGGAAGTTCGTAACTCTTTTCAATGGCAGAGCTACTCTTTGCTGTCTCCAACTCCTGCTCGTAATCTAGGGCAACATATGCAAGCTTCTCTTTGATGTCCCGAACAATTTCCCGCTCTGCAGTAGTGGTGAAAGTGTATCCTCTCTCCGTCAAGATCTTCATCAAGGCATCCGTTAAATCACGTCCGGCCAGGTCCAACCGAAGAATAGCATGGGGTAAAGCATAGCCTTCGTAAATTGGCACAGTGTGACTCACACCATCACCAGAATCCAAGACAATACCTGTTTATATATGAACAGTATTATTAGTAAAATCGAGAGAGAGAGAGAGAGAGAGAAGTTCCCTAAATAAAGAACAACTGAAAAGAGAGAGATAAGTGTATGTCCGAGTTAGATAATTAGCTCAGAAATGCTTTCTATTTGGGAGGGAAAGGCTACTTTTAGCAAGCTAGTACTGGTACTAGCACTAGCAATACAAGAAATGCAGCACCAATTAATAGGGGATAATATGCTTCAAGAGCGTAATAGGACCCATATTTCATAAACAGCCAATGAAAACCCACAACCAGAGGATGTAAAGATTCCATTCTCTTCCATGGAATACAATTCAACATGTCTTCAGCCCATGTTTGCAGGAGATAAGCCCCGCACAAAAAATCAAATAAAACCAACAAAGGACATAAAACAAAGAAAGTGATAGACCAATATCTGAAACAAACCTGTTGTACGGCCACTAGCATACAGGGAAAGAACAGCCTGAATGGCAACATACATTGCAGGGACGTTGAAAGTTTCAAACATTATCTGGGTCATTTTCTCCCTGTTTGCTTTAGGGTTGAGAGGCGCTTCAGTAAGGAGGACAGGATGTTCTTCTGGGGCAACACGAAGCTCATTGTAGAAAGTGTGATGCCAAATCTTCTCCATGTCATCCCAATTGCTGACGATGCCATGCTCAATAGGATACTTCAAGGTGAGGATACCTCTTTTCGATTGGGCCTCGTCACCAACATAAGCATCCTTCTGACCCATTCCCACCATAACACCTGTGTGGCGGGGCCGACCCACAATGCTTGGAAACACTGCTCTAGGGGCATCATCACCAGCAAATCCAGCCTGCAATTATGAGGGTAAGGTGAGCACGGTATGTTTGTTTCTTGTTTGCTGACAGTAAATGCATGATAACCAAATTACCTCTGCATCAATGACATATAGTACTGGTCTCATGACTTTTAGAACAGATAACCATCATCATTAACATGTTTGGGTAAAAGACAGCGGTTATATCCTACTCCCTCCATCTTGAGCAATTGTCTACTGTTTGTTTTGAAGTGCCCACAAAAAATTGTCTTGTTTGTTCAAAGAAAACTTTTTACAACTAAATTTACTAAAATACCCCAAATTTCCTTCCCACTTTTGTTCACACAAATAAGTCCTACCGTTAACCTACCCAATTTCCATTCCACTTAGGGTCAAAATCGAGAAAACACCTACCATTTAATCTCCACACCAAAACAAAATCTAAAATTATTTGCGGACAGAGGTAGTACTTCAAAGTTAATTGAAATGATGAACCACAGCAAGAGCTCAAAACAGATAATAAGCTGACCTTGACCATTCCAGTTCCATTGTCACACACAAGGGGTTGAATATCTTCTGTATCAGCCATCTGTTAGAGATCCTGGAATAGTTGCAATATCAGGAACAGTAAACATCAATTTAAACTAATAACTCTGGCCTAACATGTTTGATTGCTTCTGATGATTGACCAGACACAATGGCACAATAAAAGATACAATATGACAGTGATACTCTAACTCTCTTGATTCACATCCGAATTTTCTTCTGGAAACCTCCGTAGAGTGGAGCAAATAATAAACTCCTCTTCTAGTACAAAATGGACTAACTCTGCTACCCTATTAATTCAAAAGAACTCTTCACGAAAGCATCTTACAATTAACAGCATCCATAAGCCCATACCACTATCAATACCATCACTCTAAACAGTATAGATCTTACTTCAAATGCATGTCACATGACAGTGCTAGTCATCACAAGTTCGGGTGCCATTTAAAATCAAATAACAGTTTTCACTTGCGCTTTTCAAACTACGACAAGCAACTGTCACTGATTCATCAAACTTCTAATAGCAACCTGTCCAACAGACTTGCAAACTAATTAGCATCTGTATGCAGGCAAGATTATCAAGTTCTGGAGCATCTTACATGCACGATCAACTACCGACAAACCAAACCTTTTCGAGATCCAAACCCCGGTAGAGAGATCAGTTAAAAACTTGGGTTTCAGTGTGCAGATTCAAAATACTCAAACAGATCCGATGAACACCAGAGCAGAAGATCGCGCACAAATTGAATCAAAGCAGTAGCATTAAACTATACGTTTTAAACCAAAGAGGATTTCAGACAGATCTAGATCCTAAGCAAGAAGTTCATGAATCAACACTAAGGGACAGCAAATCAAGCAAAGAAAAAACCTACTGCGAAAGAAGAAATCGAATTGACCAGGTCAGCGGACACACCTTGCTCAAGCTTCCGCAAGATTCGAGCGGAGGAATGGTCAGTCAGCTAGGACGAAGCAGCTGAGAGTGGCACGGGGGAAGATACGGTGGGTGTGTGTTTTTTTATACAGAATAAATGAAGGCGAAATGAAGGCGAAATGAAGGCCAAACGCACATTTGCTTTGCTGGTTTGCTTTCATCTTTTCTGTGCTAGCTGTGAGATTGCGGAGGGACAGAAATGTAAAAGTCTAAAGTCGTCCGTCGAGTTTGAGACCCTTCCCCGTTGTTGGCGGCCTTGTAACTCGATGGGTAAATCCCCCTACTTACAATTGTTGTCCTTTTTTGTTCCTAATCTAACCCCACTTTTCAGCTATGTTTTAAGTGAGCTTTTTTAACCCATGAAAGATAGTTAAAAAAAAATTGAAGACTAAAAATTTCGAAATTGTAATATGAACATTGTCATAAACCACAAATATTGCAGAATATAAAATGGAAACAATTAAAATAAAAGCATAAAAGAAAATTAAAACAAATGAGAAAAAAATTATTAAGGAAAAAAATAAAAGAAAAAGAAGAATAAAAAAGGCATGCAACGCCACAAAAAAATAGAATTAAACCGAAATAATATTATAAGAGGAAAATATGACTAAAATGTAAATAAAAATTAAGTTTAAGGGAATATGGGTAAACAATGGAATACAAAAAAAAAACTAGACCAAAATAAAAGTAAAAAGAAAAGAAAATGCTTAAATAATAAAATTAAAATAGTTGGGGCCAAATTGAAAAATTATAGAAATGTAGGACAATAAAAGGAGTTATTTCTTAAACAATGAAATGGGGTGGGAAAAAAAAATAAAAACGGTTCATCTCGTTGTCGTGACCATTTCTGCATTTAAGCATAGTTCTAGGAGGCCAAGAATAGACGAAACAGTGAAAAAGAAAAAAAAGAAAAAAATAGGAGACATGTGACATAAAAATAGATTACAAAAAAAAGAGAATTAAATAAAAACAAAAGCAAAAAATTAGGAAAATAGTTAAATAACAAAACTAAAATATTTGGGTCCAGTGTGTAGAATATACATAAATGTTGGATAATATCAGCATTTTTTCCTAAATAATAATAAATCAAAAAGACAAAAAATAATTGTTAAGTATGTGAAAACAATAATATGAGAGTCGTAACATAAAGATAGAGTACAAAAAGAAGCAAGAGAATCACATCAAAACGAAAACAAAAATACAAAGAAAGGGAATTAAATAATAGAACTAAAACATTTTGATCTAATGTGTAGAAAAAACATAAATATTGGACAATACCATAATTTTTCTCTAAATAACCAAAAAGAATAACAAAATGACAACAAAAAAAATGCTCTACCTAATACGACATGTTTTCTACATATAGATACATAGAAACAAGAGTAAACGGAAAAGAAAATGCTTAAATCATAAAATTAAAATAGTTGGGGCCAATTTGAAAAATTATAGAATTAAACAACAAAACGGGGTGGAAAAATGGAAAAAAACGGCTCGTCTCACTAGGACCTTCTCTGTATTTAAGCATACTTCTTGTTGGGCAAGAATAGATTAAAAAATAAAGAAAACTAAAAAAATAACAAAGAAAAAAACTATTCAATATGTGAAAACAATAATAGAAGACCTGTAACGTAAAAATGGATTCCAAAAAAAGAAGAGAATTATAACAAAACAAAAGTAAAAAAATTAGGGAAATGGTTAAATAAAAAACTAAAACATTTTGGTCCAATGTGTAGAAAATACATAAATGGTGGACAATATTAGCGTTTTTCCTAAACAATAAGAAAGTAAGAAGACAAAAAATAACTATTTAATATATGAAAACAATAATGAGAGAGCTGTAACACAAAAAATAGAGTACAAAAAGAAAATAAGAAAGAGAATTACATCAAAATAAAAAAAGGAAATAATTAAATAATAGAATTAATACATTCGGATCAAATGTTTAAAAAATAAAAATATTGGACAATAGCGGAGTTTTTCCTTAATTAACCAAAAAGAAGAAGAAGAAAAAACGACAAAAAAACAAGCCTAATAAGACGGGATTTCTACTTATAGATATATAGAATATAGTTTTTAAACGTGTTATTCACTTCAAATCACATAAACAATTCATCAAATCGTACTTTTCTTTTGACATTTCCTCTCACATTTCTAATACTACTAATTGCGGAAGTGTTGATGGGACAAGTGTGAACAGTAGTAATTTTGACTTCTTTTCCGGATCAAACACCAAAATGACGTCGTTATGTCCCTTTTTATTTTTATTTTTCGTCTAAACTTGAAACGACGTCGTTTTTCCGGATAATTTCGACCTCAAATCGTGCACGAAATAACAAGAACCATCCGATTGTGATTCTATTGCGGGCGAAGCCATCAAACGTTTTTATTTTTTGCAAAAACCCCCACTTGCTTAGAACTTTAAAATAGAGTAAACTTCACTGGTGGTCCTGTAAGTTTGTGGGTTGTCCTATTTGGGTCTCATTTTAAGAATTTGGCTCAATTTAGTCCTATAAGTTTCAATCGCGTGCACCGTTCGTCTTGCCGTCACTTTTTTCGTCAAAATCACCGTAAAATGGTAAAATTACCAAAATGTCACTTTTTAATATCCAATTTAATACCCAATTCACTTAATAGTCTACAAAATAGTCTAACTACTTTTAAATTCTACAACCATCGCCCTTAACCCTCACCAGTCAACCTTCGCCGGTCTTGCCCACCTTTGTCGGCCCTCCCACGCCCCACCTTTGCATCCTTCCAACCGATCAAACCTTCCCCTACCCAAATCGCACCGTCATTGACTTCAGATTTGGCATCGTCGCGAACCCAGATCTAAGGATGGACAAGAACCCAAACCGATGCGAGCAAAGAAGCAAGCTGGGACGAGACCTGCCCTCTCGCCGCCTCGTTCGACCGGCCCAATGTCGCCGTCGATTCACGAAGGAGATCTAGAACTAACCGCTACAGCCTAGCCGACTGAGGCTCCCTCCTGCCGCATCGAGGCTGCCGATGAGCCCCCTCACCTCCGACGACCCTTCACCAGCCGATATCAACGTCAATGGCCACTCCGTCCACCCGGACGATACCGGCCAACCACTTGTTATGGAAGAGAGATGGTGAGGTTGTCCATTTAGAAAAAGTTAAGAGTTTATTTGTAACTTTTTTAAGAGATTGGTGTTAAATTTAATAATAGATCTAGGATATTTTGGTAATTTTACCACTTTAACGGTGGTTTTAACGGGAAAAAGTGACGGCAGGACGAACGATGCACACGATTGAAACTTACAGGACTAAAGTGTGCCAAATTCTTAAAACGGGACCCAAATAGGATAACCCACAAACGTACAGGACCACCAGCGAAGTTTACTTTTTAAAAATATCATATTATGCCCTTTTTGCTTGCTTTTGTTTACTTTTTAGCCCCATATGTTTACCTTAGTAGCATTTGCAACTCGGGTTGCCTTTCTTCTTGAATACCATTTTCCTATTTTTCGGTTATTAAGCTTTTTAGACAAAATTAGAATTTGTCTCTTAAATATCTCAACTTTGTTTTATTTTGTACATCAAAACTCGGTTTTATGAATCTTAAATATAGAAAGTTTTCATTTTTTATTTGTATCATTTAATATATTGACACTTTAAATGTTTTTTATTATCTTTTATTAATTTTCTTTTCCAGATTATTCTTATTTAGATCAAATTCAAGTTATTGTTTTTTTTTAAAAAAAAAAAATCAAATTCAGCCGATCATGGTCTTTTTCTCGCTTTCTTGGTCCTTTTATTATTTAATCTTATCATTTAGTTATTTGATATTTTTTTGGAGTAGAATCAATACCATTATTTATTTTTACATTTTCCAGTATAGCACATCCTGTTTTTTTCCACATTTTTCTTTTTACTCTTTTTTTTCTAGAAAAAAAACTTTTGTAAAAAACTTGCTTGGTTAAGTGAACTTATATTTTTCAATGTATTTTCTTTATTTTACCATTATTGTGATTTAAAAGTAAAATTTGAACTTTACTATTCAGCATCTCATCTTTCTCTTTGTTTGCACATTAAATTCTTATGTGTTTTTTATTGCTTCAGAATAATATTTGTTCCACACTTTTTTATATTGGTTTCTTTAACCTCTTAGTTTTCTAACTCAACCCATCAAGTGATTTTTTTACACTTTATTGATCCTTTAGTTTTTTATACACATAATTATGACCCTTAGTTTTGTTTTTTTGCACATTCTCATTTTTCTTACAATTTAGTTTTTTAATTATTTTTAATCAAATGGGTCCTATTTTTTATTTAAAAAAAATCAATTAGTCTATTTTTTCACGTATTTTTTTAAATCAAATAGTTGATAGTTTTACTTCATCAAATAAACTATCTTTTTTACACCTTGCTTTATTTAAAAAATATCAAAGTCTGTATGGCTTAGCCTAGCACTTGGGTGCTCATCTTTACTTCTCTACCGTGACCCTGTTAATTCTCACATTCATTGGTTTCACCGTTTTCGAGTTGGTCATCACCGGCAAAGGCACTGTTAAAGTATATCTATAATCCTGTAAGTTTAATTATTATTCCACCGGAGTCCTATTCTAAGAATTTGTACCATTAAAATCCCTATTTAAAACATTTTCATCATTTGTGGCCCTTTTCCGTTAATGATCCGATAAGTTTGATGAATCTTAGGGAAGAATGATAATTTTGGCTACTGAAATGTTTTTTTAAAAATTCTATTTACACTCCATATTTTGAATCTAACAATTTAATCACCCCAAACAATACTAAACTTAACAATTTAATCGCCACGTGGGTCGCCGTTAACTTGTTAAGTTTAGAATTGTTTGGTGGTGATTAAATTGTTAGGTTCAAAACCTAAGGTGTAAATAGATTTTTTTAAAGAAATTTCAGTGGCTGAAATTATCATTTTTTCCGAAGATCTTCCAAACTTAACAGATCATTAGCAGAAAGGACCATAGACGATAAAAAAGTTTTAAAATGGGATCTTAGTGGTATAAATTCTTAAAATGGGACTCTGGTGGGAATAATTAAACTTACGAGACTACGCGCAAAGGCACAACCAAGGACCTCAACCATATGGGCCTTGAGATCTCTGGTTTGCGATTTCAACGTGCTGACGGCTGTAATGGGGCTGGTAGTGAGAATGTTGCGGACTTTCTGGGAGGGGGCAATTTTGTACAGTGAAATTTTTTTCGGGTAAAATTATTGAGGTTAAAGCGTTTATGGTTAAGTTAGAGAATTATTGCAAAAAGAAAGTGACCGTCAATACACTAGTTAATGGTTAAAAGGGGTTTTTGCAGGTTATGCGATACCCTAGGGTGGTTTTTAATGAATTCCCAAAATAAGAGGTGTAAAGTTATGATTATGCTAAAAAAATTGACATTGCGTTTGCGTATATTCGTCGGGTTTGGACCGTTGCTCATCAGTGCTTGCAATAAATTAATACCAGTACAGTAGCGGTTCCGAAGACACTCAACGAATCCGCGGGCGTCCCTTTTTCTTTCGCGTCAAATTTCCCGCGACCAAACAAGAAATCGGCTGTCCACTTCGCTAACAACTTCGCGTTGATCGACATGAAGTCTTCTTCTCGTTTCCCCGCCGCCGCCGCCGCCATCGCCGCCATCATTCATGTAAGATTCATAGTGTTATATTTTCAGCACCTCCTATTCGTTTTGCTACTGCTCTATCACCGCTGGTTGTAGTAGTTAATATTGTCTTCTTTCACTTGATTGAAACAATGATTTCACGCCGTCGTTGAGTTTATTTATCCTGCTAGGTTTTGCCAGTTGAATTTTCTTCTCTGTTTTTTTTGTTCCATCCTGATTTTAAGGATTTCTTTTAACGGGTATCTTCAATCGGCTTAATCTGAACGCGACTTACTATCAAGTGTTAGCTTGCTTTCCCACTGTGATTTTGCTCGAAATTTGTTGTTCTTGGCGGCCTTACTTTATTTTCTGTGAGAATCCAAGTCGGTGCAACAATGCTATTTCTGAATTTGGATCTAGAGAGTGGAGGAGTGGGAAACTAGTCTTTAACTGAATATGCATTTGGTGATGGTCAGCTAGTTGTTTGCAATTTCCAAATCATCTATTATTCTTGATTGAAGTGTGCAATGTTTTTTGGTAGGTGGTTATGCTTTTTCCAGTTCTTAATGCAGAGAAAATATCTCAGTCAGTGTCTTCGCTTCCTTTAACCGATGGGTAAGTCCGGTTCACGTATGAATTTATAATTTCATCTACCACTTAGCAAATATTCCAGTTCTATAATTCAAGCAGGAAGCATCATAGTTATTCATATTAATTAGTAGTCGTAGTTGCTGGGTAATATTACTTGACAATGTAAAGTTGCTTGGACTTTTGAAATGTCATTGACATGTATTATTACGCTGTCATTCCGTTTTCTTCCTAGTCTTTATGTTGCAGTGATTTTGTTAACCAGCAGAAATGTTTCCTTCTTTCTCCTGCATATTTTCGGATAACAGAGATACTGTATATACTTTTTCCTTCGTCTTTTTTGTTGCCTCTTGATGGCCTATTCTTATGTCTAGGATTTAGAAAACCCAAATTGTCGATATACGAATCTCTCACAGGCCTCTCACATGTAGACTGCATTTTTAGTTCTTGTTCTTTTTCAGCTTCTGAATTAAGTTACAATTGCAGACCACTTTATTCTTCCATAGGCCTATGCCTTATTTTGTTTTTGTTTCAAACAAGACAGACATTCGTTGGTTCCCTGGGAAAGGCACTCCAGCGAATATTGTGCAATGTATGATATATGCGGAGAACGGAGTGATGGGAAAGTTTTAAACTGTCCATACGGTTCTCCATCCGTAAAGGTATTGTTTTACGTTAGTTGTTCTTCTGTTGTCTACTAAGCTCTCAACTGTTGTGCTTTATCCTATATTTACGTGTTTCCATTGTATTGTAGCCTGATGAACTGCTTTCTGCTAAAATTCAAAGCTTGTGTCCCACAATAAGTGGAAATGTCTGCTGCACGGAGACTCAGTTTGAAACATTGAGGACACAGGTTCAACAGGTGAATCATCATATGATATTTATCGTCTTAAACTTATTTATTACTTCCCCATTTTACAAATGTTGTACAGTCTGTTTTCCTATTTTTGCAGTATTTAATCTGATTTTTTTCATGAATGTTTAGACATATAAAGTTGAATAATTCATATGGCTATCAAAATTTGAAGTCTTAATTTACTAATTATATACTCCCTCCATCCACAAAAGATTGGTGGGTTTCTTTTTTAGCATTTAATCTATGATTCTTGTCTTCAACCTGTTGATACATAAGGTCAAACTAATGATAAACCAATGTTTGTAGTTTTTAAATATTATTTTATAGAATTTTTTAAAGTAAAAATTTGAGTCAAACACAACATCAAAAGTCAAACCCACTAATCCTTTGGGGACGGTTGGAGTTTTTTTTCCCCCACTATTTATCTTAATAATTATTCGAGTTTACTCAAACATTGAAACACAAGACATGAAAGTCAAACCCTACAATCTTTGTGAAATGGAGGGAGGATTAGTTTTATTCTTATGTTGATTGCGATCCAAGAAACAAAATGCCAACCAATCAATGTACTTATTGTATTTCTCAGTAAATGAAGAATGCAAAAATATGTTTTCTTAGACAGTCCGAGGTTTGGGCCACCGCACATTTCCTCTGCTGGTTGTGCTAGATGTCTAAGCTAGCTAAAATTCCAAATTGAGGAATGTCACGCAGCTTAGATCATCTTTTCTTAACTGTAATGTATGCTATATGTTCCAGGCAATACCTTTTCTTGTGGGTTGTCCGGCATGC
The DNA here is from genome assembly GCA_024586325.1 of Stellera chamaejasme. NCBI lineage: Eukaryota > Viridiplantae > Streptophyta > Magnoliopsida > Malvales > Thymelaeaceae > Stellera > Stellera chamaejasme. The sequence continues at coordinate 31,213,517 of CM044986.1, forward strand.
CTGAGGAACTTTCTAAATCTTTTCTGTGAGCTTTCCTGCTCTCCAGATCAAAGTTTATTCATCAATGTGACTTCCATTTCTGAGGTTAGTTTAAGCTTTTGAGAAACTTTATTATGGAGGTAATGGTCCCTTTGTATTGTAATTTGTGACTCATTTTTCTGTATGTGCACTTGCTCTCCAACTACGAATGGAATCCCTTAGGTTAATGGCAATTTGACTGTGGATGGCATAGACTTTTATGTGGAAGATGCTTTTGGAAAAGAGATGTATGATTCATGCAAGGATGTTAAGTTTGGGACCATGAATACACGGGCGATTGATTTTGTAGGTGCTGGAGCTAAAGATTTTAAAGGTGATCTGAACTGGACTTATTTTATATTCTCTCTCTCTCTCTCTCTCATTTATAGTAAATCAGAATAGTTACTAAGGCATCCAGATGATGCCCAGAGACTAATTTACAAGCTAAACAAATTCAATATCAGCCAACTCTTTGTAATCTCTAATAAAATTATAGCTCCATGGGCAAAGGGATGATAGAGATTCCATTTGACTTAGGTTGACTCGATCTCATAATTTCTGGTGTCTATTGTAATCTGAGTAAGAATTTTATACCATTTATTGATGATACTAGAGTACTACCAACAAGTGTTTTATATTCTCTGTTGGTTTAATGGAATGGGAAAGAGTCATTAGAAAGAATGTAACATGTCAAGTAAGAAAGTTGATGCTTTTTTAAAGTTGTAATGAATGTGTAAAAAATCATGTAGGTTGCATTTTACTCGTACTTCCCTTATGTTCAGATTTATTGTCTTTTTCCCTTTTTAGAAGTCCTTAGGATGGAAATATATGTTATTTTTTTCATAACGAAGTCATGACCTTATCTTATTTGATCTGTAGCAAATTATGTTAGAAGTAAGAGTCTGATGTTATCCATTTGCATAGCCAACTATATTGGAATGAAATATTTATTTTGGATATGTGTCATTTGAATCTCTTATGCTATTAAGCAAATGACTATTTTGAATCAGCTTCAAGTCTAACATGAATAGTCCGATTGCAATTTGAAAACTTTTTGGTATGAGATCATCTTATAGTAGGCATCTTGTAATGAAGCAAAGCATTTTTTAAGTAGAGTTTACAAGCTGTTAAAAGTTCAATGGTATGCAAGTTCGACACTTATTCCAGCATGGTAGCACTTGTACTTGACAAGCTTGTGCTCATTATGCATTACACATAGGCCCCGTTTAGGAATAGCTATTTCAATTAGCTGTAGCGTTTTAGATAATTTTTCAATGATTGAGATCAAATAGATACAGCTAAACGCTAAAATCTACCCATAGTTTTTTCAAAACACAACTACTTGAAAAAGCTATTACCAGACACACACATAGTCGGGGCATCCTTTGTTTAGCCGCGTTTGGTTGTTGTTTCCGTGATTTTTTTTATTGTTGTTTGAGTGTTATGCGGTGTACTGGTTGGAGTTGGAATGAATAAGATGTGGTTTCCGACGATAGTTTCTTAATGAAACAATAATTATTACGGCTTTGAAAAGAAACTTCCAGTTGAGGAAGGAATAAAAACCTATTCAATGAGGTGACTTGAAGGATTCCGAAAGGCTTGCTTGTTCCATCTAAATGTCTATTATACTGCCAGAAAATAACTCCCATTGTCAGTTTTCGCTTTTATTTTTTATGAAGTCAGTTTCCACTCCTACTCTTTTGTTTTCCTTTGACTATATTTGCAAATAACTCTATTTGTGGTTCTCCAGATTGGTTCGGATTTATTGGCCAGAAAGCGGCCCCTGGATTCCCTGGTTCACCCTATTCCATTAATTTTAGGTCTAGAGTGACAGAGCATTCTGCAATGAAGCTCATGAATGTTTCAACTTATTCATGTGGTGATATTTCACTTGGTTGTTCATGTGGAGATTGTCCTTCATCGCCTGTGTGCTCTGATATTGAACCTCCGTCACCGCACAAAACGGACTCTTGCTCTATTACAATCGGGCTTAAGGTTTGATCTAAATTAGATTTCCAGTTCCACTTACTACAGAAAATAACTATATTGTTGGGCTCATTTATGGAATTGTTTTGTTACTTCTATAATTTTGTAACTAATTTTAGTGTGTTTATTTGCTTAAAGTTTCGTATTCACCACGTTCTTTTTTGTTTTATTTTTTAATTGTGATCTCTTCTTGCTTGGTGCTTTCAGATCAGATGTATTGACTTTGGGTTAGTTGTGGTTTATATTGTATTGGTCGCTGGACTTCTGGGATGGGCAATGTTTGGTCGGACAAGGGAAAGGGCAGCACCTTTTACAGTGCCATTACTGACACCGGAATATGATGGGGAACCTGATAATGCTGACATGCCAAAGGATGAGAACTTCAGTGTAAAGGTTAGACGTCGTTGATACTGTGCTGCTCTTGTATTTAACTGTAGTATGCAATTGTATTCTAAGCGGACATTAGATGGTGTCATGTCCATTCTAAAATGAGGAGATCGTACCCTGTAGGGCTTTAATGGATCTTTACCTTTAGGCTTTAGCAGTGGGACCAAGAAAATTTTGCTGCCCTTGGTGAGCCCAAAGGTCCTAAGTTATCATTTTTCAAGTAAGCATGTCTGAAGCAATAATTTTGTCATTGGAAAGCCTATGTACGAACAAGGGATTTGACATACTTCCCTACCTAATCACTGTAGGCTGGGGAATGGGTCAGAGAATAGAAGTAGTCATTGGCTTTCCATTTTTTGTAAGTTACTGGGGTTGTGATTCTCATTCTCAGATTATAATTTCTGATCATTGGAAAATTTAAGTATAAAGAGTAGCATTTACATTTGACCTGGTCCATCTGTTTGCCATTCTCTAGGTTCCTTTCTCTTTCTCTTCTTATTTTTTTAAAGCCTTTCTGTGCTTATTCTTCTCTGTGATCGAGTATTGATGTTGCACTTTGCAATTTTAAGATCTTAATATTGAAACAGTTTTGTATGTTACACTTCTTTATTTGCATTTAAGTCTTATGGCTTTCTGATCTTTTGTGAATAATAGGCTCATGAGAGGGTTTCAAGAAGTGGCTTCCGACCTTTCTGTATTCAAGAATATTTATCTAGCTTTTTCAGGTGTGCACTAGAACTGTTTTTTTAACATATTTGGTATATTCTAATTGCTAAATATCTATTTTATCCCAGGAACTATGGTGCATGGGTTGCTAGAAACCCCACTGTTGTGCTATTGTCTTCATTGGCAATTGTTATTGTGCTTTGTTTGGGTTTATTTCAGTTCGATGTAGAGACACAGCCTGAAAAGGTATCTACTTGTAGATTTTAATAATCCTTTAATATTTACTAAGTGCAAACATTGTTCAGACTTCAGAATATAAACTTGTGAGATGTTTTTAATGAAATTACACTCCCTTTGTCCTGAACTGTTTGCCAGATTTGGCTTCTGAGCTTTGCTTAATTTATTAGTACTAAGAAAAGTTTTGTTAACTGTTTTGAAGGAAAAAACAATATGTTAGGAACTAGAAACATTCATTGGTTTTTTGCATATTAATTACTTGGCTCTGTATTTAAAAATGTTAGAGAAAACAATCATAGGTTAAATGCTGAAAAGTAAACCTAAGAAACAATTTGGGAAGCATTAAACATCAAAACCGTTAGTAAATCATGGTTCTAAGAAATATTTTCTCGCAACTTTGTATAATTATTAGGTCTCCTCTGCCTTCTTTTTGTTTATGTAGGTTTTGGTTGATGCTTTAGCACGTCAATACTGAGAATTGTAGCTTTATAGGCAAGGCCAGCTTGATTTTGTCCTATCGCTTTTAGGAATGTCTTAGTGAGGTTCTTTAGCAAAGTACTTGAATTCCTTTCAATCAAACTTTGACAATTAGATTGGCTCAAACTAGTGGGTCCCTAAAAAAGTTCGTATGACAATGTTTTAGTTAATGAACTTTAAGAACTTCAAATTTGGAAGTTCACCCAAGTTTTGTCCTATCTATGTGTTACTGAACTTCAAAAATAATCATGATTCTTTTCTGATTTATCTAGGCCCTATGAGCTCACACATGTTTAGTGAATGCATGAAGATGTGTTTTGAGGGATGTTTGTTTATTTCCTTGCATACATTTGAAATTCTTTCTTCAGGTTAAATCAATTCTTTAGTGTATCCAGTCACATAAATAGGCTAGAAGTGCATTAGTATCCTTTTTGTATTTATGTTCCTGATTAGATTTGATTGACATGATATCAGAAGTCACAGAAACACGTTGACATATTATTTCCATTGATGATGAAAATGGAGCTTTAAGCTCTCGTACCTATCTTTTGTAATGATATGACTTTTCCCTTAAATTTTAGATATCTGACGCTCCTTATAGTTGTGGGTAGGTCCTGGCAGTAGGGCTGCTGAAGAGAAGCAATTTTTCGACAGCCATCTTGCACCTTTTTACAGAATAGAACAGGTTCTTTTCCATTTTCTACCCTTTTTTTTGATAACATCATTCCGAGTCATTTTCCATTATTGGGAAAAAGGGCTGAAACATAAAAAAGGGAAAATAAGAAAGAGCACGCTGGTTTTTATTGGTTGATCTCTTTTACCCATTAAAGTTTCTTTTTAAATTGTACTAGCATTTATGTATTTTTGGTGTCAAGATGAATGTAGATCTGCCGTCCCATTTCACCCATCAAAATTGTCACTAACTTATCTGCTTGAACATCACCAACATGTTTAAAGTTTTGGTGTTAGTTTTCTGAAGGTGAAAAACAAGCATGCTTGTGATGAATGAGAAGAATCCTTTGTCAGGATTATACTTCCTCCATTTCATATTGATTGTAGGTTTATGGTTTCGTTGTTTCACAATATTTAAACTATGCTTTTTCATATGAACCTTTAGACATATAAAGTTAAATAATTCATATTTGTATCATAATTTGAATTCTAAATTTTCTAAACATATACGTATTTTTGTTTTTATTTTTCAGTTTTTTTCTTAGTAAAAATTTGAGTCAAACATTGAAACTTGAAAGTCAAACCCTACAATCTTCATGATTGGACCATCATGGTTGATATGTAATGTGATTGTACCATCAGTGTTCCACCTACTTTAACCAGTCTTCCATATGTCTACATCTGGAAGTAGCAACAAGTTATGCTCATATGGACGTAAACATAACCTAGGAGTAAAAGCATATGGAAGATGGTATTGCATTGAAAGATTTATCAGGTTTTATATGTTCCCACGTACAGTAACAACCTAGCTACATCATCTTAATACCTATAGGTATCTGCATGCTGTGCATCTGTACCTACTTCCCATTATATACTTGCTATAGCACATAAGCACAGATACAACTTTTGCAGCATGAGCCTACTTTTAGAGTCATACTATGCTTTAGTGACTATGAGGTTCTGAAGAAGCACTGTGTCATTGAGCCTTATGTTTTCCAGCTTATAGTGGCAACCTTACCAAGTAAGGAGCGTGGGAAGGCACCTAGCATAATCACAGATGATAATATCCAGCTGCTTTTTGAACTTCAAGAGAAGGTAAAGATGTTGGTTTAAAGTCGGAGGATAGCTTCCATGTTCGCATAATTAAACAATGTGTCCAGTCTAATCTAAATGAGGCTTCAGAATAATAACTGCTTTTGCAACTTCTTTAGTTGTATCTTGTACAAATCAACTCTGAACTTGATGTTGTTGCTTAACAAGAATAGGTTGACAAGATTGCTGCAAATTATTCTGGGTCAACAGTATCTCTAACTGACATCTGCTTGAAGCCGCTTGGCAAAGATTGTGCCACTCAAAGCGTTTTGCAGGTTCACTTCATAGTTTTTCATTATCACTGCATTTTCCCCTCTAACAGCCTGTTGTATAGTTATTCAAAGTACAGAGTACTATTTCTGTGGTACTACATGATTTGCTGGTTTTCATATGCTATATTTTTTAAGAGCTTGGTAAATGTTAAATGTGCTTGCATGTTCTTATGCTCATAGGGAGATTAGGATTTAGGACCCCAAGAGTTGTCTTGAGTTAGAACAAGGCATTGGGCGCTGTTACCAGATAACTACTGTACCTTATGGTCCTTATCCATTTTTAGAATTAAATTGACTGTATTATGTAATTTGCGCATTCTTGTTGTATCCTTGGTTGCTTTAAGATATTTTGAATGGATACTTTATGCCTTTTTTTGAAGGCTATTAACGTAACTTGTGTTTTTAAATTCTTGTTGATACAGTATTTTAATATGGATCCTGACAACTTTGACTATTATGGTGGAGTTGATCATGCTCTATATTGCTTTGAGGTAGTCATCTTCTTCTGAGTGCATTAATACGTAGTAGTATTTCGACGTTTCATGTTCTGGTACCCCATGACTGACGGAAGAGTCACCGTTCTTTCTCAATCATGAAGACATTTGAACCTTGGTGTAAGGCTTTCTTTAACAGTCTCCCTTAGTTGCCTCACAGAGAGACAACTTTATGTCTCGGTAGTCTCATCCTTGAAAATGTTGATGCTGCCTTTAAGCATAAAAGAGTACATCGTTAATGAATACTCCCTCTGTTCCTAAAAGATACTACACTACTTTTTAACATTTAATTTATGTATTTTTCTTCAACATTCTAGTACATAAAGTTCAATAATTTATACTATTAAATAATAAATGAACATCTCTATTTTCTGAATATATATTTTTTAGAATTTTTTGAACGAAATCTTCCTAGTGAAACTTTGAGTAAAACACAAATTCGAAAGTAAAATTGTGCATGTTTTTAGGGATGGAGGGAGATGAATTTTTTCTCCCACTTGTCTGGTTGGTAACTCAAGTTTGAACTTGGAATTCAAAGATATGCAGGAAGGACTGTTATTGCTCATTGTTTAAATTGGAACTGCTTATTAAAACGCCTGAATGAAAAAAAAATAATGGGCTATTTTGGATTTTTCAGCATTACACATCTTCAGAGACGTGCTTGAGTGCGTTTAAGGCTCCTCTTGACCCAAGCACAGCACTAGGAGGGTTCCCTGGAAGCAATTACTCGGAGGTAATGTTTTTTTATTTTCTTCTTTACTCATTTGATAATGTACTTAAGGTTTGTGTTTGACTTTCAGGCTTCTGCATTTGTTGTCACGTATCCTGTTAATAATGCCATTAATGAGGCAGGGAATGAGAATGGGAAAGCAGTGGCCTGGGAAAAAGCTTTCATCAAGTTGGTGAAGGTCAGATTATCGAATATTCCTGATTGCTTCTTGTTGAGTAGATACACCATCTCTCTCTCTCTCATGGCTTGTTCATGATTTATGCTGAACTTACCTTCTGGTGAATTGATATTTCCAAAACAGATTATTTCATAACCTGGTTTCTCTATTATTCTTATGATGCCTACCAAACATTTAATCCGTTCCAAATTACATGCCCACTGAGAAAAACTCAAAAGTTTAAGGAAGTCACAGTAAATACGGTATTTTATTGGTAATAGTATATCAATATTAGCCTAGTTAATAATTTGGTGTTTTGATTAACTTTTTCCAATACAATAAATGAATGATATAATAGTCGGACTTTAAACTAGATTAAGAAGGAACAGAGGAAAGATAATTTGGGACTGAAAGAGGACATCATTTAGTGCTTCAAGGGTATAGGTTGACATCCGGCATGGAAAACTTGTTATACCTATGAGCTGTGTTGCAGACATTTTCTCAATAAAATAGGAGTATTTATTTATCGGCCCTTTGTAAGTAGCATTAGCTGACGTTTGAATTACACTATAGCTATTCAGAGCTACTTAGCCCAGTATATGTTGCAAATAGATATGGTTCAACATTAAAGCTATTGAGATCTTGGGTAGGATGAATCACTGGGCATGTTTTATATGCCAATTCCAGAGATCTCTTAAGGCCAATACTTTTCACGTTCTTAGAGATGCTTTATTTGATTTTGTTTTTTGCCTTTTATGTAGTACTATTTTATTTTTCTTTTGAGGTAAGTCATGTGGGGCCAGTGACATTAAAAGCTACTCATCTCATCCAAGAAACTTGATACGTTTCCTTTTGGGTTAACCCAGGAAATTTATTACATTTTCGTTTTAGGAAACTTTGTCACACCAACTTTACCTTATCGCCCTTACTTTCCCTTCTCATTAAAAATTTACGTTTTTCTTATATGCCTATTTTACCTTATTACCCTCTAGTCTTTAGTATTCCTTAATCTCCGTACTCAGTCAAATGTATCACCTTTGCTGGGATGGAGTGACTTTTTTCTACCTTATAGTCACTTGATAGTATGGCTCCCTTGTTTCCATGTTTCATTACCAACTGCTCCTGGAAACAAAAATTGCAAAACAGAATAGTTATACAATTTTACCTTATGTAACACGTTGGAATTATTTAGCTACTGCATTTATAGAAGCAATAACCTTAAATGGACCAGAGCATTTGGGAAATACAAGTACTTAAAGGAGCGAGCTATATTAGATTCATTAGGTATTTTTAAATTTATCTTGATACCTCTAATATCACGTTTTCTTCCCTTCAAATGATCAAAACCGTAGTTTAGAATGTAACAAATATATTATGAATTTTTCCTAACCCAGCTGGAAAAGGTAAAAACAGATACTTGCATTTTGCTAAAGATATCCTGAAAGTGCTTTCATGACCCCTTAAAGTGTAGGGTTTCAATAAATATATAACTTAAGTGAAATGACCATTAGATGTTAAACTAACCACTGTTTATGCACTCGATGTACAGACTTAATTTTCCATGAAAGTGGAAAAACCTATGATGATACGGTTTGAAATTTCATCTCATTATTCCTTCGAAAGAAGGTTGCGACAGGAAGGGTATCCGGCGTAAAACTTTGCCACTATGCTTCATCATGAATTTATAGTGTCAACTAATTTTTGACAATTAATTGCCACTATAAATTTCATGCCACCGACCTCAACGTAGTTGGGATTAAGGTGCTGTTGATGATGACGATGATGATGATGATGATGATGAAGTATATATAGTAAGGAGTTAAGAGGATAAATTCAAGGAGCTGTATTCAACAGGGATACAGAGGACAGCTGCAGATGCTGGGCTGAAGACATTTGCAGAACGGAATAAATATTAGAAAAACATTAAATGTCCGTTCTTCTTATTATGCATTACCTGGACGTCTGAAATATAAACGTGCATTCTGGTCTGATTTGATTCTTCTTTTACTACTATGAACACTGGTCACACTACTGATGTGAATCATTGATGGTTTTTCTCTCTGACAATAAATCATCAGATTTATTTCCTTAAATTATTAGGGTTGGGGATTTTTCTCACATACGTACAACTTTTTATGCTCCAGGGAGGAAAAAAGTATATCTTTTAAAAAAAAAAAAATCTCAATCAGCCATTCTCATTTCATCAAAATCTCGCCTAACGGCACTTACAATGAAAAAATGCCTATCCTTAAGCTTTACAATCTATACCAGTACCTATATACCTCTAGGCCTCAAAGACCTCCGTATACCAATGATATTTCGACTTTGTACAAGATGCAAAGCATACTCACAAACTTGGATCACATCTCTACTCTTCTTCCTGAAATGCCTATAATTTCGTTCTTCCCAAAGTGCATAAACTAATGCAGCACACAAGCTCCTTCTCAACATTGCCTTCAAAGACTTTCCTCTAGACACTCTTCCCATCCAGAGGCAAAATCTGTTCCCAGTCAAAGGGAGGGCCCTGCAAGTTCACTTTCCTCAAAACAGGTTAGCAACACTTGCTTAGAAAAGACACACTGGAAGAGTAAGTGGTCACGATTTTCAGGCTCACTGCAGCAATGAATACATGTGTCATCCACATCAACACGCCATTTTGAAACTTTATCTGAAGTCTGGATGCCCTGCATAGCACACAACCAGAAAATTATGGAGGTTTTGGGCATATGTTTAGCCCCCCATCCTAGCTTCTTCCATGATACACTGTCTTAGTTCTCAGTAATGGCCACATATCCCTTCTTCATTGGAAATCTCAGCCATTGCTCCACATTTTCAGCATAAAAAACTCTTTAAAAACGGGTCTGCAGTTGAAAATCCTGTTAACAGTTGCTGATACATTTTTAGGCTTATCCATCGACCAAAAATTCAGACCTTTGATGTAGTAGGAGTGCACCCATTTAACCCACAAGCTGACATCTGACATCAACCTCTAGGACTCGTTTGGTTGCAGGGATAAAAAATAGTGGGATGGGATGATTAAGATGGGTATCTAGGATATGATTGGATGAGATTATTTATGATAGGATTGGATGGGATTATATCAAATAAATTTGTCATAGTCTCAAATTTCTTTCTTCTTTTTTTATCCCATCTCTCCTTATCCATTGGTGGGTGAGGTATTATTTAATCCCACTTTTATGGGATAAAAATATTAAAAGGGATAATACTCATCCCATCCCTGGACGTACCAAACGAGGGATGAAGGAGGAGGACAAGATAAAAATCATCCCATCCCTCCTTATCCCGCCAACCAAACGCACCCTATATATATATATATATATATATATATATATATATATATATATATATATATATATATATATATATATATATATATTTTGAAAGGCAACATCAGTAATGAATTGATTAGGGAGTGCTATTCCAAGGAGCAGTAGAATTCAGAAAAAGAGTGCTAAGAAGCACAAGAAACAGGAAAATGAGAATTACGGGAGAAACCAAACCGAGGAAGAGGGGTTACACGCAGTTAGCAATTACTCCTAAAGGGTTTACAATCCAGTCGCCCCAAGTAGGAGAAAAGTTCTTCCATCGGTTTGTTATCCAAAGGAAAGATAGGAATTGAATGGTAGAGAGAACGTTTTTTGCTAACTCCGAATTACCGGAGAAGACCCTTTCATTTTGCGCTTTCCAAATGTGCCAAGCTGAAATCCGAATAATGGTATCCCACCCTTGGCTTTGATTCTTGGATAGGTTCCTGAAACACGTAATCTTCACCATGTCTTCAAACAAGTTTGCACCTGAAAAATTGTCTACACCACACCAGCAGGAGACTAGATTCCAACATGAAACAGCCTGAAATGCAAGGTTCCAGTTGACCAAACCATATATGCCTAGGCCGCCTTGCACTTTTGGCACACACACTCTATCCCAAGCAACCAAAGCCTTTTTTGATTCAATGTCTCCTCCCCACATGAAGGCTCTACAACGCTGCTCAATGTGTTCCAACACACACTTTGGGAATGGAAATACCGAAGACCAATATGTCTGAACACTAAACACAACTGCACTAATAAGTTGCAGCCTGCCTGCATAGGATAAAATTTTTGCAGACCAAGATTTTAACAAAGTGAGAATTTTATTGACCAGAGGCTTGTATTGTTTTGAGGTTAGACGAGCTCCAGCCAATGGCACACCCAGATACTTGACTGGAAGCCCCTCCCTTTTCATATCTAAGATGCCCAGGATCTGCTCACATTTATCATCACCCATCCCTGCAAACACGATACTGCTTTTCTGCTCATTCACCATTAATCCAGTGTCTCTGCCAAACTTTCTCAGAACAACCTTTATCCCCATAGCAGACTTAACTCTTCCAGCAGCAAAAATCATCAAGTCATCCGCGAACATTAGATGAGAAATTTTAAGGTTCTTTCATCTGGGGTGGAATTTAACATGCCCAGCAGCATAAACTTTCTTCAAGGACAAATTATATCTTATAGAATTGATGATTGTATAAAAACTTTAATCTATAACTTGTTTTACTCCTATAAAATTTTACTCATATCAAGTGTTAATATTCTATAATTTGTTTACTCCTATAAAATTTTGGTTGTCGAAATTTGTTCATATAAGTGCAATTGGTAGATGAATATGCTAAAGTTCGTCCTATCAAATTAAAGATTGGTAGTTGTAATCCTCATGACTAGCACTTTAATTCCAATGATTGATATGCATGGTACCATTTCTTTCTAAAGGAATGAATGTTTAAGTGCATCCCATATGTTATTTAACTATTAATAGTGAACCAAGAAGTTACATTGAAAGTTGGCACTGTTGCATAGAGGAGAAGAGACTTGTTTGGACTCAAACTTTTGTTGTTATTTGACCTATAAGTATGCAACTCCACGTCTGTGATTGTTTTTCAGTTTAGTCTGCCTCTGATGCATCTGATGTCATACACAAACCTTCTTAACTTGGATCAGGCAATTATATCATCACATACACTTTCTATTATTAATGGTCTTAAATCTTTAAGTGAAAATGTGATATCACACATTTATAATGGAATAAAGGAGAACAGCCTTCTTTGAATATTTTACATTGTTGAACTTTTGTGTGCAAGTCCTTGTTGTTCTGTCATTTAAATCTGGCATGGCTGCTTCTGATGCCCTATGAACCTTTTTAACTTTGCCAAGTCAGTAGGAAAGTGTAGATTGTTTTTCATGCAGCAGCACTCCATTTCTCAAAGAGAGGAAGGGAGGGAGGGAGAGAAAAGGAAAAAAAGAAAGAAACAAAAAACTTGCTTTTACTATCAGATTTTCAACAAAAAAAAAATTGACGTATTTGGTGTGCTCCTTTTTTCACCCTTTGCACATCGTGCCTAGCTCACTGCTCACCTTCTCTCAGTGAACAAGTAAAATGTTGAGATTACTTTGCACTTCTGTATTTTAAAGAATAAGGTAGTAAGGATCATGACTCATAATGAGGCAGGTAGGAGGTACACGAATGGCAGTCATATTTCTTTGGTTTTTTTGCAGGAAGAACTACAACCCATGGTTCAATCTAGAAATCTTACTCTCTCATATTCATCTGAAAGCTCCATTGAAGAAGAACTTAAAAGAGAAAGCACCGCAGATATTATAACAATAGCAGTAAGTTGCTATCTTCATCGTCATTCCAGCATGATACTTCTCCTGTAAAATAATTTGTAAGTTTGTGGTAGGTTGTTATAGAAGTGGTATGATGTGTGCAACAGTATGATGTCTGCAGTGTTATGGATCCTGTAGAAGTAGTCATTGGCATCATCATCATACTGCACCTTAATGCCAACCATGTCGGGGTTGGTGTCATTAAGTTTGTAGTGTCAACTAATTGTCTAAATTTAGTCAACAGTGGCTAAGTCTTACGTTGGATGCCTTGTCGTAACTTATTATGAAGGAACGATGATATGAAATTCTTAAACCATCATTATTATACATTTTTTTCACTTGCATGTAAAATATCATGATATGATGATGAGTTGAGATAATTTCTGTATTCATGTCTCATTATAGGGTTGATATTGTAAAATCAACATGCAAATCACAGAAAATGACTGAAACTTCTGTGAATAGTTTGCATATATTTCAAGAACTGTATTTTGGGTGGACGGTGCATAGACACTGCGAATGTTTTTCTCCATGTTTTTGTGCATTTGTGTGATTTTCTTCTTTTAGGTATTTCTGTTGAATATGTTCAGTGGATTTTTTTATAATATTGAGCATTCCTGCCCCTTACGCTTTTTGTTTCTGAATGGAACTTTCTTTCATATAAAAGTTAATATTAGATAATTCTAATAATTGTGGCACCTTTAATTGTACCTGTTGCAGGTAAGCTATCTGGTGATGTTTGCTTACATTTCCTTCACACTAGGTGATGCAACTCAGTTATCGACTATTTACCTTTCATCAAAGGTGCTGGTTCTGTTCATTGACTTAGTAGTGTATGATTCTGGCTGCTATGTGCTATTTCAAAAGTGTTCTATTTGTTGAATAAGAAGTTTGGCATTTAGATAGGCTTAAATGCAATGATCTTGTTTCAACAATTTCAGTATTTTAATTTGATGTGTTAGGTTATGGTATTGTTGCTTCTTTTAAGTAGGTTTTCTGTACTACAAGGAATATCTTGGCTTTGCTCTTTTGAGGTTACTTTTTATGGATGTAGCAGAGGAAGACTGCTGTATGGTTTAATTTTCTCATTCAACCATATGACTGCTTACTCTGCAGCTTCATGTACCATATCTTCGATTGTGAATTATTTTTGAGAGATTAAACCCGTTAGAACTCACTATTTCATGTGTTGTTTTGTAGGTTTTGCTTGGCCTTTCAGGAGTTGTGCTTGTCATGCTATCTCTGCTTGGATCTGTTGGGGTTTTTAGTTTTTTTGGTGTTAAGTCTACGTTAATTATCATGGAAGTCATCCCTTTTCTGGTTTTGGCTGTAAGTTCTTACTCTTGTGAAGTGTCAAAGTTCTAAGAACGTTTAGGTAAATGTCTTTGGAACTTCTTGGTGTTCTCTTTTTGTCAATTTTTCTTCCTTACATGACTCTTCAGGTTGGAGTCGATAACATGTGTATATTAGTTCATGCTGTAAAACGACAGTCATTTGACCTATCCATAGAGGAAAGAATCAGCAACGCACTGGTTGAAGTTGGTCCATCCATTACACTAGCTAGTTTATCGGAGGTTTTGGCATTTGCTGTTGGGGGCTTCACTCCCATGCCGGCATGCCGTATCTTTTCCATCTTTGCAGGTCTTAAGAATCATCTAAAAGTTCATTTGATTGAGTTTGAAATGTCGACCTTTGGGATGACATCTTGTAATTTTCTTTTGTAGCTTTGGCTGTTCTACTGGATTTCCTTCTTCAAGTTACTGCTTTCATCGCACTGATAGTTTTTGACTGCATGAGAGTTGAGGATAACAGGATTGATTGCTTCCCGTGCATAAAGATTCCTTCTGGTGAAGATATTACTGAAGGTTGTTTAATTTATCATTACTTTTCTGTTTATATCCATTTTTTTCTTCCTGATATTCATCATTTTGACAATGCAGAGGTCCGTGATAGAAGACCTGAGCTGCTCTCGAGATATATGCAAGTAAGCATTTTGGAATTGTAAGACTAAAAAAAGCATTTTGGAATTGTAAGACAAACTTTTTTTTTTGTTAAAGATGGAGTTGCATTATAGCATGTTTTAACATTTGAGTATTTTATTTACTTTATTTAGAGATGTTGGATCATTTAAGGTCTTATTTTTGTTTTTGTTCTGGGATTCTTATATCTTCATTAATTTAGGAAATTCATGCACCTATTCTTGGACATTGGGGAGTTAAACTTACTGTAACTGCCGTTTTTGTTGCCTTTGCTCTGGCGAGCATTGTAAGTTACTTTTTACAACTGATAAGATGCTCATTTTCTCTATTGCATTCTTATAGATTAGTTGATTCATATGTTTTGATTGGACAGGCCCTTTCTACTAGGATTGAGTCTGGTCTGGAGCAACAGATCGTTCTTCCTCGTGATTCATATCTCCAGGTTTATCTACTGGATTATTTGCCGTGGTCTTGTGAACTCGTGTGCATATGGTGTTCATGTTTCTGTCCTTAAGTCATGCTATTCATTTTTTATTTCCCTTTTAAACTAGGATTACTTCAATGATCTGTCAGAGTATCTCAGAATTGGACCACCATTATATTTCGTTGTTAAGAATTACAACTACAGGTACATTGTCTTATTCTTGAGTCTCGCTCCTGATTCAGTTGACTTCCACCACCCCCACCCCACCCCCCACCACCTACCCCCTTGGGGTTTTTCATATAATGCACATCTTTAATGACTATGCAAATCACTGATGCTGGTCCGGGTATCTATCCTTTTTTAAACTTGTAGTATACTATAGGGGCTCCTTGGTACAAAGGTGGATCATTGATGAAACTACTAGTTGCTAGGTCTCTTCATCGTAGAAATGAAATGAGGGTGCCTGTATGAGAGATGGAGAATGTGAATGTGTAGAGGAGCTGTTATGTTGTGTCACCGCAGTGAATATTTTTGATGTTTTTCATAACATGGGGCACATTTTCCATTGATGAGAAGATCAGAGTGCCAAGAGAGCACTAGTTAATGAACCTTGATCATCTTAATTACTCCCTCTGTCCCACAAAGGTTGTCCACTTTGTTTTCATGGTTTTGTGGTATTTAATTTTTTATTTTTATTCATGAATGGTTTGATATAGAGATTTAAATAATTTATATAAGTATCATAATTTGTAGTATGAATTACTTATAATTAGAGTCAAACACTCAAACACAAAACATGAAAGTCAAACTCTACAAGTTACAACCTTTGTGGGACGGAGGAAGTATAAGTAATTGAATTACACTCAAATCTAGAAATTAAAACTTTACGCATTTGTGCCTCATAAGAGAAGAAGGAACAAGATAGAAAATGGTGAGGAAGAAATGAAGGGAAATGCTAGCTTCTATTTGTTCTGATTCCAGTTTGAACACATTTCATTTGACAAATGCAAATATATATGGGTGCAAAAAACACTTCTATTTATGTGATTTGTCTTCTCTATCTCGACAGCTTGGAATCAAGAGATACCAATATGTTATGCTCCATCAGCCAGTGTGACTCAAACTCACTTTTGAATGAGGTAATATAGTGTCGAGCAGTTTTGAGTTTTGAAAGCTATCACTATTGTAATTCCCCTTTTCCTCTCCTTTTCTGTTTCTCCCTCCATTCCCTTGCTTGATATGTGAGTCGTTTGGGACTGTACAAGTGATCCTATCATTCGAATTTTATTATGGTCAGATCTCCAAAGCATCGTATTCTCCGGAAACAAGCTATATTGCTAAGCCAGCTGCATCATGGCTTGATGACTTTCTTGTATGGATATCACCTGAAGCCTTTGGCTGCTGTAGGAAGTTCATAGATGGTACTTATTGTCCTCCAGATGATCAGGTTGGTTTTTCGTATTTGCAGGTAGAGGTCAATTGTCCAGTTGTTTTGGTTTTTACAGTGTAATAACATTCCTTTTGCCTGGATCTTTCCAAGCCCCCATGCTGTTCACCTGATGAAGGTTCCTGTGACATCGGTGGAATTTGTAAAGATTGCACTACGGTGATGCCTTCTTCCCTCTTCCTTGATGGCTTTATACTACCTTATCTCTAAATAATTGTAGCATTTGACTTTCGGACTTGTGTTTGACTGATACTAGAAAGAGTTTGATGAAAAAAGTTAAAAAACTATTTTGAAAATACAATAATAAAATTATCATTTAGATATAAACTATGTTAACTTCATAGGTCAAAATGTGAAGGAATATCATAGATTAAATGCTGAAAAGTAAAGTGGACAACTTTTTGAGGATGAAGGGAGTGTATATTTTGTTGGGTATTCTGGTTCTTGTTTCAAGTTTTGGTTATGAATATCAGCTTCGCTCTTGTTACAACCATTGTTCAACTGAATATTGTATAGTTCCCAGCCAAAATGAAAAAGAAAAAGAATAGTCTAGGTAATTTATGGTCCTTGGTTTCGGAGTATGAAATGATTGAGAGATGAAATTTGTGAACTAACACTCTAAATTGCTTCCAGTGCTTCCGTCACTCAGACTTGATAAATGGGCGTCCATCTACCGAACAATTTAGGGAGAAGCTACCATGGTTCCTGAATGCTTTACCATCTGCTGATTGTGCTAAAGGCGGTCATGGTGCATATACCACCAGTGTTGATTTAAATGGTATGTATATTCGAAAATTTATTTCCTGATAATATGTACTTTGATGTTGTATTCACATTGAATAATTAGAAAGGTGCCTCTTATTATGTTTGTATAATGAGTAGCATCTCTAACCAGTATCTTTAAGCTCTTTTCAGGTTTTGAGAGTAGTGTAATACAGGCATCAGAGTTTCGTACGTATCACACACCAGTAAACAGACAAGTATGTTTATCTACTGCTACTTGTCTTAAGTTTGGTTTTCTTTTTCCTTTTTTTCCTTTCTGGGGGGTTGGGGAGGATGTTCTTTCCCTTTTTTATTTTTGTTTTTTCAGTTGGCCATTTGATCGCAAGAGTTCTCTTCATTCTTCTGCTGTTCTTGGACTCATGCCTGTCTTCTTCAGGGTGACTATGTTAATGCAATTCGAGCTGCAAGAGAATTCGCTGCACGAGTATCGGAGTCTTTGGAGGTCAGAGACAAGTTTCTTTTATGGTTTAAGCTGGCAGGCGTTGTTCATGTTACGATAAGGGTCTAAATCATCTGTTTGTCTCTCTAAATTCTTAATCCCAAAAAGTTTTGCTCTTGTTTTATCCATCAATAACTTGTGGTTAACCTCAGATAAAATAGTGAAATGCTCCATAGTCAGCTGATTGCGATATATAATTTGAATGCTTTTATCTTCTTTAGCTTTTGGAGGTTGGTGGAGGTAGGAGTCCGTTAATGCCAACTAATTTTGCTTTCAGAACTTTTTTGTTCTGAAAAAACATCATTTGCAAGGTAATAGTATTTGGTTAGAGTAAATGATTGGATCACATTTTTATTCAGTAGTGATTTTTTTGACTACATTTTTATTTTTTGGGGTACACAAAGGCATCTAACACAAACATAGATGAAAGCATAAGTTTTTAAAATTAAAACATGGATATTTCACTGCAACTAGTTGCTGGGGTTTCCCCGTAGGCTTGGGCTCATGCCAATGCAATGTTTGTTGCTCATGGTCTGTTCCTCACAATGTGTTTGGCATGCACTTTAAAAGAACGAACCCCTAACCTTCCCTAACCTCAAGGTTAGGATGTGTTCAATTTTTGCAAGCTCATATTGCAAATTGTTATTTCTGGTGTGTGCTTTTGTGACCTTGTGCTTGTCTCTTAATTCAGGAATAATAAGGACCCCAACATGAAGTCTAACCGCTCTTCCGAGCTGTTGGTTGTTTGTTAAGATTGTTACTCACTTTTGCTTGATTTTGAATTGGACTGACTGTTTGTTAACAAGTCTAAGGCTTGCATGCAAAGCATTCATGGATTAAATATAAAAGCATATCACACCGCCCTTTGTATTTTTGTTTTTTTTGTTTTTGTCTTTATAAGTTTCTTTAAAGACACACACACACACACACTCCATACGTCCATAAATAGATGCTACAATTTTTTTCCATCATTTAATCTATGATTTTTGTTCTTCAAGTGTTTCAAGATATAAACTTTAATAATTTATATGCAAATGATAAATGGACATCTCTAGTTTCTAAATATATATTTTTATAATTTTTTTAACGAAATTTTCCTAGTGAAAATTTGAGTCAAACACAAGTGCAAAAGTCAACCCGTGCATCTTTTTAGGGACGGAGGGAGTATCATTTTTTGCCTTGTTTATATTTAAGTTGTTACTCATCAGTCCTTAATGTATCCTAATATCATTCATTAAATGCAGATCGATGTCTTTCCATATTCGGTATTTTATATTTTCTTTGAGCAATATTTGGATATTTGGAGGGTGGCTCTCAGCACAATCGCTCTAGCCCTTGGTTAGTTTCCAAAGTACTCTCCTTTAAACAGCGTAGCTACTGATCCTACAAATTCATGTCATTTTCTTGCATTTATCCTATAACAGGGTTAGAACTTGTATTGTATTGTGGCATTGTGTCATTCAAGAATTTGCATGGTCCATGAACGTGTCTATTGGATGCCATCTGATGTTCTCTGATGACATTTCAGGTGCCGTATTTCTTGTCTGCTTGGTTATCACATCCAGGTTCTCTCCTATTTGGTCTTTTGATGTCTACATATGTCTGCCAAGGTGTCCTTGTATGTGAACATTGTGGTCATTTCTTCCTTCTCATATGTTACCTTTAAGTGCAGCCTCTGGATGTCTGTCATCATAACACTTGTACTTGTGATGATCATCGTGGATTTGATGGTATGCCTTATGCTCCAATTATCTTTTCCTTCACAAAAATATAGTAAGGAAATGGATAACTGAGGCACATATTAAGTCTCAAGTGGATGAAGTCATCTATATGTTTCCTAAATCATTTATTAAATTGGAAAGATAATTTTACCCTTGCTAAAAGTTATAGTTATTGCTAAATTGTAGGGTATAATGGCGATTCTCAATATTCAGCTGAACGCGGTCTCTGTTGTTAACCTTGTGATGTCAATTGGGATTGCTGTTGAGTTCTGTGTGCACATAGCCCATGCGTTCCTGGTTAGTACCGATAGAATTGCAATGTTAAAAGACCGTTTATCTAAATTGTCTATGAAGTAAGCTCTCAAAGACTGATGGTCATTGGGAATTTTTTTTCCTGCTTGGTGTGATAGACTCAAATGGGTCGAACACTTACCCAAACCCGGCCCATAGCGGAAGCATTGTGTGAGAAATGATGCTTTCATATTTAACTTCAACGCTTCTCAGCGTTTAAATACATCTGCTGGGAATCAGCAAAAAAATATTTTCTAAGATCTAATCCCTGATTTGTAGGGATCCTAATCTTTACATGCCTAAAGTGAAGATATACAGAATAGAAAAGGATATTAACAGATATTAACAATGATTATGTGCATTCTAACACCCCCCTCAAGCTGGTGAGTGGATATCCTCCATTCCCAGCTTGCAAACGAGCTTCTGGAAGGCTGGTCCTGGAAGTCCTTTGGTAAGGACATCTGCCAGTTGTTGATGAGACGGAACAAAAGGGGCGCAGATGATTTTTCTGTCCAGCTTTTCCTTGATGAAGTTCTTGTCTATTTCAATATGTTTGGTCCTCTCATGTTGCACAGGATTATTTGCAATTTGTATTGCTGACTTGTTGTCGCAATACAACTTCATAGGTCCAGTAGTTTTAACTTTCAGATCCTGTAGGACAATTTTAATCCAAATTAACTCACAAACTCCTTGTGCTAGGGCCCTGCCTCAGAGCTTGACCTTGCCACTACATGTTGTTTCTTGCTTCTCCATGTGACTAAATTTCCTCCTAAGAAGGTACAATAGCCAGATGTAGACCTCCTGTCCACTACTGAACCAGCATAATCCGCATCTGTGTATGCCTCTAGCTGCATGCCTCCATCTCTTTTAAATAGAATTCCTTTACCTGGACAACCTTTAAGGTAGTGAAGGATTCTGTTTACAGCCTGTAGGTGCAGCTCCTTGGGATCATGCATGAATTGGCTTACTAAACTTACAGCATAAGCAATGTCTGGCCGCGTGTGTGCTAAGTAGATTAGTCTGCCAACCAGCCTTTGATACCTCTCTTTTTCAACACTTGGAGTATCTTTGGCTTCTCCTAGCTTGTGATTTGGATCCACGGGGGTAGATACAGGTCGGCAGGCCATTTTTCCTGTCTCCTTTAGCAAGTCAAATCACATATTTCTGCTGAGAAATAAAAATACCTTGTTTTGGGTGTGCCACCTCTATTCCAAGGAAGTATTTGAGCCTTCCCAGCTCTTTTATCTGAAATTCCTTGGCCAGGTGTTGCTTTAGGGCCACCTTTTCTTGCTCATCATCCCCTGTTACAATTATGTCATCTACATACACAAGTAAAGCTGTGACTCCCCCTGAATCAGTATGTTTTATAAACAATGTGTGATCACCCTGACATTGTTTATAACCTAATTTCAGCATGACACCTGTGAACCTTCCGAACCAAGCTCTCGGAGACTGTTTCAACCCATAAAGGGCTATCTTGAGCTTACATACCTGATTCCCTTTAATGCCTTCTGAAAAACCTGGGGAACAGCCATATATATCTCCTCCTCTAACTCTCCATGGAGGAAAGCATTTTTGACATCATATTGCTGCATATCCCAGTTAAAGTTAGCAGCAAGTGATAACAAAATTCTCACTGTGTTCATCTTTGCTACCGGTGCAAATGTTTCTTGGTAATCAAGTCCATAGGTCTGTGTATAGCCCTTAGCCACAAGTTGTGCCTTATACCTCTCCAAAGACCCATCAGGTTTATATTTCACAGAAAACACCCACTTGCATCCCACCACCTTTTTTCCTTTCGGCAGTTCAGTGACTTCCATTTCCACTCTCATAGCATCTCTCCAATCTTTTTTAGCCATTGCCTCAGCTAAAGTGTTTGGGATTTGGATACTATGAAGGTTGGCTTGGAATGCTTTGTAGGATTTAGACATTCGGTGAAAAGAAACTGAATTGGCCAGGGGATATAAAGGATTTTTAGTGCATTCCCTCCTTCCTTTTCTAAGGGCAATAGGGAGGTAGTATTCATCAGCAGGAGGAGAAGAGTCTGTTTCACGACATACCTCAGTACCTGATTCAGGAGCAGAGTTTTGGTCTTGCATAGGTCCAGGGGTTGGGTCTTTTCTCCTTGAGTAAACCTGACCAAATCTACCTTCACTATGCATCTCATTAGTGGGATTTGGCTCTGGTTCAAGATTAGGATGATGGAAGTTCAAACACGAAAAAATTTGGATCAGTTTCTGCCATTTGGTTCAATGATTCTTGCCTATTTGAAGAGGCGAAGAAGGATAGCTCTTCTTGAAAAGTTACATCCAGGGAGATGAAAAATTTTCTTGTTCCTGGATGATAACATTTGTAACCTTTTTGTGTTGAAGAATATCCAAGAAAAACACATTTAGTCGCCCTAGGTTCCAATTTCCCTTTATTATATGTGTGAACAATGGCAGGACACCAAAATACTCTTTTGTTTTTGAACGGCTATCAATTCTCTTTCAATTAACCAAAGAAAGCAAAAGAAACAAGGACACCAAGAACAAAACCAAAACAAAAACAAATTGGGATAGGACCCAAATACTCTTAATTCCAGATTATTTGAGGTTCTGAATTTGGGAAAAGATTGGGATAGGACCTCTATGGGTGCTTGGTTATTTAAAACCTTGGTAGGCAGCCTATTAATACTGTAAATTGCAGTAAGAACAGCCTCTCCCCAGTAGTGTTTTGGGACTTTATTTTGAAAAAGAAGAGCACGAGTAGTTTGCAAAAGATGACCATTTTTCCTTTCAGCTATCCCATTTTGTTGGGGAGTATAAACACAAGATGACTCATGCACAATGCCCTGATTTTGGAAGAAATTGGACAGTGTTTGATTAAAATAATCAGTGGTATTGTCAGTCCTAAACCTTTTGATTTTTACTTCAAATTGGGTTTCAATCATTTTCTAAAATCTAGGAAGAACAGTGCTCATATCCGACTTATTTTTTAGCAAAAAAACCCATGTGACTCTAGTGCAATCATCAATAAAAGTAGCAAACCATTTTGCCCCAGTTATATTAGGGATTTTAGAGGGTCCCCATATATCTGAGTGAATCAAATCAAAGGGTTTTTGGCATCTTTTATCACTCCTTGGATGAGGAGCCCTTTTATGTTTGGCTAATTCACAAACATCATAGTGGAAAACTTCATCATTGAAATCTTGGCATTCTAACACATTGTTTAGTGGGCTGGCCTTTTTATTAAGCCTCTTGTTGTGAATCATGTGGTGTGGAATATCACCCATGCTCTGTGGTTTTACATAAATTATTGATAAACTAAATATACCATTGCCCGCTGATACCCAGGTGACCACCGGCGACAGGAATTATAGGATGAAGGCAGCTCTTAGTACTTTGGGAGCTTCTGTATTCAGGTTGATTAGTCTTTTTTCGCTTCATCATCATCATCATCATCATCATCCCAACTATGTTGGGGTCAGTGGCATTAAGTTTATAACGTCAATTAATTGTCAAAAATTAGTTAACACTATAAATTCATGCAAAAGCATAGTGACAAAGGTTTACGCCAGATGTTTTTCCTGTTGCAACTTTCTTATAAAGGATTAATGAGATGAAATTTCAAACCATATCATCATGGAATTTTTCCACTTGCATAGTAAAATATCACGTGACAATGATGAGTGGAGATAATTGCTATAATCATGTCCCATTACAAGATTGATACTGTAAAATCAACATGCACATCATGTAACATGACTCCGTCTTTTTTTCGCTTCAGTGTTTAGTGTTATTGTAGCAAACTGTCTATTTACATAAAAGTGTAAGCATTTAATTACTTCATTACCCCCCCCCCCCACCACCACCACCACCACATTTTGTTTGTAAATGCATGAAGTTTGAGTGATGTATTTCTTTCGTACTGCTTTTTCCAATTCTTTATGGAAAGCTTTTACGCATATTTTAAGCACAAAAGTTGAGGATAAAACTGGAGAGGTAGTTCCACATTTGGAAATGTTTTATTCATTTTGGGACTTCTTTAAAAGGAATATTGCAACCAGAATAACATGGAATACTTGGATGCTGTAAGATAGTGGGTTGTACAAGGGGTTATGATAGCTTTTACCCTTCATTTAATTAGAAGCTTTTTTGTGTTATAAAGTACTGCATCTATTTTGTGATAAAGCTGAATGATATTTCACAGAATAATACTCGTATTTCTTTTCTTTTTATGGGCAAGTGGATACTGTTTCAGTTAGTTGGTTTGTTTATTTAGAAATAAGGATTTATTTAATCATGTTTCTTGCATGTGCCTGCAAAGCAATTCTTTTAACTTTCTGATTTCTCCTTGACATACCATTTCATTCTTTTCCTGTTGCAGTGGGATTACACTAACCAAACTTGTTGGAGTAATTGTACTTTGTTTTTCAAGATCAGAAATATTTGTGGTGTGTTATTCTTCCTTCCATCTTTTTGGTTTGTTTGTGCTTTCTTGTTGTAAAAACCCCTGTTTTGCAGGTTTATTATTTCCAGATGTACCTGGCATTAGTTCTTGTCGGTTTCTTGCACGGACTTGTGTTCTTACCGGTAAGTTAAACTTTCTTGCCACCATGGCTGGCCAATATGTTCCTGGCGTAATTATTATTACGGCGGATGTTTTTCTTGGTGTGTATTGATGACATGTGTCCAAACCTCTTCTGTGGGTATGAATTTTGCCCGTTTTTTCATGGCAACATGTACAACCTTCTATTAGTCTCTAACTCACACTTCACAAGAAATCTCGCGTGCCTCTTAAGTGCCTCTGTTTCTAACTCTTGCTCTGTACTCTATTGCTTTGATTCACTCTTCACTCTGCATTCACTTGTTTCATTTCCTAGCACGATAAGCAGTTAGCTAGATAGTCTTAATTTGTTAGCCATCTAGCCTAAATTGATGCATGCACTTGATATTTCCTAAGATTATTCTAGAATGTTGGTTGCACCACCATTGGTGTTTATATTATAATTTGAGGTATCTATGATGTCCGAACTGCTTATTAACCTAATACTAGAACTTCATTCTTCATCTTTCTACATTATTGTAGACTCTTCTAGACTAATGTAGATGTGCCAAGAGAAGCGGTTACGACTTCCAACACTTTTCCTGAATAAATCTAGCGTGGGAGTATTGATTGATTTTGACCTGATCTGTTCCAGATTATGCCATCTTGCTAATGGTGTTCATGTATTATGCAGGTAGTATTGAGTATGGTTGGTCCACCATCAAGACATGTAGCAACTCTAACGCAGCCAGGAGCTGAGCCTTCTGCAACTTGAGGGATAGGGTCCACATGCATGGTCAAATAGTGGACCTTTTCGCTTGTGTGTTTGTTGTGTATAGGGCTTATTTGCTTTTGAGCCTCCAGATGAGTTTGGTTTGTCAAATCTGGATCAAACATACAGACCTCGTATGGGGATTTAGTTATCAGTTTGTTGGTGTTTTTATCGTGAGCATATATAGCAGTTTGTTTCCCAGGAGAATCCAGAGGCGATCCTCTCTCAGTTGGGCTGGGTTGCTCTGAAAACAGAGCAGATCTGGAGTGAGAAAGAAGAGCTCGGTTGGCATCAAAAATGAAACTTTGGGTCAAATTGGAATTTCTGTTTCTTCGACGCTACAGATTTTAAAATTTAAGGGCTTCCGATAAAAATTATGAATTCAGGGACACGCTGGCAATGGGTAGAATATGAGGCTTAGCGGTGGAATTGCTGCTTTTCGAATGTAGTTGGGAAATGTCGCTGCTCACTTTAGGTAGCTCCCCATAACCGAAATGTTAAGGATGATTTGATTTTTTTAACGGGGGTCAAAATATAATTAACTATTATTTTCAATATTTCTTGAATTTAAGGTGGAAAATAGGGAGTAGGCCTGACAAAGCATGGGAGGAGATGTTTGATGGAAAAGGTAGAGTTAATTAATTAAGGTTGGCTTCAATTCGGGTTGGTGGAACCAGACGGATGAGAATTGAACAATAAGGATACTCATTTTGGATGTATTCATTGATAAGTCTTTGTTCTTCCTTCCATCTTACAAAATAAGACTACAGTTACGTGAATAGGAGAGTGAAATTGGTTATGATTTGTCAATAAGGTCTTCATTTTACGGTAAACCAAATAAAATATGTTTCCGTCTATTTAGTTTTGATGTTGATCTAACAAAGTATTGATACGCATCTAACAAGGTATTGATGCTGATCTAACAAGGTATTGATGCTGATCTAACAAGATATTAATGCCGATCTGACAAGGTATTGATGTCGATCTAACAATGTATTGATGTCGATCTAACAAGGTATTGATGCCGATTTAACAAGGTATTGATGCTGATCATCCAAGATATTGATGCTGATCTAACAAGGTATTGATGTCAATCTAACAAGGTATTGATGTTGATCTAACAATGTATTGATGTCGATCTAACAAGGTATTCATGCTGATCTAACAAGGTATTGATGTCGATCTACCAAGACATTGATGTCGATCTAACAAGGTATTGATGCTGATCTAACAAGGTATTCATGTCGATCTAACAAGGTATTCATGCTGATCTACCAAGGTATTGATGTCGATCTACCAAGGTATGGATGTCGATCTAACAACGGTTTCATCAACAATCTAGATCTAACAACAGTTAGATCAACAACCTAGTTTTATGGACTAAAACACAACTAAACAACATTTGATCTGTCAATGCTTCGCCACAAGCTTCACTTCAACATTAACATAACAAATGCAGCTAAAAGAAGGGCTACCAAAATCATCAAGCTTTACTTTCCCAATTTCATGATCCTACAATTATTGGACCAATCTCAAGACATATTAGTAGCTCAATTCCAATTATCTCCACCAACGGAATGTTTGTGGCCAATTAGTTATGGTGGTTTAATTTGTTACTCAAAATCATCAAGCTTTACTTTCCCAATTTCATGATCCTACAATTAGTGGACCAATCTCATGACATATTAGTAGCTCAATTTCAATTATCTCCACCAACGGAATGTTTGCGGCCAATTAGTTATGGTGGTTTAATTCTAATTTACATTCAATTACATATATGAAAACAATTAACCCTAATTTTCGTTCTCATAAAAAAGCGCCGATTTCCTTTCTTATTTTCATACATAATGCTTGATGGCCGTCAGGCCCAATCATCCAAACAGACCTACCAAAAGGCCCAATTAGTAAGCCCAATATAAGGCCCCATTAAAAACTCAAGTGGTGATAACTAAAACCTAATTGACATTTCCGGACTTAATGAATACTTATCCGAACACAGCGCGAGGAATCCCCGGAGGAACATTCCCGGATATACAAAACACGTGTCCATTAACGTTATATTGACTTATTACGACTTTGTCACCATTAATACTGGCTATATAAGACATTTATGGCATAAGTCAAAAGGATCTATCTTTTCAGTCACTTCGTTGACAAGAACTAAAACACTACAAACTCAACCCTCATTCCTCGAATTCCGAGAATCGCGCAACGCACTAATCCCAATGGCATCAAGTAATGTCAACACGCGTCAACTACGCAGACACGTGGCGGCTGCCCAAACAGACCCGCCACCAAATGGCGCCGTCTGTGGGAAACGTGGAGGCCCAAATAGACAAGTCCCTTCTACAGGGCTTGAGGACCATTCACAGTCCCACCCATCTACACCTGAAGGAGGTGGCTCCACCGACGGCCGAACGGCTGATCCCAGTTATCAGAGTTCTTCTGAAGAGACGTCACACGGAGCGACTTCCTTAATGCCAACTTCTAGCTCTCGTCGGAGCAACAGTCAGTTAGACCCGGACCTAGTCTAGACGGTTCGGGCGGTACTCCGGGAAGAACGCGGTAACAAACACAAGTCTGAAAAATCCCGAAGGACACGGGACGAGCAACAATCACAGCAAACGAACACCCTGGGCCGACGAAGCAGGCAGAGGTCCAGGTCCCCCAGGCATAGCCAAAGGGAGCGGTCCCTAAGACCCGAAAAGTTGACAATCGGGGACCCACTGGACGAGATTATCAGACAAATGCTACATCGCCTGGAGCAAGTTGAAAGGAGTGCAGTCAGGCCGGAAGCTAAGTATGAATCGGTTGCGGAGGACGGACCGTTTACTAGACGAATCCGGGATAGCCAGATGCCCCGCTCGTTCAATCTACCGCACCCATTGGAGGTATTACTGAGAAATTACTGAGAAATTGATTATAATCTCATTTTTTAAACATATGTCTTTTATCACTATTAACAGATAAATGAATTACTTAATGTTATACTCCCTCCGTCCTGATTTAATAGATACATTTGACTTTGCTGTTTCAAAGTTCAACGTTTGACTCAAATAATTACTAAGAAAAATGGTGAAAAAAAATTCAAAAAAAAATATATTAAGAAAATTTATACTTCAAATTATGATATGGATAAGAATTATTAAACTTAAAATGACCAAACACTCATGAAAAAAATGATAGATTAAATACTGTGAAACAGTGAAAACAAATGTATCTATTAATCGGGGACGGAGGGAGTATAACTAATCCTATTTTTCTATTGATGGAACAAATGATGTAAAAATAAAGTTTATCTTAAATGTTCACACTTGAAGTACTTTTGCTTTAAATTGATTTGGTACGTCTACTTCAATTGCCCTCTGACATCTCCCTAGAAGCCCACAAACAATATAGACCTCAGTCCAAAAAAGAAATATGAATACTTCATGTATTTCTTTCTTCAACTGTTAGCTCACTGTGATCTATTGGTGTTATGGTAGGCTACCCTAGTGGTGAGCAAAGATTTTTCCATGTAGTTGTGCACCAGTGTCTGGCCACCACCCAAACAACTCGATCCGTTAGCCATGTAGCAGTTTATTTACGACTGAAATGAGTTGTCATTGTGTAAGCTAATGACCCAATTGTTAATTTAAAAACAATTAGAGTTGATTCGTAATCACGCAAAACCTTTATAAAAAATGCATTTTCCTTATTGACACGTGTTTGAAGGCGGATTCTTACTCTCTGCTCCTTCACTTAGTAATGAAAATTGATGACCAAGAAAGGGTGAAAGCAGCATGTCTTTTTTCCATTCTTCACAAGAGGATTCTGAAAAGAAAAAAAGTACAGATTTGTTGTCGTAGAGCTTTTCTTGATCACCTACCGTCGAAGGACCAACTAATTCATCGTGGAGTTTAGATTCAGGACCTTAGATGCCTTGAGCCTTTGGAGACCCTAGATCACATCTTACTATGGTGTCCTTTTGCCTCGGAGGTATGGAGTTTGATTCATTCTTGGTGTCAACCGGATCCGCTTCTTGGATTGGATGTTCCCGAACTACTTGCTACTTCAAAAATTTGATGCATTTGGGAGGAGTTGAACGATGTTGCTCATGGAGGCCAGCCGAAAACTTATTCACATCTTCTTGATTCTATCCATAATTTATCATTTTTGTGGATCTCTAATAGATGGAACCACAACAAGTTATCTTGGGAAGAATGGGTTTTGAATCCTCTAAGCTCTACAAAAAACTGTAGTTGATATTCTGTTGTATTGAACTAGTTGGACTATTTCCATCTTGGAGATAGTTCTCTCTCTTTAATTTATAATCTTTTGTCTTTCAAAACAACTTAGGTATCGCAGTGTGTAACCTAGGTGTCACAACTCGTAGCCTGGGCATTTGGTTGTGCAACATGCTACATGCTCCCTTGCCGGTCGTTGCCACCCCCACTCGTCAATCACCATCTTAGACCTCACCCCAACCATTGATTGTTCGTTTCTTGCCATCGGACACCACAACCATTGGTGTGGTCGCGGATTTCGCTTCCTAGATGTCTCCACCGTTGATTCGGTCCTTAGTCACGAAAGACTTATTTTCTGACATGATTTCTATCACAAATCGTTAGTTTACTCAAATGAGTTACCGTGAAATATTCAGGATTCGATCGTCAATTAAAAATATTTTTGAGAGTAAATTGTTAAAAATGTTAAACATCAAGGGCTGGCTGAAAAGGTATTCTCCCCGTGTATCGAAACTCGAACGACTCGTTTTGGTTTCTGACTGACTGCATTCGAGATACTCTGCCGCTGCGCGTTCGATGCTCCCTTCCCGCCAACTCCGAAGTCAGCCCGATAGGAAAAGGAGCCAAAGGGTTACAAACCGGAGCAACGACGACGACGACGACGACGCATTTTTTAGATGAAATCCAAGCTCACCAAAGCTCTGCGCAGAGGCCCCCGAAACCCCAAATCAGCATGGCAGATCTTCAAGCGCATCCAGTCCTCTCCATCAGATCCTTCACCGGCCCTCGTTGGCGCCAAAGTGCCCCAAGAAACCGATCACCTCCTCCTCGCACCCGAAGCAGCTTTCCGTTCTTCCCTCCTTTCAAAGGTCGAAGATTTGGCCAACTCAGGCCTCGTCGATGAAGCTTTCACTCTCTTCAAGTCTCTCAGAAGTAAATTCCCCGGTGACCCACCTTCTGTATCATTGTATAATGCACTATTAGAGTGTTGTATTAGAGAACGACGTGTGGATTCTGTCTTGCTGTTGTATAAAGATATGGTTATTGTAGGCGTTTCTCCGCAGACTTACACCTTCAATCTCCTGATTTCGGCTATCTGTGATTCGGGCCACTTGGAGGAAGCCCGTCAACTGTTCGACAAAATGTCTGACAAAGGTTGTAAACCAAATGAGTTTACTCTCGGGATTCTGGTTCGTGGGTACTGTAAAGCTGGTTTCGCCGACAAAGGGGTGAAGCTGCTGGATGAGATTAGGAAGTTAGGGGTTTACCCAAATAGGGTTGTGTATAATACTTTAATTTCTAGACTCTGTAGAGAAGATAGGTCTGATGATGCTGAAAAGCTTGTAGAGAAAATGAGACAGGATGGATTGTTTCCGGATGTCGTTACATTCAACGCTAGAATATCCGCTCTTTGCAGGGTGGGCAAAATGCTTGAAGCGTCTCGAATTTTCAGGGACATGCAATTAGACCGGGATTTGGGGTTACCTCAGCCTGATCTGGTGACGTATAATTTAATGCTCAAAGGTTTTTGCCAGGAAGGGTTGTTGGATGAAGCGAAAATCCTACTTGAATCTATGCAGAAATGTGGTTTAAAGATGAATGTATGGAGTTACAATATTTGGTTGGCCGGATTATTGAGGAACGGGAAGCTCTTTGAAGCTCAGTCAGTTCTTAAAGATATGGTGAATAATGGCATCCAACCAAGTATTTACTCGTATAATGTTTTGATGGATGGCCTCTGCAAGAATGGGTTGCTGTCTGATGCAAGGATGGTGATGGGTTTCATGATAAGCAATGGTATTTCTCCGGACACAGTGACGTATAGTACTTTACTTCACGGGTATTGCAGTAGAGGAAAGGTGTTAGAAGCAAATAACATACTACAAGGGATGACACAAAAGGGTTGTTTTCCTAATTCCTATATTTGCAACATTTTACTGCACAGTCTTTGGAAGGTGGGGAGTATATCTGAAGCAGAAGACTTGCTGCAAAAGATGATTTTGAAGGGTTATGGCCTAGATACGGTTACCTGCAATATTCTTATAGATGGTCTGTGTCACAGTGGGAGGTTGGAGAAAGCCATTGAAATTGTGAATGAAATGTGGGTGCATGGAAGTGCTGCTTTTGCTACCCTAGGAAACTCCATTATTGGTCTTGTTGATATTAGTAACAGTAGCAAGAAGTGTGAGCCTAACTTGATAACATATTCAATCATAATTAATGGTTTATGCAAGGCAGGAAGGCTTGATGAAGCTAGGCAGAAGTTCAAGGAGATGTTGGGGAAAAGGTTACAACCTGATTCAGCTATTTTCGATACTTTCGTGCACAGTTTCTGCAAACAAGGGAAGCTATCATCTGCATTTCGTGTTCTCAAGGACATGGAGAGAAAGGGATGCAATAAAACCCTACAAACTTATAACTCTTTGATCCTTGGGTTTGGAAGTAAAAGTCAAGTATTTGAAATTTACGGGTTGATGGATGAAATGAGAGAACAAGGGGTAGCCCCTAACATGTCAACTTACAATACAATTTTGAAGTGTCTTTGTGAAGTAGGGAAAATCCAAGATGCATGTTCAGTCCTACATGAAATGCTTCAAAAGGGTGAATCCCCAAATATTTCTTCCTTCAGGATTTTAATAAAAGCTTTTTGTGATGTTCATGACTTTGGAGCAGCACAAGAGATGTTTGAAATTGCTTTGAGTACATGTGGGCATAGTGAAGCCTTGTATAGCTTATTGTTCAATGAGTTGCTAGCTAAAGGGAAAGCCTTACAAGCTAAAAGTTTATTTGAAGCTGCTTTAGATAGATCTTTCTATTTAGGGAAATTTGCTTATAAGGATCTCATTGAAAGACTTTGTAAGGATGAGAGGGTAGATGAGGCTAGTGCTATTCTGCGACGAATGATTGACAAAGGATACAAAACTGATCCTGCAGCATTCATGCCAGTGGTTGATGGATTTAGTAAGATGGGAAACAAACATGCTGCTGATGCATATGGGGAGAAGATGTTGGAGATGGCTTCTGACTATACTGTAGACAATAAGATCCACCAAACAGCTATAAGGTGTTCACTTTATGGAAAACAAAATAAATCTCTTATAGGTGATTGGCAGCAATTAGTACACAGGTATGGTAATGTTAGAATCTATTATCTTCCTTCAGCTTATGCATTTTCTGATGCTTGATTCTAAGTTCAGCTGCAATATCTTGTTGGTTACTTTGCTGTTAAATAGTAGTACTAACTTTTTAATTCTTGAACGTTTCTCATAGTTTGTTTTTGTGTATGCAAAGGTTTACACATGTATAACAGTCATAAACACGGTCCTTCCGTTCTCTACGTTATTCAATAATTCACACTGGTTTGGATAAGGCCATTCTAAATTAGATTATCCATATATTCATTTTTCGTTTTTTTTGTCAAAATGTCAGGAAAGGGTACAGAAGAGTATTCACCAACTATTACAGATAAATCTAACAATGCTTTATGCACCAGCATTCTGTAGGGCTCCCATCAGCAAGGTTTATCCTATCTAACAGTCTTCTGTTGTCACTGACGTTCTTTTGTGTTACATGTACTTTGCAGAGACGATGGTAGTGGAATTGCACTGAAAGCTCTTAAGCGGGTACAAAAAGGCTGGGGTAAAAAAACTGTGTCAAGCTTGCAGCCTCAGAAAAATGAATTGTTTGATCACTGGGAAGTTGGCTGATGAGGAAAAGTGGTTACGATACGAAGGAGTATTAGGCTGCTTCATTACCAAGATATACTTCCCATCTTCATTGTGAGGATGCCTGTGGAACGTGACTCTCGGGAGTTGTACGTCGTACTAGATTATACGGAGTAAAATTCTGTATGGTGATATGCTTACCCATTGCCATTTGATCCAAATTAAGGTGTGTATTAGATTTTGCACAGCTTTTACTAGTTTTGGCTGTTTGTTCCTGAGGTCTCCAAAGAGGTAGTTCTGATGTTTTGACTTGTGCAGCTTTAACATCTTGGCGTGATAGATGGTCGCTTGATAATCAAGTCTGCATCTTGTGTTTGCCCCTGAGATCTTGTTGTATGGTGTACCAGCTCCAGCTTGTTGAAGTAGGGAAGCATGATCCACCTTCAGGCATCTTGCTTCTTCTAACAGCAGAGGATATTAAGAGAGAAGTTGCAGGCCTGCCTTTGCTGCCACTCAACAGGTCTTAATAGAGATTTTGACATCAGTAAGGTTAGATTTTATTTTTATTTTTAAAGGATGTTGATTGGAGTGTAATTCTCTCCAACTCTTTCAGGTCTTGATCTTCCTCACATCCCACTCTTTTGTTGTACAGAAGCTTTGAGAGCAGTGACAAACCGTTCTTCTTCCTTTCTTGCTCAGGCCCAGCTAAGGACGGCAATGCTTCCACCACTTCTGTAGAGACTGCTTCTACTTCTCCCATGAAGCTTTGCTTCTTCTTTTTTTTCCCCTTTTGTTTCAAATTCTTCAAGGCCTTCAAGATGGCCATTCTTATTGTCTTCTTGGATTCCGAGTATTTCTTGACTTGTGTCACAAGTTCCATGTCAATTCTTCGTTTCCTATGCAACACTGATTCCATTTCTTGCATTGCATCCTTGGCACAGCTGCATAGATCTAAAAGCCTTGGTCCGTTTAGTTGGGAAAATTTTCCATTCCAAATTTCCTTTATAAATGTATGGATCTATAACTAGTTGGAAAACTTTGTTTTCCAAATTTTGGAGAACTCTAATATTAAAATGGAGAACTTCAAAACAAGGTTCTCCAAATTAATAATACTAGAATTCTCCAAAATTTGGAAAACAAGGTTTTCCAACTAGTTATAAATCCATCTAACAACTCATCAGCATTCTCCTTGGTCCTAAGGATGGTGGGGAATCCCATGCACTTTGGGACTGTCCATGGTTATGGATCTTGAAATAATCTCAATGGAAAATTGTTGAAAATGTGTTTGGTGCACTGTCCCTTTCATTGTTGGTTTAGTTTTATAAATCAGATCACGAAGCCATCGATCTGAACTTTGGAAGCAGGATTCACATTCTTAGCATCTGACTGGTTCTAACAATGCAAGCATTAAATTAGTGATTGCAGACCTGGCTTGCCTCCCATCACCAAGCTTAAAGATTATTATATTATATCCAAATGAATAAACGTGCATTAATTATGATATGTAATAAGTACTAAATTATTGGCAATGCACGAGTGGCCTGGCTGGCCATGTTCATGATTGACTTTGTTTTCGTTTATCTACTGGAAAAACAGATTTACCAATGGTGATTATACAATGAATCTAAAAATAACATCTCTCAAGTATAAGCCATAATCTGTGTAAAATGGAAACTTGTTTTCAAGGAATGCTGAAAATGAAAACTAGTAAAGTAAGCATAATTTTTTCTTCCATTTTCTATTTCCAAATAATTTTCCAGAAAATTTAAAAATATTCCATAACTAACAGGTTCTGCACCTTTCTTTGATTTTTCAGTGGAAATGGAAATGCAAATAGGCTTCCTGGTAGCTGCTTAACATGTTAACTTTAATTTATATAACTGACATCCTTGCATAGCCACTAACTTTAATTGGAAGTACTTAGTGATAGGTTTTTATAATTTCCGGTTGTCAAGTATGCAAGAGTTTTCCGGTACCAGGTGGGGCGAACAGCAATGCAGTCCTCGTTCTGTGTGTTATGTACATTTTAAACCCACAAGTTTACAATTTGTCTACTTTATATGAATTTTTAGTTTATTTACATTTTTGCTTCAGATTAGATACTAATACATGATTAAAGTGGTTCCAATACATATTTTGATGGTAAAAAACTTGAAGATCTTTCTTAGTGTTGTCTCTCATATGTTATATATTTGTTAGTTTAAGGTTAATTATATATTTAAATTAACAAAAAGTTGGTGAAATCAAAGGTTTTTTTTGGTGTTTTTATATTCATATAGGAAAAACGTCAAACGCTTTTTCATTCCAACGCTTTTTATTCAAATATAAAACGTTATTTAGGACACTCAACGTTTTTTAATCATCTCCTAACGTTGTTCATCGGAAGCTAAATGCTTTTACTTTGAGTTGGAGGGTCCAATATTAACGTTTGGCTAAAAAACGTATGAGGATCCATAGAAAAACGTTTGCTTTGTTCAAAAATGATATATATGGGGCCCAAGGAGGTTGTTCCAAACGCTGACGTCATCACTATGAGAACCCCCTCGTCTATACGGCGAGGGTCCTCGTATAACGGCCAAGCGGACCAGCAATACGAGGGTGCTCCCCGTATGGTCATATTGGCGGGAAAGTATCATCTTGTCATGGATATGGCCTTGACTTGTGTTGGAGGCCTTGAGTGACGTCCAGGAGCTGTATGTCTGGAGAGAGCCCCTGGACTTGAACGGCTTCCGCTTGAAACTGTCGAATGTAGTCTCAAAGGGGTTCCTCATTTTGTTGCTTCACCCTCAGTAGGTGTTGGACAGTCTTCGGGGGTGGTCGGGCGGCCATGAAGTGGCGGAGGAAGGATGAGGCCAGGTCCTTGAAACATTTGAAGTGCTGCCCCCGTAATGTTCCGAACCATGTAGATGCGGCCCCCTTGAGGGTAGAGCTGAAAGCTTTGCAGAGCATTGGATCCGTGACGCGTGCCATCTCCATTTGGGAGATGTAACGCCGCAGATGATCGACAGGGTCAGAGGTGGCGTCGTAGCTTTCGATGATTGGAATGCGAAAGCCGGCGGGTGCCTGGACGGTGATGATGTCTTCTATGAAGGGTTGTGTCAGGAGGACCTCGATATCATCGAGGACCTGGTTTGGTGTCTTGACCTGCTCATCGACCATGTTAATGCGACGGAGGAGGTCATTGACGCAGAGATTCCCAGAGGTATGGTTCTGGTTCTGGTTCTGGGATTGTTTTTCCCGGTCGTTGGGATGCGGGACGCATGCGGCCTGCAATTCAGCCTTGATGGTTTGTACCATCAAGGCCTTCATGTCGTTGAGGATGTTGGATTGGAGTAGCATCATCTGGGTGGAATCGATGATGATGGGTTGTGGGACCGTAGAAGGTCCGGGGAGATTGGATAAGTTAGCCGCTGGTTGTTGTGTGGGCGGCTGGGTACCTGCTTCCCCGCCGATTGGGAGTAATGGAGGCGCGCCTAAGGAGCTAGAATCAGCATCCTCGACATGCACGATGTTATCAGGATTGTGAGTCCTCCTTGTTTTGGCCATTAGGAGGAGAAGAAAAAAGAGTAACTGGAAAAAGTGATGCGGTTGTTTTTGTTCGTTCCCACAGACGACGCCAAATTGATAGCCTCCGGGCGATCAAGCGATGACGGAAACTGAGAAAGAGCTGCTGACGGAAGGAACCTGCAAGAACCAAGACACAAGAGACTCTTTGGTGCAGAAGAAAGGGGGAGGTGTGGGTGTGTAGTCGGTACCTTATTTTGAGTTGGCATCACCCCACTTATAGGGTGATGCCAGGACTCCCCATGTTGGGGTAGAGTGTTGTCGGGGCTTTCCCCATGCTGGGATTGCTGATTCCCAGATTTTAGGGACTGTCATATCCCCCAAACAGTGGTGATCTGACATTACTTGAGTGGGCCTTTGACTTGGAGTTGGAGTGTGAATTGAGTTTTGCCCGTGTGTCTGTCAGTCAAGGCCCAATATGACCATACGGGGAGCACCCTCATATTGTTGGTCCGCTTGGCCGTTATACGAGGACCCTCGCCGTATAGACGAGGGGGGTCCTCGTAGTGATGACGTCAGTGTTTGGAACGACCTCCTTGGGCCTCATATATATCAGAAAATGACGTTTAATCACAATTTGTGCTACAATGACACAACTTTTAGTCCTTGAGTGTGACTATGTAGCAGCCTAGGGTCTAATTGTTTCACACATAAAACATTAGCCTAGAAAAACGCCTAGGGTCTAATTGTTTCCCCGGCCTCCACTGTCCTACTCGCTGGCGACGATGATCGGTTCTTGATTTTTTTTCTTTGACGCATAAGATCGAACACATGGTGGGCGCTAGGACCTCCCCAGCTTTGGCTGTGATACCAAGCAACGACATGAACCTGCAGGACAAAAACGATCCTAAGCACAAACTAAAAAACACGTCCACGATTTTGTAGCAGAGATCATCAAAGAGCGCATGTTTGTTGGAGGAGGAGGAGGGGGAGGGGGAGGTGGTGGTGGTGGCGGTTGGGGAGAGGTGGGGAGTCAGAGAGAGGGAGATAGGCGGTGGAGGAGGAGGAAGATGAATCTTTGTTGTCAGAAAAGAAGTATCAGTCGATGTCGGAGGTCCCGTCGGAGATGTTGGCTTGAGATCCCATCGGAGAGAGGAGATAAGTTGAAGGAATGGCCTGAAGTGTGCAAATGTAAAATTTAAGGTCCAAAAGTGTGCCTATATACAATTCAAGGTCCAAAAAGTGTGTCAATGTAAAATTCAACGTCCAAAAGTGTGTCCATGTAAAATTTAAGGTCTAAATGTTTTCATTGTCAAAGTTTGAAGACTCAAACATTGTTTTGGACGAATTCGAAATGCCTTATATTCCTCCAAAACACAAATTATGGATCCAAATATTGTCATTGTCGAAGTTTGAGGATCCATAATTAGCCACGAAAAGCATTTGAATTAACTACGCCAATAGCGCACATGAGAATCCAAAAATGTGTCGCTGTAAAATAACAACAAAATCCACTTATGTTCCAACGTATCATTACCAAAATACCTACAAAAGCCACTAATGTGTTTTTGACGCAGTGTAGGGTCTTTCTATGTGCCATGGACGCAATCTAGGATCTTTATATATGTCATTGGCATAATTTAGGGTCTTCATATACGTCGTTAGCACAATAGGTTTTATAAATTCAAACGTTTTTTATATTTTCCAAACGATTTTTATCATTTCAAACATATTTCTTTTTTAAACTACTCCAAGCAACTATTTTTTTAATAAAAAATGGTAGAGCAAAACGAGGTCGTTTTGATAAATGAGTAAAAAAAAGCCCCGCAAAACTGAGTAACGGATATTAGAATCTGGACAATCTGAAGTTATGAACCTTTTTAAGTTAGTGACACCATTGGGGGAAAATGCCCAAATATGTCTAAAACTTTTAAGATTTTCGAGTTTTAGACCTAAAACTTATCGACTTCGAACCGTGGGCCTAAACGTTATCTTCGTTGCTGAGTTGAAGGCCTAAATCGCCAGTTGGCCGACGGAATACTGACGTGGATGGTTAACGACGTTTATTTTAAATACTCAACTCTGATCTCAAAGAAACGACGCGTCGTTTTGGGTCGCCACAACACTTATAGTCGATAGAATGAAAAGTTATACGCCTGAAGTTGATGAATATGAAAAGTTATAGGCCTACAAGTTGTTAAATAGAAAAGTTTTAGGCCTACAAGTTGTTAAATAGAAAAGTTTTAGACCTAGTTTTCGAATTTCTAAAGTTTGACTTCCACTCGAATCTGGAAATGAAACGACGTCGTTTTTGTGAGGTGACAAGAGAGTTCAAAATTAACGTCGTTATTCGGCCCATGTCAAGATTCCGTCACCACCCTGCGTTTGCGCCACAACCCAAGAATTAACTAACGTTTTTTCACGATTCGAAGTCGAAAAATTTTAGGACTAAAACTCGAAATACGAAAATTTTAGACCTACTAAGACGTTTTTCCCGACACCACTGGGATCCTGACAAATTTATCATCCTGTCAAATTTATCATCCTGTCATCCATTTCTTGATTATCCTTCCTGACAAATGTTAAGGCTTTGAATTATTTGAAAAATCTGTCTTATGCAAGGAAAATTTTATGTTCAAGGTTCACATTCACATTAATGGAAATCTGGGCTGGGACTAAATGTTCTCACATCAACAATGACATGATTCCTTATTTTCTTACAAACCTTACGTGTTTTTTTTTTGGGTACTACTCCACATAACAATGGAGAAAAAACAGAAAGAAACGAAAACAGAAGCTGCACCAAAAATTCCTGTTCTTCAGTTTTCTGTAATAATAATAGTAATGTGTACATGTATTTACAGATATGAGTTTGGGCGTCGTCGGGGTTTACTTAGTTGAGCATGTTAAGCAGGGCCACTCTTGCTTTGATCAAATGCCTAAACAGGGCCTCGATCCCTTCTTCAAGATCTTGGATGCAAGATTCGGATTTCTGCAACTCAACCTGAACATCCTCGATCTGCACTTTTTCAAACTTGCCTTTGATTAGAGAAAGCAGTGTAGCTTCAGCACTTGCAATCTCGTTCAGGCCTTGTTCTTCCTCAGATCCGACTCTTTTCTTGAGCAAAAGCTTTGAAACCATGGACCAACCATTCTTCTTCCTTTCTACCTCTGGCCCGGCTACGAAGTACAACACGGACTCTAGCACATTCGAAGAGACCTCCTCGACGTCTTCCCACAGGCTGTGCTGCTGCTTATTCTCCTTTTGCTTCAAGTTCCTCAACGCCTTCAAGATGGCCTTGGTTATCGTCTTCTTAGATCCCAGGTATTTCTGGACTCCTCTTGCCAATTCCATTTCAGATCCACGCCTCCTGCGCAAGATTGATTGGATCTCTCGTACATGCTCCATTGTGTGCAGAAGCGCATCCTTGGTGGAGCTGCATAGTTCCAAAAGACGTAGAAATCCATCCAACAACTCATCCACATTCTCCTTATCCAGACTTTTCGCGGACGATGGCAGCTGAAGCCACTTCTGGACAGATTCATGCAAATCTTGAAGGCTGTTGAGTTTCTGGATCAAGGAAGTTGATGTGGAGGCAGAATCGGATGTCCTCAATCTGCTCAATTGCTCATCAACCAGCGAAAAGAGAGGATGAGACTTTGAAGGTAAGCTGTTAGAGCGGAAGGCGGGGCCAGCCATTTGAATTTGATCCTTCTCTTTCTTTTTTTCTTTCTCCTTTGAAGGAAGAGTGGATGATGATGGGCTGGTGAATTGCCTTCAACCTGATTCCATTAGCTTCAAAAATGGAGTACTATATATATATATATATATATATATATATATATATATATATATATATATATATATATATATATATATATATATATATATATATATATATATATATATATATATATATATATATATATATATATATATATATATATATATAAGGTGAAATGGAGAAAGCAGACAAAAGGAATCTCAATCTCATGATCACATGGATCTCAAATCTCGAGGCGTTCCAGGTTTGTCTCCTGTCCAGCTCAACTATCAAACTTAGATGAGGTGGTATTTGAATTTCTGATTCCATATAATCTGCATTGCAAATGTGGACCACGCAAAGTACACAGTGGCTTGCATCGTTAGGTAGGATCACATTAATGCAGAGCCATGTTTATAAAATTGGCTGCTTAAATGATGATCCACGTAAACCTCATCTGCTGCTAGGATTAATAAATAAATAAATACTCTGAGAAATACGTGTCTTGGTTTGTCTCCCATCCACCATGGTCAGATCTGAAATAAGAGTTGATATATGAGGCTGTCAAATAAACTACTCTATTTGGCAACGCACGCGTTGCTCTGCTGGTTGTGCTGGGAGAGTGCAAGCTGTGAACAATAGTATTAACCTGTGAAAACTAGAACGTGTAACATGTGCCATGTAGTTAGTAGTGTGGTGGAGTACTTACCACTGCCAAGTCTTTGATAATTTTTTGTGGAGAAAAAAATCAGTGGCAATGAACAATCTGTACGTAGGGTTCTAGTGTTTTGTTTGGTATACAACGAACTCCATCTGTTCGGTAATACTGACTAATAAGCCTTTATGGACTTGCTTGTTCATATTCAGAAGATGAATTAAACATGATAATAGTTCTTTGGTTTGCTGTTAGGTGTCACTTGCGAGACATGTTGTCATAAATTCAAGAAAACAAACATACTGCTGATCATTTTTTAGTGTAAGTTCAATTACTGTCAATTTCCATGTTGTTGCTCAAGTCCTCCAAATACATGCAAAGAACTAACAACTGAAAACTACCAATGGTGAGCAATGCCACCATGTCATGAAAATGTGCCTTGCGGAATCTGCATGTACCTTTGTTTACTGGCCTTCAGCAACAGACCAATTGGGGTCACCAGCCACCATATAGAGGCTTTAACTCTTCTGTGTGGTGACTGGTTTCAACAGACCAAGCCACAAGCATAAAGCTTGGGTCTCTGTGCTAGATAACATCAGTTAAGCGCCAAGCAAGAAAATTATCACTGTGTTATGGTCCTGGATCTGGTTATGGAATTTAAGTAGGTTACGGCTCGTTAGAGAGAACCCTGCGATCTCTTAGAGCTCGTTGGAGAGAACTCTACGATCCCAAAGGTTAGAGAGAACCTTCAACTCAAGAGAAACACTCTCAATTAATTTCCGACTTAATTCCCCTTCTTCTCTCTGTTACAAATAAATACACAGAAAGTAACTGCCAAAGTAACTGCCCCACCTTATCCTAAACATAACTTCCACGTAACTGCTATTAACTCCTAAGAACAATCCTAATAACTAGCAATTAACTGCACTAAAACTCCTAAAAACTACCAACATTATTTACTACAGCAGATATAATATTAATATATTAAATCCAGATATCTCGAAATCGCTCTTCATGCCATCACAGGCACGCCTTCTGCCAGGACCATGCGTGTGCATGGTTCAATTCTGGGTGCCTCTTTCACAGTGTTGGTAGACTCTGGAGGTACCCTCAACTTTATTGACGTTGCTGCAGCTTCTAGATTGAAATTGCAGCTTGTGGCACGAGACGATCTTACAGTACAATTAGCAAATGGAGAAAGAGTTAGAAGCCCGGGATGGTGTCCCCAAGTTCCCTTGGAATTGAATGGTCATTGACCACATTTGCATTAGATTTATTCGTTCTACCGTTGAGTCCAATTGAAGTTGTCCTTGGAGTGAATTGGCTTAAGGCATTGGGTCTATTACGTGGGATTTCAACCAACTGACAATGGTTTTTGAGTGGCAGGGCCAGAATATTACCTTATGTGGACTCCAGCAAGAGAATAACTCTCCATCCGCTGAGCCGTCGAACTAGACAAGCGTGCTGAATTTGAGGACCTTTTCAAAGAACCAAATGACTTACCTCCGAAACGTCCATTTGACCATCGGATTGTGCTGGAACAAGGGCCAGATCCTCCGGTTTTGTCAGTGCCAAAATCAGACGGAACTTGACGGCTTTGTGTCGACTACCGTTGCCTCGACGTCAAAACAATCGAAGAGGAATTTCCAGTTCCACTAATGGAAGAACGGTTGGAAAAGTTGCAGGGGGTAAACCTTTCCACCCAACTAGATTTGCACTCTGATTATTTTCAGGTTCGGATGACACCTTTTGATGTGGTAAAGATGACATTCCACACTCAGCATGGTGCTTTCAATCTCTGGATGCTGAACATATTATTGCTACTCGTCCAACTCTTGAGCTTGAGGACAAGCTCGTTGTCCAAGGGGTGGGTAATGTTACGGCCCAAATGGAGTAAACTGAAGGAAATGAGGGGGCTTAACTCTAGGTTGTTTTCATTGCACGTTGGCGCGTTGTTGTTGCACTTTTATTTCTTTTAAATTCCTAGTTATCCTTTTAGTTAAAAGCCCACATCCGTTAGACGTGGAGCAATATCTAGTAGTGGAGTCAGTTTAGACGTGGCGCAGTATCTAGTAGTGGAGTCAGTTTACGTATTCAGTCTCTCTCAAACTTGTTGTACTTAAGAGTGAAAATTAATGAGAAGAGCAAGTGGAATTTCAATCAAAACTCAGTTACATAGAGATCGAAGGGTTCTCTCTCTAACGAGCCCTTACACCAATAGGGAAGAAGGGAAGAAATACTTTCAGGTTCTGTTCATCAACAAACTCGCAACAGCAGGACTTCACTCCCCATAACTCGATCATTAACCCGGGACCATAACACACTGTTGCAATCAGGACTGACTTTTAAGGTATTTTTAAAGTGTTACAATTGAAGTAAATAATTGGAATGTTTGGGACTAAAATGGAACTGTATGTCAAGTTTTATGGATTGAAGATTTTCTTGTCCATTTTTCCTTCAACTCTTTAACTTGTCCGGCAAGATACATTTGTTGTCCCAAACAACTGCTACCTATTTTTCCCCCTTTTCTTCCTAAACATTGTATGTAGGGCTAGTAGAGCTTCAGCATTACTCAATTGTAGCTAGTTATGTATGAACTTGTTAAAGCTGAATTTTATGACTTGTATTGTTACATTAAAAATAAGGGGTATTCTGGATATGAAATGTGGTTCCCTTCCTGTTAAGTACCTGGGGGTGCCACTTAATGGAGGAAGACTAACCATTGCTCAGTACCAACCATTGGTGGATAGAATTCTGGGATTACTCAAGGGCTGGGCCACGAGATTCCTATCATATGCTGGTCGCCTTCAGCTAATTAAGGCAGTAATCTTCTCTGTACAGAACTACTGGTTTGGGATATT
Source organism: Stellera chamaejasme (assembly GCA_024586325.1). NCBI lineage: Eukaryota > Viridiplantae > Streptophyta > Magnoliopsida > Malvales > Thymelaeaceae > Stellera > Stellera chamaejasme. The sequence continues at coordinate 31,257,429 of CM044986.1, forward strand.
TCCCATCCCAAATGGGGTGTTGGAATTTATAGAGCAGAGGTGCAGGGCTTTCATGTGGGGGGGGGGGGGGACCCTGACTCGAAAAAAGCCTTGGTTGCATGGTCTAAGGTCTGTGTGCCTAAATGCAAAGGTGGACTTGGGGTTTATGGTCTAGTGTACTGGAATTTAGTATATCAGGGGAAAAAACTTTGGCGCTTACTGGTGGACAGAGGGAGTCTATGGGTGAAGTGGGTTCATACTGTGCATGTGAAAGGGGCTGATGTGTGGGGGATGCGTTGTCCTGACAATGCCTTGGTGGGAGTTAAGGCTATTTTCAGGTGCAGAGATCACTTTAGAGAGTTTTTTCAGACCTCTGGAGTGGAACAGATGCAGAAGTTCTCCATGAGGGGAGGATATATGGGGGTTAGAGGACATTGTGAACCCTGTCCTTGGTGGAAACTGGCGTGGGGACCCAGACACTCCCCAAAAACTTCTATCATCTTCTGGTTGTGTGGCTTGGACAGCCTCAATACCTCAGATAAAGTTGCTTTCTGGAAGCCTGAAGTTGATCAGTCCTGTGTGCTATGTGGCAGGGATGCTGAGAGTCGTGATCACCTTTTCTTCAGGTGTGGTTTCTCTGGAAGAGTGCTCATGGAGTGTTTGAAGTGTGTGAAGGTAGTTAACCCGCCCCTTGAATGGTCCCAGTTCTGTGTGTGGATGTCACGGGTTACTAGAGGGAAGAAGCTGAAGGCTACGTTGAGGAGTGTTGCAGCAGCAGTTACTTATGCAGTATGGGAGGAGAGAAACCTAAGGTGCTTTCATGATAAAAGTAGAGATGTGGAGGGGGTGAAGGAATATGCTCTGCATCTTGTTCAGAGTCGGAATGGGATTTTCCTGGTGGATATTTTTGTATAGGGATGAGTGTATAGAATATAGTGACAATTGTACAGATTGATGTATGCGCTAGAGTCTCTAGAGCCAATCTTTGTATACCCTTTTGATGGTGAAATGAAATGACAAAGGAGAGTTTTGAAAAGAAAAAAAAAAACATATCAGACTAAAAATCCTACTAAGGGTATTTTACGGCTCCATCCCAAAAACTGGGAATTTAAGAAAACATGCCAAATTGAAGACCATAGTTGAACTCATGAATGAGTACGTGATGTTCAACATGTTGGCAAGTGAGCTTTTGGATCAACAAAGTTGATGTGGAGGCAGCTTCGGATGATCTCAATCTGCTAAGCTGGTCATCATGCAGTGAAGTGAGAGGGTGAGGCCTTGGAGGCAAGCTGTTAGAGCGGGTGTGAAAGGCAGAGGCAGCCATTGATTCGTTTATGCTTTGTAGATGTAAAGCAAGTGATAAGCAGGTCAATCGCCTTCATCCTGGTTGCATAAGCTTAATATATAGGCTGAGTTGACGAGGCAGAAATCACAAACCGGAATGAAAATTGCGCAGCCATTGATTAATTCTATAACCTTCAGTACTGTTCGTTCAACTGTTTGGAATAAATTCAACGCCTTTCTAATAAAACAAAAAGGAATGAAAATTGGAAGAAGTGTGTAGAGCAAAATTGTGTTTGAATCCATTTCTTTCTTTATTCTTTTGAGTATATATGTACATCTGTACTGATACACTAATCTACAAGAGTGTGTTTCATCTCATATGAATATGCCGTTTAGTTCAAGACATTGAGAACAGTGACTCTGGCTTTAATCAAATTCCTAAATAGGCCCTCAATCCGTTCTTCAAAATCTTGGATGCAAGATTCTGATTTCTGCAACTCAGCTTGAAGATTTTCAACCTGGACCTTATCAGATTTGCTTTTCATGAGAGAAAGCATTGCAGCTTCAGCGCTTGCAATCTCGTTCAGGGCTTGTTCTTCCTCGCATCCAACTCTTTTGTTGTGCAAAAACTTGGAAACCAGGGCCAAGCCACTTTTCTTCCTTGCTAGCTCAGGCCCTGCTACAAAGGACAACAATGATTCTAGCACATTTGAAGAGACAGCTTCCACCTCTCCCAAGAAGCTTTTCATATTTTCCTTGTGCTTCGAGTTCTTCAAGGCTTTTGAGATGGCCTTTGTTATTGTCTTCTTGGAGCTCAAGTACTTTTTGACTTCTTTCACAAGTTCGACATCAGATCCTCTCCTCCTGCGCAAGATTGATTGGATTTCTTGCATGCACTCCCTTGTTTGTGAGAGAGCATCCTTGGCTGAGTTGCATAGATCTAGAAGCCTGAGAGAGCCATCCAACAACTCATCAGTGTTCTCCTTCTCTAGACTTTGCTGAGTTGATGGCAGCTGAAGCCATTTCTCCATAGATTCATGCAAATCTTGAAGGTTGATGAGATTTTGGGTCAAGCAAGTTGACGAGGAGGCGGATTTGGATGACCTCGATCGGTTCAGCTGCTCATCAAGCAGTGAAGTGACAGGATGAGGTCTTGAAGGGAGGCTGTTAGAGCGAGTGTGAAAGGCGGCCATTGATTTCTTTTTGCTGTGAAGAGAAAGTGAATGATGAAAAGGTTATTGCCTTCAAACTGGTTCCATCAGCTCAATATATAGGGAGAGGTGAGAAGACAGACAGAAGGAATCTCACCCTCATGATCACGTTAATTTGCATCTTGATATTGTTCCCTGTTTGTCTCCTGTCCAGAAAGGTCTCCAACTCAACAACCAAATTACTTCTTAAAATAAAACAACCCAGACGGCGTAGTCCTTAATAAAATGCTCACATGGATGAGATGTAGCCTTTATGAATCTTGCACCATTGAGGTAGCTCCAGGCAATACAGCTTGGTCTGCCTCCCTAGGCCCTCAGATATAGAGGAGACATGAAAAATATCATGCCATTGAACTTGCCATATATTATGGATCCTGATTCAAATGCAACAGCCAAATATTCATATTATAAATGGCACACGACTTGATTCATTACTGAACCATTGTTTTGAAATAGGCTGCAGGATCCGCATTATTATCATCATGGTGGTTCTAAGAAGCAGGATTATAAATTAAGTAATTGCTGGCCTGGCTTGTCTCCCTTCAAGGCTTCAACCAAACTTAAAGAAATAGATTAAGAATCAAAATGCATGGATCCGAAATATGTGGCACTTCTAAGTTATAAACTATTGGTAACACGCACACGGGTGTTAATGTAACATTTGCATCCTTTCTTTTTTCCCTTTGTTGTAAAAGAAAGTAATTTGCTTGATATATGCCTTCATCATGCTCATTCTCCTTACCTGCTTTTTAAGGAAATCCGGGAATGCAATCGATACTGTTTAGTGTCAGGTTGTTCAGTCTGCAGGATGACATGGTTAGTTAAATTGACATATGAGTCACAGATCTAGCTGATAAAAGCTTAAGAGTATTTAAATATAGAAAGTAATTGAAAGATATCAATATGATCAAAATACCTGTTTATGTATCAGATTCACAGTCACAGTCACAGTTTCATGTACATGAGTTAGTCCGAGTATTATGTCATGATTCTCCTGAAGTAGTATAAAACCTAAAGTATATCTATGCAATTGAAATAGATGATTTTGTCCTAGGACAGAAAGGAAGAAAACATAATATGCGCTAAAAAAACAGAGCACGTCTTTTTCAGTGTTCTATACTATAGGGGTACAGAATGAACTCAAGTTCACTGGCTAGTTATAAATGTTAAGTAGAGTGACTCTTTCTCTTATCAAACACCTAAAGGGACACTGAAACCATTGTTAGAAGTCTTGGATGAATGTTTTATTTGCAACTCATGCTGCACGCTTTCTGTCATGATATTGCCTTGCTCAGAGTTTATAACAGCAAGGTGTACAGCTTTAGCATGTCTTTCACTTCTCTCTTTTGTTGTGCAGAAGCCTCGAAAGTCGAAAAAGAGTGGCTTTTCTTCCTTTCTGCCTCAGAGGCTCAGCCATGAAGGACGGAGTGATACCAAAACAGTTGAAGTGGCTGCTTCCGTCTCTCTCAAGACCTCAATCAGTTTACCAGAGCTTCTGTGTTTGTTTTCCCTGTGCTTCAACACCTTCAAAAATGCTTTTGCTTATTTCCTTCTTGGAGGTCACATGTTTCTTAACTAATTTCAGACCCTCACTTTCAGCCAAAATTGCTTGGCTGCATTCCCTTGTTTGCAAAGAGGGGTTCCTTGGCTGAGTTGCATAGATCCAGCAACTTAAGTTATCCATCCCAAATCAGCTTGTCCACTGAATAGTGCAAACCTTAAAAGTTGCTAAGCTTCAAGTTCAATGGTGGGGATTCAGATGTTCTCTATCTGCATAGGTGCTCATCAACTCATGAGATAATATTGTGAATCCTTTTTTAGCTGGTTGAATGCCTGCACCCGGATCTGTTTGGTGGATGTATATATGCTGCAGAATCTGAGTTGGGTAGGGAGACAAGAAATCTCATCCTCACGATCACATTGATTTTCATATCAAGATTGTTTCCTGGTTTGTCTCCTCTTAAGTAAGCACTCCAGCTCACCAGTCTTTTTCTAAGCATAAAAAATAACCACCACACTGTTGGTAACTGGAAGGAGATTATCATATTTCGTGGACAAGTGGCTTGTCTTCTTACAAATTGAAAGGTAATTATGGTTCGATCAGTCTATTGCTCTTGGTTAACATTCAGCACAATTTCACTCGCCATGTTGGGAAAGTTCTTTTATTTGTATGATATGATATACTATATGTTGATAATACTTGCCTGTATGGGAGACCAAAACTCTGTGGAACAATGATATTCTAATAAGAAAAACAGAGAAACGCTTTAGTTGCGTTAGTATCATGTGAACAACTCAAGCTTTGCATTATCTGTTGAGACAAACGGAATCTTTAGTTCTTCCAGGGTTTTTTTTTATTATAAAAGGAGCATGAAGAAGAAGCATTATCAAGATGGTATGCCAAGCCGTGTTTTTTTTCCTTAATTTTTCTTTTTCTTTTTCTTTTTCCTTTTTCTGGGGATGGGGAGTGGTTATCCCAATATGTGTTGTTTTTTTAGATTGAATATTCTATTTTACCTGAGCATTTGAATTAACCACCCCAATAATGTATACTCTGATTAATTGGTGAAGAATAAAAAGTGGAAGGTAAAAGAAGAAAATTTATGGAGAAGGGATTTCCTTCATGTTTCTGTATTGTAAGCTAGTTAACTACATTGATCTAACTGACTGTATGATTTTCTCAAATATATACTCCTAATTAAGTATGTTGAGAAGGGTAACTCTAGATCTAATTAAACGCCTGAATAAGCAGTCAATCCCTTGTTGGAGATCTTTGATACAAGATTGTGATTGCTGCAGTTGGCTCTGCAGGTTTTCCGTCACCATGGATCCACCTCTTGCAAGACACTTCAACGTAGCTTCTGCGGTTGCTATCTCATTTCCTTCTTGTTCTTTCTCACACCCAACTCTTTTATGCCCAAAAATCTTTGCAACTGAAGACCAGTGGCTCTTCTTCTCAGGGCCAGATATGAAGGACAACAATGCTTCCAGCACAGTTGAAGAGGCAGCTTCAACTTCCCCCAATATGCTGATCAATTCACTGGAGGGCCCTTTGTGCTTATTCTCCATGTGGCTCACATTCTTCAAGGCTTTCAAGATTGTCTTTCTTATCGTTTTCTTGGAGCTGAAGTAACTGTCTGCTTCTTTCGCAAGTTCAATCTCCGAACCTCGCTTCCTGCGCAAGACTGTTTGAACTTCCTGCAGGCATTCTGTTGTGTGCAAGAAAGCCTCCTTCGCACTGTTGCACAAATCCAAGATCCTGAGAGATCCCTCCAACAGATCGTCGGCATCCTCTTTACATACAGTTTGCTCAGAAGAATGCAGCTGAAGGAGTTTCTCTACAGAATCATACAAATATTGGAGGGTGTCCAAGTTTTGGCGCAGTGATGAGAAGGTCAAGGCAGATTGAGATGTCCTCAATCCAGTTAACTGCTCATCAACTAGCGAAACCAGAGGATGAGATGTGGAGGGGAGACTATTAGAGCGAGAATGGAAGGCCATTGCTTAATGTTTTGTTTTCCTGAGAAGGGAGCTTGAATTGTCTTCGTTGGTGTCTGTTTGTTCCATATGTGTATGATATATACTTGTAATTGAAGGGTTGAGATGGAGACAAAAGGCATCTCATCCTTGTGGCTCTCTGATCTGAATCTGGAGACTGTCTCTGCTGTGCCCCCTCCTGAGCATGCTGGCCAACTCAACGGCCAAATAGAGTAGTAGTCAGCCTGAAGCTTCAAGAATCTTCCATGGATGATATGTAGTAGTATTTGTTAGTATTAAATGGCTAGCACACGAGTGGTTCCAATTCTGGATGAGATTGGAGAGACACTAGGAATCCGATGCACCTGGAAATCAACACATTTTCAGGAAGGATCTGTCATTTGGGTTCAAGTTCCAAAATGCATGAACCAAAGTTAATTTAATAGTAGTATTTGATTTGATGGTAGGAGTGGCTTGTAGCCTGGCTTCTCCTTCCAACCCTACTTTACCTCACAAAACTTGAGCATGCATTATCATATTGTATGTAGGAATAGAATTGCAAATAACCCCCTGCATACTGGTGATTTTGTGGTCAGACAGCAGCAACCAAATAGGGTGCAATTGTCAGGACTCCTCTCGCTATTTAGTTGAATGGCTAAGAGGGAGTGAAATTCTCATTGCAAATTGCACTTGCAGTTGGAAAGGAAGGGCAGTGGCTAACAACAACAACCCAGAATCATCTATCAGCCAAGACTTGGTCCAAATTGGTTGAGATGTATACGGCAACTTTTACTTTTATTCTTCTCGGTTGGAAGCAAGTTCTTCCATAAAATGGGGGGAAGAAATTACACCATGCATTAATTAAATACGGCCACAACTCCATCCATTTCTCCAATCCAATCTCAAGCTCTCAGATTTTTGTACAAACTGTGGGTAGCAGCCACAGTCCCCAAGAATGTGTTGAAGAAAAAACCTGTGGCCGAAAAACGAAGTCGTACTTAAAACCCTCAGGAACCCTTCCCGCCTCGCTTGTTCTTTTCTTCTAGAACCGCAGCCTCGTTCAACATGTCTGTGGCATCCTTGTTCATGTTCAACTTGGCGAGTGCTACGGACTGCATGTAGAAGGCAGTTGGCCACTCCGGTGAAACACACTGCGCCTGCATTGCATCTCGAAGCGCGGCCTCCGGTTGATCGCATAACAGGTAGCAAAGACTACGCCGTGCGAAGACCGTTGGAGATACCATTGTTCCCACGTTTATGAACTGCAAACTCATCAAACACTACAACTCATCATCCTTATAAAAACTAGTGCAGAGAGTCGAGCAGGAAAAAGCTTATGCTTGTCTCAAAGGTCAGGTAATACTGTGCAATTCAAGTCTTCAATGATGCCTCACTATCTTGTTCATTCGCAACAAAAATATTTTATTTGTGCAGTGGTTAAAAAAAATATTCTTCAGGAATATTGAAAGAAAAAAAAAGGAAGAAGACGAACCACAAAAGGAAAGAAAAGAATAAGCTATTATACCTGTGAATAGCAATCAATGGCAGTTTTAAAATCTTTGTCACGGAATGCATAATCTCCCCGCTTTCTAGATTCTAGCATATCTCTCATCTGTTGGGTCCATTCTTGAAAAGATAACTGAACCAAACAACATGAACAACTTAGAACAGCTTATAAAATGAACAAATACCTTACCAACAACAAATAGGATTACATATAAGTAGCCATGACCATGGAAAACTAGGAGATCTCCGCTTGTCGTATGGGCACATCCAATGTCGACCAATAGATGCATCATTAAATAAGAATAATGATAAACTATGTATAAGTAGGTAAGAGGCAACCGTTAACTTAATTTGCTTGGTTACCAAAGCTTTCCGGCTTTATTGAGCTCAATAAACTTCACCATCACCACGTCAAGTGCAGACCAAAGTTTCATACATGCAACTAAACTTGAGATTAAGGCTTGGGTTTCTACCTCATTTGTTCCTTCATCATCCTTGTAGTGATTTGTAACCAATATCTGATGAATTGCAGTGAGATCCAACCTTGAACAGGCATCACCCATGGCTGAAAGGGGCCGTTGTGGAGTTGGTGGAGCTTCTTCTTGCTTTGAAATTCCAAGCATGACATGAGATGGAACCTTCAAGACATGATTTCCAATGGTTAGGAAAACTTCCAACTCACCTTCATTTAACCATGCTGAAAAGGTTGTCGGTTTAATCAACTACAGATAGCAGTTTAGTAAGTCATTTGATGTGTATTAAAAGTTCCATAGATAGGAGGAAGCTGCGAAAATCTAGCAAAGAAGTATGTGTTAATTATCTGTTCCCATCACTATGTTAGCATCAATTCCAGAGCATCTGCTCACCCGAATAATTCTATACGAGGAAAACCTGATACAGCACCAAAAATAGAAGATGCAATGCAAGCTACAATGTATCCGCTGACCAACAGTATAACTCTTACGCAAATTGGATACACTGAAAGAAGCAAAGTCCCTACATTAGTTTTTGTTTGCAGTGGACTAAGAGTAGCAACAAGGTTCTTTGTGTTGGGCCGCTCCCTAGGCTCATATTGTAAACATTGTGATGCAAGATTAACAACCATAGTCCCTTCCTCGGTAGAAAAGTTTCCCTCTAAGTGAGAATCCATGAGGACAATAATATTTTTTCCACGAATCATTTCAAGAGCCTGCAAACATACAAATTAAATTAAATATCGGAAGAATTCAACTTACAGCTGTACAGTTGCATAACAAGATAGACAAGGAACAACGAAGAAAAGGTAATTAATGCGGTGGTAAAGGTGATCTAAATACAACTATGGAAACCATCTTAATTAAATTAAAACATGGAGTGCTAAATCTTGTCCTCTAAAAATTACACAAATAATGAGTTGACATTTTAATAGGCTTATGTTGCGAATTACCCCCTCCATCCCAAACTAAACTTTCCCTTTTGCTATTATATGTGTTTTCCCAATTTAATTGTCCAATTTCTTTTTAAAGAAACCTTTTCCTATCAATTTTACCAAATTAACCTTAATTCTCTTTCCTATCTTAAAATTGTGGCCCACCAGGTTTCCTCTTTTTTTTCTTTTTATGTTTGGGGAAAATACCAAAATTACACATTCAACTACTCTCTTTAATCTCTCAATCTAACTGGACAGTCATTTTGGGATGGAGGGTGTATTAGGTTGCTATACTTTATAACGCTTTTAACCATTCAGAGGGAGGAAACAAGTTAAAATGTTGAGAAGCATATACTCAGAAAAATCCTGACAGTCTAGACAATTTAATGGCATTTACACCTTATTAACTCAAAGTACCAAATATTCTTTTCTAAAAGAAAGTGAAAAACTTGGTTTATCGAGTCAGATAAAAGTTTAACGTAGCTTCTATGTTCATGGAAAGAGAAAATGAGCAATACATTCTGAGTACAGAACTAGCAAGCTTGTGTTCTTACACGACTTGGCGGGATGTGCTTTCCACTTAACAAATCGAGAAGGATAGTCCCAAAGCTGTAAATAACGCTTTCTGGAGTAACTCTTCCTATAAATTGCAGCAATTCAACCATAAGTGAATGGATGTATAAGTCACAGTACAGTGCCCAACTAATTGCACAAATAAAATATAATAGAGGGTGCAAGAAAATATGCACTTTAATCAAATACAAGCATAGACCAGTAGACAGGGATAGAAGAAAAAGAAAAGGAAAAAAAGCCACATCCTTCAACACATTGAGGACTCTAGACCACATGGAAAACTTAGGCTCTCAAATGCATGATATTTTACATTTCTCGCCCATAACTTGCAAACCTGTAGGTTGTGCTTCTGAGGTGGCAAAATGAATATCTGTTACAACTGATCTCAGGCTTTTGGCTTGTCTCAATTAAAAGAGCACATAATGTCCATTGATATGTTGCCTCAGTGACCAAAGATTATCACAGGAGATGAGAAGAAAACAATAAAGCTTCCAGTGAAAAAATGCAACTCTATATAGCAGACTAGAAATACCAAACTTTGATTAACCTCAATCTGTTGACAAGGAACATAAATCAGAGAGGCCCTTAATTGACACAAACGTGAGAAACTTTATTCATCAAATTCCTTGTGAGATAAAAACAGATAGTACAAATAAAAAAATAGGAGAGAAAATAGGGAGAATAGGCCCTTTGAGGGATTGTCTAAAACAACTGACCATCAAATATACCACGGGTATAGAGCAACTAAATAGAATTTATAGGTCAAGAAAAATTTACCATTTGTTAAATACTCGGGTGGTGTGTACGCAAGATTTGTGCTATAGCTTTTCCCATCCCTGCTATTTTTCATCAATCCAAAACATGAAAGACGTGGATCCCCATCCTGCAAAAGCAGTTAGAAAAAATTCATGATGAGCCAGCAGCAAGCAACTAGCAGAGTAACTGAAAACTGCAAACACAATGCATGATAAAGCACATTTAAAATAAAGAGATACCTCATCAAAGAGAACCCGATAAGCATTTAAATCATGGTATAGTGGACGACCTTCACTACTGCAGTAATCTAAAGCTTCGGCGATGTAGTAAGCTACTCTTAATCGCATTGCCCACTCAATGGTTTGATTCTCCCCTGTTGGCAACAAAGATATGCGTTTAGCACTAAAACAGAAACATGGGCATGATTTTCTGCCTAAAGCACAAAGCTAGCTAAGAATCAGAGATATTGAAAGATGATGGGAAAACGAAATATGATAAACGAACAAATGTAGGGGCCTAGAGGATGAGATTAATCCAAGACACAGAACCACTTATGCAACAGTAAGTCGAACAGCACAAAAAGAAACTAACATACATGTACAATGTTTTGAACAGTATTGACTTATTGGAGAGGCCAATGTTCAACCCAAGTTTTAATTTGAGCATTGCTTGAATTTCTAAAGTCTTAAGTCTTTTTTTAAAGCAAAGTCAAGTCTTCCACAAAGCCCCTATGGAAGTTCCTTGCTTCAGTCAGTCCAGCCTATAAGAAAATACAAAATAGAAAACTTGATGAAGGTAACATGTTACTCCTCTCCGTCCCATATTAATTGACACGTTGACTTGGCGCAAAGATTAAGGTATGTAGATGACTTAAGGATACTAAGATAAAGTAGGCATATAAGACAATGTAACGTTTTGAGTGGAAAGCGAAATTGAGCGTATTAAGGCAAAAAGAGGTATGTAAAAATTTCCTTAAAAGGAAACGTATCAATCTTTGTGAGACATCTCAAAAAATAATTATGTATCAATTTTTGTGGGATGGAGGGAGTATCTTGTTTTCCACCAACACAAAAACCTGTACAGCAAGAGGATGGAACATGATAACGTAAATACTCCCTTTGTCCCATAAAAACTTAAATGTTTTCCTTTTTGGGTTCTCACAAAAATTGAAATGTTGCCTTTAAGGAAAGTTCTTAACACTAGTTCTACATAAGTATCCTCAATTCCTTCTCTGCCCAAAAAGTTATATTTGTCTATTATACTATTTAACTTTATACCCTCAAAGTCTTCAACACTCCTTAGCTTCGTGCCCGGTCATATGTTTCAACATTTGTGAGATCGAGGGAGTATAACAGTAGCAGTGTATTAAAGCGTCCAACCCAAATTACCAAATCAATCAGTAACACATGGAGAGTCCTCACCACAATATAAAACTTAACAAGCCCGTTAATTTAACTATGTGAGATTTTCCAATTGACACATGCAGTCGAATAACTTAAATAATGGGGCATTGAAAAATGTAGAGCTTTGATACCAAGTTAGTCCCACCCAAAACAATTGGCAATAGGTGGAGAACCTTCAATTTGCAAGGCCCAAAGCATCCTCACAGATTACTACTTTTGTGATACTATTTGGTTATTCTGATAGGTTCTAGCTCATATTTCAAACTTGGAAGGGAAATTTGTCAAAAATGAAAAATGGTGATCACAAATAAACAACGGTAAGTGACCAGTAGACATTTTTATTGAGAGGCTGCAGCATTGGCTGGAAGAAAATTGGACCTTATATATACCTTGCGCATATCCAAGGTGCGTTTATTCTGAAAACAAGACTAAATACAATTCCAGTTGCAACTATTAAAGACGAGATGAAACTAGTCAATTCGACTTGGACTGGAATCCGTTTTCAAGTTGTTAATAACTTTGTTCAGTACTTGTTTAGGAAGAGCAACTCAGATCGACTATCTAAATAAAATAAAATTCCAATCAACTAGATCTTAAAAACGTAAAACAAAATTAGTCAATTCAAATCGGAAACGTATTCATTCTCAAGGTATCTGTAACTAATTGTTCATTAACTGTTTGTTAAGATTAAGTTGAACAACAAATCTGTGAAGAAAATATATAATTCCATTCACTAAGTTAAGTAGGAATGGAATTCATTTTAAAAATGTTCGTAACATTTATTCAGTATTTATTTAGTGAGACCAGCTCAAATCAACTAATCTACAAATAAATATAATTCCAATCACTAAGTCTTAAAAACAAGAAGTAAAACTCGACGATTAGAGTTGAAATTGAATACATTCTGAAGTGTCTATAACTCGCCGTGCAGTAATTGTTCAGTAAGACTAACTTGAATCAACTAATAGTATGTTTTTCACAATCATAGGCGTATATTGTGTTTATAAATTTTGGAATAAAATCGATTGCTATCCCTATTTTAGCATTTCTAGTTTCTAAAGTTTTACGCCCCATGGGGAAATCTTAAGAGAGACTTTCCATATACGAATTGGGATAAAACGAAACAGGTGATGCCTGGTCATAGTCTCAAACCCCCTATAACAGGTTTCTTTTTATTTTTGTTGTTTTTACCATTAAAGTTTTTTTCTTTATCGAAGGGCAATAGACCAGAGTACAATCGACCAGCTAATCTAGCAAATATAAATGACATAACTGGAAGTCATATATGATAGAAAGACTATCAAACTAAAGTTACGAGTTAAATAGCCTATATTGGTGGAGCATGGATCTATTCTATAAACCAACAATTCTAAGCGATCCTCGCGCAGAAACTATTTTTTTATAATGACCATTAATCACATAAATAATAGTAGTATGTGGCAACCAAAACTCTTGACACAAGAAGTGGACATAACTAGGAAGGAAAGAAGCTAGTAACTGATGAAAAATACAGTGCATATCAAACAACAGGTAGATACTCCTTTTAGCATGCTGAACAACAAAAGTAAAGACTCGCATTCTTGGACAATCAAACAATAGCAAGACGCCGAGAATTGTGAGGAAAGTTGTAAGACCATAAATGAAAGTGATAAAAGTTGTTTCCCACTCGAAGTTCCAAAATCAATAGTCGATGCCTAAATGAGGAAGCAACATAAATAGGAAGCTGTGAAGCTGAAAGAACCAGAACTGACAGTGAAACAAATGCTTGGCAAGAGTATCATTGGGCATGTACTCAGCTACCAGCAACCGTTCATCCCCATCACAGCAATACCCAATTAAGTTCGCAAGCCTGTCGTGCCTCAGCTTCCCTACTCCACAAGCCTCATCCTAGAAAACAAGCACAAAAAAACAGCTTTCATAAATAACCAACCAGAAACATGAATTCAAAAGAAAGAAGCAGCCAATAAAACAAGCAGACTACAGCGAATTGCTTCGGGTCGGGCCAAGCCATCTTGGTGAATTTCTTAACAGCGATCCACCTCCTGTTTTGCAGTCGGCCTTTGTACACAAGGTTAGGGGCTTTCTCACCGCTCTCGGACACTATGTTGTCCGAGCTAAAGTTGTTGGTGGCGGCTTTGAGGTCGGAGAAAGAGAACTCGGAGAAAGGTGGGACCCCGTCGGTTTCCGGGTCGGGTCCAACACCGGGTTTGGGTGATTGGTGGTGATTGGCTTGCTGGGTCTGGTCGGCCTGGCCCTTTTCCGGGTGGGTTTCAGCTAGAAAGAAGGATTGGCAACAACCCATGATTCCAGTTGAAAGTCCAAGACTTTCTGAGACTGCGATTCACGGGCAAGTCAATGGCTGTTGAAAGTTGAAACGGGTTCTGCAAAGAATGAAGCTTTGAGAGAAGAAAGATGGAGGGTTTTTTGGTGGAATCGTGCTCCTTCCTGTGTGAGGGAGGCTGTGTTAGTGCTGCTCGGTGCTAAGAAGGTAACAGAAACCATAAAAGGGAAGAAGAAAGCAAGCACCTGTCAGAGAGAAAGAGAGTATTCAAACAGTGGGCGAGATATATATGTCAGCGTCCTACGGGCCGTGACAGGGAAGAGGAATCACCAACTACTGCAATGCAAAGCCTCACGATTTTACAGAGCTTAATTCAGTAGCCAGCCAGCCAGCCAGCCAGCCGGTTGAGTTGGTAAAACTATTCATGATGCCACAAACTTCTAAACATTCTTCACTTAAGGAACTGGATTAAAAATAGGGTAGAAATTACCCCAGTGATGACAGAGGTTTTTTTTGTTGCCTCTCCTTTTCTGTTCTTGGCCAACGGCGGACAAGGAAGAGCAGTTTTTACGCCCTCACTTGAACTGAAATACGGAGTACTTTGTAATTGTTATTTGGGATATACTTTTGGTTAAAAAACTAATACGGAGTAATAATAAAAAGAGTATGTGATAGTCATTAATTTATGTTTAAATTATAAGTGTCTCACATATTTTTAGCTAACATGAGACCCTAATCACAACAGCTCATAGATAACTGAAAAATAATTTGCAATTTCAGGGAAGCACGATTTTCATGAAATGATATTATACCTGAATAAAATTTTTTTGATGTTGTGTGCTGGAGAACATATAGGAAAAAAAGAAGAAGAAGAATATAAACGGAACCCCTTAGGAAATAATAATAATAATAATAATAATAATAATAATAATAATAATAATAATAATAATAATAATAATAATAATAATAATAATAATAATAAGGAAACAGAAAGAACCGAGTAATAAAGAAACTTGAAAAAAAAAATGGAAATGGTTGCTCAAGTCAGCCGGTTATCTCATTTGAAATCTATGGCCGGAATCAGTCCGTCATTCGCAATGCTATCACGGACGGTCACGAAATTGATTATTCAATACGCAGATAGTACCAAACCCGTTTTCACACCCGTTTTCACGAAATTGATTTCCTACCGCCATTCTCACACCTGGATAAAACCGTTGCAAATTCACTTTTTCTTCCTCCAATTATTTTTTTGAGGGGTCCTTTCTTCCTCTAATTATTACTATATAAATTAGGCTTCTTTGTTCAAAATATTTGACTACTACTCCCCCGTTTTCAAAAAAATACATATATTTATTTTTGGTATTTCACAATATTTAATCTATCATTTTTTCATGAGTGTTTAAGCATTTTAAGTTCAATAATTCTTATCCATATCATAATTTGAAGTATAAATTTTATAAATATATTTTTTATGAATTTTTTATTATTTTTCTTGGTAAATATATGAGTCAAAAAATTCAATGTTTACCTATTGCGACAGAAGAGTACAAATTTCTAAATGCACCGAAAATAAAATAAAATATGTATGAAATAAATGATTAACATGGGATAGTATGATATGATTTAAGATGAGATGTGATAAGATTAAACTCTATTCTCTTTGTATTTACCTATTGCTCTCTTCTACTCTAGAGTGCCGTAACGTTTTTATCTACTTCTCCTTATTAAATTTCACGGCTCTTCTATTTATCAACTAATTGGTAAAACTACTAGCTGATTCTAATACTATCTAACTAATTTAACTAAATGACTAATAATTTTAAAGACTAAAATACTTTTTTAGTTGGGTATTTACACACACAACATAACTAGTGGTTTTTCCAACTAGTTGGTAAATAATATCATCCTAAATTTCATATCAATTGTCTTTCAACGAAAATAAAAGGGAGTTTGAAAGAAGTTGACAATACTTATCAAACTAATTAACAAAAGAAAAAAGCTTTCTTGACATTTGGAAATTGCAACAGTTTTTTTAAATAGTTATTGTGTTTTGAAAAAAATTATATATGAGTAGCTTTTAGCATTTAGTTATAATTGTTTGATCTTAATCATTAAAAAATTATTCAAAACACTAGGACTCCTTAAAACATCAATTGACCATCGTCCAAATAACCTTCTAACTACAAATGTGAGTGGGTGACATGATGTCCCATCTCAAAATTAAGTTAGTAAAATAAAATATGACAATAATGTAGATTTTATCAATGCCATTTAGTACCAAATTAAGAACCCCGTTTCCTGATGTCGGTGAGACAATCAAACAGTGCGGTGTGATTGGACTTGGAAATGTTGGGACAATTCTAGAGGCAGCGGAGCATGGGTATATATATATATATATCAAGACAGATGCTAAAAATGTTGGACACTAAACTTCTTTTATCCAACATGAGCTCTTTAACAGATTTTTCCCCTCACCATTCGACAGACACATACACACCTGCATCCAAATCAGCGGGGAGAAAACTCTCACATTCTAAAACACATCCATTAGAACTCTAGCAGAAAAAGAACACGTAAAAACCAAATGGTCCTCCAAGGAAAGATTTTTTCTCCTACCCGAGGTTGTTGAGGAAAGTTTTCATTCCTACATACATGGTATACTACTATTGGTTGAAGCCACCACTATTAATTACGGATTGTCACCCCTTGTAATAAATAGCGGCAGTCCCGTAATTAATAGTGATGACATGAACTAATACTGATATGTCACGTATGCAGGAAGGATGACTTTCCTCCTCCCTAGGTTTGGTTGGAGCAAAATTTCGTTCGTCCCTTAATTTCTCAAAATACAAAATACAGAGACATTCAATATGAGATTCCCATGCACAATCTTATCACCTGTAATCATATGGTTCATTGCACAAACACAATTAGAAAGAAAAAAAGTGTAAAACCGACTAACAACACCGACTAGATAATAGAATGGACTATAATACAGTAGTACCAAATTTATAGTTGCTTTTGACATAGTCGATAAGAAGACCACCAACTACCCAACCCAGTAACCTCATCATAGTTTTCAACAACTTCAATGTACCCTTCTTTCATATGGAACTTATCCTTACTCAACAAATATATGTATTATAATATATATCTTAATATATATAAAAGCACGAATGAGATTTTATTAAATGATGATAGACATTTTTATCTTTTATATTTAAGCTTTTTTATCTTCTGATAAGGCCTAAATTTGTAATTATGTATCCGTTAGAGTATTAATCCTAATAGGATCCTAAAAGATAAAAGAAAAATGGAAAAAAAAAACAAAAACAAAAAATGTTGTTCGCACACATGTGTGGGTTTATCCAAAACTTATAGTCCAATTCTTCCTCAATCCTCAAGTTTCTTTTGGTGATTATTTAAATCCCTAACTTAATAACTTTGCATTTAAAACCATTTCCACATTACTTTTTTTACACTTAATACTTGAATATCTATATTAAAAACTATATTTATTTATTTTTTTACAGGAAAAACATAAATGGATATTTGAAAAATGTTGAACAATTTTTTATCTTTTTCATTCAAGTTGTTGTGTTTTTTAAAGTATATTTATTTTATTAGAATTTTAATGGTGAAAAATTACTAATTAATTCTAGTTTTAATAATGCCAGAGTTCTAAAGAAATACAGAGACGCAAGTGTTTGCTATTTTTAAATTTATCTCAACTTTTGGATTTAAGCAATTTTCTTAAGCCTTATAGGCCACTCACTCAGCCTTGAAAGTTATAGTGCTACTCTTTTAAGACATGGGAAGCAACAGAAAATTCAAATCATACAGTAATTATTTCAAAAATTTGGTCTTTTTGTTTCAATATTTATCAAGCTTTTGCACATGTCAAATAAGTTTTGAATCTCTTTTGATCCTTAAAGTTCATTATTTCATCATCTAAACCTTTAAGCATCAGTAAATTCATAAAATCACACTTTCTCTAAAAAAACTAATACATAAACACACTCATAAGCCATTAATGGTTCTAATCTGATAAAAAAAATACTAAAGTCACAACTGATTATAATTAATTCTCTCTAATTAATTAAATCTGAAGTTGCCTTTTATAAACAATACTATTGATTAGAGTTTTAATGATTATAGGGGGTGTTTGATTGGGGAATTCTAAAATTCCATGGATTGTGAAAATGCGGAATATACAAATGATGGAAAGGAAATATCCATGAAAAAAGAATTCTTAGAATATCAAAATTGATTCAAACTTCTTCAAGAATGATTATTTTACTAATCATTGGGTAAAATATGGCAATGATAAATATCATTTAAATTACATATTATCCTTTCACGTAATATGAAGTAATGATTACAGACACTAGCATCCTGGTATTTTTATATTTCTCTGAAGTGTTGACAACAAAAAAAAAAAATATAGGGCCAATTTAAACAAGCTATTATACGTTCAAAATTTACTATACAATGTAAAACAACATTGCAAACCTTGAAACTGTTTTTGGTTTTAGTGATTTTTAAAAACCTGTTTTTAACAACATGAATTAAAATCATTGCAAATGAAATTATAAAAGTAAAATAAATTTGAAACACTTTTTTATTCTCTTGATACAAGATTGGACACTAAAATTAAGATGAATGAAAGACTTTGTATACTTTTACATAATTATCCTCTAAGTGGAAAATTAGATAGAAAAAGGAAAAGTACAATAACGATAGTTTATAGTAAAAAATTTTCCTTACTTTATTATACATTCATTTACAATATCACCATTAGCTTTTCAAATCTTAATTATCCTTATAATTTTTAGCTTTAGCTTTAGGATGTATCATCAATTTACTTAATCGATTAAAAAAAAATACTTGAATACTAAATTATATTGTGTATGATATCTTCTATTAATCTTGAGTTTTAAATTATGGAGTACTTATGAATTTAAAATTTATTTTTATTTTCATTACTTTAACTATCTTATAGAGTATTTTTCTACGTTCAAACAAACGTATTGATGACTAGTGTGTATATATATATGGTACTCAACAAAAAATAAGTTCTCACAGAGAGGCTATGGTACTCGGTAGGGGTGTAAAACGAACCGAGTCATTCGCGAGTCAGTTCGAACTTGAGCTCGAACCACATTAAACGAGACGAGCTTCACGAGCCACGAATCCGAGCTCGAGCTGAAATTTTGATTCGAGTAGTAAAACGAGCCGAACTCGAACCTTTAAGGTTCGGCTCGAGTTAGTTCGCGAGCCAATTCGAGCTAGGGGTGTAAAACGAATCGGGCCATTTGCACTACGTAGAGAAATCCGTTTACTACGGTAGAGGCCGCAGTAGGCTGCAGTAAATGGGTTTATTGCGGCCTCCGCCGCAGTAAAACCACAACTATTCTACGTAGTGTTGCGAGCCAGTTCGAGCTCGAACAGTCGAACCACATTAAATGAGCTGAGCTTCACGAACCAAGAACCCAAGGAAGAAGATGAGTTTGGGATAATTTACAACTTAGTCCTTGTATTTTTCTATTTTAATTAATTGAGTACTTAAATTTTTTGAGCTCTCGAACTATCGAGCTGAACTCGAACCGTTATTTCCGAGTTCGGCTCAAACAAACTCGAACTCGGGCTGACTCTCACAAACTCGATCTCGAACTTGAACTAGTGATGTTCGGGCTCGGCTCGGCTCGTTTACACCCCTAGTACTCAATCTCAAGCCAGTGCTACTAATTTCGCATTATTGACTGTTTCTTTCTTCTTTTTTGTGCTATCAATATGTGTTTCAGAAATTTTTTTGCAACAGCTTAACTTATAACATTAGAATTAAATGAGATTTTTGACTTTTGACTTTCCTATTTTATTTTTTTCTTTATATTGTAAATACATATACACCAAAATCAACTATAAGTATGAATCAACCAAGAAAAAAATCTAACAATTGTAAAACTAAGAGAAAGATATTTAATTAGAAAATGGGAGAAGCCGGTGCTGATTATTTGGTGGTTAAATGAAAATGTACAATACTTTAAAAAAAATGTATTACGTATTTTTTGAACGTCTCTTAATGTTGCAATTTTTTTGAGTGAGAGAGATTATAACATGGATAACTATTCGGTGCGCAACTGTGCGCATAAGAATATAAATTATTTACAAAATTACCCACTCACGCTTCTTATTCATACTAACTTAGACATGGTCTACCAGCGAAATGCATGGAGCACAATTGGATGTTCCACTTCCTTTTCTTTTTCTTTTCTTTCTTTCGTTTTCTTTTTTGATTCTAAGAGTTCAACTTTCAAATCCAAATAAAGCAAAACTTTTGAAAAGTTATCAACCTTTTCATAATTTTCGGTAAGTAGCCCAATTTTAAAAACTTCCAATAGTTTGATTTTTTACAATGAAAAAAATAAACCAATAATAGTCGTTCTGTGAAATTATTTGATCAGAAAATGAAGTCAAATCTCAATATTATAAGTCAATATTTTGCACGCTTATATTGTCTTCTAAATCATTTCCTCGACCATGCTTATTCCAATCACAAGATTCGATTATGACTAAGAAACACATGAATTAACGTTTTCCAACAACAATCACCACCACCACCATGATTTCAACCGTCTTATAATTATGGCAATGTTGTTTAGAGAAACTATGCTGCTAATCAACATTTATAATGTTGATCAAATACGACAATATTGCTAATAATACAGATCAACATTTATTTTATTTATGTTGTTTAAGAGAAGCCATGTTGCTGATCAATATTTAAAATGTTGATGAAGCACTACAACAAAGCTAATAAGATGTAAGGAGATGTTGGACAACGTTGATCACTAGTCTTATTATGTTGATCTGATTTTGTACAATGTTGATCATTAGTCTTCTCATGTTGATCATCTTCTGTCCAATGTTGATCACTAGTCTAGTCATGTTGATCTCCACATTTCTAATGTTGATCACTGGTCTTATCATGTTGATCTTCTTTTATCCAATGTTGATCTGCTTCTTTTCAATATTGATCATTAATCTTGTCATGTTGATCTGCCTTTTTCCAATGTTAATCAATTGTCTTTCCATGTTGATCCGTTGCCGTCCAATGCGATCGGTAGTTTATCATGTTAATCTGCACCTTTTCTATGTTGATCACTAGTTTCATCATGTTGATCTGCTTCTGTCTAATGTTGACATGTTTTTTCTGACGTTGATCAGTAGTCTAGTCATGTTGATCTACTCTTTTCCACCGTTGATCACTAGTCTTGTCATGTTGATCCAACTCTGTCAAATGTTGATCAATAGTCTTGTCATGTTGATTTGCTTCTTTCCAATGCTGATCAGTAGTATTGTCATGTTGATTTGTTTTTTTCAATGTTGATCAGTAGTCTTGTCATGTTGATCTGTTTTTGTCCAATGTTAATCACTAGTCTAGTCATGTTGATCTGCACATTTTCAATGTTGATCACTAGTCTTGTCATGTTGATCTCCTACTATTCAATGTTGATCCGTTTCTTCCCAATATAGATCATTAATCTTATCATGTTGATCTGCTTCTTTTCCAATATTGATCAGTAGTCTTGTCATGTTGATATGCTTTTGTCCAATGTTAATCAGTAGTCTACGACGTACGTAGTTTATCCTCAACCATTTGTTTATTAGTAAAAATCAACCTTTGATTGTCACAAGTTAATTGTTCATCATTAATAATCTTATGTTGATCATCACTTAAAATAATCATAAAAAACAAAGTTTCGATCATCAAAAATCATTAATCCTTTGACACGAACACAAACCGGTGCAATTGAGATCAAAATCCGTGGATCTGCTGCTTGTATTGACGATCCCACCTAACATTTGTCGTTGTTCCACTATTAATTTTTACTCACTGCAAACCAGCATGATTCATACATTATTAATTTCAATATTTTATGGTACTACAAAATTATCTGGGTTAATTCACACAATAATTCATACTCCTTCACTTACTCGGTAATTGATATATATGATCATCACTTTTTGCAATGATCGCAATTCAATTTTGACGGATGGTAATGTCGTAATTGCTTTGACTTCTTGTGCGCACAGCTCGGTTGTACGCATTATATCTTCAACCTTATAAAATATAGGGGTCCATGGCAAATTTTAAGGGATTTAACCTACGAAATATGTATCTCATGTAGTGTATACTATTGAGAAAATATGGGATCCATGCATAGACTTCCTTTGATACATAGGGATCCACCTTTGTATATATCCGACATCCAATATGTTGTTTTTGCATGATGATAAACGATCACCTCATATAAAAATGGTCACCTCATATAAATAGGTACCACCTCACAGGATCAAGTATGTTCGGATTTCGTACTACTCTGATTAGACTCACTTAGAAGCCAAGGCCCAACAGTAGGTAAAGTAGCTCAGCTAGCCTAGGACTCACTCAACATAAGGCGGCCGACGATTATCAGTATATGACAACTTCAATCTCCACTAATTGCAATTTGCAGCAAGCAAATAATCTTTCAAGACGTACCCAACCATGTTCAAAACAGTTGCAGAAGAAGACCCGCTTGAACTGCATAACTAACTGGATTCTTCTTTGCTTAGGTCCATTTAGACAATATCAATCCCAATTGATCTTTATTGATCAATTTGTCATTTTGGCTTCATAATTCCAATTTCAAGTAGAGTCATACATTTACAGTTAAGGATTGTAAACTTACTCTATATACCTTGAGAATAAATTGTAAATTGTTCTCCACGTACACGAATTAATCCCTTAGTTTAAGGGAGTATTCGGACCAAATGAACCCTAATCTGGAACTTCTTCAGCTCCTGTGCTTTCCAGTTTACTCAGTTCCAGCTGACTTGTGTTAGGTGGTCCATCTTCATTATCCACATCATCCATATTAGTCCAACTGTTACTCTTATTGTCAGTTTTGTTGTCATCAAGCCTCTGGTTTTCATTACTCCCAACTTCTCCAGAATTCTGGCAAATGCAGGAAGTTGGGTTTTCATGGAACTCACCACTTCCGGGCCTCAATTCATTTGGCTCTCCCATGAAACCAATCTGATAGGTTCGGACTTTAGAGGCAAATTCTTCCCAACTCATCTTTGTTCGGTCCATGAATACTTTGTGAAGTTTCTTTGCATTTGGCCTGATTGTTGGTTTGTGCCCAAAGTATCTCCTGCAAAAGGTTCTTGTTAGTTAAGGAGTATGCTAATGTTCCCACTACTGATCACAATTCTTGAAGAAAGCGTCGACATACCTCCGTCCAGCTATCATCTTGGCCATGTTCCCGTTGTTGTTTGTGACGAATACATCACTTTGATCACAGACGATGTAGTCTAGAGCAGCCATGCGAGAAGAAAATGGTGAAAATGGTGCCAGCCCCTCTGCTGTGGCTAATGTTTCCTTGGAATGAAAATTTGGGAAGAGTGCTCTTAGTGGAGATAGTGTCTCTTCTCCACCATACGGTTTGCCAGATGCCACATACAGGTGAACATCACTTCCGAATCCTAGTGCTCTTAGCATTAAACCAACCTCCTCTGGTGTAAGGGGGCATCTTCCATGCCTCCGCACTTTGTCAGGGTTGCTTGCCTGAAGTTAGTAGTATGAACAAACTTGTTACAGAGCGTTAAGAGCTTTTAGGGAGAGAGCTAGAGAGAGAAGAGGCAGAAGCATTAGTAGCTAGGATGAGTATGGCACATGGTATAATAGATTACATGTAAAGTCTTCCACCTCTTCCTTATTGCACCTAGTTCTCTTCTTTCCTTTTCTCCACCACCGAAATAACATCCAGAGAATGCAAGCATGTCAGGTTCAAACCTACATCACAAGGCATAGCTCCTGTCAGCAATTGACTTCATAGAGTAACAAGGGGAGGCCCCTAAAACAGAGGTGATGTTAGGCCTTCCATATATGAGGACTTCATAGCCAATACTTGCTAAACCGAAAGGGCACCAGCAACCGATAGCGGATACAGAATTTTCTGGCTGACAGATTTATCTTTACCTCAAGTGTAGAGCAATAAAATGCTTGGCTTTCTTTCTCATCTTCTCAACCAGTAGTTTGCCCATTTCAACAATGGGATCAGTGAACCTCAGTGCATGATAGTTAACTCTGCATCTCAGCTTTTGTAAATCTGTGTCCAACCTATTTGATAGTCTGTAATCAAACTTTGACAGCTGAACAGCCTGCAACATGGTAATGACTTAGCCAACTCTAGCCATAGCAATGGGATTAATGAATCCTGTAAATTTTGAAGTTTCAATTAGCACTTTGTACTCAACAGATGCTACCTATCCTTATTAGTTTTCCTTTTCAGGACTCAGTAAATGCAAATCTTGTAGTCCAAGCAAACGCTTAAGTTTCACCAGTCACACTGCTATTGTTGCTTAACATGATTCTGAATTGCAATTTCCATGCAGTAGCTGCATACTTACTACGAGTACATTTTCATACCAATTCGAGAAGCAATCTAAACTCACATGTCTTTTGTTTAGAGCGGGCAGAACGCGATCTTCATAGCACTTTGGATCGCACTTCCTTGGCACACGCATGCTGTATGGGTTCCACACTTTTCCATCCTTCAGTGGGAGTTTTGGAATAATGTTAACATCACCAGCGAGGGAAGACACGAACCAATCAACATCAAATATGTCTGCAAAGTCGCTGCAAAAAAAAGTGTCAACATGCAAATAAATAGATAGCCCATTCTACAATGGATGTAGAGTTCTTTAGTAACTTTTACGATGCTTCTCTGTAATTGAACCATGGAAAATAGAACAACTAGCATACCTAGAATCTTTCCAGTAAGATTTCTGGTCCAACTTAGGCACAACAAGCGTTGCATTAAGGATATACGCGGCAACAACACTATCGATTATCTGCGCCAGATAGAGGAGTTAACTATTACTCGTAATTATTAAGCTAGAGAGTTGAGAAAGTTTCCAGAATTAAAATCAACGTCCTACAATTAACTTATGCTGAAGCTTACCCCTGTCCTCTGTTGATTCAAGCCTCCACTTGTTGCAATTGCCAGATATCTATTGGGGTATGTTTTCGTATCCGCGGCTACAACAAATAGGACATGGCTGATCCAATTAGCAGCTAAAAAGAGTCCAAAAAAAGCCATAATAAGCTATGATCAGTATAGAAGATATATATCAAAGCAACAATACAATGGAACGTGGCACTCGCATTGCTGCATCCATAGAATAAGTCAGATTTTCTGTAGCTCCACATTTCCTGATCCGAACCTCCTCCACCAGCCTAAAGCATATAAATCAATTGGAACAAGAAGGAGGAGTCAATTCAGGAGCATTCCAGATTCACCATAAACTCGACGCGGATTGACAAATACCGGAACTCGGAACACAGGTTCCACTTGAGATCTCAAGCCCAACGCCTCGCCGTCGTTCACCTAACAATTGAACCCAAATGAATCAAACAAACTTCAACACGTACCAAAAATCAACCCCTCGCTTGTTTCCCGAAATTTCAAAAAAATAAAAATAAAACGTATGAATTCGCTGCGAGAGTACAGAGCACACACAAACGTCTGAAGAACGGAGGCAGTCGGTGGAGGGGAAACGACCGAGAATGCGGCGATGACTATAAGAAAGCATCCGGAGGCGGCATAGAGAATCGGGAAGAAGCGGCGGCGGCGGCGGAAGAGGGCGGAGAAGAGATTGTGGTCGTGATAGATAAGATGATCTCTCCTCGGCTTCTTGATCATCGTCGTAGAGAAGAAGAAGGTCTGGAACACGAGGAGTTCATGAACGAGAGAGACGCGGGAACGAGCTAGCTAGGTTGGAGAAAAACTGGAATCGAGTCGATCGGTCGTGGGTTGCAAGCAAGCAGGCAACCAATAACAGAGGTTTGGTTGATGGAGGAGTCGGAGATGAAGTGAAACTACTTTTGAAAGATTTAAATAAAATTCTGGTGTCCAACTCCAACAGAATACCTCCGATTTGAAATCGTTGATGACGATAACATCAAATCTGCTCCTCAACAGATTGCTTCCCACCACCAGCTAGCTAATCATGAGTCCCGTTTGAGTTTCTCCGCCTACTTCACTTTGAATTTTTAAAATTTATCCCCTTGTTCAACTAATTACTGCTAGTAATGCTTCATAAATTGACATTAGTGTTCATTTTTATTATATCCCCACTCATAATCAAAACTACTATGCTAAGTTGGGACTAAGCGATAACATATCTCATTCCTGAGTTGCATTTTTTTTAATAAACAGATACTTTTTTAAGTATTATTTCCATGTAAAATTTTAAATTTGTATTTTAAAATGAAACCTATAGTATTATGCTAACTCGGGACTAAGCGATATTATACCTTAGTCCCCAAACTACAATGTCTTAGACATTTTATTCTCTCAATTATAATTTGAGTCTCTAAAGTATGCATCATCAAAGGAACTCAGACATTTTATTTTCTCACCGATTAGAAGAAATTATAATCAAAATAAAAAATAAAACATGTAACGATGGAACTTAGACAACTAATTAAATAAATAAATTAATTAAACTTTGGCTCAAGATACAACTAACAACTAATATAGTAATGAAAGAATTAGAGTACACATACAGACAAACTTAATACAAAAGTGAACAAATTAAACCAATAAATATTTTGGAAAAATGCAAAGATCAGAGACAAATAACTAGTGAAAAGAACTAGTAGAGTAGTAAAAGAATTAGACCAAAGACTCCAAAAGAAAGAGGATGAGCTTATGTATATAATTGGGTTGGGTTTTAGTTAGGATTGTGTATACGTTTATTTTTTGATTGGGTAAGAGGGGCTGAATGAGGAAAATATTACATATACCCCTGTAATATATTCTATATACTATCTTGCACCCAACGATTTAGGAAGGGCATCCCCCCTCCCCCGGTCTCTACTATGTTCAGTCCCTGATCGTAGGTAGGAGTAGATGATGCGAAAGAAGCAAAGGAACCTGACACAAAGGCCCTGAATCGAAAGTCTTCTTGGATCAAGCTTAAAAAGCTTCTCTCCGTGTCTCTATTGTAGTTATTCAAGTAATTCATCTCAATATCACACTACGTAGAATTTGCAATTTTCTACCACGATTTTACAACGATCAAGGCTGTGGAAAGTGACCCAGTGCAGTAAATAGTGTGGTACACCTCGTGGTAAACTTTTACTACGGCTAGAGCCGCGGTACGATCATGGTAACCCTCTATTTAGGGATTCCTCTCCCCTTCCTTCACATCCGCCACACTTCTCATCTTCTTAATTCCTCTCCATCATCTTCTTCTCATCTGCCTTGTTTTTCTGCTTCTTTTTTTTTTTGATAGAAAAAGGGTATCCCCGAAAAGGAACACCCAACCAGACTCTTTCTCGAACTTTAGAACGAAGAAACTAAAAGAAACTACCTAGGCCTGGATTCGCTACTTTCCTAGAGAACAACGGGGAAGATACCAGGTAGAAACCCCGAGGGCCCAGTGGGGGCAAGAGAGGGAGAGAGAGAGAACAGAGAGAGAAGAGGAACGAGAAAGAGACCACTACAACAAATGATGAATGTAATGAGGATAAGAATCAACCCAAACTATCGGGTTTTCCATGGTAAGAGCTCGTCTGGCCAGTTCATGCGCAACTTGATTCCCTTCTCGGTAGGTATGAAGAATCAACCCAAACTATCGGGTTTTTCTGCTTCTTCTTCTTCTTCTTCTTCTTCTTCTTCTTTCGTTTTCTTCTTATTTCTGCAACTGTGTCTTGTTGTGTCATGTTTCTTTGTTTTTCAGAATTCTACGAGTGTGTTTTGTTCACAAATCACTCATTATTTTCTCCATAATTTGTGTGATTGCAGGTTGTTTGAGGCGACCAAATCTCAATGTCATCTTCGTGTTGCGGTACGAATTATTTTGGGTGATTAAAGGTTGGTTCTTGCGCTTGGTGGGATGGTGCAATGTCACAAAGAATTGCGGCTTAGTGATTGTTTCTTCTGTATTATTACTCAAGTTATCAACTCTAAGCATATGTTTTGTGTAACTTGCAAAGTTTATGAAGTTCAGCTCGGAAACCTCTCTGTATTGTCATTGTTTTAATTTCCGACGATACCTTTGAATTTGCATAATCATAGTGACTACATCCAATTGTTCTGGAAAAAAAAACTCAACTAAACAATGAATCCGGATGAATTTCTGGACATTTATAGGTTTTGGTTGATGAATCCGGATGAATTTTTCCGGATACCTGAATAGAGGGTTACCATGATTGTACCGCGATACGAAAGATGCCCCACCCATCCACCTTTGCACCCCCACTGCCTGCCTGGTTGCTTCCCAGCGGCTGGATGAAGTAGGCAGGCAAGGAGGAGGCAGAGGGTGTGGGGAATGAGAAACCCGGTTTGGTTTTGGTTTGAGGGGGTAGGGAAAATTGGTCCGTTTTTCTCACCGGTGAAAATCGGAAATCTCACTAGAAAAAATTTCCTCCCCTTTTAAGTTTGAACCCCCTAATCATCATGTGAGAATTGTAAACTATAAACCATCGCCTAGGATGATGATGTACTTGAGCTATTGCCTATTGCTATTGGGGACCAAATTGAAACTTAACGAAGTTGAGGGTCTAGAGTTAAGCTATAATATTTAGCAAACCTAGTGGCATCTCAGCAAGTTATGACCACGGAAACACTAAACAATTTATTAAGGTCAGTCACTACACTAAACAATTTCTCAAATAAATCTCAATACTTATTCTTTTCACATTTTTTTCCACGAAAAATTCCGTTAATGTTTAAAAAACTAAATTCTCAAAACCATTGAAGAAACACCCAGAAAGAAATGTTGATTATTCTGTTATAACAATTCATTACAGTTTCCCTTCATTAACAAGAAGACCCTGGAGAGAAGGTTTGCCTTAGTGTGCATTTTATCATCCGTTTCTGGTAATCTTACCGCTGCACGGCTGAAACACAACATTCGTGAGCAGGCATTGATCAAACGAAAATAGCAACTTTGGACTTCTAGTTTTCTTTTGGCATAAGTTGTATATGGAGTGTAGAATAGAACTACACATAACAGAATAAATTAATTGCTATGATGCCACTAATAATTACTAACACGAAATGAACACTAGTTAATCAGCAAAACAAAATAGTAGGAACTGGTAGTAAAGAAGGCAACATGACCATTGTATTTCGTACGTGAAGGTACTAAATTACAAGAAAATGACGTTTCAGAAACATTTATACTACTACTCCTTTACTACCAAATGGATAACCAAAAAATGAAAATATATCGATTTTGGACGGAGAGAGTATAATAGCTATTCAATGCATCGGATGCACTATATGCGTCTCAAGGATAGAAGAAGAACAAGAAGAAGAAAAACACGGCGTCGAAGGACTCGCCGTGTTTCTCGACGATGAAACCGGAACATGCCAATCTCCACGGATCCGTCATTCATTCTGCGCGGAGCAACAAAATTAGACCGAAATTCAACCGGTTCCTCTTCATTTCTCGCAAAATCAAAAAAATCAACAACAAAAGCCACCTGCCCTGTTCTTCCGGTGAAAACAACCACCGACTGTATTTGTTTGATTGCACAAAATGATGTGTTTCGACATCACAATGATGCATTCTCGATGCACCATGATGCGCTCCCGTAACAATATGATGCGCTCGTTTTAATAACTTGCTGATGCATTTTGTTCTACAACCCACAATGATGCGCTCGATTACCACAATAATGCATTCACGATGCATAATGATGTTCTCCCGTAACAACATGATGCACTCGTCCCAGTGACTTGATGATGTGCTCGTTTTCTTCAACCTTTCTAAAGGATACGCTTGTTGACCAGAATGATGCTCTAGGTTTCAAGTATGACGCGCTACCTTCCAAACATGATGCATTCGTTCTGATGATTTAATGAAACACTCATTTCCTTCAACCTCCCAAAATGATGTCTTTGGTGACCACTATGATGCACCCATGTTGCACTATGATGTTATTCATTACAAATATGATGCACTAGTTCTCATGATAATGTTGCACTAATTTTCTTTAACATTTCAAAATGATGCGCTTGGTGACAAGAGTGATGTTCTCCATTTCCACCATGCTGACCTCCCTTATAAACATGATGCACTTTTCCCCACTAATTATGCAATACAGTTTAGACATCATTAAGGTACATATGCACATTATAATGAGTTGAAGACACATCATTAAGGTACGTAGGCGCATCATAATTATGTCATATGCAGTAGGTTGCAGTTCCGGGTCGTGAGATATAAATCGCGCCGTTCAACTGATAAATTGGTTGTGAATGGAGCAATGATGGTTGGGAAGCGATTGGCTGCTTCGGCACGGTCAGATTTCGTAGTGGCGCCGCTTATGGCTTCCTAAAACTTATTCGATGGATTTCGTGAATCGTAGCATATGGCTGTAAATGAGCAGAGCCGTTATTGAACTTACTCGAGTTCGAACTCGGCTCGTGTGTTATTGAGCAATGTATTATCGAGCTTCGAGTTCAAGCCGAGCCGAGTTCGGTTCGATTGTTTATCAAACTATCGAGCAATACATACTAAAAAGAATATATGATAATTCATATGTAAATAATTAAAGTAGTAGGACCTAATTTACTAAAATTATAAAGTATAATGAGTAATTTGAAATTAGTACGATCTAGTTGACTAAAATTATAAAGCACCAATACTAAAATTACAAAATATCATATTTCGAAAGCCATTTCTATCGCTCGGCGAACTAGTTTGAATAATTATTATCACATTTCATTTCAAGAAATTGCGAAGAATCGAAACTCGAAAGAATCAATCGAAACCCGGCCGGTGCCTCAGATTGGCGCCGGCCGAAATGATTGTACTTAACTCTGAAATGATCAAAAACTTTGTTTGTGCTCGAGCACAAAATGGAGTCGTTTACAGCCCTATCATAGTAGTGGTGGACATGAAAAGCGTCGTTGCTGGCCTTATTGTAGATGAAGCGTGAAAGAAAAAGAATGAGATATGGCAAGGATTCGGATGAATGACGGTTTCATGAATATGCCAAATGTTGTATACGGAAGCTCATAGCGAGGCGTACGTATCATGTGCGGAGAGAGTATTATTTTTGTACGGTCGCGATAGACCATCCGAAAATTTTCATCGCTTCCGGTCCGCAAAACAAAAGTTTCGACCGGTAGCCTTGGTAAATCGGCAGAAATTTCATAGTAAACGAGCAGATCTCGGCGGTTGCTAATCGGAGCAACGAAGATGAGCGTAGGAGCGAAGCTCAACTCGTCCAGTTCCGAATTGGACTTGGATCGACCCAACATCGAAGACTATCTTCCTTCCGGATCATCCATTCAAGAGCCCTGCGGCAAGCTTCGCCTGTAAACTTCTTTCTTCTCTCATCTCCTCTCAGATTAGCAGGATTCAATCGCTGCTCTTCTTCCTGACTTTCTGATTCCCTTTTAGGCGTGATTTGCTTGACATTTCGCCCACACTCACGGAGGCGGCTGGCGCCATTGTTGACGTGCTCTCTCAAGCTCTTTCTCTTCCAGGACCTTCTATTTTTCTATGATTTTTGAATAGTTTTCTGTGATATCAATGGCCAGGACTCGTTCACCCGATGTTTTAAGTCGAATCCTCCAGAACCATGGAACTGGAACATATATCTGTTCCCTCTCTGGTGTTTCGGCGTTTTTTTTCGTTATTTAATTCTTTTTCCTTTGAGGTTAGCTGATCTTTCTCGGCATGCTCATTCTTTTTCTCACAAACTATGTGGGGGTGATTTCCATGCTCGTATTCTTTTCATTAGGTGCTGTTTCCATGTGCAGGGTGTTAACACTGACGATTGGATGGATAATATTTCTTTCTGCCTTCATCCCCGTACACTCTCTACTCAAAGGGCAGGATAAGTTAAGGAAAAAGTTGGAGGTGCGTGTTGATTTATCTGATTGTTGCTTCTCGTTTTTGTTATAGACTCAGCTTTGATTGCACAGCTCTTAGTTCGGGACTCAGGTGGAAGGGTCTACTGGTTATGTCGAACTGTCAGCTGAATGACTATATTCTGTTTTCCTGAATTTAAATTCCCTTGTTTTGGTTAGAGCTGAAGTTTCATGGACTCATTCTCTTGTTGTTTTATGCATGCTTTACTTGCCGAATATATTTGACGAGCTTACGGTAGCTTGCTATTTTTTCTCTTCAGAGGGTTTTAGTGG
The DNA here is from genome assembly GCA_024586325.1 of Stellera chamaejasme. Classification (NCBI taxonomy): domain Eukaryota; kingdom Viridiplantae; phylum Streptophyta; class Magnoliopsida; order Malvales; family Thymelaeaceae; genus Stellera; species Stellera chamaejasme. The sequence goes on from CM044986.1 coordinate 31,289,531, forward strand.
AGCTAATTTGCAGCTTCTTTGTTGCATCATGGACTGGAGTTGTCAAGTACCACGGGCCACGCCCTAGCATTCGCCCTAAGCAGGTTGATATGGCAACCATTTTTGCACATAGTTTAAACCAAACGTCCTCTAGATTGTGAGCCTATGTCTAGTTTGTGAGCCTTTGTCAACAGCGTAAAGTTTTCATCTGCTGTTTAAGCTTGCTTTGGAGTAGGTTTTTATTTGGAGATAGGTGTTTAATTAGCTGGTGCGTTTCACATTGAATGATCAGGTTTATGTGGCCAACCACACTTCTATGATCGATTTCATCATCTTAGAGCAGATGACTGCATTTGCCGTCATCATGCAGAAGCATCCTGGATGGGTTGGTAAGTAAGATTTGACCAGAATATTAAAATGTGCATGGATGACTTGCTGAAACTGAACATCACCTTTCTGTTGGTTTTGCATGCGATGTGTGCTGTTCTGAAGAGTTCTCTATATTATCTATTCTTCTCAGATTTTAGATGTCTTCATGTTGGCCACAGAAATTCAGGACTTGTCTGTTCTTCACTTTTCAGGCTTGCTACAAAGTACCATATTAGAGAGTGTAGGCTGTATTTGGTTCAATCGCTCTGAGGCAAAGGATCGTGAAATTGTGGCAAGGAAGTAAGTATACTTGAAAATAGGAAAGCATTCATGAATTGGCATTTTCGTTCCCCTTATTCTATGAACTTGAATTTCAGGTTGAGGGATCATGTTCTAGGGACTGATAACAACCCTCTCCTCATATTTCCTGAAGGGACCTGCGTGAATAACCAGTATAGTGTCATGTTCAAAAAGGTAATTACATCCTAGTAGGGGCTGCACTTGTTATTTTTTGATTGCCGATCCGTTGTCAAGATTCTTAACAATTCTTTGCTTTCTTAATTTAGGGTGCATTTGAGCTTGATTGTACTGTCTGCCCAATTGCAATCAAATACAATAAAATCTTTGTTGATGCCTTTTGGAATAGCAGAAAGTAAGAATGCTGAACTATTTGTCAGTTATGGTTATCTAAATGCATCATGAACGCATATCTTCTCTCTCTGTACTGAAATGACCTGAATGAATGCCGCGTTTTGTGTTATTTTCCTTTTCACCAATAGACAGTCCTTCACAATGCATCTGCTGCAACTCATGACATCCTGGGCAGTTGTTTGTGATGTATGGTACTTGGAACCTCAAAATTTGAGACCAGGAGAAACACCTATCGAGTTTGCAGAGAGGTGATGCACCTTTTCTTTTCTTTTTTAAAATAAAAAAACATTTAAAGCTCTATGTAAAATGTCTTGGTTATTTTTTATGAAAGAATTACATAAATGATCTTTTATTTGTCTCATATCTCTAAAATAAACAGGTTTATTTTATATTTTGATATTCTGTAGGGTGAGAGATATCATATCTACCAGAGCAGGTTTGAAAAAGGTTCCTTGGGATGGATATCTGAAATATTCTCGGCCAAGTCCGAAACATAGAGAACGAAAGTAAGCCCAAAGCGCCTACATTATTTTCTTGTTTGTCATTGCCTTGACTTGATAACACCATTTACTTGCAACTTGATTTGCATCTGTGTTGACATTTGCAATTCTGAGACTCAGAACTAGCCAACAGATACGCACATGTGCACCTACATACACAATCACGTTGTGTGGAGGATGTCAATGTCAATTAATTGGTGGACTCCTTTGATTAGCTTAAAAAGGTTTGGCAGCTTGCAAGCAATCTAGGAAATGTAATTCGGTGGCAATGTATGCCTGTTCCATTCAATGCAATTGATCTTTTAGGGTTTGAATCTGAATCATGCATTCTTAACATGTGTTAAGGTCCTGATAGCATTGTTACATTTTGCTTGCGAGCTTTCCTTTTCTGCAGACTTTGTGAAAAGTAAATGCATCTGGAAGTTGATTTGTACTGTGGAAATTTGGAATATATGAGTCTGATTGATTACTTCTCTACATTGATGTTTTATTTGTAGGCAGCAAAGCTTTGCAGAGACGGTTCTTCAGCGCCTGGAAGAGAAGTGAATCATTTTACATTTAGCTTCTTCTATCTGTATGTAACTTGAGACAGAGTTTCCATATCAGTCATTTGATTTCTAGGTATCTTTCATTGACATAGAATAAAACTCCACTGCTTGGTCTAGAGGCCCTGCTTCAGTTTTGGCAAAAGAGAACAAACACCCAGAAGCTAGACCAAGATTACAAATTTATAATGGATGCTGTAACATTTATTTACCAGACTATTTCATCCCCGATCGTACTTCTGTGAATCGACCATGGCCATTGACCTAGGAAGGTTGAAGAAAAGGAAAAAGAAAATGGTTAATCAAATGGATGTGGTGGTGCGGATATGGTCCATTATCAGCAAGGAACACGCGAGGAGTCCAACTTGCTATTGTCATTAGATTCTTAGAATCAGTTTCCAAAGGGCCCTTTGAGAATGAGTTTGCTACAAACATTACCTAAGTAGGCAGATTTGTCCTTTGGTCCTGACTTGTGAGCTTTTTTTCTCTCTCCAAATTATTCGTTTTATGATAATGGCCTCGTTTTATGTTCATGGTTGATGGTGGCCAACTTGCACTTGTTAAAGGGAATTTATGAGCTGTGGAATAAAACTACATGACTACAACCAACACCAGGCAGCCACTAGCCATAGTTAAAAAAAACCTGACCAGACCGGACCGGCCAAACCGTGAACCGGTTGCATGTCCGGTCCGGTTATTGGTTTTGTACTACATTGGTCAAAAACTGGCTAAAACCAGAAAAATTGGTCAAAACCGTTTAATTTGCAAACCAATGAACTAGACGGTTCAACAAAAATGAGGTATCAAATTTAATTTTTTTAAAAAAAAACAAACTCAAATAAGGAAAAAACTTAAATTTAATTGAGGAATGAGAATCAATATTAGGGTTTTATCTACTTAACTCTAACCCACAAAGTTTTAATTTTTGTACAAATAAGTCCTTATATTCTTTAATATTATTACTTTAACTTTTCATTTTTTAAGTAAATAATAATAGTTCTTATTGATTCTTAAAAATATGCACTATTATATGAATTACTTTGTTGCAGTTCTATAAGATAGACATTTTATTAATAATTTATAAGAATATAAAAGTAACGGTCCAATCACCGGTTCAACCGATTCGATCGATTAAACCTTAAATCACTAACTTTATGGTTCAATACCCAATTCGGTCTTTTTAACCATGCCCTAGCCAGCCATTCATCCTCTCTCCAGAATAAGCTTGTGTTAAACCCAACAAAAGCCACCCAGTTTACCTCACTCATCCAAAAAAGACATTATGGTGTGTTTTGATTTTCCTGCCAATTTGTTTCTTGTGTTGCCACTGCTGGCCGCTCTGACGACGGCTCAGCCCTTCCGCTGCGACACCACCGACGTCTGTCGCGCCCTGGTGGAGTACGTCCCCGCCAACTCCACCACCGTCTCCGCCGTCAAGTCCCTCTTCACCCTCAGGACAACCGCCGCCCTCCTCGGCGCCAACAACCTCCCTCTGTCCACCCCTCATAACTACTCGGTCCCCACCGGACAATCCTTCAGCGTCCCCATTCCCTGCCTTTGCTACAACAATACAGGTTCGTAATTAAACCCAACTAACTAGTACTGTTACATTTCCTCTTCTCTCAGTCTCACCCTCCTCTTCAATTCTCTCTTCTTCATTGAAAAAGGCGAACGAGTCACTGTTTTCTCTTAACGGTACCAATTAAGTCCTTCCTTTTAATTTATGGAAAATGCATGCAGGTGTCTCCAACAGGCTTCCCACCTACACAGTAAAGCAAAACGACACATTGTTCTCAATAGCGAACACGGTGTTCTCGGGATTGCTGGAATTCCAGAGAATTCAAGAGGTGAATGGGATCAGAAACGCTGATGAGATAAGTGTGGGGCAGAAATTGTGGATTCCACTACCTTGTAGCTGCGAGTTGGTGAATGGAGAGAGGGTTGTGCACTACGCTCACATTGTGAGACAGGGAAGCTCGGTCGAGCAAATTGCTGCGACTTTTGGCACCAACTCAACCACCCTCCTACAACTTAATGGCATTGCTAACGATTCCCAGTTGATTGCTGGCAGACCCTTCGATGTTCCTCTTAGAGGTAATACTATGATTTTGGCCACTCATTTTTTTTTGTTCTAATCTTGTATGCATAATGGAAAAAGCTGAGGTTCATCTGTATTGATTAATCTTCATTCTGGTTGAAGTGTTGGGTTATTTTTCCTTGCTTGGAGATGGTCTTTCTTAGTTAAGTTGGGAGTTAGTCATAGCTTAGTTGGCCCATGTTGATGGTAGAAGGTGGCATGAAGGCAACATGTCTTGTCTATTTGTATTAATCAAGTTGCGGTGACCCTTCAATTGATGTTGCTTAATGGCTGATGCTCAATGTGGTCTAGGTAGCTCTGATTTTTGTACTTTTTGTCAGATGTTACTGGTCTCTCACAATTTTTGAACCGTCCATGTGAGGAGGATTGAGATTTGTAAGATACAAGTACTAACACATTCTTTCACATGCCCGAGTCTATCACAGCAGAAATTGTCTAGTTGTGTTCTCTTGTTTCCATGCCAGGTCATATGATCAAATTTGAGCTTGTTCTTGGTACTATTACATTTGCTTTTATGATTAGGACGGGTTAGTTGTATTCGATTTTCATGGTCCCAGCTACTCTAGAAACTAATGACAACAATACAATTCCTCTCTTATAGATTATATCGCCTGAGTTCTCTGCTGTTGGTCCTGGTGCTTTACAAATGTGTGTCTGAGTCTGACATTTCATCTTATTGCAGCTTGCAACACCTCTGTTGGAAGTAACTCGTTAGACCATCCATTACTTGTCTCCAATGGAACCTATACTCTAACAGCTAACAACTGTGTAAGGTGCAAATGTGATTCTGCGAATAACTGGGTGTAAGTGTATCGACTCATGCATCTCTTTTTACTCCAAGATTGCAATTGGGTGTAAATCACTTAGGACCTAATTTGCTATTGCATGTTTAGGTTGCAATGTGAACCCTCACAGCTTAATGCATCCAAATGGAAGACGTGCCCGTCCATGGCGTGTGAGGGTTCAGAAAGTTTATACCTGGGAAACTCCAGTACGAGTGACTGCAATCGCACTACCTGCACCTACATGGGCTATACTAATGAAACCATCCTCACAAACCTTGCTACTGAGTCCACTTGTCCTGGTAAGTCTGTTTTCCAAATCTTCATGTTCTTTTCCCTTTTCAAATTTAGTCCAAGTGACTCAGAAGCTTTGTTAGGTAACTGCCTTCACTCTGCTAATGATGGTGCATTCATGTGATACTCCGTATTATCTTGACAACAATGTTCATTTATCTCTATCTTGCTACTATCATGCTTGAGGTTAAATCTAGTTATAGAAAATTACTACTCGTATATATGAGTTAATTGTTTTGCCCCCTCTGATTCCATATTCGTTCTCCTCTTCTTAACAAATCAGACAACAGTTTCTTTTCTTTTCTTTTTTTTGATGCTTTCTTACCTCTGCCTGTTGTGATGATTCAGCTTTATGTGTGTTTGAGTTCTTCCTGCATATAATCATTTGTTTCATTTGTTTCTGGACGAACAGTGACCTCTCCCAGCAATAAAGTCTCTAAGATTGGCTCAAGTTGGAACATCTATTTCATTTTAATTAACCTGGTTCTTCTTTGTTCTCATCGATGAAACCTATGAAGTGCTACGTTAATTAACCGTTTACAAGAGTTTGATCAGTAGTACTGTCAAATGTAAATCATTCTGAATTAGATCACCACCATTCAGTTTGTTAGTATATATGTAAGGCAGCTGATGCTGGATGGGACTCTCGATCGACGCTCATAAGGATTGACATAGAAGCTTGTTGTAGTATTATATTATACCTCTATTCATTTACGGAAATCGCGCTGCTGATGAATAGTGGCCAACCAATGAGGTTGTGCCACGTCAGCCAACATTTTTTTTTTGTTTTTCACTTTAATGTATGTATTCAATGTCTCATTCTTTTATTTGCATTCAACTTTTGTATTTTTTTAGTTGCTAAAGTTTAATTATGTGATTTTGCATTTCTTCCCTTTTTAGTGGGGTGAATTAGAGCTAATATGATAACTTTTTAAGCCTAAATATATTTTTTACTTATATTAATAATGACTTTCACATTTTTTGTATGAAAGTATATCACTATTTATAACGGTTTTTTATTGCTCGATGTTATAACACTATTAAACTTTTGAGGTCTAAATATATTTTTCACCTATATTAATAATGATTTTCACATTTTTTTTGCTTGAAAGTATACCACTATCTATAATGGGTTTTTTGCTCGTGTTACAACATTATTAAATTCTTATAAAATGCTGCATATTGACACCCGCTGCGAAACGGGAAACCAAAAACTTGTTCTATTGCATTGATGGAAATAATGGTGCCATAAGCGCCACCCTCGTATTGTTGGGGCGCAATTTGTCCAGAAAAAAGAATTAGTGGGAGGTTTTGATTCATTTTCAAAAGCTTTAGCAACTTCAGGTGTATTTCGGTTATGGATAAGTAGATCGCTCGTCAACTTCATGTCATCCACCAAAGATAAGATGCTTTTAACATATTCCAACCGGATCTGCCCACCTGGTAGAGATGCTTGATATAATCTGGCATGTGTGTAAGTCTGCATGTAGTAGATTAGATCTAATTTACAAAATAGTTTAAGTACAGAAATCCACTAAAAATACTTAAATGCCTAAATTATCCCTACATACTTTCTCTATATATTCATGTAATATTACACATGGCAATATATGTAATAATATAATTTGTACCACTCGTAGTAGCAAATTTCAAATAGGCAACAAATTTTCTGGATGCCTCTTCCAACGTTTTAAATTGTTCATACTCACTCAGTACTTAAAATGTTAGTATTACCTTAGGAAATAGTAATAATAATAGTAATAATAATAATACTAAAAAAAATGTTACCTTTGGTTTTTAACATTTAGTACTAATAACTTTGGTCTAAAATATGGATATAGGCAGATAAATGATAATGTATATACGTAAATGAAAAAAGATTATTTCTATTTCTAACCGTTCAATAATCTGTTCATACTTAAAGGAGTACTCACTCTATTTCTATCAAGTCCTTTTGGATATGAATCATATTGGTTTTTAATATTGACATTTCCAACGAGTTAAGTAAAGCCCACAACTGAAGAAAGGGTAACAATTATGGTCCAGGCCCAGGTCAGGTGAGCCCAATAGTGACTCACCGCCATTTTATTTTTATTATACTCCCAACAATCCAGTCCTCTCTCTATATAAAAGACGATACTCGTTGAGTCCCTCCAGATTTCCAATTTCTTTCCAATCAAGTCCCTCCCTCCACTCACACGCTTCAGTTCAAACTCTCTTACTACTCAATCCTTTCGATTTCTCCGCCGTGCCGTTAATGGCCGCTTCCTGATAACCTTCCTTCACCACCATTCCTTGTATGCGCTACTTCTCCAACCTACTCCACAAGCAAGCCGAAGGTAAAGCTTCTACCTCTCCCTTCTTTACCCTTTTCTTCATTTTTCGGAACTAGGGGAATTCAACTGACTCGCTCTTTTCTCTGTCATTGATGTCTTCGGAATTAAGGCTTAACCGACTCTGCTCTGCTCTGTTCTGCATTCCTTCCTGGTTTTGCCTTTACTGCTTTCTGTTTAGAAGCATGATTGACTTCTTGGGAGAACCTTTTTCCGCTCATGCTCTCAGTTTTTTTTATTTTTTTTATTATCATGATAGGTCTTGTATATTCTGGAGAATTTTCTGAACTAGATTCTCTTGGTTCAGCTGTTTAATCGACGTTATTAAATTACAGGAGTACTATATATTTTTGTAGAACTGAAGACCACAGACGATGCCGATAACACGAATCAGTGAACACTTAGTTTATAGTGGACTGCGGGACAGGAGGAAGGAAGGGATCAAACTTCCAGGGAGAGGATGCTTGAGTTCAGCATCATTTCCAACTAAATTCTGTAATTTAAAGAGATTGGGCACCTCGGAAGGTTTGAACTGCAATCTATCTCTTCAAGATAAAAGTTTCTTGTCACCGCTGGTGACACATAGACATTCTCATTCCTGGGTGTTCCAGAATCGGTTGAGTCATGATTCCAGTGGGGAAACTAGTGATTTGGAGGAGGAGCTCGCTTTCCAGGCACAAGATGAAGTCTCCCGCCTCATTAAATTTTCCAAGGGTACCGAGTAAGAATCTTTTCCTTTTGTCTTCTGATCTGTGGTAGTAATATCTTAGGTTACGATTCAAATTTTTATGGCCTCACATTACTCTTATTAATGATCCGGTGTGATATTTTTCACCCTAAATTTTTTCCTTTTGATCGAATTATTCATTTCAGATATGAGAATTTTTCATTTGAAACTTTTGGGATACATTAGTGTATACTAAAAGCAAGGAAATCAGAATGAAATACATAAACTGAGGTTCTTCTTCTACTTACGATAATATATCTGATTATAGAAAGCAGGGTTTTTGTGCTTAGTCTCTTTAATCATTGTTTTGCTTGGAGAGGAAACCATTGATAAAATGCCTCCGCACACTTGCTGTTTCTATTTGCCCCTGTTTTATTTACACTTGATGTTTCCTACACGGTTGGCCCTTAATGCTTTGTTTCTATGAACTGATCATACTGGCAGTGAGGTAACTAAGCCACGCATCAGGAACTCGGATCTATCAGATGTTAAAAAAGAACTCATCATGCTTTCTTTGCCTGCAATTGCTGGACAGGCAATTGATCCCTTGGCACAGCTAATGGAGACAGCATATATTGGAAGATTGAGTATGATACTCTTTAGTTTTAGTTTATTTTATTTCTTGTACATGTTATTTGTTCTTTCCACTATTATTACCCCATCTGTGAGTCTATTTAGACTAATTCCGTTTATTCTACTGCGCATAAATAGGGAGTCACAGTCTTGGGGTTTTGAATTTGTCCATATTGGATATTCCTTATATTTAGCTATATGTGTTGTTTCAAGCACTCTGATATAATCTAGAGCTATCTTGGCTATCCATTTAGTTATTTCTTTTTTCTTCCTGTTCTTTTACTTTTCGCTGGTTGGACTAAGTGATCAATGCAGCTGCTTATGGATTTCAAATCTTCTTGCGTTCACCTTATCTATCTTGTTGGCTGAATCCTTAGCTCTCAGATTGCTTCTTTTCCTCTAGACTGTAGAGAATGCTGTTGTGTGTATGGTTCTCGCGTTGTTGTGAGGTTGAGGTGGAATTAGCTAATGCATGATTTCAATTTATTTGGCATTCACATTGTTGTATTTTGTTTTGTAATATCAATTTCTTATGTTTATCTTGCTGCAGGTGCTATTGCATTAGCTTCAGCTGGTATTTCTATATCCATTTTTAACATTGTATCCAAGCTATTTAACATCCCTCTCCTTAGCATTGCGACTTCTTTGGTGGCTGAGGACATTTCAAAGAATGCCAGCGGAATGTTGCGACCAGGTGAATACATGCCCCAAGCTATTGTGGGTCATATATTTGGCATGCATTATATGGTTTCGAGTTTTCTGACTGCACTTTGGCATCAATTGAAGGGGAGAGTGCTATATCTAAAGCTACCCATGATTTGACTGAAAGGAAGCAACTTTCTTCTGTGTCTACTGCTTTACTGCTAGCTGTTTTGATTGGGATTTTTGAGGCATTAGCACTGTATTTTGGAGCTGGACCTTTTCTTAATTTAATGGGTGTGCCGACAGTAAGTTTTTCAGAATCTTTGAACTGCAGCTGTGTCAAGTTTCGGTTGCTCAATTAGTCAAGAGTACTTATTTCGTTGTCTCTGGTTTCACATATTATTAGATAGAAGGACTGCAGTTGCTAAATATGTATTGAAGATATGCTTTTGCTTTTCTCAGAAAATATTAGGGTCCGTTTAGTTGTTGAAATTTTTTCAAGTTTCCATCTCCAAATTTCTTTTGTAAATATTTGATCATACAACTAGCTTTCAAGTGATGGAAAACCTTGTTTTCCAGACTTCGGAAAACTCTAGTATTACCATGGAAACCTTTCAAACAAGGTTCCTTTATTTAATATACTAGAATTTTCCAAAGTTTGGAAAACAAGGTTTTCCATCACTTAACAGCTAGTTATATGATTCAATATTAACAAAGAAAATTTGGAGTTGAAAATTTGAAAAATTTTCCACAACTAAACGGAGCCTTATTCTCACATTTTCTGTTTTCGGTATAGAACTATGTCCTCAGCACTTTCTCAAATATCTGGACTTTTCGTGTTATCTGTAGACTTCAGAGATGTACAATCCAGCAAAGCGGTTCCTTTCACTGAGAGCACTTGGTTCTCCTGCTGTTGTAGTGTCTTTGGCACTCCAAGGCATATTCCGTGGATTTAAAGATACTGGGACTCCTGTTTATTGTTTAGGCAAGTATTTGGTTCTTTTTTGAATCATAGTTTTCTTCAGCGGCAGTCGTGTGAGAGGCAATCCCAAATTATCCTGCATTCTCAACCTGTCCTGGCACATGAGGCAAGTACTTGTGGTGCTTATGGCATGTTTTGAAACATTTGGAAACAATGCGGACAGCAATAAAAAATTTGTTATTTTAATATTTCCTTCTAGAGAGAGAGAGATGTAAGAAAGTGGACTCTCGATTTTTAAACAATTTATTGCGTCCTTTTGGGATTTTTCACACACGTATGCACACATATCTCAATTCATTGCTGTATTCGGGATTCTCTAGACACGTTCGTACTCACACTTATAGCAATCCATTGAATTAATTTGAATATTTTCACCTCACATTACCTTGGTGTGTGCCTAGCCTCTGTGCTTTGCACCAGAGGGCACCTAGCGCTTTTTGTAACACTGTTAACTGTTTATTCTATGTCACATGCAGCTGCTGGGAATTTTGTTGCTGTGTTCTTATTTCCATTTCTCATGTATGGCTTGAAATTGGGAGTAAGTGGAGCGGCCATGTCCACCGTGATCTCTCAGTATGGCTGTTTTATATGCTGATTTGTATGCTTATATTCATTTAATCTGTAATGTCTGTCTAAACTAAACATCAAGGACTGTTCAGGTATATTGTTGCTTTCTCAATGATCTGGATTTTGAACAAAAGGGTCATATTGCTGACTCCAAAGATGGGGGCATTGCAGTTTGGCAGCTACATAAAATCTGGTATTGTCTTCATTTCTCTTAAAAGAAAGTACACCATTTTTAAAGTTTAACTGAGTGTTTATGTTTTTTTGAGGCATGTGATTTGCAGTAATGGCGACGTCGATTATTTGCAATTTGTTTTCATTGAATGTAGTCTTCAAGTCTTCTCTTCCACTTGGTTTGGTTTGGTGTAGGTGGATTTCTTCTTGGAAGGACACTCTCTGTCTTAATCACAATGACAGTAGGAACTTCAATGGCTGCTCGTCAAGGTTCTATTGCAATGGCAGCACATCAGATATGCTTGCAAGTATGGTTAGCTGTATCACTTCTTACAGATGCACTAGCTTCATCTGGACAGGTACATATATATCTAGTCTCAGCTGCTGTGTTATTAAAATACTTGAGGATGTCTTGTAAACAGTCCAAAGCCCCGGAGGTTTTATGATGTCTTTCTGAGTCCTATTGAACATTAAGATTGCAGCACAAAATGGTCAATTCATAATTTTTCTAATGACACTAATGCATAGCAAATGATTGGTAGCTTGGTTGTTTGATCCATTCAAAGGTAGATGATGAAAATCTTAAATAGCTACGATAAGAAATAACTTTGATTCCAAGAGTGAGATTGTGCATGTTCTAGTGGATCTTGGCACATAAAGAATTTAAATCCAATTGATAAAAAGAAGAATTGTTAAGATTTACAGCTTAATAATGTTGAAGTTATAAGTCATTCTTACTTATACCCGTGCTGCAAATAAAATGCTTCTTGTTTGTGTCTTATTCCTTCAAGGCTTTAATTGCAAGTTCAATATCTAAAGGTGACTTCAAGAATGTGAAAGAGACTGCTTACTTTGTGTTGAAGGTAATCTCTTATCCCACTGCTGCTGCTCATTTTTTTTCACAAACAAAAAAGAGCATAAACTTCGGTCTCACTTATCTACTTCATATTGAAGTATCATCATACCGAACACGACTCCTGCCAAGTCCGGATTGGTGGCATGAAGTCATGTCAGTCATAGGGTTTTTTAACTAGCATAATAAAGATTGTGGAATATTGATAAGTAATGAAACAATTGACTTTGTTATGTTCATTACAAGGTTGACATTATGGAATAAACATGTGCAATATAAAATGTGACCTGTTGTGTCATATATCTGCAAAAGGTAAATTTTAACCCATCCAAAATATAGACAACGAAGTAGGCTTGTCTAATCCTTCTAGTAAAAGAGTTTTGAAGTCGCATTACACTTCAACTGATAAAAGGAACGGTAATTATCCTTGGTTTTCAAATTTCATCTTGGACTATAATTCACATGGTGCTTGACACAAATATATTTGCTTTGTTCTTTTCACAAATCTAATATCTTATATTTTAAAATGTTCACTGTACCTCCATTTTTCATGTCAACTTTTTCATGCATCTTTTTCTTTCTCCAATATTAATAATGTTATATTACTGCTAAAGACACAACCTCTTACCCCTCGTTAGTCATTAGATGGTTTATGAGCATGCTTCTGAAGCTCCTCAATCCGGGACAGCTTCCAATTGCTCCCCATAAGGGGGAATGGATTTTTTCTCCTTGCACTTGTATCTCCATTTTTTTCATTTCATGTACTCTATCCATCCATGAAATGTTGCTACATTTTGTTTAAGCATTTAATCTATGTTTTTATTTTTGCTCAACATTTTGACATAGAAAGTCAAATAATTGCAAATGATGCATGAATGTTTGTAGTTCCTGAATATATAGTTTTCTACATTTTTTAACATTTTTTAGTCTAGTGAAATAATTTGAGTTAAATACAGGTTAGAATGTCAAATGTGCCATAACTTTAGGGTTGGAGGGAGTGATACATTGCTCTCTTACCTCGTCTTGTCACTGTTAATCACTGATTATTCTGAGTTTAATTGTTTGTTTAGATTTTGTGATGAATGGCTGTTGTGTTTACTTGTTTTTTAATTCCCCCAGATAGGTTTAATTGTTGGCATCTCCCTGGCTGCAATATTATTTGTAAGTTATAGTTCCCTGGTCACCTTATTTACCCAAGATGCTGAAGTCTTGGAAATTGTGAGAACTGGAGTACTGGTAAGCATTCATACCAAATTCATAACATTTATTTTTCAAGATTTTGTTTGATATTTCTGGATACACAGTAATTCAATGAGGTTGCAGTTTGTAAGTGCAAGCCAACCTATCAATGCCTTGGCTTTTATCTTTGATGGTCTACACTATGGTGTTTCAGACTTCCCATATGCAGCTTGTTCCATGGTTAGCTAAATACTTAAAGAATTAGTGTTCCTCGTTCAAGTGGTTGGAATGTTTTCTTACTTGGTGCCATTGATTTTAGATGCTGGTGGGGGTGCTATCCTCAGCATTTTTGTTATTTGCTCCAAGGGTTCATGGTCTCTCTGGGGTTTGGATGGGCTTGACCCTTTTTATGGGGTTGCGAACAGTTGCAGGATTTGTCAGGTATATTTTACAATCATATAGATATAGTGTATACATCCCTTTGTAGTAGGGCTGTGTGCATGTGGTTTAAAACCTAAAAAACTTCACTTTTGCATGACCTTGTAGTGTTAATTAGCTGTCTAGAAATAACTTTAAACAATTAATTGACATTATAAACTATGTGCCAACAACCCCAGCATATTTGGGCTTAAGGCACTATGCGGTGGTGGTGATGATGAGAGGTGTAATATAAATCCTCAACTTTTACTGTCCTGCACAGATGTGTACATGAAATAAATATCTTTTGCAGTTCCTGTCAAGAGATTCTTTGTTATCTGCTTTTGTGCCCCACATTTATGTATTACATTCTTTTAATGAGTTGTGTATCTTTACAGATTACTGTCAAAGAATGGACCATGGTGGTTTATGCACACTGATCTCCAGAAGGCCGAGGTTAGCATTTGTCTTAAAACTAATGATTTTTTTTCTTGAAGTTTCGGTTTACATGATCTGACTGATTCCTGTATACTGCTGTATTGTTGACTTGGACATGCTCTCTTCCCTTGTCCCATGATGCGGGTCTCTGATAAGATCTGTGCATTAAAATGAAATTTGTCCGAAACTTGTGTTGCTTTTATAAGCAAGTGTTCGTAATACATCCTTTGGTGTCAACAGCTGGCTGGGTGAAGTAATTTGGAAGAGCGAGTAGAAGGGATCTCAGCGCTTATGTTTTCCGAGGCAGCAGAAACATGCATTTTTTGCTCAGATCCAGAGGCATTTTGCAATTTTGCAGTATGGTAGTCCTGAGAGATGTACATGGTATTGTCGCTATTTCTCATTGCTAGGATTGTGTTTGCATTTCATCCTACTCCTCAAACAGTGATACATAAGATAGGAGTATTTTGTTTCATCTGCTGCATTAGAAGGAATCGAGTAGAGCTGTGTCTTTGGTGGCTCTAGCTGAGGTTGCTTTCGACTCAAATTCCAAGATCTGAGTGGCTTCTAGCTGCATTGGAGAATACGACTAGATTATCTTGCCTCCTTTATCTACTAGTTGATGGATTCTATTCAGAGTTGAACCTTTAATAGAAGATCTGAGTTGAACCTTTAATATAGGAGTATTTTGTTTCATCCTACGCTTTTTCTTTCTTTCTTTCTAATTTTGGTCATCTATATGCAAATACAAATCTAGGTTGTTACACCAACACAAGGATAAATGACATTTTCTCTACATGAACTGAGACGAGACTTCAACAATGCCCGTGGCTGAGGTGATATTTGTTAAGCTGGGCTTTAGTTATACCAGCGACACTTTAGTCTTCCTCCAACAGAAAGTCTTGAAAGGTGGATAACAATGGGTCGATCATCGCAAAGCTATCATAGAGGATGCTTGCAGCGAATGCATGATAGCGACGTGGGGCACAAGCTTCCCCTTTATCCCAATTAGTACTATTTTACATTCCTTCCAGGCGATTTGCCTCTGATTCTTGCAGGATAAGGTAACATTACAGAAATTTCTTGGGGGCGTTAATGAGCGAAGCTTTTTCTCAAAAACCACAAACAAGATTCTCCTGCAACCACGATGTTGGAAAACAAAATAAGGGGGCAAGGTAATCCACTTGTTCAGTTCAGGAGCCTTGCTCATCAAGCAAGTTACTTGCAGCGATGACAGGTGTAAGGGAGAGTAAATGCATGTAACTCCGTTTTGCATGAAGACCTTCATAAATCTGAAAGTTACGGTATGGATTCACTCTTAAGGCAGAATTCTGACGGCGGCTGAATATCAGCGAAACGGTGGAAAACCGTTATACCTCAAAATAGAATCTAAAGACAACGAAAATACTATTCTTATTATTCCTTGTCTATAAATATCCAAATTTTGATTCCTAATACCCCATAGATAGTCCGAACTGTATAGGAATAATAATCAATTTTCGCCCCAATGGTTTGTAGAGGAACCCTGCCCTCTTTGATCCAGTCTACGCGTGCAATATCTTTTCCGTTAATACGCCCTGCAATTTGTACTTGAATTCCTTTTGTATTCGCCTGTTCAGTTAATTCAATAACCCCCGTCGGGGAGTGAAATAGAACATGAAATCGTAAGCTCCCAAGCAGTGGGAGGAGCCCAGGGCTCTAACCGCATGCCTGTTGAAGAATGAGTCGGCGACTCATAGGCAGTGGCTTGGTTAAGGGAACCCACCGGAGCCGTAGCGAAAGCAAGTCTTCATAGGACAATTGTCACTGCTTATGGACCCAAACCTGGGTGATCTATCCATGACCAGGAGAGGGAAACAGCCCGGATCACCAGCTAAGGCCCCTAAATGACCGCTCAGTGATAAAGGAGGTAGGGGTGCAAAGACAACCAGGAGGTTTGCCTAGAAGCAGCTACCCTTGAAAGAGTGCATAATAGTTCACTGATCAAGCGCTCTTGCGCCGAAGATGAACGGGGCTAAGCGATCTGCCGAAGCTGTGGAAAGAAAAAATGCACTGGTAGGGGAGCGCTCCGTCTTAGGGGGAAGCACCCGCGCGAGCGGGGGTGGACAAAGCGGTAGCGAGGATGTCGGCTTGAGTAATGCAAACATTGGTGAGAATCCAATGCCCCGAAAACCCAAGTGTTCCTCCGCAAGGTTCGTCAACGGAGGGTGAGTCAGGGCCTAAGATCAGGCTGAAAGGCATAGTCGATGGACAACAAGTGAATATTCCAGTACTACCCCTTGTTGGTCCCGAGCAACGGAGGAGGCTAGGTTAGCCGAAAGATGGTTATCGGTTCAAGGACGCAAGGTGCCCCTGCTTTTTCAGGGTAAGAAGGGGTAGAGAAAATGGCCCGAGCCAATGTTCAAGTACCATGCGCTGTATATTTCCTATAATGGCCCTATCCTCTCCCTCTTTTATCTATTCCTATTTTAATTAAAAGATTGATCTCTACTTATATTTCACAATATTGAAACCAATTTTTAAGGCGGAGGTTAGGATGCGCCACATGAAAGTGGCGCATTGGAAGCGCCGAAGCAGTGCATTTATCTACATTAAAGTCATTTTTATTTTCTCATTTCTCTAAAAATTTATTTTTATTCCATAAAAAAATACAATTAATTAGTCCATAAAAGGATATTCATATGTCATATGTTTTGATATTTTTTTTATTTCATAATAAAAACAATGAGAATTCAAATAGGTACAATAGATCATCAAATTGGTGCATGAATCATTAAATATATACAGCGGATCAAAAATTCCCTACAATGAATCAACAAATAAGAATACTGCATCATCAAATAAGTGCAATGCATCATCAAATTGGTGCATGGATTATTAAATGATAATGAAAAAATGATGATAAGGGCATGCATGAATCACCAAAGATGAAAGGATGATATACGAAAACCAAGAAGTAAAAACAAAACACATGCAGGAGATGCAAAGGAGACATGGAGCTTGAACCAATCAACATACAGAGAATTAAGAAAGACAATAGATAGCAAAATTGAAATTCAGAAGGAAAAAGAAAAAATGCAATTGAAAGAGATGGACCAAAAAGCTAAAAACAATACTGCTTCAATCGGCAACCAAAGTAGAATGGCATTATGGCAAGTAGTGGATCAAAATATTCCTAAACTGGATCATCAAATAGGTGCATTGTATCATCAAAGTGATGTATGGATCATTAAATAGGTACAATGGATCAAAATTTTCCTAAAGTGGACCATCAGCAAAAATATTGGATCATCAAATAAGGGCACTGGATCATCAATTTGCTACAATGGTGCACGACTTTTCACTACTGAATCATCATCATCATTATTATTAGGCCAAATTATAGATTAATACTTTGAACTTTGATGACTCGTTCAAGAAAGGACTTGAATTATAACTCGTCCTAACTCGTACCCTGAACTATTGGAGTGGTGCACTTAAGGACCTTGACTAAACTTTTGTTCATTGACTAGCATTAAAATGAAATAAAGTTACTTATTTAGTCATCTAGCTTTAAAATCTTTCCAAATTTACCCCAAAATAATAAAATTGGTTCTCACCCATGTGATGTGATCCCTCTACACCCACACCCTCATCTCTCATCTACTCTGTTTTCCAGTTTTCAGATCTATTGAAGCTCTGGTTTTCAATTTTAGATTTGCTCACAAGCCTTCATCCACATCTCAAGCATTAAACCTCCGCCCTTGTCCCTTCCACCAAAACCTTCAACCCTTGGCCCTCCCGTCGAACCCTCCCAGAGGACCCCTCCTTCGATGATCGTACTTTAATTCCGGTCCCAAGCCTTCTTCGCCCAACCACTCCTCAACCGGAAAGATCGACGGCGAGTACCACCATTTCCGGTGAGAAATGGAGATTTATGGTGGTAACGATAATACATTTAATCGGATTTCATTGTATTCCATTTGTTTTTTTGAATTGTTTTATTCTGCCAATCATTTTATAAAATTTCTCATAGGGGGAATTTGATTTTGGATGAGATAAGAAGAGATACGAAGTAGGAGAAGGGCAAGAATGGAAGAAAAGGAGAATTTTGACTTTTTCTTAAAAACTGTGCAAAATGAAATGTTCAAGAAAAATGGGATAGAGGAAATATCATAATTAAGACCTCAAACTTTTAAGAATGACAAATTGGTCATCAAACGTTAGAAATCTAACACTGTTAACGAAGTTACTGAGTCGAGGTCCTTAACTGTACCTAGTTGAATAGTTCAAGGTACGAGTTAGGACGAGTTACAATTCAGGCCCTTCCTTGAACGAGTCATCAAAATTCAGGATGCTAATCCATAATTTGGCCTTATTATTATGTCCAAAAGTTAGTAAATCTCATCATCTCTTCTAACTACCTATTCAATAATCCTGATCACATTCACGACACATTAATCAATTAATGCACATGAGCTGCAACTTGCTAGCATTTTATTTATTTTTTGTTCTTTAAACTAGTCATCTACCTAGGCTCTCAGAAATGGAGAAGGAATCAACAATCTAGTGAACCCCTAAAACTCCGTAGGTAATTCGAGAAAATTCCATAAGCTAACACAAAGAACTTTCACATTTACAATAGAAATCAATGGATTCATGATAAATCCCTCGCACGAAAATAAAGAAGAAATAGTTAATGATACAATCATTCAATGAGTTTTGGCTTAATTATTCCGGTTTTCTTGTGGGACAGCTCATGATGTTCAAATCGATCTATTATGTGCCCCTCCATATAGCATTGGGGAGACCCCATACAATAACTGTCCTAGCTCTACCCTATCTTTTGTTTCATTTCTTCTTTCTTCTGGAACAATCACAAAGACTTTTTTGATTATGGATCTACTAACTAAAATTCAATGCGTAATCACTTATATTAATTTTGAGGTGTTTTTTACAGAGTTCTAACACCATCTTGTCAGCTTCTCTGGCTATGAAGAAATAGAGGATGGATTTGTGGGTTTAGGCTTTGGATCGTGTAGCAGACAGCGGGCTGGGCGTGAAGGAGAGGATGAGGTTGAAGGGAAAACCAGTATCTGCTATCTAGATACAGCCAATGGCATGATTTGTAAATAAATTCTTTTCTTAAGGACTTAGAGTGCGCTTAAGCGCACCCTAAATTGAAAAATAGTGATCATTATTAGCTAGCATAGTGATGGTCTACATCACACAGTCCTTCAAAAGCAAGAACAGTAATAGCAAGTGCCTTTCTCTGACCAAGGTAGCAACAATCACAAAAACACACGTTATACTACTCAATTTCATGAAAGTAAACAAGCCGCAAAAACTAAGGATATAATGAAGTAAACAAGACGCAAAAACTTCAATTTCATGAAAGTTCACACCTCGAAGTATTGATACACTAGTCAAAGCTTTAAAGCTATTAACTGTGATCCTTCTAAGCCACTAGCCTTTTGAATTCTCATATTCTCCCGAGCCGATGCACACTGGTCAAGCAAGAATATATACCCAACTTAATGCAGTTTTCTCTGATCAGATTAGCACCAAGTACAGTTGAGATAATCCCGATAACTGATTCCACACGGACCATGATAGTCCGAGATTCATCCACCATATCTCATCTTGTACAATCAATCAGTACATGAATTTACAAAATAACAAACTTGAATCTCGAGAGCTTACACTGATATCAGTCCTCCAGAGCTGCAAATATGTAGCTAAAAGAGTGAGAATTAAAGAGCAACTCATCCCCCTGAGCAATTCTAGCTTGAAACTTTAGTATAGAAGTTGTTGAAGAAACTCGAAAACATGCATTATCCACATGGTATAGTCTGATCTGACCCCATCAGGATCAACTATAAACGAAGTAAACAAATGGCATAAGAGATTGCAGGTGTTACAATAGAACCAGCTCCAAGTCTAGTTCCCAGCAAGGATATGGATCCAACAAATGATTTTTGTGCTAATGGTTTGAAGATGATGCAGTAGGAGCACTGCTCCCCAATCCCATCTTCTGTCCCAAAAGAGACAGCTGCTCAACAAACTCTGCCCCAGTCAAAATTTCTGTAGCTCCATATATAACATGCTTGACAGGCTGCTGACGCTGCCCAAGCTCTTGCAAGCTTCCATATTCTACATAGTTTCCACCACCAATCATGAAAACTATAGCTTCTTTAAATGGTCCTTTCAGATGGCTGCTGCTGGTTCCAGTGCTTGACTTAGGAGCGCGAGGATCAAACAGAAGGTAAGAATCAACTTCTGGATTTGGCTTCCCCTCCATCAGAGCTTCTACGGTCCTTGTTAATGCCAGCTGCCTATCACTAGACAAAAGGTTCTTCACACCTGCTGTGACTGCACTAATTGATTGTCCATAGAGTTTCTCAGCCCAGTCAACAATGTTACTCCGACTAGCAGAATTTGCTGAAGAAAATGAAACATTCAATGACTTGATCTTCTTCACATATTGGAAAGCACTGGTATCAACCTCGGACTCTCGAAGCGCTTGTTCAACTGCCTCAACTTCTAATTGATTAATGGTTTCTGAGCAAATAAGGTAAATTATGGCAAACCTTAGCTTATCAGCCTTGGTGCCTTTCCCTTTAAGTACACCTAGCAATTCACCCCGATCTAACCCTCCCCTAACCATCATATCATTCTCCTTCTTTGCATAGGCATCAAGAGATCTCTCTTTGATCTCACCTAAGAGCAATGTTGCAATGTTTGTGTGCTTGTCAATTACTTGCTTCCTCTCTGTCAGCTCAGGTAAGGAGTTAACTGCATTCATCAATTGCTTTGTGTTGCCAACCAAGTCTGTTCCATCAAACTCGGCACCACTACTCCCACCAGTTCTTCTATTCACATCCTCAACATCCTTCTTATACCTGGTCAATTGAGTTTCAATTTCAACTGCAACCTCAGGAAATTCCAATGATCCATTTGCAGCCCAGAAAGGGTCTGAACTGTCCAGCTCAAATGACTTCCCACCTTGCACGCTTAACCTATTAAGCTTCATTCCAAGAATGTCATGTACAAGAGGGCGATACCTAAAATCATGCTGTATACCAACTGACAACTCAAAATTTCGATCAAATATGCACAGGATTGGACGTTGGAAAGAGATGGAAAAATTTCCACCTTCAGTGAATAGATTGTTCTTTGGCAGCAAATGATCCCTCAATTTCTGATCCAGTGCTGAGGCTACCATCTCTGCTGGTCCTCCACGTGGGCATCTTATAATTGGTACCACAGCAAGCGTTGCCAGGACACAGAAGAGCCCATTAACAATCTTCTCAATGATCTCCTCAATCTCACGGTCCCCAGCGGACGGATCATTCAGTTGAACATAGCAAGACTTTTGGGCCAAAGAGAACAAGTTATCCTCCAGGGTCACAAACTCCAGATACTGATCATGGACCTTTGAAATCCGATGTACGGAGTCGGAACTCAGTGTACCCGCTGCAATATCCTCTAAAAGCGCCCTAGGAATGGACGAAGAGAAGTTCAAGTGGAAGGTATCATATAATGACCGCGAAGCATCAGCAACAATCCTCTGAACGTTGGACTGATTGGGCTGAACAAAGTACACAGCAGGCACATCATGGACAGGTTTCCGGTCCTTTTCAATCAGGAAATAAAGGGTAACACCGTGTTTCCGCAGATCCTTAACATGGATCAAGGGTGAGAGCACGTTCTGGCAAAACTTATCGAATATCAGAATTTTATAGACTTCTTCATTGGCAGTTCCAGTTGCGTTCACAGGTTGATTCAAGTTGAGCATTCGAACAATACATTCTGAGCACAGGAAAAATAGAGATCAATTAAACAACTAATTATACCAATTTGAATGAAATGACTCAAACTTAATAACGAAAAGTGAAACAGGTTTGTCTTCACTTGTGGGAATCGGAGAAGAGATTGATGGATCAGATGCGGCTACATTTCGATTATCCCTAACATGCAGATTATTACAAACAGAGGAATTTGGACTGATTGAACGCAAATTGAGGGAGCCGGAGGAGAGATCTAGGGTTTACCTGTTTGTTTCTGCCGGAGATTGAGAGCCATTGAAGACGAGAAACAGAACTCTCACGGCTGTGGAGCAACCGGGTAGCGATTTGTTGAGTACTGCCTTCGCTTTCGCTCCACGGTCTACACACAGATCTCTTCCTCCCTTCGCTTGCTTGGGGACGGAAAATGAGAAAATCAAATTAGTTGGCCATAATCAGCGCCACCAAATCGAAATCGGGGAGGAGCAGTGGTAAGAAGAATAGGTTTTAAAACTGCAAGGCAAGAAGTGTAAACATAAGAAAACCTTGGGGGAGAAAGTGCATTTTCCCCAAGTGCCTCGTTAGCAAAATCTAAACTGAGGGTAATATCATTTTACCGGGTATCATTTTACTGGGGAGAGATGTCTGGAAAAATAACATCAACTTATTTGGTTAAAACTTAAAACAAAATAAAGTAAGTGGTGGGGCCGTGGGTAAGGTGCATTTGTCTATTAATTTAATAGGTAATTCATTGAATGACTTAAAACAAAATAACATCGCCATCATATCTTCACCGCTGTCACCGATTCATCGGAGATGGACGACACTGTCTCCATCTTCACAAACCATGCGAACTCGTCCCGTCTCACCACCGCTGTCGTGGTCAGCATCGACTCCTCGATGAGATCCTTGAACTTCTCATCCGACTCAGTCTCGATCTTCACGTCGAACCTTGGATATGTCCCTGCCTCTGCGCGACTCAATACCAAATGTGGGAAAAACAGCCCATACCTAATGACCTCCCTTGGGGGCTCAACAGGCTCCATTGCACCCTTCTTTCTCACATTCTCATCAACCAACCTGAAAATCTCATTCATGCTCTTAACTTCTCCTCCAACCCTCTTTTCCTTCACAGTTGTTGCCTCCGATAAAGTGAACAACACATTAGAATCGGAAATTAGGACCAGCCCACCATCAAAAATAATAGATTTGACAGTAGGAAAAGCCTCCAGAGTAGCGAAAATGTGAACTTGACAAGGAATTCGAAACTTGTTACCGCTACTTCTCGTGTTGGGTACTATACCCTTAATGGAGATCAATTGCGAGTCGATCATCGGTGCCAGGACAACGGCGACGGTACGCTCAATGTGGTCGACCTGGTCAGTCTTGGTGTTGAAAACTTTAATGACGTTCTCGTCGTAAGGATTCAAAGGCTCACGAACAAGATGCAAAACCCAGTCCCGACAGCAATGAGGATGAGCTGGGTAACGGCTAGGGAGGTGCTTCGACGGAGGGATCGTCGACGATGGCGGTGGAAGATGCTTCGGCCGAGGGAATGCCGGCTATGGACGATGGCTATCGAGAGAGAAGCTACTGTTTATGCGGTGAGATTGAGACACTGTAGGGAGGGAAAGTTGGATGACCACCAATTTGCTCAGGAATCACTTCTCCTAAAAATCTGGGAATCTCATTACTTTGGAAAAATATGATTCCTAGGGAAAAAATTGATAACCCTTACCAAACATAGGAATGGAGATATGGGAATCCAATATTCCTAGGAATGTGAAAACTTCCCTCCTACTAAACGCGCCCTTAATCCATCTTACATCACACTCACGATTTCCGGTAACTTTATATGACAAAAAAAGTTGTTAAAAATTCGGGTAAAGTGCACTCATAGTCCTGTAACTTTAATTATTGTCTCAACGGGGTCATGTCTTTACTTTTTGTCTCAATAAAGTCATGTTTTTCAACATTTTTTTTAATTCATGGTCATTTTCCATCCAACATCCATTAAGTTTAACGGACTTAAGGGAAAAATAATAATTTTAGCAATTCAACTTTTTTGGAAAAATATTTGCACCCTAAGTTTTAAACCTAAACATTTAGGCACACACCGAACAATTATAAACTTAACATTTTTCCCAAAAGTTTCTAAACTTCACATTCACTCATAACACTTGCCGGACCATCACCGGAAAATCCGAAAATGGAGAAAATAATAAATGGATCGTAGATCGGGGCTCGGGCTTGGGCTCATCGTATCTCGGCCTAGGGTAGCCGGATCTTGGCCCGAGGCCGGAGAACCGCGGCCCTGGGTCGTCGATTCGCGGCTTGGGCAACGAAACGTCGGCTCGCCAGCCTGGGTGTAAAATGTTAAGTTTATTATTGTTAAGTTTTGGGTAAAATGTTAAGTTTATAATTAGAATTTTCCAAAAAAAGTTGAATTGCTAAAATTATTATTTTTCCCTAAAGTCCGTTAAACTTAACGGATGTTGGATGAAAAAGAACCACGAATTAACAAAAAAGTTGAAAAACAGGACTTTATTGGGACAAAAAGTTAAAACATGACCCCGGTTGAACAATAATTAAAGTTACAGGACTATGAGTGCACTTTACCCTTAAAAATTCTAAAATGTCAGAAACACTAAAGGCATCTAATCACCTCTTATATCAAAATATAAGACGAAAAATTTGTAGATTTTGTATTGAAAATAGATCCAGTATGTGGAGTATATAAATTACAGGCAAAGCAACATTTCTGTTTCTTTTTCAATAAGATAATTACCGATGTAAATGTAAATTTTAGGGTCAAATATAAAAATCGTAAGACTCTAGGGACTAAACGTTCTCTTTATAATCTATCCACCTGCTTGGAAATGGAATGAACAGATCGCATAGGAGGAAAAAAGGGAAGTCTACGGTGACGCGGAGGCCAGCAGAAATGGCAGCGACGCCGTTTCTGCAGAACAGATACTGGATTCTCCGCCATGGAAAAAGCATTCCCAACGAAAGAGGCCTTATCGTCTCTTCTCTGGTCTGGCCTCACTTCCTTCTTCATCTTATTCCTTTTTTTTTTGCTTGTTAGTTGCAACTTATGGTAGTAATCAAACAAGTTCAATTGAGGAAAATGGTCATATGGATCCATAAATTCCTACTTTCTTTCTCCCCTTAAACCCATCAGATATGATCTGTGGGTTCTGAAAGATGAAGATTCTGGTTTGCGCTTTTGAGATTGCCATGTTTCTAGTTGTGGTAGAGTTGTTGTTGTTAAGTTCAATTTTTTTGTCCTTTCTTTTTTTTTTCTTCTCATAGTTCTCGTTTTCTTTCCCCAACGCATTTGATGACAGATTCTCCTGTTTTGGACTGCAAACAGGAAAATGGGACGCGATCTGAATTCGAACTGGCACCGGAAGGAATCACTCAGGCAGAGCTAGCTGCAAATTTGTTCTTAACCGTAGGTGTCCCTCATTCTTAAGATGCTTTTGCGAAATTTTCAATCTTCTCGGCAATAATGTAGTGTGATATACTGCAAAACCATGGTCTTAGCATTGCAAGGAGAAATGCTTCTTTCTAGTGGTTTTTTGAAGTCTGAGGGACTGGTTCAGGGTCTAGTCTTGATTCCCATGTGCCTCTTGCTGGTCTTTATTTGAATGGTGGTTACTTGAACGGTTTGAAGGAGAAGAACAACAAGAAAGCTTTTGATGGGAGAAAATATCTGTAGCTATGCTCAAGTTTGATGGCTCAATCGTTTCTGGATTAGTGAGGATTCTTTTTTCCTTTTTTATTTGGTTGTATAGTATGCCTATGTACTTGTTTTTGGATGATTCTGAAGCCCACTTGGTATACCAACTAGTAAGAAATTGTCGACTTAATTCAGACTCTAGTGGCAACTAATTGAGCTTATTAGAAAACTTGGATCACCAGCAGACTGGAGCTTATTAGAAAACTTGGATCGCGGTATTGCATGCGCTGCGTAGTCTAGCTATAAAACAGCCGTCTCTATCTCCCCTTTCTAAAGGGTGTATATGTCATTAGAAGTTTGAAAGGAGGTGCCCTTGTGCAGGAGCTAAAGGAAAATAGCATACCACTTGAAAGTGTACGTATTTGTTACTCTCCATTTGCAAGAACAAGCCATACTGCAAAAGTTGTCGCATCTGTCCTGAACATTGCTTTTGAAGGTTCTCAGTGCAAGGTGAGCTTGTTTGCGTCCTTCTACTAGTTTTACTGAATTTAGGAGAGGCATGAGATGTTTTCCATCATGAAATTATTGTGGCCATGTATCAACTTAGTGAATCAACTAAGAAACAAGATGAGCTTGAGCCTATTCCCTTTTTTTCTCTTTAATAAAAATAAAAAGAATAAATAAAAAATCAAGAAAAATAAAACAAAGGCATATCATCATTTTCATTAAGTTGCCGATCACATTACGGTTGATCACTTCTAGTATTTGCTGAGAAACTAAGCAAAGAATTTAGAGTAGGTGAGGCAAGTATTTCAGTGTTCCATATGAGAAAAACATTGGGGAGAACAGAATGTGGTATTTCAGTGAGTATAGAGAATCTATGTACAGTACAGTCTGTGATAAGTTCAAATAAATAATGTTCCAACTAAAATTTATTTAGATATTTACAGTTAGGCTAAACTGTAATTATAGATGTTCGGAAAACAAATTGTTATAAGAAACGTGATAAAACTTGAGGTTTTTATCCAATCGGTATTTCTCATTACTGAAGATGTCTCCTGTTCTTTATTATAATTATTAATTAGGGCATATATCCATTTCTGGTGTTAACATTACATGTCTATCTGTCTTGCTTCTGTATGTTTTCTTATTCTGATGTCAAGTGCTATAACTGAATGGACAGGTTCTTGAAGATCTACGAGAGCGTTACTTTGGTCCTTCATTTGAATTGATGTCACATGATAAAGTAAGTGAAAGCTTCGGTAGATTTCTTAGCGAAGTGAGGATAGAGTTGTTTGAGATAAAGCGCATATCAAAAGGAAATCAGTTTGTACTTGCTGTAGCACTTGATTACTTTTACACGCAATGTCCTCTAATTATCTCAATGCACTAAAACAGTATGCAGAAATATGGGCTCTGGACGAAAAGGATCCATTCTTACCACCTGAAGCTGGAGAAAGTGTTGATGATGTTGCTTGTAGGCTTGCAAGAGCTGTGGCAGTAATGGAGTCAGAATATCAAGGGTATACTGAGGCCCCTCTCTCTCTCTCTCTCTCTCTCTCTCTCTCTCTCTAGTTGGGAAAACTAAGGAATGCGACCCTCATAGATTTTAGTGGTAGCATTTTCATGTGTCTTGCTTTACAGAAGAATGCAGAGTTATTGGCGGGTAAATTTTTTGTTTTCTTTTCACTAGTTTCAGCTCTCACTAGATTACTTATTCAATTACCAGGAAGAGTGTGCAGAAGGTTTTTTTTCAGCTAAACTTCAGGATATTTATGCCAGTAACTTTTCTGAATGCAGATGTTGCATCTTAGTTGTCAGCCATGGCGATCCATTGCAGATTTTGCAAACAATACTTAAAGCAGCTGCAGAAACCAAGGTGCTGGACTCCAGTCACCTGGAATCAAGATTGCAAGCGGCCAGAACTTCTTCCATTTTGTCACAGCATCGCAAGTGTGCCTTGCTTACAGGAGAACTTCGTGCCGTCGTATAAAATTGTTGAGGCACAGCACAGCTAATGAGGTTATTAGATGAATTAATAATATTTTTGACTAGATTAGTTTTCTAGTCAGAGATTCGTTTCGGATCTCATCATGTACGAATCCCTTTCACTTGCCATGCGTTTGCCCAGCGCAATATTAAAAGGCAAGCAAACATTAGTGTTGGATAACAGTCAATGGGCAGCCAACTGGAGCAAGTCAATAGCCTACTTACTGCAATGAACAGTATGAAATACAAGTTCGATATTGAAGGCAAGCAAACATAATAAGTCTATGCATCTTAAGATTGAATTTCTTGAATTCTCTGTTATGCAATGCAGCCAATTAAATATTAATGACGGTCATTGCTTGACATACAATATATAAGGCGTTCCCGCAAGGATAATGATGACAAAAAATTGCTCTGCTAACATCTACCATTAGGAAGAGCTCAGATGTCCCGCAATACGGGGCTGTCCATTCACTTGATGACCGTCCGTCACTCAGGCCAGCCCTTGCAGAATTTTGTACAACTTGAAACAACTGCACATATCCACAAATCTCCTGGAGAAACCACAGCTTCCCTGAGAAATCAATCACATCATAATAGCTTTTGATTAGGTTTTACAGGCTCACATGTACCTGAGACTTGGTTTTGCTTCACCGAAAATGATGCCTGTAGGATGCAACAAAATTATTGAATCCCCCAGAGTCCAGGCCAGCCTGGTCGTAGATGTTCTTCCAGTCGGACAATTTCAAACCCACCTAATCTTTAGTAACCCACCTACGGCCCCTTATTTGAATTGCCGCATAGCCTTGGTCGCTGCTGCTTTCTCCACCACTCTCCGCGCTTGCATATCCTGACTTCCGACGGTGTCTCTTCCCCCTTGAAACACCACTATCACTCATGCTACCATTCAAGAGAGGGTCATCGATACCACGGATCACTCTTCGTACAGGAGATGATGATGTGGCTATGCAACTATCATCCTTCGTTTTCTTTTTGTCTTTGTCATGTTTTTTTATGTTCTGAGAGATCTTTTGCAGTTTCTCATTGAACCGAGTAATCCCTTTCTCCATTGGCTCAACTGCCTGGTTCATGGTGAATTTCACATCACTGACAATCTGCACAGGAATCACAGAGCGGCATCCATTAGATGATGATAATTCCATGATCTGACATAACTGCAGATTACATTCATGTCCAGAAGATTTGTGCAGGTTTTATGAGAAGCACGTGAAAGTCATATGCTTGTTAATTAGAGCAGAATGCTGTCTAAGAAGATGCACAAACTCCACAGATGAAGTTACCAACTAACTTAGTTGCTAAGAGAGCCTTTGGTGTCGAAACCAAGGCCTAGGGATCAAATCCCAACTTCACCTAGTTGGGAGGGAGAGGTAAGGATGGCAGTAAGGCAGAGGACTATCTCCCATTGTGTAGCCCAATTAGGCACATTGGGTCTCCTGATGAACCAAAAAAGAAAGAACTTCCCAATAGGAAAGCCAACATAAGATTATGAAATCGGTAAAGCGGAAAAAGACTTACATAACCTCCACCACCAACAACAACATCTTTAACACTTTCCCTGAAGGTCGTTCTGCTCTTGACATTATTGTCAGGCTGGGGCAAGCGTAACTTTGTGGGTCGCTCAGAATCCCTAACCTCTTCAGGGTCCAGAGGGCAATCAGCAGATACATAGTCACCCAGAACAGAGACACTTCCAGAAATGCGGTCTCCCATTAGTTCATACGGTTTTGCAGGGAACACATAAAGGTGAACAATGGAAGCAATGCCCATCTGTGCTGGACAAATAGAAAGAGTTAAGACTTTCAATATTCCCAACTTCTTTTAGCAGGAAGAATGCTTAACTACAAGTACCGAATGAAATCCATTACACAAGAACGTATCGGACAACCTCACATCAGAAGCCACTACAATGATTTTTGAAAATCGCATCAGTTACCAAGGGCTTAATAATGCACACTGGTCCATCTTTGCAACCTTTCTCGTAGAAAGAAAACAAAACTGAAGTATGAGTGCTTGTTGTTTAGGTATTGGATCAATTGCTGGCCATAGAGGATGTGTCAGCATGGATTCAAGTTTTATCAAGCCCTTGCAACCAACTTCATCTAAAATACAACCCGGAACATCACTGGTCTATTGTGAGGCCACTAGATTACGACAAAGAAAGCAATCAAATGCTGAAACCTTGAAATTCGATTATGGATAATTGTGCTTAGGAAAGTATAGCTTCAAGTTTCAGCTTAGCTCAAACTCCGAAGGACACTTAAAATATAGTCCTTCTATCCACCAAAAGTTGGCTCATTTGACTTTGTTATTTCAAGGTTTAATGTTTGACTCAAATTTTAACAAAGATAAATAGTTTTAAAAACAAATCAGGAAAAAATATATTTAGAAAATTTAGATTTCAAATTATGATACACATGAAATATTTAATTTTCAATGTCTAAACATTCATGAAAAAAATTCATAGATTAAATACTGTGAAATAGTCAAAACAAATGAGCCAACTTTTGGCGGACGGAGGGAGTACTACGTATCTGTTTAGTCCCATATCATTAAACGTGTAGCCATGCGCAATATCTACACCACCACCACCATCATCAACAACACCTTAATCCCAACTGCGTTGGGGCCGGTGGTATGAAATTTATAGTGGCAATTAATTGTCAAAAATTAGTTGACACTATAAATTCATGCAAAAACATAGTGACAAAGTTTTACATCGGATATCCTTCCTGCCGCAGCCTTCTTTTGAAGGAATGCGCAATATCTACACCAATAAACATAAACTGTCTATAGCTCCCTTGAATAGAATAAGAGAACTATTCATCACAAATGTGGAAAGCACAGAAAGTTTCCGTACTGCATATGACGTCCACAACATTAAATTCACAATATCATGCATAAAATATTAGAAAGAACAGACGAGACTAACATGAGAAACAGTCCTCAGTAACAGATGAATAAGGAAAGCCACTGCTACGTACAGCACGCACACACACAGAGACCAAAGAAAAATCTCCTCAGATCAAACATTGCAGAAATATGATAGAAGACCCAGAGCAATGCTGCCATATAACTTAATTATTCACAGAGCATTAGTTACAAGGAATATATACATGACTGAAGACCATACCTCAATACAAATAATGAAGTCTTGAACACTTGACTTGAACTGTAAAGCTTCGGCTATTGGACTTCTGAAGAGGCCAACAGCATAGAGCAAAGCAATTGCTACACCTTGCCACCAAGTTAGAAACACAATTGATTTGAATGTAAGAAACTTTGCCAACGGCTTTATATGTGCAAGTTCATCCTTTGTGACAGAATAGAATTGAACTAAACAATATAATGCCCATGACTGACTGAAGTTGAGAACCACTGCCATATAAGGATAGCTGCAAATGGATTAAAAAAGAACAGTCAATTATGATCTTACAAGCAACGATACATGCAATTTAGAGTTGACATTTTACTGATGATGCTTGCAGAGAGAAGAAATATGATTGTTTAAAGATAAGCACTGGTTTTCTTTTCTTTATTTTTTATTGAGGGTAAAAATAATGTAAAAGTTATGTTCAAGCGTGAGATAATAGTGATTATCATATTTATATGTTTTTCCAGCTGACCAGATGCTCAAAAATTGGAGTGGATGATGTAGGAGAATCCTTCAGTTTTAAAGTCCAATATTTGGTATAATTGAAAATCTTTCTAGAAACTACAGTGATTAGACCATAAAAGCTTCCAGCAAGAGAACCTTGTCTATATGAAACAAATGATAAATGTTTCCTAGAAAATAATCTTTTACTTCTGACTTAATTAAAAAAAAATAAACAAATGGATTATTGAAAATGTACATGCTATATATAATTTTATAAGAAAAAATATATCAAGTGATATGGATAAAGTACTAACAGCTATACCCTATAGGTGCCAAATAATTTACTCAGGAACAAGGTCAAAACAATGGCAGTGTCAAAGTAACACAATCGATGGAAAAAATCATTTAACCATGAATACATAGTGGCACCATATAACATTACTGAATGTAGATAGCAAAATAAACATTAAGCTCATCTTACCCACAACCCCATTTGAATTCTCCTTCACAATATACACCAAAAGCTTCAAGAATTACTGCTAAAATAGCAGTTACTAATTTGATTATCATCTGCCCAAAACATGTATGATTAGACGAATCCAGAAATAGTGTGTAAAAGAAAAGCATACAATATGATAATTTATCTGAAAAGGTGAACAACGACATACATACTGAACAATGCCAAACTTGATGACCTGGTAGAACCATTGACCAAGTTTCCATGGTTTTAGAAAATAATTCATAGGGAAATGGTGCTTCACTATTCCTCTTTCATGATCATGCCCCAGTAATGGAGTTTTAGAACTTGCTCGTCCTTCTCTTTTCATGAACTCAATAGTCCTCGCTTCCCCACCTAAAATAAGAAGGAATAGAAAGGGTAATCAATGGAACAAAAAAAAGGAATGGAAAGAAGGAAACAAAATCACATGATGAAGTACGACAAAATAGCTTAAACTGTCATTGACTGTGGGCTGTGGCCAAGAATCCCAAGAATCAGGAGAGTATCATTAAACTTGGTCATTATAACATGGTTTGGTTCGCCCCCACCACCCAGAGAGAGAGAGAGAGAGAGAGAGAGGCAAAGAAGATGTATGAAACAGGTATGCGTATTTAAAATTTCGCTGTGAGAAAATCACAGATAAAAAGCTCCAAACTCGTAAAAAAGATGGAAATGCCTGCGGAGCTTCCTTGATGTAGGAGCATGCTAACGATTTTAGAACAAACTACAGAATTTTACAGTTTTTCAGTCATATGATTTCAGACTTACGCTTCTTCCAAATGCAAAACCTAGCTCTTCTACTGCTAAGCATGTTAAACATATCACACATGCAAAGAGATTGACAGTGGAAACAGAATTTAGATATAGCTAGATAATTTCAACCTCAATTACACTAGATAAAGGGAGAACAAATTTGAAAACCTAAAGGAAATATTAGCCAAATACCCCTGAGCAATACATACCCAGGCATGCCACTAGGTATCTTCCAAAGCAATACATTGCAAATGACTCATAGCTATCCCGTAGTATCGCAACATCAACACTGATTGATGGTTGGACCAAAGAAACAAACTGTTAAAAGGACCAAGTCAGAATAAAGATTCAATTCATAATATACAGTTACAGAGCATATTATTACAATTAGGACACAGAAAATGCATGGACAGCAATAACTAAGTTATGTGGAAATATGTTCTTAGATTATGTCAAGTGGTGCTCCCTTCGTCATAGAAAAAGTTAAATATTTCACTTTCTAACGTGTTTGACTCAAATTTTCACAAGGAAAAATTAATTAAATTCTTTTACGAGAAATAGTTGCAGAGACTAGACACATCCAGCTATCATCTGCATGTAATTTTTTTTCTTTATATTTCATGGTGTTAAAGAAAATATAATTATAGACCAAATGCTGAAAAACAAAAGTTCCAATCTTTCTAGGACGGAAAGAGTAATAAATATACAGTTAAAAGTATCTGAACTGTTAAGGGAGCAACACACTTCAGTTTTTGAGAACAGTCTGAATGAAATGCATCATCCTAAGCATCTCTCACGAACAACTTTACCACGCAGAAAAGAGATCAATACTGAGTGAACTGCACAAAAACATTTCACAAAGTGTAATGGCCTTTTAACAACCCTGACTATGTATTCCATCAAATATTTTGAAAGAGCAAATTCCTAGAAGTCAAATGCATGTCACTGCACATGAAACTAATCTATCATTTTATACAAAGAGGGCTTTGAGGCTACCTAAATTAACTTACTGATTCTACGGCATAGAAAGGGACCATGAGAATGACTCCTATCAAGAACTTCTGTTCCTGCAAGTTAAAAGTGGCAGCCAGTCAGTGTATTAAAAGCCAAATATAGTCGGACAGCTTAAATACAACCTTGTTCCCAGCCGTGATAAATTGAAAATAAAAGACAATAACTCGAAATATTTCGAAACAACCAAAGAACCTCAGGATTTTTGTAAGCGGAGAGATGCTCGCATAGAAGATAGATGGAGAAGGAGAGCGACACGATCATAAAAACGGCTGCTATGAGAGTTGCCCATACAGGAGGCGAGTAGCTCGACAGAAGATCGGCAACCTTCATCAGTTTCAGCTTTACTAGGCTTCAGAATTTCTTGTCGGCACTTGAATTCGCAATTCGCCAGTATCAGCATAATTTGAGTCTCCACTTCCGGAATCAGAGCATTTGCCTCATCGGATTGGAAAACGATGAGCTAGGATGATCTCAGAGCCATCTTGGTTGAGTGTCTAAGAAGTCAATGGAGGAATGAGCTCCAGAAATCGAAAACCCTAGAAATTGTTGATCGTGCTGAAGAGGAAGGAGAGAGCAAAGGTAAAGTAAATTCCGGCGCGCTGATGTGGCGACTCTTCCTCTGTATCACATGTTTACCGTTGAGCACCTGAGTTTACGTCGTTGCCCTCGCATAATTACTCTGTTTAGGTTGGTTCGCATTAATTTAATAAATTAATTACAATAATCTGTAGAAACTTACATTTATACCTCCTCTTTTACAATTAAGATTGTGTTCGGTAATAGCTTTAAAATGTAGTTTTTGCATTTTGAAAAAGCAATATACTAGGAATTTTAGTGTTTAGTTGTAACTATTTGATCTCGATAATTAAAAAACTATATAAAAAGTTACAAATATTTTTTACAACATTTTTTTTATTAGTAAAGTAAAAAAATAAATATTACACCACCTAAATTAAACTAGAAACATCCTCACAACCACTTCTATCTATACTGACCCAAACGAGTCTTGATATGATACACATATGTGTAGGTACACATAATAGATTAGATGCCTAATTTACAAAACAGTTTCAGCCAAAATCCACTAAAAAATATTAAGGGTCCGTTTAGTTGTTGAAAATTTTTCAAGTTTTCATCTCCAAATTTCCTTTGTAAAATATTTGATCATACAAATAACTTTCAAGTGATGGAAAACTTTGTTTTCCAAACTTTGAAAAACTCTAGTATTACCATGAAAACCTTTCAAACAATGTTCCTTAATTTAATATACTAGTTTTCCAAAGTTTGGAAAATAAGGTTTTCCATCACTTGAAAGCTAGTTATATGATCTAATATTAACAAAGGAAATTTGGAGTTGAAAACTTGAAAATTTTTACACAACTAAACGGAACCTAAATTTCTAAATTATCCCTACATACTTTCTCTATATATTGCTATGTGTACCTACACATATGTGCACCATATAGTTGGTAGACCCAAACCCAATAGCCCACAATGAAATTTGAAAACAACCCCTTAACTTCTCAGCAATTAAACAAGTATAGCATGCCTCAATGCTTCTCAGCAAGTAAAAAGCTGGCAATGCCTCGCAACTAACACCTCCATGCCTAGAACTTGAAATAATTATTTCCAAATGAGGCTCTAGAACCTTAACATCTTTTGAATATTGATTTTTTTAGATTAATGGTCTAAGGATATTTGGTTGAGTGATTTAAGAATTCATAAAATGTAAAAAAGGTAAAGTACATTTTTAGTATGTTTCCTTTGGTACATGTCTTATTTCAGTTTCATTTTAAGAATTCGTCCTATTGTAATACTAAAGTTATACTAGTTTTTTGTCATAGTTTAGTCTTTCCGTTAGTTTGACTGTTAATTAGGCTATTTATACACAAATACTCCTCAAAAAATACAATATAATTACAAACTTAATAGACGCATGGTCACTAAACTTTTAATAAATATACATACAAATCCCTAAAGTTTTTTCTTCCTCTCTCCATCAAAGATATACATACAAATTTTTCATTGAGGGCAGATATGGAGATATACATACAAATAATTACATATTGATGGCGGCGCTGATTGGGCAGCTGCCGCCACGTGTTTACGCAATTGACACGTGTTGACGTTGCTTGATGTCATTGGGGCGTGTGCGTTACGCGTTTCTCGGAATTCAAGGAATAGGGGTTGTTGGTAGTGCATTAAATGTTTGTCTTGTCAATGAAGTGACTTGAAAATGCGAGAGGGCGCGAGAGGCAGACTTATGTCGCCAACGTTTGTTATATAGCAGGTATTAATGGTGGCAATACCGTAATATGTCAATATTTCGTTATTTACACAAGTGTCCTGTATTGTTCGGGAAATGATCCTCCGGGAATCTCGCATGCCTTGTCCGGGTAAATGTTTTATTAAGTCCGGGAATATCACTTGAGTTTTTAATGGGGCCCTTATGGTGGGCTATTGATTTGGGCCTTTTGGTAGGCCTGTTTGGGTGATTGGGCCTATCGGCCATCAAGTCCCCCCTTTGTCATGCGACCGACTATAAGGAGTCCGAATAACTTCGGGATTTTGAATTGAGGATTTTATCCTCCCTTTGAACTCCTCGAACCAACCTGGTTCGGGATTTTGAACTGAAGATTTTATCCTCCCTTTGAACTCCTCGAACCAACCTGGTTCGGGATTTTGAACTGAGGATTTTATCCTCCCTTTCAACTCTTCGAACCAACTTGGTTCGGGATATTGAACTGAGGATTTTATCCTCCCTTTGAATTCCTCGAACCGACCTGGTTCGGGATTTTGAATTGAAGATTTTATCCTTCTTTGAATTTTTCCCGGACTAACCAGGTCCGGAAATTTTGAACGGGATATTTATTTATCCCCCTTTTGATTTTTCCCGGACCAACAAGGTCCGGAAATTTGCCCGAATATACCACCAAATGAAACATGATAAGGTTCGGGTAAAAAAGTGTGTACATGTTGATGCATGTTGACATGCACATGTCCGGGCAATTGAAAGGTTTTGTAATCAATTAGTTGGTAAACATGGCGCACTTTGTTCGGGCAAACATGTACGGGCAAACATGCAATCAACATGATGTACGGGCAAACATGCATGTCCAAATGTGTGTTTTTGCTTGAATGCATACATGCAATCAACATGCATGTTTGGGAGCATGACGTGTGCTTGCTCGAATACATGTGTTCGGGTAAAAGGTGTGTACGCTCGAATACATGTGTTCATGGTTCACACATGCACATGGTCAACATGCATGTATGCATGGTTAACATGCATGTTGACCATGCATAT
Source organism: Stellera chamaejasme (assembly GCA_024586325.1). Classification (NCBI taxonomy): domain Eukaryota; kingdom Viridiplantae; phylum Streptophyta; class Magnoliopsida; order Malvales; family Thymelaeaceae; genus Stellera; species Stellera chamaejasme. Next base: position 31,326,260 of record CM044986.1, read on the forward strand.
ACATGCATGAAATTGCTTTGTTCGGGCAAGTGGCTATGTTAACATGTGTTCGGGCACATGGTCAACATCACAGCATGAAACTATGTATATACGTACATGTTCGGCTACATGTATATACGTACATGTTCGGTTACATATGATCATATCCACCATGCATGTTCACATTCGGGCAACCAACACATTCGGGCAAATATGAATGCATGGGTGCCGAACATGTTAACTATGCATTCCCGAATACATGTATTCGGGCAATGTTCACCATGCACTTGTGTTCGGCAAAGTGGGCCCTCAATTGAATTTTTCCCGACCAACAAGGTCCGGGGTTTTTTGGAATAGGAATTTTTCATCCCTCCTTTGAAATTTTCCCGGACCAACAAGGTCCGGGGAATTTTGGAATAGGGATTTTTCATCCCTCGTTTGAATTTTTCCCGGACCAACAAGGTCCGAGAATTTTGGAATAGGGATTTTCATCCCTCCTTTGAAATTTTCCCGGACCTTGTTCCTTTGAATTTTTCCCGGGCCAACAAGGTCCGGGGTTTTTGGAATAGGGATTTTTCATCTCTCCTTTGAATTTTTTTCGGACCAACAAGGTCCGGGAATTTTGGAATAGGGATTTTCATCCCTCTGAAATTTTCCCGGACCAACAAGGTCCGAGAAATTTTGGAATAGGGATTTTTCATCCCTCCTATGAATTTTTCCCGGACCAACAAGTTCCGGGAATTTTGGAATAGGGATTTTTCGTCCCTCCTTTGAAATTTTCCCGGACCAACAAGGTCCGGGGAATTTTTGATGTTTGATGTTTCATTTTCACCGCTTCGTTATTCGTGCCCTTTCTCAACGGTCCCGATCTTTGTCATGTTTCATTTTCCTCTGTTTCCTGCTTCCCTCCTCGGCTCGGGACTGCGAGCTTCGAGTTCGAGTGCGATCATGTGTTCGGTTCGAGTAACCGCGTACATTTCCTCAACATCGGTGAAGTTCTTCCGAGATAACTCATAAGTCAATCGGGAGTTCGGGAGGAGCACCTTTGTGAATGCCAAGATCTGGATGTTATCCGTCTGGGACTGATCTTGTGCGACGCATGTACCGCTTCCCTGTTGAACCTTTCAACGAACTCCCGAACGCTTTCATTCGGTCTCTGTTTGATGTCGAACATTTGTATGGCCCTTTTTGTCGATCTTTTGCACCCGATGAAGTGAGTGGTGAACTTGGTGGCCAGGTCCCTGAAGATGTTTACGCACTCCGGGAGGAGGGAGTTGTACCAAGCAGATGCCGGTCCTCCTAGGGCCACCTCGAAACATTTGCACAAGGCTGCTTCGTTGGCACCCTTTAATTCCATCGCCCGTTTGTACTTTCGAATGAAGGCGTCCGGGTCTCCCACACCGTTGTAGATTTCCAATGGGTGTGGTAAGTTAAACGAGCGGGGCATCGGGCTTTCTCGGATCCGGACAGAGAATGGACCGTTATCTGCTGATGACTCGTACTTGGCATCGGGCTTGGTAGCACTTCTTTCAACTTGTTCCAGGCGCCGCAACATTTGCCTGATAACTTCATCTCGTGGATCCCCGATGGCCGGTCTTTCGGGCCTCGGGGACCGCACTCTTTGGCTGCATTGAGGAGACCGGGACCTCTGCCGGCCTCGCCGGTCTGTTACGTGAGTTTTTCGTAGATCGTTCTGAGTTCTCCGGGACTTCCCAGACTTGTGTCTGTTGCTGCGTTCTTCCCGAAGTACTGCCCGCACCGTTTGGACTAAGTCCGGGTTTAAATGACTGTCGTCCCGGCGTGAGCTGGAAGTTGGTCGTAAGGAAGTCGCTCCGTAGGATGTCTCTTCAGAAGAGCTCTGATAACTGGGGTCAGCAGTCCGGCCGTCAGTAGAGCCACCTCCTTCCGGTATTGATGGGTGGGACTGTGAATGGTCTGTCGGTCCTACTGAAAGGACCGGTCTTTTTGAACCTCCACGGTTCCCACAGACGGCGCCATTTGATGGCGGCGCTGATTGGGCAGCTGCCGCCACGTGTCTACGCAATTGACGCGTGTTGACGTTGTTTGATGCCATTGGTGCGTGTGCGTTACGCGTTTCTCGGAATTCGGGGAATAGGGGTTGTTGGTAGTGCGTTAAATGCTTGTCTTGTCAATGAAGTGACTTGAAAATGCGAGAGGGCGCGAGAGGCAGGCTTATGTCGCCAACGTTTGTTATATAGCAGGTATTAATGGTGGCAATACCGTAATATGTCAATATTCCGTTATTTACACAAGTGTCCTGTATTGTTCGGGAAATGATCCTCCGGGAATCTCGCATGCCTTGTCCGGGTAAATGTTTTATTAAGTCCGGGAATATCACTTGAGTTTTTAATGGGGCCCTTATGGTGGGCTATTGATTTGGGCCTTTTGGTAGGCTGTTTGGGTGATTGGGCCTATCGGCCATCAGACCGTAGGCGGCCTCCCTATGGAGGAAACGTTCGGGGATGTTGGGAAGGATGTGATGGTCGCCAATGTGGAGGAGATTGAGGAGGATGGAGAAGCAATCGGGGTTACGGTCGATGAAGTACTGCTGGTCGGAACTTGGCCACACGAGGTCCCAATTTCAATCGAACAATGTGCTAAAGAATGAATCTTTACCGGCGTTGGCAAGCATGGTGGCGGTTATCCCAATTCAATGTTGGGCATTGCTGGGTGGGGAGGATGGGCAGTGTAAGATTGATATGGTAGGTAGTTTTGTAACTTTTGAAAATAGTTGGGTTAACTTGCATGTCGTTATAATAATTAAGGTCATATGGAATATTAAATATAAAATTTTACATAAATGTCGTTAATTAAAAAGTAACTTTAACTCAAATTCTAACAAAAAAAACTTGTGTATGACAAAAATGAAAACTATGAGGTTAAAGTATGACGAATTCTTAAAATGAAATGGATTAAAAATGTCAATCAGATTAATATAGTAGTACGACACAAGGTAGAAATTTAATCCGTCTTCTGGTTGGGCCCGTGGGCTATGTCAAGCCCATTGTTTTGTTCATGCCCACAGGAGCATGGCCTCCAAGTCCATGGGCTAGAGTCCGATTTCCTAGGAAACGTGACAACTACTAAAAAGAATAAAAATTAGAAATTAGAATCCGACCGAACCGCAAAAAGCAAGTCTATATATGCGAGTACTGGGGTTTTTTCTCTTACAAAACAGAACAGAACAGAACGGCTGCTGGTAGATGCACAATACAATACAATACTCACCAACATTTGTTTAAATTTCCCCACTGCTCTCTCATCTCATCTTAGCCCCCACCCCCCATTATTTATCCAGATCAAATTCTTTAATTCTTTTTCCTCATACTCTGCAATTACTTTTTTCTTCTCAGATCAATACTACAATTCTCCGTTCGTAGAGAAAAGAGAGAGAGAGTAGGAATAGTCTGGAAAGAAATTAGGGTTTCTGATTGATCTGTTCGATTCTTCATTAGTGGGAAATAATGGGCGCCGAGGGGGCAAATTCGAGCGACCAACGAGTCGACGATACCAATGGGGAGGGAGGAGGGGAAGTGACGGTAAATATCCGGTGTTCCAACGGCAAAAAGTTCACCGCCAGAACAACCCTAGACTCTACAGTTGGATCCTTCAAGGCTGTTCTGGCCCAGAATTGCGACGTACCAGCTGAAGAGCAGCGACTGATCTACAAGGGTCGAATCTTGAAGGACGACCAAATCCTTGAAAGTTATGGTACGCTATCGTTTATCCCTTTGTCTGTGGTTGCAGAGGAAGAGGGGAATTGGTCTGGAATTTAGTGGTAAAGCACTAAAGTAAAAATCCATTTGCTAGGTTTTTTCTGGAGATAATGGACGTTTGGCGTTGCAATTTAATAGGGAATGATTGCCTGGTTTCTCGGTTATTTGGGGCGTTAGGTATTGGCTGGTGATGTTGGGAGTATACCGTGCCATCACAGCTTCTCAGCTTAGCCCCGTATGTCATAGTCACATTCCTTATTTGGTTCATTGCGCCTTACTTCTTATTTTCGTGGCTAGGGGAAGTTTTGCGATTACATATTTGGGACTTATTCTACTGAAAGTTCGACAAAGGCTGCCTTTTTAGTAACTTGCTTTGCTGCTGGTTTATTTGTCACCTTTTATCATGGACTTAAGCATCTTATGGATTATGTGGAGGCTAACA